>JAROYE020000003.1:31994684-33345286 GCA_029619315.2 Dynastes maya
GTTTATGTTGGATCGTGCTTCAGCCGCCCGTCGGAAAAATGTTGAGTGTTTCAAAAGAGCAACGTGTAAATCTGAAATTTCTTGTAAAACTTGGTAAATCCGCCACAAAAACGTATTCTTTGTTAAAGGGAGTTTACGGTGATAAATGTTTATAACGCATTCAAGTGTTTGAGTGGTTTAAACGTTTTAAAAACGGACGAGAAGAGATTGATGATGAACCACGTTCAGGACGACCGACCACGTCGACAACGGACGAAAACATTGACAAAATTGGTGTTTTGATCCGAAAGGATCATCGGTTAAGTATTCGTGCAGTTGCCGAAACGATTGGAATCGATAAAGAATCTGTTAGGCAGATTTTGCACAGAAATTTTAACATGAGGAAAGTGTGTGCAAAAATGGTGTCAAAAAATCTGACATCCCAACAAAAAGAATCACGCATGAACATTTGTTCTGACACTTTAAAAACCATCGAAGAAGACCCTAATTTCTTGGAAAGAGTCATAACGTGTGATGAATCATGTTTTTTTACTTATGATCTGGAAAGTAAGCGCCAGTCAGTGCATTGGAAGAGCCCTGGTTCACCAAGAACCAAAAAAGGTCGAATGACGAAATCAAACTTCAAGGCAATGATTGTTTTTTTCGACATTCATGGGTACCCAGTTTGTGTACACAATAAGTGGGTACCTGAAGGTCAAACGGTGAATCAGCATTACTACACTGAGGTCCTAACAACTCTGCGTGAACGAGCAAGAAGAAAACGACCCGAATTTTGGAAAAACAAGTCTTGGATTTTGCATCAAGACAAGTCTGTCAAAAGGTTTTTGGCCAAACATGGAATCCTTGTGTTGGAACATCCACTCTATTCGCCAGACCTGGCCCCTTGTGGCTTTTTTCTATTTCCTAAGGTGAAGTCAATACCAAAAGGGACGAGATTTGAGACCGTTGAAACTGTAAAAGACAAAGCGACGGAGACCATGAACATGTTAACTGAAAATGACTTCAAGCACTGCTTTGACCAATGGAAAATTCGCATGGAGCGATGCAGGGATCGGGAAGGGGAGTACATTGAAGGGGATAATTTTGAAATTGTAAAGAATACTCAATAAAAGATTTTATAGCATTAATCCGGTTACTTTTTAGCCACACCTCGTATATCAAGTTCAAATATATTTTCATAAACGGAATAAATGTTACTCAAACAAAAAAGATATTTATATTTAAAGTATTTAACCTCAAACAACCCGTGCTTTCTAAATATCCAATAATACTAGTAAACAAATGCTGCTACGAAGTGGTTACGACTTAATAGAAGGGAAAGGGAAACAGACGAAGTCGAAGGCACGTCGAAGGTATTTCAGAATCACTTCTACTCGATGCGAGTTTGGCTTTCGAGTCGATACTTCGACTCGTTCGATATCGGGTTATAATACAGAATCCCCCAGCAGGTTGCGTATGCAGCCAAGGTTCTGTCAATTTCTGTGTTCTGTATCTTTAGTTAAACAGCTGAGGTGTTGCATAAACACAACCAAACGGCAAAAAATCGATTATTACAAGCTGTAAAAATGTTTTATATAGAAGAAGATTCAGTTGCACTTAGTTGTAGCGGTAACGACACAATTCAACTACATAGATGATCGTGAAGTAGAAGGAAATGTTGAACTTCAATCTCCCACAGAAAAAGGAAACGAAGTTTTAGCAATGCTAACAAGTGTAGAAAGTAGGTAAAGTGACGTGCACCACCTAACCAAACGGTTAAGTTAGGTAAAATTCATTTTGTTTAGTATACGCTGCTAAAATTGAATTTGATATTTAGTTTTTCTTTAAGACATCATTTAATTTTGATAATTTGTTAAATGAAAATCCTAGTTAAGAAACGAATATGTTTAATTTATAAGAAGAAATGGTTGTGATTGCAAATGTATTTATTATATTTATAATAAAATAAAGAAAGTCTATACAATGGTATCTGCAATTTCTTCTATTTTATCTTCAAGAAACTCAAATTATTCATCGCAGTTAACCTCCTTGCCTTTTTGCCATGTCGTCATCCACAATTTCAATTGTAAATCGTCACTTTTTATGTAAATGTAATAACACGAAAAAACGGGAAACATTTAAGAACTAAAATTAATTTTTCTCAAAAATGAAGATGTAAAAAAATTATCCTCAGAGATCTGAAATTCTGAAATTAGCCTAAATTGGAAATTTCAGTCGCAAGATACCGCCAATTTAAGTACGTTATCCATTGTCTGGATGAATGATATTTGATAATTGCATAATTTAGAGATAGATATATAGATAGAAATATAAAGGAAAAAAGTCATAACTAAACAGAAAATCAGACAATATTTATCCTCCTACCTTGTATAACGTTTTCTTTTATCCAAATAAATATTTTACTTTTATTACACTTACATTTAATACCGAGCTATCCAAAATGCAAATGGAAACAATTGCGAATTAATCTAATGGGCTTAAAACTGCCAAAATAAAGCCTTTTGAAAGGCACTAAAATACAAACGAGGCGCGAATATACAAGTACGAACATCGGGAAAATGACAATTATGTCAGCGTTTTTTATAATTGCCAACATCACACTTACAAAAGAAAATAAATATTGGCCTCGAGGGAGTAATAATTTTTCAGATCATCCTTTCGGATTTCCCGATATGTTCCAACTTACTTTATTGCATTAGAGGCGCACGACAGAAAGAAAAACATTGCGGTTTTATTCGTAGTTATCAAAAACTTGGAGTTAGAGTTCCATGAAAAGAAGAAAGTCGTTGAAAGAGTTCACTGGCCAGAAAAGTTTGAGAATAACTGGTGTAAGGTATTCAACTTAAGCATTTAATATGGGAGGAAAGATGGAAAATAAAACTAGCAAATTAAAATTTTAAAATACATAGCATCGACTTAAAAATACGCTCATGTGGATCAAGATTAATATGTTTACTGGTATATTGTACAAAAAGCTATAGAGTGTGGAACAGCCAAATGGAATAAATTCTTTATTTCAATCATTGTACATATTTATAAAAAATCCCGAAATACGTCAATTTTAGATTTTAAAATTACATCCTACTGCGTAAAAATTTCATCCCGAAATTTAACATGTGTAATGTAGTAGATGTTCAAAATTCTCGCCTCGGACGTCTTGGCAACATCCTAATTTCAAATAAAGCTGTCTTCTAACGTTATTCAACATCCGTGGTGTGACCGACCTAGTCGCAAGCGTTATTCTTCTTCTTAAGTCAGCTAAATCTAGCGGTTTAGTTTTGTTTACAACACTTTTCACATATCCCCATAAGAAGAAGTCTAATAGCGTAAGATCAGGTGATCGTGCTGGCCATTCTATCGCTCCGCGCATCCTAATTGAAGAACACTGTGTTGTGACGAATTTCGTCAATCAGATGATTTAATTTTTTTTTATGTTAATTTTTGCATTAGATTTGAAAACAATACAATTTTTGAATAGACAATGAATGATGTATCACACAAGCCCCTACTCCCCATTTAAAAATGTAGGGGTTGTAACCCTCACTCTAAGGGTGTTAAATTTCGGGATGAAATTTTTACGCAGTAGGATGTAATTTTAAAATCTAAAATTGACGTGTTTCTGGATTTTTTTATAAATATGCACAATAATTGAAATAACGAATTTATTCCATTTGGCTGTTCCACACTGTATGATTGAGAATTGTGTGATATATTTACGTAACGGTTTTTGTAAAGCTTCGTAAACATTATTTTTAATTACGGGGCTTCAAATATGCAGTATGTCATTCTGCATTAACGTATTAAAGGTCTCGTGATAAATTACATAGAGTGGGAGTTGGTTATGAAGGATTTCTTAATGTAATTCAGTGTTTTTGCTTTTTTAGGGGGAACTTCGATAAAAATTGAAATTGACAAAAAATGTAGACACATTTTCTCGTCTCTTGATTAAATTGTTGCATCAGTAAAATTGATTTTGACATATCCATAGTTCTGGATGAAACGCAAAGGGCTTACTAATTTAGTTTTCAACTCTAGACAAAAACTATCGCTACTTTTTTTATAAAATGCTTACGCTCGTCAAACAACATAAAAAATAGGTAAAATGCATGATGGATTGGTCGCTAGGTTATATAAGGTTATACTTGTTCTGATGGATACATGTACTGTAATGTTATAAAATATGAAAGATTGTTTTGAAAATAAAAGATAATTTCAGTCGTAGATCGGAGAGTACTACCTAGACACTCTTTCGGTAAATTAAAGTAAATTAGTGCGTCACGTAACAAAATACCCCGTTCTTTTGAATGACTAACCTTGAATTGAAAATTTCGATTAAACTACAGAATTTATTTAGCGGCCAAATCCCCCGATTTCGGGGTGCAATCCCATCCGAAAATTTGAACGAATTAAAATTTTTATAAATACCTCGGGAACTATAACAGATATGATTTTCTTTAAAACATAATTTGAAGAAAATTACATAGTTTCAAGGACTATGCAAATTATTTTCGGAAAAAATGTACGAGTGGTATGGGAAGTACCCGTGTTTGGAGACAGATGGCGCTTTGTGTCAAAATCTACATTACCGACTGTGAGTACTATTCTTTAGTCGACGTCTGTCAACATTTCGAAGAGATTCATCGAGTAGTGTTTTGTTTATGCATTTGTGGAATCATGGAAAGAAAACAATACCGGTCAGTGACTCGATTTCTTCTTTTGAATGGGAAAACGTGTGCAGAAATCAAAGAGGCGTGACCGAGCATCCGTCTTTGATGAGGAGCGCCCAAGTCGTCCCGTTGAAGTGACTACGGACGATATGATCAGTAAAGTTCATGATATCGTGTAGATTAGAGAGACTGCTAATATGGTAAACATCCCAACTGAACGTGTGCAAAACATCCTTCGCAAAAAATTGAGTATGAGAAAGCTATCGACGAAATGGTTGCCACGTCTGCTGACAATTGATCAAAAACGAAATTCCGCGATAACTTCAAAGCAATGTTTGGACATGTTGAAGCGCAATACGAGTTATGTGACTGTAAATAAAACATGGATACATACACGCCAGGAACCAAACGTCAGTCGGCAAAATGGGTTTTTCTAGGTGAACGTGCACCAAAGAAGGCGAAGACGGTTTTATCAGCGGGAAAAGTTATGGCGATTATTTGGAGAAGAGAAGAACAATCACGGAACCCTGCTATGTTGATTTATGGGACCGATTCGACGCTGAACTGAAGAGAAAAAGGCCCTACATAGCGAAGAAAAGAATTTTCTACCATCATGATAACGCCCCGAACCACTTGTCGGCAATTGCGATAGTAAAACTAGTCCAGTTACGATACGAATTGGTACCCCATCCACCATATTCGCCAGATTTGGCCCCTGTGACTTCTTTCTTTGTCCAAACATGAAAAAATGGCTTGATGGAAAGCGGTTAACATCAAATGAAAAGGTCATTGCCGAAACAGAGACCTATTTTGCAGAATTGAACAAATTCACAAAATTCAACAAAAATTTGGATGGCATGAAAAAGTTGGAACATTGCTGGACCAAGTGTATAGATCTACAAGGGGATTATGCCGAGAAATAAATTCACTAAATGCAGAACAACTGGGTTATTTTCCTTAATGCAGGAATTTATCATCATCTTCGTATGTAGGAGGGACCGGATACTCTGTTATATGTTTTTTTCTGAAAATAATTTATATAAAATTCGCAAAATTCAACACTTCTAGTTTGATCGCGTGGATGAAAGGTCTTGACTTTTTGAAAAGTGTATGGGTGCACTTTATGCTTCTTTAAAATTGTATATATCTACGTATGTGTAATTCCTAATTGCGAAGATGCGGGAGGTATTTATTTCATTACCTTCTTCTCCTGTAACAGGTTTTAATACGATCATCTTACAAATAACTCCAAAACGATCTCTATGCGCCTGTCTACGCCTTCAAACATAAGTTTATTTCTAATTTCATAGGTAGGTGAAGGAATTGTGGCGCTGGTCTACCACGATCAGAGGAAAATTAGATTTTCCAGAAATTCATAGTAGTGATAAAGATAGAAGAAGATATTGTTCAGAATCGTAAAAAATGCTCAAATAGCAAGTTTCGTCAAGCGATTCCAATTTTTAAGATTTTTGGTAATGTTTATACCATTTTGCGATCGTTTTAATTAAGTGTGCTTCGAAACAAAGGAAAATAGTTTAATCAACTATCAGTGGTTAATACCTTTCATAAAAATTGTCATTTTCGGTTTTTTTTTGTTTGACCATTACTCCAATCAAGAAGGCAATGAAACAAACAGAAACAAACACTTTTAATAATCTAATTTGAGAGAAATACAACATTACACGTAGTTTTACATTACAAATGAGAACTTTAATCGAAGTTTAATACATTTCTTAATGTCGAAACATTATAAAAAAACAAAATTATATGACAACGTAAACTAAATTCTTTTCAACTTGGCCACCTTCTTTTAATACATTTTTCGATTTGTCTTCTCGTATTTCGTATAACGTTTCGTAGCATTTGAGGAGTAATTCCTTGACAGGCATCGCGAATTCTTTGGCATTTCTCTTGTCTAGTTTACGGTCTAGATTTGTATACTTTATGTTTAATACCAATCCATAGAAAAAAAATCTAACTCTCACTTTCTGGGAATACTGTCTTTTACAGTTTGTAACCCAGTGCGGTTTTCTCCTGCAATTTTGCGATGATGCCACACTATTGGTCATAAATGTGGCTTCATCGGTGAACGTAATTTTTTAAGGAAATTTCCATCGACTAAAAGGTTACCTTGGTACCAAAAACAATACTCGAATCTTCTCTCAGCATCTCCTTCTTCCAAGGTATGTAAGAATAACGGCTTGCAGGGTTTTAGTTTGTGTCACCGAAGACAAATTTTAGCAACGGAAATATTTAGAGTTAAAGCTATGCTCCTTAAACTACTATAGGGGTTGTTTTAGTAGACTTCCCTCGTCCATAGCATGCCGCTGATGACCTCTGTGGTTTCGTGATTTTATAACAGCTCCTGTTGCATTGAACAAGTTATTTATCGCCGCAACAGTTCCATGGTGGATGTGTGGGATGTCTTACATCAAATTCTCGTCCAGCTTGTCTTGTTGAACGCATATTATCACCAACTAATCTGACTATTTCTACATACTTGCTCTGCTGCGCTGAATTTTTGATTAGCCATTATTCCACAACAATCAAACAGGGCATAAACAAACTGACATTAGCCCAAAAAGCTTGTTTGACAGTTTGTACAAAATTGTTTTCTTTTGTTTCAAGGCGCACTTAATTAAATCGGAGAATGGTACAGTTATGATATTATAAAAATTTCCAAAAACATAAAAAAATTGAATTTTTTAACGAAACTTGATGTTTGGGCATTTCCGCGATTCTGAACAACTTTTTCTTATAAAATTGCCTTCTATCTTTATCGCCACTATGAGTTTCTGAAAAATCGCATTTTCCTTTGATCGCGGTGGGCCAGTCGTAATTCTTTTCAAGATTGAAATTTGGAATAAACTTGCATTTGAAGCCAGCTTGGCTGATGCAAATTTGACATCAAAGCGAATACAATAAAAAAATATTTAGGTGTCTTCATGTAAAGTAAAACGTACTGTGTATCCAGATAAGTCATATAAGTAACACTGGACGTTTTTAGTATACAACTTACATTCTCGATTTTCCTCGCCAAAGAACAGAAGCAACTTCATTTAAACTTTTTACAATCCTTTTAAAAACATAATTTTACTTATCCGAGATATATATGCTTAAGTAAAGGAACCAAAAGGATACATTAAAACTATGAAAATGCAAGGCAGTAATTTTTGTAATACGTACTCGGTTGGTGTCTAGGTAAATAGTTTCAGTACAAAATGTAATTATAACTTTTTGTATTGAAATTTATGCCAAGAATTGGATTAATTCAACGTTGGCATAGTTAATTAGTATTTTAATGAGCTGAAGAATGATGGCTATGCTGCCTATTTATAGGTTTTCATTTGAATACTAATTAAATTAGTTTTTATTTAATGGCCGCTGTGAAAATACAATGTATGTATTTCCAAGTTGGTACAAATTATATTGACATCCTGCGTAAACATAACCTTGAAAAGGTAATAAAACTAAATCTATTGCGAACGTTTATCCATTCGGAAGGTTTACATTTGTTGGAAAAAAATAGTGTACCGAATATTTTTGTTAATGGATCTAAATATAACGCGTAGAATGTTAAGCGAGAAGAATTTACCTGGTAAATGTATACAATAACTGTATATGTATATATAATTTACAATTATTATTGGCTCTGCTTGTTTTCGAATACTCTGTTCGATTTTATAACAGCCATGCTGCATTTGCGGGTTTCTACATTTGCGAAATTTCAAAGTAGATTGTATTGTAAAAACGATAATTTTACGAGCACTCTATCTTTGACATTCGAAGAAATATTGTTCCGAAGCAACAGTAGCGGTGATAAAATTTATTGTAGAATATATATATATCTTCGACAGGTAGTATTAGCCAGATTAACTGGGATATTGAACAGCTTTGGAAATGGATTTGTACCAGTTCGATTTCAAATTTCGTTGCACAGAGCTTAAAACTGTTAATATTTATTATGAGGCATAATTTCTATATTATCATCTTTCATGTAAGATAAAATGATAAAATGATTTTTATTTTCAAAATTACTTTAGTAACCGGCATTGCAATGTGCGCTGTGTTTACTTGTAAACTGTTTTACACGATTTACATAGCTGTTTTTAAAATTATTTATATTCTAAGAATTTCGTTCTAATAATACAGGATGTGCAAAGAATTCTAAATGAACATGGATCAGCAAATGGACGGTTTCAAAAATACGAAACATTTTGCGTTTATATAACTTTTTTAGTATGTACAAATAAACAATGTAATTTATGAACAACCAGCAAAGGCAAAAACTCAAATGAGATACTATACCCTTGGTTTCCGGGTTAGAACCGCGTCGTTGTAGTTTTGGCCGACATTTCGTCCACACTCTTATGGGACATCTTCAGGGCAACGACGCGGTTCCAACCCGGAAACCAAGACTATAGTATTATTAACGATCGCGAAAGCCTACGGATCAAATGAGATATTCAAAGTGCCGTCACTCCATTTCAGACCAGACACGACATCTTTACCTTCGAACTGTTTCGAAAATCCCTGCGTTGGCTTGGATTCGGTGGCATCCTTGATCTACGCGTTGTTGCAACTCCTGGAGGTCATTTGCAGCCGAAGCGTTCACCAAACTTTTCAAATATGAAAAAAAAGGAATCAAGGTGGTTTAAATCACAAGTCCGCCCCTTCCTACCCGTCTTCGTTTAAAAGTTCCGTGTGAATGCTCTCTAACGGCAATCGAACAATGTCCCGGAGCGCCATGGTCCTGAAACCACATTTTCTGCCCTTGTCATCTAAAAGATCGCCTATTGTGTTCTACAAAAAAATTAGGTAAGCAGTACCTGTTAATCGGATTGGTAAAACGACCGGACCTAGTAACCTGTCGCCGAAATACCATCCAAATCTTCAATGAAAAACGTACCCAATGTCTGGATTCGACAATAGCATGGCGTATTGTGGAAATTAAAAAGTCCATTTGGTGTGAACCCTGCCTCATCAGTAAAAAGAATGTTAGTAGCAAAATTTCTTAGCATCATTCCCTACCCCACAGTCCTTGCTACATTATTAGTATGTCAGATGATAAATGTGTAAAAAAATCTATTTAAATTTTTGTACGAAATTTATGACTGAAAATTTTACAACGTTTTTTTAAATATAACCTATTCAAATTTAATCACGACTGCATTCAATACACATTTTAACGCGACTGGCAGCAATAGGTATATCCTCAAATTCATATATATTTGTTAGCATTTTCACTAGCCATGTATCATTAACATTTCGGCCAAACACACATAAACCGTTCCGTTTGGTCATCAAGGAAAGATTGCTATGTAGGAACATAGTTTATATTCTTTGAGATAGTACGGTGTAAAGTCTTTAATTAGGATGCGTAAAATCTCCGTATATTTATCTTGAAAACTAGGATCTTCGTGCCAATATATTTTATTCAACATCTAATCAGGCCGTAAAACAATGGAGAAATAAAGAACTCAAGCAATAAATCCGCATTTATTTTAGTATCGTTTCAAAGTATCGTTGTAAAAGTCGTCCGTTGTAATCCCTACGTAACTTTTGGTGCTAGAGCTCTTTCTAAATGCGCATCAGTAGAAGGGGTGGAAACAGCAATGATTTGTTATGATATGTCGAACGAGTTCAATTGATTCTTCCTTATTGTAAGCTTCAGACAAGGAATGATGGAAGCACAACAACGAGCGATACAAATGTGTATAATAAAGAAGTATGGGGAGCAATAACAACTAGCCAGATTGTAGGAAAATAATATAAATATAATTCCAATTCTTTATTTAATGTAATAGTGAAATAGTGTTTAAAACGCATTTGTTCTTGTTATAAGTTTAAAAGACGCACTTCTTTATTATTTTAAAGAATTACAGATATTTCTATATTAAATTCTAACACTGCATAATTTACATTTATATTTACGTAAGTAATATGTTTAAGCTTCTTTTAAAACGGTTATGCCCAATCTTTTAATCTGACTCTTAAAGAAATGTCTTTTATATGGTATAAAACTTATTTTTAGTTAAAAGGCATATAATATCAATTTAAAGTGGGTTGGCAACTGTAAATTGTCAAACGCATGCGCCTATAGAAAAGAGACGTGTTAAATCTGAGAGCGATAGCTGCGGAATGTTCTTATAATTTGTGTTATAACCTCACTTCGTCACGTCACTTCATATTGCCATATAAGCGAAAACGATTTCTATTTTATTGAATAATTCATTTATTGAAAGACGGAAAAGAAAACGTTCAAAGAATTTTACAGAGTTACTTATTTACGGCTCTAAAAAGTCGTGTGCATATTCAAATAGGCACACTATCTATAAGTAGAATAACTAGGTAGTTTCTCACGCGGGGCAAGTGTTGTTCAATTTCTTGTACGAAACCTTTGATAGTCGAAGACGCCTAATAAATTCTTTCTGATCCGAAATACTCATGTGATTGGTTCTAAGTCGAAAAGTATATGTTTCCTCGCAGGATTTACCATTTCTGCAAGCTCTACTAAATCCCGCTTCAACCAAGATTTGATGTTCTTCATCAATTATTAAATACATTTTATTTTTACTGTACAACAAACTTTTACATTACTATCACAATTGCGATGAGCTACCTGTTTTGATGATGGAGTTGAGGTTAGAATCTTCATTGTAAGAAATTAGAATGCAGTTTGTGGAACCCGTAAGTTACAAGCCAGTTAAAGTTCCTTTTAGTAAAATTATCACTTAAAAGGTAGTCAAAAGACGATTTTTTCAGTAATAAAGCAGATAAGTCTACAAAAAACTTTAAAAATAAGTTAAAAGACCGAGGCTTAATTAAGTTAATTTTAATATTTAATAATATAAAAATCCCTTTTTTTTTGATTTTGGTGGTTTTTGAATTTACAATAAAACATTGTCAACTAACACACTTTAAAAATCTATTCTACGTTACAATCTTTCGGTTATTTTAACTTATTTTTAAAATAATTGTTCTAGCCATCTTTGTTGGCTGACGGAAAGGCGAATGCGAATACTCCGATTCCAGCGAGGCGGCACACATTCAGATTTTTTTTTTTGTATGTGTAAAAAATCTTTTATAAAATATTTTACTATCGTCAAATATTCTCAAGGCCAACAATTGAATGTAATAAAATTAAAGTTTGAGTAATTAATCATTACAAAATAAGATAATACATCTTAGATAGTCCTTCGATTTCAGTTTTGTCGTTAACAAAATTTTTGTTTGTTGATTTGTATAATTTCCAGTATGCATCTTGCTTTATAATTAACTTCTTTATTAAGGATAGAAACATTGTCGAAACTGAAAATGTCTCCAGTATTTATTGTTTTCTTTTTTAAGGTAGTGATGTTATTTTGATATTTGTGACCTTTCAACCTATCATTCAAATGTTGTGTTTGTCCAATATAGACGCTATTACAGTTGTTACATGAGATTTCATACACTACATGGGTTTGTTTATTTTTATGTATCTTATCTTTCATTTTGGAAAATGCAAACTCTAAACTATTGTAATTTTGATGTGGTACTTTAATGTTATGTTGCATTAAAATTTTGTTGATTCTTTCAGATAATTGTGGAGCATATGGTATACTGACATATTTTGTTGTTGGTCTATCGTTGTTGTTTTTGTTTTTGATCATCTGCTTGGAATTGTAAAATGCCTGGACTTTATTTTCTATTATTTTTTCTGTTAAAGCTGGGGGGTAGTTATTACTTTCAAGTTAGTTTTAATTTTATTTAAAATTTAATATCTAAATTTTGGGCTTATCAATTCGATGGCTCTAAAGAATGTCGTTACATCATTAGTAGAGACGGGATTTTAGGACGTAAAAAACAGCTAAAAAGGCCCTTTTTTAGGCCTTAAAAACTATGTATTTAGGACGAAAAACTGTGATTTAGGCATGTTAGGCAAATACTTAAAAAAAACGGTAAACACAAAAATCATTTTATTTAAAAAAAACGTGAATAAGAAGACGATATTTAATGTAATTCTAGGTACATTTCAGCCATAAAAAGAAATAAAACATACAAATTTTAACTAATAACTAAAATATGTAGATTCATTTGGTTTAAAATAATAAATAAATTAATTAATCGCCGTGTAACATGTCCTCAAATTTCGCGTTTGCGTAGCACACAAGATGTTTTTCCAAGTTGTCGTTAGTAAAATTTGTTCTTCGATCGGAAAACAGCAGTTTGTACGAAGAAAATGAACGTTCTACGTCACACGAGGTTGTAGGACAAAATTTAAATATGGACCAGTCAGCTGTGGTATGAGCGGTAGCTTCAACTGCTTCGCCACTGGGCAGCTCAGCAAACTCTTTAACCGTTTTGAAACCTGGATTTTTCGAAATCACTTGGTTAAACTTTGACAAAATTATTTTGCCAACTTTTCCTGGAGCATTCTTGAGAGCTGCTTCGGCATTATTAATTACTGCAACAGAATCTGTAAGAGGAAGGCCGAATGTTTCTAATCTTTTGATGTTATCAATGAGAAATTTATAATGCGACTTGATGTATAAAAGATCGTTTTTGACATTTTGATTGGAAAAGTATTCTTGTGCTTGCTCAATACAGTTAGCTGAATCTTTGTCAAACGATATTGCAACCTAAAACATAAAGCGTTAAATAAAAACAATCTTATTTAAAAATTTTGCTAAAAAAGTACTTACTGATTTTATTGCTTCGAAATTATTAGCATAAAAAACTACCGCCTCTAACCAAGTTCCCCAACGTGTTAAGACAGGTTCGGGAGGCAAAGGGAGATCTGGCAGATTTTCTTTATACACTGCCACACGCAGTGGAGCTTTTAAAAAGACTCTCTTGGTATTTGAAATTAAACCATTAACATTAGCATATTGATTTCTTAGACATTCACACACCAAATTGAGTCCATGTGCAAAACATGTTAAATGATTAAGATTTTTATAAAAAATCTTCAAATTTGTACCACATTTGAGCATATAAGAAGCACCATCCGTGACTAAAAGCTTGACTTTTTCGTACTTAATTCCATCTGTTGGCCACAAAATACCTAAAATACGAGTTGCCTTTAACTTAAATATCTAGCATTAAATTTACAATATTATTAAAGTAAGTTTTTTGCATAATATATCTTACCTAAAGCTTGGTTCACGAATCTTGCCATTGTATTGCAATTTGTTCTTTCAAGTTGCTTTGTAGCCAGTAAATACGGTTTTCCTGGTGTTTCAGAACAAAGCTTACCCACAATCATATTTGCCATAATACGACCTTTAGAGTCAGTCGTCTCATCTATAGATATCCAAATATCGTTGTTACGAACTTCTTCGCGAATAGTATTAATAGTCTTAAAAAATTAATAAAAATATTATAGGTGTAAACAAAATCTTAATGACACTCAAGTATGAAAATACATTTTTAAATTATTATTTATTATATTAATTACCTCATTGTAACATTTTGTTACATATGTTGTTCTTAAGGTTTTCACGCTTGCCACATTCTTGTTGCAGTATTTAGTGAGAAAATTTCGCAGTTTTGAATAGTTTAATCTGTCCAGAGGAATATTTGCAGACATAAAAGCGTCGCATAAATCTCGATTAAAAACGTCGATTTCTCTTGAATTTTTGGTGTCTATTAATATTTGGTTCCTCAACGGTTTCCTAAGATTTGCCTGATGTCCAGGAGCAGTAGCATGTTGCTCTAAATGATTTTTCTTTTTGCAAGTTAACTACAATAATATTTTTGAAGCAAGTTAGGACAGAAAAACAAAAACGTCCTTTACCATTTTTCCGCACGCTTTACAAAACAACTCTTCACTGTTGCTTGGATTCAGCTGAAAGACAGTAGTGCCTCTAATTGCCTTCAGCCATTTTTGAACTTTATCGCTATGTGATTCCTTGGATTTTGGCATTTTTTTTTTGTTGTAGATGGAAATACACAATACACTGAGTAGATAAACAAGCACAAACCGACAGAAAACTACCGAAAAATATTCGTTGCAAGCTACGATATAAATGAAAATTCAAAGTACGTCTTCCACTATATACTGATTCATCAATAGTCCACCTCGCTATAGGAACACACACATATACGCTCCAGAGAAACATTAAGAGAATAAATATAAAATCTAAACTGCAATATCAAGATGTCCATTGTATAAACTATGAATGGGCATTGTGTATTCATTAATCACGTTAACAGGGAGAAGAAATTTGCTTATATGGTTTAAATTACAGTGCGTAAACAAGCCGATAGGGATTCCCGTAAAATAAAAACGTGGGTGCAGGTAAATGAACCCGAGAGCGATAAGCCGATAATTGAGGATATATCTTCAATAGGGTAGTAATATAAATGTTACGGCAGGCAAATCCAAACTTTGCCCCTCACACAATAGACGGGAAAACCCATCGTTGTATTAGTTTATAGCATTTTAGCTGTAAAACTAAAATTTACATTTAAGAAAGATGCAGCTGTGTAAAAACCATATTTATTTAAAATTAAAAAAAAAAAAAAACGTTTAGACCAAATAAATATGATTTTGGGACAAGATAGGCGAAAAACCACGATTTAGACTATTAAAAGTCCAAATAGGCAACTAGGCAAAATAAAACATAGCTAGATCGGTTTGATTTGTCGAGAAACATATTGCTTTTGTATTATTTTTAATTTGCCTTGAATCTAAACAAAGAGGCATTTTGCCTAAAATCCCGTCTCTAAGCATTAGTTACTGTAAGGACATTCCTTTTATAAGCAAAGGGTTGGGCGGAATGAAAATATTTTTGTTTATTTACGAAATTTAATTGAATAAATTTACCCATATGACGGGAATGGATGTAGTGTATAACAACAAAGAATTAACCTACCTTGGTCGATTGAAATAGCCGATTGCATTAAATATTGTTGAACGGATGTGTTTCTTAAAGTGACCTTGATACCACGTGTTTTTGTGAACCTTGTATATTTGTTTCCAAATTACCAATCTCTTCTTATTTTCGCTGTGTGCGATACTTTCTTGTTCTATTCACCGTGTGTGATGTTTTCTTGTATAAGTTCTTTAACGTTTTCTTTTGATTTCAACGCGTATTTAACCTCACTTTTTGTTGCAAATATTTCAACTACAATGATTAATATCCGCCTCGAAGGACCAACAAATGTTATTAATTAAATTGTGCACTGACTTTTAACAGACTGCATTTTTCTTATAGCAAATAACAACTGAAAAGTACAATTCAAAAACTAACGGTACAACTGTACGTGTAAATATCATAACATTACATAGGTATTTTTTTTGCTTTCAGGTTTGCTATGGAAGCGCGCAGTTCAAAACTATATAATAGCTGTATTCTTTTTAATGATATTGAAATATCAGTAAAAAGCTGAGTCGAGTGGAGTAATTCAGTGAATCTCACTTTCAAAAAGAACGGAAGGCATTGCTCTGTCAAATTAAATTAAATATACATAACTTATCATGTTATGTATAACATGATAGGTTGTCATGTTATACATGATTATTATATGAACTATTGAATATAAAGTATTGTATTCAATAGTTTCTTGTTTTCACAGGCGTCCTCCCTTTACCCTATTGACTGCATATTTATTGATTCAAAATCACCATATTTGGCGCTAATCTGATAGCGTTCTATTTACAAATATTCAGTTTCGGTGCGATTGCTAAGATAGTGAACAAATTTAAATCGTAATCATTTATTTTTCCTACTACCGGCCACGTAAGTTAATCATTATTGCGTTGACTGAAGGTATATACCATTGCTGTCACAAAAATCTGGGACAACTCGTATGGGGTCATTTTAACGCTTTTCCAATGTTACCTTTATATCTAATCACTTTATTTTCAGTAGAGCTGGTTCACTTACTAATCACTTGCAAAAATTTCAATTTATAATCACTTAGTTATTTTATAAAACAAGGACGCCTCTTGTGTTATTATACTTTCATAAATAATTACAATTAATTACAAAATTCCGAGTATAACCGGTAAATGGGTAAAACTAATCTCTTAATTTAATTAAAATATACACAAAACTGACATATAAATTTACTGCGCATACTCGGAAAACACTCAAACAAACTCATCAAAGTTACCCCCTCTTTACATGTGCTTCATTGATGCGGAGGGAAGTAAAAATCTCACAAAAACTTTGAAGTGAGTGCGTAAAAAGAACACGGTTATTAGTGTGTGTTGAGCTTCTCAGAGTTACTCAGAGTTTTGTGGTAAAAAGAATACCTTAATATAAATACCTTATTAAGCCGGAATATTCAAAATATACATACATACAAGTCTTAACAAACTCTATGTAAAAATCGTTTCCCATTCTTCTTTCAGACTGGCTTTGCATCATGACGTACAATATTTTAATCTGTTTGTGAATATTTTTAGATATATAGCGTTAACGTTAGTATTGTTTAAAATGTTAAAATAATGTAAAAATACAAAAATTAGTTTAATTACAAAAACCGAAATATTAATAAAGAAGAATGGTGGAAAAAAAGTAAAATTGTAAGTTGATTGTTTATCTAAATGTTTTAAAAACAAAACTAATGATTAGTGTATCTTCTAGACAATGTTTTAAATCTTTTGATAAAGATGGCATGTTCCATCGAAACGTCAAGAAAAAAGAAATTTATATATATTAACTATTTAAGCAAAGTTAAAGTGAAAGAATAAGGCCACGCAACTCAAGAGTGTTATTTATTAATTATCGGCCAAGAAAAAGGGGAGACTAAATCAAAATTCTTGTGTCAATTGCACTATGTAAATGAAAATTACCAAGAATATTTTTGACATTTATTTATTGCTAGTCGATTACTTTTTTTAAATGATACAATTGATATCACACCACTAATCATACTATCATGTGACTGATGGTTCCATGTGTTTCATATTGTGCAGTGATAATTGATCCCAGCCAGTGATAAGCAAAATAATAAAATTGTACGATGTTAAGATGAGCTGTATCAGTATTAGTTACATGTTTAGATTATTTCATTTGCCTAATCATATAAATAAGCAATATTTGTTTGTTTGACAGACCATAGTCAAAAAATTACAATATGGTATACACAAACCCGTTCCATTATGGTTATCGAGAAGGACTGCAACACCCAAGCAGGCAAAAACATGAACTTCACGCCATAAAAAAACATAATAGATCGATGTACAGACACTTCTTTTGAATTTGAAACTAGTATAGATTAGAATATTTAGATGAACATCGACCTGTTGTGCCAGAAATATTGGAAGAGGTTGAAGAACTATTACGGCAAGATATGTATATTAAAGAAATTATATAAGGAAAATTGGAAGAATCCTGTACCAACGATGCACAAGGAGGTGTCATTAATTTCGAATCTTTTAGCAGGAAGCAATTCAATATTGGCGAAGCGGGAAGAAACGAGAGTTGACATTAGAAAGAGTACAAAATCGCTTGAGAAAGATGAAATTCCTGTGACAATTATATAGATAGGAAGATGCAAGATGGTGGTGCAAGAGGAAATAAGTTGTTGACAACTTCGGAGTGTGTATTTAAAAAGTTCTCAGCTAGTTTGGATATGAATTTAAAGTTACATCGTATTGGCGTGTCACATTTATTACGTACATCATTGTACATGTAAGTTACACAAGTTAGCGTGTGTTGGCGCTAGTTGTATAACTTTTGGAAGTTGTAGTCAGTTGTCGTACACAGATGTAATGTAACCCTACTGTGTTTATTGAACGTATTATTGTTCTTACACCGAGAGTTATTAATTACAATATACAGGATTTCATCAAACCGGTGAACCGTAGACAGCGAAACGCGCGCCTGTACATGATGGATGTTGATAGCTTGTATCATTATTACTTATTTCCCTAGGTATGCTAGTCACTAGTCGATCCCTGCTACCCTCGCAGAACCTGGGGCATTGCTCACTTCTGTTGACGTTGATATAGCAATTAATTTCGACATTTTCAGTAATTTTCAATGATTAGAGTAATTAGATACTCTCATCCATACATGTACAGCTACCACCTTCCACAAAGGCACACCGATGAGCCGTAGACGGCGAAACGCGCGTCTGTACATGGTGGATGTTGGTAGTTTGTATCATCATTATGAATTTAATTGGGTTCTAGGAGCAAACGAAGAGATGTAGTTAGATCATTTTAAAGCTTCTCATAAATGGAGTTGGCATTTGAAAAAGGCTCACAGATTAGTTCCAAGAAAAACAACCAGGTTTGTAAGTCGTTCGTATGGAATTGATGATAGTCAATTGAAAACAATAAGCATCTGCTTATAGTTTTGAATGAGTATCGAGCGCAAAATACATTTGACACCGACGAAAGTGACTTAAATTTGATTACATTCAGGGCGTATATTAGTAGGAGTAGGTGCAAAAAAGGTGAATGTACTGTACAGCCAGTTTCTGTTCTCTAGTCATACCATTCTTCCAGTGATATCAGCAGAAAATCAGCTAATATGTCCGCTATTTATAGTTTTCGAGGAAATCGGAGGAAAGTTCGATTCTCAAGCACAACAAACCTTATTTCAGGTAATATTTTGAGATTTGTAATTTTAATTAATATTCATTTCGAGTAACTAACCAGTAAATTGTTTAGTCAATGGTTTAGAGACGTATAAAAACCAAACTTTGGATCGCGAACTCTCACTATTAGAGTCTTGGACACTGGCCTAATTCTTTGAAGGAATTTGTTTTTTCAATAAGGTTGTACACATACGAACAATCCCTAAGGAAATGATTCAATGACTGGATGTGTATAGATTTCGCGCGTGGACATGGTTTATTAGAAAATTTTCCGACCTTGTAACACTTAGAAATTATGATTTTGATCTTCGATAAAGAAACCACACAATTAAAATACAATCATTGATACATAACCAGTTATTTACACCCAGATATCGAAATCTATATGAATATGCTTGATTTAAACATGGCTACTTAGAAAATAGATCCGACCGTTTGGACCATCCCGCCACGTTTACTTTTAGTAACAGCAATTACGGTTTTTCCCTCATTGTTCTATTTCGAGCGAGCCTGTTTTTATTAAATGTTCAAGGCGCAATCAATTTTTATGTTTTCAACACTTTCATGTACACTATCATTACCATGATGAATAAGTTTATAGCACGTGGATGTGCACACCTTCGAACATTTAATAAAAAATATAGAATAAAAAAATGTGAAGTCAAAATTTTATTTTATAGATTAACGTATACATATGTGTAATAATCAATGGATTTATGTATACCAATATTGAAACAATAAACTTGGAGTGATATCATCAGCAGTTCTTTCATTCAGTGTTTAAGTAATACAGGCGAATATTACGTGTAGACATTTTGTAAAGTCAAAGAAGGTGCTAAAGCTGAAACGCATAAATTGGCTTCCAATGATATGCCAATGTGAATATGATCACTAACCTGGGCAAATATGCGGTAACAGCCAGAGGCGTGGCGAGCGCATAAAAGTTTACACATAAAATAGAAGGTAAGAAATAAATTATAAAATGTGCTGAAACCTTACCGTTTTAAAAGTCTTCCGTGAAATCATAATATATCATTTAATTTTAGCGCCATCAAAAGTTAAGTCCGGTATGTCTGCCATTGGTCGTTTTCTCGACGTACCTAACTGCGACATTTTTAAAGCAAACATAAGCGTACAATTACGAAATAAGTTACGACAGCCTATATATAAACAGAACTACTCGCATACAGCATCGATTTAGTACTGACGCTATGAACGCGTGAAATATATAATCGCCGACTCTGCACCACATATCTACTACACTGACTGTTACCGCTGTTTGCCCAAACTAATGATCACTACAAAAACTGAGACACACCCCTTTGTACGTAGGGGTGGGGGTCATGCCGTTTAAAGATGATAACCGTCTATATGTATTGTAGTGGTGTACGTTTACATCGTCCAACGCAGCTGTCATTCGAGCACGTATAGTGTACACAGTATGACCACTCGGTCAATGTGAAATTCCCTTTGGCGGATACTAGCTCTTTTTCTGAGGCCTCTATTGCTCTCCGAGCTTTCAATCGGAGTGGAGGTATTAAATAATTTAATTAAGTCCAGACAACAACAAAGTGTGAAGGTTGAAGTTTGAGAATTGGCAGTTCCCTGTGAGTTCCATATAAACATAAAGTTTATATGAAGAAATCCCGTTTAGTTTGCATTTTTCAGTTTCGAGTTTCATTAATTTCCATTTACTGATGTTAAAATTCATTTAAAATTGTTGAAAGAGTGTGTAAGAACACTTCCGAACCCCCAGTCCATCTAATTATTTAAGTAATTCACGAAAATTCCATTTCGTTGAACAATTTCCCTGTTTTAAAACTTGAGTATCGATAATTTTTATGAACACCTAATAGGAAGCAATTAATGAGAGATTCTGATTTTCAAATACTGACTTCAGCCCCCGCAAAACCGTTTTCTGGCAGAATTTCTGAATTTCCGTGTTGGGTAACTTTCCTTCTAAGTTAATATTTTAATGACACTGTATATTATACAATAATAGTATTTTTACATTCCATACAACAAGTACTTTTAGTTTTGTAGATGAGGGGTTCCCAATACGGTGGGCATCGACCTCTTGCGAGTGGATAGAATTCTAGAGAGGGTTCATGGGGTGGATTGGGGGCCGATAGCCGAAAACGCACCTGCGATTGATCGGCATTGAACATTACATTATACTATGAATAAGCATGTGTTTCTGAAACCTTCTTTATATTTCAAAAACTAAAAATTATAATAGTACAAAAAAAATAAAACAAATCTAATGAACCATTTTTTTTTCTAAATTTTTGTTCATATTCTTAGTCTTATTGCTATCTTCAAGTTATTTATATGCAACTATTTGTATTATGATTATGTTGTATGTTGTATATTATACAGAAAAATGTAAGGGCGTCGATGAAGAAACCCATTCCTTTAAAAGGAGTCGATGCAAAAAAAGTGTTATACACTGATAATTACTGCATATGTAAGTCCACATACATCAAATTTTAATTTTATCTTTGTTTGGAGAATAAAGGGACTTTGCCAAACCGTTGACTCTCCTTCTACCTTATTGTTTCAATTATGGTACGTCTGAAATGTTTGAACCTTTAACACCCCAAATATAAAGTGAAGTTAAACAGATTAAGTTCTGTTTACATGCTACGATTTCGCCTTACAGTTCGCAGCGCACTAATTGTATTGACAATACGGTTACACACGGAAGTTTTAGCTTCTAGGGAAGTTATTTCTAATCTAACCATATCCCTTTCACTTTAGGATGTCGACCTTCCCTTAAGGATATAAATTTTTCGCAAATTCTATTATATGCTGAAATTTATATATTACTATATATATGTGCATTAATGGAAATTGGTTCTTCATTGTAAGTATAACGAAAACTGAAATGGATTAGTAAAAATAGTAAACACTACGAATTTAACAACATTTATATCCAAACCATGTTCATAAGATTTTATTTCTTCCAAATAAGACAAGAAAATGTAATCTTCTTCGGTGCACTTATATTTTATCAGTGGCAGCTCGTACTCAAATCGACGAGGCGGTCATATTTGCGCAAAAATAAATGTATGAACTTCACAGCAATTCTTCGTTCTTTGAAATCGATGGAGAATATAATGCATACAAGCAATAAAACGTATTATCTACATCGGAACTACAAATCCGATTAGCCAAATTATACACAGATCTACGGAAATTATGATGCATTTGTCTATACGAGTTTGTCTAAGTTAAGTTCTGGCAAGAGGCGACCATCTCCTTTCAGTTCTTAGCGTTTCTCAAAATTTAGTACATTAGCCCCCAGTTTACAGAAAATGAAATAAATATTTAATCATGGATTAGCAAAATGAAACCAAGAGACTGGTGTTGGAATTTACTTCGACAAAAACAAGATTACCGTCTATTTATCTATGCGAGTGCGCGTGTTTCATAAAGGCCAACTATCGGGACTTCTTTTCAAAATATGAGCTAGATCACTGACGGGACACACGTGTAGCCCAGAATGCAAATCTCAAGATTCCTCAGATTGGACTATCTAGCATATTTAACGCGTCTGTGATACAAATGTTAAAAGTGTACAATCATATATCTAATATTAATAGACAGTTACCTGCGTACCGTTTTAAAAAACAACTGAAGAAATATTTTCTAAGCAAAGGTTACTACCCAATAGAACCCGAACGTTGAAAAAACGTTTTTTCTTAACCGTAACCAAACATTATATGGACACAAGAATGCTTCGTAAAGAACAACGTTACCTTTATACATAATTTTTACGTTGTTTATAAACGTGGAATAAACGTATGGATTTCCCACAAAGAACGGGAAGAGCAACGTCTCATTCAACGTTCTAAAGTCGTTGAGAGCCAACGTGAAAAAAAACGTCACACTCAATGTTGTAAAATCGTTTAGGATCAACGCGAAAGCAACGTTACTTTTAAACGTAAGTTTTACGTTGTTTGTAAACGTTGAATAAACGTATGGATGTCCCACAAAAAAACATGAAGAGCAACGTTTCATTAAACGTTGTAAAATCGTTGAGAGTCAACGTGAAGAGCAACGTCACACTCAACGTTGTAAAATCGTTTAGGATCAACGTGAAAGCAAC
Organism: Dynastes maya; assembly: GCA_029619315.2. Lineage (NCBI taxonomy): Eukaryota > Metazoa > Arthropoda > Insecta > Coleoptera > Scarabaeidae > Dynastes > Dynastes maya. Next base: position 32,018,004 of record JAROYE020000003.1, read on the forward strand.
GTTACTTTTAAACCTAACTTTTACGTTGTTTGTAAACGTTGAATAAACGTATGAATCTCCCGTAAAAAAAGCGTGAAGAGCAACGTCTCATTCAACGTCCTAAAATCGTTAAGAGACAATGTGGAAAGCAACGTCACACTCAACGTTGTGAAATCGTTTAGAATCAACGTCAAAACAATGTTACCTTTAAATACAATTTTTACGTTGTTTGTAAGCGTTAAATAAACATATGAATATTCCGATTTACATAGAAATTGTGGGTATATCTAATTAACGTTGCTTCTGTGTTGATCCTAAATAACCTTAATTTATCGTACACATTGCTATTCATTTTTTTTTGCGGGACATTCGAATGCAACGTTATAGCAACGCTGATTCAACCAACGTGTTCACATTTGGTATTCTGTAATTACAAGCCGCCACTGATTTCGAAACTAGTTTTAAAGAAAGAAACAACACGATATAAATAAATAAGATATCGGCTTGTATTAACTTAACTTTTGGTGATGTGAGTACTAGAATTAAGTTAATACAAGCTGATATTTTATTTCTTAAACGGTGCAAAATACACAATATTTTCCTAAATGTTGTTAAATTTTCCTAAAATTTATGAAGGTTAAAATTTCCAGTAATTGCAAAAAACCACAAAACGTAATATTTCATGCTAAAAACCAATGGCTACGAAACGAAATCAGATATCAGTATGCAAGACGTAGTCAATTGGAAATAGAATTATATAAACTACATCTTAAAATAACGCGTTTTTTAGACGAAAACAATTTTCGAAAATGGTGTGATTTCCAAACACGCGTAATTGAACGGATTAATCGTAAGTTCAAATTCAAAATGCTTTGCCTCAACGAAAAATTCCGCAAAATTTGTTCCAAAAAGGACATAAATTCCGCATGCTCCGTGGAGAGCACACCACTGATCTGTAACCAATCAACAGAAACCTTCAATAAAACTGAAATCGCACTATTAAACAAGGGACTAAAACATTGTATTTGGGATTCAAAAATCCCGACAGAAGACCTCATTGTGTCAGTAGAAACGTCCATTAAAAACTTAAATGCAAACGCGTGCAAAATTATAATTTCGAGAAACGTGAACGATGAAAAAAGTTTGAGAAATAACACAGGTGATCTCAGAGCCATTAAAGGTCTCAAAAACAAAAATTGTTTTTATTTAGAAGCAGATAAAGGGAACAGAATAGTCATTTTGGACAAGCCGAACTATTTCAATCGCGTCAATAACTTGCTAGCATCGGGACCTTACAAAGAATTAAGAAAAAATCCGTTACCACCCATGATTAGAGAAACAAAAGATGTTCTGAAAAATTGCCCAACACTTATCAACGCGAACCTTAAGTTAAAACTATCAGTCCCAAACCCGACAGTTCCAAAAATGTATTGCCTACCAAAAATTCACAAACCAGAAAAATCCATGAGACCAATAGACTCACCTACGTATAAACTGTCCAAATGGCTAGGAAACGAATACAAAAATTTACCATCAAAGTAAACAACCTAGAAGTAAACGGATACTCTAAAACTGTGGCACTGGAACACTGAAACAGTTCACTAAAACCCTTACCACAACACTTAATTCGTACTGGACGCACGTTTCGATAGCCAAGCTATCATCATCAGCAGCAAGACAGTCTTGCTGCTGATGATGATAGCTTGGCTATCGAAACGTGCGTCCAGTACGAATTAAGTGTTGTGGTAAGGGTTTTAGTGAACTGTTTCAACCTAGAAGTAGAAAATTCACTAAATTTTGAAAATAAGGTCAATAACACTGAATTAGAAGATGGGGAAATTTTAGTTTCGTTTGATGTTTGTTCACTCTTCCCAAGCGTACCGATTTCAGAAACCATAGAATATTTGGTTCTTAAAGCTTAATAAAATTGACGATGCAAAGAAGTAAGAAGAAGTAAGCAATCAATTCCCGTTCCTGGATAGTTTAGTAATTAGAAGCACCGAAAAACTTGAAGTAGACGTCTATAGAAAAGAAACAAACACTATTAGATACATCATGACCGGTTCTAACCACTGTGGACTACACAAAAGGATCGCGATTAGTTTCTTAGTTAATAGACTAGTGAAATTCCCTTTGAATAAAAGTAGGTACAACAAAGAGCTTAAATTCATAAAAAAATGTAGCTATTTATAATGGTTACTCTTCTATAGATGTCGACCGTATTCTTAAGAAAGTCTAACATAGGCATTATGTAAGAAATTCCACGATCTTGATCCCGGTAGAAACCCGCAATAAGGAATTTGTGAAACTTCCCTTCCACAGAATATCGAAAGGTATTAGTAAAGTTTTTAGAGGACAAGATATGAATGAACGCATGTTTCAGTTCACGTAATACACTCAAAAATCTTCTTGGCAATCCGAAAGATAAACTGGACATGAAAGAAAGGTCGGGAATTTATAAAATTGCATGTAATGACCGTGATAAAGCCTATACTGGTCACACAAAACGAGCAATAGGTACTAGATTCAAGGAACACATTAGGTGCTACAGGTACGGCAAAATAAAAGCGTCAAGTGTAGCACAACACATAAACGAGACCGGGCATAATGTTAAAAGAAAACCTGAAATTGTCCAAGAACGTAACCTCGCCTCGTGCGCTAGACGCATTTGAAACTATATATATATATATATATATATATATATATATATATATATATATAAAGGTATCGAAACCTACTGAACAAAAACCTTCCACCTCCTCATTACTCCTGTCTTTTTGATTTACTAGAGTAAAACGACCATATGTTTTTTCGTTTTCTATATTACGTGCTACATTGACATTGCATGGTTAGAATTAAAATGCATAGACAGGAAAACACATTTGACGAGAGGGTACGTATCGGTGTCTTGCTCTATTTTATGAGGGTGGAACGGACACGAACCTTTTTCGTTTCGTGTATACTTCGCATATGGTCACTGTCAAACGGCAAATAGCAGGTACCTGTAAATGCATATATATCTTTTGTAAAGACATATATCCTTTCCCGAGAGAGCTATAAACAAGTACGATAAAATTAGACTTATATTGGAGTTGTTTTGTGTTTCTCGCTCAGATTTATTTGGTCATTCAGTTGATAATCAGGTTGCCCAGGAGCCCTCGAAGCAGCTGTTCGGGATTAATTTAATTAATATTTTGTGTGGTGAGGAGTGTGCCGATACTTCGTGTTGTTTGCCATAATAACTATAGGATTAACTCTGTGCTGTGTATAAAAACCCCTATCTATTTGCGCATAATAAATTAGAAAATGTATTTGAAACAGCAAGCATTACGTTGCCTTGATACTACAATCAATACGGTTTAGTAACTTTAAAAAATCCAATTTTGCGACACATCTAGAAACTAAAACTAGTCGATATGCACATGTATACATGTTTGTATGCACGCGAACTTTTTTTAGCCCCAGAATCCACTTGTTAGTGGAATATGGGCTGGTAATAAATTCTCGAGTTGAATGAAATTAACACGCAACAGCGTTGATTTTTTAATTGCCGTACACTACACGCGGCCTTCATTAAAGTTTCGCGAGTTGTGTGTAGATATTCTATAACGGATCACGGGTCTAAATGTATTGTAGTTTACACAATCGATGTACAGCTCTCCATATTTGATAATATGTACGCCTTGTTTAGATGTGTATCTGAATACATTGCGCATGAAATATGCAGAGAGGATACCATACACCATACATAATCATAAGTTTGCAAACTATCCTGAATGGGAATGTGAGACAGCTGAATACATATTGCGAATATTCGATCAAAATACGAACTTTACTAAAATATAGGAACTGAACAACAACTGGCTGGTTTGTATATACACGAGTCTTTACTTCAATATTTTTGGTGTTACTCAGTTATTTTGTCATATATAAAGAACATATTAGTTTGAAAATTGAATCTTGGTTTTAGTAGCTTTAAACATTTTTAATGTCTTGACAATTTTTTGTCTCCTTTAGAAATGTATTGTAATGTTTTAAAATAGGGACATTTTTCAATAAAATGGAATTTTTGTGAATTAGTTAAATAGTTAGATGAACTGGGGGTTCGGAAGTGTTCCCGCATACTCTTTCGGCAATTTTAAATGAATTTTTATATCAGTAAATGGAAGTTAATGAAAACTAAAATTGAAAAAGGCAAACTACCCTGGATTACTAAGACGGTATTATATAAACTTTATGTTTATATGGGATTCACGGGGAACTGCAAATTCTCGAACTCCAACCTTCTACCTCGAAATTTGATTATACGAGTTACCTCGATGAAAGATTGACCAAATGTAATCAAATTAATTGGCGTACCTTCACTCCATTATTTTAATCGCGATGGCGATTGTTTTGTCCACAGCAAATTCTAATAAATCCTTTTCAAACATAATTTAATGCTGAATTTCCGATAAATAAACCTATTTATTAATGGTATAGTGTAATGAATGCAGTGACGCGACCGGATGACTCAAATATGATATTCTGTGATCCAGTTGAGTTTCAATGGCAATTCAATAATAAATTTCACTGACGTACTTGACAAAAACGTAGCGTTTTTGGAGGACATTATGAAATAATGCTCGAAATGTCTCTGAATTTACCCTGTTGGTTGTAGTAACGTTTTTCAGAGGAGTTTCGTCCCCATTACCTCACATTTGTCGTTGTCTGGACTTAACTAAACTGACTGTTATTGACATTTTAATAATATAAATACAAACTTTTATTGTTTAAAAAAAAAATTAAAGTATTGAGTTTGTTGATAATAAAACATACATTTCTGTAAAAGATAAAAAATTGTCAAAACGTTAAAAATGTTTAGTTTTATGAATCCTTGAAGAACTATCAACAAAGCCGCTAAAATCAAGATTCAATTTTCAAATTAATTACATGAACGGCTAAGAAATAAATTACATTATTTTATTGAAGAACATAGTGATATTTCCGTACTTTGTTGGTGATACCTGCAATGTTTTTCTAGTATTGCATAAGCGATAAAACCTTTTCTGAAACGATAAAAGCGAGGAAACCTAACCGAAGATGGCGTCGGTTGTTTTGTTTGTGAGTTACACTTCTATCGCAGGTTTCACTTTATGTAGAAGCAAGTTACAATAGTACTACTTACTGTTCACAGTACGTTGTCCTTCTAAATAGTCACAAAAAATTGGGATTTGAGAGTTCCAGAAGACCGTTAACATCACTTTACCGGCAGATGCGAAAACTTTGCATTTTTTCTTAGCGGGCGAATCCGGATGTTTTCATTCAAGACTTTGCCGTTTGGATTCAGATTCATAGTGGTGAATCCACGCTTCATCGCAGGGTGTCTTTATGGACTTGAGTCAATTGTTTTGGAAGCCATCTCAAACACGTTTTGCGACAATTCAGCTTGTCATAAATTACTGAATACATAGTTCCAACACTAACATTACACAAATCAGCTGTCACATTTTTTATACGCCTGTCATCGAGAATAAGGTCATTTATGCGATTTTGTAGCGCGTAGGTCAACACTTCAACCGGTCGTCCGGAGCGATGAATATCGGTGACTCTTGTTCTGCCCGATATAAACTATTCAATCCACTTATACACGTTTCCGCGGCTTAAACACTTTTCACTATACTGTTTCAACATTCTCCAGTAAATTTCAGCCGGCTTCATACCTTCGGATAACAAAAATCTTATCACTGAACTTTGCTCTTCCACCGTACACATTTCGAGAGGAGCTGACATTTTGAAATGAACAAAAGAGGTTGTGTTTGCCTTTATTTCTTTCAAACAGCTGACTTAATTTGTCCTCAAGGTTGCCAACTTGACCCATAGAAAGTTTTATCTAATAATATTCAGTAGTTTTCCCGCTAATCCAGTTTGTGTCGTTAATTATTGAGCATCCCTCGTATAATGAACGCATCTTCATAAATCGGTAGGAAGTTATTTTCAATTTTATTTTTAAAATCGTTTATTTTGTTTTCTTAGTAGGTAGCACATAATCATCAATATTGTACGTTTATTTTATCTTGCGCTTCAATATAAATCTTAACTAATTTTTCTCGTGTTTTATGTATGGATTAAATCGTTAACATTGACTACAAGATGTGTAAAGAACAATAAAAGCTACTTTGCTTGTTGACGTTAGAATAGAATTTATAATTTCTTCAAAACATAATAACTTCATGAATCATGTGAGTTATTGCACGGGTGTCTGATAGGTGTAAAAATATACGAAATCATACATATGTTTAAACTTAAAAGTGAGTAATTCAGAATTTTAAAATATTTTCCATTATCTATTGTGATTGCTTCGAGTATTCCAATAGTCTGGAAATAGTTCTTTAAGCAATTTCTCACAATTGTGCCATTACAATTGCGTACTGGATAAAAACCAGCGAATTTGATAAATTGTTCGACAACTAGAATTCCCAAGGAAGGCGTTACAAGCAATCCATACACACAACATCCAACAATTCGCTACTTATGCTGGATTTATCAGAATAATATAATTTTACTTTAGGAGGGATGCCTTTTAAGATATCACAAAGACAATGAAAGAAAAAAAAATTCGATACAATTCGTTTTATTGCTTTTCAAAATATTGTATCTCCAAAACATGGTTCTTGAAAGCTTCAATAGCCACTTAAGGTGATAAAAATCGCTGTTCACCTATTTCTTGTTTAACATTTGGAAACAAAAAGGAGTCGTTAGGCAATGTTTTTCTCTTTCAAATAGCACTGTGCTAGTTGCAAAATGCAACAAGCTGGACACCCGGAGGTAAACTTAATTCGAGCACGCTGAATCCATTGGTGCCAACCGTTTTTAAAAGTTAGCTCGCGTTATCGAGCAATTTCAATTTAAAAATTTTAGACCCAAAGAACCTTCTGGAATTTTCTGGAAAATTTCATCAAGGGCTAAAGAGTTTCCTGGCTTTCAGCGGTTAACAGCGCCGCTTATATACCTATTTGACCAGGTGGCAGTAGTGGGGATGGAAATTTCTAGAAGTTTCACAAATGGTCCATGAACGGTCCATGGAAGGTTGTCGAAGGCTCCAGAATGCTTTTCAGCAATTTATCAGATTTTCCAGAAAATTCCAGATGGTTCTTTGGGCCTAAAATATTTTAAATTAAATTGCTCGAAAACGCAAGCTAATTTTAAAAAACGGTTAGCGCTATTGGATTTAGCATACTTTTGTTTGATTGGTTGATCTTTTCTTGTCTTTTTGTATGTTAGAATTTTTGTATTCGACCATTGATTTCACTATCCTTTTGGATACCTTTAATCAATAAAGTATTATTATTATTATTATTATTATTATTATTACTCCAATTAGGTTCAACCCCGGGTACTCAGCTTGTTACAAAAAAAGTCTCCAATTCGAGCACAGTGTAATCAATTGCTTGATGTGCTGTGTAAGATCATTGTCATGGTGAAGCATAATGCGAAATGCGACTTCGTCGACTGTTTCTCCTGATTTCGTCGATGACTTTTGGCAAAGAAATTGTTGTGTACCATTCAGCATTAATTGTTCTTTGATCCTCCAAAGCAATTTTTGCGACATGTCTAAGACAACAAAAGAAACAAGCATTTATTTTCTTGGAAGTGCTTCGTGAATGAATAACTTTTGTTGGATTCGGTTCATCTGGTAACACCCAAACAATTGATTGCTGTTTAGTTTCCGGCTCGTACGAATACATCCAAGTTTCGTCACCTGTTACGATATTGTATACGCATTTTGAAGTTCCTTTGTCGAATTTTTTGAGCATTTCATTATACCAAATTATGCGGAATTCTTCGACAACAACAAAATCGAAAAATGTAGTTCACTCTTCGATATGCCTAAAGATGCCTCAATCTCACGGTAAGTCACATGCCGATCCTCTTCAACCATGTTGTTTTGGAACAATAACCGATTTTGATTGAGCTTCACAACGTTCATCAGTTTCATCACTGACGGAAGCACGACCATGACGAAATTTTGCAAACCAGTTGTAGGCAGACTCTTCTGATGGTGTTTCATTACCAAAAGTTGGGCGAAGCGATTTGTGGCATTGTTGTTGTGTTCGGCCCCTACAATCCTAAAAAATCATCCAACAAAAACCTTCACCTGAATTTTCCATATTTTCACAAAATTGCTTTTTTTAAACGCTCACTATAAACAAAATACTCGGCCGATTTCTGTGCTGTTGCTGTTTTGACAATAACAAAGATCAAATTTTACGAAAATAGTAATGTCAAATATCGATAGCGCCATTTAGTAGTCGTTAAAATGCTACCTTCGCACCAGGGGATAGGGACTCTCAAATTAAGGCCATTTACTATTGTTGAGGCCTCTTCTTAACACAACCAAAACTATAATTTTCTGTCCTTTATTAAGCAACGTGCCATCTTAATTTATTTTAAAGCCGTTGTCAGTTGTCGTATATTCAAATATATACAGAAGACATCGAAAAAAGTGCTGTTTCTATTTGTACTGACCAAACAGCTTCTCTGTAAGTAGTAAAGACATTTCCATAACTAAAATCATCTGTTTTTGTTTAATTTCAGGCATCGGTTTCCTATAAGTAATGAGTAGAGTTTGTTAAAAAGGCGGTACCGGCAGAGGCGCACCGCATAAAAGTAGGTACGTAATATACAATATTAGTAAAAAATAATATTGTTACCTTTTCCTGTCGTCTTGATGTCCACTGTGGCAAGTAGGCAACCGCCCTGGTAAGCTGCGTAGAATTGCAACATCAGCAACGCTTCCATTGTCGATTCATTCAGCCGTCGACGGTGTTGTGAGTACGTTGTCGTATACTTCGAAAATGATCGTTCGACATTCAGTGAAGTAAGATTTGCAAATGTCAGATATTCCTTTTCCTCATCTGGGCACTCTTGATTTTCAGTTATAGACCGAACTTTTTGTAAATCGGGATTTTTCGTTAAAATTGCATCAAATTTTTGAGCAACATCGACTCCTATAGTGTTCGTCAAGTTTTCTAGAGCGGCTTGTAAATTGTTTATGCAATTTAATGCGTCTCGTGTAGATAAGTAACTGTTTTCTAATTGCTCAATAACTTGTGCAACTTCAGAATAGTTCATGGAAATTTCATCTATTTGTTGTTGAACGTCCGAATTGGCAAAAAGTTGCTGACTATCTCGAACTGCTGCAGAATCATTTGAATCATGTTTCAAGATGACATTTTTCACTTGTGAAAAATATTTCTAATAGTAAGATACTGCCTGGAGCCATATTCCCGGTCGCGTTATTACAGGCTGAGGTGGTGGTGGTAATTGCGGACACAATTATTTCAATACACGGATGTGTTTGGGACATTTGACGAACACTCTTTTGGTAGATGCTATTAACTTATCCACCATCGGATACTTCTTTCGAATGGTTTCTACTACGAGGTGACATGCGTGTTTGAGGCATGTTATGTAAAGAAGAGCCGGAAAGCATATTTTCAACATCCTACCAACTCTCAGCATTGTTGCGGCTCCGTCAGTAATGAACATTGTGACTTGGGTTCCTGTGATACAAAATTCTCTCAACGAATCTTTTATTATCTTGACAACGGTTTCTGCATTAGTTTTCTGAATCCGTTTACTGGATAACAACAATGAAGCTGGTGGACCATCACGTTTTAAAAGACGCGCTACAACATGAATGACGCTGTGTCTCTGAGCATCAGTTGTTTCATCCACACATAGGCAGATTTTCTTATTTCTCAACTCGTGTTTTATACATTCCTTTACTGTACATTGCACACGTGGCAAATTGTATCGTAATTGCATAAATATTGGCTGCTTCCATGAGGGAACGTACTTAGCCCAAAAAAGACGAAAGTGTTCATTAGATACTAGATGTTGTGGGATGTTGCACACACTTAACATAAAAATAAAATCATAAAAATTGCCAGTATGGAATACTGTTTCTTAAATTCAATACATGGCGTTTACTTTTACAATGTTTTCTACATTCAAACCTATCGCGACATAGCAATCCGCTATGGCATATTGTGCAATAAATATGCGGACTTCTAATCCAGGGAAATGCTTGCGATATTTATCCACATTCGAAGGGAACGTTACATCCTTTGGGCGTCCCATCTCCGCGTACTTATTTGGCGTGCAGCGTGCAACGTACTATCGCTTTGAACTCTCTCGCGGTACTGTTGAGATCGACTACGAGTTGAAAATTACCCCTACCCACGCCGCTACCGCTACGCTACTGCCATCAGGTATCATCTTTTTAACAAACTCTAGCAATGAGGTAATGAGAAAGCAACCAAAATGTGGCTTGGGAAAAGAAAAATTGGGATATTCATCTCTTGTAAATTATGATAAAAAAATTATACAACAATTATTTTAGACGTTTAGCGCATTTCATAAAGAGTGTTTGAATGGTATTTATTTAGTAAGTCATTCACTTCCAACGATAAATATGTCTGGAATGTATGTAAGCATTGTGTTGTTTAGTATTCCATTAATAAGCAACACATTTTCTTTTGTGCAAAATTAAACAATGAATATACAACTTTTTTATTGCAATCAACGAACATGAATCTCTGTAAAGATGAAATTAAAATATTAGCTAATAATTGGAGATTAAAACAAAAATAAGTTGTTACTACAACAGTTACTATTTAGACGTTTGAATAGTTTTCTTTATATCATCTTTGAATGATAATTATATTTTTTTAAACATGCAATATGACTAAACAATTAGTAATTTCCTAAACTACTTTTAATACTGAAACTGATTTGGTTTGATTATTCAGAAAGAGGAATCATTAGTACTCCTGCAATACAAGCAATTACTAATTATTTATTCGTATTGTCTATCCACTCTAATATCTGCAATAAATCTGGATTTTAATGCCCCGCGCCAAAATCGAGTTACATCATATACTCAGTAGAGGTCGTTAAAATAGTAGTTTTCGATTAATATTTCAGTTATCCTTCTATTTGAGGATGTTCTGTGCTTCGCACATAATTGGCATGTTTCCAATCCGATTTCACTATAAATTTTTCCTTGAATAGTAGATGTAAACCCAATGTGACAATATAAATGATTTAGATTTACTTTAAGATATGCGTCTAAATTTGCAAAGTTTTACGAAAATAATAATGTCAAATTTCATCCATCCATCTAATGGTCCTTTGTAAACATTTAAAACGCTACCCTCCTAAGCCACACCTCGTATACCCCATGCATCATTTTTATGCAGCAGGGCTTGGTGATCGAGTATATGAAAAGCCTTACTTAGATCGAAAAGTATTCCACCGAGCGCCGTACATACATAATTCATGGCGGAGTATCGAGCATCAGCGGTGGATTTCGCAGGAACAACGCCGAATTGCGTAGGTGAGATTAAGTTATTGGGATGTAAGTAACCCATCAATCTATTATTTAGAACCTTTTCTCAAAATTTTGGCAAAAACAGATGTTACCGTTATAGGCCCATAACTCTCAACATTACAACGATTACCCTTTTTGTGTACAGGCACTACTTTTTAAACTTTCAAGGAATCTGGATGACACATACATATACTCCAGATCTTAAATGCATATCTTTAAAAGGCGACTGCAGAGAGGGTGACAGAATTTAATAAGTATCTAGCAAATCCGTCACTATAAAAATACGTCCGCATGAATAGGGAACGTGACAAAATGTTTTAATAGGAAAAAGTTACTACAAATCACAAGTATATATTGCATTAAAGCACGTATCAGCAAAGAAACTTTTTTTGTCCCAAAATTCAAATTATACCACGCTACCATAAACGCCCTGCTATTAGTCGTGACGTAAAATAGTATAAACCCGTGTTCGACGTCCATGTGACAAACAGGTGCTGGCCCATTTATAGCTTTGTTTACTCATGTTTTCGTCGGCATTTCTTTCATTCTGGGACTAATAACTCATTAGAATTTTTTTTATAATTAGCTTGACTTATGGTTGGTGGCCATAACATACCTACTATGGCTAAAGAAGGATATATTATATAAGGTCAATCCGACAATCTACTCTTTGTTGATATGCGAAATAGTGAAAAGTTCTTTCTTGCCGTTGTGTACTTAAATAAAAAATACACAGAAAATTTTTAATCTAAAACTACAAGAAAAATGAATCCTACTTTTTTGCTGGTTTAGTTGATATATTTTTTAATTTTTAAAAGATTTTGATTTGGAAGAGAGTCGTATGGAGATGCAGCTGTGGGATGGGTACAAGTTAAAAGCAGTGATAATTAGAGCTGGACACGCGCGCCAACGGGCAGCGGCGTTGTTTCGGTTAGGCCTCGGGTTCCACTAGAGCTATTGTGTGTAGATGTTTGCTGTCGTACATACTTTCGCGTAAATAAAAATAAAATAACACGTGCTCAAACACTTACCATTTTAAGAGTCCTCCGTGAAATCGCAAAGTGAATAATGTCTGTTAAATATCTGCAACATTAGATATGTTTCAACAGTTGCTTCGACAGACCGAGTGCGGCACTAGGAAAATATGTGTTTATATGCAGAGAACGAACGTTCTACATCTAGTGACGTTATATTTGCGTAATTAAAATATTCTTTGAAACAACTGAACGGTTCTGTTGATGCACCTTCACAAATGTGTCTTAATGTGCCAAAATCAGAATCTTTCTCTAAAACACTTTTTCTAGAACACAAACATTTTTGTGCACAGATTCCACTAACGACACCGAAGGATCTTGTAACTTTTTTATTGCCTCCGCTAGTCCGAAATAATTGTTGTGAATAATTTTTAAATCCGTTTTAACCCGACTATCTTGAAATTTTGACTGTTTTTTCTTGATAGCGGCAGCTTCCTTTGGATCGAATTGTAAAACCACGTTCTTAATATTCTCATAATATTTATGATAATAAAACGCAGCATTTAACCAAGTTCCCCAACGTGTAAGAATAGGTTCTGGTGGCTCAGGTATACGGGGGCACAGTCTGTGAAATTCGCGAATACGTTTCGTGGATTTGACAAACGCTGCTTTTGTATGCGCTATTAAAGCGTCTACCTCAGGATAACATTTTCTGATACCAGTTGCCACAAGATTGAGAGCATGAATTTTACACGAAATGTGTAACAAGTTAACAGAATGCTTTTTAAGAGACCGGCCTACAGATGTTTGCGGCACCATCACTCATAAACATCAACAGTTGGTTTGTTGAAAGTTCAAACTTTTCCAATGTATTTAACACTAACTTTACAATTACTTCGGCAGTACATTGTTGTATTCGCCTGGAAGCTAATAGAATTGAAGGTGACGATTGATGCGGTTCCATTTTATGTGCCATTATATTAACGACCGAATGTTTTTTACGATCTGTCGTTTCGTCCGCACATAACCACATTATTTTTTCTTTCAACTCCGATTTAATTCTTTTTTCAACATATTCACGAGCAGATGGCACTATCCTTCGTAACGATGTCCGACTTGGTAATTAGTACTCCGAATAGTTATTCCAAACCAAGACAAACGCTTCCTTGTCTAGTAAATTAAACGGTATATTACATACAATAAAAGTAACACATAAATTAAATATAAATTTGTCATAGTCTCGTGTGCAAGTTTTTTTGAAGCATGCCGTTCACTGTTTACGTGCCGTAGACAGTCCCTTTTGGATCAACTCATCAACGGGACATTACATACTACACATTAAATTTCAGCGCCATCATACGTTAAGTCAGGAATTTCGGCTAAAAATTCTCTAACTTGGTCCGCCTTGGGTCGTTTGCGACGTACGCAACATTTCTAAACAATACGTACCGCGCTAATGGAAAGTCGAAGCTACACTGAGGCTTGTATGTAACCGTATAGATACGACGCAGCTGCCTGTTGGCGCTCGTGGCCAACTCTAGACTGATTGATAATGTATGTACTGTGAAAGCTAAGGTGTAAAATATACAGTGGTTTGCAATATTGATGAAGCATCAAAAGAAGTAACAGACGTACAGCGCGATGACTGCGCTACTTCATTAGATGTATAATTATTATAGATTTATTGATACACTTGAAAATTAATTTTAAATGATTTTTTACAGATGGTTGTAAGCATTCAAGAGCATTTTAAATGTGGTTGCACAGGAGAAGCCAGAGGTATCTTTGACTATTTTCTTCCCTAATAAAAGCTTAACATCTACCATACGTCGCAAAACAACTGTAAATAACAACCGCACAAAAACAACACGGCAATTCAAATGCAAACAATGAGAATATCGGCACAGTCGGGCACGTCGGAAGTTAGGGAGGCAGAAATCATACGCTATGACGTCGGCCGGCTTGGCGCGCTTTAGAGGTCGTTTGAAATGCTTTCGGAGCACCTGAAACTTTAAACATTTTCTGCCAAGTTATTACTGGTTTTGAAATACTCTTTTTAGACATAACAAAATCAATATTATTGATACAAAAAAAAATTGGCAAGTTTCCTATTGAAGTTATAGTGACAATTTTATTGCTATTACTAGAGAAACCAAACACAGCAGAAAAGTTCTCCAGAGAAAAGGTAACAAATTACATTTGTTATAAGCAGTTATTTTCTCAAAAAGACAAAGATATTTTTTTTGTTCTTTACTTTTGTTTCACCTGACGCAGTTGAATCTTTTTGCTTATTACGAAATACCCACACATCATACATGTGCGAATATGTTCTAAAAAAAAAACAAAAAGATGAAGTGCAGAATGGTAAATAACAGAGCGATTTATAAAAATAACCTCCGTCAATGAGAAATGTTATACGCAGATGAAAGAGAACTTAAATTATGTAGAGTAATGTTTGGTTCTAAAAAGATCTTGTTGAATAAACAATACAGCTTACCTGCCTAAACATGAAAATAATGGGATTAGAATAGTCTACCTACCTAGTGTTAACAACTGCGTATAAAAGAAGCTCTCGAGCGAATTCGATGTTGGCACAAGCTCTGCGGAGTTTCTGAAGATACAATAACGAGTTACGCAGATTATTGCGTACAAGAAATATGATAAAAATATTTCAGTACTTTGTAATAAAGCATTTTCGTATAAAAACGGGTCTAACATTTCAGCTTCAGTTATTTTATAGTTTCGTCATTCATAGTATGTTATATTTTATTAAGACGCTGAGGTTGTGTTAGGGAAAGATTAAAAATAAAAAGTTCTATAATCTATATTCAATTTTTTCCTACATAAGCATATCCATTTATCGCTAATAAATCCTAATTGATTCATTTCCTATAACTAAGACCCCATAAAACTTGTAGATAATTGCTTGCTTCTTTTGAAAGAGCTGATTTGTTAGAAAAAAAAAATAAATATTGCTACAACTAAATTAGTTATCTTATGAATTTCCTTTAGTGCATTTTATCAAAAATAAACCCATTTTATGAAATCTTTTTTAACATAAATACTTTAACTCTTAAGTAAAACATGCTTGGGGAAAAATTTCTAATAATATAAACGAGGGCCAAGCTTTTATTATTAATAATAATAAACTTTATTGTCCAACAGAATTCCATATCCATATAAAGGACAAAAAAAAAATTACAAAGTACAAGACGACAAGCACACAGAACATTACATAATACTCCCTCCGTCCGGAAATATGGTATACATTTGGAATTTATTTTTGTCCGAATTTATGGTATACATTTACAATTTTAATCAATTAGATACTCCTATTAAATTGGTGTTCTATTTAATATAATTATGAATAAAATTTAATTGATGAGGGATCTAGCTTTGTCTACGGCTTCTTGGGAACACACTAAACTAGATGGTAAGCGTCCTTCACGCCGAAGTTTGGCCTTATTGATGTGGGGAATCTTATACGAATTTCCTCCTTCAACCAACATAGTTGATTACATACATGTCAGCATGTTAGTAAATCATTGTCAAGGGTCTCTCTGTCTAAATCGTCAAAGGCTTTTTCAACACATTCGATCAATTCGTTAACTGTTTTTGCCGAAGCTTTATGTTGCAAAGATTGTATGGAATTGAAAAAGCCAAGATCTAAAACGTTTAAATCGGGACTGTTTAGTGGTTGTGATTTAAACTGAATAGACCAGCCATCTGTAGAACCGTGAGCCAGAAGTTCTTCATCGTCGTCACAAGCATGAGGTTTTGCATTATCCTGTTGTATAAATATCAGTTTTTGCTTATGACTTATGGGAAACTTTAACTTGATCGCCGGAATGACGTTTTCAAGAATCATCTTTCTACATTCTGCTGAATTGACGGACACCACATTTTTTTTACCAAAGTTCCTCTAGGTCTATTTTTCGAGTGTCGCTTAGCCGATTCTTGATAAACAAAAGGCCATATACCAATTTTTCCATTCAAAAATTGTTTTCGATGTGAATCGTAACGTGGTCGGGCGACAGCAGCCATAAACATCACTTTGGTTATAAAACGTTTGCTCTTGCAATTTCGGTGGGGTTCTTCTTCGTCTATCATAATGTAATAAGAGCGCTTGTTTTGCGTTAAATAAAACCATTTTTCGTCTATGTGGACATAATCGTACAAATCTTCAAAACGGCCATCCGGTGCCACTTTCGACAAGCAAAACTTTAATCTCTCTAACTTGTTTTGATCTGTTAACAAAGGTTTAACAGTAGAAGATATACGCTTTATTTTCTTTCCTCGTTTGTAAATGTCGAACAATGTAGACTTTGGAATATCGACAGCAAAAGACAGACTACGAATTGACCCTCGACGATTGAAAGAAACGTCCTTAACTTTGGCTAACTGTTCAGAATAATCTTTACGTTTCCGTCCACATTTACCTTTCTTTTTCGAAATAACATCAGCACAAATTTTACCGTCATTGTACTGTTTTTGAGCCACTTTCCAAATTCTAGACACGGACAAACGGGTTACCCCAAGTTTAGCTGCAACTTTATTCATATTCCCATGCTTCAGCTTCTGGCCTTTCAACTGCAACCATTTTTGTAATATACCATGACGTTGCTCACCGGTTGATTGCTTGAACTTGGAATTCCTTTTCAACAAGCTTACTTCATTATTTATAACAATATCTGCCATTTTGTGAACAGAGCGTGTGTAAAATTAATTTTCATGAAATGACGTTTTAACTATATCGACGTTTTTGACACAAACAAATAAAAGGTGGGAGTCTACCTGGCGGCAGATCGGGGAACAAGAGATTGAAGCTGTGTCAATAGGCGTGGGGAGTCAATTTTGTTGTGAACTATATTGTAAACAAATTTGATAAGATGTTGTTGTCGTCTAACCTCAAGTGAAAGAATGTTGAATTTTTGCAGCAACAGTTGATGATCATAACCTCTACAAGGGTAAGTACCTTCTATTTTGAAGAACAGATACTTTAGTAACCTTCTCTGTATATTTTCTAAAGATGTTTTATGAATAGTATAGTAAGGATTCCATATTAAAGACACGCACTCCAGTTTAGATCTTACATATGTAAAATAAAGTAGTGTGATTGTATTGATATAAAACGAATGGGAGTTCCTGATTAAAAATTCTAGCATTTTAGTAACTGAGGATATAATATTATTCCTATGTATTTGAAAAGTGAGGGCTCTGTCAAAATGTATACCCAGATCCTTGATCGTTAAAACTCAAACAACCGAAGTACCACTGACAAAATAATTAAAAATTAAGGGACTTAATTTCCCAGTATAAGTGGCGATTTTACATTTATCTACGTTTCGGTTCAGGTAGTTGGCAGAGCACCATATTTCAATCGCACTCATCTGATTCGATAAATGGATACAGTCTGCCTCCGATGTTAATGCAGCAAAAATTTTAAGATCGTCAGCAAAGGTACATTCAATTTGCTCTACTATATCATTTATGAATAACAGAAACATCAAAGGACCTAAATTGGAACCTTGTGGCACCCTAGATGTTGCCCGAAACAGTTGTGATTTGTAACCACTATAGTAAACATACTGGATCCGATTAGTTAGGTACGAAGAAAACAGTAAAACTCGCGCATCGTCCCATACCGCAGCTCTCACGATTCAGTATTTGGCTGTCATCTGGAGGATGAAATCAATAATATTTGGAAACTTTTGATTACTGATTGGTCCAGTTTTAAATTTAAACTATGAGATACTATTTGCTGGTGTCTTGTGGAAGAGTCGTACTTTTAGCTTACGCATTTCGTAATATGCCGTTGTACGATTTATATCCTAATGTATCTTAGAGTGATTCATAATTCCTCTTTTTTAAATATATCTCAAAACATTAATTTTACAATCCTTGGCTTTTTCTTGAACTTGAATATATTTATTATGGTGATAGCGTTGACAAATCTGTGGTGGAAATGTAATTTCAAAAAATCTGGTCTACTGTAGTATTGGCAGCGTTGCACATTGCAATAATAGTATTTGTAATTTGTTTACTGTTTCGTTTATAATGGTATTATAAACTTGTTTACGTGTTTAGTGCAAAAAATATGGAGAATGCTATAAATTATATTCTGAATATTACTTTTAAAGCTCTTCCGTTGGCGAAAATGGTAAAAATAAAACAGCGTGGAAGACTAATGTCGGTGTTACCTAACCTACTAACCTAACAATTAATGTAAATATTTTTGAATGATATATTAAATGTTGGGAAATGATAAACTAAAGACTGAACTAGAAGTAATTTATTCGAGAACAGACTTTTCAAATGTAGTGGAGGGCCCTTATATACTAAGTGAAACTGTCAACTTATTAAAAAGCAGAACGCTGTTTTTCCACCCACAAGCGCATAGAAACATTTTAAAGAAATACCATGAAACAAAAATACCTTAATGCTCTAGCAATGCAGCCAATTAATAACTTAGTATTAGCAATTTTGACGAAAGAGTTACGGAACGATTCATTTGCCGAAAAAAGAGAAGACAATTTTGTGTACAAACAGTATATGTACATATATGGCTTCCTTCGATGAATACTAAAAAATCAAGGAAATATCGATTTTGTTTTGTATTTAAATTTTACCTTTTCTTCTGACAGTGTTCTCGTTGTAACTTAGGTGTGCTTTTTAATTACCGCTATTTGTATCTGTTAAACATTAAGGACAATAACCACGAGCCGCCACTGGTCAGATGTTTTTCTTATAACGTACCTAAAGTTTATAACGCAACACAGATGGAACTTCGGCAACTGCCCAGTCTCAAGAAAAAATTGAAAATTCTTGTATAATTAATACAATTTTTTTTCTTTTCTTACGACTAAAATACTTTTTATTTTTTCTCGTGAGTTTAGTTTGTTTCAATGAGAATTGAAAACCAGTCAGCAGAAACGGTCTGCTATTGTGCTTCTTTTTTTTGTTGGTGTATTATTTCTTACGCTTTTCAGAACGAATAAACTTATACTACTATTATTATTTCAGAAACGGATACTAAATTCTTTCTCTTGTTTCAACATTACTTTGTGTATTATGCGTGTTTATTACAGATGTCATAGTGTTCGTTTTACAAACAATATTTCCAAAGCACATTACGTTTTAAAATTGCCATAGAGGTAAATCTAAATTTACAGAACAAGCAAACAGGAGCTACGTTATTACCAAGAGGCTTCCAAATGTTTAAAAGCTAAAATATCATATTCTGGTACAAGAGAACGGTTTTAAGTAACTTATTTTCGTAAAATATCTGCTACAAATACTAGTTTCATTGTTATTTTATCCAATGGATCAATAAGTAATAAGGATTTTATATATTATAACTAGAGTTTGTTAAAAAGGTGGTACCGGCAGTGGCGCACCGCTCAAAAATAGGTACGTAATATACAATATTAGTGAAAAATAATATTGTTACCTTTTCCTGTCGTCTTGATGTCCACTGTGGCAATTGGCAACCGTCCTGGTAAGCTGCGTAGAATTGCAACATCAGCAACGCTTCCATTGTCGATTCATTCAGCCGTCGACGGTGTTGTGAGTACGTTGTCGTATTCTTCGAAAATGATCGTTCGACATCCAGCGAAGTAAGATTTGCAAATGTCAGATATTCCTTTTCCTCATCTGAGCACTCTTGATTTTCAGTTATAGACCGAACCTTTTGTAAATCGGGATTTTTCGTTAAAATTGCACCAAGTTTTTGAGCAACATCGACTCCTATAGTGTTTGTCAAGTTTTCTAGAGCGGCTTGTAAATTGTTTATGCAATTTAATGCGTCTCGTGCAGATAAGTGATTGTTTTCTAATTGCTCAATAGCTTGTGCAACTTCAGAATAGCTCATGGAAATTTCATCTATCTGTTGTTGAACGTCCGAATTGGAAAAAAGTTGCTGACTATCTCGAACTGCGGCAGAATCATTTGAATCAAGTTTCAAGATGACATTTTTCACTTGTGAAAAATATTTCTGATAGTAAGATACTTCCTGGAGCCATGTTCCCCATCGCGTTATTACAGGCTGAGGTGGTGGTGGTAATTTCGAACACAATTGTTTGAATACACTGATGTGTTTGGAAGATTTGATGAACACTTTTTTGGTAAATGCTATTAACTTTTCCACCATCGGATACTTCTTTCGAATGGTTTCTGCTACAAGATGACATGCGTGTATGAGGCATGTTATGCGAAGAAGAACCGGAAAGCATATTTTTAACATCCTACCAACTCTCAGCATTGTTGCGGCTCCGTCAGTAACGAACATTGTGACTTGGGTTCCTGTGATACAAAATTCTCTCAACGAATCTTTTATTATCTTGACAACGGTTTCTGCATTAGTTTTCTGAATCCTTTTACTGGATAACAACAATGAAGCTGATGGACCATCACGTTTTAAAGGACGCGCTACAACATGAATGACGCTGTGTAGAATCACAGCGTCAGTTGTTTCATCCACATATAGGCAGATTTTCTTATTTCTCAACTCGTCTTTTATACATTCCTTTACTGTACTTTGCACACAAAATCATATAAAAATTGCCAGTATGGAATACAAATTACATTCAAATCTATCGCGACTTAGCAATCCGCTATTGCATATTGTGCAGTAAATATGCGGACATCTATATTCTAATCCAGGGAAATGCCTGAGATATTTATTCACATCCGAAGGGAACGTTACACCCTTTGGGTGCCCCATCTCCGCATACTTATTTGGCATGCAGCGTGCAACGTACTGTCGCTTTGAACTCTCTCACCGTACTGTCGAGATCGACTACGAGTTGAAAATTACCCCTACCTACGCCGGTACCACCTTTTTAACAAACTCTAATTATAACTATTGGCAAGTAGCAGAAGTATTTCTAGATTTACCATTGCAAACGCCAAAGCAATGCACGAACGAGTATAGTCTGGAGAAAGTTTATTCCAAATTTCTTCAACTCCTGGTCATTTGCATGTCTAAAGTGTATGGAAAGAGCAATTGTCATCGTGATCTATAAAATTTCTATCAGGAAGTATAATTTCAGCAGACGGCAGAAAAACGTTTTGTCAGACTTGTATCGCTATTAAATCTGTTCTTAATTCTCCAGCAGATTCCTGGTCCTTGCACACAAATCCACGTCTAAACATATACCGAGAATTTCCCGCTGTTACAAGTTTCTTGGATATAAGTTTATTGGAACCTTGAATTTGATGGTGTGCATCCCTTAACTGGTGAATTACTCTTTGAATGGTGTTTTTATTAACCATAAATCTTACAGCTAATCTTCTAACAGACCATCCTTCTTCTGCTAGAGTAATTATTTGTTTTTTTTTGGGCAAAACTTAATTGCGGCATGTCAATGTGACTTTTATAACGCGATAACCTTGGCATTTTAAATGAGGTCGTACGATAGGTCAAAGCAGGTCCCCCTTACAAAAAGAGTAGGTGTCTTATTCAAAATATTTATTTTTACTTTAGTTTCTGAAATATTTCGGGTGGATCGTTTTCGAAAAATCACACTATACAATATGCTTGAAAAATACTACAGTTGAGCATAAAAGATTAGGGGTACAATCGTAATTCGTAAGTGCTTTGCAAACGAAATCTAATTGATAAGAAAAATACATTTTCATATTGCATTAGCTTCATTTCTTACTGTCAGCTTTACTTTTAAGTTATGCCAACCTCTTTAGACCATAGATTTCAGTCCTTTTTCAGTTTGCGCAGCACAAATTTTGAAAAATCGTTTCAGAACACGTTTTACGATGATTGCATTTTTCTAATCAACCATCCACCATCTATAACCGATCGCTTCAATTAGATAAATCTTTCAATTAAGTTAACAACTTCCTGCGGTCACATTAATCCCGATTCTTGACATTTTCCCTTCCGTATTAACGTATATATTGCCCATTTTCACTTTGTTGCGTTTGAAAATTGCTTTAATCAAATTTAAGTGTAGTTGATGAAGGAATGAAGGGATGAAAATACTTCTTTGAAGAGATTACTTTCTTCGACGAGTTTCAATTAAAGGTAGAAAGACAGGAACAAGGAAGATGTTTATAGATTCAAGATTTGTTTGCATGCTAGTAATAAAGCTTGCAACAATAAGACAAGGAATTACTAATTAAAGGAAGAACTAACCGGCAAACTTTCGTTTCTTTGTGAGAATGTTAGATGCGATGTTTGTTATTATCAGTTATGAAAGAAATTTAAACGAATTAATTTATTTATTCCATCATGCACCACAAATCCATGTAATAACATTGCTAAGTTTAGCGATTCCAAAAAGTAGGTTTGTTTTTGAAGTCGATCGACTAGGGTGAAGTCGACCAAACCGGGTTTTTCACATTTTTTAGTGTGTATGGCAACAACGCATAAACAGTTAGCTATTTTCTATTTACAACAGCCGTAATCCCCGAGGTGCGCTTAAATGTGAACAGCAAGCTTGCCATAAATTATTAAAAATCGATTTCATCTCGGTTGATGGTATTTTATGTAAACTCATGTACTCATGGATGTAGAACAAGATTTCCTTTACAAATTAAACTTCATTTACAGGAGTCGTTCAGCAAGCAGAAAAGGTATTCGTGACCTTAATCACAGAAACCGCATTTACATCAAAGACGTCAACAGAGCTTTTCAAAATGCGTAAATGTTTTTGTGCGATCACACTAAACTTAATGACCGTGACAAGTAAGTTTTCCTGCATTTGTTTAAATAGCAGAAACGTTGTACAACGTCAGAATGAATAGGTATAGGATGTATGTACATAAATGTTATCTACACATAAAACAGAAAGTAGGTCATGTTTTGCAAAAAATCAAGTCGCTAAAATTAATTTAACTTTCTCGGTTGATGGAAACCATGAACATACGTAATGCTGGTATTGCTCAATGTAATAATAAAAAGAACTTGTTGCTAGCTATCCCAACAAACCCAGTTTTGGTTATCAATTTAGTAATAAAACATTACAATTAAAGAATGAACGTATTAAGATAATATGAATAGAAGTAGCAGTGACGTAGCTGTTGGTGGCAGAACTGGCAAAATGTTAAGGCCCACAGCCTTAACGTTTTGTCACGCTATGGGTAGTGAAAAAGTTAATGATGCTGTGAAAGATGTGACAGAGATGCATTTGTTTTAGAACAGACTAGCAACCCTATAATTTTCTTGGAAATATCCTTAACATTTGATTTAAAAATTAATTAGCAACATTGCAGGAAATTATTTTAAAACTTTTCAAAGGAAGATGAAGCGTCCTTTTTAAAGAATTTGCCAAGGAGAACGTCTTTAAGATCATCTTCAGTGTAAACCTATTTTCTCCTGTATTAAACATAATTGCAGACCAAGATTGCATAAGCAAGGACGCCGTATCTGACATTTCCACACCTTTGAAATATTTACGTTTATGTGCTCACACCTGCCCAAGATGACGCAAAACGATTGAAAGTAGTTTTTAGTACTAACTGGTTTGTAGATTTGTGTAAAACGAATATATACACCTGCGTCATTCTTCGTTTTTTAAGCACGATAATGGTCCAACGGGGAGTTTGTCATAACCTCAGGAACCATTTGATGTGTAAAGCGTTCCGTGGCTTTGTTACTATCACCTCCTCGCTGTAAAAAGTGAAGCGTCCCAACATGCGAATAGTGACCTGAGATTGTAGCGAAGCTAGCAGAAAAATCTACCACTTTACTCTGGTGGGACTCGAACCCGCTGCGCTTAACTTTGTCACCGAGCCGTTTGCAGAGGGCTTCTTAATTTCTGATCAGCTTTTAAAATCTTCAACTATAAGGGAACTAAGGAAGTACATAGTTTGCAATTTTACCGAAATCAAAGCTCAAAAAGGAAACTAGGTTAAATTCTTAGCGTACCTATACTAAGCGATTTGATTTTTTGAAAAGTATGTATAAAAATGAAATATGGTTAATAAAAATATTTTAAAAAACTGAATAATTGTTACATACTTTAATGCCCCTTGTAAACTAAAAGATCTTACAAAATCAAGTTACAATGTATAATTTTGCGTTACAAAAGATTAACCACCTTTGTAATTAGCGAGAACGACCAGCCTAACTTTGTAAAAATGCGAATTTGACGAGATCTTTTAGGTTTAAATTATGATAGAATTTGCTTTGATTATACAGCGTATCCATCTAGCGCGTAAGATAATTCATTTCTTGAGTAATTTATGGAAAAAGCTTTCAAGCAAAGAATATTCGGAGACAAGCGCTGCACAAAAGTATAATCAAGTGTACAGGGTGTTCAGTTTCTGCGGCGCATCATTCAAGTTTGGTTTTTTAAATGCGATACCTGTATATTACGATTTTAGATAAAGATTTTTAGATTTCAATTCGGCTGAACCTTCATCAATATTCACTATACCTCTCTTTGGTTTCGATATGATTGACATAATTTGAGATTTTTGCGAAATGTCGCTGTTTCTTTAACGCTTAAACGCTTTGCCCGCGAAATTTTATTCGATTGAGTATTTCTTCGAGTTTTCGGCAATATATCTTTTTAAAAGTTTTTAAAGTCAACTAGCACTTGTAAGGTGGCCATGGAAATCGTTATCATGGTTGATTCATACTGTTTCTAATTATTTTAAATGGAACATCCTGTATTTTTTTTTCAGGATCTGATAGGGGAACAGTTCTAATTTTTTTTTTATGCATAGAGTGCTGCGACCAAATGTTATTTTTATAATTTTTTGTTTTCCCAAAGATATTCATTGAAAATAATCTGTAAAATTTAATTTATACGTACAACAATTTCAACATCTACTCGAAGTGTACACCATTTTACTTTATACAAACTTGTATTTTGTAGAACATTTACTAACATCTCAGGAGCACTATTTGGTGTAATATCCACGTTATGTATTGCCCTCAGAAATTCACTCGAAAGTTATTTCAGTCATTCATAGCTAAATTGCGACAATTTCTAAAGAACTTTCTATGTTCCTATTATATCTTTTACCACTGAAAAAGCTTAGTGTGAGATGCTTTAAATAAATCTATTCGTTCTATATTGAACCCTGATCAACATCTTTCTACTTATTTTCGCAATTTACATGCTTACTACACGCAGAGAAATGGTTTCTTGCATCAGGAAAGTAGATTTTCTTGCAAAAATCAGTCTATTCAAGAAAATATTTTTATTTCAAGACTATAAAAATGTATAATATAAGGAAATAATTTTCTTGAAATTTTATTTGAATTAAATAGATATTTTCTTCGGATTAGAATATCAAGAAAATCCAAGACAGAAAAATTTTTCTTCAAAGTAAATCATTTAGTTTTAAGTTAAGGAAATGTCCATATTAAAGATAGGTATGAAAAAATGGTTCAGATCTTACAAAGTTCTATTGAAAAATTAGGCGACCGGTTTCATGTTAAAAAAAAACAACAGGCCAGCTGCAAGGATCTCTAATAAAAGAAAAATTACAATAATGGAAAAAAATCCTAAAGTTAATAATTAAAATTAGGAGCAAGTGAATGAACTAATGAAAATGTTTTTTTTTATGTTACAGTGTAATTAAATTATTTCTTTAATAATATAATTAAATAGGGATTATTTTTATGTAGCTTTATAATTAATTAATTAATATTTAAGTTTATTTATCCCCTTTTTAATGATTACTATTTATTATATAATTTTAAAAATTACAGTGAAATTAGTACATGTGGTAAATAGTAATAAAAAGAAAAAAACATACTACATTAACCGGTATTTTGAAAATGTTTATGAAACGTTGTACGTTAAAGGTTATATCATTGTATGGGTAAGTATGGTACCTGTATTCCAGTTCCGTCGCTACTATCTAAGACGGCATGACTATATCTACTGGCACTAGTTGGCGCCAGGAAATATTTCAGTTGCTGCTTTTGAAGATTAGCGGACAGGAGCAAAAAGCGTTAGTAATTTTCTCTTCTCACATTCTTTTTGCCGGTAGTGATTCCAGCAATACTATGAGCTATTTACTAACATTATCTTATTGTTTCTAGGCACTTTTTTCATGTGTACTTCCAGATTAAATTCACTTTTGCTTGAACATCATTCCGTAGATAATCTCTACTTTAGCCTGTTTAAAATCACAAACAATGCGAATAATTTACTGCATCTTGTACGGATATGTCGTACTGTTTTAAACAAGGTAAGTGCAATTAATAATGTGGATATAAATAATATGCATTTGAAGAATTCCAAGTTAATAAATGCTTTATTTTAAGAAAATGAAACTATTGATTTATGAACAATACCGAAACGCTTTCTTGAATTAAGAAAACTGTTTACTACTAATATTTCTTTTTGTTGAAAACAGTTATTGTATTGTGGATAATTAAAACAGTAATTGTCTTGGATTGAAGCGGACAACCTTGATGGAAGTAAACGATTCTCTGCGCGTAGACAATGTATGTAGGGAGATGATGGGTTACTTGGAATAGATAATGGAATTATAGTAAAAAAGGTAACTCTTGCACATTTGTGTTAATGAATATCTTTAACGAAACAAAAACTTGCATTTCGTTTTGTTTTTAAACGAAAAACTTATCTGCATAGCTTCATTTTTAATTTCCTAAAAAGGAGTACATTTTAAGTATAGGGAAAAAAATTCTAGAAGAGCTTCTCTATTGAATTTTATAAAGTATACAGGGTGTTCCACAAAAAAATTGAAATGACGAACTAAACTTGGTAACGATATGGTTGACCATCTTGTAGAATCTGATTAATATAAAAAAATCGTCGAGATAATGCTGAAAATTTAAAAAATATTCAATCGAATAAAGTTTGTATCTCTAAGTTATAAGGTGTTATAAAATATCGCTCGTTAAGGAAACAGCTGCATTTCGCAAAAAGTTCAAATTATACCAATTATCTCAAAAACTAAGATAGGTGGGTATAGGAAATATTGAGGAAAGTTAATATGAATTGAAGAGAGGCATCCAAAAACGTAACAATATACAGAATGTTCCATTTAAAAGACCAAATTTGTATCGAGCGCAGCGGAAACTAAACACTCTGTATACTTGAATATAATTTTATGTTATGCGGTACTTATCTCCGAATATTTATGGTTTGGAAACTTTTTCTCTAAATTGCTCAGGAAAGAAATTATCTTCCGTTCACGCACTAGCTGGACACGCTGTGTATTCTCTTTAAACTATTAATTAGTTTCGCTGTTTTTGTATAATTTACTAAATTAATTCGAACTGAAAATGAATATCGAAAATTTGCTACACATTGCAATATAAGATAATCAATTTATAACTGGATGTAGCGATACTTTTTTGACTCATCGTTAAAATACGAACTAGTGTTATAGCGGACGATGTTGCATAAACAAACAGCCGGTTAACTCTGGTTCGTGTATACACAAAATACGTGAAACATAGTTACAGATGCAAACATGTAGGTAGATAATAGATACGTGTATTTGTATACATGCGAATGTATACCAAAAGCTGATATATTAACAGATCTTCATTTCGTAAGAGTAACGTTAATTCTTAGCATTACATAGACGCCAAAAATTTACAAAACATTGAAAGATGCTTTATTTGTTAGTTAAACTAATCTTGCAAATAAAATATTACAGATGGGTCTTTAAGTTTGAAAATGAACAGTTCTGTGATTTTCTATACTGCGAAAATTTGGGAATGTATTTATTTACATCATAGTTCAAGGTCAGTTCAAAAACATCTACCATTTTGAAAGATACGTTCAATATAGAAAACGAAAGTTTATTTTAAGTGTTCCTCAATATTTTGGCGTTATATTGCAACAGTTCGATTGGTTTTACAACAACTGCTTTGGGAAGATGTTTTGTTTTTGAGATTGTATGTCCTACTGAATCCAATAGCACGTTCAGTTGAATGTATATTTCACTAGTTATTGCAATTCTGGAAGCGTTTATAAATTTATTGCATACGTTATCTTGTTGAAAAAAGCTCATTTTCATGAATTAATAAATTCCCCATTTGATCTTGCTAGTAAGATTTTGATCAACAGATCAACAGATTATCCTCATTTCCAAGTATACCAGCCCAAACGTAAATTTTTTAGGTTCTTGCGTGCGAACTTCTTTGAGTAAATAAGGATCTTCATTGTCCCAGTATCTACAGTTATAAGGTTTACAAAACCACTTAGATAGAATGTTGATTCATCACTGAAACAAATATCGAATAATCTTACCTCACTATTATTAATTTCTTTGTCATCGTTTCACAAAACTCCATTATCCTGTTAAAATCATCCTGATTGAGCTGCTGAACAACATGCATCTTATAAGGATGGAATTTGTGTAATTTCAGAAATTTGTGCACGGAACCTATGGCGAGCTGCCTTTCGGAAGCTATTTTCCTAATGGATGCACGTGGATTTACGCCGAAATGACGTAAAACGCATATTTGTCTACCTTCATCAACCGCTTTATTACTGATGTGTTTCTTGTTAAGTACAGAATCAGTTTCTAGAATTTTTTTAACGAGGTCTATATTATATATTATCACTTTCAACTTTATTACAATGCGAAATTACATTTGTTTCAACACACACTGTCTTCGGGGGCGTGGGGACTAAGGGGGTAAGTTTACTATCATGATATATTAATTAAAATGATTCCCCCTCGAAACAAAAATTGACCTGTCTGCGTTTTTAAATAATTTTATTAGTTTCGGATGATGCCTGGGAAGTTTTCAAATGAACGTACTCTATATAACTCTAGCCAACGATAATTCCGGTGAAATAGCTAAATAATTCGTCTTCTCTCTATTTTCTTCACGCCCTTTATGTTTGGTTTTAATGTAATATTTCCTTTGCGAAAGTGTACAGAACGAATTCAATCGTGCTTTGTCATATTTTCGCAAATAAAATATGGGTCGGTAAGAAGTCGTCAAGTTCGGTAATAAAAGTCCACATTCAACTGTTGCTGTAAATGTCTAAGGTCAAAGAGTCAACCTTCAGATTGCGTCCTCGCATGGCATATTATACACTGCAATATGGTATTTTTAGAGAAAGAAAATTTAATTTCGAATATTGTATATACGAAATGTTGGACGTAATTTGTTAAATGCTATCGAAAAGAAAAGAGTGAAGGAAAAGGCGACAATCCTTCTGTTAGTACAAATCGCCATTAACTATATACATATTTGGCGAAGTGTTCTATTTTTCCAAGCAAATCCAAGTGATTTAATGTTTAAATTGTATTTCAGTGAGAAACGTTAATTCAAATTTTGAGTATTCAAACGGGCGCAGGATTTTGAGTGCGTGACGCGTTACCATAGAGAGTTCGCGTAACGTCAAAGTTTGAGGTTAGTTTTTTCTTTCAATATAATTCTCGTTAAACGTCATTATTTGCTATTTACTTTTTTTTTAATTGCCGAAAGAGTATCTAGGAGACACTCCTACATCTATCGACTATGAAAATTTAATTTATTCAATAGAAAATAATTTCTATTGTTGTTATAACATTGCAATACATTTCGATATTTGAATAACCATTAAAAAGGGCGATATCTACCGTCTAAATGAAACTTTCAATTAATAACAATAATTCGTATTCCTCCATTCATTCTCTTGAAGAGAACGAATGAAGGAATACGAATTTAAGTTTTTCAAAAGATCGATAATTTTAAGAATACCAATAAAAATACGTATAAAGATACCTATAGTTGTTCGATGAACAATACAGGGTATTAAAAGAAAACCTTTAAATATTTAAGGGACATATATTACGATCAAAAACAAGTAAAAAAGCCCTAATGAACATGGGTCCGCAAATCAACCGTTTTCGTGATAAGTGTATTTGTCTTTTTTGAAAATCAACGAAAGCCACAATTTTCATTATCAATTTAGCAGTTTTTTTTTTGGTTGCTTTAGTCATAGAAACCACGACTTTCTCTAAAGTAAAACAATTGTTTTTATAAATTTTATTATCAGTTCGCAGTGCTATGCATAGGTTGTTTTCCAAATAAATACGATTTAATAAAAAAAAAAAACAACAACTTTAAGTAAAACATTTTGTTTTCATATGACATTTGCGTTATTAATCAACTCACTGCCAATTCATAAGCTGTTTTCTGGTAGTGAAGGGAAATTAGTTTCCGATTTGCAATGCCTTATTCAAATGCTGAAATGGCCAACATGGTATGGTCATGCCGATGGGAATGCTTTGGAAGCACGTCGCCTTTATTGCGAGACTTTTCCCAATCGTCAACAGCCTTCGCATGTGATGTTTGGAAACGTTTACCAGCGGTTGAGGGATAGTGGTTCCTTCAAAAAACGCGCTTACGAAAGCGGACGTTCAAGGTCAGTGTGTATGCCTGAGGTTGAAGAACAAATCTTGGCAAGATGAAAACACCGAAACTAGTGTGAGAAAAATTTCGGCTGAAGTAGGCGTAAGTAGTCCTCTTGTTTGGAGAACTCTCCATCAACAACCTTTATATCCGTACCATATTCAACGGATACAAGCCCTTACTCGTCCTGACTACCGAGCAAGAAAGATATTCTGTCAGTGGTTTTTAAGGAAATCTGCCGAACACCAGAATTTTTCTTCTAACATCCTTTTCACTGATAAAGCCGGTTTCACTAAAGATGGGATTTTCAACTGCCACATAATCACGTTTGGTCGTACGAAAATCCGCATGCTGTTCTTGAATCCAGACATCAACGGCGTTTCAGTCTGAATATCTGGCTAGGCATTTTAGAAGATCAGTTATTAGGACCGGTTGTTTTGCCACAACGTTTAACAGGTCCTGCATACCTTAACTTTCTGGTAAACACCTTGCCCGAACTTTTGGAAGTTGTCTCTCTAAATCGGAGATTGAATGTTTAGTTTATGCAAGATGGGGCACCACCGCATTTTACGCTTGTTGTTAGGGAGCGTCTGAACGAAACATTTTATAGGAGATGGATAGGTCGAGAGGGCCCCATTCCATGGCCTGCTAGATCTCCCGACCTAAATCCCCTAGATTTTTGTATTTGGAGTTACTTGAAAAGTTTAGTGTACGAAACACCAGTAAATAATCTTGCCGAGTTGCAACAGCGAATTGAACAATGTTGTCAAACAATTCAAGCAAAACCGGGCTTTTTGAAAGGGTGACAATTGCACTTATCTCGAAAACGGTTGTTTTGTGGACCCATGTTCATTAGGGTTTTTTTGCTCGTTTTTGATCGTAATATATGCTCCTTAAATATTTAAACGTTTTTTTAACACCCTGTATAACACACAATGTAAAGATATACAGTGTGTTCCATTTGGAAGGCACTTCTTTTACTTAGAACATGGCAAATCAACTTTAGGTTTTGAAACGCTTGTATAATGTCATCTATCTTTTGTTTAATGAATGTGACCTTAAAATTGAAAGTAGAATCTAAAACGGAAGAAAAAAAGGAATTTCTGTTTAAAATAATAACATTATTAGCTATTTACCTAAATAGGTCAAACGTAACTATGCTTAATTCCAAAGTTTTAGATTCAAATTGGGATATATTCATTTTTAATAGACCACTTCCATGAATCAGCCTGTGTATAAAAGGGTAAACAATTCAGTCAAATAAACTCGAATTAATTGAATTACCTAGGTATGTGTAAATAAATGAGATGTCGAATAACTTGCATACGCTTTCAACCCCTTTACAGAAAATAAACCCTTTCATTTTCTACCGTTTACACACGCTCGATTCGTTAAAATGCACGCTTAGCATCATATACTTCTACCTATATTATTAATAGCATGAATGAATGTCCTTCGTTTAGCGCTTTTGAAGCTTAATAGAACTGAACATCGTGCAATTCGCCGTAAACTCTCCGTAGATCGCACGAACTGAATGGTTATTCAAGGCGATGGTATATGAAATAGGTCATTCAGATCTACTTAAAAAATTCTGTTAACCGCTTACCGAAATAAACAGTTTCATGGGAAGAGATAAATGGATATCTACCGTCGCATATGGATGCGCTCCTGCAATCAATCTTAACGTTTGATATCATTTATATGAAGTGACCGAAAGAGACGACCCGAAATAAGATCTGATAATATAACTTCTTCGTTTTTTTCATTTATTAATGGCTTTTGGTCTACTGAATGCATGTCTACTGAATTACATGTGGTGCACCACAGGGTTCCAATCGCGGCCGTCTGTTATTTTTGCTGTTCATAAACGACCTACCACTATATTGCGAGATCCTGATGTATGCGTATGACGTTAATCTTTTTCTTCTGTCAACTCAGATACTGATTGTCTCTTACTTCAAAAAAACTTAACCAAGATGTCTAAATGATGCGATAGAAATCATCTTAATTTAAATTATTACGAAATATAAAACAATTACGTATGCACTAAGAAGAAATTACCAATTTTATTTAACTATGTTCTTGAAGGGAAGGAAATTTGTCGTTGTTATGGCATGAGGGATTTGGGTGTGTCATTCGACAAGAAGCTTATATTTATCAACCACGTTAATGCATTTGTATCAATAACGGTAGCAAGCACTGTGGGGTAGCATGGCAAGCAACACTAAGTTTCGGCACACTCCGCACCACATAAATGATTAATTAATTTGGAACAGCCATTTCAAGGACTCGTGGGTCTCTATCCTCAGACGAGTGACCGAATGATATGAGAAACAATTTCTAATTCTACCATGCTTGTTTATCTCCACTCTCGAGAAAAATATATACACAAGTACCTACTTTTATCGCTTAACATTAAAGCATGCGAAATATACGGAAAAAACGACAAGGCGTCCCTTGTTATTGCAGCATCAAGCGCTGGCGTGTGGCCGACCCACCCTCATCAAAATAGAGCAAGATAACGGTACGTTCCTTCTCTTCGTGTTTCCGCCTACACCTTAAAAACTAAAAATGCGAAATATACGGAGAAAAACGGGCAGAGGGGTCTCTTGCTATTGTAACACGTTACTTAAACCGTATGACCGTTTTACCTTACAGATTTGTGTTCCTTTTTATGTGAATAGTTTCGTACGCGTCTAATTCTCGCGGCGAAGTTACGTTCTTAATCAATTTCAGGTTTTCTAATTTAATATTATGCCTGGTTTCGGTTATGTGTTGTGCTTCATTTGACTCTTCTCGTACCTGTATCACCTGATATGTTCCAATAATTATAAAAGACCAATTTTATAATAAAAAATTGTTGAAAGATAGTCTGCTCTGCATGAAATAGTCATCCAATTAGCCCATCTACGGGCAGGCGAGACATGATTAAGTCGACGAAGACTATTTATATGTAAATCTAATACATGCATTCTGCAATCGCTGCAAACACATCCTATCAACACTGTCAACGCAATGATAATAAATAGGTAGACAAAAATTAAGCTGAGAGAGAACAAGAGACTCGCACAACATCTTTCTTAATTTTAGATCCAAACAATTTTTGCATCCATATAACAGCTTTAGAGTATAAAATGCTTTTTTAAGAACAGAAGATATATGCTCTCTAAAACGTTACCTCGCATCCAAGATTAATCCCAAATTGCGGGCACTCTCCGAATGGGTTAAATCAACATTATTAATTGTTATCTTAATCTCGGCCTTAGCCCTTCCACAACCAAACACCAGGACGAATGATTTTCCCGGATTAATAAATAAAGAATGTCGGGCAGATTCAGCCACAATCGAGGCCAGATCAGAATTGACTTTAAAAATACCGTCATTCACATTAATCGTTGAGAAAGAGTAGTAAAGTTGCGTATCATAAGCATACATGTGATAACTATAATATCTAAGACATCTCATAACGTTAGATGTGTAAATGGTGTAAATAAGAGGACCCAGTATGCTGCCCTGTGCGACGTCTGATGTAACTAGTTGCAAAGTTGAGATGTTACCATCGTAACATACCTGCTGGAAGCGATTAAATGAGTAGCTGTGGAAGAAATTTGTTGTCTCGGGTGTGAATCCAATATTATGCATAACAGCCAAGAGAATAGAGTGATCTAGAGTGTTGAAGGCCTTAGAATAATCAAGGAGAACCAATACAGTAACCAAATTATCATTAATGCTCTTAAAAATGTTATCTGTTACCTTAGCTAACGCCATAGCTAAACCCTGACCTAAGTCCTGACCTAAACCCTGACTGCTCGTTCGGTAATATGTTGTTTTTATCCAGGTGACAGCGTACTTACTTATCAATAACCTCTCTAAGACCTTCGACAACATAGGAAGAATAGATATAGGTCTTAAGTCACTCACAGTTGCCGGAGAGTTATTCTTAGGTAAAGGAGTAACGATATTAATTCTCCAACAGTCCGGAAAGACGCATTCAAACAAGCAAGTATTAATCAGAAGGGTAATAACAGGCAGTAGAAATGGACAACATAGCAACAGCATTTCTAAGGATACACCGTCAGCACCAACTGCTTTAGACTTTATAGAATTTAGTGCAGACTCGACTCTGATATGTCTACTAAAGTAAAGTAAAAAATATCAGCCACCGATACGCTATTGTTACAGTAATCAATCAGAATGGGATCCACATTATCACCAGATATAAAGCTACAAAAATGACTATTAATTACGTTGACGTCCAACAAATGTGATGGTAATTTAGTACTATTGTTTTTATAGTAAATATTTAAGGTTTTTAAATCCTTCTTCGATCGCCACTTTCGCCACTTTCCACAATATATTTTAAATATCCGCGTTTCTCACGACGTACGGCAGAAGTAGTTAAATTGCACAACTCCTTACAGTAGTTAAAGGCAGCGACTGTTTTCTTTATAATCTATATGATATTTTTGGTTTGTTCTAGTTATATATTGTTGTGGTAATTATTCGAAAGTGTATGTATTCTTAATTACTTAGTCAACATGGATTACCTAGTCAACGTGGATTTATGACCAAACGGTCTACAGTTACGAACTTAAGTTGTTTTACTCAGTTTGTATCGGAAGGCCATGACAGACAGGGTCAAGTTGACACAGTTTACACTGACTTTCAAAAGGCATTTGACCAAGTTGACCACTATGTGCTACTTTGGAAACTACAGGCTATTGGTTTTTCACCTTCTAGCGTTGCTTAGATCTGCTTTGATTGGAAGAGAACAATTTGTAGAATACTGCCAGGTGAGATCTGATACATTTTGTCCGTCTTCTGGATTACAACAAGGATCCAATCTTGGTCCAATTTTATTCCTACTATTTATAAATGACATCACCAACGTTATTAATAGCGAGCACTTAATATTTGCTGATGATCTGAAAATATTTCGTGAAATAAGATCTATTGAAGCGGTTAATGATTGGTGTAGGTGTAATCATTTGCAACTCAACATTAAGAAGTGTAAAGCAGTATCTTATACGAGAAGCAGCAACTATATAGATTTTACGTACAAGCTAAGAGATGAAGATCTCCAACGGTTGCAGACTATTAAAGATTGGGGCGTAACCTTCGATAGTAAACTTACTTTTGTTAATCATATAAATGTAATAATTGCGAGCGCCTACAGGACATATGGTTTTATCTGTAGAAATTGCCGTGATTTTAAAAACATCATATAAATAATATTGAATCTGTTCAAAGGCGTTTTTTAAAGTACTTAATATTTAAAATTGATGGAGTTTACCCCGAAAGAGGTCTTGATTATAATATTATGTTATCTAGGCTAGACTTTGTCTCATTATGTAAACGGCGTATTATGTTAAGTGTAAAGTTTTTGTATGGTTTGTTAAATAACAATATTGACTGTCCGTGGTTGTTGAGTAAAATTAATATTACTATAATGTGTCCGATGAATGCAGATATTTTCCAGTAAATTGTTATTAAGTAAATATATTTCAAAACAAATTCTGTTTCTTTTCAATCTTTCTGAGAAGTACCAACAATTCTTTTCAATTCCTAAAAGGCTTTTGTACTGTCAGTGTTTTCCGCTGATGTATGCTTCCCATTTCTTCCTTGTCGTGAAAAAAATTCTTTTCTAACCCTTTCAAGTATGAGTGCGCAAGTATTGTATAACCTAGACCTCCAATCATCATCGATCATTGTTAAC
The DNA here is from genome assembly GCA_029619315.2 of Dynastes maya. Taxonomy (NCBI): domain Eukaryota; kingdom Metazoa; phylum Arthropoda; class Insecta; order Coleoptera; family Scarabaeidae; genus Dynastes; species Dynastes maya. Next base: position 32,054,357 of record JAROYE020000003.1, read on the forward strand.
TCTCTTCACGAAATGTGAAAGCAATGTTAAACCCTATTTTTTAGGATCTGAACTATATTCACATATAACGGTGTAGTGAAGTATTGTAAACTTAAACACTATATGAATTGTTTATTTTAGAAGGGGCCTACGTATATTTTAGCAGTTTCCAGTTAGACATAATAAATTGCAACTTCAATTATGTTGAATCGTTTAGTACGGAAAGGAACCAAGTACGGATACTCGTTTCGTATGGAAAAGTTGCATAAAATTCTCGTTTGGTGCTAAACGGATTGAAGTCTGTTAACTTAATTACACTTAACCGTCCTTCATTTCTTATTTGATACAGTCGGTCATCGCCTTGCTGAAGTAGTGTGTTATGAACCACAGCTATTTCGTATACATAATTTGAAGAGTGAAAGGTTAAGAGGATCAAGCCAGTAAAGGCCCGAATGAAGTTTCTCTTCGATTTTGTTAACACATTCGCGAATTTCTCTATCAAAGAACTGAAAACATTTTGTAAACTGCTTAGATCAAAACAAACATAATTAAATGATACAATTTTTGTTGTCTCGTACTGATAGCGGAAGATTTGATAATTATATATAATTATAGTTGAATAGTTTGTTCCAATAAGACTTCCAATAAGACATTCATTCATTTACCAATTTTATAAAGAACAAAAACGGAAAGTATATTAAAGAATGATGAAGATAACATTGATAGGTGAAAAGAATATTTCTATAGGAACTGTTAAACACTGAAGTGACTGAGGAGGAAACAGAGCAAGAATTAGGAAGCAGAATAGAAGAAGAGAAGGAGGAGGAAATAAGTATGCAGGAGTTACAAAAGACAAACAACAAGATGAAAAATGGAAAGGCATTAGTATGTGACAATAAGATAACAGTAGAGGTGATCTAAAACTTCTGATAATTATCTCAAAATTGTAGAGAATGCGTTAGGTACTAGGACAATTTTTCGAAGTTGTACTATACCTCGGTCGTACTGTATAGTCGATTTTCTGTTGGAAATAGTGACTAATTATTATTGTATTTATTATGAAAATATATGCAGTGTATAATGTGATGTGCTAAGTTTTAAAAATAATATTTTAACGTGTAAGGTCTAGACATTATTGGAAGCAACTGCATCTTTTGTTGAACTTTTTCCGTGTTGGTGTTTTCTGGCGCCACTGCACTACTACATCGCCGGAACCGCCGGAAGTGGACTTGAAAAGCGTTGTAAAAATAGTTCAAACACCAGTTAAATCTCTATTAATTGCGAAACAGAGGAAAATACCGAAATAAAGGTTTTGCAAGAGCTGAGGGATAAATTAGTAACAGCGAGTTATCGACCTTCATAATTTGAGAGCAGACCACTCAACTAGAAAAGAAAGTCGACTATTATAGGAACAAATACTCGTAATCAGGAAGATTTCATAAAGGTCTTATAACAAACAGTTGGCGAACTATTCATAATAGCAAATATCACTACAGTTCATACTTACGCACAACTGTTGATGGATAAACTGCGGGCATGTAACCTTTTTATCTCTTATTTGAACGGTAGAACGTCTAGAGAAGCTATAACAGCAGTTACAAGTAATTTGTTACAAACATTTTATTCCCTAGCCATCGAGGTGAAATGTAGCGTTCCTCAAGGATCCGTCTTAGGCCCAACACAATTTATGTCAATGGCCTGCAACAGTATTTGACATCGTGCAGCCCGCTATAATATGCGGATGACACAAGTTGCATTACTTCGCATAACAACGGGGCAGATCTTTCTATCGCAGCGACAACACTAGTACATCGATTGGCTAAATGGTGTGACAGAAATAATCTTAAACTAAACGCGAATAAAACTAGCATAATTAATGTTTGTTTGCATTTAAATTTGATGCTATTAACAGTAATCATTTTCTCTTGGTTGTAATTGCATTTTGTTTGACTCTACAATTCATAGTTATTTAGATTATCATTTATTACCTTTTTTCTTTAATTCTAGATTTGCATAATTTTTAGAATTTTGATTTATATAAAAATGTAACGTCAGGATATTTTAAGCGAGTTAATTTATTTTTTTTACTTATGTGATTTATTCGTTGGTCGGTTTAAAACCGGACAGTTTTTCGCTATCTTAGGTCAGAATTTCTTATAAGGAATGCATTTTGTAAACTGTAGCGCGTTGGCCATAGCGATCGGTAATTTTCTTAGCTTTATTATTATTTAATCAGGGTAGTACGTGGTCCAATTTTATCACTCGCATATACTTTTTATGAAATATTGACTTGTTTTTTTTTTATAATCGTACTTGATGTGTGACATTAAAGGAGCTTACCCCTTCAACGTTAAGTTTTGTCTTAATCCAAATTTTCCCTTTTCCCCTTATAATTTTTAATCACTATCTCACGGGTTCCTGTTTACCCCGATCGCCTGACAGGGTTATTTCAAGCAGGTGGCGCCTACATAAAGTAAATTGTCCTGGTGAGTATATTGACCCACTCCTTCGCCGACGAGCAGCCTGGCACCCTGAATGAAGAATTCACTATTTATTAAATTATTAAATTTACGGGGGGAAAGCTGTTGTATTCTTGTTATTTTGGATTATTTTTTTTTATTTAAATCCTTTTGCAACTTCTAGAACGTAGCCACCTTGACAACAGCAACCAGACAATGGCATCAAAGTGAAGTTGAAACCATCCTCCGAGGTTCTCACGCGGAGACTAGACAGACTGCGCGGAAGCAGATAGACCTGCGCCCGCGCTGTCCGCCCAGCCCCCCATGTATTTATTTCTATTTGGTGATTTTACTTCATATCAAAAGCGAAGGTATTATTACTTGCTAGGGCATATCGGTCTTCGTGTCTAGGGTGGATTCGCGGCGGCACCATACAGCTCGCAAATACACAGCGCCGCGTATTTAATCCTTCCTTCTTCCACATTTGCGGATAAGCAGTTAGCAGTCCTAGTCCATGAAAGTTGGATGGCTAGTTTCGTGGATCCGAAGAATGCGAACCTAGGATGGCATGTTTTTGTTTAAGTTGTTGTATTAGGTCCCTGTATTTCTCGGTTTTTTGTTTTTCTTTTTCTATAATGTTTGTGTCGCTTGGACATGACATTTCTATGACGTACATATGCTTTTTGTGCTGATCTATCACCACAAGGTCCAGTTTATTGGCTATTATTTGTACAGTCGTGCTGAATGGGAAGTTCCAGAACAGCTTACATGTTGTTACTTATTATTATTATTACTGTTATTACTATTATTGTTATTATTATTTTTTTATTATTATTATTACTACTACTACTACTATCAGAAATGGACGAAGCATATACCTATATACTTATATTTCTTCTATATAATTCTTCTTTTCCACATGTCATTATTCGAAAATACATAGCTATTTTACTGTGCAAAATTACAATCTCCGTTTAATGTATTTACAGTTCTGGGAGGTATAGCAGGTTACCGATTAATAAAGTAAATACTCTACTCTGCGATCTGTTGGAATTACTGGAATGTAAACGTTTCGCATGCTTTGAGTTTTATTATTTACCTTTCCCTACCAATATTAATTATCTTGAATTGAATGTTATATTGGCTAAATATTTTGGAATTGTTTACTGTAATATAACACTGTTCACATATGTTTCAATTTAAACGCTAGGATTAAAATGTTGCTATAGTACTGCTGCACAAAGCAAAAAACGTTCCCTTGTGTTATTGTATGTATGTACGTGTGCGTCCAGTATGGTATAAGTTGCATGTTATTGCTTTAATTCCTAGCGCATTTGTTTCAATAAAGTGCTTGTTAGTAAGTTAATCAAGTGAAATGTTTTAAAAGTGGTAAATTGTTGAAAAAAAACTACATTTTCGGAAATTAATTGATTAATTAGATGAACTGAGAGTTCGGAAGTGTTTTAAAACACTTTTCGACAATTTAGGTGAACTTTAATGCCAATTAATGGAATTTGATAAAATTTAAAACTGAAAATTCAAAAACTATCTGAATTTTAGGACGATGTCAATAAACTCTCTGTTTATGTGACATTTACAGGAACCCTGACTATTTTTAACCACCAACTTTCACTTCTATCTTGAATTTATAGTACGATTTGAAAGATTAAACCTTTTGAAACTTGCCAGAGACGTGTTATCTCGATGAAAGCTTCATTTAAAGACCGCAAATTTATTGGCGGCCTCTATTGCTTTATTTTAATCGCGATAGCGATTGTTTCATCCACCGCAAATTTTGTTAATTCCTTTACAAGTACAATTTGACGATGAATTTTCGATGATCAAACATCTTTATGATGGAACACATGTGGTGACGCGACTAGATGACTGAATTTATGCTATTCTATGATCTAAAATACCAGTGACAACTTTTAAATTATAAATTTTACTGATGACTACGACAACAACTTTGCGATAGATATTTAATTTACGAAATTATGCTTGAAATACCTCTGAATTTACGCTGTTACTTGTTGTAGGAAGATATTCCATTAAATTTGAAGAGTTACGAATTTAATAAAATGAACTGAAGAGAAATAACTTCACGGTTCCACCACGGTTGTTGTCGGATGGAGCTAAAATAATTATTTAATACCCCTGCTACATAGTTCGCACGCCAGAGTACGAGCTTCCGAAAAATAGCTAAGAACCACCAGAGGGAATTTCGCATTAAACGAGTGGCCATATTGAATACACTATACGTACTTGAAAGACAGCTGCGTTCGACGATGTAAACTTTAAAACTTTACAACACTTCACTATAGGATACGCCACAACTGTGCAGCACACTGAAGGTTTAGACTAGAGATTCTCAAACTTTTTTGCCCCGTAGACCACTGTGGATTCTTTTTTCCCGTAGAACCCCTGTTTATAAAATATTAAATTGTGTTTCTCACAGCTACTTTAATAGAGTTTTTGAAGGGTCAAAATTGTAAAAAAACATTTTTACAATTTTTATTCAGATCTTTGTTGAAAAGATACAAAATGCGAGAGAATATTTGGATTTTTGAGGAAACAAATCATATTAAACCAGTTCAAAATATACAAACGTCACACGCAAATAATGATAACGGGAGAGATGGATCTGATGCTTTGATAGCAATTGTTCAATATTTGGGTTGAAGTTAGTGAGTTATAGCCTCAGATCTCCGCGACCAGTGATTTGCAACCGGTTTTTTTTTGTTGTAAGAAGATTGGTTACCGCGCTAAAATCCCTTTCCATTGAAACTTGCTAGAATGCTATCTAAACTAAAGCCATCTAAACTAGACATCTATAAATATATACATAGGTACACAAATGGAATAGTCGGTACCTTTAGTTCTTTAAATAACAGCTCACAGTCTAGGCGAGACTCTAGAACTTTAGAAATGTTGAACATAAGTCAAAACGTTTGTCAATAACAAGTTGAGGAACTGAGCAAATTCGCGTTTTTAAATGTTTCGCATCAGTAGATTAATTCTGGAGGGAAAAGCTAGAATCATGGAGTTTGTTTTTATTGTCAACCGGCCTCAAAAATCTAAGGGCCAAAGGAGGAAGGCTTATCGTATTCCATATCGGTTCCGATATAAGTTTCCTCGAAGGTGAATTGTTGTCATTCGAGAGAATACCATGACGAGATGAATAGTACCCTCTTTAGGGAATAATTTGAGAACGGAATTACCTCACAAGTCTGTAACGCACCATACCATTCAGGAAAAAATGCAAAGATTCCAATCTCTAGCTGGAAAAAGACACGGAAAAGACACATCCAGAAATGGCTATGACCAAAATATATTTCCTTTCAGTATGGATATAGTTCGTTCTCAATTGTTACACTTAATATGCCTTAACAAAGATAGATTTATTAATTATGTTGTCGATGAAATGGCAACGAAGGCAGAAAGGGATGTTTTAATTGAATTGGTATGGGCACAAATAAAAAAGGAAGTAGCTTCCAGAAATATTTATATTAAATTGGCAAGTGTCTGTTGTTAATAGTGTCTGTGCAGCAAAATGGAAAATTGTATACAGCACACAGTAAAAAAGAAGCAGAACTGTGGATGTTAGACGGATTAATAGGTGATTTAATATTTAATATAGAATTAATTAATATAGAATAAAATTAAACGTTTTCCTACTTTTGTCACTGTAATAATTGCGATGTTATATTATAGCCTCCGATCTTTGGAACGGGTGTACTAAATAATTAATTCAAGTCCAGCCAACGCCAAAGGTGGTGGAACGGTGAAGTTATTCCTCTTCAGTTCATTTTAGTATTTTCGTAACTCTTTAAAATTAATGAAAAATCTTCCTACAACAAATAACAGTATAATACAGAGGTATTTCGGGCACAATTTCGTAAATTAAATATCTATCGTGTAGAACGTCAGCAAGCTCTATTATTGTTGGGTTGTCAATGAATTTTTTGTAGCAGAGAATAGCATATTTGAGTCGTCTAGTCGCGTCACTACTTTCATTTATCATGCTATCTTTAAAAATAGGTTAATTCATTAAAAATTCATCGTCGAATCGTATTTGGAAAGAAATTATCAAAATTTGCTGTGGATAAAACAATCGTCATCGCGATTAAAATAAAGGAGATGAGGGACGCCAATTGATTTTCTCACTTTGAGTCAAATTTTCATCGAGGTAACTCGTGCTCCCAGTTTCAAGTGTTAATACAGTAAAACCTCTAAATAGCGGCCACAAAAATTTATTGTAAAAATGGCCGTTATTGGGAGGTAGCCGTTATTAATAAATAAAAAAAGTTATTTTTGTGTCTTCTATACTTAAAAAAAATGTAAATATCAAAAATTAGCTTAAATAATAATCAAAAAGTAATAATATTTTACATGCATTATTATACTTTTTTCAAATATATTTCAATTGAGGATTGTTTTAAATTTTTAATTTTTGTTTGTAAAACCCGAGATTCACATTTCGCTAAAATTTGGGCAATTTGTACAGCTAGTTCACTTTCATCATTACAAAACGAGAAACTTTGTACATCACTTAGTTTTTCACACACTTCATCCATATCTTCAATGTTTGAATTACAAATGTCAGATTCTTCCACATCAATTTCACTATTTGAATTACAGTCTTGATCATCAATTAATTCATTGATTATTTCTTGAACGTTAAAACTGGGATTTTCGGTCAAAACATTGCAATCAATAGATGCACAATTTTCTAGGCTTACACCACGTAATACAGGAAGAAGCTGGGCCAGCGGAATTTCGTCTTCCTCATCGAAATCCATTTCTTGCTGGTTATTTTCCGAGAATACTGCTTTTGCAAAATATTTTGAAATTGTAGCTGGCGAAACGTCTTTCCAAGCTGCTGATATCCAAATTAAAGGGCTGTTTGAATTAATACTTTTTTCTGCACCTTCAAAAGAACTTTCGAGGGTTGGGAATGTTAGAAGCCTTCTAATTAGAAATTTTCTATAGCTCACCTTAAACTTATGGATAATCCCTTGATCCAGTGGCTGACAATGGGAAGTGGTGTTTGGAGGCAGGGAAATGATGTTCACATTTTCTAGTGTCCCTTTTGGATGGGACGTGGCGTTATCCAGAAATAATAAGACTTTTCTATTTTCTTTTCTCATTTTTTCGTCAAATTTTTTTAGCTACGAGGTCATAATCTCTGTTGTCATCCAAGCTTTTTTATTTGATACCCATTCTAAGGGTAGCTTGTTGATATGAGATCCCTTAAAGCATCGAAGGTTTTTACTTTTCCCAATGATTAATGGGGTTTTCTTGTCACCTTCCATATTTGCGCAAAATAAAATTGTCAATCTTTGTTTTGCAGTTCTTTTACCGGCACATTTATCGTTTTTTAGAGCGAACGTTTTATTGGGCATTGCAAGATAGAAAAAGGCCGGTTTCGTCAGCATTGTACACATTTTTTGGTGAATAGTTCTTCAATATTATTCAATATTTCAACACTGACCAAGTCAGCATCAGCCGACTCACCACAAATTGTTTTAAAGGCTATATTGCGTCTTTTACAAAATTTTTCTAGCCATCCATTTAAAGCTTGAAAACTCGTCAGTTTTAAAATTTCGGTCCAAAGCTTTTTCGTTTATTAAAGGTCCAGATATAGGGAGATTTTTATTTCTGGCTTTACAGAACCAATTGTAAATTACTTCGTCAATCGCCTTCGGTTTTGGGAAACTTTCTCTTCTGCTCTAGATTCTTCGGATTTGTTTTTTATAATTTCTTCCAGCACCAAACTTTACAGCCAACTTTCTATCACTGGTGCTGAACTTTTCACTTTCCACAATAATATCAATTTTATCTTTAAGAGACAAACGTTTTCTTTTTAGCGACATGGTGAGCGTTACAAAAGCACAGTCGAACATGAACTAACTCATAATCTATGAAACTAATGTGCTTGAAGTGAATCGGCCGAAAAGTTACAAACAACTAAATACATACGTACAATCATACATACATATTACGTACATAATTCCCCCAAATCTTATGTACATACATATGTATATAAAATTATGTGCAACAAAGTAAACCTGCTTACAATCATTCCATCTGTATTAAATTGAATGAATAAACGTCAATTACGGGAAGGCTTTGGGGGGTCTTTGATGTCTTTAAGGTGGGTAAGCCGAATACCGTTTTTCAGAATTGACCGATAATGAGACGTAAAATTGCAGGTATTTTCGCAAGAAAATTTTCATTGAAGTGGCCCTGGACGTTTTATGGAAATGCCTACTATTAGGAGGGTCATTGTTACGGGTATTCCATACAATTGGTTTTGTGCTGGCCGTTCTTAGAGGTGGAGGCTCTTAAGAGGTGGTTGAAAATAGAGGTTTTACTGTATTTCAAATCGTATTATAAGTAGAGTTGGCCACGCGCGCCAACGGACAGCGGCGTTGTTTCGATTAGGCCTCTGGTTCCACTAGAGCTATTGTGTGTAAATGCTTGCTGTCGTAAATACTTTCGCGTAGCTGTTAAATAAAAATAAAATAATGCGTGCTCAAACACTTACCATTTTAAGAGTCCTCCGTCAAATCGCAAAGTGAATAATGTCTGTTAAATATCTGCAACATTAGATATGTTTCAACAGTTGTTTCGACAGACCGAGTGCGGCGCGAGGAAAAAATGTGTTTATATGTAGAGAACGAACGTTCTACATCTAGTGACGTTATATTTGCGTAATTAAAATATTTTTTGAAACAACTGAACGGTTCTGTTGACGCACCTTCACAAATGTGTCTTAATGTGCCAAAATCAGAATCTTTCTCTAAAACACTTTCATATTTTTCTAGAACACAAACACTTTTTGCGTCTTCTATCGCGCATAGCTGTGCGTGAACATGTTGCACTATTTGCACAGATTCCACTAACGACACCGAAGGATTTTGTAACTATTCTATTGTCTCCGCTAGTCCAAAGTAATTGTTGTGAATAATTTTTTAATCCGTTTTAACCCGACTGTCTTGAAATTTCGACTGGTTTTTCATGATAGCGGCTTCCTTTGGATCGAATAGTAAAACCACGTTCTTAATATTCTCATAATATTTATGATAATAAAACGCAGCATTTAACCAAGTTCCCCAACGTGTAAGAATAGGTTCTGGTGGCTCAGCTGGTGGCTCGCGAATACGTACCGGGGATTTGACAAACACTGCTTTTGTATGCGCTATTAAATAAAGCGTCTACCTCAGGATAACATTTTCTGATACCATCTGCCACAAGATTGAGAGCATGAATTTTACACGTAATGTGTAACAAGTTAACAGAATGCTTTTTAAGAGACCGGCCTACAGAAACCATGTTTGCGGTACCATCACTCATAAACATCAACAGTTGGCTTGTTGAAAGTTCAAACTTTTCCAATGTATTTAACACTAACTTTACAATTACTTCAGCAGTACATTGTTGTATTCGTCTGGAAGCTAATAGAATTGAAGGTGATGATTGATGCGGTTCCATTTTACGTGCCATTATATTAACGACCGAATGTTTTTTACGATCTGTCGTTTCGCCCACACATAACCACATTTTTTTTTCTTTCAACTCCGATTTAATTCTTTTTTCAACATATTCACGAGCAGATGGCACTATCCTTCGTAACGATGTCCGACTTGGTAATTTGTACTCCGAATAGTTATTTCAAAACAAGACAAACGCTTCCTTGTCTAGTAAATTAAACGGTATATTACATACAATAAAAGTAACGTATAAATTAAGTTTAAATTTGTCATAGTCTCCTGTGCAAGTTTTTTTTGAAGCATGCCGTTCACTGTTTACGTGCCGTAAACAGTCCCTTTTGGACCAACTCATTAACGGGACATTACATGCTACACATTTAATTTTAGCGCCATCATACGTTAAGTCAGGAATTTCGGCTAAAAATTCTTGGTCCGCCTTGGATGGTTTGCGCGAGGTACGCAACATTTCTAAACAACACGTACTGCGCTAATGGAAGGTCGAAGCTACACTAAGGCTTGTATGTAACCGTATAGATACGACGCAGCTGCCTGTTGGCGCGCGTGGCCAGCTCTAATTATAAGTTCAAGTTAGAAGTGAAGGTTGGTGGTTAAGGATAGGCAGGTTTCCTGTAAATGTAATATAAATATAGAGTTCATATTGACATCGTCGTAAAATTCAGGTCAGTTTCAATGTTTAGTTTTCATTTCCTTGTAATTTTTATAATTGTTATTACAATAAAAATCAGGTTTATTATTATTATATTTATTATTATTATTAAAATCTCATTTGTTGATCTTAAAGTTCGTTCAAATAGTCGAGAAAATGTTTAAGAACACTTCCGAATCCTCTGTTCATGTAACTAGTCAATTAATTTTCCGAAAATTTAATTTTTTTAACAATTTACCACTTTTAAAACATTACAATACATATAATGTACTATTCATATTATGATCGTATTATTTTCACAATAAGCCCGTTTTTTGATAGATAAAAAATATTCTCTCTTCTTGATTTATAGTAACAAATGCAAAAATAGGAAATACAGTTTTAAGTTTGTACTATTTATAAGAGTAAAACATTTTGTTAAGGATAATTTGCAAGAATTGCATGAATTGTTGAAATAATTTCCATTTATTGGTTTACAAATGTAGCTACTTTATGCCATAATATTTAAAATTTGTTTCTTACTTGCAAAATAAATAACTCGTGTAGAACGTCAACAAATACATACGTCATAAGCGGGTTATGGATTAAAATTAGCCGCCATTTTCTATCCTTTGTCTTCGAGATTATCGTGTCACTATATTCTATGTATATTAACCATTCTGCTTCCGCTACTCCTGTTTTTGAGACAAGTTGGGGATATAAAATGATAGGTTCTAGGCCATAGAACTTTTGTGAATCATTTTAATTCCTTCAGGGATATAAGGATAATGGTATAACTCCGGAAAGATAGAGATGGCTACCACACGAATTATAAATTCAAAAAGGAGTTGAAATGGTGCTAGAATTCACTCGTTTATGTGTGTGTATTAATAAATGAGGTAAACAAATTAGACGAATGTATTTGTGAATGGGTTTATGGTTGTTTTGGACTGTATATTATCACAATTCATCTGTCACCCAGCTCATTGGCATACATTTTGCGGTTTTTTATGAATAGAATTCACTGTATACATGGAAAAAGAAGGAAATTTAATAAATTTGTCACGAAATGCTTCCTATATTTATGTAAAGAGGCAAAGATGAAAAATATTTATTAAACCATAGGAAGTTCTCAAAATCGAATAGAAGTAGTTAACACTGAATGATGCCGATATACAAAAAGCCACGCTTTTATTTAATTTTATACTTATCTTAGCGACCGCGCACATAAACAAATAAAACAGCGGTTTATGTTGTATTACTATACAAACAACGTTAATTTATACGCGCAACCGAGAGAGGTCGTTGAGAACTTTAAAAAATCAAGAAATAGGAATTCCCCGTAAAAACGGAGACTGAAATTATCCTCGAACTGCTTTCCCACCCAAAATTCTAAGACGTATGAAGCTAGAATAAAGTAATCTATGCAAATTATGTTTGTTAGATAATAATTACGTATGTACACGCCAGTAATGTTTACCTTTAGTAATATTCTTTCAAACACGTTTGATAGTAATTTATATTAACAATATATTAGCTTCCATAAAAATATTTAGAAAAGCTAAATATAGCATTATATCCACAGTTCTTCGAGATTTTAATAAAAATACCTTGGAAATTAATTACATGAAAAAGTGTAAAAATCTGTAAACTTATAAATCTTCAGTTCGACTTAATATGCTTTAAGTTCTAATGAATTTTATAAAAGTATTAGAGATAATACAAGGAAGTACCAAAGAAGTCTGAGTAATAGAAGCAGCATCATATATTAATTGCGATATGCCGACGTAAGGCCCGCATACGGTAGATTTTGTAAGCAAATATAGCGTTTCCCCCCAACTCAGCAGCATATCATTTCGCTCGGTTTTACTACAAAATTAAGTGATTTTTCATCAACGATGGAATACACGTTTGGTTACTTTTGTACCTATAAGCGTTCACTTTACCTTAAATTACTAATTATGCCATACTGTTGAATTCAAATGTTATCTAATGAAACAATAAAAGAATAAAATACTTCAGAATTCATATTATTAATTTAATATTCAATATATCTGAAATAATAGCAGTTTCGTTTTGTCTGCATTACTTATTATTATTTATTATTATTATTATTATTACTATCACACGCGCAGCTTTCCAGTATTTTTTATAAGGAACTTTTTAGTAATTGTTGTAATCGTAGGGTTCAGTAAAATACACTGTCAAACTTTTCTATTATTAATATAACGTTTTTTTCACGCGTTACCCAACATGCAGTCGTCATTCGACAACCCTTCCTATTCCCGTATCTATCGTGAAGTTGGCGCATTTTCGCGGTAATTTTAAATCTATATAACAGTAGTTAACCCTTAAGCATGGGTAAAAAATAATTCTACATCTAACAAGAGCAATGAGCAATGAAATTTTGCAGCAACTATTGCGAAACTCTAAATGTGATCAAGTGGCGAAGGCATTATACAAACTACTACAAAATCTTCAAATGTTTACCAAAGCCGATAATAAAAATCCGGCAATAAGTGCAGCAGTATAAATTTTTAAATCGTCAATTGTTGCCGATTATTGGATTTAAACGTTACTGTTATTACTAGTCTGGGCAAACAGCGGTAACAGTCAGTGTAGTAGATATGTGGTGCGGAGTCGGCGATTATTTATTTCACGCGTTCTCAGCGTCAGTACTAAACCGATGCTGTATGCGAGTAGTTCTACGTATATGTAGGCTGTCGTAACTTATTTCGTAATTGTACGCTTATGTTTGCTTTAAAAATGTCGCAGTTACGTACGTCGCGAAAACGACCAATGGCAGACATAGTTAAAACTTTATACGGTCCTTGCTATCATTAAAGTGTTAATAATATATTGTAATAGCTTTTGTATGTGTTAACCTTTAAAGAAAGCTCTTTTGTATAAAAACTCCCTTTTACACCAGTAGTCGAGGAAATCAAAATTTTCATTTCCTAATTGTATTCCTTATTAATAAAAAAATATTGTGTGAATTTAGTGATTACCTGTCTAATGCTACTCATATGCTTTACTTCGATCAGAAAATTATAAGGAAACTATGGATCCAGGTTTGATATAAATAATGATTTTTTTAAAAAATCGTCGATTTTCATAATTTTTTTTTAATTATTTTAAACGATGATACTTTACAAGAGTGCCTTATTTAATTTTTTTATAAAGGAGTACTGTCAACATTGCGCAAGAATCTGAAATTTGTAAAAATTTGACAATATATTACTTTCTATAAGTGAAGTTAGCAGAGGTGTACGTGCGACGTATTAAAATGATAAGTAGACGTAGAAAAAAGGATAGCATTTGCAAATATTTTATATAGATACGGGCTAGGTGTCGTCGCAAGACATATTCAGTGCTGTTTTTGAAGATTAGGAACATAAACTGAGAGGCAAACGCAATTGCATGCTGCAGAAAATTGTGCTCGCAACCACGCTAATGACGCTGGGTAGGCAGAAACATGTCCGTGTGTTAGTGCTATTTTCTCTGCTACATTTTTTTTGCCGGTAATGATTCCACCAATACCATGAACTACATTAGCGTTAATTTTTTGAAATATCCCATTATAACTTATGGGTGTCCCGCCCATATACTGAATTTGCTTTCCAAAGATTTGGAAATTAAATAAGTAAAAGAACATGTAGTCCAAATTGTAAAGTATTTTCACAGTACTCATTTGCCTAATACTTGGTACAAAATGAAAGGCGGCAAGAATTAATAGTCCTTCAAGATGTTCGATGTAATACGCTTTCTGACTGTTTTCAAATACATTTAATGAATGGTGGAAATTATTACAAATTTGTGAAGAGCATGAAGGTGACATTGATTCAGTGATTTCTAAATAGATCTTGAATATTCAAATTAAATGACCGAAGACTTTAAAATTATTAAAACGTGCCTAAAAGCTACAATGCCTTTTTACCTTTTAACTTATTTACTTCATCTATTCCACGATGCAATATTTTCGCAAGAAACGTTACAAAATGTAAATGCAGTACAATGGTGGAGATCTTAGAAGAATGTTCCCGAAATTAATTAAGTTTTGGATATCATCGTTCTAATTTTGTGTACAAATGCTTCTTCTGCGGATGTCGAAATAACTTTTTCATTATATGGATTTGTCCATTCAGAATTAAGAAATAGATTAGGTACTGAGAAAGTACCGTTTCTTTTTAAACATTATAATACCTCATAAATTTAAAAAACAAATATTATTTTACACTAATTAAATTAGTTAATCTTCCTAAGGATTTGTTAAATTTTAGTTTCGCATTTTGTATTAATGAGACATATACATATCGTTTTCCTATGATTATTCACTTTTTTGAATTTAGAAAATAAACTCATGTTCAAAATTAACGCACCACACAATGTTTCTGATGTATTTTCCACAATTTTTGTATTTTATACAAATTTTTGGTTTAACAGAACATAATCTAATAGCTTTATGCCACAAGAATGTTGTTTTGGCCTTTCTGGTGAAAATTACCGTAAGTTAATGTCAAACTCTCTTAAACAGCTTTTCTTACAATTCAAGCATTCTATAAGTTTTAGTTACGAGTTAGTTAATTTTTTGCGTGTATAGAATTTAAGTTAATAAAATTTACGATAAATCGAAAATCATGAACGGATCACATTATTTAACCAATGGTGAATGTGAAAGAACTTCAACTTTGTTAGGAGAAGGACGTGCAATGCGCTATGTGGTTAATTTGCTGGGCATTAATCATGCAACAGTCAGTCGAATGGTTAGAAGATTTAGGGAAACCGGATGGCACTCTAGAAGATGTGTACAAGATAGAAAACGAGTCCCAAGTGCGAGAGATGATCGTTTTTTGTAATTGCAAGTTCTCAGAAATAGGCGAATAACAAGCACAGAACTCAGTAACCAGCTTGAAGCAGTTAGAAATGTTAGAGTTTCTGCTTTTACTGTAAAGAAAGGTTGGACCATTACTTACCACAGATTTGCCAGAAATCATGCACAATGGACAGTTAAAGATTGGAAGCGAGTTTTGTTTCCGAACAAAACTGGAGTAAGTTCAAAATCTCCAGATGGTTACAAGAGAGTTTAGTGAAGAACTGGAGAAAGATATCTTAACTGCACAAGGTCTAAAAAAGAGCCCTTTGATGGTATATCAAAAATATTCTAGGGAAGTATTTGCTTTGACGTCTGCACAGAGTTAATCCCTATTCGCTAGAGGTCAATAAATGCTGAATACTACCTAGACAACATTATTCAGCATCATCTAATGCTTCTTGCACCATTTTTAGGTGACAATTTTATGTTCATGCAGAATAATGCGAGACCACACATCGCTAGGCTCGCTTTGGATTACTTACAAGAGGTCAATATCCAAGTCATGGACTGGCCACCACGAGGCCCAGACTCAAATCCGATTGAGCACCTTTGGGATGCTCTAAAAGAATCAGTAAGGCGTCATTTACCACCTTCTGGTAATCTCCAGGAATTGAAGCAAGCTGTTCTTTTCGAGTGGGATAATATTCCCAAAGAAGTAATCCAAAATTTAATAGTGAGCTCACCACGGCGAATCCAGGCAATTGTTAGAGCTAAGGCATGTGTCGTTATTGACTTTTATTCCTTTATTTCCTTTGTTTTTGTTTATAGAGTTTTTTAAGATTTCCAATAATATCGTTTTGTTTCTGAATTTGTAATTGAATGGAATTTTCTATTTTTTCTTATAAGTTTACATTAAAAAAGAACTTAATTGATGAACTGATGTTTAATCTACTCCAGTTATATTGTTTTTTAACGATACTAAGAAATAATTCACCATTTATAGAATTATTTGAGTGCCGCGTTAATTTTGAACCTGAGTTTATTTTAAGTAATGTGTTAATAAACAAATGTAAAATGTAACCTGTTTTTTCTACTTTTCCTTCGCGAAGCAATTAATTATATGAATACATAGTATAAAAAATATAAGACTGTTAGAAGAAAAAATCACTGATTTAAATTGTGATTTTATTCCAGTGATTTAAATCATTCCAACCGCGCATGGATTATTCTCAAATATGAAAACTAACCTATCACCGTGGATACGCAAGCATTTTAAGTACGTACTTTGTATTACTTTTCATAGCTACCCTGTCTAAATAAAAAGTGTAGGTTGGATATTAAAAAAAAGAACAAATGAGAAGATTTGAAAAAATTTAACTGAGAATGCTCTACCGAAGTTATTATATTTTATTTGTATAGTATATTCCTACGTAGAAAAGAATTGGACTATGTTCCAACATACAGTTAGTTAAACTGGAATTACGCATTCTTCTCTACAATACGAAAAAGTACATAATTTTGTAGCAAGTTAGGCAGAATTGACGGATAGAAGGACAAGAAGGTTTACCATTGCTGTTTTTGCATAAGCCACTGGGAACAGCGGAGATTATTTGTTTTGGGCAAATTTTAATATTAGAAAATTATCAATAACTTAATATAAAAAAGAATCCTATCAGGGAAGATTATTTTAGGGCAATAGAATTAACTTTGGTTTTAGTAATGCCTTGTGAAAACATCCGTTTTGGTAAAAAATCCAGTACACTGACAAGTAGAGTAGATTGAAAGGCGTTGTATTTACTAGGCCTAGTGGCTTCCCTCACTCTGAAATGTACTTGTTTCACCGTTGTACTCGCCCCGTGTTTTTAGGCGAGTGCATTGGTAATATTAGCATTTCGTTTCAGTTGGTACTGAATCTCTCATAAAGCTACTTGGACGCTGACCTAATTAATTACTGAAAAAATATCCCGGTGAGGAATCGAACCTCACACGGGCAGGCGTGTTAACCACTACGCCATGAGGACTATGCAAGGATCGTTCACTCTTTAATACCTAATTGTTAGTCCTCATGATGTTCCTCGCCGGGGCATTTTTTCAGTAATTAATTATGTCGGAAACTCCAAGGAAAATTACATATACGAGCCCCGTCCAGCTTCAGTTGGCCCACACGCAACATTTATAGTGTTGTTGGCGTTTATTGTTCAAGGAGCAAAACCAGCCGCTACAATGTAATATCTAGGACAAAATATGCTATGTAGAGGGCTTTAGGAGAGATCTCGGTTCAATGGAACGTGTTTTCTCATAAAAAATCGAAGATATTTAAAAAAATGTAGTTCTCTTGCATTCCATTACCCAAGTACTGCTAACGATGAGTATTAAGGTGGCTATGGAAACAACGCTTTCTTTGACGGAAATGAAGGTGACAGATGTCTCGATTGTAGAACAGTGCAATTGTTGTCAATAGTGAGCAGGTGAAAGGCAATTGATGAAAAAATTCGATCAATTATCATTAATTTACACAAATCCGGAAAGTCAAACGGCGAAATCGGAATATTGCTCAGCATATCTAGATATAGTGTCCGAAATATTGTAAAATTGTACAAATCAAACGATTCAGTTGCCCAAAAGCCCCGATATGTGAAAAAGTTCAAATTAACAGACACTGATAGACGAGCTGTGGCCAGAATTATCAAATCTAATAGGCCTGCTAACTACGGAGCGTTGAGTGTACTCTGAAGTGAGGCTGCTGGAAGACGTGTTTGCAGGTCTACATGTCCTTCAGAAGCAGGAAAACTTGGCTTTGATACTTACAAGGGTAAGTTTCATGAGTTCAATCCTAGGGGCAAAAGATAATTCGTTTTTCCCTTCGCGAAGGCAAAAGAAAAACCATCATTGACCCTAATGCAGAAACGAAGCAGGTTGAAATGGGCTAGAGACCATCGAAATTGGGATATGGAGAGGTGGAATAGTGTACAATGGAGTGATGAGTCGCGATTTGAAGTTTGTGTCGGTGATAGCCGGAGCAGAGTTATTCGCCAGAAACATGAAACTTATCATCCTGACTGTCTTAAGCGCAAAGTTAAATTTCCATCTTCGGTCTGGGGTTCAATGTCGGCTAAAAGAGGAGAATTTCACTTTATCAACGGAATTGTTAACTCAGACAAATATTTAGACACCCTAGAGGTGTCTTTGTTGCCTACTTTGGAAGAGAGGAGGATTTCTGGAAATGACTTGATTTTTCAGCAAGACGGTGCTGCAAGTCATACTTCCAAAAGATCCATGAAATGGCTTTCAGACCATGAAATATTGGTTCTGAAATGGGTTTCTAGTAGTTCGGACCTTTCGCCTATTGAGCCGTTGTGGCATATCATGAAAAAGAGGTTGCGAGCCAATCCTGCCAGGATTGTGCAAGAACTTAAGCATAGGCTCCAGAACATTTGGGATAATTTAACTGCAGAGAAGTGTCAGGATCTAGTAAATAGTTTGCCGAGAAGAATGGAAGCAGTTAAAAATAAAGGTGATGTTACTCAGTGGTAGAATGAGCTATATCTTAGAGCTGAAAATCACAAATTTAAGTTTTTCTTTCTTCAGACCTAATCAGTTCCAATTGTAGTAATCAGTTCCGTTACTTTTGTGCAATATATTTTCAAACTGTTATTTGCAAAATAAAAATTGAGAATTATACCTCTATTAGTTTAAATGATCTTCAATACATGTTAATAGCTGAAATTTTACCGGGTGGGTCAACTGAAGCTGGACGGGGATCGTAGATTTACTTGCTGAATAATTTACAAAATTTTAAGTCAACAGTTTGTTAACCTAACACCAGTCCTAACTACGGTCAAAATGCCAACAATTAACAGGAGCACCAAAATTTCATATCTAAACTTCCAATTACATTTAAAATAACTTTAACTTAAGCAATTTTTAAGTTACTCTTAAATAACTACAACAGTACTTTATTACATTTTGCCTCCGAATTTAATGAGGTTTCTAAAAATGCAATAACGTATAGCATTTAATGAAATGCAACTTTGAGTAACTGCGAATTTAAGAGATAGCCTGTAGATTTCAGTATAATTTTAAACTATGCCTAGTTCGAACTCATAACAAGAAAAAGCTCCATTCACAAAAGCACAATCTTCCGAGCCCGCGGAGATGACTCACCCTGTATATTATATTATGTTAATTTCATACTTTTTACTCTGGACATTGTTATTAATCTATTTTAATGATAATATAGAGCCTTTTGAGTTTTTTTCCCAATAAAATGTAACCAATAACGTTTTAATTGGAAACAACTGACACTCTTAATTGCAAATTTAGTTAATTAAAGATCAGTCGTTGTCGTCAAGTCGACAAGCCGTTGTCGACAAGCAATCTTTGATGAGAAGGGAACATACTTTTCCAGAAACGCTTTTACGGTAAACGTATAGTAAAGTCATCGTTTACATTTTCTTTTTCATTGCATATTACAAAATATAAACACAGCAATAATTATCTTCTTCTTCCGCTTAATTTTCCATGAACATATACGCTGAGAAATGGTTTCTTGCATCAATAAAATAGATTTCTTTGCAAAAATTAGTTCCTATTCAAGAAAATATTTTTATTTCAAGTCTATATAAATGTACAATATAAGAAAATAATTTTCTTGAAATTTTATTTGTATTAAATAAATATTTTCTTAGGGTTAGAAAAACAAGAAAATTCAAGATGCAAAAATGTTTCTTCCAAGTAAGTCAAGATGTTATAGAAAGCAAGAATAATCTTCAGTTATTAAAGAATCTCAGTGATCGATATTCCAAACTGTACACCTTTATACAAGAATTATAAATGTCATCACGACCAACTTCTTAAAACAATACAACGGCAAATGAATGACGAATATATAATGAACTCGGGTAACAAAAGCAAAGCCATGTGGTCAATTATTAAGAACAACTCCAACCAATATGTCTACAAGGAAAAGCTCCCTGACAACTATTCTGATAGTGCAGAGATGTGTAATTCTTTCAATTTACACTTCTCTTCAATAGCTCACAATTTGGTAGACAGTTTTTCGAATGAAATTAACTTTAACGGGATTCGCAAGAACATCCAAGTGTCAGAGAAATCGTGTTTCTTTGATCCTATAACTCCAAGTGAAATCTAGACTACTGTAGCGAAGCTAAATAACAACTCATATGCATCAATCTCTCCATCAAAATCGGCGTATACTCCAACAAATTGAAAAGTGCGTTAGTCAAACCTCTTTATAAAAAGAAAGGTAACCCATCAGACCTCAATAGCTATCGTCCAATAAGTATACTAACAGTATTCTCCAAAATCTATGAAACACTCATATACAACAGACTACTTGGATTTTTGCTGGCTAATGATTATTTAACTCCGTATCAACATGGCTTTCTGCCAAACAAAAACATAGATACCGCCTTGAATTCTCTTTCTAAAGAAATTCACACTTGTGTGGATAACGATCGTTTGTGTCTTAACGTATCATTGGACCTGACTAAAGCCTACGATTGTGTGAACCATGAAATTCTCCTATACAAAATGGAATTGTATGGAATACGTGAGTTAGCGCATAAATTGTTCGAAAGTTATCTTTGCAATAGAACACAAAGAGTTTTCTGTGAGAGCGTGAGATCCCCACTTTTGCCTGTTATTATCGGCATACCACAAGGTTCAATACTGGGTGCAATTTTATTTTTATTATATATTAACAATCTACCTAACTGTGTTGATTGTAAAGATATAATACTGTACGCTGATGATATAAATGTTATTATTACCGCAGATATTAATAGTTAACTTATAAGCAGAGTTAAATCCATACTTCAATCCATCAATAATTGGACTAACGTTAATCATCTCTGTATTAATCAAGAAAAAACAAAAATTATCTCCTTCTACAACCGCGTACAGCCCAATATCCCCTCTGTAATTTTTAATAACGCAAGTGTTGACTCTGTTAAAACTATAAAAATCTTAGGTATCATATTTGATGAAATCTTAAGTGGTATGGTCATATCGAACATCTATGTAGTCAGCTAAGCAGTGCATATTTTGCCTTGCGAAATTTAAAACGCTCCTGTAGTAAGGAAACTCAAAAAACCATGTATTATGCCGACTTCTATTCTAGAACGAAGTACGGAATTATTTTCTGGGGATTATCTTCTGTAGTCCAGAGGATTTTTATTTTACGAAAGTGTGTTTTACGCCTTATTTTTGACTTAAAATTTAATGAATCTTGTAAAAATGCCTTTAGGTCACAAAAAATACTAACTTTCTACGATGTCTATATTTTAGAAATCTTGAGTTTTGTCCACAAACATTTCAACTTCTTTAGTGACAATAAAATAGAGCATGAACATTGTACCAGAATACTTAGTAATTATTTAATACCTCCGGCTCATAAACAAAGTCTCTTCCAAAAGAACATTTTTTATATTGGATGCAAACTTTATAACTTTATATCTTGCTTTCTATAATAGTCTTCCTGTCGCAATAAAACAAATAAATAAACACCATATGTTTAAGTATCTCCTAAAAGAACTATTATTTTCCAAGAATTGTTATACAAATTTTTACATGATTTTTATATATGATCTCAGTACATTGTTTCTCTTTCCTTTTGTGACGCGTTTCTATTCATCTATGTATGTATTGTATTTGTTTATGCGTATATATATGTACATGTCTGTGAAATAAAGAGTTATTATTATTATTATTATTATTATTATTACTATTATTATTATTATTATTATTAAATCATTTAGTTTTAAGTTAAGAAAATATTCATATTAAAAGTAGGAATGAAAAAATGGTTCAGATCTCACAAAGTTCTATTGAGAAATTAGGCGACTAGTTTCGTGTTCAAAAAACACATCACGCCAGCTACAAGAATATCCAATAAAAGAAAAATTACAATAATGAAAAAAAAGGATAAAGTTAATAATTAAAATTAGGAGCAAGTGAATCAACTAATGAAAAGATTTTTTTATAGGTTACAATATAATTAAATTATATTGCTTAATAATGTAATTAAATAGGGATTATTTTTACGTAGTTTAATAATAAATGAGTTCATATTTAAGTTTATTTATCCCTTTATTATTATTATTTATTTATATTAAAAAAAACTAACTAAACTAAAGGTTATATCATTGTATGGGTAAGTATGGTATTTGTATTCCGATTCCGTCGCTACTATTTACGACGGCATGACTATAACTACTGGCACCAGGTGGCGCCAGGAAATATTTCAGTTGCTGTTTTTGAAGATTAGTGGGATAAACTTATAGATGTAAGAGCAATGTGACCAGGAGCAAGAAGCTTTAATGTTTTTCTTTTTTCATATTGTTTTTGCCGGTAGTGATTCCATCAATACCATGAGCTATTTTATTAGCATTATCTTGGCTATTGCTTCTAGGCACTTTTTTCATGTGTACTTCTACATTAACTTTACTTTTGTTTGAATATTATTCTATAGATAACCTCTACTTTAGCCTTTTTAAAATCACAAGCAATGTGAATAATTTACTGCATTATGTACGGATATATCGTACTGTTTTAAACAACCTAAGCACAATTAATAATGTGCATATAAATAATATGCGTACAAATAATATGTATTTCAAGAATTCTGAGTAAAAATGCTTTATTTTAAGAAAATGAAGCTATTGATTGATATGAACAATACCAAAGGGCTTTTTAGAAATAAGTAAACTATTTACTATCTTTAAGAAAATATAGTTTTGTTTTATAATGACTATTTACTTTTACTAAGAATCGCTTTCTTAAAATTTCCTGCAAGATTTTCTTGAATCAAGTTAACAAATGTCTTAAACAAAGAAATTCAATTATTTCATTACATGTATGTATATACTTCTCTTAAGTGTAGAAATAAACGCAAAGAAAATATTTCTTTTGATTTAAAATAGTTATTGTATTGCGGATAATTGAAACAGTAATTATTTTGAATTAAGGCATACAGCTTTGATACAATTAAACGTTTCTCTGCGTATAGCAAAATGCATATTGAACAAAACTTTATTAAATCTTTTAACATAATTAATATAAATAAAATAGTATATTTAACTTACATGAACATATTGGAATGTTTCAGCAGAAATTCTAAATCTTCAAAATTATTTTCAGAGGAGACAGTCTTTTACTCAACGGCAAGTATTTGTTTTTGAACTAGAATGCATCTTTTTCAAATAATTTGCGATCGCCGCTACAGGTGTAAGAACTCTTTACGTATATATCGCGCGACATAAGCGGTAAGCTTTGCGAACTTCTGTCTGGTGCTTTACCGATACCACTTTAGCGGGAAACTGCGGGCACGTTTCAGGATTTCAGAGTGCATCGCAAGGTTCAGGCAGTGTTCATGCGCGAAATTTCAGTTATCTATCATGCTTCCCGATTTCCACGTGCTACCTTAAATTATATACGTATATGTACATATAATCGCCTAGCGACTACTTGCAACTATCTTTGAGCAAAGAAAATGTAATGAATATTTCGAATATTTGTTAAATTAGTAACGGTAAAGCACATTACGTGTAGATGGTAATGTATAACTTCCCTTTCGTCTGTATTTAATTTCGCTTTTATAGCTCTCTTTTCAAAGATTTGCAAACCAACAAATTATACAGAGATTTTATATTAACTGCAAAGCATTTTAGGGTGTTTACGAGAAAAGGATATAAACAAACGAAAAGGTTAACACGAACATATCTACATACTTTATGATTTATTGGTTTCAATGTTTAGATATAGCACCAAGCAAACCGCTGTAAGAATTCTTTCATATGTGCTACCGCACGCCGGATTTATTTTAATATCTTCTTTGACTTGAGGGAACTGCTCGGATAACTCTATCCCAAAAATTTCGAATATTATTCCAGTCGCTGTCGGATTTATACTACTATAGCCTTGGAAAACGGAAAGGCACCTAGTTCCGAAAATTTCAGGTATTCTTCAATGTTTTTGCAATTACTTAACTGACCCGTTTGTTTCATATACTTTAATAAAGCGTGTCCCAATAAGAGAGAAAAATCTAAATTTCCGTGACACCTTGTAGCTGTTTTTATTGGCTAATCGAAAGACAACAAATCACGGAAATTTGATAAAATTAAAAATGAGGGTTTCCATAAAAATTAATAATAATAATAATAATAATAATAATAATAATGGTTTATTTTCCAGTAGTATTAACCAAATTAAGGACAATGCTACACATAGATCATACAAATAAACAAAAAGTAATAAGTAATAGTGCGTGCTATTTGAGTCTAATCAAAAATGCGAAAAAATTAACTACTCAGTACTGCGCTGGAGAAAGGTTTGAATCAAATTATTCAGATCGCAACAAAATATATCACAAGCGGAGCTGATACAATTATACGTTTCACAAATAAATCTAAGTGGGGACTAAATTTGATCGCGGAGTAGAGATATAAAAAGTTAAGGGATATCGACTAGATTGCCTAGGCACCAAAAACAACAAACTCTCTAGAATTTGAGGACAGTGAATATTCCCGTGAATAACACTAAATAGGAACTTTAAACCATGCACAGAACGTCTAGTAGCTAAAGATTGCATATTAAACAAAGTTAGTAACTGCTCCTGCAGGCAACCACGTTCAGGATAAGCTTTCTGGGTACGAAAATAGATATTGTTATGTTATGTTCAACGTTGTATTTACGACGACAACAACTTCTCTCGGTTGTCATTTCGGTACTGAAGTAAATGTCAGGCTGGCCACTCATTGGCAACCAAATATCCCTCTTGCGGGGATAATGGGAAATTTCTTCGGTACCATCCCCCCTCAGCCAACCGTCCTTGAGACGAGGAAGGTAGAATTTAATTATAAGTCCAGATAACGACGAGTGTGGGGTATCATGGACAATTCTACTCATTTATCAATGTTTCTATTCAATTATTTCTTCCAAATTAATGTAAAAATCGTCTGGAATAAGCAACAACGTAAATTGCAAAGCACAACAGATAATATTTCGTCAATTAAATCTTTATCTGAAAGGTTTCTATAAATTAGTAGTGGATTTTCTCTTTTAAAGCTTGTTGGTGACAATTCGTACCACGAAATCATCAACAAACAACCTCCTGGTTAAGTCAAGTCAAGTCTTTGGATATTTTCAAGCTGTGTTTTATAAACAAAATAAATCGGGTTCCAAATTAACGCCGTATACTCCAAACGGGACCTGACAAGGCTACCAAACAACGTAGACATAGTTGCTACACGATTAAACTGTTTACAAGTACGCAACACAAAGCCCAACATTTTATTGGCACCCGAAACAACCCCTTCAATATGTGCACCAAATGACAATTTAGGGTCGAAAATTACGCCTAGATCAGTGACCGTAGGTGGACGGTTCAAGGGAATACTCCCAAGGTGGTAATCATACACAATTTGAGATTTTTTACATGTAAAAGACATTACATTACACTTGGATATGTTAAGACCTAATTTATTTGCAATACTCCATTCGTACAGTAAATTTAAATCTTCTTGAAGACGTATAGTATCGCGCAAGGAAAGAATGGGTGGAAATAATTTAACATCGTCCGCAAAACGGAGGCACTTACAACTCAGGAGTCGACTTAATTCGTCAACAAAAGGCAAAAACAAAAGCGGGCCTAACCTGGATCCTTGAGCGACTCCTGATGTCGCAAATACTGAGACTGAATTATATCCCCTATAAGATACAAATAGCTGCCGTATGTCCAGATAGGAACTAAGCAAGCAAACTAGGGAGTCAGAAAAACCTAAAGCCGACAACTTTGCAAGTAGAACTGCATGGCCAAGTCGATCAAACGCTTTAGCAAAATCCAAGTAAATGACATCTACTTGACCGTGTTCATCCAGAATGCTGGAAACAAACTGAGTAAAACAAAACAGATTTGTTATTGTCCATCTCTTAGGTACGAAACCATGCTGGCAATCTGAAATAAAAGGAATTTTTTTCACCAATTATAACGCCACCTACGAAATTAACAAAAGAATGTTTCAGACAAAAGTTACTTACTTTTTAGAGTAGAATTGCAATATGCAATAAAAAAAAATAGAGTTTTTCATTCAAAAAATAAAGCTACCCTATTTTCACCGACTACAGCGCCATCTACGTTGCAAATAAAATCGTCAGTTTGCAAAAGATCACATGGAATTGCAACATAAACGAGATTTAACACATTTTTACCAACTGTACCCCACATGCTAACTTTTGAACGACAGAAGCTAGCGTTTTTAGCAAAAATAGATCGATTTCTATTTTTTGTGATCTAACTTTTGCCGTTATAGGCATTCAATTGCATAACAATAACAATAAACAACAAGGAAGGAATTCAGATTTGTCAGTTTGGCAATTGTTATGATTACTTTGCTTAGCAACGAGCTTTTTAGATCAGTTGGGCGTCACAAGAAACAATTTGGCGCTCTTTCCTAACCAACTTTACATAACAAGAAAACTAGATTACCAAAACCTTTATTTCAGCATATCGTCATATTTCTTAAGTTAAGGTGACATATCGTATCGTATCGTTGGATTTGCTTTTCGATTGCTGTTCCAAAAACTTAAAAATTTATCGGGTATTTTAATAAAATAAGAAAGATGACGTCACGTCCGGTGAAACCGGAAATACAATTGAAATTCCGATAAGGTTAGCAAAAGTTAGTTCACAAAAACGCTAGCTTCTGTCGTTCAAAAGTATGGGGGGGGGGGGGACTTTAGAACCTCGCTGTATGTCTTCGCGCATGAATACAAAAATACTCTCTGGCTCCCTAAAATCAATTTAGGGGACAAAGTATATTCTACGCAACAGTATATTTCGTTTCTTAGCCGTTTTCGTTTAATAATTTAATTCAGAATGTATATGCCCATAACTGTAACAAGTTAAATAATTCGTTTTTAGTAATACGGTTCTTTGTTTGCTTTTTTGTTTTTTGAACTTACAATAGAACATACTCCGATTCCAGCGAAAAAAAAATTCTGAATGTGTGTCGCCTCGCTGGAATCGTAGTATTTGCATCAGCCAACAAAGATGGCTAGAATAATTATTTTAAAAATAAGTTCAAATAACCAAAAGATTGTAACGTAGAATAGTTTTCAGTGTTTTATTTGATAAAACAAAACCAAAAATTTTTTTTTAAAGTGTTATGTTAGTTGGCAATGTTCTATTGTAAGTTCAAAAAACAAAAAAGCAAACAAAGAACCCTATTACTAAAAACGAATTATTTGACTTGTTACAGTTGTGGACATACACGTTGCGACACTGAGCGGCTGTACATACATACGGGCTTTCAACTGCAACAGTGGAATACTATGTATGTACGTATGTGCATCGTGGCGATTGTAACTCAACGCTCGCATCCCCCATCCCGCATCCCCCTACTACGGTTACACTCGTCTCACCCAGCAGCGTATACCCTCAGTACGTTAACAGAGGCAGTAGGTATAATTTTGTTGGGACAGAGAACGATTACGGAACTTACGTATTATGTATTCGCAAATTATGTTGAAAATGAGTTCTCATATTTATGTTGTTGCTGCTAGGAGGCGTATACAAAACCAACAAGTAATTCTATATAGGAAATGAAAAGTATTCTGATGAAATAAAAGAAAAGAAAAATAAATACTCTACATAACTATGTACAAAATAAATAAAAATTCTAAACCGCTCTACGACAACGTTACTAGCTGTATCTCCTCTCGCATCCGCTCTGACTCTGTCGAACGAACTCGTGCTGGCGAATATAATCGACATATGCGTTGTTGTCGAACTGTGTTGTTTTCTTTATGTTGTGTGTACAGCCGATCTGTGTCGCAACGTGTATACATTCTGAAGAAGTGCATCAACTGTGAAGAGAATAATCGAAAAATTCAAGAAGACAGGATAGATTACTGATGTCAGATCATCGACACGTATTCATCCAGGTCGTTTAATAGAAAACATCACGGCTGTTCGCCAGAATGTGGCCAAGAGTCCGGAAACATCCATTCGGCATCGTGCTCAAGAACTGAACATTTCAAGAAGCACCATGCAGCGTATTCTTACGAAAGACATGCGTCTTCATGCCTACAAAATTCAACTGATTCAAAAACTCAAGCCTATAGACCATACACAGCGAAGAAAGTTCATCAATTGGGTCATTGAACAACAAGTGACCAGTGAGTTTTGAAACAAAATCATCTTCAGTGATGAGGTTCATCTCGATGTTAATGGCTTTGTAAGCAAGCAAAATTTGCCGCATTTGCAATGACGAAAACCCATATGTGTTTTATGAGAAGGAAATGAATCCCAAACGTATCACTGTTTGGTGTGAATTTTGAGTTGAAGGTATCATTGGATTATTTTCCTTGGACGCTGCTGAGAATGTACAAGCAGTCAATGGCGAACACTCATCACGGGAAACAATGCCATTATTGCACGAGACATTACCTGGTCTTACCTTCGGATTTCTTTCTCTAGGTTTTTTTGAAGTCAAATGTTTATGTCAGCAAGCCTACGACTAACCAAGCCTTGAAAGAGCTACAGTTATGCCGAACCGTAATTTTGTCAAAGGAACGCAAATGCGCCAGCAAAACCGAAGAGAGCATTTACCAAATGTGTTTTTCTATAAATAGTCCCCATATATCTAATTAATGATTAAATCAAAATTTCGGTATTTTCTCAAAAAAACTGTGTTCGATTTAAAATCTTAATTTTCTACTCTTATTGGGACACCTTCATTTATTTCAGAGAGCGGAATAAGCCCACCATAGGTTTAATATAATCAGAGACTTAATGAATTAGATCTTATTGTTGTTGCTGTCTTGTTGGGCGAAACGTCAAGTTACGGAATACGCTTTTCACTTCTAGGCATGGATAACTGTGATCATTATCTGACCCTATTAGAATATTGTGGAATCCAAGGTGCCATCCTCTCAGGATTTTTTACTTACCAAACATCGTATTCACACGATTCCTACGCTTTTATTTCCTTATCCGAAAAGAAGGCATACTCCGACTTTATCTGTAATTAAAAGCCAACCGTCCAGATCAAGATTTCAACCCGCGTCGTTCCAATCAAATGGCAAGTATGCTAATCCTTCGACCACCGAGACGGTCGCCTTATTGTTAGTTTCTGCTACATTACACTCGATTCTTTGCGTAAGCGATATAAGCTAAATACAACGACCCATTTTAAGATGAAAACTATTTAAAGAATGTTTAAGATTGCAATCGTAAAGGAAATCTCATAATATTTATATTATGAGATTTCTCATTATATGGCATAGCGCGAAATGGGTGTAACGCGAAACTATACACTTGTCAAACTTTAACATTATTTTCTGCGTTTATCTTTGAATTTGTATGTCATGATTACTGCAGAAACTGCTAATAAACATATCATGGATCGTTTCTATGCGATTCAGTGCATTACAAAAGCATTTGTTAATATCAACACATAAATCTAGGTTAGGTTAACAAAGCAAATCATTGGTTTCAGTTGTCAAATTCTTAGGTTAATTTCGCGTTATCCTATATGAACGCAGCCTTAGACAGTTCCGGAACGGGTACGCTGCACAGACCGGAATTATTTTCGGTTTCTTTACAGAACCAGTCGGGAGGAACGGAGCAAGCTCCAGGAATGTATTGTACACGTAAAGAAACTCATATGTTCTTAACCGATTTGCATTTATTTTGAAGTTATAACATTTTTAACTAGCGTTCTTGTAAATGATCCAAATTTTCACTTATTTTCGAGTTAAAAAAATAAAAATATCCTTGCATTGACTACTCATGTAAAACAAAAGGTCAGGTACGTTCGACATTAAAAGTTTTTTTCGATTCTTATCACATATGACATACCGGCTATCTGAATCAATCATTTCGAGGCAAAAAATCATTTCAATAGTTTCGTTGTTCTGATGTGTGTCAGTATCAGTTTATTGTGACAGTGATTTAACGTTTATTTTCGAGTTATTAGCACATTATTTTGTTAGAAAATGCTGCACACTTATTCAAATTTAGAATATGCACTTCAGTCGGAAGATTATGCCAAGCGTATGGAATTTTGTTGATGAATATTGTATCGCGTATATTTTTTACGGATAAAGCAACATTCACCCGTAACGGCATTAACAATATTCGGAACTCTCATATATGGTCAGACCAAAATCCCCACACAACAGTCGAAAATAATTTTCAGCACAAGTTTTCGGTAAACGTGTAGTATGGTATGGTCCATAGTTATTTCATTTTGGAGAATCACAAGAACTACTAAAGGATGTTCCTCTAAACATCAGAAAGCAAATGAACTTCTGCACATTTCGTTCGTCAGGTCAAGCAACCTGGTCCTATTAATTGGCCTCTAAGATCTCCAGACCTCACGCCACTAGACTATTGTTTATGGGGCCGGGATGCATTAATTCGACGTATTAGAAATTTTGCAGCCGATATTAAAGAAAGATATAAAGCAATCGAGAGTAACAGTCGCCCTTCGTAGACGAATCACAAAATGTATAGAGGTATGAGGGTATTTTTAAACATTTATCAAAAGAATGCTGTGATTACAAAGATGTTGATATATGACATTTTGTTTATTTGTAATTACGCTATAACATGAAAGCAAATGAAAATCGAATAAGAAGATATGTTTTTTTTACATTATTTTTACATGTACAATACGCTCCTGGAGTTTGGTCCATTCCTCCCGACTCACTCTGTACATATCTACAAAACATTTAATAAAGTAAAGCCTAATTTTTAAGAAAAGCATTCAGTAACTTTGTATTTTCAAATATCCACTACAACTCATGGTAAGTTAGCTATCAGAATTTGTCACCATCTTATTATTATGAATGATCCACGTAGTGAATTGTATGTATAAAGTTTATTCATCAAAACCAAAACACATGGTATAGAATACGTTATCAAGACATTTGCAAGAAAGTACATATGTTACATAAATGTGTGATAATTATAAAATTCTTCTATTGAATAAAAACAATTTGTTAATAAATGTTTAAGTTTGTATTGAAAATTCTTTGTTATATTATTTTTATACTTAAAAGGAATATGACTGTAGATCTTCATCACTTGGACACTTACGCTTCTTTGGATACTCGATGACGTAGTTTGTGGAGTCCTCCTTGTACTGTATAGATGTGAAGTTACCTGCATGGAGAATAGCTCACTATAATTTTTTCTTATAAAGCAGGCAGCACGTTCGTAGATGAAGAGGCATGGGCATGGTAAGTATTTTTTCATTTTTAAAATGTCGACATATGAGTCTCTCTTTTTGAGATTATAAATGGATCTTAAACACGATTTTTCTAATTTGAAGGTCTTCAAACCATAACTTGAATTTCACCAGAACATTATGCCGTAGCGCATTCTTGAATCCACATACCCATAATAGCTGGTTAGTGCTGATTCATTACTAACTGTTCTTGCTATTCCTCTGACCACATAAAAAACTAGATATTTTGCTTGCAAGTTCCTCAACATGAGTAGGGAACCCAAAGTTAGACTAAGAAACTTTACATTATTGACTCGCCACCATAAATGACTTCTATGTTTTCCTCTTTTTTTAATGAAAAGCGAACTATTTGCGCTTTGGAGATATTTATTTTGAGATTATTATCTTGCATCCAATTTTCTTCTCATCCAATTCTTGAAGACGGGTTTCTATTTCTTCTATTAAGAGGGTAATAGAATCTTGATGAACTACAACCGATGTGTCATCTGCATACATTGTTAAATGGTGCGTAACTTGTAATAAGTCGCCTGTGTATAATATGTATAAAACCGATCGCAGGATTGATCCTTATGATTATCAATCCAGTCTGATGCTATCAAATTTCGAGTATCCTTCTCGTAACACACTGTTCTTTGGCATCTTCTACTGACATATGATTTCAAAATATTTAATATTTGGCCTCAGAAACCCAGTAGTTCTAACTTGAGTACTAAAATTCGATAATTAACATTGTCAAAGGCTTTAGATATATCAAGAAATATGCACGCTCTTTTTTGTCATTTAGTCCTTCTAGTACTTTTGCTAGTACTTTTACTAAAGTTAAATAAATAGGGTTCACCGAGGATCTACCTTTCCTGTATGCATTTTGGGATTCTGTAATTATTTTCATCTTGTCGATAAAGTCTAACATTCTCGTTCAAAAGGCATCTTCAAATATTTTTGCAATCACTGCTATGAGGTTTATGGGCCAATAATTACTGAAACCTGTCTTTACTCTTTTTTGTTTATAAATTGGAACAACATTTGATTTTTCAGCTGTTTCGAAAACACTTCTTTATCAAAACAGTGATTAGTGATTTTTGAGATTTGTTTTCAGTACATCCGCGCAATATTTAATAACTTTAGTAGGTATACTGTCTGGCCCTACTGCTGTGGTGTGCTTACACTAACAATTATATTACATATTTCATCTGGTGTAGTGTCCGTAAGGTACAAAGTTGTTTTTATATTCCTTCTTACAGTTGGAGTGGCTTTTACAAAGTACTCATTTAAGTCATTAAAAATACCGTTGTAATTACAATTGTAATGGTTTAAATTTTCCAATGTCGTTAGATTTGCCACTTAACTCCTTCACTACAGCCCAAGATGCTCGAATTTTGTTCCTTGAATTTTGTATATAGCATGAGTAGTAAGTAGAGCAACGCAACTGCGCTGAAAGCCAATGGCGGACGCATAAAAGTTTACACAAAATAAATTAAATGTGATACGTGGTCAAACACTTACCGTTTTAAGAGTCCTCCGTGAAATCACAAATTGGATAATGTCTATTTAATATTTGTAACATTAGATATGTTTCCAAAGTTGCTTCGGCAAAGTGAGTGCGGCGTGAAGAAAAAGTGTTTTTGTATGCCGAAAACGAACGTTCGTAAGTAAAATAATCTTTCAAATAACTTAACGGTTCTGTTGATGCACCTTCACAAATTTGTCTTAATGTGCCAAAATCAGAGCCTTTATCTAAAACACTTTCAAACCTTTCTAAAACACAAACATTTCTTGCGCCTTCTATCGCGCATAGCTGTGCGTGAACATGTTGCACTATTTGCAAAGATTCCACTAACGGCACCGAAGAATTTTGTAGTGTTTCTATAGCATTCGCTAGTCCCACGTAATTGTTCTGAATAATTTCCAAATCTGTTTTATCTTGACTATCCTGAAATTTCAAGCGGGTTATATTGACAGCCGCAGCTTCCTTTGGGTCGAATTCTAAAATCACATTCTTTATATTCTCAAAATATTTAAGATAATAAAATGTAGCCTCTAACCATGTTCCCCAACGAGTAAGAATAGGTTGTGGTGGTTCAGGAATACCGGGGCATAGTCTATGAAATTCCCAAATACGTTTTGGGGATTTTACAAACACAGCTTTTGTATGTGCAATTAGAGCGTCTACCTCGGGATAACATTTTCTGATACTATCTGCTACGAGACTGAGAGTATGAATTTTACATGTAATATGCAACAAGTCAGCACAATGTTTTTTAAGAGATCGACCTACAGCAAGCATGTTTGCGGCACCATCACTCATAAACATCAACAATTGATTTGTTGAAAGTTCAAACTTTTCCAATGTATTTAACACCAACATTGAAATTACTTCGGCAGTGCATTGTTGTATTCGTCTGGAAGCTAGTAAAATTGAGAGTGACGGTCGATGTGGTACCATTGTGCGTACCATTACATTAACCACAGAATGTTTTTTACGATCTGTTGTTTCGTCCACACATAACCACAGTTTTTTATCTTGCAACTTCGATTTAATTCTTTTCTCAACATGCTCACGAGTAGACGGCACAACTCTCTGTAATGTTCTCTCACTTGGTAACTTAAAGTCTGAATATTCATTCTAAACCGAGACGTATGCTTTCTTCCTTAGTAAACGAAATGGTAAATTACTTACAATAAACACATAAGTTAAATTTAAATTTGTCATAATCTTGTGTGGAATTTTTTTTTGAAACATGTCCTGCACTATTTACGTGACACACGTACGCATTGAATTTTAGCGCCATTACACATTAAATCAGGCATTTCTGCAATAAATTTTCTTATTGTGTCCAACTTTGGTCGTTTTCGCGACGTAGGAAACATTTTCAAAACAAACGTAGAACTACGATATAGTATACGACAGCGTAGATGCATACACAACAGATCAGTTTTTGAGTCGCAGTTATACTGACGCTTATACCGAATTGTCCCGGCCGTGTTTATTTTGTGTAAACTTTTATGCGTCACTGGTTTTCAGCGCAGTTTGCGTTGCTCTAGTAGTAAGTCTTCTTTTTGTGGTTTATATATCGTTATAATTCTTTTTTATAAGCTTTAAAATAATTTAACTTTTCCTGTTTTTGTACCGTCATAAAGTCGTTTCTTAATTCCATATTTCTCTTTTACCTCATCATCTATCCAGTGTTTGACTGCCGACTTATTAGAGACATATGCTTTTTCTTGCCAATGAAGACTCATAGAATATTTTAGTAGTATATATAAGTCTTTCCAAGTTTAGAGTCGGATCGTAATGTCCGATCAATTCACCCCA
Organism: Dynastes maya; assembly: GCA_029619315.2. NCBI lineage: Eukaryota > Metazoa > Arthropoda > Insecta > Coleoptera > Scarabaeidae > Dynastes > Dynastes maya. The sequence continues at coordinate 32,089,337 of JAROYE020000003.1, forward strand.
GTTAGTTTTTTGTAGTTCTTCTAGAATCAACATTAAATCGTTTTCGGTAAATATCGTAGTCTTTTTTTAATATACGTGCACATCTACATTCATTGTGAGACATAGTTCTTGTGCATAATAGTCGGATATTGTTGAACATATATTTGTTCCGGTGCTACAATCAACATTTACTATAATGTTATCAATTAAGGGTAGCGTTGAATCTGTTACTCTCGTTTGTTCTGTAATTGTTGATTTTAAGTTATAAGTTCTTAATAAATCAAGAAAGAGTTTTGCGTTGTCATCTGTTTGATCAATGAAATTTATGTTGTAGTCTCGGCACAATACTAATTTACAGGCGTCATTAGCTATTTCAGGGAATATTCAGAACTATTCAAATTTCATTCAATCAAAGAAAACCACGTATTACATTGAAATAATGTTGATACGTTCTCCTAGTTTGCTTATGTATTGAAATACTTTTCTCGGGGGATTTTGGGAAAATTGTTAAATTTTCTAATTTTTACACTAAATTAACGATTCTTAGTAGGTTCGGCAGTATCCCTGGATACCCTTTCGGCAATTTTACAACGAATACCCAAATTAATAAAATGAAATTAACGAATTTTAAGATTCTAAAAGTAACTAACCTTGAACACTACAGGAAACTGCCTGCTCTAGATATTTAACCCTTTTCCCTTCAAAAAAAGACTTCGATTTCACAATCGAGCACTTTATATGGGGATCGGAGTTAAGAAACACTTTGATTCAACCAAGGCTGAATAAAGATTGATGAAAGATTATGGCGTCGTTCATCTTTCTTTTGTTTTAAATCGCGAAAGACCGGCGATTGTTTTATTTCACAGCCAATTTTGGTAATTCAACCCAAATAGAAACTTTTACGATGAATTATTCCAGACGATTTCTACATTAATTTGGACGAATTACGGGAATAGGAAAATTAACTGACCAGTAAATTTGTCCATGCTACCCTACACTCGTCGTTTTCTGGACTTATACTATAAATATAATGTCCTCGCCCCAAGGCCAGTTGGCCGAGGGTAGATGGTAACGAGGAAATTTCCATTTTTCCCCGCAAGAGGGATATTTAGTTACCAACGAGTGGCCAGCTTGACATTTAGTCGTTTCGAAGTGACAACTGAGAGAGGCTGTTGTTGTCGTACATACAAAGTTGAACATAACAGTATAGATGTATGTAATTTTTGTGTATTTGCTTGCTTACTCAATTGATTTCTAAATTAAACACAGTACATGGGTATAAGAAATAAATTTATTAAATAAACAGATCCTTTTCTAACATAAAAAGATAAAAACGCAGTATTTTTCATATATTAAAAATGCAAATACATAAGTATTGCATATATTAATTACATAATTCAGTTCCCTTTCGTGTGCGCATTTATATGTATCACAACGTTCATATGTGTAATACTAGGACCACCTCCAAACCCTACCTGAGCGTCTGGTCGGGCAACGGCAGCAAATAGCCGATCACTACAGCAAAAAATGCCATACAGCTAACAGCTACCCAGACGCTCTTGTTATTTCATGTTTTTATTTGTGTAGTATCTATTGCTCCGAGCTGCTATCCCCTACACATACGAGAAGGATGGAAACCAAAAATTCTGCTATGTGTAAACACTATGTCACGCATAAGCGAAGAAACAGATAACAGTCGTTGTGTTATGCTTTCTCCCTGGGCGGTAACTCATCAAGCGTTCGTTCTCAATACATGCGTTAGCGGTAGCTCCATTGTACAGATGGCTGCATGTGAATTGCGCCAATTTACCTGAGATCATTCGTAAATCGAACGGAACAGGGATTATCTTATTGGGTGATTTGCGCCAATTTACCTGAGAATATAACAATATTAATAATAATTGCAAATGATAAATGAATGAGTTACTTATTATAACTATGGCGCCGATTAATTACAATTCTAGTATCTTTCTATAAAAGCCAAAATTCAATCATGAATATCACAGCTAAAGAGAAATTAAGGTTGAGTGTAGTTTTGGCGGAAAATACTACACAGTGCGAGTATGTTTAGTGAAAAAGGTAATACTTTACTTATACATAATAATTTTAAATTTCGAAAGACCAATAATTTGGCAAGTGGAAAAGTACGTTGGCGGTGTACTAAAAAAACTTATAAAGCGAAATTGTATATAACGACATCAAACAACAATAGGAAGTGAATGTGATTTTATTCACAATCATGATCCATATGAAACAATCCATCGCCAAATGGTGAATAATTCAGTGAAGAGAAAAGCCACGGAAGAACTTACCGAAAGACCTTCAAAAATTCTTCACACAGAATTAAAAAACAATAAATTTGTGGACGTAGCCTTGTCGACCACAGACGTTGAATATATAAGACATAGTGTATATGTATCTCGACGAAAAGTTTTGCCTCCGCTGCCGAAAGACCAAGATGATGTGTTTATAGTACTAAAAGATCAAGTATGGAAAACACATAAAGGAGATTTTCTTGCCGTTGCTGATGTGACTAAGAAATTGAAGATATTTACTTGTTACAGTAATTTATATTTTCTGTGTGGTGTGCAGATTTGTTACATGGACGGTACATTTGAATATTGCACCAAATATTTTACCCAATTATTTACTATTCATGGGTATAAGAACGGCTACTACGTACCCCTCGTTTTTTGTCTGTTACGAGACAAACAAACGAATTCATACATAGAAGCTTTTATTATTTGGAAGCCAAATGTATTTCTTTGGATTTGAATTTTAAACGAACAGAGGTTATAGATTTTGAGAAAAGTATACATAAGGCAGTGACATATATGTGGCCTGATATTAAAATTACGGGTTGCCGCTTTCATTTAGCGCAATCTTGGTTGCGAAATATTCAAAAATTTGGCCTAATTACTGAGTATAGAGATAAAAATTCGCAAATTGGTAGTTATTTAAAATTGTATTTTGGGCTTCCGCTTCTAAAACCAAATGAAGTTAGTGATTTTTTTGTGCCGCATTTATTTGAGAACTTACCAAACGATGAAAGATAGAAAAAAATTTAGTGGCTATATTACGGAGAATTATATAGATGAAAGCGCAACTTTCTTACCAACAATATGGGCATCACCAACAGATTTCTTACACCGAACAACAAACTCGTGCGAATCATCCCATTCAAAATTTAATAGAACATTCTATTCCGCTCATCCCAATTTATATTTGTTTGTAAATTCCATATTGGACTATCAAATAGACATTTGCATATGAATAAACAGTGCGAATGTGTCTGAAAAAAAAAATTAGAAATAGTGTAAAACGTAAACAAAATTATGTTAATAATACATTGACAATTTGCTACAAATAAATACACATACATTGTGCTTTTAATTTGAACCTTTGCTAATATATAACAACAGTTAATAATTGCGTTAATCCCACTGACCCTTCTTCACTGGCGCAACTCACCTTACGGATTATACAGTCCCTGGCCATATTACTTGAAACATGTCATAAATCAACCCTTTTACCCGGAAATTCCCATCCTATTATAGTGATATTCTTTTGCTTTGAATCCGATCGTTTATAGGGGGACTAGATTATTGTATCAATAAATAAAAATACCAGAGAAATGATATTTAGAAGAGTAAAGTACGTATATATAAATATTTCAGTTATCAACTTACATTTAGCGAGTTCACAGTTTAGAGAATGCATCGATATTTTTTTAAATATTTCGTCATAACATAAATGCTAAGTTGTGGAGTATCGTTAAGCGTTTTGTGTTGATATATCGTTATTGCAAAGGTAAAGTTGTTATTCTATCTCTCTCTTAATAATTAATTATTTGGAATTTGAAAAAATTGAAATATTTGGGGTTTTTTTGTAGAAAATGCCCGGGAAAGATTTAACAAGTGAACAAAAAGCCGCTATACAAATTCTTCTACAATCAAACAAACATTCACAACGAGAAATTGCAAAATTACAGAAACTATCTCCTTCTTCTGTATCGCGTTTAATTAGAAACTTAAACGAAGGAGCTAGCACATCGACACAAAGACGGGTAAAGTGCGGTCGGAAAAGAAAAACTTCAAAGAGATCTGACCGTGAAATTGTTCATCAGGCTTTGAGCAATAGATTTGCTACAATTAAAATGATTCAAAAAAATTTACAAGAGAGAGGAATAGAGATTTCGAGCAGAACTGTCAGGCGCCGATTGCGCAAAAATCGCCTAATGGGCCGAAGACCTGTAAAAAAGCCGCGTTTAACAGAAAAAATGAAATCTGCTCGTCTCAACTTTGCAAGAGAATATCGACATTTCACAGACGAGAATTGGAAAAAGGTGAATAACTTAACAACCTGATTTTTACTGAATTAATGTTTGCATTATTTGATAGGTTTTCTTTAGTGACGAGTGCTCGCTCTGTGTGTTGCGAGCACAATTTGTTCGTAGACGACCTGGGGAACGTCTCACAGAATCCACGGTTTTTCGAACTGTAAAACACCCTCCGCAGGTAATGATTTGGGGATTGATTAGTGGAGACGGACCCGGCCTTTTGTATTTTGTAGAAGGTACAATGCGTCAAGAGCAGTACATAAATGTGTTAAAAAACACGTTATTACCGTATTTTAAGCCAGGACGTCGCATACCGACAGGGCGTATATTTATGCAAGATAATGCTCCTTGCCATGTGGCAAAAAAGGTTAAGAAATTCTTTGAAGACAATCACATACCTCTTTTACGTTGGCCCGGAAATTCACCGGACCTCAATCCCATCGAGAACGTATGGAATCGACTAAAAAGTAAGGTATATGAAAGAGAAAACCCTACAAAGGAAATATTAATGAAGAATATAAAGGATGTATGGGAGAACGATGAAGATATAAAAGAGACAATCATATCTTGCATTGAAGGTATGCCCCGAAGAATTAAGGGTGTCATTAAAAATCATGGGTTATGGACTAAATATTAATTACTTATTTAATATTATATGTTACATATTTTTACAATATATTTTATAAATAAAAAATGTAATACATGTATAGTTTATATTTTATTATGAAGAAACTACAAAATATTGAGTGTTTCAAGTAATTTGGCCAGGGACTGTAAATACAACAGGTAAATTGGCGCAACTCACCTGCACCGGTACATATATTTACTATTAAAGCGGTTTCTTAATTTGTGTGTTACGAATTTTGCAATATTTGCCTATATTAAAAGACACTAGATCTATTTTTACTTTAAACGCGTACACTTTACAGTTTCAATGGATATAAATATGAAGTACATATATCAATTTATACAAAATAAAACAAATGAAATATTGAATTTATAAGAAAATGAAACAAACGAAGTGTTGGATTTACAAATAAGACAAGCAAGATGTTTAACTTAAAAATAAAATAAAACAAATAAAATTATGAATCTGCAAAATAAAAAAAAATGTTAGGTGTCTTTAATCATCTAATTAGTAAGATCTTACATTACCCGTTGAATAACTTCGAAGTCTTGCTACGGTGAAATTATTTTAGGTAAATGCTGGGGAAGCTTGTTAAGCTCCATATTCCATTTTTCGTTCTCAAGAAAAACGGTTTTCATGAACAAAGTTTCTTCCACAAAGGTGTCAAACTCTGAGATTTAATGGGAAGGCAAGCATTAACGTTCGGAATTTCATTAAATTGGGAAAGTTGTTGGGTTTTAACAAGGCGTCTATACCTTTTTCAATGAAGGTTTAGTTACATATTTTAAGAAGCTTTTAATTTAACATGAATATAATTATAATGTTTACATTATAGTTATACATATTATCTCTACTTGTAATTTAAAGGCGATTATAAAGATGTTTTCCAGCTTGACTTTAGGGTGAAATTAAATTACTCAAGTCCAGCCTCAAGTCCTTATTTAGTGACAACATTAGCTTTACCTGGGCTAAACTAAATAGCTAATACAAATACATTACTTCTTGAAGTAAGTAACTTTATTTTCATGTAAATTTTCCTTATTTACTGTTATAAGTTTTGTGAGGTGGTTTCTCTACGCTCGTCAGTTCATCTTTTTCTAACTTATATGCGGTTGCGCAATCTTGTTAAAAAAATTTATTAGTATAGTATACAGGTATATAGGTTCTTATTTAATAGTTTGTTATTTTGCAACTACAGTGTGCCACTGTTGCTTCTGGACAAAAATAACAGTTTCTGTTGTTTTATTCTGCTGCTGTTAAAATTGAATAACTGATGAATTGGCAACGGATAACCAGCAACGCACCGTAGTAGCAGAATATACAAATAACTTGAAACTACTGAAAAACTCCTGAGTATAAGTATAGAATCGGTGAGATCTAAAAACGTTGCGTTTCTCGCACTGCGTTTTACGCAGTTATTAGCTGACCACTCACATACATTCTTTCACGTATAAAATCTTGCCTTTTCAAAAAATCATTTGGAAAATCGTTTGCGTTAGTAGCCGTCGCTGCACGCCATGATAGAACGGGAAGGGATTTTAGATGTTCTGTCGTCTGGAGTGGGGCGTACCATCTTAACGGAGACAGAAGCGCTGCGCGCCACGCCACATCACATGTTTAAAAAATTGACGCGTTTGCTACGTATTATTTTTGCTTGGTTTCCTCCTTCTGCGTAATTCTTGTTATTTTAGAGACATGGCCGATATTCGTCACGCCACCAAAGAATTCACAATAGAGTTTATTGAGATTTATAGGTCCCATCCAGCCCTGCGGAAACTAAAATCAAAGGAATACGTTAACAGAAATTTAAAAAATTTGGGTTATGACTAGAGTAACCTAAACTTGCGGACTCGCATTGGCATCGGTATTACGGGTTAATATGAGAATACGAAAAATTCATAAATAAACTAAACCGGTAGAGAAGCAGGCATGTAGTGTCGACCTTGAATATAAATCATGTTAAACCGCGCTGAGAGGGATTTCGTTTTAGCACCGGTTGAGCTGTTGCAGAGATTAGTCGTACGGTCAAGGTTATGTACTTACGTGTCGCTTTTGAAAATATAGCTGGTGTTTTTTGTGTGTTGTAGTATTATACCAAGTACATAACTAGTGTATCGTTTCATATAGAACTAATATTTACATACCTAAGAAAACAATGCCTCGTAATAGATTTGCTACTAATGTACATAAGTATGTGTCACTTTTTCCCCATTTAAAATATGACGGTAGTGCAGTTTTTTGCTTAATATGCAATGTTCGTTTGGCTGCATTGGACAGAACTGATTGCCAGAGGCATGTCAATGGTATTAAGCATATGAGAAATGCAAGAACTGAAATACCTTATACACTATTCCTCATACATTTATTAATTATGTTTACCTCTTGTAATCTTCCGTTGTCGTTGGTGAGAAAAGCAGCTTTTAAAACGTTTTGGCGACAATACGTTCCAAAGTACCCATTACCCTCACAAACACAATTACAGAATCATTTGCCGCGAATGAAAGAGGTGCTAGAAAATGTGTGTAAACGTGATTTGTGTTACAAAAAAATATGGATTACCGTGGATGAAACGACCGATATAAAGAAAAACAGTATTGTGAATGTAATAGCTCGCGTTTTATCTAGCGAGAACACAGCATCTCGATATTTGTTAGCTTGCAAACGTGTTCAACAATGTATCGCGGAAAATATTCAAAAAGTGATAATGAACGCTTTGAAAAAATTTTAAATTGCCCAAGATCAAGTTGTGATGATTGTAACAGATAGTGCAGCATGCTTTGCATTTAGTTGGTGAAGTTGTTCGACAACATTACGGAAACGTTGATCGGATGATTGGAAGTACTAAAGCAGTGTTTCGTAAACCTCCTAAACGTTTTAAAGAATTTCGTAAATTTTGTCCAGGTATTCCAGAACCCCCTGAACCAATTTTAACGCGATGGGGTACTTGGCTAACAGCAGCTTCTTACTATTTGATCCATTTTCAGCTAATTCAATCAGTTATAATGTGATTTAATCGGAATGAATCCAAAGCAATTAGAGAAAGTCAAAGAGAATTTCAAATTCCTCAACTTTTAGAAGATTTAACAACAATATGTACCATCAGAAAACTACAATGTACTGAATTGTAATTGCAGGAATCATTAGACATAGTGGAGAGTGTAAAAAATAAATTACACACATTAAGTGATACGCCAGGATTATGCGCTAATCAAAAGTTGGCAGATGTTTTAAGGAAAAATCCCGATTTTAATACTTTAGAGGCCGTTTATAATAAGTGTAAGAATAGTGAACTTTTAAGTGATTTTGAAAAACAGTTTCTACATGCAAATGTAACTTCCTTAGATGTGGAGAGATCGTTTTCTATGTATAAGAATATTTTTTCTTGTCGACGCACAAGGTTTAAAGAAGTAACTGTGGAAACATATGCAATGATGCAAGTTTACAGTAGTTCACATCCTGATGCCTCTAATTTGTTGAATAATTAGCAAGTAAGTTTATTTATGAATTTTTCGTATTCTTATATTAACCCGTAATACCGACGCCTATGCGGGTCCGCAAGTTTTGGTTACTCTAGTTATGACGCCTTAGTTCAATTTTATAGCAAGGTGGACCGAAATGCCGATCGAGACCTTGTTTCTAAGAAAATACATTCGATGAGAGGCTCCTTTCGAAAAGAACTTGAAAAATTTAAAAGAAGTGGTGCTTGAAGTGATGATCAATACGTACCAAGTCTTTGGTACATTGCTTTATTATATAAAGTTCCTTATATACCTTGAAGCTTAGAAAGTTTCCAGTCGTACAGCAGTGACCAAATACACACAGAACGCCCTCTTATATTGATTGTCCCAACGAAAGCGTTCAAATCGAGTTGGGGCTTTTCTGTTGTACCAATAGATGGCTATTGAATTTCCTCCTGGTATCTGTTAGGATAACAGCAGCAAAGTATATTCACCCGTTCAGTGTTTGGTCGGCTGACTTGCAGTGCCACACACTGATGAAAGCCAAAGAAACTCGAAATACCGGTGTCTGGTGACCAAACGCTGTTCTTAACGCCTGTAGCTACGGTGTGTGTTTTACCTTTAGAGGTGCGTTTGTATATATATTTTTTATTAATATTAAACCTATTTTTATTTAATGTCCAAAGGCACTGTTTCATACAAACTCACATACTCACATGTAAAGGTTACACGAAACGCAATAGACCAACACACCCATTGTTTTAACTACAAATATATGACATTTTTTGTTTAAATAAAAATTATGTTTATAACTAATATATTGTATCGTTAGTTTTAATTGGAAAGAATGCTATTTTCACAATATTTTATATTAATAATTTATATATGAAATGTTTAAATTAAAATTATTTATTGCTATCCTATGTAAATTCTTTCCTAAAATTTAATAAATTATATAGTTTTTGTAAGTATGTAAGTTTAATATAATGTTTTATTTATGTTTAATATATTATATTCCTATCCTCTATTTTAATAAAAAGCGTATTAGACCGCAATATATTCATATTTAACTTCGCAACATATTTCTCTGCTCGGAGAGAAGATTATACAGTCTGTTGTTCGCTGACTATTCAGGTTTGCTTTGCGGTATTTTGTCCTGTGTGGATAAAATTTGACAAAATTGATTTTAGCTGCTTATATTGATCAAATACTCAATTGCGCGTGGTGGGTATGCAACTGAATATGATTTTGTATCGCAAAGTTTTTAAGAAACGGCTATAAACTTTCGCCATATATTCTTATCATCTTATACCTATCGAAATCTATTTTTATACCGTTCTCACAAAATATAAAATATGGGATAGAGAATTTTAGTAGCTGAAAATTGTAATGTTCACAGCAGAAGTAAGTTGGAGCTATTAGATGTAAAACCTTTATATCTTCCTAAAAAATATTTTACTGCAACACAATTAATTTATGCTACGTACGAAAAGCAAAAGTATGTAGATCTCTCTCACTATTACTACATACTATATTACTATAATAATAAAACACTGGTCTGTTTATATGCTCTAAAAGCCGCTCATAAAACGCTATTTATGTTCGAATTCTGGTGAATATCAGCACGGCTCTGTCAATTTATCTCGAAAGCAGCAATAACAGTATAAATTCGAAACTCCATGTATCAAATAGTTCGAGATGAGACGCTATAAATCGATCTTAGGTCGCTATACTTCCGTTCTACCGGACGTAATGTTTTTCCAATCAAGTTAGAATACATCTGTTCTATACACTAAGAAAAATAAATGTCTCAAATCGACTACCTGATGGATATCAAATCGTTTATAATTGAGTTATATTAAATACTTGCAGTATCTTCACCGAACATTGGAAAAATGTTAAACTAATTGATTTGATCTGAGCAAAACACTTTTTTATTTCAACAAGTAGGGTGCATGTTTAAAGAATTTTAAAAATTAGTTAGATCAACTTATATAGTAATTTAGCGCATTCTTACATAAGTGAAAAAAGACTACACGTCTAAATACTCTCTTCGATCACGTGATGTTTTGACCAATCACGATAGCTATGTTTATATTACTTTCCCAACCTCTATTTCGGTGTCATTATTTATTCCTGTTTAATCATGTTTCACTGAATATATTGAGATATTTTCTAAAATGATAATCACAAGTTCTGTTTATTATTTACAATGCTCCACTTACAAAATAATTTTGACTTACTTACAGTAAAGTGTGAGTATTAGTGTATCATATGTAGTTCTTTTTTTAAAGTTTGTTCTCTTCCATTTAAGTTTGCCTCGGTTCTCCATCCCCCTGCCGCGGGAGTGTTAGGAGATTAATTTATCTCCAGTCAACGATATATAAGTCAAGTTTGGTGGTTCCAAAATACGCAGGGTTCATGTATGTAACATATAAACATAGAGTTTATGTTGAAACGTCACAATTTGAGGTTAGTTTTCATTTTACACATTTAATTCTGGTAACAAGTAGATATTTGGTATTTATTTTTAACTTACACTGTCGAAAGAGTGTCCAGGGACACTCCCGGACTTCACAACTGGGAAATTAACTAATTTTACCTTGTTTTATAACATTACAATATACAGCGGATGTGTTTTTTGCTTAAAGTAAATCTAATGAAAGTAAGTTTTTCTTTAATTTTATTACATATTATTTGATTAAACATTAAAAATGACGTGTTTATACACAGGTACTCTGTGTGGTACACATGTATGCTGCCAATGTTCCGTTTGTAGTTCTCTATAGTTTTCGCTGTTGTAATTTTGGTCGACTCTGAAATTATGAGGTTTATTTCTAAATGAACAAACTGAAAAGGTAATAAAACATAGTGTTCAATTTAAGATAACAAAGTAGGTCCTTAGTTTGCTACTTACCGATCACTAGAGTTTGTTAAAAAGGTGGTACCGGCAGTGGCGCACCGCATAAAAGTAGGTACGTAATATACAATATTAGTGAAAAATAATATTGTTACCTTTTCCTGTCGTCTTGATGTCCACTGTGGCAATTGGCAACCGTCCTGGTAAGCTGCGTAGAATTGCAACATCAGCAACGCTTCCATTGTCCATTCATTCAGCCGTCGACGGTGTTGTGAATACGTTGTCGTATACTTCGAAAATGATCGTTCGACATCCAGTGAAGTAAGATTTGCAAATGTCAGATACTCCTTTTCCTCGTCTGGGCATTCTTGATTTTTAGTTATAGACCGAACCTTTTGTAAATCGGGATTTTTCGTTAAAATTGCACCAAATTTTTGAGCAACATCGGCGCCTATACTGTTCGTCAAGTTTTTCTAGAGCGGCTTGTATATTGTTTATGCAATTTAATACGTCTCGTGCAGATAAGTGATTGTTTTCTAATTGCTCAATAGCTGCAACTTCAGAATAGTTCATGGAAATTTCATCTATTTGTTGTTGAACGTCCGAATTGGAAAAAAGTTGCCGACTATCTCGAACAGCTGCAGAATCATTTGAATCAAGTTTCAAGATGACATTTTTCACTTGTGAAAAATATTTCTGATAGTAAGATACTGCCTGGAGCCATGTTCCCCATCGCGTTATTACAGGCTGAGGTGGTGGTGGTAATTGCGGACACAATTGTTTGAATACACGGATGTGTTTGAGAGATTTGATGAACACTTTTTGGTAGATGCTATAACTTATCCACCATCGGATACTTCTTTTGAAAGGTTTCTGCTACGAGGTGACATGCGTGTATGAGGCATGTTATGTGAAAAAGAGTCGGAAAGCATATTTTCAACATCCTAGCAACTCTCAGCATTGTTGCGGCTCCGTCAGTAATGAACATTGTGACTTGGGTTCCTGTGATACAGAATTCTCCCAACGAATCTCTTATTATCATCAGTTGTTTCATCCACACATAGGCAGATATTCTTATTTCTCAACTCGTCTTTTATACATTCCTTTACTGTACCTTGCACGCGTGGCAAATTGTATCGTAATTGCATAGATATTGGCAGGTTCCATGAGGGAACGTACTTAGCCCAAAAAAGACGAAAGTGTTCATTAGATACTAGATGTTGTGGGATGTCGCACACACTTAACATAAAAATAAAATCATACAAAGATTGCCAGTATGGAATACTGTTTCTTAAATTCAATACATGACGTTTACTTTTACAATGTTTTCTACATTCAAACCTTCTATATTCTAATCCAGGAAAATGCCTGAGATATTTATTTCACACTCGAAGGGAACGTTACATCCTTTGGGAGTCCCATCGCTGCGTACTTATTTGGCGTGCAGCGTGCAACATACTGTCGCTTTGAACTCTCTCGCGGTACTATTGAGATCGACTACGAGTTGAAAAGTACCCCTACCGACGCCGCTACCGCTACGCTACTGCCATCCGGTACCACCTTTTTAACAAACTCTACCGATCACCGATTACGTAAAAGTCGCATAATAAAGGTCATATTATTGTTGTGAAAGAAATAATTTCATCTCAGATTATCCGTTCCGTCACATGTTTTTCCACTAACATTTCCATTTATTTGCATTTACAACAAACGCTATATACCTGAGAGAAACCAGGCGTTTAGGCAAAGTTATTGCAATAAAGGGGATATATACAGTGTGATCCACGTTAAACGGAAGCATCGTGTAGACCCTATATTTGACACTAAACCAACTTTTCTTGAATACATTGTGGATCAAAAAGTCTCCACATCTTCAAGTAACTACTTGAAATTTTAAACAAAATATATCTGAGTGTTTATTTAACACTTTCTAATGTTTACCAAACTATCTTATTGGAACAAAACAGTAATATTGTTGATTAGAAACATTGTTTACTTAAGCTACATTTTCAAGATGTTCTGTGAACGATTAAAATATATTGCTAATGCATGAATAAAATTTATAGATCGTTAAATACATTTTGCATTGGCGCAACCATTTCTTTTTCTCAGTGCATCGATTAATTTTGAGAGCAATTATTTATTCTCTAGTACACACCAAAAAATCACTTTCAGTTAGAGATAAAGTAGAGCAGAAATGAAAAGAAGAACAAAAACAATAAAAACGTTTAACGGAAAGACTTAGTACCGAATCGTACAACTATTTCACCCTTTAATTAATTTCTTCCGTTGAGTACGTATCACGTAATTAGAAGCTAATGAAGTTGCATTATTAGTATGTCGTATGCAGCTTCTGTCTGGTTAATTGGAAGAGAAATAGCCAGCGCAGTGAACTAAGATAGTAATTCTATGATAACGTGTCTTGTTAGAATATCCATCTGAAGGTGTTCAAATTTACATATGTTTAAAATCGATACTAGCAATCTTAAAACGAGTCACGCAACTACCTTAAAAGTTACTGCGTAAGAAAAGAAACAATACAAAGGAAATATTATTTGAGAGATATTTAAAACATAATTGGAAGGTAGAAGATAATAGGAAAACTTTGAATAGAATTTCCTACCAAATTACCAATCACTAAGGTTCGACAAACGAGTGCAACTTCAGAGGCGTATCGCCCAAAAGTAGGTACGTGAGATACAGTATTATTAAAAAAATAATATATTCTTGCCTTTTATTGACGTCTTGATGACCACTGCGACAAAATACTACTGCCCCAAGACGTCAATAAAATGTAACAATATATTATTTTTTAGTAATACTGTATCTCACGTACCTACTTTTGCGCGATACGCCTCTGACGTTGCACTCGTTTGTCGAACCTTACCAATCACATTTGAAAGCTAGTTGTCATTTAACTAGGGGCTCAGAATTTTATAATTGCATTACAAACAATAGAATGTCTCTTTAGAAATTTGTTGTTAAACTAAATTAACATTGTAAAAAGGAATTATTTTAAAGTCTATTGAAAAATTATATGCAGTTGTGTCCGGATATATCGAACCGCATGGGACCAAGAAATTCAGTTCGTTATATACGGAGTTCGTAATAAACAAAATGGATGAAATATATTTGACAAATTAAAAAATTAGTAATAACTACATCATTCAAACGATATTTGTTTACATAAGTGTACAAATTTAGAGAAATACTGCATACATACATTTTAATATTACATGTATTAGTTACTGATTAAAAAAGCCTGCAATATTTGACTGTTGCAATTTCGCGCAAGCGCAAATTGGTTCCTTATTATCCACAATGTTGGCGAATATATCCAAAGCATCTTTAGGGGTATTATTAGATTGTAAAAAGTAGGGAAGCTTCCTAACATATTGCAGCGCTTCTTGATTAGTAGCGATTGGTATATCTTCATGTGTTACTTTCATCACTACTAGAACCGTCTACAGATTCATTGAGTACTTTGTTGATTATGTCATCGTCAGTTAAGAATTTGGCGATTGCAACTTGATCATCTACATGAACGAATTCGTTAAAATTGGTATTCTGCATAACACTTTTTACGACTTCATTATCAACGACAGATAAATCAATAGTTGTGATAATTCGTTATCGGAGTCAAACTCGTCAAAAGAAGTACAGAAACCAGCATGTTTGAAACAATTACTGATAGTTTTCTCTGTAACTTTTTGCCATGCTTTATAACTAAAATTTATTGCATCCACTAAATTTATAGACCTGGATCTTCGTCAATTGAATTAATTAACTTTATAAACAAAAAGTTTCGATAGTAGCTTTTAAATACGTATATTATTCTCTGGTCCATAGGCTGAAGCTTGGAGCTAGTGTTTAACGGCATAAGCACTAATTTAATACGCAAAGCTATCACTGGAGGATGTGCAGGGTAGTTGTCATCCTATAGAATAACTTTTCTCAGTTCTTCTATAAAAAAATCGCCAGTCATCTGTGATTTTTTATTTGATTTTATAATTCACATGAATTTATTTGAAGTGCTTGAAACATCGTGGATTTTGTGATTTGCTTATCACTAGCAATTCTCTTTTTTCACTTCCCGTTAAATTAGCGCACAGAAATAAGGTTAATCTATCTTTTGAAAGCTTCTTGGCGGTGTTGCCCGGGCTCTCCGAATATTGTGTATTGATGTAGTATTTAAACAAGTGCCCTTTAAACAGAAACTATTTCTGTTAAGACTCTAAAGATGGTTCGTATTATACGAAAGTTCACAATAGAAGATATTTTTTGGTATTATTTTTATGGCAAATATAACGGGACCCGCGGTTTTGGTACGCAACAACCGGTAGTTCCCTTTAAGCTGGTCCGTTTCAGCCGATTACTACTGTAGTATCAATTTAAAAAATCGGAAAATTTGGCAACTTATTAAAACCAATTGGGCAAACCATAAGATTCCACATCACACCCATCACATTGGTTCCCACTCTTCAAGGTCCAATTATAGCATTTTATTTGTTTAATACTTATCCTAAGGTTATTTCTGTGTTGCTTCCATTACAGTTGCTTAAATCGGACAAGCACCCTTCATAACCTAACCAGGCAAACTATTACAAGCAATGTAATCAAGACAGATTTAAGCATCCTGTAACCTCGTGTCGCCAGGAGTACCTCTCTGGACTGTGTCGGATTTAGGAAAATTTCGGAAATGAGAAAAATTAAGAAATAAACTTTACTAAAATATTTTTCCTAATTAATTTACTTTGTGATTGTAAACTGTAAGTCAACAAATTGCTCATGAATTATTTTCTTTTCCTTTTATAACATAATTTAATCTCTGACGTTAATAAGTTTCTGTACCAGCGGGTTAACTGCACAGAAAGGTCTAGTCACGCTTTTCGCTAACAGATGTCGCGACAAGCGGCAAACAGGTGTTTATTAATTTTTGTGAGATTAAAATTCGGAAAAATGTCGTGAAACTTATTCACTTTAATCGTGCGGTTTCTTCGTAAATTTTAATTCCCTAAATTCCTGTATTCGGAGAAAAGTGAGTTTGGTGGTCTTGGAACACGGAGTTCATCAACAATATTCTACCAGAGGTAGCTCGTATTTGTCCAGAGTCTTTGGATAAAAGAACAAGTAAGTTTTTTACACTTCGATTTATTTACATATTTACAAAACGGTTTTAAAACAAAATAAACGGCATTCAGATTCAAGGAAGAAAATAAAATAAAACGGAATAATCCTCTTTTCTTAAAATAAAGCTTAAGAATTAAAATTTCATTTGAGACCATGTACAAGGAACTTTTCGGTAAAATGAAACGTATTCGTCCCGGAAGATAAATCTTATATTACTATGATTAACAGTGGCAAGGGTGGTGTCACGGAGATAACATTCGAAAGTCGGCAAAGAGAGTAAACAATAATTCAAGAAATTCGACAGAACAATGTCCATCTTCTGTTCGTCAAACTCAATCAAAAGTAATTTTATGCGGTAAAGTAATTAAATTCGGGAAACGATACGAACTTCAACCCACAAATCTGTCACCAGTGAATCATGTAAACGTCGCCAGAACAGGCCCGACTTCCAGTCAACAAGATTCAATCGATAACATCTCTATTCGGTGAGATAATTGACTCGGTAAAACATGGTACCATTCACGGTAATGAGTTCATACATCGGCAGCTTCGAACAATAGAACTAACACCAGCGACTTAAGATAGGACAAATCCGATTTTCAGTTGTCAGAATTCAACTAATAACAGTCTTATGCGGTATTATACGGGCATGAACTCTAAATCGGAAGCATCAGCTGATGGAACCATCACCCAATGAATCAGGATAACAGTGACAAAACGAACCCGTCTTTTTGCTATCAAGAGTTAATCAGCAGTATTTACATTTGGCAAGCCTAGTCCCCCCAGACAGTAAGCTGTTCAGTCATTGAATGAGCGGTTAAGAAAGATCTCCCTCTGTCCATGAATGTAATCCTGGTCGGCTTTATATACAAAATATCAGGATGACGTATGACTTTCTTGTACATTGCGTAGATGTATAAGAACAATCTAAAAATAGTGTTACACAAGTTTACAGTTATCGGTCGGCGGGTTATACACTGATAATTCAAAAGTTACATATATATACAATGTCGTTTAAAAATAATTGATAAGTATAAAAATTAACAAAAGTTCAAACCTAATTTAACGAATTAATATAAAATTATTCAGACAATAATTTTGAATATTGTCTTGCTCTTAAGCTTTAAATTTTACAGGGACGAACGGCGGTTCGTCACAATCCCCACCATTTTTCGATAAATTATATCAATTTTGTAATAGTATTTCAACCAACGCAGCTATTTTCAAAAATAAATGCCAATACTCCCATTCTTATAGCAACATTTCCTACAAATAAACATATTGCGCGATGCTCTGTATACATTTGCAACGCTAGGGAAGAGGAAGTAAAACGTTTTCTATTTATATAACACGCTTCCCGAAGATATAAATGAACATTAGGTTTGATGTTCGCCGCTTTCCGTCAAATCTACAATAGAGCGTTTTACATAAAACGGAAATGAATTAGAAGCGGCTACAACTGCAGACGTCCACTCCTTATTGGAAAACGCAATACGTTTTATATACATACATATTCATGGGGATTTTAAAGCAATGCGAGCTGGAAAATATCAAACGGCAGCGTAATCAATCATTGTTACTGGAAACGGAGGAATAATAATTCTTCAAATTGAAATCAGGGTTGCATTCTACGCGAATTTACATAATGCACGTGTCGGCAAGTATTGTAAGAACTATATTCATAGTTTATTTTTACTAGTACCCTCCTTATCTGTTCTGTGGTATTGATTTAATTGGTTAAATTGATTTAATTTCGTTTAACATAAACACTCCACTAACACGTACATACAAAGAAAAAAATATATAAAATTCAATTCAATATTTGTGATTTGGTCGGGGACTCCGCTACACGCTACACCGGGAACTTTGTCGGAGGACAGGTACACCTACTAAACATTCTTCTTATGGAATCAATGACCCATAAATAAAATCTAAAATTAGAGAAAACAGTCCGGATACTAAATCTAGTATTCAAATTTACAATGTCGTCTTTGTTTTAAGTCAGATTTATGAAATTTCAAAATATAATAGTATTGATCATAAACTCTATTATACAATTGAATTGTCTACAGTACAACTACGCAATATAGCTTATTGATCAATACTAAGATTTTATTTTGAAATTTCACAAATTTGACTTAATACAAAAACCACATTCTATATATATTTTTTAACAAAACGTTTATCATCAATAATAAATAAGTACAGGATCTTTTGTAATTGTAGAGTTGTGCTTGTTGTGTAAATGGTATGTCGCCAAAACTTTCAGATAATGTAATAGACACCACAAAGTATCTCACAAAAATATTTCGATATATACGGGATTTATGATTTTCTCCTGAATCGCATAAATTTAGACACCTACTTCTTTAAAAAAACTCGAAATGTAAATACACTTCAGCGTAAATTTCTAAGATATCTAAACATTGTATCATAATACCTTCGAAATATACAGGCTGTTCAGAATTGAATACCAAACTTTGCCAAACTTAAACACCAGAAACGTCATGAGACCTGCATTTGAATATTGCATCCAACTGGTTTTTGATGTTGGTACTGTTTGGTTAGCATGGCAACAGTACACAAAACATACAAACGTTGCTGTTCTTAACTAATAATAAATGGCTTAGACACCCCTCCTGGGGGTTTCGCCGCTTCAGATGAAGATTTCTAGATCCCTCATTAATTTCTTTAAACTTGAGAAGAGAAAGGGAAAGCTGCTTATACTCAGCCAGTACAGAATTATAGTAAATTTCCACGTTATAGGAGAAGGGACGCTTAAAGAACGACGCCTTATGGCGAGGTATGTGTATTGTATCTTTTCGTCTAATATTGATATTATGAATATCTTTGCGAAATTTTATTTTAGCAGTCAAATAAGCAGGAGTGCCAGAAGTTATAACCCTACGACAAATTGTAAGAAAATGCAAGTTCCTACGTCCCTCCATATTCAACCACGAAGCCTCAGCAAGTTTATATGAAATGTGCTGCCTACGAGGAATTCCATATATAAATCTGAGACACATGTTCTGAATTACCTGAATACGTTTGCTATCAACAGCTAAAATGCATGGGCCGTAAATTACATCGCAAAAATTGAAATGTGGTAGCACTAGAGCGTCACGCAATAACGTTTTAGCTTTTATACTAAGAATATGACAGTTAGGATATAAATTCTTAAGATTATAAAAAGCTTTCTGAATGGTGCAACTGACATGATTCCTAAAACATAAATCCACATAAATGATGAGACCCAGGTTACGTGTGGAATTTTTGTGTTCAAGATTAGTACCAGCAAGAATAATTTTAATACTAAGGAGAAATAGACATATTCAATGGGTTTATTTATATTTTTTGTTTGTTAAATTGAATTGTGTCTACAGAGCGTTCAATTTAAAATCGTAAAGTAGATGCCTGGTCCGCTACTTATGGATTACCCTGTATAAACAAGAATATTTTGAAGATACTCTATGTGGTCTACTATGTCATCAGAAAACCCTAGTTTCCTACTATTTACAATTTTGCAATTCGAGAAGATTGAGAATTTATGCTTTATTTTGGATTATAGACAACTTTTTTTATTACTAAACAAAATAGAAGCACACGTGGAAAGAATGCCTAATACAATAACCAAAAAATAAATGCTAATATAGCTCATGGTATTGGTGGAATCATTCCCGGCAAAAACCATGCTGATGACGCCGAGTAGGCAGAAACATGTCCATGTGTTAGCGCTATTTTCTCTGCTACATTGTTTTTGCCGGGAATGATTCCACCAATACCATGAGCTATATTAGCATTTATTTTTTGGTTATTGTATTAGGCAAGCTTTCCACGTGTATTTCTATACATCATGGTAAGCCTGAGGAATCATTTGCACGTATAGATGTCGCTGTGCCTAGGCACAACGCCCCCTTGCGTTTGGCAGCCCAAGAGCTGCCCGATAGGTGATGGACATCTACACTCCGGTTTGTCTTGCTACCCTTTGGGACGGCGTGACTGTGTTTGTTGGCGATAGGTGTCGCCGAGAGACATATTCAGTGCTGCTTTGGAGATTAGCAATATAAACTGAGAGGCAAACTCAATGATAGCGGCAGTAGATAGTGCTCAGAACCATGCTGATGACGCCGAGTAGGCAGAAACATGTCCATGTGTTAGCGCTATTTTCTCTGCTACATTGTTTTTGCCGGGAATGATTCCACCAATACCATGAGCTATATTAGCAAAATAGAAGCATTTGAGAATAAAGAATTATTAATTGTTATACTTACATATTTGAAAATACAATAGTTTTCAACATCCATATATTGTTTTTTTTTTATATTATCCCCATAACAATTTTACTACTTGCAATTCTGTAGTGCATATGTAATTATTAATTAAATAACATCCTCACAAACGTATTTTCCAGAAATTTACAGAAATCTAGTTATTTATAAGATATTCATGCAGGATGTTCATTGGAGCCAACGCTACAATATTCTGATATCTGGTTTCTGGTAATCGATACCTACCTGATTGCTCATTCAAATGGAACAGACTGTATATTATTGCATCCTTGAACTCTACCGAAAATTTTAAGTAAAATTTAAGATTCCCTGCACATATATGCAAATATTTTTGAGTTGTTTAAAGCGTTGAAAAGAACCAAGATATGCACTCCAAATGGAAAGGTCAGTTTCTCATAAACTCTCCAATTTCCGTAATTCCTCTAAAATGTATTTTATACTACAAAATAGTATAACTTTGTGTTTTTTTCACTAATTTCAATATTTTCAGTGTGTCAATACTATTAAGTATAACAAATTTTGTTTTTCAAGTGTAGAGCTGCATATATCCACACAACTGGTAACTGCTGGAGCCTTATGACTAACCTGGGTAAATATGCGGTAACAGCCAGGGGCGTAGGCGAAGGTAAGAAATAAATTATAAAACGTGCTGAAACACTTTCCGTTTTAAAAGTCTTCCGTGAAATCACAAACTGGGTAACATCTATTAAATATTTGAATCATTAGATATGTTTCCACAACTGTTTCAGTCAAGTGAGTACGACGTGCGGAATAAATGTTTTTTAATGCCGAAAACAACCGTTCGACATCTAGGGATGCTATATTTGCATATTTAAAATTATCTTTGAAACAACTTAATGCATCTTCACACGCACCTTCACAAATTTGTCTTAATATAAGAAAATCGGATTCTTTCTCTAAAACACTTTCAAATTTTCGTATTACACACCAATTTGTTTCGCCTTCTACAGCGCATAACTGTGCGTGAGCATCATTCACAATTTGAACAGAATCCACTAGCGACATCGAAACATTTTGTAATTTTTCTATTCCCTCCGCTAGTCCGAAGTAATTGTTGTGAATAGTTTGTAAATCTCTTTTAACATGACTATCTTGAAATATTTCCTGGCTTTTCTTGATTGCTGCAGCTTCTGTCGGATTGAATTTTAAAACAACCTTCTTTACTTGATTAAAATATTTGTTGTAGTAAAACGTAGCCTGCAACCATGTTCCCCAACGTGTAACAATCGGCTGTGGTGATTCAGGTAAGTCAGGACACAGTTTGTGAAATAGTCGGGTACGTTTCGGGGACTTTAGAAACACTGCCTTTGTACTAGCAATCAATGCATTTACTATTGGAAAACATGTAGGAATCGTTTGTGCCGCAAGATTTAGAGTATGGATTTTACACGTTACATGTAAGAAGTTACCACTGCGTTCTTTAAGAGATCGGCCCAAAGAACGCATGTTTGCGGCACCATCACTCATAAACATTAAAAGTTGCTTAGTTGAAACTTCAAATTTGTTCAATGAGTTCAACACCACCTCTAAAATCTCATCGGCAGTACAATTTATAACTCTTTTGGAAGCAAGTAAGAAGGAGGATGACGGTCGATGTGGTTCCATTGTACGTACCATTACATTAATCACAGAATGTTTTTGACGATCTGTTGTTTCCTCCACACACAACCACAGTTTTTTATCTTCAATTCCGTTTTCATTCTTTTTTCTATATGTTCACGAGCAAATGGCACTACATTTCGTATTGATGTCCGACTAGGTAATTTACAGTGCGCATATTTATTCCAAAAGAAGACAAATGCTTCTTTGTCTAACTAACAAAACGATAGATTATATAAAATAAGAGTAAGACATAAATCAAATGTAAATTTTTCTTGGTCTCGTATGCCACTTTTTGCAGGAGAATGCTGTTTGCTTTCGATGTGACGTTGACAATGGCTTCTGGACCAACACATTAAAGGGATTTTACAAATTAGACATTGAATTTTAGCGCCATCAAAAATTAAGTCCAGCATGTCCACTATAAACTTTTAACTGTGTCTGCCATTGCTCGTTTTCGCGACGTACCTAACTGCGACATTTTTAAAGCAAACATAAGCGTACAATTACGAAATGATCTCGCATACAGCATCGACTTAGCACTGACGCTGTGAACGCGTGAATTAAGTAATCGCCGACTCCGCACCACATATCTACTACACTGACTGTTACCGCTGTTTGCCCAGACTACTTATGACCATTAAAATTGCCGCAACAATAACAAAACACCTTAAACTTTTTTTAACATTTATTTAGGAAATTAAATTACATAAAATGGAATGGGATTAATAATTAGGACAAATATATTAAGATCAACAATTTATTTATCTTCGAACAATTTCTTCTCATCATATATCGTCTTTGATTTCTTGTATTTCGGACGGCGTTGTTCCTCTTAGACAATCAAAGTACCGAATTACAGCCCTCTCTTGCTCCCGCGTCTCGATAGAACCCGGTCTCATGAGCCTAATCATGATTATTGCCCTTTCCGGCGTTACAGCCTCAAATCTCGTCAAGTAACAGGCAGCCATCACACCGGTTCGCCCTCTACCCATTCTGCAGTGAATTCCCACCGGCTATGGACAAAAAAGGGAACTTAAAAAGTTTGAAAGTATGAAAATTTAAAGTTCAAGCGAAAGAGATTCGAATTTAAAGCTAAACTCTTAAATTAAAGAAATTCTTATGTTTGTGTTATGTTATGAAATCGGCACTTCCGGTGTTACGGCTTCAATTTAAGAAGGGAGCTACGCATTTAAGCTATAAAGTTAACATAACTTGTGTTTATTTAAGCGTAAAAGGAATTGGGCAAACTCAGAAGAACGCCAAAGGTGCATTCCAAACACGGTAGCACTATGGCAACTCAGTAACATTACTGGCCATAATATTTCAAATTTACGGTAACTGATTTTATAGTAAAACTATTGAGGTAAAATTTTTAGTTTTATGGTAGTATACTCTAATTATTAATCAATTCCAATAAAGTTTGATAACGTAAGGAAATAACAACAATTAGCAAAACAAGTTAAAATGATAGAAAACATGTAATAACGAGAACAAAGAAGTAAAATATGACGAATGCAGGATATAATATCAATAAACAACAAGAATAATTTACACTTTTGGAATTAAGATTTGACAGTTTAGCGATTGTTATGATTACTTTGATTAGCAACGAGCTCTTTAGATCAGTATGGCTTCACAAAAAACAATTTAGCGCTCTTTCCTATCCAACTTTGCGTAACAACAAAAACAGATTACCAAAACCTTTATTGCCTACAGTCGGTATGATTAGCTCGCGGCTAGCGTTGTTCAGCCACATGCGTTGAGGTACGTTCAAGTAATGGCGTCGTTCTATCGACGTCTAACACTAAATATATCTCCACCCAACGATACTCCTGAGGAAACGAGAATATAACTCGCCTTCGCCCTATGTTTTTTCGGTCCTTAATTATCAAATTTAAAGTAATTTGATCCAGAAAACACGTATAGAATAATTCTATTTGGTCTAAATAATACTTTTCTAGATTAAATAAACCAACAAAAATAAACTGGAAGGCAGTAGGTTGACTGATGGCTTTGAGGGCTCACCGGCATAGAGAGAATGCATAATGGGCCTAAATACTATGGAATCTACCTCGCCCTCGCATTCTCCATGACCATAAACACAATTCTGTGTATGTTGTAGTAAAGATTTATTGCGTAAATGAAATCCATTTTGGGGGAAAATATAATATAAGCATAGCTTTACGTAATGTAATCCATGGAAGAAAGTACTCTAGATCACTAGTAGTATACTTAGTTTGTTTAATATATTAGTTGGCTTAGATATAATAGTAATATAATAAACGAGAATACCTAAATAACCTTTCATTTTCAATTCATTATTTCTACATTCCTGGACGACTGAATATACATATTGAAATTCTTTCAGACAAATAAAATTAATTGCATTAAAATAATATTAATCTTGCCGTATTATAAATGCAAACTCTTATCAGAAAAGTTTTTTAATCACTGATTATATGGAAACATGAAATATATTTCTTCAGAAACTAAATTAAAATTTATGAAGAAGCACCCTTTTCAAGCACCTATCAAGATAGCAGAGGCTGATTAAGTTCAACTAGGACAAAACGATTATTACATTATTATTAAATTTCAACAAAGAAATTATTTAATTTTTTTACGTCATAGCTAGAGTTGGCATTTAACTTTTAACTTTCGCGAATGATTTAAGTTGGTAGTTCCGGTAATAAAGAACATATTCGCCAATTTCTTAAGGTAATACAGACGAATATGTCCTTTATTGTCGGAACTACCAACTTAAATCATCTACGAAACTTAAAAAATGCCAACTCTAGTTATAGCTACCTTTATATAATCTATTTTGTTTTTTTTTTTAATGAATCTGTGTTCTTTTTTTATGAATCTGTTTTGTTCTTAGTATTTAATCTGTTTCTTAAAGATTTAAATATGTTTATTCTTTTATTAGGATACAATTTATTTTGGAATAAATATTTAGCAAGTAAATGTAGTTAAATATTGTTTTACGCTGCTATAATTAAGAATTACGTGACTAATTTGTAGTCTAAAAATTACGCTACATATAGTATATATCATTTTAACAATATGCACGCATACCAAGTTTATCAATCGGTTATATGAAACCGCGATGGACGATGGTCATTGTTTCAGCGAAGTTAGCGTTCCACAGGAACGACGCGAATGTAAATCGCGACGTTTCCGAAGATTCCCATGTCGTGCTGTCATGCTACAGCGTCGCTACGTTGCCGTTCCACAGGAACGTCGCGAGTGTAAACCGCTACCATTCCCGTGTCGCGCAACAACCCATCGTTCCAAAGTAACGAGATATTTTGGTATTGGTGAGCGCGACATGTCGCGACAACAAAATACCACCCAAAAACATCACTCCAAAATACCGTTACTAAAATATCCATCCACCACTAAAAGAAACTATTATTATAACACCGAAACGGTATATACTTTATACGGTGGTAAAAAAATTATAAAATTTACACAACGAATATTTATGCCATCCCACAGAAAATCTTAGCAGTAAACTTCAACATTGCAAAAGAAAGACTTTCACGTCAACTGAAAAAAAAAGCAAATTTCTATAAAGTATGGAGGGAAATCTTCATCGTCACAGAAAAAACCTAACATGGTATAATTTTCTTTTTGCACTCAAAAAAAGTGAGTTATGGCCAATCTCACCGGCATGTCTTAAATTATAAGTAATTTTTAAAGCACTAAGTATCACCTAAACAAGTAGATTTATCTATGGCGCATGTTTTATGTAATTTAAGTGTTACTTAATTAAGTTAAAAATTAAGTTATCTCGATGAGATTAGCCATTAATAGCCCTTTTCACCATATTAATAATAATAATAATAATATATTTATATTCGTAATTTAATCATTACAGAAAATTGTCAGTCTTTTTTTTGTGTGTAAAGGACACAATAGTCAATTAAATATAAATTAGAATAAAAGATAAAAGTCAATTATAAAATTAAAATAACAAACAATGACATATAAATAAGTAAATAAAGACAAACAAAACATATATACACTAGACTAGAAATTCCTGGATGTCGTAGAAGTCCCGCTCCAAAAGTATTGCCTTAACTTTATTTTTAAAATTCGTTAGAGGTAAGGTTTTGAACACCTCTGGCAATTTATTATATAATTGTGTTCCCCAATAATCAATTGCTTTCTGGGAACTGGCCAATCTGTGATACGGTACTCTTAGCTCATTTCTTGATCTGGTGGGGTAACTATGAAAATTTCCATTTTGGAGAAATGTTTCTTTGTTTTGATGGACGTGACTGACAACTGCCAAGATGAATGCGGATGGAAGGGTAAGTATTCTTTCTCTTTTAAAGTATGTTTTACAGCTGTCTCTATATTCTAAGTTGCACAGAAATCTAATGGCCTTTTTTTGCAGTATAAAAATCCTCTGTGCTTCCGAAGACGTCCCCCATAAGAGTAAACCGTAGCACATTATGGAGTGGAAATTTGCGAAGTATGCCGCCTTAGCTACTTCATGTGTGACTATGTGCTTAAGCCTCCTGATTGCGAATAGTGCAGATGATAGTTTCTTCGCCAGGTGCTCAATATGTGGGTACTATGTAAGACCACTATCGACGATAATTCCTAGGAAATTTACCGTCGAAGACTGGCCAGTATGTATGGTAGCGAAGAACAGATTTTGTGTCTTATCAACGTTCACTTTTAGTTTGTTAGCCGCGAACCATGTTTTCGCATCCCCAATAGCAGCTTCGGATTTCTGGCGGAGGATTTTCTGGTCGATATCCTGGAGTAATAAGGAAGTATCATCAGCGTACATGGATACCGCAGCTCCACTAATGCTAGCCGGAATATCATTGGTGTAAATGACGAAAAGCAGAGGGCCAAGAATGGAACCCTAAGGAACACCACATGTTATACTCATCGGCTGCGATTGGAAGTTGTTCCATTCCTTTAATTGCAATCTACCTGTCAGGTACGATCTCAGTAAATCTAGAGGTACTCCTCTTATTCCATAATATTCCAACTTATTTATTAGCATATTATGATTCACCGAATCAAAGGCCTTTGTTAAGTCTAACATGTTCAATTCAGCATATTCTCCTGCATCGAACGCTCTATAAATGTGTTCGACTATACTTAAGATGCCAGTGGTCGTAGAATATCCCTTTCTATATCCATGTTGACTTGAACTCAGACACTGCTGCCTTTCGAAGTACCTGGCTAGCCTCCATGCAATTGCTTGCTCGAAAATCTTCGATATCGCTGGTAGATTGCTAATAGGGCGATAATTCTCGTTTCCTTTTTTGAGCACCGGAACAACTCTGCCTACTTTAAGCAACCCCGGAAACACCCTTTGTTCTATGCACCTATTAAAAATGATCGCTAAAGGTATGCATATCTCCTCGCGTAGCTCTTTTAATGTTAATCTTATAATGTTAATAAGCTTTATTACAATGGTGTTACCTTTTCATATCTGGTACGTGCTTTTTAATATACATGACGCGGAATCAAGAAAGGAGGTTAAGAACCAAACACTCAGTTTTGGGCTTTTGAATTATTCTGATAAAGAAATAAATCCTCGTTTAAATAGCACAAAGTGCAAGTCTTCATTACCAGCATCCGAATATTCTGCAGCAATAGAAAAATATTATGTATCAAGGGATTGCACTTCAACATCTAATGTATCTATGGTGAATATGCAACTCTATTTATGAAACATATTGCAGTTTCAGTTCACTAAGTGTTTTAATTGTTGAATGGAGAGCATGAGACAAAGCTACAATAAAACTGAAAACTGTAAGTTAACAATAAAATACCTTTATTGTTAAAGATATAGGAAAAACAAAGCCAGTTAACAGGCATAGATGATGCAAACGAATTTAAAATATTAAACATATTGCAAGGGAAAATAAAGAAAATAAGTCCAAAACATGGTGCCCCAATTTTTGGATGTAATAAAACGCTGTAGATATATCTTTATTTGATTGTCGCTGAAGTCTTAGGTGGCACTTGCACGTGTCTTCACGATGATGACGACCCAGTATTCGAACTCCTGGGGGAATAATTCGATGTTCTCTAGGACGCCACTGAATGTGTTTATTCGTCGTCTCGCTCGATGTTGAATTGCTCGGAGAAAACCATTCAGAATTTTCAAGGGAGAGGGAAAAAAGGAATCCTACGAATATTCAAAATAATTCAGCAAAAGTAGATTAAAATATTCAGCAAATTTAAGGTTGACAAAGTAAAATATGAATCTATAGTCTGGCAAATGTTACACAAAAATATATATCTCAAATATCTCTACTTATTAGCAAATCACAATGAGTAAATGCGCTAAGTTATTCAAGTAGAATAGAAATATTGCACAAAAATGAATAAGTGACATTACTAAGAAATCTCCAAATTATTTAGCAGCAGTTGCGTGAAGTGCAACTCAAATTCTCTTAGCTTAAATACAAAACGAATTCCTCGATCGAGAATACTTAGAGGTTACGAACTATAATTAAATACGCACGCGAAATGACGACAACTAGTAATACAAAACGACTGAAATATACAGCAGAAGATATTAATTATAGTTCGTAATGTTACATACATAAATAACTTAAGATTAACTCACATAGAGGTATTGGTGGTGACACGCTGTGGATGTGTGGGAGGATCAACCGATTCAAATCTGCACCTCAGTGCGTTTCCTGAGCGACCGACTCAACGAGAAATCTTCACAAACCAACTAATCGCTAGGAAATGGGTATTGCGCACTGGATATCACCCTGAAGGGTTATGTCAGCCGACAACGGTGCAGTGCACCAAGGTAACAGGGGTTTCTCAGCTACTTGGCCACGTACGGCTACAGTTCGACGGCTATCGGATGAATGATGATTTCTAGCGGGAAGGTTGCCTCTTATATATGCATTTTACAAGACGCGTGCAAGCTCCAATCAGAATTCGAGATATTCCGTACACCAATAACAATGCAGGAATAGATATATTAGCTAAGATGTAAGCGAGATGTGCTTATAGAAACGGATTAATTACTAATTACTGCGATTCGCTACGAATAAAATTCAATTTAAATATGACCATATTGTAGAGCAAGATGAGTATTGTTATTGAACTAACAATAAGTATTGTTTAAAAACTAGGGAAAACAAAGAAATTCCAGGACTTGGAAAGAGTATGTGATACGTTCAGTTACAAACTGAGGTATTATAATTAACGAAAGTTGTAATGAGTAATGAGGGTAATTCAAATTTTTTGCTACAATATGTAAGAACGGTCCATTACGAAGGTATTTAGCCGGGTAGAATTTTGAAATATCAAATATTAAGTGTTTTATTGAAGAATAAACATAGCAATGACACTCAGATCTATCGTAAAGAGACACAGATTCGACCATTTAGGGGCGTGACTAGTGGTGTGTCATAACAAACGGTCAGAAATATACAATGATGATATTGGCGCGAAAATAAATAACGCTGTTTGAAGCATTTTAAATGTGGATTCGACAGAATCGCTAATTAAGGTGTAATAAACACCCTGTACATATTCCCATATTTTTTCAACATAAGCTCTCTTGTACAAAAGCTAATATACTACTATGTACTGTAGGAATTGGAATTTCATGATTACTATATTTATGTTAGGTGTCAGGTTTCGGTTTGACATCCCGCGCCGGTAGACGTTTACTTTTACAGCAATTATCTAGTGTTCGGTTTTCGTTTGAGGTTAATTTTAACAGCAGCAATTAAGACCTAACGTACGCCGTGGTGCGCGGTGTTTACCTTGTCTCGCCGGCTGAACGATGTGCTTATAATGCGAAATGACAACGCAATGAAAACCGAAGAACCCGTTTACATAATTCACCGTTATACTCCTTCCTACGAATAAATATTTTGATATATTGCATTCCCAATTTAATACTTATATAATATTAGATATTGTATCGGTACCTATTACGCATTAAATTCGAGTATATTTGGTACACAGCCCTAATATACAGCCTTGGCCAATATAACGGAGTACCTTAAACTTTGCAAAAACTTAAAACTACATTGAAATATATTTGCAACAGCGACTACATACATCATAAAATTCTACACGTAAATTAATATCTTGTATAAATTCCTCAGGTTTTATTGACTACCTGTATACGTTTAGACATCGTAGCGACCAATTTTTCGCCGGTGGAATATTTTTTCATACTTCTTTGATTCTGACTTCAAGTAGTGTTCCTGACAAGTATTTGCGACCCTTTGTTTGAGTTTTCGCAAACGGGTGGAGCAATCAAAGAAAGTAATCATATCGTTTTGATCGACGTCGAAAGCCGCGTCTTTTGGTATATAACACAACGCGATTCGGATCAACTTTTTATTTTGGAGCTGTTTTCAAAACTTAAAAAAATTCCATCACTTTGTGTAGAAATTTTTAAAGTAAAGTGCGACAAATGATCGATTGGATTTAGGTTTGAAGATTGGGGCAGGCGAATCCAGAAGATGAAATCTATTTTCGTGTGCCCAATCTTTATTTCTTCGAGTTGTGTGGCAAGGAGCGTCATCTTGTTGGAAAAAAATATGTTTTCTGAATGTCCATCTGAAAAAGGGTTTGGATATGATGTGGCGTTTAAAACTACTATATACTGAAATGTTGTAAAAGAGGAAAATTGTTCAAAAAATTGAATTTTTGTGAATTAGTTAAATAATTAGATGAACTGGGGGTTCGGAAGTGTTGTTGCACACTCTTTCGGCCATTTTAAACGAATTTTTATGTCAGTAAATGGAAATTAATGAAAGTTAAAACTGAAAAATGCAAACTAACCTGGATTTCCAAGACGATGTCATATAAACTGTATGCCTATATGGAATTCACGGGGAACTGCCAATTCTCGAACTCCAACATTTACTTCTACCTTGAATTTTTACTATCATTCGAATATTACACACTTTGAAATTAGGGACACAGTCAAAATACGAGATACCTCGATGAAAGCTTGACCAAACGTAATCAAATTAACTGGCGACTCTTCACTCCATTATTTTGATTGTTTTGTCCACAGAAAATTTTTATAATACCCTTTCAAATATAATTTTATGTTAAATTTCCAATAAATAAGGTTATTTATTTTAAAGTAGGATAATGGAATATGTATTGTAATGGCGCGATTGTATGACTGAATCCATGCTATTCTGTGATACAAAATAGCATCGACAACTAAACAATACACACTGACGTTCTAGACAGAAACATCACGATAGGTATTTAATTTACGAAATTATGCTCAGAATACCCTTGAATTTACACTGTTGTCTATTGTAGGAAGATATTCCATTGATTTTCAAGATTCTCGAAATGGAGAAATTGTACAGAAGTGTAGTTTCGTCCCCATTACCCCGCATTTGTCATTGACTGGACTTAATTAAATTATTTAGTAAATCCGTAAATCGGAGGCCCGAGGGGAAATAGGAGCTTTGAAAAGAGAACTAATACCCAGTACAGTCAATATTGCAGGCATACTAATGATTACAATAAAATGTCAAATATGCTAATTGACCATTATCATAATCTTTTAACTGTACATATTACAAATTGTATGTAGTTTTCTTACCTTAATATGTGAATTAAAACTAATAAAAAGTTTGGTTTACTTTCAGTATTTTATTTAAAAAATAACTAATGTAAACATAAAATTAATACATGAATGCTTATTAGCTATATAGCTAAAGTTTTATAAAGGAAATGATAGATACATGTTTAAATGATTATTTAGAATCAGAGAATGATGACAGGTCTAATGATGATGATGTATTTGCTGGCGCGATAAATTTTTGAATGATATCTTCAATGATATTATCCAGTTGATACACATTATTTTCTTCGATAACATGTTTGATACAATTCAGACCCGTTGTAACCCTTTCCACGAATGCTTGTCTTGCGGTAAGTACTGTGGTGTTTCCATATTATATACATTATCAAGTAACCACTATAACTATTTTGCGACAACTTGCTTATAAAAACTACATCGAACAACAATAAAAAGAAATAAATACAAAACCGAAATCGACAAAGATGATCGACAAATGACAATAGATATTGGTGATATTTTGTTTTATCCAACTTAATTTCATTTGCTAAATAGAATCTTTTTCGTGTGCGTGAATTTGCCTCATCTATTAGTAGAGTTGCTCAATTTGCGTCAACAGCCAGTGGCGGGCGCATAAAAGTTTATACAAAATAAATGGTCAGAAATAAAATATAATATGTGGTCAAACACTTACCGTCTTAAAAGTCTTCCGTGAAATCACAAAGTGAATAATGTCTGTTAAATATCTGCAACATTAGATATGTTTCCACAGTTGTTTCGGCAAACCGAGTGCGGCGTGAGGAAACAGTGTGTTTATATGCAGAAAACGAACGTTCTACATCTAGTGACGTTACATTTGCGTAATCAAAATAATCTTTGGAACAACTTAACGGTTCTGTTGATGTACATTCACAAATTTGTCTTAATGTGCCAAAATCAGAATCTTTCTCTAAAACACTTTCAAACCTTTCTAAAACACAAGCATTTTTTGCGTCTTCTACCGCACATAGCTGGGCGTGAACATATTGCACTATTTGCAGAGATTCCACTAACGACACCGAAGGATTTTGTAATTTTTCTATTGTCTCCACTATTCCAAAGTAATTGTTCTGAATAGTTTTTAAATCCGTTTTAACCTGGCTATCTTGAAATTTCGACTGGCTTTCCTTGATAGCCGCAGCTTCCTTTGGATCGAATTGTAAAACCACGTTCTTAATATTCTCAAAATATT
Source organism: Dynastes maya (assembly GCA_029619315.2). Lineage (NCBI taxonomy): Eukaryota > Metazoa > Arthropoda > Insecta > Coleoptera > Scarabaeidae > Dynastes > Dynastes maya. The sequence continues at coordinate 32,122,448 of JAROYE020000003.1, forward strand.
TATGATAATAAAACGCGGCCTGTAACCATGTTCCCAAAGGTGTAAGAATAGGTTCTGGTGGCTCTGGTTTACGGGGGCATAGTCTGTGAAATTTGTGAATACGTTTTGGGGATTTGACAAACACTGCTTTTGTATGCGCTATTAAAGCGTCTACCTAAAGATAACATTTTCTAATACTATCCGCCACAAGATTGAGAGCATGAATTTTACACGTAATATGTAACAAATTAGCATAATGTTTTTTAAGAGACCGGCCTACAGAAAGCATGTTTGCAGCACCATCACTCACTAACATCAAGAGTTGGTTTGTTGAAAGTTCAAACTTGTCCAATGTATTTAACAATAACTTTGAAATTACTTCGGCAGTACACTGTTGTATTCGTTTGGAGACTAATAGAATTGAAGGTGCCGATTGATGAGGTTCCAATTTGCGTGCCATTACATTAAGAACAGAATGTTTCTTCCGATCTGTTGTTTCGTCGACACATAACCACAATTTTTGATCTTTCAACTCCGATTTTATTTTTTGTTCAATATGTTCGCGCGCAGATGGCACAATTCTTCGTAACGATGTTCGACTTGGTAATTTGCACTCCGAATAGTTATTCCAAAAGCAGATAAATGGTTCCTTGTCTAGTAAATTAAACGGTATATTACATGCGATAAACGTAACGCATAACTTAAATATAAATTTTTCATTGTCTCGTGCGCAATTTCTTTTTGAGACATGCTTTTCACTATTTACGTGTCGTAGACAATGTTGTCTGGACCAACACATTAACGGGATTTTACAGATTACACATTTAATTTTAGCACATTCATATATTAAGTCTGGAATTTCTGCAATAAATTTTCGAAGTTTGTCCGACCGCCGTCGTTTTGCTGACGAAATCATAATTTTTCTAGGACAGATAAACAATTGCGCAAATGACCGGCAGCGAAAATGTCCGTACTGCTCCGCAGACGAAGTAATACTACCGTTCCTCTCGGTCCGAACTGATTCTACGCCGATGCGCGGTACCGCTCGTGGCCAGCGTTAGTTATTACGAAATATAAAATGTAGAATATTTTTTCTGTATTTATAAAAGCGTTATCTAATCCAATCTCCAAAATAAATAGAAAATAGGTTTTGAATGGAGATAACCTGTCCGTACCATAAGTCATAAGTCATAACAGATGCATTTCTATTATGGAATGATATGCAAATGTTTGTAAATATTATCTTTGGTTAATGGTTAGTTTATTATTATATGTTCTTGTTTACCAAAACATAATAGGTTTAGAGTCGCCATAATTTACGACGTTATTTATTAAAATAATTAAATGCTCGTAACATTACCCTACAGTAAACAAACACTTTACCGATGTTTACAGAATATTAACCACGGTCAATGCCCTGGGAAAGCTTATCATATTAAATACGGTCATTTACATTTTATATGAATATCTAACGGTGCCAAATAAAGATATGATTTCTAACTCCATACCCGAATATAATTTATTGACTGATCCGCCACTTCCTCCTCTTTTTTTTCGCTTACGACACGATATATTATTATTTTGCAGTTAGAGCTTTGACTATTTTTTCGGCGCACGTTGGCGTAAACTGATAAAAAAGTAATCAAAACAACATCTGGCTGAGCGTTTAACAGCACGATAGGCAATTAAGTGCGTACGCTCGAGATTGAGCTTGGGAAACAAAATGGTTTACAGCAACTTTCAGTAGACGTAAAATTTCAGTTTGTAGGACATCGAAAGAATATTAGTCAAGTCTAAATGTGCACATATTGTTCAGTTACGAGTTGCTATTAGTATCGAAGCTATTACGTAACTTCGCATTCCCTACATGAATATTGAATTATTTCTTGCTCCCTTATTTCTAAACAACACAAGTAACCATATACGGCCATGATTAAGAGAAAACGGTCGCATAAATATGATATAATGTCCACGAAGGTCATATAAAGAGACCCCAGCAGGTAATATATAATCCTGATGTTACCACCAAATTTGCCTTTAAGTGCCGGAGCAATAGGAGCCCTATCAACTATATGCTGCGATGCGCTGTAGTAATTATATGATTTGAAAGAGAATCTTCTCATACTTTCAAAGAAGCATGTTTATTAAGAAAAGTTTATACATTGCCCCTTCCCCCATGCTAAGTTTTGAACGACAGAAGCTAGCGTTTTTAGAAAAAAAATAGGTTGATTTCTATCTTTTTTTTAACTAACTTTTGCCGTTATCGGCAGTTCAATTGTATTTCCGGTGTCACCGGAAGTGACATCAACTTTCTTATTTTAAATAGAACATTCTATATATTTTTACATTTCTGGAAAGGTAATCGAAAGGCAAATCCAAAGATACACATATGTTATACTTTAACTTCAGAAATATGATGATATGCAGCAATAAAGGTTTTGAAAATCTGTTTTTGTTGTTACGTAAAGTTGGCTAGGAAAGAGCGCCAGATTGTTTCTTGTGACGCCAGGCTGATCTGAAGAGCTCGTTACTAAGCAAAGCATTCATAACAATTGCTTAATTGTCAAATCTCAATTCCGAAAGTGTAAATTATTCTTGTTGTTTATTGTTATTATATCCTGCATTTGTCATACGTTCCTTCTTTGTTCTCGTTATTATTTTCGCTCGTTTTAACTTGTTTTGTTAATTGTTGCTGTTTCTTTAATTTATCGAAATTTACTGCAATTAATTAATTATGGTAGGTTTATTCAAATTTGTTTTCAATAGACAGTACAAGTTTGTTTAAATGTGTTAGTATTTGATAGACAATATGTTTTTTAGGTTTTTATGATGGCTTCGACAAGAACCATGCAAAATTGCTGGGTCAATTTTAATATTATGTAAATCTAGCAACAATTATCATCTCATTTTCCATGGTTGTGCAACAAATTGTACAATAATTTAAATCATATTATCTTCTGTTAAAGCAGTTTGCTCTGTAAATTTTATACTGTCTATCCTTACTTGTCGCAAAGTTAAAATATTTCCGGCTGTACAAGGCCAGAATTCATTACATTCCACTTCCTAGAATTGTTGCCAAATTCATGGAATATTAAAATTAGGTATTTGACATTTATCTTATGTGGTTCATACGAGGGCCATTGTAAAATCAACAACATAAAAAACTGAAACTTGAGCACATTGCCTATCAAAAACCAACAAATTTAAACAGATCTACTACAATTAATTAATTACAATAAAGTTCCATAAAGTAAAGGAGAAACAACAATCAACAAAATAAGTTAAAATGACAAAGACAAAAGAACGCACGACACAAAGAACGAAAGTATGACAAATGCAGGTCATAATAACAATAAATAACAGCAATAATTTACGCTTTTGGAATTGAGATTTGACAGTTTGGCAATTACTCTACTTAGCAGCGAGCTCTATAGATCAATCTGGCGTCATAAAAAACAATTTGGCGCTCTTTCCTAGCCAACTTCGCGTCACAACAAAAACAAATTACCAAAACCTTTATTGCTGCGTATTGTCATATCTCTTAACTTCAAGTATAACATATGTGGTATTGTTGGATTCGCCTTTCGATTTCCTTTCCAGAAACGTAAAAATGTATAGGGTGTTCTATTTAAAATAAGAAAGTTAACGTCACTTCCGGTGACACTAGAAATACAATTGAACTGCCAATAACAGCAAAAGTTAGCTAACAAGAACTAGAAATCGACCTATTTTTTCTGAAAACGCTAGCTTCTGTCGTTCAAAAGTTAGCATAGGGGGGTCACTTTAGGTCCGCACTGTATGTAAGTATCTAAAAAAATATTTTAAATCGTAATAATTAAATGTAGAAAAAAAACAACAAATTTTGACAACTAAAGATTGGGTCGCAAAACCAATTTAATATAACTAATAACTCTAGTAACTCGGGATGTCTCATTTTGTCTTGGTAATCACTCGAATGCGTGTTGGCATACTTTTCACAAACTTACTGGAAAATTCAGGTGTTCACATGCCCCAGATTTGCCTTAATGTGGCTCTTAAATCAGGAATTGCTTTTTGAGGATTGTTTCATAAGTATTTTTTTATGGGAGTGCCTCCACAGCCGACGCCGTCTTCAATTTTTTTCGGAGCCGGCTTTATTTATTTTAGGTATACTGTTAACGGCACCGGCTCTTGAATCCATAAACGGCAACACCGGCAAAATATACCTAACCTAACCTATTCACATTGCTTGACAGAATAACAGGTGACAAACATTTCAAAGGTATTTTTTTTATATATTTTGGAGTATTTGTATTAAAATTTGGTGTTTTGTGGATGTTAAAAATAGGTGACTGATTTGAAACTTATGAAAGTTTCAACAAATATTTACAGGCGTACAAAAACAAGGTGTTTAATGAGTTTTGGACCAGAGATAGTAGAACAGTTAGTGTTCACGCCAAAAGATATCCAGGTAGTGTATCATCTACTGCAAATAAGGAGTTATAAGGTTTATTATTATTTAAGAATAAATAATGAGAGCGGGCGAAAATATGTTCCACGAAATAAGACAAAAAGTACCTTCACCTTTAGGCAAAACTGTCCCGGAATGTCTTTGAAGTTAAGTTCTTGCGGAAATTTTCTAGAAATAAAATAATTAAATGAACGTTACAGAATCTTTATTTAAAAATTCGCCACAACAACGGCTGAATACTCCGGGGGAAGAAATTCAGCAGCAGCAAAATAGTATGGTAAATGAATCGGGCTATCTTGCATTTTTAAAGGACTTAACAAATTTAAGCAGAAAACCCCAAAAAAATACGCAATTTGAAGAATGTGACGTTCAAATTTGGGCTAATGAGGAAGCAATTTTGAAATGTTTGTATTTTCAGGATACCGCAATGAAGCGTGTATTTGAGACGCATCCAGAAATAAAATTTGTAAATGGTACATACTGCTTGCACAGCAGTAGAGCAGCCACATACTTAATTATGGCAGAAGACTTAGAAGGAGGTGGTGAATTAGTGGCATATGACATTGCTGGGCGAGACGGAAGAAAACATAAGTTGGTTTATAATGAAAAAGAATGTGAAATATCTAAAAGTTAACTATATACGGCAAAATAAGTGTTTCGAGATTTGAACAAAAACAGTTATAAAGATTAAAGTACCTACTATAAAAATTAGAGGACGTCTTAGAGGAAGTGGAAGCACAGTCATATATGAGGTTTCAAAATAAGTTTCAAGTGTGCCGTGGACAACAATATTTTATCGAAAAGAATATTTGATAGAAATAAGAGAAGGTACTTAAAAAAAAATAGAAAACTTTATTACAAAAATTGCTCATATTGTCCGCCGCCTTGTTCAAGACATAGGAGTTATTTCGCAGCAAGCATTGTTAATTCTTTATCGAAGTATTTCTACATTTTCCGGACGAGTCAGATATGCCCAATTTTAAAGTTATAACCCTATAACCCAAAATCCAGCGGCGTAAGGTCGGACGAACGCCCGGCCCATTGAACAGGTCCATTAGTCCCAATTCACCTCTCAGCAAAGGTCGCATTTAACCACTCAATATTTAATAAGGCATTATGGGGGGGGGGGGGGCTCCGTCTTACTGAAAGCACATTCTGTTTAATTCGGCAATTGGCAACTCATCTAAAAAGTTTGCAATGTTTTCACGTAACAGTTGACGATATCTTGCTTGATTTAAGGTGCCACCTATGAAAAATGGGCCGACTAAACGATCATCCCAAAGACCGCACCATACATTTAAACTGATTCTTTGCTGAAAATTATTTTCAATTATAATTCTTGGATTTTCTTAGCTCCAAAATCGATTGTTTTTTTTGTTAAAAATGCCATTAATACAGAAACTGCATTCGTCCGACCAAATAATTTTTCGATAGAAATTCGTTGTATGGCATTTAAGAAAAAATTGCAAAATTGCATCCTTCGACTATGATCATTTCCCAATAGTGCTTACACTTTTTGAGGGATGTATGGTTTGAATTTGTGCTTTTTTCCACACGCAAAAGAACATCTAATTCTACAATTTGGTCCACAGGCGCCAGGTCGTCAATAATACTATACTCTTGGTTTCCGGGTTGGAACCCCATCGTTGTCGTAGCTTTGGCCAACGTATCGTCCACACTCTTGTGGACATTTTCAGGGCTGTTACTGCACACTGACAGCCAGTGCGCAGTAACAGCCCAGAAGATGTCCCATAAGAGTGTGGAGGAAACGTCGGCTAAAGCTACGACAACAATGCGGTTCTAATCTGGAAACCAAGAGTATAATCTAATTCTACATTTTCCTGAAACTGCCGATTTGGGCTTTTTAAAAGCTCCATAGTTTCTTAAATGTTATTCCATCCTTCCGAATTTACGACGATCTGGAACTCCTTTATTCGGAAAATGAACACTGAGGGGTCGTACAGCTTCAGGACTATTTTTACTGCATTCAAAGTACACCTGCAACATGTCGGTCAATTGATTGTTTCCATGATAATGATGAATTAAAACCACAGAAAGGATCAAAACATTGAACTAATGTCACTCCGATACACAAATGTCACAATGACATTTATTAATTGTTAATTGATACATCTGACTGTTATACACGACACACTTGAAACTTATTTTGAAAAAAACTTGTTATACGAGCCCCGTCCAGCTTCAATTGGCCCACACACAAAATTTGTAGTGTTGTTGGCATTTATCGCTCAAGGAGCAAAACCAGCCGCTACAATATAATATTCAGTGTTGTCTCATAAAAAATCGAAAATATTAAAAAAATATAATTTTCTTACATTGCATTACCCAAGTACTACTAACGATAGGTATTAAGGTGGCTATGGAAACAAGGCTTTTTTTGACGGAAATAATGGTGACAGATGTTTCGATTGTAGAACAGTTAATTGATAGTGCAATTGTGGTCAATAATGGGCAGGGGCAAGGCAATTGATGAAAAAATTCTATCAATTATCATTAATTTACACAAATCCGGAAAATCAAACGGCGAAATCGGAATATTGCTCAGCATATCCAGATACAGTGTTCGAAATATTGTAAAATTGTACAAATCAAATGGTTCAGCTGCCCAAAAGCCCCGATATGTGAAAAAGTCCAAATTAACAGGCGCTGATAGACAAGCTTTGGCCAGAATTATCAAGTCTAATAGGCGCGCTAACTACGGAGCGTTGAGTGTACTCTGGAGTGAGGCTGTTGGAAGACGTGTTTGCAGGTCTAAAAGTCATTCAGAAGCAAGAAAACTCGTCTTTGGTACTTACGAGGTAAGTTTCTTGAGTTTAATCCTAAGGGACAAAAGATAATTCGCTTTTCCCTTCGCGAAGGCAAAAGAAAAACCGTTATTGACCCTAAAGCAGAAGCGAAGCCGGTTAAAATGGGCTAGAGACTATCGAAATTGGGATATGGAGAGGTGGAATAGTGTACATTGGAGTGACGAGTCGCGATTTGAAGTTTGTGTCGGTGATAGCCGGAGCAGAGTTATTCGCCAGAAACATGAAACTTAGCATCTTAAGTTAAATTTCCATCTTCGGTAATGGTCTAGGTTTCAATGTCGGCTAGAGGAGTTGGAAAATTACACTTTATCAACGGCATTGTTAACTCAGACAAATACTCAGACATCCTAGAGAAGTCTTTGTTGGCTACTTTGGAAGAGAGCAGGATTTCTGGAAATGACTTCATTTTTCAGCAAGACGGTGCTGTATGTCATACTTCCAAAAGATTCATGAAATGGCTTTCAGACCATGAAATACCGGTTCTAAAATGGGTTTCTAGTAGTCCGGACCCTTCGCCCACCGAGACGTTGTGGCATATCATGATAAAGAGGTTGCGAGCCAATCCTACCAGGACTGTGCAAGAACTCAAGCAAAGGCTCCAGAACATTTGGGATAATTTCACTGAAGAGGAGTGCCAGGATCTAGTAAATAGTTTGCCGAGAAGAATGGAAGCAGTTGTTAAAAATAAAGGTAATGCTACTCAGTGGTGGAATGAGCTATATCTTAGAGCTGAAAATCACAAATTTGAGTTTTTATTTGTTCAGTCCTAATCAGTTCCAATTGTTGTAATCAGTTCCGTTATTTTTGTGCAATATATTTTCAAACTGTTATTTGCAAAGTAAAAATTGAGAATTATACCTCTGTTAGTTTAAATGATCTTCAATACATGCTAATAACTGAAATTTTATCGGGTGGACCAACTGAAGCTGGACGAGGCTCGTACATCAGTGAATTCAGAAAACAATTCTGTAGCCGAAATATTTAAAAAAAGTATACGCTGCTATTACAAAAAAATACAATATAATTAATAGTATTTATTTAACCATTTTGTTTGATATTTAGTTTTTTTTTAATTGGATAGTAAATAACGGATTTATGGCTTGGGGCGTTTTTTATCAGTCACCCGGTATACTGCTTGCTCATTTGGTAATCAGCGATACAAACCATGAGATAAATAGCAGTGTGAGGTAGAGAAGCACTCGGAGCAACACTGACGACACCGAGTAGGCAGAAACATGTGCGTTTGCTAGTGCTTTTGCTTCTCTACATTGCTTTTGTCGTGAGTGATTCCGTCTGTACCGTGAGCTATGCTTTATCTTGGGGGCATTTTTTTTTAGAGTGTTAGATGTTGATAATTTACTATGTTGAAGTATTTAATGCAATTTATTTCTTATAATGCCTATAATTATTATAAGCTCAAATTGTTTTATGTATTAAATACAATAAATATGTTCACATATAGTACACAGTCCTAAATATTAGTTTAGTATAGCATTTTAAATAATAATATTTATTGATTTACGCTGCAAGTATTGTACACACAGCTTATGTCCAATCTAAAACACACAATCGGTTTGCGAAGGTCGTATACACATTAACTGCATAAATTTCTTAAAAATTACAAGGAACAATTAATGACCGCATTTTTTTTCTTTTCTCGCACTCTTCATACTACGGATCCTATATATTCTTTAACGATTTATGGTACTCATTTATAATTGATTCGAAATCGGGTAGGTCTTCTATGGACCGAGGTCTCATGCTACGAAGTTCGTGCAGGGCACGTTCTGGATCCAATTCCCTAAAACGTATCAGATAGCAAGCTACCATTACACCCGTTCTATCTTTACCCATTCTCGAATGGACGCCCACGGGCTGCAAAATAAAAATATATTCTTAGTGCGGAAAGTTCTTTCTCACGAACGAACAGGCACAGATGGCATGCTTCGATGTAGAAAACAAAGTGTAGGTGAGTATGTGAGTTATTCTAGAGAGGGTGACATTAAGAGCATGATTGATGCAGTCATTTTCTTTATATAGGGCGTGCGTAGCGATGAGGATTAAGATCTTGATGTGATGTAAAGTTATGAATATCTATATATTAGGGTGGTTCTTATTTTGCAAATATAAAATTTGAAAAAGGATACTCTCTCAAATTAATTATTTTTAGGTCAAATAAAAATTTGCAAAAGCTGAATGCGATATAGCTTTTGTACTCCAAACAAACACCATGAGTTTATTACTGTTTATTAAGACTAAAAAATTTAAAACAGAAAACCATCTCACGTATCTTACTTAAGCTTATTGTCAAACACAATTCAAAAAATATTCAAATATTATAATAATAACAATAATTACTTTATTTCTATTTTCTTCAGAAATTTGCCGCATGACCGAATGCGGTCATGCGGCTGAAGATCGGGACCCACGAGTCCTTGAAACAGCTATTGCAAATTAATTAATAATTTGTGTGGTGCGGAGTGTGCTGATAGTGTTGTTATTCTACCCGTTACTTGATTGTTTGCTGCACCCACAAGCTAAATTCTAGAATGCGGCATTTCGAAATAAATTAAAATAAAAATACTTCCAGTTTATAAATATAAATATAACGAATACAAAATCAAAGATTATTAGTAAAAATTCACCAGATGATGATATATCCAAATTACTAGAGCAATCAAAATGTCATTGTTATTGCAGCACGTGTTAAAGGAGTTCCATCAAACTAGAAATTCACAGGTGATATAATTACGTAATTTATATAAAATTACAGGTACTCGTTTTGAAAATGAAATAAAAAAGTTTCACCTATAAATAAGAACCACCCTACTACATATGCGTTAATGTCAGTAACACATCATGTTATGGACGCATTATATAAATGCTTTGGAAATAAGGATTATTTAAAATTTTTATCTCATTTATGACGATGGTAAGCCATTTGATATGTGTTCATTTGGTTACTTTGTCTCGCTATAAATTACCAAACGAATAAATATTTATCATTTATACAACATAACCTAAAGCAGTAAAATAGTCATCTCCGATGACATTTAATAATGGAAAAGCTGTGCAATAAATTGGGACTACCCCGTCAAGTAGCTGTATTTGCAGTAGACGCAACAAAATTTTCATTCGTTAGTATCGTGAAGAATGAAACGACGCCGAAGCACGCTTGGGGATTCTGTGAATTTGACAGATTAATTTACCGTTTGTTTTGCTTTCAACTTCCTTTGAGAATACTTTAAACTTTCCATTCTAAATTATTAGAATAGAATGAATGGATGAATTTTAATCTTCTTGATGAATGATAAAGGTGAATCCTTTGGTTGTCCTTTTGTTGACTTTTCAGCAATTTAGGAGGTCCCAACACTATACGCCCATATACCTAAAATTAGTTTTATTTTAAAACCCTTCCAAGCGTTTCACCGGTAAACTTCGATTAAAATCGGAAGACATCGGCGCAGAAACCAATCTGCTCATTAAAAACAGATGGTATTATGAAAACGAGTGAAACAGAGATATCATTCACACGCAAGGCCCTGTCTGCCAGTGTTGTTCCGTCTACCGATTTTTCGGTAGATCTACCGAATTTTATAGCTACCTACCGAACTACCGAAATGCTCCTTGGATCTACCGATTAAAAAAAATACTAATTTGTTGTAGCTTCGAACGGAAAATAAATTTGATAACACAATTTTATCTTCTATTTGTGTTACCATCAAAAAAGTGTTTTAAGTATATTTTTAATAAGTTTGATACACCGACTGAGAAATTTAGACCTGCCATCTATTGACCTATTACTACAATCAGATATTTACTAGTGTCTGAAAGATCTGTAACACTACATTTTTTTTAAATTACTTTTGAGTAGATAGGAGAAGAAGACATCATTCTGTTGTAACATTTTTAAAAAACGATATTCCAGATTTATTTATCATGAAATGTATATGCCATTCATTCCACTTGTGCGCTTCGTACGCCTGTCAAAAACTTCTTAAACGCGTAAAAGAGATATTTTCAATTATTTTAGTTCAAGTCCAAAAAGAATTGCCGAATTCAAAGAATATCAATTGTTTTGCAATATTAAAATTCACAAAATTCTCCACCCTTCACAAACAAGATGGTTGTCAGTACATCAGGTTGTACATCGAATATTGGAACAATTTGGTGCTCTGGAATTGTATTTTACAACTGCTGTGACCGAAGGAGATGTCTCGGCTGCAGACAACGTCCTCCAAAATGTTAATAATCCACTAAATAAACTTTTTTGTTATTTCTTGATTATGTTTTACCATTTTTTAATAACTTGAACCGCGAAATACAATCCGAAGCTCCAAAATTACATGTCTTGTATACTACTGTCTGTAATATTTTACGTACGTACATTTGGTGATTGTTTCTTAAAACGAGAATACATAGCCGCAACACCCCGGAAGATATTGATTTTAAAAATCCAAGACATTTTTTACAGTTGGAGGATTTTTTACTAGTATTAAAAGTTCTAAACCAAAAAAAAATATTTTTGTCGGTGAGTTTCATAATTTTTCTACTAAGTAAATGAAATAATTAGTTTCTGGCCATTTTAGTCGCTGAGATAGGAAAATTTAAGAAGTTTTCGCTAGAGGAACGTAAAGCAATAGTTAAGATGCACAAAAATGGGGATTCCAACAGAAAGATTGCAAACATCTTCAAGAAATCTCACACGGCAATCAGAAAAGTAATACGGACATTCAAGCAACATTCGCGGTTAAGCCCCATAAAACGAACAGGCAGGCCAAGAATAACATCTGATAGAGTTGTAGAAAGAATTAAGACACTGGATACAAACCCATTAATTTCAGCTCCGAAAATCCGTGCCCAACTGCAAAGTGAGGGTCGTGAAGTTCCCTCTACTCAGACCATACGAAGAAGACTGCATGAAGCAAAAATCCCATATGTTAGCAAACTGAACATAAAAAAAAGAATGTAATTTTATCAAAACCATGCTTTAAAGTCACAAGAATTTTGGAATAAAGTACTTGATGAATCCATGATTCGGTTGAAGTACTCTCATGGCTGGGTCTATGTGTGGAGAAAGAAAGGAGAGTCGTTGTCTTACAAATGCACTAAGCCCACATTTAAGGCAGCTGAGAAGGGATTAATGGTGTGGGAATGTTTATGCGCAAATGGTGTAGGAAATATAACCACTTTAGAAGGGAAAGTGAACGCCGATATTTGCATGAATACTCTGAAAGAGGTTGCAATACCTGAAGGAAGAAGACTAATTGGTAATGACTTTATTCTACAGCAGGATAACACTCCTATCCGCACCGCCAAAAAAGTATCAAAATACTTTGAAGATTCAAATATCAATGTATTAAAATGGCCTCCACAAAGCCCAGACCTATCACCTATTGAAAACGCTTGGACAATTTTGAAACTTTGGATATCCCAACAAGGACATCAAAATATCAGAGAATTAAAACAATGCGTTGAAGAAACATGGCTAAAAATTACTCCGGATGAATGCAGAAAGCTTGTTGGTACAATGGGTGATCGATTATCAAAAATGTCGAACAGAAATGACGGCCATTGTGGATATTAAATAAGTGGAAATATATTTATGTAACATTTTTTAAGCCCCTTCTTATTTAAGAATAATATAATAACAGTATGAACTAAGATATTTTAAAGTTTTTATTTAATTCTGAATACCATTGACTGCCGCTTTATATTTTTATCAAATAAAATTGAAATACTTTGATTTATGAGAAAGTTGTATTGCTTTGAATTTCATTGTGTCATATGGAAACTTATTTATGTGATATACTGTATGTACATAATTCATATTGCTTTGACAACAAGATTTTCTTTTGTTGTTTTTATTTACGGAATGAAGTTTTATTATCAATTTATTTCGGAAATATATTGTGCCTCCCTGAATACATTTTCAAAGTGTTTTTTCTCTTGTTATTAGATCCGATTAGAAGTGAGTGACTTATAATTTCATAGATACTTAAATTTGTCTTTTAAGAAACAGAACATGCTATATATTATTACATTTTTGGAATTCTTGTTAAATTCTGAGGCAAAGGGTAATAAAAAGTGTACTATTGTTCTAAAATTAAAGGTTTCAGTTTTTAGGGTTTTTAAAAAATCGCCCTTTGCAGAAACAGTTATTTCTTCGGAAGATCGGCGTATCATTGCATTATGTTTGCATGACATATTTGTTAAGAATTAAATTTTGTAATCAAAGAGTACATTAAATATCAACTTTGCTAGGTTTTAAGAACTTGATCAGAAAGTTTAGAAAACTCACCATCAGGCAAATACCGATATAATAGTGTAGAAATAATCATACTAATAGTGTTATAATTCGATGGAGAAATCAAGCGTTGAGTCTAAGTTTTTGAATCTAAGGTAAGGTAAAATAATTCAACTGAAATCAAGATGACTAACAAAGATTGAACGAAGAAAAGTAACAAAAACCACAATAAATATAAATGTAACGAAAAAAAAAGCAATCCAAAAAATTACTAATCAACAAAAACATTTTATCGACGGAAGTATAAAAAAGAAAATGCTGACCTAAAAATAATAAAAAATAATGTAAACAATTGCTTAAAACGTACAAACATTATGAAGGTCAAATCACTCAAATCATTGACGAAAAATACTTGCCGAAACAAACAAAACACAACTATTTGGAAACCGAGAAAACTTGCTTGTTAATTTACATCTGTATCACATCATGTCTATGTAGTTGTAAAGCATTCTTAAAATATCTTTCGCTTGCAATAACAAAGCGGACACGTTCGGAATATAATGAATGAAACTAAATCTTTAAAATAGAATCTCTAAACATACTCGTACGTTTACATTCCTTACTTAACATGTTTGGAATAAGCTGCAATCCCTCTGCGTCTTTCAGAAGGAGTTTGTATGGTTCTGTTTCAATATACCATTCCTGACTTCAGGAACACCTGTTTCTTTTTTCAAGATCATTGATTTATTTAAACATGGCGGTGCTAAAGAATTAGATTACGTTTGGATGAAGGCTGTCCGAATAGATTTAAAAATTTCACATCGGCATTGTTACAAATAGATTCAGTTGTTAACAATTGCCCTGTCTGCAAGATCAAAAAAGTGGTCTAACAACATTTCAACAATTCTTTATATAAGTTGTATATGATTTTCAATGTGTTGAATATCGAATAAGGAAAGATAAGTTGCCTTTGTTTGTATATGGAAGAAGAAAAGTTTTTGTAGATGTATAAGATTTTTCATCAGTTCATATGGTGTCTTACATATGATCAGTCATATAGGAATTATACACGCATGCATTATAAATTATAATACACGAACAACCAAAACTATAAGTGAATCATGAAAGAAAAAAATAGAACAGATGTGCTGATTTTGTTCTTGTATACGAAATGTACCAGGTGCGCCATTAATGTGTCGGTGGAGTTTAGCCGGAAAACCACCAAAGATAGAGAAATGAGATTTATTTTACAGTTTGTGCGTTATAGGATGGCAAACGCTTCAGATGCGCGGTGGAAATACAAGACCGCTCAATCTAAATGTTACCAGTGGCGTAGTAAGGAGTTATGTTTACATAATACATACCTTCCTACTGTATTTCGAAGAATGTGACATTATTTATGCATCTATTTTTCTATTATTTGTATTGACCTGAAGGGTTTTTGTACCAGCATTTTAAGTATGCATCTTAAATTGCTATTAGAAGAAAATTTTAGTGTTCTATCATCGCCATTTTGGCGAAAACATGCACTCAGTTATCCAGTTGTTTTCGTAACGAAAACTGAGGGCGAAAACGCTAGCCTTAAGTTTCATTTTCGAATACGCTTGTTGCAAAGAAATGGCATTAACAATCGGTGCAAATAAAGTGCTTCACAAACGTCTTCGATCATTTCACACACAATGTCCTGGTATTCGTGAACCACCACAGCCGATTCTTACACATTGAAGAACATAGTTGCAGGCAGCTCTATTATTCTGAATATTTCAAACAAGTAAAGGCTGTTATTCTACAATTCAATCCTACCTTACATGACGCAATACAACAATTATAAAATAGAGCGTTGTCGTTAGCGGAGTCGCTGCAAATAGTGGACGAAGTACATACACTGCTACGCATTATACATGACGCAAAACATAAGATTCCGGTTTTATCACATGAAAACAATTTTGTGATGGTGCATCGACTAATCCATTAACTGCATTCAAAGAGTGCTTTAATCATGCATGTATTACATCCGTAAATGTCGAACGATCTTTTTCAAAACATATTTTTTCACCACGGCGAACATCGTTCAACGAGACTGTGAGAACTGTGGAAACATATCTAATGCCATCGACTTTTTACGACTCTTAATCCAGTGGGTGTTTCACAACTCTTCATATATTATAATTCTTGATTAGTTCTATTATTATTATTGGATTTTTTACCTTTTTTTTATATTGTACTTACTGAAGAAAGCGCACGCCTATGCCGAGCAGAGACATGACCTCGCTTTAGTTGTAATTATACACTTTAACGATGACATTTTTCTATAATTAAAAGTAAATAGCCCATTTTGTTCGTAATATATAACAAACATCTCTTTGATCTATTATTCAGGTTTTAATAAATCTGTTCGACGTAATATTTACCGTAGTGCAATAAGTCCCCTGGATGGCTAATAAAATTTCCTGTAGCTTTAATCTTGCTATTACACAACATAGCCGCTTCAACTGTTATTACTATTTGTGACGGCAAGAACTAGATGTCGATGTAATAAATGAAACTCTGTTCATTATTAAGGGTTTCTTTGAACAGAGTAGTATGGAGTATGGAGTATGCTTTCAAAAGATGTTAAAGACGACGCTGTTACTGCTTCAATGTAATATGAGCTCCGGAATTACAAGTAAACGACTTAATTTCATAAGTAAATTTAATAAAACGAATTAAGAATTCATATGTAAAAATGTATATGTTTAAATTTCCATTTACACAGGGATAAATACAGCGTCTACATATAGCAGTATCAATTTTCCGAGAAGATTGGTGGCGTCACTTCATTTTCAAAGTCAGACGAAAAGAATAGAGATTTCCCATGACAACATTTACCGAAAAAATTTTATTGAAACAAGGACTGCTATAATTCAAGTTCGATACCTTGCAACTAGGGCTGTTGATAATATTCCAATTTTTCAGAATTTGCAATATTGAGTTCCAGCGACATCGACTGCAAGGTCAAATCGCTATGGACGGAAGACAATTCTCTGTGTTTGGTGGGATCAGAACGGTGTAATCTATTATAGGCTGCTAAAACCTGGCGAAACCGTTAATACTGAACGCTACCGACAACAAATGTTCGATTTGAACAAAGCATTGCGTGAAAAACGACCAGAATATCAACAGAGGCAACACAAAGTGATTTTGCTTCATGATAACACACCATCACACATAACAAAACCCATCAACGAAACGATTGAGGCCTTTACTTGGGAAATACTTCCGCATGCGGCTTACTCACTAGACTTGGCTCCGTCCGATTACTACTTATTTGCATCAATGCCACACGCACTTGCTGAGCAGCGCTTCATTTCTTACGAAAATGGCTCGATGATTGGTTTGCATCAAAAAAGCAACAGTTTTTTTGGTGTGGCATGAGATGTGCCAGAGAGATGGGAAAAATGTGTAACTAGCGATGGGCAATATTTTGAATAAAATATTTTGATACAATGAACGTGTATTTTCTTTAAAAAAAATTCCGGTTTCACATTTACACACCTGGTACATCGAATTCTATTAAAAATTATTCAAAAACGGACTTTGTCGTAATAATGGCTGGTATAAATAATATCGAGGAATGTGTTGACATAAGTACCATTCCATTTAGGTTAGACAAAGAATATTTAAATGGAATTATAGAACACATTAATCAAAGAATATATAGTATGGCGAAACAATTCGTTAATCACGTGAACATATTCTGTGTAAATAATGCAATATATGAAAAGGATTTAAGTCCAGATGGCATTCATTTAAAATACAGAACAAAGAAATATATCAGCAATCGTTTGTCAAACTTGATAGATAATCTAGGGAGTGAGTGTAAAACGGAAAATATTGCAAATCAGGAAGTTACTTTTTTAAGGAAAATAACCGGTGGGACAGATGTGAGAATAATTTAGTGAAATTGTCGATTGTTTATCAAAATGCTCAACGTATAAAAAACAAGACAAACGAATTGGAAGTGTTTTTGGAGAATGGCTGTGATATCTTCTGAGTGTCGGAACATTGGTGCTCTCTTTTGGACATTGAAAGAATTAAATTATGTGATTTATGCTTAGTTGATCATTTTTGTAGAGAAAACCATAAACATGGCGGTGTAGCAATTTTTATGCGCAATGATATTGCTAAATATAGTATTAACATGAAAAATATTAAAGAATTGTCTATTATCTGTTGTCATATGCAACTATAGCATGGGGTTCATCACCGGATTTGATTAGGATTTTTAGGGTACAAAAGCGCGTAATACGCGTAATGAATAGTGTGAGCTATAGGATTAGTTGCAAACCCTACTTTACTTTAATGGGGATTTTTCCATTGCCATATACATATATACTGAAATATTTTTCTCAGGGGATTTTGGTAAAATTGTTAAATTTTCTAACTTAAACTAAATTTTTCAATTCTTAGTGGGTTCGGAAGTATCCCTGGATACCCTTTTGGCAATTTTATAACGAATTTCCAAATTAATAAAACGAAATTAACGCATTTTTTAAATTATAAATGTAACTAACCTTGAAATTTGAACGATGCCAATGTTCTATAAACTCTCTGTTTATATAACCTCTACAGGAAACTGCCTGTTCTGGATCTTTAACCCTTTTTCTCCTCAAAGAAATACTTTGATTTCACAATCGAGCACTTTAAATTGGGATCGGAGTTAAGAAACACTTTAATTCAACGAAGGCTGAATAAAGATTGATGAAAAATTAATGGCGTCGCTCACCTTTCTTTTATTTTAAATCGCGAAAGACCGGCGATTGTTTTATTCCACAGCAAATTTTGATAATCCAACCCAAATAGAAACTTTTACGATGAATTTCGATGAAATCAAATTATTTCAGCAAATAGCATACGAGAATGAATGCAGTGACGCAACGAGGAGGTTGTATTTCGAGGATTCTATGATAAAAAATTTTACTGACAAGTTTTAAACGTGAAAATTCTCCAACAATTTATTTAAACCTTTCACATAAAGATTTAATTGATGGAATAATGTTTAAAATACCTTTCAATTTACGATGTTGCTTATTTTAGACGATTTCTACATGAATTTGGACGAATTACATGAATAGGAAAATTAACTGAAGAGTAGATTTTTCCACATTACCCCACGATCGTCGTTATCTTGACTTATATTTTTTTTAATATAATGTCCTCGCTCCACAGCCAGTTTGCTGGAGGGGAGAAGGTGACTGGGAAATTTCCATTTTTTCCCTCAAGAGGGATATTTAATTACCAACGAGTGGCTAACCTGACCTTTCTCGTTTAGAAAGAGAACCTACTCGTTCAGAGGTTGACAGCGGAGGCTGTAGTTGTCATAAATATTGAACATTACAATACATATAATGCAATTGCTGTTGTATGCTAGGGACAATCTCAAGGATATGATAAAAGTTAATACATACCATTCGTACAACACGCGAAATATGTACATACTGGAAATTCCTCAGCATAGATTATCCTTTTATGAAAGAAATCCTTGGTTCTTGTCCATTAAAGCATAAAATAAACTGCCAGACAATTTCAAAAGTATAATGAATCATTGCTAGAACAGTTTTTATTTTTTTTTTTTCTGTTATTCATTGTAAATGTATTGGTTTAGTGTTTTTTACATTGACTTGTCCCATGCTACTATTGTAGTCGAGAGGATTAATAAAGTAATCTAATCATATGTCGCCTACGATCTCTCTTGAAGTATCTAGAATACTCGGATTTGAATATTCTAGCAACGCAGGACCTATGCAGAATTATTTTATTGTTGTATGTGCCGATCATACGGGTGCATGAACAATAGTACTTCATATTCTTTACGATTTATATAGGGAAAAGGCTGTATCTCGGTTATTTGGCACCCTAGAGAGTTAAGATTTCGCATTTAGTAACCACCAACCCCTGGGAGCAGCGTCACCATATTGTGCTAAATTCCCTAACTTAGCGTTAATACAACTATTTTATAAGTAAGTTCTTCAAAACATTTTTGTCATTTTACAAACAACCAGACGTGATAAAGATTCTATTTGTATATTGGTCATCAAAAGTGGCATAGAAAGTTTATCTGGGGAAAGACAAACCTTTAAAATTGTAAACCAGTGTTATTATCGATTATCATTGTACGCTGTTGTTTTAGAGAGTATTTTGGATTGCGTTGAATTTAGGAAAAACATTATTATCCACTTCGACAATGAAAAATCTTTTGCAAATTTTATAAATTATATAAATTGCACAGTGATAACAACATGAAGGACATTGAGAAACAGTACAAAAGTAAAAATACAAAATTATACTATAAAAAAATCAAGGAGCAAAATAAAACCTATAAGGGTAAAGTAAGTGGCATAAAAGATGGCGAGGGAAGAATAGCACAAGGCGAGGAGGAGTATAAAAAGGTCTGGACAGATTATTTCAAAAGGTTATTAACCGATTATGAGCAGGATGAAACCGTAGAAGAAGTGGGAGAGATAGATGAATTAACACAAGAACCAAAGAAAGAAGAAATTAAAGAAATTATCAATAAAAGTCACAATGGAAAGGCTTCAGGAGGCGATGGAATAAATATAGAGCTTATAAAGTATGGAGGGGAAGAACTACTAGAAAGGATCTTTAAATTAATAGTGATTATTTGGAAGGAAGAAAGGATGACAGAAGAATGGGGCAAGGGCCAAATCGTAACGATACACAGAAAAAAGGAGACCAACAATTGTGTAAAAATTACAGGGGAATTACCCTGCTCAACGCAGCTTATAAAATTTCAATGCTAATCCAACAAAGACTAGTGAAAGCGACAAAACACCTTTTAGGGCAATATCAATGTGGATTTACCCAAGGAAAGTCAACTATAAACGCCATACATACGGTATATATATATATATATAAATTGCACAGTATTAAATGTTTCATTTTAAACATGTTTTGCGGACTATTAAATTTAATGTAAGTGATAATTTTAAAGGAAAACCTATCTATAAGAAACCGTTGTAACGTTTTAATGTATTTTCTGGGCCTGAAGAAGGATTCTACTCGAAACTGGTCGCATGTAGAATTTAGTAAAATCATTACATCCAGGAACCTTTCATCAAGATTTTTAAAAGCGTTATTGTTTACATTAAATTATTACGTTATAGAAATGTTAATGTCTCCATTGTCCCAACAATAGGTGCTATTAAATTTGTAAAGACCATTAAAAGCCCTTAAATCTAATAACGCCTCCCATAAACCTATCGAAACTAATTCGCCGCCACATTCGCTATCCTGTATAACACTTTGCGATGCCTAATTAAATGTCAAATTGATCTGCGGCTGATCGAAGCGATGCGATGCCCACGGTCGAATGGATTATTCCTAGGCTGACAGCCAACGAATAAACATATCCAGAGCCAAAGAGTAAAAGAGAATACATCACACATTGTGCGTGTCCATACCTACTGTGTAAATAAACACCGCGTTTATGATGAAAGGAATAATTTCGTTAAATTCTAGCAACTTTCTTTACCTATACCACAATTTAACGTCACTTCCGGTTTGAGTGGGAGTAATAGTAACTTTGTTATTTAAAATACAGTACTCTGCATATTTATTTTCACATTTAACTAGAGAAAATAAATGAACAGAAACAATAACTTGATTAAGTAATAATAATAATAAATTTCTTTATTTCATAATACACTTAGAGACATAATGGTTACATGGAAGAAGAGAAAAAAACAATTAGCTATTATTAAGGAGAAGTTCAGCCGAATAACCTAAGTTATCCTCTGTTTTTAAGCCCGATCCTTGAAGGGAAAAAAAGTATTATAAAACTGAAAGACTTGCCTACATAACTTAAACCATAAACTAAATATTCTGTAATTCCCAATCTAACAAACAAAATAATAAAAAAAAGGTAACAATACTTTAGGTAGAAAAAAAGAAAAAACAAAATCAAAAGTATTCATAAACTACTGTTTATGACGAAGATACTAGATATTGCTTTATCGTTAAAGCTGGCCACGAGCGGTACCGCGCAGTAGCGTAGAGTCGACCAGGCCTCGCGTTCCACTAGAGTTATTCTGCTAATAGAGATGTTTGCTGCCGCAAATAATTTCGCTCATCTTTTAAATAAAAATTAAATAACACGTGCTCAAACACTTACCATTTTAAGAGTCCTCCGTGAAATCACAAAGTGAATAATGTCTGTTAAATATCTGCAACATTAGATATGTTTCAACTGTTGTTTCGGCAAAACTAGTACGGCATGAGGAAAAAATGCGTTTATATGCAGAGAACGAACGTTCTACATCTAGTGACGTAATATTTGCGTAAGTAAAATAATCTTTCAAATAACTTAACGATTCTGTTGACGCACCTTCACAAATGTGTCTTAATGTGCCAAAATCAGAATTTTTCTCAAAAACACTTTCAAATTTTTCTAGAACAGAAACATTTTTTGCGTCTTCTATCGCGCATAGCTGTGCGTGAACATCTTGCACTATTTGCAAAGATTCAACTAATGACACCGAAGAATTTTGTAGTTTTTCTATCGCATCCGCTAGTCCCACATAATTGTTCTGAATAATTTCCAAATCTATTTTAACTTGACTATCCTGAAATTTCAAACGGCTTACCTTGACAGCCGCAGCTTCCTTTGGGTCGAATTCTAAAATCACGTTCTTTATATTCTCAAAATATTTAAGATACTAAAATGCAGCCTCTAACCATGTTCCCCAACGAGTAAGAATAGGTTGTGGTGGTTCAGGAATACCGGGGCATAGTCTATGAAATTCCCGAATACGTTTTGGGGATTTTACAAACACAGCTTTTGTATGTGCTATTAGAGCGTCTACCTCGAGATAACATTTTCTGATACTATCTGCTACGAGACTGAGAGTATGAATTTTACATGTAATATGCAACAAGTTAGCACAATGTTTTTTAAGAGATCGACCTACAGCAAGCATGTTTGCGGCACCATCACTCATAAACATCAACAGTTGATTTGTTGAAAGTTCAAACTTTTCCAATGTATCTAACACCAACATTGAAATTACTTCGGCAGTGCATTGTTGTATTCGTCTGGAAGCTAGTAAAATTGAGGATGACGGTCGATGTGGTTCCATTGTGCGTACCATTACATTAACCACAGAATGTGTTTTACGATCTGTTGTTTCGTCCACATATATCCACAGTTTTTTATCTTGCAACTCCGATTTAATTCTTTTCTCGACATGCTCACGAGCAGACGGCACAACTCTCTGTAATGTTTTCTCACTTGGTAACTTAAAGTCCGAATATTCATTCCAAAACGAGACGTATGCTTTCTTCCTTAGTAAACGTAATGGTAAATTACATGCAATAAACACAAATTAAATTTAAATTTGTCATAATCTCGTGTGGAATTTTTTTTTGAAACATGCCCTGCACTATTTACGTGCCGTAGACAATCACTTTTCGACCAACACATTTAATTTATTTACACACTACACATTGAATTTTAGCGCCATCACACTTTAAATCAGGCATTTCTGCAATAAATTTTCTTATTGTTTCCAACTTTGGTCGTTTTCGCGACGTAGGAAACATTTTCAAAACAAACGTAGAACTACGATATAGTATACGACAGCGTAGATGCATACGCAACAGATCGGCTTTCGAGTCGCAGTTATACTGACGCTTATACCGAATTGTCCCGGCCGTGTTTATTTTGTGTAAACTTTTATGCGTCAGCCACTGGCTTTCAGCGCAGTTTGCGTTGCTCTATTGATAACAGATGATCGAAGGGACGGTAAGTTAGTTGTGAATTTTTAGCGCTAGCTGTTGCAAAAGGTAAACGACTTTAGAAGTGTAAACATATCTATTTTCAGAAGTAGCGCAATTTGCGAATGTAGTTAAAAAATATTTCAAAGTGCAATTTTCATTATATCGCGTAATTTGCAAGAACACGATGTTTATGTAAGTGGCGCACTTAAATAGCCAGGGCGTGTTAAACGTCAAATATCTTATTTTTTTAATACACACTTTTTAATTTTACTTAAACTGCCGGAAGAATATCAAGCTAATACTCCCAAATTCCTTACAAACCTACAAAGATCATCACTACTAAAATCTCAATTAAAACATTACAGTACATACTGGCTGTCCCAATCTTCTGGAATTGTAGAACTATGACTGCTGCATAAATAGTAACAGATCAATATTTTTAGGTGATATGGTGGTATCTTCCAAAAATATTTCCGTATATATAGGATGATCGATAAGTAGCGAAGTAGGAACTTATTTTGTTATCTCAAATGAAACACTCTGTATACTCTTACGTATTTGGTTTCCCCATCTAAAAATAAAGTAAAACAGATATTTACAGTTAAACGCATGTCCTGCATTTGGATATTACAACCAATTAGGTTCTGATGGTAGTATTGTTTGGTTGCCACGACAACAGTAAATCAAACATACTGACATTGCTGTTCTTAACTTTGGATCCCTAGTTTTAAGCCTAATTAGCTACTTACGAAATGAATTACATAAAGAGGAATTAACACATATGATTTATGTATGAAGTTAAAGATAACCCAGGTATTCCGGAGTGCAACAGTTAATGTGCTAAGAGAAGTGCAAAATAGCTTTTACAAACTAATACGCAAATATATCGCGGTGGAATCAATGAATTTCGAGCGTTCTCTGTAGAAAGATAAATAAGTAGATATTATTATAATAAAAATTACAATGAAAATTATTACGTTTGTTCATGGTGTATTTCAATTGTACTACATATTATAGTTGTTTTTTTTAATTTTAAATCTACGCTGACTTATTACATCACTTTTATGAAATTATTCCATTACCCTTATTCGCCAAAAAGATGAATCAGCACTATAATTCTTTTCTTATTTTCCCATCAGTAGAATGAATGTTTCCAGTAGCATCAAATCTTAACTCTAATTTCAAAAAATGCTTTTGGTAGTGGACATCGTTACATCCTGCTAGCTCAAATGCAGCATTTCTTTCATTTGTTCCTAATACATAAATTATATCTGTTACTATAACTCTTCTTTACTTAGACTCGTAATTTTGATTCAACATTCTAAGGTTGTCAATGCCGGTATGTTTTGTTTGCTGTTATAGTAACCAATCTACATATATTAACACCAGAAACCATTTAGATGTAATTTTCAAATGCAAAATCCTACAAATTCTAGAAATAGTTTTAAAATGTCAACAAGAAAAATAGCTGGTGCTATTTAAAAAATGGTCTTTCTGGAGCTTAACAAAGTTTGGTATTCAATACTGAAGACGCTGTGTATTTCGAAAACGTTCTAGTCCTATGTCTAGATAGTGGCAAGTATGCAATTTAGTTTAATAAAAATTTACGCTAGAATGTACATACATATATACATTTCGGATTTTTTGAGAGAAATAAATATATCTAAATTTAGGCGATTGAGGACGAAATTATAATATACAGGAAGTTTCATTAAAATAACAAAGTAGGTGTCTGGTTTCGCTACTAACCAACCTAAGATACTCCATGAGGTCTATTATGTCATGAGAACATTTTAGCTTCTCACTATTTATACAATAGGCGCAATTTGACAATTGTCGAAGGTTGGGACACATGCATGCAGGTTTTAAATAAAATTAGATTGTATTTAATTATTAAATAAATAATTATTATA
Source organism: Dynastes maya (assembly GCA_029619315.2). Taxonomy (NCBI): domain Eukaryota; kingdom Metazoa; phylum Arthropoda; class Insecta; order Coleoptera; family Scarabaeidae; genus Dynastes; species Dynastes maya. Next base: position 32,147,639 of record JAROYE020000003.1, read on the forward strand.
ACTCAGTCTTTTAGAGAATTATAAATAGAATTGTGTACTTAATTTTTGGAAACAATCAGTAGCATTAATTTCCTAACCATTTTGTTGAAAATAGTTCTTCAGATTTAATACATAATCAATTTCCGAATTGGTTCTACTTGCAGGCCATTATTTGCTTCAATTAAAAACTTATCGCCCCACCGTAATATGGAATGTAAAGGATAGGTGACGGTTTCTAAAGAAAAGCGGCTTCACTTTACTTTAAAATCTCAAGATCTTTTGAAATTCGTAAATGATGCCTTTTTAAATCTACATGAACTGTACACTTATCGCGATAAAGTGTAATTCAACTTAAAACTACATTACTACTTCTGAAATATGAATGTAATTTTTAAACATTTTTTAATATAATTATTTTTATACTTCAGTTTGCATTGTATAAAAAAATGCGGTGGTACTCGCTTGCGCTCATAGTATAAATAAATAAATAATGTTTGCTGGTGTACTGGAAATGATACTGAACACTCCGGTTAATAAAAGTTTCCTTATTTTTAGTTTATACAATGTATTTTTTTATAAAATACCAAAGTTAAATTACAAACCTTTCTGGTAGTGTACACCACCTCAATATTCAGAGTATAAAAATTTCGTTTTCCATTCAACAACTGGAGTAGCTCCGGGCTACCCAAGTAACACATGGCATTAAGTACTTGGGTAGTTCGGAGCTACTCGCTTTAGTTCCTAAATGGAAAGTGGTAAAAGAGTATAAAACTAATGTGTAAGCACAAACCAAAAAAGTATTGTTTTCTTTTATTGCCACCTCTGAGAAATTGAAATGAATTTATAAAAAATAATTTCAAATAAGGTTGCTTTTACTAAGAAACCGTTACCCGTCCTTTCAAAGGAAACACAGGCAAGTGCATCTCACTAATTTATTGGGTTTATAGACCGATCTAGTGTAAGAAGAACGGTAACTATCTTAGCTGCTCAATCGCCCACTGGCCCAAGCTCAACACTACCCTTCGCTGTTTGACTCAATAATTCAGAAACTATAAGAGATATCAAAAAGAAGACAAGATTTAAACTGTTTTAACGCAATACGAATCGTAATGTATTTCTTAACTTACTTTTTAAACAGTTGTCAGCGAACTCTATACTCACATTTTATTAATAAAATCATTAAATAACCACTCGGGTCTTCATTAGTCTAGTCTGGGCAAACAGCGGTAACAGTCAGTGTAGTAGATATGTGGTGCGGAGTCGGCGATTATTTATTTCACGCGTTCACAGCGTCAGTACTAGATCGATGCTGTATACGAGTAGTTCTGAGTATATGTAGGCTGTCGTAACTTATTTCGTAATTGTACGCTTATGTTTGCTTTAAAAATGTCGCAGTTAGGTACGTCGCGAAAACGACCAATGGCAGACACAGTTAAAAAATTTATAGTGGACGCGCCGGACTTAATTTCTGATGGCGTTAAAATTCAATGTCTAGTTTGTAAAATCCCTTTAATGTGTTGGTCCAGAAGCCATTGTCAACGTCACATCGAAAGCAAACAGCATACTTCTGCAAAAAGTGGCATACGAGACCAAGAAAAATTCACATTTGATTTATGTGTTACTCTTATTTTATGTAATCTATCGTTTCGTTTACTAGACAAAGAAGCATTTGTCTCCTTCTGGAATAAATATGCGGACTGTAAATTACCTAGTCGGACATCGATACGAAATGCAGTGCCATTTGCTCGTGAACATATAGAAAAAAGAATGAAAGCGAAATTGAAAGATAAAAAACTGTGGTTGTGTGTGGACGAAACAACAGTACGTAAAAAAACATTCTGTGGTTAATGTAATGGTACATACAATGGAACCACATCGACCGTCATCCCCCTTCTTGCTTGCTTCCAAAAGAGTTATAAATTGTACTGCCGATGAGATTTTAAAGGTGGTGTCGAACGCATTGAACAAATTTGAAGTTTCAACTAAGCAACTTTTAATGTTTATGAGTGATGGTGCCGCAAACATCCGTTGTTTGGGCCGATCTCTTAAAGAACACAGTGGTAACTTCTTACATGTAACGTGTAAAATCCATACTCTAAATCTTGCGGCACAAACGATTCCTACATGTTTTCTAGTAGTAAATGCATTTATTGCTACTACAAAGGCAGTGTTTCTAAAGTCCCCGAAACGTACCCGACTACTTCACAAACTGTGTCCTGATTTACCCGAACCACCACAGTCGATTGTTACACGTTGGGGAACATGCTTGCAGGCTGCGTTTTACTACAACAAATATTTTGATCAAGTAAAGAAGGTAGTTTTAAAATGCATTCCGACAGAAGCTGCAGCAATCAGGAAAAGCCAGGAAATATTTCAAGATAGTCAGGTTAAAAGAGGTTTACAAACTATTCACAACAATTACTTCGGACTAGCGGAGGGAATAGAAAAATTACAAAATGTGTCGATGTCGCTAGTGGATTCTGTTCAAATTGTGAATGATGTTCACGCACAGTTATGCGCTGTAGAAGGCGAAACAAATTGGTGTGTAATACGAAAATTTGAAAGTGTTTTAGGGAAAGACTCCGATTTTCTTATATTAAGACAAATTTGTGAAGGTGCGTGTGAAGATGCATTAAGTTGTTTCAAAGATTATTTTAAATATGCAAATATAACATCGCTAGATGTCGAACGGTCGTTTTCGGCATTAAAAGACATTTATTCCGCACGTCGTACTCACTGGACCGAAACAGCTGTGGAAACATATCTAATGATTCAAATATTTAACAGATGTTACCAAGTTTGTGATTTCACGGAGGACTTTTAAAACGGTAAGTGTTTCAGCACGTTTTATAATTTATTTCTTACCATCTATTTTATGTGTAAACTTTTATGCGCTCGCCACGCCTCTTGCTGTTACCGCATATTTGCCCAGGTTATTCATTACTGTAAATATAGTACATCAATTATGAATTTTTTACACAAAGAAGAATATTTCGTAGCAGATGTAATAAATTCTACGTAACTTTTATATTTCTGAAATTCGCAAAAACATAAGGGGGCTGGGGGTTGTTTCCCTAAATAAATATTCGCTATAGAGAAAATATTTACGTCATCGCTAAGAACATGTAAAACAGTTTAAATCTGTTCTTGACTTCTTTTATATTTCTCATAGTTTCTGAGCTATTGAGTCAAACAACGAAGGATAGTGTTTGAGCTTAGGGTGCTTCATACCCCTCCAGTGGGTGATTGGGCAGCTAGGATATGTAGTTACCGTTGTTCTTACACTAGATCGGTCTATAAACCCACAAAGTTTCATGTAGATCGGTGAGATGCACTTACCTATGTTTCCTTGTTAAATTTGACTAGTTTCATATTAAATAGATTACCTACCAAAAATTCGTAAAAAGAAGAAAATCGCAATATTGTGAAATCTTTACATTAATAATGATAATTGATAATTTACCTTAATACGTTTTTACCTATTTGTTACCACCTTACAAACATTTTTGTCTTAATATTACGTCAACTGCTACTAACGCAAATTAATTATACCGGCAAAAACAGAAAGTTGGACAGCGTTTCCGAGTACAGCAAAATATGAGCCAAAATACAGATTTGCTAGAAGTTCAAGTGTAAATACACGCACGCTTGTTTTTATTAGTCCATTAGTAACGTTATTATTTCGCACGGAAAATATAGATATGGAACAAGATGATTGAATGTATAGACAATGTTAATTAAATAAAAATAGAAATGAATGTTAGAGAAATTATTGTTAAATCATACGACGATTCTTTTTTTTATATTAAATACCTACTTGATCTTTAAGTTCGCATCTTTGGCAGATATCGATAAATTTCAATATATCCTTTATTGTAGGCGCCTCGAATTCTGTAATGGGTATCTGCGTCCATTCCAATTGAGGAAACTCTTCGATCGGTGGTAGTTTCTCCGGGGATAGAGTTACGAGGTGACGGACGCCCTCTTCGTAAATGTAGCGGAGATTCTCTTTATTCTGCGGCCATGCCATTGCGGCCAATTTATTCGGAATTATCCATGAAAAATTCCAAGGTGGATAAGAATCTACTTCCTCTTCGATTTCCGACATTTCAGGTTACCTTTTTGTTGTGCGTTTTTAAAAATACCCACGCGATGTATGTTGGGGCCGATTCGGATACAGCAAGCAATTTGGACACTACTATTCGTATTATATCCACCGGATGGCACAACACGCTTTAATTATAAACACTGCTGCCCACAATGCAATTCATCGGCAACGCGCACTATTTTCGACAGTCTTGTGTCACTTCGCTGTATCGTTTTGGATCGTTACTTTCACGTTCCTCGAGTATTTATAGTTTGATTCGTAATGTAACCACTGTGCGATTCCCAACTCGTTTTTTAGAGGAGTTAAATTATCTTGTCGATATGCCTGTGTGCAATATTAAATATAAACTGATTAATCCGTTGTAAAACGTCATTAGTCATTACTAAATATTGCGAAATTAGCGATATTCTAATTCGGCTCAAATTTGAAACAATAACCACGTTTATGGCAATTATACATACGACCTTGGTATACGTTTGGAAAAACCTGCACTTGTTCCAGTGTTCTCATACATTTAAATATCAGTACATACGAGGGCAGTCTGAAAAGTTGTTACACTTCAAATAGCAATTCTGTTAAATTTATATTTCAGTGGCTTCAAACATTACTTTCGCGCCAATTCCCTTACTTAGACATACTTCGAGATTGAACACCTGTAAGCATGACATCATCGGATCGATAACACGCAATTTTGTGTACCCGCTTTAACCAATTTCATATGCCTTGTTTTGCCCTAGGATCTGATTTTTATTACTCAATAAAATCAATAATATTCGTTATTTCAAAATTCTACTCCGCTAATATTTTTGTTAGGAACCCTTCTCGCGTATGGTGGCAATAAATTTGAATTGCATTCTTAATCTAATCAAATATTTAACAATTAACTGTCTGAACAAATCGTTGCTATCGCCTACAATTCTTTAGGCTTTTGGCTGCCATAATTACACCATCTGCATAATCACACTTTGAAATATCTACTATTTGTAAGTTTTTGTAGCCTATAAATAAGTTCTTTGTGCTTTGGTTGCATTTCTTAATAATATGATCCATGGACACTGTAAACCATGTAGGGTTCATTCCTCCACCTTGTCTTAATTCCTCTTACATTCTGAATAATGGCGATTTCACAGGCCTGCATTTTTTTTGGTTGTGTCATGTTTTTCAACTTTTGATGATTGATTCCTATGTATTTTTTTGCGCTGAGTCCGAAAACGACCTTACTTTTTTTCCATCACATCAGAATTTTTTGCAAATGACAATTTTCAAAATTTGTAAAATGTCGAAATACATAGGAATCAATCATCAAAAGTTGAAAAACATAACCATCGCAGGCCTGTGTTTCCTATTCTTGTAAATGACTCTGTTCGTGGTATTTGATATAGGCTTTGAATCACCTTGTTCAGTTTCTTATCCACACCGTTGAGTTCTAACACCTTCCACCAAAGTGTCTCAAAGTGGTTTCAGAAAAGACAGAAGCGCTCAAGATAATATAATATAATAAGTGAATTTGAAACTCCATAAAGAAATACGAACCCTAACAACTATATATTGGGACAAAATAAAATACGTGCATGTGTAATTCGGGTAGTTGACAGTTTTTTTTTTAAATAATATTTTATTAATTATAGTAATGGTGAATAAGCAATGGTTTAAATGTCAATTAATCACAAAACATACTTAATGTTTCTGAATAACAAACCCTATAAAATGTAAAAATAACGAAAATACTTGACAACTAAACACTGGGACAGTATCAAGTAATGGTCAAAAATGAAACAAAATAAGACAAGCGTTTATTGAACAAAATGGTGTGTGGTATCTCTACAAATTCAAAAATTCGTGAGTTAGTGCTTAAAAATTATTGCCACAATGAAACAATACGTGAAGTGGCGGATGAACTCAATATTCCTAAAACTAGAGTGTGGAATATAATTAAGTATTACTGAGAAATTGCAAATATTCTCGATAAAAAGCGCAAAAATCCGGGTCGTCCAAAATTAGTTTCCGAAAGGGATAAAAGAATATTAGTAAAACTATGCAAAAAAGGCCGAAGAAATACTTTAAGGCAAATTACTGCTGAATGGAATCACGAAACTAAACTAAATCTGTTAAAGGAATGCTGTCGCCGGCGGATTCATAAATGTGGATTAAAGTTGTATAAGGTTGAATTACAAGTAACAATTTAAAAAGAGTATTTAAAAAAAAATGTGTTCTTATAGGTAAAGGAAAAGCTACTGTTCACGGGAAAACAAAAGAAAGCTATGCTCACATGTGTAAAATCTAAACTATTTTGTTTGGTAGAAGCTTGGTGAAGAGTAACTTTTAGCGGCAAATCGAAATTCGACGTATGAACTGGTGATTACCGCAAACGCGTGGTTCGCACCAAACATGAAGCTTTCCGTAAGAATTACCAAAAACGTACTGTAAAATTTCCTAAAGGAGAAATAATTTGGAGCTGCATGACAGCTTTAGTATTAGGATGCTTCCAATTTATTGATGGTACCGCGAATTCTGTGAAATATCAACAAATACTGCAAAACAGTCTGCTACCAAGTGTCGCGAAGTTAAATATTGGCGAAAACTACATTTTTCAGCACGATGGGGCAGCTTGTCAAACGGCCAAAACCACAAAAAAGTGGTTTCTCGACCACAACGTAATTGTTCTTTATTGACCTTCCAACAGTCCTGACCTTAATATCATTGAAACAGTGTGGTATAAAATGAAACAAGCATTGAGTAACGGCTCACAACGAACATTACCAGAACTTAGAGCCAAAATAGAGAAAATTTGGAATGAATTTGCTACTGAAAATGCAGATCCTTGATTAATTCAATGCCCAACCGAATTCGAGCGGTTTTAAAATACAAGGTGAGGCATATTAAATAACCGGATTGGTGCTACAAAACATTTTATTGATCACCAATTACATTACAAAGTTTATCCCCTTCAATATACCCCCCTTGCCGATCCCTACAACGTTCCATAAGAATTTTCCACTGTCGAACGCAGTGCTGGAAGTCCGTTTCTGTCAGCTTGTTGAGAACCTACGTCACTTTCGCTTTCACCGCTTCCACACTGTCAAATCTTGTCCCTTTAAGCTCTGATTTTACCTTAGGAAATAAAAAAAAAAGTCACAGGGGGCCAGGTCGGGCAAGTACGGTGGGTGGTCCAACACGGTGATGCCGGATTTTGCAAAGAACGCCTTCATAGACAAAGCGGAATGGACTGGCGCACTGTCTTGGTGGAGCATCCAGGATTTGCTCTTCCACAAATCGAGTCTTCGTCTTCTCACTCGTTCACGAAGGGTAGTTAGAACGACAAGAAACTTGAGGTTAACTCGTTGTTCGCTCTGAACACTTTGCATTTTTCCGACGCAACACTAGTGTAAGGACTTGAACGGATGATTGCTACAGCGGGACTGAGCGACGTACAACCGTGCCCATCGAGCTCAAGGTGGAGGAAGCATCTACAAGTACAAACATATTCAAACCTGCCGTGGCGTGCTCGCTGTTTGCCGATAGTAGCACCAGTCTGGTTATTTAATTGCCACACCCCGTGTAAGAGCGGTGTTACTCCATTTTAAAAATAAAATATTTAGTTGCCATACAAAATGATCATTTTTATTGTTAATTAAAGATGATACAATAAGTATTTTTGTTTTTTGTGTTGCTGATTTGCCCCAATTGTTGTTAATTAACTAATTACATAGTATTAAACTAAAAGAAAATATTAGAAAAAAGTAAACTGTCAGATACCTGAATTATATATGTATTTTATTTTGTCCCAATATATAGTTGTTAGGGCTCGTACATGGGAATTTGCGCCACAACCCGCATAACTGTTTTACTATTTATACTACTTCTGTTGCAGAAGCTTTAACTGAAATCTATGGAGATAGATGGATTGAAACCCATAGACCCGTTAGTTGGTCGGCGTACTTTCCCGATCTGTTCTTCATGGATTTCTTCATGTGGCGGTTCTTAAAGAATACCATATATAGTATAAGCAACAATATAGAAATATGGAGGAATTGCAGAACATAATTAGAGAAACCATAAAAAATGTAGATAGACGTGTTATAATACAGCCTGCGAGGACATTAATTAAAAGATGTAGAAAATGCATAGGGAAAAATAATAATCTTCTTGAATATTGTTGTACATAAATTCCTATAACTTATTTTTGTTACAACTTATAAATTTAATATGTATATGCATATTTGATCGTATCTCTTTTATTTTTCATATTAGGGCCGTAGTACTACAGAGATATTTTACGCAAAGTTTCATTTCTTATCGAATAATTAAAATATGTACAGGAGGTTTAATTAAAAAAAAAACAATTCAAGTTAGTGCTGAAATGCGATATATAATTGTTTTTTCTCAACGCCATTGTGATCAGCGGAAAAATCACTACATCTTTGGTTATTTAACCAAGATCGTAGCTGCAATAATAAGAAAATTAGCAATAGTGGCCCGATAACTTTGAACACTAGAGCGCCTTAGATATACTCTAGGAAAATGGTGTATGATGTTACGTAATACTGGTTGCGTGACACAAGTTAAGCAAATATTGACAATTGAATCATGGTTATCAATGAAGCGCTAATCGATAAAATTGCTCATAAAATCGTTTATCAATAACAAGCCAGGTATTTAATAATTCATTATTAAATATTAATTACTACGAACAAGTGAAGTACTTTTATCGAGAAAAATATGTATAATTTTCTCCTTGAGCTAAAGATTAAATTAGAATAGTTGGAATAATTAAATGTTTATAAATCATGCGGATTTTACGTATGTGTAATCATATGATTTTATATATTGTTGTGATAATTATTCAAAAGTGTATGTATTCAATTTACTTACATTTGAAGATGAGGCGGTATTAATTTTTTAGTTGTTTATGGTTGTGAGTTTGCGAGACGAAGCTGCGCTGGTGGTCTCTTCCCTCGATTTTCCCCCAGATTCATTTTTTATCTTTACCTTATCCATGAGACCCATTTTTGTTTTTTAGAAAAAAAAGAGTCCAGCGAACAACGTTTAAAGCTCAAAACAAAATTCACCATCGGAAATTGTCATTACACTTCTTAAATTCAAGATTAATTAAACGCATTGTGTAACAGTGAACGTATTACTACTCACATGCTGTATTTAAAATACTTTGGTAACCATCACAACTTATCGTACTTCAAAATTTCAACATGCAGCATCCCCAATACATTTTGGTGTAGATCAGAATCAGAAAGGTTGTTATTTAATTCTATTCATAATGTAAATTGTAGATGTGTATCCGGAAACAAAAATAGATAGAAAAAAATAATTTTTGACAAAAACGAAAATTTCAAAATTCTTCGGATGAGTTGAAGTTACAAATAAATATGAAAGTATATCTACAATAAAGTGTAAATAACGTATATTGAATCATTTTTGGATCCTCCAATTTGAAAACTAATAAATCATAAACAAGATTTGAAGAACAAATACATTTTGAACGTGGTTTGGATACAACGACAGCGCAAGACATTCGCTGAGGATACGACAGTGTCACTTAAAAAACTACAGTGAGTAGTAAAACTTCATTAATTTGGCCAAGTTAAACACAAAGAATTGAAAACAATTAATTAAATAAATCTATAAAAACAGTTGACCGTCAGGGTTTGATTTAGGAAACTGGAAATTTTCTACATTTTGTAAAAAAGGAATATAATTATTAGATTTAATAAAACTGTAGTCAGTTTTTAAGATTAAAAATTGTTTAATTTTGATTTAACTTTATTCGCAAAATAACAAAGTTTAGTTAAATCCCACCCATTTAAGATTTCAATTAACGTTTATCCCCGAGAAGTCTATTTCTCTTCAAAAGAGTTTCATTTCAATATTTATGTTACATTGTATATAGAATTCGTGCTCGTAAATTATAAATCGAAGATCTTCTCTTTGCCATTTTTTATTCAAAACTGATAATTCGGAATTAAATGATATTGCAGTATTAAAAATTCATGCAGTTGTGGAAGTTTGCAGTATTACTTCGTGCTCATTGCAAATTGTAATTACTTAACAAGGTTTGATAACATTTTAAAAACAAGTTATTTTGAAATAAAAGTCAGCAATTATTGATTTTGGGAACGTTTCATTCCAAAATAATATATTTCTTGGAAAAAAAGTAACACCCTACAATACACACGGAAAAAATGTTATAAAGAATCAAGCAATTGTAGAACAATTTGCGACAATTTGTTTGAGAATATACGACCGGCTACAACTTGCGCAAATCCCTACTACTCGATTGTGGTTAACGGATTGTATTTCTATTAAATACATTATTGTTGTAAAAATCTAGTCAATGATCTGCTGCAAAAGTTGCTACAAGAGTGTACAAGTTATAGTTAAACACGTTGTAAAAAATGCAATAATATTGTGGTAATAATGGTTGAAAGAAACCAGTAAAATGCAGTAACAATAACTATTCTAATGTTTCCGTAATCTCCAACAGCTTCCAAATTTACAGGTAGCATTTGTCAGCCGCAAGAATATTACCAACACCTGGGTTGTTTTGCAGGTATGACAAATTTGGAGTAAAAAGAAAAACTACGAAGGACCTTATTCCGAAAGAATTGTGAACCCGATAAAAATGATTTGACTCTATTAAACCAGATGATTTATTAGAAAAAAATTAAGTTTTCATTGTGACATCTATCGCATACTGTCTGGGTCTAATCCTAAGACAGAAAACATTTGGTTCATGCATTTAGGTGGGCTTCGATAATAAAATCGTCTGCAGAGATAGGTGATGATTTATAAACCCACTCATTTTCTATTATTTATTTGGAAAAAATTAGGAAGTTTTATGTAAAAAATTGCCACAATCTTGTCCTGCACGTCTCGATTGTTGGAACAATCGATACATTTATGTCAAACAATACAATAGAAACTTGACCATAGCTCTGAAGTATTATTTGTGACAGTACATATATTAAAAAAAAATGTGTGTATACAGAAACTGTAATTTTTTTATTTAGAAAAAACTGCAATTTTCTGCCTTTCAATTAAAAAAAGTTGCTGTTTTATTACTATTCCAGCTCGGCCACAATAAAAGCAATTATGTTGACATTAGAGCTGTAGAATATAGTGTATGTGAACTATGTCTTGTCGTCTTATTTTTTTTTAATTCGTATTTTTAACCAAAAAATTAATTGAAATTTTGTAGCATAGCGAATTTTAGTATCGACACTATCTGATGTACGGCCTTAAGTGTAGCCATCACTTCAATAATTGCTATTTTAAAATTAGACAGCAAGTTGTTATGAGGAACAAAGAGTTATTTTTGTAATTATAATTTTGGATTTAAGTTAGAAGGTGTCACAAATAAAGATAGGTACGTTCAGAAAACTTCGAAACTATAATAATATATTGGTGGGTGATAAGAAACAGTTCAGTTCCATAAAACTCTCAAAGGTATATAGTGCACTACTGTTACAAAGCAACCAATTAATTTCTGTTTCTCTTTTTTTTCTCATTTTACAATCAATACTTTTTAATACATTTAATCTAGTATCTAGCTGGGCGTTCTACCTTAGGCAAAACTATATATCTTAAAGCGCTTATATCTTGTTTAACTACCAGCTGCAGACCATAAGTGTGATCATATCCAATACTTGTTCCAATCTTTCTCTGATTGTGCACAGATAAAATAAGTATTGACACCAGTTCAGTTTCAAAAATTGCTATAACGAGAAAAAAGCTGATTTTAAACTAACATACTGGTAATTTTATTGTCTTAAATTTTGCCAAAAATTCAAAACCAAAATAATATACAGTTCCATACATACATGTTCAATTAAAAGCAAAATTACTTTTTAACGTAAATATGTCATATCAGCTCAGTATTACGCGGATCTCACAAGGAATTCAGAACTACATAAGCGCATGTATATTAGGTCCTCTTATGCCCAGTACCAGAAATCAGATCTGTGTAATACGCATCTCCGAAGAAGTAACGGTTTCTGTAAATGTCGACTTTATCAAGAAAAGCTCTAACTCTGAAATCCCTAGGTTTAGGGCAATAGTGCTTTATTACACCTTGCCTCAAAATTTAACGAGGACAAAAATGCAATAATATATAGCATGTTCCATTTAAAAAATAAACCTTTGGGTAGCTATGAATTTATGAGACACTCTTTAAGTTTCAATATAACTTTAAACCATGCCCATAATCAGACCTCATAATAAGAAAAAACCGTTTTGAAAAATTTCCATTCACGATGACAGAATGTTCCGAGTCCGCGGAGATGCCAGATATATTGTACGTAGCGCGATCTGGCATCCCTGCATTTATCCCCGCCGGTCAGCCTCGCCGCGCGCAACTGTCGTAGCTCTGAGAAGCCTATCTCACGCACTCTTTATTTGTTTGTACGTTCGTAAGGTTCTAACAAGTGATCGTGGATTTCTAATACACTATGTTTGTTTTACAACCGCAGAGAAGATATATATCATTAGATGGTATTTTGCCGATAGTTGCTACCAAAGCGCGGCCGATCTATTTGCCGTAGAGTACGTGGATCGTCCTATTCCTTCGCATTCGACGATTGAAAGGATCATCAAAGTGTTTGGGAAACTTGGCTGCGTGGTCGGGAATTGCCGTAAATACTGACAAATAGACGAACAGCCTCAAATCCCTCTATTGCATCCCGGGCGGGAGGAGAGAGAAATGAGGGTTTGTTCGTTAGTTGAAATGGGCAAGCCTTGCTCTAGTCGAAATCGGTGTTATTTTGAAACGCAACAAATACAAAAGCCGAACCGATACCGAACCAATTAATGACGAAGCGGCCTTAGAATAGGGATAGAACAAGGCAGGTCATTAATTTTTTTTTTCTCGCAACAATCGGGCGTACGGTTGACACGAATTCTCGAAACAATTGTTCCCAACTTAGTCAATTATCTTGTGTGATGCGGAGTGTGCCGATACTTTAGTGTTTGTCTGTTTTTAGGAACAATATTCGATGGTAAAGCTTTGGTGTGTCCAAAACAAAGACGTTATCGAAGTCATTTTTAAGCTATGCTCTTATAATTAATTCATCTATTCTTCTGTATCTAATGCTGTCCCGCTTATACATCCCTTCCGATCTCTTTCTGGGCTGTTAATAAGACTTGTTGAATCCTCGTCATTAAACCAGCTCTAACTTTTACGTTGCTCTGTTGTGATATTTTCCTTATTCTGTCGATGAATCCATTCATGTTCGTGTCCCTCGTTTTTGGGGTTTTATAAGAGTTCCTTGTTGCATAATAAATACGTCATGTTGGCATAAACATTTAAGCTTGTCCTACGTGCTTCTTTACGTATTAATCGGTGTTCTCTCTTGTTGAGGATCTCCTTTCTATTCATCTCGTGTCTTCTTTCTGTTCGTACAATGTTGTAGCCTACGAGTGGCCTATCAGCTCGTTAGTACATCCAGGAAGTATACGAATGTATACATAGTAGTAATCAAAACCTGTTATTTTGCTACTTGGCTTTTTGACACAATGTGTAGATCATTTATTTTATGTTCTTTCATCTTTCTATTTTTTCTCTTGCATTAATTCTATAGTAGATACAGATGTATCTCACCGGCAGACCTTTAGAGATGGCTGACAATTATGATTGTCAAGCTATTTTCTTGTTATTTTTTAAGAAATGTAGTGTTTTGGAATGAAACGTACTCAGAATCTATAATTTCAATCCAATGAATTGTGCATTACTACAAAATCAGACACACAACAAAGTTGCATAACCAAGTTTTTATTACAGCTGACATTTATATCAAAATAACTCGATTTTCAAATGTTATAAAATCTCATTAAGTACTTACAACTTACAATGAACACAAACTTATTTCTGCAAATGACTTGCACAACTGAATAAATGTTTAATAACGCAATTCAATCTGCTTAAATTATTGAAAGACTTGACTACCATTTAACTCGGAATTAGGACAGTTTTGGATAAAGCATGATAAGGAGAAGTTTTGTTGTGTGCCTTTTGTATGTCATCCTATATTATTTCCATGTGATTCATTCATATTATTACTACTCTGACTTTTGATTATAATTATATTATTGCAAATGACAAGCCAATTAGATTATTTTTCTTTCATAAACGATTTCTAATTAGCTTAGGAATTATTTTACTTTATTTTACATGATACTTTAATTATACATGTTTTTCTACCTCAATTAAGAGTAATTTAGTAAGATTAGTAATTATTAAACCTAATACAATTCCGATTCTCTTTTATATATTGTAATGTTTTAAATGTGGGAAATTATTAAATAAAAAATTATATATATATATATATATATATATATGTGTCAGCGCTTCGGGCCTTTAGGTCAATGGCTTCTGATAACTACGTTTTAGTTCCTTGATTTTCTTCGCCACCTTCCTCCATTTACCTCTGTCAAGTGCTCTTGTTTTCTAATCCAATTCTCCCGCTTTTTTCAAATCTTCAGTTACCGCTGCCAACCACTTTCTCTTTGGACGTCTTCTTTTCCTCTTTACTACTGTCGTCTGCACCGTTTGCTTGGGTGTTCTGCTACCCGGCATTCTTATGAAATGACCCAACCACCTAACTCGTTGCGTTCTGATTTTCTGGACAATAGAGGTTCTATTAAATATTTCCATAACTTCTTTGTTAGTGCTTCTTCTCCAGCTCTCTCCCTCATCTTTTCTTCCTCCATATATGCGCCGTAGCATCTTCCTTTCAAATATTTCTAGTTTGTTTGCCTCTCTTTGGTTTAAAATCCATAATTCACTTCCAAACAATACTGACGTTCTAATTACTGTCTCGTATACCCTTACCTTCGCCTCTCTCGACACATTTTTGCACTTTAACATATCAGCAAGAGCTGCTGCTGCTTTAGACCCTTTGCTTATTCTATTGTCTATCTCTCTGTCTTCCTCACATCCATTTGTGATCTTTACTCGAAGGTATTCTATTTCTTGCACAACCTCGAAACTGAAGCTTTGTCCATTTTGATTTCTAAAAGTAAGTATTTCTTGTTTACTTTTCTCCCCAACTATCATATACTTCGTCTTACTTTGATTAATGTGTAGTCCGTATCTCTTTGCATTTTCCTCCAATTTTCTCCAGGTAGTCTCTAATTCGTTTCCTGACCTAGCTAATAGTACCACATCGTCTGCAAACGCCGCACATTGATGCTTGTGTTGGTTCACCAGACCCCTGGTATGAATTTTGCTGTCTCTTATGACCTTTTCTAAAACTAAGTTAAACAAAACAGTTGACAGGGGGTCTCCTTGCTTCTATATTTACTCTACTATTAGTATTCCTTAACGTCATTTTGACTAGTCGTATAATCTTTCTGTGTAGTCCTAAATCTGACAGAGCTCCGTATAATCTGTTTCTTATTACTGTGTCATATGCCTGTTTAAAGTCTATGAACAGACAATACAAGTGCAGGTTCTGTTCAGTGCTATTATTTAATATCTGTTTATGAGTAAATACCTGGTCAACTGTAGATCGCCTTTTTCTGAAACCGCCCTGGTATTCGCCTATTGTTTCCTCAGTTACCTCTTCAATTCTTTTTCTTATTATTCTTGCTAACACCCTATAGGTTACATCCAATAAAGATATTTCTCTGTAATTTGAACAGACGGTCACTTCATCTTTTTTATATAATGGACATATTATTGCTGCCTCCCACCTGTCCGGGATTCTCTCCTCTTTCCAAACTTCCTTTATAATTCCCGTTATATATTTTAGTAGTTCCATACCTCCTTTTTTTAAGATCTCTGCAGATATTCCATTCTCTCCTGGGCTCCTGATATTTTTTAAGCCTTCTTTCACCTCGTTCTCTGATGGTTCTGCTATAATGCATTCTTCTTCCTCTGGGTTTCTTCCATCCTCTAGGTTCTCTGAATCATTCTCGCCCTCTGAGTTAAGCCCCTGGAAATGTTCGGTACATATCATTAACTTTCCCTCCTGATCTCCTACCAGTTCTCCCTGCTTATTTTTATAATGGCCTGCTG
Organism: Dynastes maya; assembly: GCA_029619315.2. NCBI lineage: Eukaryota > Metazoa > Arthropoda > Insecta > Coleoptera > Scarabaeidae > Dynastes > Dynastes maya. The sequence continues at coordinate 32,163,754 of JAROYE020000003.1, forward strand.
ACAATACTTTTCTTTTACTGCGTTTTTTAACGTCCTGATAAAAATTTCTGATTTCTTTGCTCTTGTGCTCTTCCTCCATCGAGCTAAGACTTTTGTCTAAATACTCTCATTTCGCTTTTCTGCATATTCGCTTAGCTCGATTTCTCTTCTCCTTAAATGTTTCTTTATTTTCTGCATTTCCTTGTTTTATCATCGATAGTCTGGCTTTTTGTCTCTCTTCGCACACCTTCCTATGCTCCTCGTTAAACCAATCTTTGCTCTGCTTCTTTTCTGGTTGCCCCAACCACTCTTGTGCTGCATTCGCTAGCACATTTTCCAATTTTTTTCATTTTTCGCCAATGCTTTGCCCCTGTCCTTTTATCAATTTTCTGGTAATTTCACTCTCAATCTTTATCTGGATATTGGGGTCCTGTAATTTTTTCGTATTATACCTTTTTCACTTACTTGTTTTTGGACGAGGCTCGGCCGGTAAGTTTTGTTTAATTTTCATGATCAACAGGATATGGTCCGTATTTGCATCCGCTTCAAGGTAACTTCTTACATCTTTAACCATTTTCCTATGCTTCTCTTCCATTAAAATATGATCAATTTAATTGCGCGTCTTTCCATCCGGTGATATCCATGTGATTTTATGAATTTCCTTGTGATCAAAGCTTCCTTCCATTTTCGTTACTTCTTATATGCATACTTTTCCCACCCGTGATATTTCTATTTAATAGCCGATGTAAAAAAAAATGGTGGGCTTATACATAGACAACGATCTCTCCACATCTAAGGAAGTTACATTTGCATGTAGAAACTGTTTTTCAAAATCACTTAAAAGTTCACTATTCTTACACTTATTATAAATGGCCTCTAAAGTATTAAAATCGGGATTTTTCCTTAAAACATCTGCCAACTTTTGACTAGCGCATAATCCTGGCGTATCATTTAATGTGTGTAATTTATTTTTTTACACTCTCCACTATGTCTAATGATTCCTGGAATGACAATTCAGTACATTGTAGTTTTCTGATGGCATCTAGTAATACTGTATAATTGGTACATATTGTTGTTAAATCTTCTAAAAGTTGAGGAATTTGAAATTCTCTTTGACTTTCTCTAGTTGCTTTGGATTCATTCCGATTAAATCGCATTATAACTGATTGAATTTGTTGAAAATGGATCAAATAGTAAGAAGCTGCTGTTAGCCAAGTACCCCATCGCGTTAAAATTGGTTCAGGAGGTTTTGGAATACCTGGACAAAATTTACGAAATTCTTTTAAACGTTTAGGAGATTTACGAAACACTGCTTTAGTACTTCCAATCATCCGATCAACTTTCCGTAATGTTGTCGAACAACTTCACCAACTAAATGCAAAGCGTGCAGCACGCAGGTTATATGTATTAAGTTAGGAAATATATGTTTTCAGGACCACCCAACACTTAACATCGTTGCTGCACTATCTGTCACAATCATCACAACTTGATCTCGGGCAATTTTAAATTTTTTCAAAGCGTTCATTATCACTTTTTGAATATTTTCCGCGGTACATTGTTGAACACGTTTGCAAGCTAACAAATATCGAGATGCTGTGTTCTCGCTAGATAAAACGCGAGCTATTACATTCACAATACTGTTTTTCTTTATATCGGTCGTCTCATCCACGGTAATCCATTATTTTTTTGGAACACAAATCACGTTTACACACATTTTCTAGCATCTCTTTCATTCGCGGCAAATGATTCTGTAATTGTGTTTGTGAGGGTAATGGGTACTTTGGAACGTATTGTCGCCAAAACGTTTTAAAAGCTGCTTTTCTCACCAACGACAACGGAAGATTACAAGAGGTAAACATAATTAATAATTGTATGAGGAATAGTGTATAAGGTATTTCAGTTCTTGCATTTCTCATACGCTTAATACCATTGACATGCCTCTGGCAATCAGTTCTGTCCAATGCAGCCAAACGAACATTGCATATTAAGCAAAAAACTGCACTACCGTCATATTTTAAATGGGGAAAAAGTGACATATACTTATGTACATTAGTAGCAAATCTATTACGAGGCTTTGTTTTCTTAGGTATGTAAATATTAGTTCTATATGAAACGATACACTAATTATGTACTTGGTATAATACTACAACACACAAAAAACACCAGCTATATTTTCAAAAGCGACATGTAAGTACATAACCTTGACCGTTCTACTAATCTCTGCAACAGCTCAACCGGTACTAAAACAAAATCTCTCTCAGCGCGGTTTAACATGATTTATATTCAAGGTCGACACTACATGCCTGCTTCTCTACCGGTTTAGTTTATTTATGAATTTTTCGTATTCTTATATTAACCCGTAATACCGACGCCTATGCGAGTCCGCAAGTTTAGGTTACTCTAATTATTACATTTATTGCCGTCTCCTCTTCAATTTCATCATCCTTAAAAAAGTACATATTAACAAAAATTGATGTTACAATTAAATTATACATTCTGTTGAATCCATATTTATACTAGCAGCAATAGGTTCATCTAAATCGAATAGGTTTCCGTACCCATATACGGTTCTTGGATTCTTTATCTCTAAAATTAGGTCTTTTTCTAGCAAGTAATTTTTTGTGGACACACTTCCACCTCCTATAAACATTCACATTGTATAATACATCACTACTTTTTTGTTTCATACAAACCCGTTAAAGCCTTTTCTTTATTTTCTTCAGCCACCACTTTCCTAAAGCTAGGTTAGAATATACGCTTTTAGCGGTAAATATGAAAGATCCAACATATTCTATTAAAATGTTACCAAAAAGTACGGAGTTTCAACACTGTTGTCAGATCAAGTGTCACTTTGTTAAGCAACGCCTTTCTATTGAACGGTGCAACGCGAACCGTATTTAAGTCTTAACTTTAAGAATAGCTTAAGTAATGCTTATTTCGCATACGATGCAAACGGGCATTAATTATTTTGTAAAAGGAGGACGCCTCTTGTGTTATTTGTATACTTTCATAAATAATCACTATTAATCATAAACTTCCGAGTATAGCCGGCCAATGGGTAAAACTAATCTCTTAATTTGATTAAAAATATACACAAAATTGACATGTATTGTATAAATTTGCTGCGCGTGCTCAGAAAACACACTCAAATAAACTCGGCAGAGCTGCCGCCTCTTTACAAATGCTTCACCGGTGCGGAGGGAAGCAAGAATCTCACAAAAACTTTGAGGTGAGTGCGTAAAAAGAACATCGTTATTAGTGCGCGTGGTTGAGTTTCTCAGAGTCGCTCAGAGTTTTGTGGTAAAAAGAACACGTTTATTAATTGTAATTCGTTATTGCTTGGCGGGCCGCACAAATATTTACGACGGGCCGCTGATTGCCATCTCCTGACGTAGAGGGTACGTTTGTAATGCACTATGGTTACATACTTCTGTACTATTGTATTGCAATACTAGTCGATCTTATTAATTTTACCGGCCAAAATTTAGTTTTCAAATATCGAAAAAAAAACGAATTCTGTTGTTAAGTACGGCATATATCTAAACCGTAAGGTTATTACCGAACAAATAATAAGCTCATAAAGTCTATATTAATCGAGTTATGTCAGTGTGGTTGTGTATTCAAGACACATCATCGTTCTTATCTACCAAAATTGAAAATAGTCGTTTTTACGACTGGATTTAGAAATATCAACCGAAGCAGTATCTCTCTAAAGATAAACAAATACATTCAATCAATGGCAATGCACTTTTTTTATTAGATAAGTAAGAAAATTACTGAAGGCATGATGTTAGTTTGTTACAAAATTTTTTGGCTCTAACGGTTCTACTGCCGCAACCATGACCTCTGCTGCTCATATAATGTATGTACATATTATTAGATTATTTTTGCGTATCACTGTAAACAGATGTAGTGGAGACTATTATCGGTTTACTTAAATACTTTTCAATATCACCACATGCGGTCAGTAGTGGTCTAACTTGCTTAATATTCGTATAATACTTTGGTGCACTAAACACAAACATTTTTGAGTAAATATGAAAACATATTTTAGCATTCGTATATCGTTATTATATCTACTTATTTCAATATGTACTTGCGAATTCTCGCCTTTAGTAGAAATACATCAGGGAAAATTGAGAGGTGTTATTAAGAACGATTGGAAAGGTGGAATTTTTTATAGCTTCCAAAGTATTCCGTACGCCAGGAAGCCGGTTGGAAATTTAAGATTTATGGTAAGGAAATAATAATTCTATTTATTTATAATTTCAGAACACATCTGTTTCGTGGTTGATTATGTTACAAATAGATAATACGCGATATACACTACCGCCCGTAAATTTAATTACACCGGGGTAAAAAAATTGTGAATGATAATAATAAATAAATAATTATTTATTATTATCATTATGTAAATAACAAAGATTCAAACAAAAACTATAATTATGCAAAAAAACGGACTAACTTTTTAAAGAAAAGCACGATATTTAAACAATTTATTAATTGAAAATAAATTATTTGACAATTTGAATTTCAAAAATTTTACGAGTTTCGTCCAAAATTAAAATTCAGTTTAGAAATGGAAAAAAATTATAGTATAACCTTTTTAAATCTAAAATTGATACGTAAATAAAACAAAATGTTAACAAATTTATACCACAAACCCTCTTTATCCGGCCGCTATCTAAATTTCCTTTCTGTTCAACTTTTTCTCAAAAAAGAAATGTTAATTCAGCCTTAATAAATAGAACAATAAAATTAAACAACACGTAATTTAGACAAGATGTACTCACCAATATCAAAATTATTCTTTAAAAGAACAATTACCCCTTAAATTTAATAGAGAAAATTAAAAAAAAAAATTACAACTTAAGGCTCACTAACGCTGCTCTAATGGGGCAAGGTCCCAAAACATAAACAAATTCATGTAGTATATAAAATCCCATGGAACGATCGTAATAGAGAGGACAAACACAACATTTAAACGAACAAATAAAAGTACATAAATATCAAAACAACATAACAGCCTTAGAGAAACATGAAACTAACACAGGCCACACGTTTAATTTCGATAATACCTCAATTCTAAATAAAGAAGTCAACTACAAAGCTAGGTGCACCTTAGAAATGGTCAAGATAAATAACAATAAAGCACAAAGATTCTGTTAATTGTAAAATAGAAATTGAGGCATTACTCAAAATCTATTATTCCATTTTATAGCGTTATACGAGGCGTGTTTTCAAACTACCGTTTTGAAATTCTGCTACCGTGAGCGCTGCGGCGGCTTTCTACGCTCGCGCGCTGTGTACCTACATCTGCAGACAATTACAGAAAACATTACAGAAAGATTCGACCGTATTTGCGTTTGTTTGTCACTATTTAAAAAGTCTCCGCTGATCGAGAATCCCGCCGACTATGAAGTACGCGCTGTATTTCGTTTTCTTAGTATTAAAGGCATTAAATCGGCCGACATTCATCGTCAGATCTGTGAAGCGTATGGAGAAAACATTATGAGTGATGGAATGGTACGGAAATGGGTGAGAGCTTTTAAAGACGGCCGCACGAATGTCCATGAGGAGGAACGAAGTGGGCGACCTTCTGAAGATTTGGTTCAGAAAGTTGACGAAAAAGTGAAAGAGAACAGACGCTTTACGATTGCATCGTTTCCTCAAGTTTCCAGAACTGCTCTTTATGAAGTTGTGACCAAACGCTTACAGTATCGAAGGTTGTGCTCACGCTGGGTACTGAAAATGTTGACTGAGGTGCGCCAAACGAAACGTGTAGCCCGTGCGCTGACTTTTCTTCAGCGGTACAGTGAGGGAGGGTGATGACTTTTGAAGTCAAATTGTCACCGGTGACGAAACATGGGTGGCTCACGTTACACCGGAATCGAAGCAGAAATCCATGGAATGGCGGCATTCAACATCACTCAAGAAAGTGAAGTTCAAGCAAACAATTTCAGCCCAGAAAACCCTGTGTGCTGTGTTTTGGGACAGAAATAGGGTGTTGCTTATTGATTTTTTTCCCTCGCGGTGACACAATAAATGCTACGACGTATTGTGAGACCTTAAAAAAACTGCGCCGTGTAATCCGAAACAAACGGCGAGGCATGTTGAGTAAGGGGATCGTTTTGCTTCACGACAATGCTCGTCCACACGCAGCTTCTCGCACTCAAAATCTCATCGCATCTTTTCACTGGGAAGAACTTGATCACCCTCCGTACGGTCCCGATCTTGCGCCCAGTGACTACCACTTGTTCCTGCATTTGAAGAAGCATCTGGGTGGTCAGCGCCACGACGACGATGATGAGGTCAAAACGAGTGTTGTGCAGTGGTTGTTAAATCAGGCAGCAGTCTTCTATGACGATGGGATTGTAAAGCTGATTTTACGATACAATAAATGCCTCAATATTGGTGGAAATTCTGTAGAAAAATAGAATAAGGTACAGGCTTTCATGTAAGAACAAAAAAGGTAAGAAAAGCTTACTTGTTTTTGTTTTATTTGAAAACGGTACTTACTTTAAAAACACGCCTCGTATTTCTTTTCAACATAGGTGTAATTTCCCTTGAACTCTTTAACATGCAAACGTTTTACATATATAAAAAAAATTTTCACCCATACGATACATCATTTTAAACAGAAAAAAAAGATCAAACTGTTGTGAGGGACCACTAGGAGTGTAGATTCTTATCTGTGCATACACCACAGCGATAATTTTAAAATTCTGTAAATTTAAATTTAGTACTAAGAAAAGTTTGCTATTAAAAATGTAATTTATATATAGTATATCAGAATTAAGGCTGATTTACACGGTCAAAGAAATTGTACAGAAAATTGTCCAATTTCTTGTCGAATAAATTCAACAAATTATTGCAGCATAGTATTTGTGTTTACACAATTCAATTTCTTGATTCAATTTTCTGGGAATATACATTACTGCCAATCACATACAATATAACCTCTGACAATTACTAAACAGTTTCTAAACAAACATTTGTGATGGTTGATTGTGGTTATGCACTTAAAATTTAAATTTAATTGCCTTAATTGATATATATCTTATAAATATAGTATGTTGTGTAATGTAACCTGTGCTATCAAGGCTAACTACTAATTACTACGGTCATACACCAACCATGTGCTAATGATACAACGATATACAGTAGCACCAAGCTCAGAAAAACCTCGGAAAATATGCGAACTAATTTCAATATCAAACAACATCGACCAATAAGAAGCGTAATTTTCGTTTAGTACAATAACTGACACAAGTTTTTTAATTTCGTACGCTTGGTTCATATTTTTGCAAATTTACTTTTATTTTCCTGTTCCTACTTGTTTGACTAAAAAATTGTCTTTTTTAAGACACCTGTAGTCGTATATTTACATAATTTAGGTAAGTAAATTATTTTCAAGGATATATAAATCATTCAAACTGTAAATATTTAGGTTAGGAATTTTTAAGTGTATTGTAATATTCCTTTTAATACGATATTAATTTATAAAAAGAGTAATATTATTTTAAGGCATTTAGGTTTTTTTTCTTTTTTTACAGGTTAGCAACCATGAGTAAACGTAAACTCGTTCGCTCGGAAGCACGAAACATTATTCGCAATGTTATACAGTTCTTTGACAAGCAGAAAGCAGATGGTCATAGGACGTTTCCATTAGAAAAAGCTAGTGAGCTAGCTGCTGCAGCAACAGGGAAATCAGTCAGTTTCATAAAGCAGATTCGCAGAGAATCTGATATGGCCGGCACTTCTTCATTACAATCTCCAAAGAAGAAGCGAGAAACTGCAGTTTCAATGAAAATTGAATTAGATGATTTTGACCAAGGCGTACTAAGAAGCAGTGTCCATGAGATGTATACTGTAGATCGTAAGGTGCCAACATTGAAATTGCTGGTAGACAAAATGAAAGACAAGATTAACTACACAGGAGGACGAGAAACTTTACGTAAATATTTATTACAATTGGGCTTTCGATATAAGAAGTGTCATAATAAAAGAAAATTATTGATGGAAAGATATGATATTATAGCTTGGCGTTCTCAGTACTTAAGACAATTACGAGAAAATGAAAATTTAGGAAAGAATAAAAGACCAGTGATATATTTAAATGAAACTTATATTCACCCAACATATGGAGTTGGCAAATGTTGGCAATCGGAAGAAGAACCTGGTGTTTATAAATGTGATCGAGCTGGTCAGAGACATATTATAGTGCATGCAGGAAGTTCTGATGGCTTTGTCGAGAATGCTTTGCTAATTTTTAAATCAAAAAGTAAATCAGGTGATTACCACGATGATATGAACCACTTCTATTTTATGGAATGGTTAGAAAAACAACTTATTCCAAACTTGCCTCCACATAGCATTGTTGTTATGGACAATGCACCATATCACAGCATGCAAATAAATAAACCACCTACACAAAATAATCGAAAAGATGATATTCGATCATGGCTAGAAGGAAATAGAATTGCAACAACTCCAGAAATGCGAAAAGCAGAACTTTTAATGTTGGTAAGACAATATTCTATAAGTAAAACTTATTATGTTGATGAACTTTTAAAAAAGCATGGCCATACTGTTTTACGTTTGCCTCCTTACCATTGTGAGTTGAATCCAATAGAATTAATTTGGAGCATGGCGAAAAGAAAAGTTGCTATGAATAATGTGTTGCACTCTAGCCATGACATCGAGCAATTAGTTAGAACTGCAATTTCAGAAATCACGCAAGCTGATTGGGAAAAGGAGTGTAACCATGTAAGACATGTTGCAGAAGAAATGTGGAAGGCCGATGGTTTAACTGATGAAATTGTGGAAAATTTAAGTTTCACTGTAAATACAGGTTCTTCAGATGAAGATTGGATCAGCGAGGACAGAATATCAGATGATGAATTTGATTACTAAGGCTAATGATCGCATTGTAATCTATAATGTAAAACATTTTGCAATTAAATTATATTTGAAGTTAGAATAAACGTTTGCTTTAATTTAAATTAGAAAAACATTCAAAAACTCTTTATTTTTCTTAATTCCTAAGTTTTTCACACGTCATTGGTCATTTGTTTATAGGAGCTACTACTTTAGTTTGATTTAAATATCCCGCGGAAAAGATTATGGATGAGAGTGTACGTGTACGTTACTATGTTATGACTTGTGACATGAACCAGCCGTGTATTTCAGTCAGCACAGGTTAGGCACAACAAAATCTTCAGTTGCCATACACAAATGTAACTATATTCCCCAAAAAGATTTGACGAAATCCAATTTCTTGAACAACTTCTTGATTCAGCTTATTGGATGTCAAATGTCTGCTTTACACGGTTCAATAAGTTTAATATTCAATAAATTGTACAATTTCTTTGACCGTATAAATCAGCCTTTAAACCACAGAATAATGTCTTGTAGTTAATAGTAAAAAAAAAACAAAAAAAAAATTAGTAATTATCTATTTAGTAGACCCTTTAGCTACACGCAGAGAAATGGTTTCTTGCATCAAGAAAATAGATTCTTTCGCAAAAATCATCTATTCAAGATAATATTTTTATTTCAAGATTATAAAAATGTATAATATACAAAAATAATTTTCTTGAAATTTTATCTGTATTACATAAATATTTTCTTAGGGTTAGAAAATGAAAATCAAAGACGGTCAAATGATTATTTTATTTATTGTTTTAAGCTATGAAAATATTTATATCAATTGTAGGAATTAAAAAAATGATCCAGATCTCACAAAGTTCTATTAAGAAATTAGGCGACCGGTTTCGTGTTCAAAAAACACAGCTAGCTACAGGGATATCCAATACAATAAAAATTACAATAATAGGAAAAAACCTAAAGATAATAATTAAAATTAGGAGTAAGTGAATAAGCTAATGAAAAAATTTTGTTTATAGGTTACAGTATAATTAAATTATTTCTTTAATAATTTAATTAAATAGGGATTACTTTTATGTAGTTTAATAATTAATGAGCTAATATTTAAGTTTATTTATCCCATTTTTTTTGTACTATAATTTATTATATATCAAAAAAAAAACTATAGTTAAATTAGTACACGTGATAAATAGTAATAAAAAGAAAAAAATATTACATTAATGGGTATTATTGAAAATGTTTATGAAACATTGTACGTTAAAAATTATATTATTGCGTGGGTGAGTATGATATCTGTCGTCGCACATAAATTAAACAAAAATTGCCTGTTATTTTGTGAACATAATATATATTACGGTACTTATAAATGTTTTCAGCAATAAATACATTAATAGAAAGGCATACGTGTGTAGGGATTATCAGTTCGCTGTGAACGTTTGTTTAAATCATTCATTTCTTTAGGGAGACAACTACATATATAACATTTTTGAGATGAGACTTCCAAAATTGTACTGCATATTTTACCATCTACCATCGTAAATATAAATTTTGGCGTGACATGTATTTATTTTTCTTCTACATTTAGCCCTATTGGGGATAACTGCGATATTTGCTGTTTAATTTTTTCCGTCTCATCTCTTATTAATTCTGCTAATTCACTTCAGCAATAATTTTATAGGACGACAAAATCTTGTACACGAAGGAGTAGGATTTTGCCATAATACAACTTTATTACTTCCGCCTTCACCACCACCACAGAAAAACTGAATAGGTACTAGAGATATAATAAACATAGAACTATCGCTATTGTTCTTCGACACTTTCCTCGGAAAATTTTTGTTTATATTCACTAAAACCGGAAGACCCGTCACAACCCCACTTAATCATTATTTCTACTTTATCTAATTTCCCTTTATATTGGATTAATACATCCCGTTGCACTTCACAAAGTCGTCTAACTGTATGATCAGTCAAATATTTAACGCTCACTTCAGCGGATATTTCCGTCACAATAATGCCTGCCGAGTAACATTCTTTTCTAGCCAGAGTAATAAAGGGATACGATGGAAAAACGCTGCAACCAATACTTTTTAAACGCTGCTGAACAACTGTATATGACCTTTTTGTCATGTTTCCATTTAAGTATGTTGCTAGGGCTCCTTGATGAGTTAATTTTCTATGTGGAGTTCCTGTGCTACGAAATGCTTGTTTAATTCTAGTGGCACCTTTCGGGGATGTAGACACAATTTCTTTGAACAATGCCGAAGCATCGCGATTACCTGTAGAATATAAGCTGGCTTTTTGTCGCATCTATCAGTGACTGCACTCTATGCCTTTTAGTTTTTTCATTTACTTCTGCAAAAAATTTTCTTGGCCTTCCCGAACTACTAGACGTCGAGGGTTAATCGCTAAAATCTTGTATATGTTTATCTAATTCAGGGAAAGCCATTGGTTCATGCAACCATTTGCCATTCTTAGTAATGAATGTGTTTCTTATCCGGTGACATTCTTTCCATTTCTCTGCAAACCTATACCCAAGTTTCGCAATTTTCGACAAAAGAACATGCTCTAAAGCCTCCTCAGCATGCTCTAAATGTAAATGGCTCAAAATGTACGAGAATACCTTCATATTCCTTTTCTCCTTGTCAGGTTCACTAAGCCATGTCTCGAACAAACATCGACGAGATATGACACATGACATTATAATAAAGAATGAACAAAATTATGCAAATTTCTGCAGTCAGATTTAACACGGTTTAATATAAAGGGATTTGGGAAATACAATAAAACCCAAATCAGCCCTGGAAAACGCTGGAATCCAATTGTACGCTTACAGAAATCAGATTTTTTCTTTTAACATATTTTGCTCATACGACGGCATTGATCTATTGTAACTCCCCATTTATGTCAAAGGAAAAAATAAGATTATAGCAAAGTAAAGTACATACCTCTGGGTAACATATCCATTGGTAATTGTCCGACTCCACGCAATAACAGCCAACAACCGTCTATACACTTTCAGCTCACTTAAGACACTAAAATAATAACCATGCAAGTGCTACTTTTATCTCAAGTTGCATCCTCATTAAGGGGCATTAAGATAACCCGCCCAAGAAAAGTATTACTGTAATAAATAGGTAATTGTGTCTAGTTTACGAGGATACCGAAGTAATTAGGATTAAGAAAAATTATTTTTTTGAATTATGTCTAGCTAGAATCGATAAATTGGCCACTGTGCGTCGCTACTACGTAGGACATAGTAGCACATCATACACGTGATGCTTCGCACTTCCTGTCGAAGATAGCAACATACAAGGTAAAAATAAGTACTTCATTAAGTAAGAAGACATAAAAAATGCTATAACAAAATAAACGGACATTTCGCTTTTTGTGTGGGTAGTATGTTCGTTAACGAATCGTATCTAATAAATATGATTACATAATAGATTACATTAGGAAATATTCCTAATAATTTTTTTAAGTTTATAGGGACAGTGTCTTCACTAATCGCCTGAATACGTTTCTTACATTTACATCCAATTAAAAAGTTTTCAAATAGATTATCTTGTTAAATCAACTTCTGCGATAAACTTTGAATAAGTAACTTACGGTTTGGGCTAATGAATATTAATGGATTTAAAAGATAAGCATTAAAACTATTTTTTCTTAAATTGTCGAGAATATACTTTGTGTAGGTCTTGAAAGTTTCTGTGCTTGGGAGAGAATTAAGGCTATTTTGTTATTAATAACAGATACCAGCACCTCCAGAAAAATGGGATGGAATTCTAGATGCCACCGAAGATACACCGATGTGTGTCCAAAGAGATTGGTTTGGGAATATACAAGGTCAAGAAGACTGCTTATATTTAAATGTTTACACACCGGAGGTAAAATATCACGGAATTTAACTAGAATTACTCATTAATTCAGTAATTTTGAAGATATTGACCAAGACCTTGCGACCGGTGATGGTATACATTCATGGCGGAGGTTACGTTGAAGGTCACGGACGATATGAAATGTTCGGACCAGAGTTTCTAATGCCAGAAGAAGTAATTTTGGTTACCATACATTACCGCTTAGGATTATTTGGTAAGTATAAAGAACCCCACAACATTATTCGACATTTAATTGTTATTGTCTGAGCTAGGATTTTTGAATTTTGAAAACACCGATGTTGGTGTTTTCGGCAACATGGGGTTAAAGGATCAAAACATGGCTTTGCGATGGGTACAAAGAAATATTGAAAAATTCGGTGGCGATCCTAATGACGTTACAATATTTGGCCAAAGTGTTGGAGGTTGCAGCGTACATTTGCATATGTTGTCACCTATGTCGCAAGGTAAGTAAAGGCAAAACATATCTTTGTACATGTTAGTGCAGCTGATAATGAATAATTACTTACAGACTCTGTTCTTCCTATATAGTTTAATTCCAATCATTGCACCAATAACGACATACAAGTTCAGAACATTTTACAATGTTAGGAGGGACGTTCAGTAATTAGCGAAACAAACTGCATTAGCGGGAAAACTACTGAATATTATTGGATGAAACTTTGTGTGGATCAAGTTGGCAACCCTGGGGACAAATTAAGTCAGCTGTTTGAATTAAATGAAAGCAAACATAACCTCTTTTGTTCATTTCAAAATGTCGGCTTCGAGCAACGTTCAGTGATACGATTCATTGCAGATTATAACACGGTCTAGAAAGTCATTTGGTTAAAAACCGTCGTTTGAGTTCAAAACAAATGCGAACACGGGTGTCTTTATGAACTTGAGTCAACTGTCTTGGAACCCATGTCGAACACGTTTTGCGATAATTTAGCTTGTCCTGAATGAATACACACGACACTTCAACCGGTCGTCCGCAGCGATGGACATCGTTGACACTTGTTTTGCCCGATTTAAACTGTTCAATCCACTTATACACGTTTCCACGGCTTAAACACTTTTTGCCAAACTGTTTCAACATTCTCGAGTAAATTTCGGCCGGTTTCACACCTTCGGACAAACAAAAATCTTATCACTGATCTTATCCACCGTACACGTTTCGAGAGGAGCCGACATTTTGAAATGAACAGAAGGGGTTATGTGTGCTTTTGTTTCGTTCAAACAGCTGACTTAATTTGTCCTCAAGGTTATCAATTTGACCCGCAGAAAGTTTCATCTAATAATATTCAGTAGTTTCCCCTAATGCAATTTGTCTCGTTAATTACTGAACGTCCCTCGTATTTATATGAAATGATATGCACAGTTTTTCAGCTCCAACTGAGAAATGGTTGGTCACTGGATTTTTTAACACTTTAAATAGCTTTATATTTACCCGAACAGCAAATCTATGTGGTGACTGACTGCACCATTAAGCCATCGAACCGTTTAAATGTTCGAGGTATTTTAGTTTGAGGATTCTTACGGTTATTTATAAAATGATTTTGTTTCCAATGTTCAAGCATTTAAGATCGTTGTTATAAATTTAAGAACGGTTCCACATGTTTATTGCTTTCCTGTCAAAGGAATCCTGACCTCAAAACCTAGAAGCAAAATGCTTTCATTAAAAATTTGATTTTTTTTACATATTTGACTTCTTTTATATCTTTTCCAAAACATGATTTGTGTGCTCATAATGCTTTTGTGGTGGTGAGAAATGTTTATTGTATTAAAATTTCCGCATCATTAGCGAGTATTGTCTATGTGTTCAACCAAGTGCGGTCCGAGCATCTATGTCTTAGTGATCTTTGTTTCTAACCTCGTTCTCGGCGTCTCCAGCCGCTTATAGTGTCTTGGGCTCCCCTCTCCCTGTCTCTGGCGTTTTATTAGCAAGTTATAACTCCATCCAACGATAAATCCGATAAAACGTCTGAATAATTTGTATTCTCTCCACTTTCTTTACGTTGTAAATGTTCGTATTTAATGCAATATTTCCTTACAAAAATGTACAGAATACATTTAATTGTATCTTTATCATAATTTCGCAAGTTAAATATTACTCCGTAAAAAATCGTCAAGTTCAGTGTAAAAGTCCATATTTAAAGGTTGTCGATTATCACTTAGGTATATCAGTTTGTTAGACGATAGAACGTGAACTCCTATGAGACATATTCTAGGCCGTAATATGATATTTTTAAAGAAAGAAAATTTAGTTGAAATATTGTATATTCGAAATGTGTATCCCAATTGGCCGTAATTTAACAAATGATATTGGGAACAAAGGAGAAAAAGAAAAAGACAGCAATCTTTCTCTTTAGTTCTATTTTCCAAGCAAAACCAAGTGTTTTAGTGCTTAATTTTGCTTCAATTAGAAGGTTAATTCAACTTTTGAGTATTCAAAAGTAGGCGAGATTTTAGTGCGTGTCGCATTACCATGGAGAGTTCGCGTAACGTCAAAGTTTGAGGCTAATCTTCCTTCTTCAATCCAATTTTCGTAAAACGTTATTATTCGATGTTAATTTTTATTTAAACTACGGAAAGTGTGTCTATGGGATAGTCCAGGACCGACCGACCATGAAAATTAATTTATTCGTTTAGAAAACTATTTCTTTTGTTGTTATAACATTACAAGTTATATTTATAGTATCTTGTATAAAGCATTTATGTGAACGTTAATATATAATATTGAGAATCAGCGATAATTATAATCAATTTTATAGTGATTAATTTGAAATGTACATAATATTTGTCTGAAGAATCACGCTAAACAAATTTAAAACAATGATAAAGCGGTTTGATTTAGATAATACTCCTTACTAGAGTTATTCCATCTTTTAATATGTAAACAGATAATTGATTAAAAGTTTTTGTACTTTTATGCACAACAAAGTATATGTTTTCAACATTATTACAATAAAAATATACACAATGTCGTAATGAAGATTTTATCAGTTTCACTTAATGTCTTTGACTACTTCCAAGCATTTGTAAACATTTGGCCTTGACATTTTTGTCAGTGTTTGCATTAAGTAAACTCTGTTGCAATGCGGAAATAATGTTAATTATTAAGTATGATTTATTAGTGAAATCCTATGGAAAAATGTTAAGTTTTTGGAACTTGTTCTTGGCTATCGTTATTTCACGGTTATTTGTGAAATAGTCTACTTGTAGTTTTGTTTAAGTAGCAAAAATTAACTCAATATTAGATATTTTGTTGAAATGCTACTTATGTCACGTACATTCCCTCTTGCCGATATTTTGTTAGACAATCAATTTAAACATTGGAAAAAAAACTCTTTTTTTGTCATATACAGCTACAGAACATGGCCTGCGCTTAGACAGAAATCCTTGACAAGATACTTGGTGACGAGATTCTGCCAATGCTTTCGGACATGCTGTGCGCTATAACATCGTTAGAGAACTCCTTTGATGTATGTTACCCCGACAGGGACTATTGGAATAGTAACAATTCCTTGATTAAGGCTGACATTACACACAGGTGTCAGTAAAGGAATCTACTGTTGCAAACCTTTAATTGAACGGACATGTAGTTTGGATAGATATGCTACAGTCTTTTAAGCAAAAGTATTTGCTCTCGATATGGGTGATAGGATACTCTTGAGTAGATGTGTCAGACACAAGTCAATAAAAATGTTCTTTGGTAGTCAGGCTGCACTGCGAGCTCTCGAGAGGAAAAGGACCTCCTCCGGGTGCGTGGTTGACTGCAGAAATAACATTAATATTCTGGGTAGGAACAACAAGGTGACTTTCATTGGGACACCAAGACGCACTGGCATTGATGGCAATGAGGCGGCCGTTGCCCTTGCCAGGAAGGAAGCTAAACACACTCCGCTATGTCTAGAATCTCTAGTTGGCATCTTTTAACACTGCCAAAATGCATGTTACCCACTGGGTCGAACAAGAAGTAACTCCGAGTAACCGAGGTAATACCTACACAGAGTAAGGGCCGCTCAAGAAGAGGAGTGCTGTCTGTGTTTGGGAGAAGAGAAAACAGTTGTGCACATTTCCTGCCACTATCTGCCGAATAAGATTTTGCCCGTTTGGTGGGGCTTTTGTAACGCCTGAGAATCTGAGAAAAATTTCACTCAGCAAACTTCTGGAATTCACCAGAAGGATAGGTCTACGTAGAGAACTCTAAAATTACATTGCCGGCCTATAATAGATCTTGATGGCTGATGTAGATGGGTAGACTGAGCTATCCACCCGGCCTTACATTGTAATTGTAACTGGAAATACTTGTTTCAGTCTAAATGCATTGAAGGACTTTTCCGAATTTTATTGTTGTTTTTTTATTAATTCCCGTTCATCATCCATACTTTCCATTGATCTTAGTCCAGCTTTCCACTCTTCATCATAATTTTTCAAAGATCGTACTGAAAACTGTTGTTGAGAGGGAATCTATCTGCCTTACTATCCAGCAAGCCTAAATCCTGTTCTGTATTCATAAATTGCGATTTGTTTGTACTTCCACGTTAAGTAAGTTAATTATTACTATCATTATTTCAAACTCATTTTTAAATAAATTTTGCCATGTGTTTACCACTAAACCACTCAAGTTGGACAAAGTAGCTCCAGAAAGAAAAAAATATTTAGTTCTGTGGTGGTGTTCTTACCCATCAACATAGGATAAGCGGATTTTGACCTACTAAACTCGTATCAACTTCATGTTAAAACAACAATAGAACAAATGTCTTTATTTTGTCAAAATTTATAAATTAGTTACTGCTAATTTAGTAAAAATCTTGTCAAATTGTCTTGTAAATGTACAAAATTAAATATCGATATATAAAATTGAACAAAAAAACAACAAAAAGAAACTTCAAACCTTTGCAAAACGCACTTAAAGTTTCTGGGCAAATTCAGGGGTAACTTCCCTACTGCCACAGATATCAAGAAAAACGGTGATTGGCGAAATTTCATTATTTTGCTCTTAGCTTTAATTATTAAATAGAACTACACTAACATTTCACATTGTTGACATGAAAGTTAGTAAAAATATAACATGCCAACTCATTCAACTAGTTGGATGTGATAAGTTATGTTAACAGACAACAATATATGTGCAGATTTCAGGTGAGATTTAATAGATAGTTGTGGTTTCTTAACAATACTTCTATGCGTTAAAGCGATCTCTCTATCAATTCTGTATTATTATTATTGTATGGCCCCAAAGTTTTCAGAAAATGTTTAGGTTCTGATAACTTTTACCTTTTAAGCTAATTGTTACAACAATTAACAAAAAATATAACAAAATTTACTTGATATTCAAATTATTGATAGTGGGTCGTTACCTTCAATGGTCTTCAGTTCTTTTCTGACTTGTCCCATTATCCTCTGTACAACAGCAAGGTCAATTTCTCAAACTTTTTGAAAGATGCGACGTGTTGGTTGGTCTTCATTTACAGCTTCCCTTCCATTGTCGTACATTTTTCTGGCAAATATTGACCAAAAGTCTTCTATTGGCCCAGCTTGAGGTATATTGGGAGAATTGTCCAATTTAGGAACAAAGTTTATATTGCTTGTGTTATACCAGTCTCTAGTTACTCTTGCATAATGACATCAAGCTAGATCAGGCCATAACATTATAACACCATTGGCATGATGTACATTTAAAAATTGAAGCAGTGTGGAGCAGCATCTTTCAATATAGGATTCTGCAGTTACGGCTTCTCCTCGAACACGGCCAATGTATGGCTGCGAAATAAATCCGGCTTCAAAAATGACACACCACACTAAAATGTTGTCCTTAAATTAGGATTTACCCTTAAACTTGACATTGTCTGATGTGGAAAACACATCAGGTCGTCGGTATAAAAACCGTCGTTTCCCTTCTTCTCTGAATGGGACAAGGTAACAGATTTCTCGTCGTCCATAACAATCAGTTTATTAACAAAATGGATGCACCTTAGAATAAAACAACATCCAGGAATTCGTTCTAACTGAGCTGTGGTATATCTTGGTGTCTTTCTTTGTGTTCGAAACACCACGTTATTTCGGGAAATTGACCGAAAAATAACAGTGGTCTTTAAAACATGAAATCTAATTTTCGTTATGAAACAACTGTCTTTAACGGCTTCAATCAGTCTTTGTTTCCTCACTTGACTCAAAATTCTTGGTCGATAACTTTTGGACAAATTAGCGCAGATACCCTCTTCACATTCCTATTTGGTCTGATAAGTTGTTGTTACAGAAATAGTTTGTTCTCGATAAATAGCCACTATACTTCGCCCAACTAGATTGTAAATTCCTTTTATCTATCTTGTGAGAGATTTTGCTGAACCAGATCGCAAAAACTAACCTGTGATAATTAAAACAAAGTAATTGTGACATTTCACTCCCAGCAACAACTTGATTAAATGCCGTTTGATACAACTACAAAGCATTTGAAAATTTTCCGAAAACTTTGAGACCATACGTTATTATTATTATTATTATTGTATATATGTATATGTTGTGGTGGAATGTAGTTACTATAAAGCCGTTCTTACCCCAATTGATCTTATATAAATGCGAGGATGGTGTAATAAATACCTTAAGAAAGACAACGCAATTGTTTTGCATTTAGTAAATTTATTTCTCAACATAACCTCCTTGTAGCTCTGTGCACTTAGTCCAGCGATGCCCCAACTTTTTAAGTCATCCAATTAATAAGATTTGTCGAACTCTGCAAAATAGGAAATTACCTCTTTATTTGAATCGCCTTCCGCCAAGCCATTTTTTCAAGGTTGGAAAAAGAAAAAAGTCACAGGGTGGCTAAATCTGGTGAATACGGTGGATGGGAACCAATTCGTACCGCAACTGGACTGGTTTTGTTGTCCCAATTGCCGATGGTAGAGAATTCTTTTCTTCGCTAGGTGGATCCGTTGTACTTCAGCGTCGAATCGGTCCAATAAATAAGCATAGTTCTGTCCCGTGATTGTCCTTCCCTTCTCTAAATAATCAACTAAGATTTTGCCTTGCGAACCCCAAAAAATCGTCGTCATAACTTTTCTTTCTGATGGAATCGTCTTCATTTTCTTTGGTGTACGTTCGCCGACAAAAACCCATTTTGCCAATTGACATTTAGTTTCTGGCGTGTAGTGATGTATCCATGTCTCACCTACAGTCACATAACGCCGCAGAAACTCACTTGTATTGCTCCGAAGTTATCACGTGATTCCGTTTTTGTTCTGTCGTCAGCAGACGCGGCACCCATCCCGCCGATAGCTTTCTCATACACAATTTTTCGTGAAGGATGTTTTACACACGTTCAGTTGGGATGTTTACTATATTAGCAATCTCTCTAAGCTTCACCCGGCCGTCTGCTAAACGATATCATGAACTTTATTGATAATATCGTCCGTATAGTCCCCTCAATAGAACCACCTGGCCGCCCCTCATCAAAGATGGATGCTCGACCACGCTTAAATTCATTAAACCAGTATCTGATGCCAATCATCGAAGGTGCATGAACCTTATAAACTGCATCTAACTTCTCTTTGATTTCTGTACACGTTTTCCGGTCCAAAAAAAGAAATCGAATCACTACACCGGAATTGTTCTTTTTCCATGATTCATCCCCGAAATTTTGTCAAACGTCGACTAAAGAATAGTGCTTACAGTCGGCAGACTCTGACACAAAGCGCCATTTGTATCCAAACATGGCTACTTCTCATACCATCCTAATATGTACAAAATTTTTCAACAATAAGGAAACAAGTGATATCCATTTTAGTTTCTGGAAGTAGTTAGTATAAAGCTTGTTGCAATAGAAATCATAAACTAATCAGACGTGATTTGATTGGCTAAAAAATCTAGTTATTCCAGTTTGTGATTTCTGTTGGAACAAAACTATATACTTGTAAATATTATACGTTGCCGTGTATGTGTATGTTTATATTCAATATCTATTTTCCTAGGATTATTCCATAAGGTCATTTCTCACAGTGGGTCTGCCCTTTGTGCTTGGTGCGCAAACGGTCAGAAAAATACTGGAGTTATTGCAGCGAGAGCACTAGGATACAACGGCAAATCCGAGCTGAAAATGCTTCCATTCTTACAAGGCAAAACACCCGAGGAAATTATGAAGCTTCAGGAGAACGTAACAATTGTAAGAGCATCCGTTATATTAAAATATTGAACATTGAAACTTGATACCCGGAAAAAGTTATTTTAAAATGTAGTAGTAGCAAATGATAAAAATGGATAATATATCGTATTCCAGAAATCATTATAAATACAATTTTTAGGTAATTTCTATCCATGAACGCGCATTAGCAGCTGCAATAGTTGAAGATATCAAGGACGATATAGCTTTCTTGCCAAACAGTCCAGAAGAATTAATCGCAGCGAAAGAATATCAAGAGGTACCGTTCATGCTCGGATTCACGGACGAAGAAATAATTCTCATGGATGTAATATCTCTGTTAACAGAGGGAAAGCTAAAGGAAATACCGCTTGAAGTGACCCTCATGCACTCATTAAACTTAAAAGACAAGAATGCTAAAGCAGAAGTTTTAAAGAAAATTGAAGAGTTCTATTTCAAGAACGCAGATCCTGCTGACAGAACTGGTATACACCATCTTGCCGGAGACGCTTGGATTTATTATGGAACATATAAATCACTCCTTGCTCACTCAAAACGGGAACATAAAAATATGTATTTGTATATGTTATCTGCAGATACTCAACTAAATTATATGAAGCATAAGCATCCAATAACTGCTAAGTATAAAGGTGCATCACATATGGATGATTTGGGATATCTTTTCAAGACGAAATACACTCCTGATTTCAAACCAGATTCGTTAGAAGCAACAATCATGCAAAGAGTAGTGAAACTGTGGACAAATTTTGCTAAACACGGTAATCCTACGCCAAAACATGAAGAATTTAGTGTAACATGGAAACCCGTTCAAACAGGAGCTATGAATTTTATAAATATAGGAAACGAGAATTTAAAACTTGATGTAAATCCATATTCTGAGCGGGTATCCTTCTGGGTTAAATTGCACGAAGAATATGCTGATGGAAAAACAAATAGCGGTCGTAGCGAATTATAGGATGTTTTCACCGTTTTCACTTAAACAAGATAATTTTATATGTAATTTCAATTTGTAGTTTACGTTTATTAATAAAATTGTTTTACAATACAATTATAACTCGGGTATTATTTCATTTAGATATATTTTGTTGGGTGCGTCAAGTTGGCTCCCACACTTTCTTCATTTTCTTTAAATTTGGAAACACCCACGCTTTGTGCTGATTTGTGGCGTAAAAGTTTTATTTTGCGCTCATCCCAGTTTCGAGTCATTTGGAATTGAAAAGTGGGGGCCAACTTGACGTTGCTCCCGCACTTTCACTTTTTTAAAATTCGACCATGCTATCGTTTTGTGCTAATTTGTGTCGTAAACATTTTATTTTGTACTCATTTCCTTCTCGAGATAATCCAGAAACAAGATATATGTGAATGAGGACTGCATCAGACACTTATTTAGCAGTCACCGCATCAATTTTTCGATTTTTGAAAATTTGATAACGGTAAGATTTCAAGCACATGTGGTGTTTTACCTAATCTATCATTACTTTTCCCACAATAATTTTTAAGTAAGGTATTTGTAGAACAAGTTATTATAATTGTTGCAATACGTTTACTGCTGTGAATATGACATTTACACATATCAGTATCCAAATGGCTTGTTCGGTGATATAATTTAAAATATAAAAATTATTTTGTTAAATATACCGTAAGAATATAAAACTATTTGAACAATAAAATCTTCACGATTTCTGTCAAATACAACGGACAGTTAGAAAATTGAGTTGGAATGGCGTTTTTTTAAGCCTAGGATACTTTAAACTTACAGTTATAGTTTCAGCAGTCCTTGAATCTGTAGCTGTTGAAAAATAAATAATATCTTCTTTTATAAAGTATAATTTACAAACCCTTGTATACATTGTTGGAGTAAAATTTTCCCTATGCAGTCCACAGACCCATTTTGTACACATCTGAGGATCAAAGGGAAAACCGAATGTGTGAACTTTCGGTCCATTCTTATAATTACCCCGGCACCCAGGTATGCAGCAGGTATACGGCATTGTTATAAACACGTAATGCACAAAACACCTTTACACAGCCGACGGCGCAGGACACCTGCAAAGGCTCAGCGAACACCTGCAAAGAAAACAGCCGACGCCACAGTTTTAGGTTACCCCGTTTATATCGTTTCAGAAAAGGTTTTATCACTTATACAACACTAGAAAAACATTACAGGTGTCACCGACAAAGTACGGAAATATCACTACACAGTATTTTTTTAAATAAAACCAATATAATTTGGATAAACCAATTCAAAACGCAAGAAACGATCGGAAGGTATGAATCCAATCTACAAATATGGCTGATCAACGACCTGCTGTAAAATACGTCACAGCCTGTTGACGTCAAAGCGCTTAGGCCTTATATGTCGTCGGAGGTAACGGATAAGGACAAAACGAAATCTTTACAGCACGCTGCCATTATTAATTTTTCAAAAACCGAACTATTCGTGGCTGAATGAGTCCGCACCGACTTTCTTTCTCAAATATCTCGAAAACGGTACGAGCACAAGACGCTGCCATTATCAAATTTTGGAAAACCGAAAAATTGGTGGTGTGGTGGTTAAATAAGTGTCTGAATTAGTCTTCATTCCCGTATATTTTGTTTATCCAATATCTCGAAAAGGAAATGAGCACAAAATAAAATCGGTGCAAATCAGTACAAAACGCATCCCATTTTGTTGATTATTTTATATGAATACAATGTTCTATATATTTTTTTTTTCAACAAATATTACTTTGTTTCAATTCTCATAGTTCCATGAGTCAGAATAAGAACGTAATCAATATAAAATCGTTGTTATATAACTCAAAAGTATAATACTAATACATTAAGGTTAAAGGACACAACGATTTACTAAAATTGTATTAATCGGAAATACGATCTTAAACATCATAAGTAAAAATGAATGGTTTTAAAAAATACTGCATAGTAGGCAGTAAAAACTTAGAAAATTGAAATTAATTAAATACACCCAAGAATATGGAACAGTGACATCTGTGTTATATAAATATTCAGCATGTTATACAGCGTCGTGCATAAAGTTCGCGACATATTGGAAAATCAATATAGGTAAATTTTAACTTCGCCATTTGTATGTGCTTAAAAAATGATACGCACACGAACATTCACGTGACCTTTTAACGGTCAAATTTGAAATTTTTTCGAGAAAATTATAAAATACGGCATTTCAAATTTTTGAGAAATCTCAAAGGAAAATATTTTTTTATCAAATACCAATCTTTTTTCAATTTTTTGTATAAATAATTTTTGAATTAATTAATGAAATTATTAATGATTTTTGTTTAAGTTTATGCGTAGCTTCATTTAAAGTGTAATGAAAGACATTCTCAAAAACATACGAGTTGGTCCATTAAGAAAAACATTTTGTCAATTACCCCGACAACGTGTTGCTTTGCTTTTCCGCTGGCTCTGTGTTAAGCGGCACGAAAAACAAGAATATTTCCGTAATTTAATGGATTCTATAGCATTAGTTACAACGGAGATAGGAATGGTGACAATTAAACCCGTTCGTAGAAACTGAATTGGCTCAATAAATAAAATTATATAAGTTTTTCGTACACTTTTCAAACCATGTAAGTAAACTTACTGAAATTATTCGTTACAGAATATCGTTGTCTACAATTTCAAAATAAAACACAGATTGCACTTGCATATCGTTTATTTATCGATACTACCACGTCTTAACATAAACAGTTTATCAGTGAGTAATTTACATTCGTACAATATTTGTAAAACCTATGTTATATGTAAAGAAAGTAATAAATAGCTTATAAATAAATATGATAACAAGGAAATAGAGTTTTGCTTGAGGCATAAAAATAGAATGAAAGATTTACTTTGTGTGTAACAGCTAGGGCTTGTATAATTTAATATCACAATAAATTAATAGTCGTCTTCATCGTATCCAGTACCAAATACGACATCGGCTTCGTCCCCATCGTCTCTGTGCTGCTGTAACATCTGTAACATGCCCACTTCGCTGTCGTCAACCCGACTATCCTCTGCCACGAATGAATCGTCTTCATAATCTTCCTCGTCTTCTTCTTGGGCTAAACAATATTTAGAAAAATTAGTCAAATAAGGACTCAGATCCAAAAACAAATAGCTAGAAGGAACAACGAATTTTAATTTTCCGAGAGTAGGAAGCAGAGTATGTGTATTACCTATGACACAAGACAAATTGAAGATAACAGTAATCATAATCACGTTTCATTTACTATGTTCAAGAACTCAAGATCTATTGAGCGATGATAATATGAATATGAATGTATGTGATTTTCGAAAGACTAGATATACGAGGTGTGGCAATTAAATAATCGGACTGGTGCTACTATCGGCAAACAGCGAGGACGCCACGGCAGGTTTGAACATCTCTGTGCATGTAGATCCTCTCCCACTCTGAGTTCGGTGGGCACGGTTGTACGTCGCTCAGTCTCGCTGTAGCAATCGTCCGTTCAAGTCCTTACGCTAGCGTCGCGTAGGAATTGTCTACGTCCATTGGGTCCCCGAAGGTCAGATAGTCAATCAACATTATTACGTCGAGGTTCTAACTACCCTTCGTGAACGAGTGAGAAGACGAAGACCCGATTTGTGGAAGAGCAAATCTTGGATGCTCCACCAAGACAATGCGCCGGTCCATTCCGCCTTGTCTGTGAAGACGTTCTTTGCGAAATGCGGCATCGCCGTGTTGGACCACCCACTGTACTCGCGCGACCTGGCCCCCTGTGACTTTTTTTTATTTCCTAAGGTAAAATCGGAGCCTAAGGGAACAAGATTTGACAGTGTGGAAGCGGTGAAAGCGAAAGCGATGGAGGTTCTTAACAAGTCAACAGAAAATTCGTATGGTGCGTTGTAGGGATCGGCAAGGAGAGTA
Organism: Dynastes maya; assembly: GCA_029619315.2. NCBI lineage: Eukaryota > Metazoa > Arthropoda > Insecta > Coleoptera > Scarabaeidae > Dynastes > Dynastes maya. Next base: position 32,189,546 of record JAROYE020000003.1, read on the forward strand.
CATTGAAGGGGATAAACTTTGTAATGTAATTGGTGATCAATAAAATGTTTTGTAGCGCCAGTCTGGTTATTTAATTGCCACACCTCAAAATTATTTTTTTTTATAAACAATATTAATGACAACGTAAGAATTTAATCTTAAGCTAACAGAGAGATATATCACACTTTACTGACATTTTGGTACTCTTGAAAGTGGGATTTTATAAACTTGACGGTTGCCGTTACAATGACGTTCGCAGTTGCCATTTATTAATCCGCTATGTAGTCCCAAATGTCATCTATAAACTTACTGTTGTTTGGAGCGGGAACGTTGACAAATAAATAAAAGTACATAAATACACGTGGAAAGAATGCCTAATAACCAAAAAATAAATGCTAATGTAGCTCATGGTATTGGTGGAATCATTCCCGGCAAAAACAATGTAGCAGAGAAAATAGCGCTAACACATGAGCATGTTTCTGCCTACCCGGCGTCATCAGCGTGGTTCTGAGCACAATCTTTTTCTGCTGTAATTGCATTTGCCTCTCAGTTTATGTTGTTAATCTCCAAAACAACACTGAATATGTCTTTCGGCGACACCTATCGCCAAGAAACACAGTCACGCCGTCCCAGAGGGTAGCAAGACAAACCGGAGTGTAGATGTCCACCACCTATCGGGCAGCTCCTGGGCTGCCAAACGCAAGGGGGCGTTGTGCCTACACACAGCGACATCTATACGTGCAAATGATTCCTCAGGCTTACCATGATGTATAGAAATACACGTGGAAAGAATGCCTAATAACAATAACCAAAAAATAAATGCTAATGTAGCTCATTGTATTGGTGGAATCATTCCCGGCAAAAACAATGTAGCAGAGATTAGCAGCAGAAGATTGTGCTCAGAACCATGCTGATGACGCCGGGTAGGCAGAAACATGTTCATGTGTTAGCGCTATTTTCTCTGCTACATTGTTTTTGCCGGGAATGATTCCACCAATACCATGAGCTATATTAGCAGTTATTTTTTGGTTAAAAGTACATAACCTCAAAATTTGTTTGTATTTAGCTAGAAATTTCTAAAGTGGATTGTTTAACAGATATAAAGACTTAAGCACCGGGTATTATTTTGTGTATCTGTAGAGTGCTGAAATTAAATGCAAGTAATGAGCTTTTATACCTCCGTTGTTTGACGTAATAATAGAACCAGATGAGCAGCAGGAAACTATCAATATTTTGTTGATGTTTTGTAATACTTTAAGTATACAAGGATGACAATACCTGTATTTCAAAATCTATTAAATATGAGAAAACTACAATTAAAAAAACAGAAAAGATCTGATGACATCTTGTGAAAGTTTATAAAAGGATGAATTTGTTCTTCGCATTCTTTTAGATATTTACCGCAAGAAATATGTATGCAACTTCTTGCGTGGGCTCACCACAGTGCATCAAATGTCCTGTTCCAAGTACTGTTTAGGTCCTGTTTGTGTAAAATCAATTTTCTCTTTCATCATTTCCGTATATTGACTAGGAACATTTTTCCATATTGGTAAATAAAGGGTAATCAACATAACATTTTAAAGACATAATCCACAATCATCTTCATTACAATCACATTTTAAAATTTTGTAAGTGATATTAACAAGTTTATGAATAATTACAATTATATATATTATAACCATTTGTTCCGAGTATTAACGATGTAATTTAAAAAAAATGTTTTTCTGAGGGAAGACAAATTATTGGTCGAAACCTAACGTAATTTTTCATTTTTGCCCAATCAATGAAAAAACGCCGCTAAAACTAAGAATTCAAATTTTAATTTCATCAAAAAAGGCTAAGAAACTTTTCATCAATATAAACAAGAAAATATTTATGAATGTATGCAATTAGATTGTGGACTCCACTCTTAAATTTGCACTAGTTACCCTATTGAAACCAATTCAATAGAAAAGACAGGAAAGTCATTTCCCTGTCGGCAGCTCATCGAATTATATCGTGCAATATTGTACGTGACAATTACAGACAATCTAATTATCTGCAAGTCCGCCAATGTCTAATTTAGATCAATCAGCGAAACAGTAATATTGCCACTAATTCAATTGCTTGTTAAAGCGCATGCAAAATGATTTGATGATGATCAAATTACCTAGTACAGGTTGGACATCATCAAGTGGTTTGACCATAGTATCTTCTTGCTTCGGTTCGTTTTTGTTGTTTTCGCAAATCGGCATACCGACTTCCTCCTTTTTTATTCGCGGTTTTCTATTTGGCATTATTTTGGGGCGTTTGGCACTTGGTTCCTTCACATCGTGTAAGATTGGATTCGATGGCGTTTTATTACTAAAACAAAGATTAGTTACGTACGCTGAAGAATCGATATGTTTGGATCAACTACATTTATTTTGTTAAAGGAAATTTGTTTGAACCAACTATTTACTTTGCAGTCCCAACTAAATCACAAAATGTTGGTGTGTTGAATGAAACAAATTATTTAGTTAACATATTCATTAGAGTCAACGTAGAGAAAGAAACACGTTGAATTAATCAAAACCATTCTGTTCAAACGCATTGATCTAACAATATTTCGTTTAACTTCACATAAATTTGTTGTTACAATAACAATTTATTTTATAATTTTGTTGAAATAAAGAAAAATGTTAGTCGTTTGATGAAAAATTACTAAAATGTAATGATTAACATTAACATTAAGCTTCGTAATAGTTGTTCTAACAAATATTTATGGTATATATCAAACGCATAAAATACATTAAATTAACATTCACTGTATTTTTAAGTTTAGGGGCATATCCGAAATTCGTATTAGATTGTGACAGGACACAAATCAGCATCGTACGAGATCGTCACGCATCATAACGTTTCATAACTTTCATAAGTATTAATGCGTATTAGTTTATTATGCCTGTTATTTGTTGCCGTTTTGGAATTGGAACTATTATAACAGGCTTTTTAATATGGGGATAATGTGGTCGAAAAGTTACTCATAAAATGGGGATTTCCTGACATGATACAACTTTTTAACGGTAAGTCAATATTGTCAATTATTATTGTTTATTTGTTGCACCGCTCTTGGTGCACGTAACACGTGTTGTCTACGAACATGTACCATGTTAATGTGTTCGAATTAATTTGTCATAATAATGCATTTTCTAGACATAGCTTCCCCGATGGCCGGATGTGTCTCCAAATGTATTTATAGGAATACTTTTTATTTAATGTATTAGGTTGCTTATTATGTTTTTGAGATCTGTCAATGCTGCTCTTTTTAGTTGATAGCTTCATCTTCCAGGATTTGTTGTAATTAAGATTAAAAAACTAGTTCAAGAAAATTAAATTTGAAGACGAGACCAAGATATGTTTCGAAACGTAATATAGAAAAAAATAAATTTAAGTATTTATAATAGTTACCAGTTTCATTTTCAATAATAAACAAAGTCAAAGAAAATCCAACAAAATAATATACCGGTGTCCAGGATAACACGAAGTACATGGGTATCTTGGAAACCGTTAGAGATTCAAGGTTGGTTAAATGGGGAAAAAGTTGCGCACCCATACGGCTAAGTACAATCTGGGATTCTATTTTTAAAAATCCATTCCGTTACTGAGATACAGGGTGAAAACCAAAAGTGTGTGTTTAAAAACCTTAATAGTTTCTTTATTATAAAAAATATAGTCATCAAATTTTTAGCATAGCGGTAGTTAGTAATGAGTAACGCTGACCACGAGCGGTACCGCGCATCGGCGTAGAATCAGTTCGGACCGAGAGGAACGGTAGTATTACTTCGTCTGCGGAGCAGTACGGACATTTTCGCTGCCGGTCATTTGCGCAATTGTTTATCTGTCCTAGAAAAATTCTGATTTCGTCAGCAAAACGACCGCGGTCGGACAAACTAAAATTCATGCTCTCAATCTTGTGGCGGATAGTATCAGAAAATGTTATCCTGAGGTAGACGCTTTAATAACGCATACCAAAGCAGTATTTGTCAAATCACCGAAACGTATTCGAGAATTTCACAGACTGTGCCCCCGTATACCAGAGCCACCAGAACCTATTCTAACTCGTTGGGGAACATGGTTGCAGGCCGCGTTTTATTATCATAAATATTTTGACAATATTAAGAACGTGGTTTTACAATTCGATACAAAGGAAGCTGCCGCTATCCAGAAAAGCCAGTCGAAATTTCAAGATAGTCAGGTTAAAATGGATTTAAAAATCATTCACGACAATTACTTCGGGCTAGCAGATGCAATAGAAAAATTACAAAATCCTGCGGTGCCGTTAGAAGAATCTCTACAAATAGTGCAACATGTTCACGCACAGCTATGCGCGATTGAAGACGCAAAAACTGTTTCTGTTCAAGAAAAATTTTAAAGTGTTTTTGAGAAAAATTCTGATTTTGGCACATTAAGACACATTTGTGAAGGTGCGCCAACAGAATCGTTAAGTTATTTGAAAGATTATTTTACTTACGCAAATATTACGTCACTAGATGTAGAACGTTCGTTTTCTGCATATAAACACATTTTTTCCTCATACCGTACTAGTTTTGCCGAAACAACAGTTGAAACATATCTAATGTTGCAGATATTTAACAGACATTATTCACTTTGTGATTTCACGGAGGACTAAAATGGTAAGTGTTTGAGCACGTGTTATTTAATTTTTATTTAAAAGATGAGCGAAATTATTTGCGGCAGCAAACATCTCTATTAGCAGAATAACTCTAGTGGAACGCGAGGCCTGGTCGACTCTATGCTACTGCGCGGTACCGCTCGTGGCCAGCTTTAGTAATGAGGACTTCAAAAATGGTCTATGAAAAATTCTAGGCTCACTGGGTTCTTTGCGCTTATCCCCAACTTTTGTTTTTCTTATGAGCGCCATATTCGATTTTTACATTTTCGAAATGGTCATAAAAATGCTTTTCAACCATGTATAACATCCCTACGGTCAATGAAGAAAAACTAAGAAAAATAGCAAAATTATAATTTGATCGTAGTAGGCCGGCACCTATCCATACATTTATTAAACAATCGCAACGGCTCTGAACTTTCTAGCTGTCAAACACTCTTTGTAGTGTAAAAAGTCACTGATTTGTGATTTTAAAATGCCTCGCTTTTCGAACAAAGATGAATAAGATATGTTGGAGTGTTTTATTCTCTGTCGGAGAAATGATGAGATGGCCGCAGAAATGTATTTCAATAAATACCCAGAAAAACTTCAGCCAGGTAGAAGCATATTTCGGCGATTACGTAAAAATTTAATAAATCACGGAAGTTTCGTTAAGTCGAAAAGGAATAAGCGCACAAACGGAAATAAAGAAAATATGGTTCTGCGAAATTGAAACTACCATAGGCGTTGCCTGATCAACAGCCAGGCAAGGGCTTCAAAAGGGTGACGAAATGAGAAGAATGGACTTTTGTCAATGGTTCATCAGAAAACATAATGAAATTCCAAATTTTACTATGAAAATTCTATGGTCGGACGAAAGTCGCTTCACCAACTGCAGATTATTTAATCGCAAAAATACTGTTTTTTGGTCCAATGAAAATCCATATCTAATTCGTGGAGTCAGGCAGCAAGTGAAACGGGGGTTTTGTGTACGGATAGGTGTTATTGTTGGCCCTATCTTTTATAATGAAAACTTAGACTCGGCTAGATATTTAAGCCTCTTGTAAACTAATGCAGCAGAACGAATTATGGAACTCTCGCTTGCTACTTTGCAAAATATGTTTTTCCATCAAGACCTGCGCACAATGCTCAAATAGTGACAAACTTTTTAAATAACCAATATCATAAGTGAAATAGAAATCGACGACTAGTAAGGTGGCCTGCTAGATCGCCGGATCTCACGCCTCCCGATTTTTTTTATGGGGCTATTTAAAAAATTTGGTGTGCTCGAGATCCTATGAAACCGTAGAAGCACTACGTCGGGCAGTTGAAACAGGTGTAAATCGAATTGGTCCAGACACAATCAGGCAATCATGTGAGGCAGTCGTTGAACGTTATAGATTGTGCATACCAGAGAATGGTTGCTTGTTTGAACACCTACTTCAACCTTAATTCTAGGGTTTTGTTAATTTTTTTTATTGTCTCAGTCACTGATTTCGGTCATTTTGATTAAATAGTATGTATTAGTACGTTTCATATTACTCTCATTTTTGTTTTAGTGATGCTAGGTCGTCAAATTTATATCAGTGTTCTTATGAACCACCTTTAAGTAGTACGACCGCTTACAGTTGTTGAGCAAGCACATGTTAAATCACAGCCTACCACGGTCAAATCGTAATTTTTCTATATTTAATTAATGTCGAAAATGTAAAAATCCAATAAGAAAAACAAAAGTTGGGTACAAGCGCAAAGAACCCAGTGAGCCTAGAATTTTTCTAATGCCATTTTTAAAGTCCTCATTACTAACTACCTCTATACTGAAAATTTGATAACTGTATTTTTTATAATAAAGAAAATATTAAGGTGTTTAAAAAACGCACACTTTTGATGTTCACCCTATATCTCAGTAACGGAATGGATCTTTAAAAATATAATCCCCGATTGTCCTTAGCCGTATAAGTGCGCAACTTTTTCCTCATTTAACCCACCTTGTATCTCTAACAGTTTCTAATATACCCACGTACTTCATGTTATACTGGTCACCCGGTATATAAAATATATAATTGACATCTGGTTCGTAGGCTTCCGCAGTCGTCAATAATACTATACTCTTGGTTTCCGAGTTGGAACCACCTCGTTGTTGTAGCTTCTTCATAATTGACAATATGTGATATTTTGTAAAAATGACAACAATAATTAATTAATTCAATGTAAATACATTGTTTTTTCAAGTGAATAGGTAAGTTATGTTATCCATTTTGTGATATTAACCTGAGAAATTTCTTTAGATAATACCACACGAAATTAAAGTCATAACAGCATTTAAATATTATTAGAATTATGAAACCTGTTTTATTCATTTAACATAAAATTGTGTTTTCAGTTGTCCAACTGGGTTGTTGATGTAACACATTGCTCTAGTTTAACGTTACATAACACCTTCCTTATTTCAACAAAAGCGCATTTTCACTTTAATAAAATTATTTAGTTTCGATTGGAAAAGTGTGATTTCTCAATTCAACATTTGTACAGTAGTTACATTAACAAAAAAATTGCAAAAAAATTAACCTTGTTAATTCAAGAGGCATTTTTGTTTGACTGTATTTAACCCAAATCTTGTGGTTAAATGCCGGATTTTTGTTAAATTAACATATGTCCTTTGCGTGTAGCACTTTCTTTGAATGAGAGATTAACACAGAATATTTTGTTCCTTCAAGTAAAATATTATCTTAACTTAAGAATTTTGAAACTGTTGATACAATCAAAATATTGAATTGGGTAATAATAAAAAAAATAATAATAAAATTTGCAACACACGATAAGTTCACCTGGGAAAAATAGTAAAAGGTAAGTAGTAAAGATAAATAAATATATTTAGCTGGTCCAACAAAATATTTAGTTATTTTGATCAATCTAGACAGTTGCTTTAACTATACTTTATGTAGGAATAAAACGATGAGTTTGTTTAAGTTAACAAAATTTATGTTTGGGACAATCAAACTAAATCAACAATACGACGGTTGCCTTTTATATTTCGGGAATGGACTATCCTGGTGCAGTCATCTATCAGCCGACGTCCCTATCGTAAAGTTCGAGTTTTTGTCGGTATACTTTACTCAGAACGTTTCGACGTACAGGCGTCATTTGTGTTGTTTACAGTGAGTTGAAAAATTCATCTCGGTAAAAAAATTAAGTCGTGAACATTTCCGTGCAATAATTTTTTACAACTTTCGACGTGGATTATCGCAACAACAGTGTATCGATGAACTGAATTCGACTTTTGGCGACGAAGCACCATCAAAAACCACCATATATCGGTGGTATACCGAATTCAATCGTAGCCGTGGTTCGCTCAGTGACGAATTTTGCGAAGGTTGTCCTAAATCGGTTGTTGTTCCAGAAAACATCGATGCTGTTTGTGAACTCATATTGCAGGATCGTCATGTGACTTATAGTGAGATAGAGGCATCCTTGGGCATTAGTGGGACCAGCATACGTTCAATATTGCATGAACATTTGGTCACCAACAAATTTGTTTGTGTTGGATACCACATAATTCGACACCCGCACAAAAAAGGGCTCGTGTCAATTGGTCGAAAGAAATGCTCAAGAAATACGATTGCGGTGTTTCCAAACACGTCTATGACATCGTTACAGGCGACGAATCATGAATCTATGCACATGAGCCCGAGACTAAACAGCAGTCGAAAGTATGGGTCTTCAGGAACGAGCCGAATCCAACAAATGTTGTTCGTGCACGAAGCACTTCGAAACAAATAGTCGCCTATTTTTTCGGAAAAACCGGACATATGGCTACTGTACCGTTAGTGCAACGTCGGACGGTCAATTCTGAATTGTACACAACCACCTGTTTGCCAGAAATCTTCGGAAAAATGAGGGAAACCAACTGCCGAAGACCCATCGTTCTCCAGTAGGACAACGCGAGTTCTCACACATCGGCTCAAACAAAAGAGTTTTTGAGGACCGAAAAAGTCATGCGCCGTACAGCCCTGATTTGGCACCCAATGACTTCTTCTTATTCCCGCACATCAAAAATAAATTAAGAGGTCAACGTTTTTCAACGCCTGAAGAAGCGGTTGATGCGTTTAAAATGCATGTTTTGGAGGTACCTTCGTCGGAGTGGCAAAAGTACTTCGAAAATTGGTTCGTGCATGAAAAAGTGTACAGATCTTGATGGAGACTATTTTGAAAAACAATAAAGCCATTTGCGATGATTAATTTCTTTTTTTGCTTTCTATTCCCGAAATATAAAAGGCAACCCTCGTATTATTTGTTTGAAACATGATATTTGTTTCAAACAAATGTATTCAAACGTAAAATTTTATTGAATCAATTATGATTTGGTTGACTCTACTAGTGGGTTTTTCAGTTGTACACTAAAATTAAATCTAAGATTACTGATAAAAAAAGAGAAACTAAAAAATAAGTAGAAATAAATAAATAAAGCAAGAATATTTTACCAAACCATTTTGTTTTTTAAGCTATTATATTAACGTTACGATAGCTGACATTTTAATTCTATCATAATCAAAGTGCGGTTACCATACCTTATTATTTCTTCCTTGGGACCAACTGGTTTGGGATCTTCGGTTTTTACCGTCGAATTCAAGCTTTTTAAAACATCATAATTTATTTTCGTTGAGATTTTCTTCTCTTGCAGCATTTTTTCAATTGCCTCGCCCGCTGAACTGGAAGGGCCGACATTGGGTTTCCGCCGTCTTTTCTTCTTTTCTGGCTTGCCTTCTTCCCGCTCTTTCGCAAGTTTCTCCTCCTTGACTGAAATATTTAACCACGGCTTACCACTATGTTTGTTTAAAGGGAACGCAAACCTTTCTTATTTATATTTTACTTCTCCAAACCAAAATCACGAATATTTACGATGTATATAAAAACTGCGTGAATGATCAAAGTGTAACCTTTGAACTTTTTTCCTATTAAAGTAACTGCGCATTTATAGGGGAGTAATTTACATTTTTCATATAAAAAAGCGTTGTGAATATTCCGGTTGATGTGCTATTAATCTTGCATAAGGAACATGGATATAGTTTAAGGGCAACGGGAAAGTGTTGGTTTGACCTATTTAATGGTTCATCAATTATAAAGACATTGATATCGATTGACATTTCGTTTTCGTTTGATAACACTCGTTAACAAAGAATTTGTTAGATGTACAATTTATGCTGTGTCTTATGCATTCGTTATCGTTGGTTTTGAATTAGATAACAAGAACTTTTCTATTGTATTTTCTTGTAATAGACCAAACACAAAGCTATAGCAATGACGAATTACATACCATGTGCAAATAGACAATTTGATCGGGTACATACAATATTTACATGGGCAATTGCTTTGTAGTTATGCAATCCGTCGCACTCGAAAGAATAAAATAAGACACTAATAATGATTTCCAGGCCCAATGAACAAGAAACTGTTCGTAATAAATAACTTTATAAGAACTAACAATGCCTTTTACAAATTAATAAAAACTCAAGCTCAATCAATCATTAGCGCGAATAACACTGGGGAACAATTTGTATCACAATTTCTGTTGAGTTTGGTTTTTGAGCCGTTTTATAGTTAATTAGGCATGATGGTTTCAAAACTGTAGTTAGCTTCCTTCTACCACGTCAAGTTTTATCTCTACACCTTATGAGAATGTGACCACTCTTCGCGAAATCGAGCATGGATTATAGGAAGCACTATTGCTCTCCTATTGGCTGACACAAACCTCCGATGGCCGCCTGATGAATGACGCATAGGAGAACAGCGAGAGGTTTATACTTGTCTGGACTTGTTCAGTTACGCCTGAGATACTGTAGTGAGATGTTGTGTGTCGCTCTAAAACGGCGCAGCCCATTCCGACGTGGAGTCTGAGTTCTTGTTTATATACAAGGTTAGCAATGTTTACTGTTTATTTATATATGAACTAAAACTTTTCCTTATGTCTACATCTGCTAGTTCACGTCGTAAGTACTTAAACAGCCCCGATTCGTTTTGTTGCATATGTGGCAGTTTTACCATTCCCAGTCAAAGGACAAACATCAGTACGTTTGTCAGGCAAGTCTATTTTGCCTATTTTAAAGTGAAAATTGGTGATCAAGATAAATCATGAGCCCCTTACAAAGTGTGTAAGCAGTGTGTTGAGGGTTTACGGATGTGGACCAAGGGGACCACGTGATAAACTTCTATTTGGTATACCTATGATTTGGCGAGAGCCCAGAGATCATTCAAGTGATTGTTACCTTTGTATAGTGAAAACGTCAGGATATAACAAGAGAAACAAATGTAAAATAGAGTATCCTAGTTTACCATCTGCTATACGCCCAGTGCTTCATTCAGCCGAAATCCCAGTGCCAGTTTTCAATGAATTACTCTCTTTGGAAATACGGGAATACGAGTCTGGTGAAGATCAAAATTACCCCAACGATGAAGATTTTGAAATTAAAGATGATTCCGTTCGTAATGGCTTTGACCAGCATGAGTTGAATGATTTAGTACGAGATTTGGGACTATCCAAAAGAGCTTCTGAGCTCTTAGCATCAAGACTGCACGAGAAAAACTTGTTTGAAAAGGGAGCTAAGGTATCCTATTTTCGATCAAGAGAAAGTGCGTTTCTACGATACTTTCGAAGTGATGATGGATTTGTGTATTGCCATAATGTACATGGTTTAATGGAAGAGTTGGGAATTTCAGCCTATAACGCAACCGAGTGGCGACTGTTTATCGATGGCTCAAAGCGGAGCTTGAAGTGTTCTCCTCCACAATGGAAATTTATTGGGTTCAGGCCCGATAGGCCATTCAGTTCGTTTGAGTGAAGAATATGAAGACATAAAGAGAGTCATTGATTTGTTGCAATACCACATGCACCAATGGATCATTTGCGTTGATCTTAAAATGGTTAGCTTCCTTCTTGGCCAGCAACGCGGATATACCAAGTATCCCTGCTTTTTGAGTATGTGGGACAGCAGAGCTCGTGAGAAGCATTGGGTGCAGTCGAATTGGCTGCCACGATCTGACCTGAAACCTGGTGATCCAAACATTGTACATCAGCCACTTGTTGACAGAAAGAACATTATATTTCCACCTCTGCATATAGAATTGGGTCTCATGAAGCAATTCGTTAAAGCTTTGCCAATTGAAGGAGATTGTTTCAAGTATCTCATTTCGGCATTTCCTAGCCTGTCATTTGAAAAGATAAAGGCCGGTGTTTTTGATGGTCCACATATTCGGCAGCTTGTTAAAGATGAATATTTCATCGGAACAATGTCAGAAATTGAAAAGAATGCTTGGTTGGCATTCAAAAACATTGTTAAAGACTATCTTGGAAATACACGAGCACAGAATTATGCCAAAATTGTCCAGCAACTCTTGGAGAGCTTCAAACTGCTAGGTTGCAACATGAGCACCAAATTGCATTTTTTTACATAGCCATCTTGCTAACTTCCCGGAAAATCTTGGTGCAGTCAGTGATGAGTAGGGTGAGCGACTTCACCAGGAGGCACGATATCAAGGTAGATGGGATGTACGTACATATGATGGCTGACTATTGTTGGAGCATCAAGCGAGAATCTTCACAGATTAAACACTTCAGAAAAAGCTATAAGCGAAAATTTTTGCCTTAATATGTAATTACCGTTCGATAAAAAAACAACTATTTGTATGAACACAATTTAACTTGCAGTAACTATTATAGTCTTTGTATGAATAAAATTATTCTTTATAAACAGTATATTTGGTAAGTTTTTACTTTATTTTCTTTTATATGCACAATTTGTATGACTTTTGAGGGTATCCTGTAGCTTAAAAAGTTGACGTGATTGACAAAAACTGTTGGTTATTTTTGGATCCAGAGGCCAACAGTTAGTTGAAAACAAGTCACAGATTTAAGACAACGAAATTGCTGTTCGCCAGTGTAATTCTTCTTCTTGATGATGCCTCGCGAATAGATAAGAAAAATGCTGCGTGTGGCAGTCGCGCAATGTAGCAACTATAACGTTCAAGTCGTTTCCGGCCGGTCGGTATGTGACTTGAGCCTGCTTTACACGCCGTGATTTATTGGCCAATTAATTGAACAAGTTATTGACCAAGAAATCGGTAAAAATATGCTGCCTTTACACGCTACAATTAATTGAAGAATCTTTTAGTGATCGCGAATACTCGTTTAATTTCGTTAATAGTTGAACGGGGGAATTATTAACCAGGAAATTTTCATCTGCTTATAAAAATAGATTGGCAATCTGCCTTTGTCAAATGTTTTACTTAATTCAAATTATCCATTACATCATGATCATCGTAAATTTTCGAAATTTAACTCCATTTTACTTTAAAAATGCTAAACAAAATTCGTAGGTACCTTTTTGTTACTAGGTTGGTATTAAAACAGCAAAGTTAGTGAGAAATCGTCGGAAAATCGTGGCAAAAATAGAGCGCGCTCTATTCAATTCAATTAATCTGACGATAAATTGTTCAAGAAATCATACCGATTTTTGCCGTTTTACACGGTACGATAAAATTGAAGATCGACTTGTTCGATTAATTGACCAATAATAAATCGCGGCGTGTAAAATAGACCTTAAAAATATTTTAATAAATGCAGAAAATGCCGTATATGTAACCCTATGCACACAAGAAATTTTAATACAAAAAGTATACATGCAGGGCTTTCATTTGAAAACTTCCTACCTTGAGTAACTCTTTAATTAGTAAAATTATCAAAAATCACAAGACACGTCCACAACTTATTCTAATCAGTTGGGGAACTTTCACCCCCTACATTAATTTAAACAATGTAACTCTATTTTTAAGCGCTTATTAAGTATTTTAGCAACCGATTTCATCGTCGGATTTTAAGCGAAAATAAACCAGACTAGGGGTTCTGTTCGGTAACATTTCCGTTAAGTTTGCTCTCTACTTGCTTCATTGTAAAACCCTTGTTACACTCACGTAGCCACCCGTAGTAATAACTATTCAGTTTGTTAATTTTATAACTATGAAATTCTAATTTTGCAATAGCTAGAGCTATAAATAATTTAGCTAGAGCCATCAGCAATCAAAGTAGAAACTTTCTATAAATTATAAGATTTTTCTGTTTAAAAAATAAAACTATTAAAACTTAAATTCTCTTTTATTTATTTATTTATAGGTAAAATTTGACAAACTCTCATGACCAACCACTGCTTAAATACTGGTGGAATGTTTACAAATTTTTATAATTAAAATACTACTGCACTATTGTATTTCGTACTTCTTCTGCTCATATATGCCATTGCCCCTCCTGCATCATTTCAATCACATTATTTTCATTATAATTGTCATCACCCAACCCTAGAATCTCCTCTTGTGGAACATCGTGTTAATAAAAACATGCTATGTTGTGTAAACCACCACAACTGTAAATAATTTTTCCTTTCTTTATGGGATCGTACTTGACAAATATCTAGTAGGGTAGGTAAGGACTCATTTATAGGCGCGAGTCCCATACATATAGCGAATAATATTGTCGCTTGTGCTACGTCCCCTTCGCTCCTCACTGCCCCAAGGCAAGCGCACACACTCGTAACTCAGTCGACTGGCATACTTAGTCGAGGTAACAGCTGAGCACAGATTTTAGGAAATACGTAATATATCTTATTTGATTTTTATCCTATTGATGGATTTTAATCGTTGATTATTTCGAAATAAATACTATTGTCGTATATCAAGCAAAGAAAACGCCTTTAATTTAAAAGGAAAATGACGAATTCTAAAACTAAATAGAACCTCTCATTATAAACTAACAAAACTACAATTTTCCATTTCCAAATATCCAACATATTAAATGTTCAAATGATAATAAGCGCAATACAAATACTTACATGTTTTCTAAATCTAATTAATGGAATTTTATGATAAAATGAATCGTATTTGTATGTGTAAAAATTCAGTTGAACGTATTATAATAAATGTTCAAATAAGCAGTCATTTGCTCTACCGTAGCACCATTTAACGACCTCTTAGTTTATAGGAACATAATTAAAAAGAAAATTATTCTACAGTATAATTTCGAGACACAAACAAAGCAAATCAAAAATAGCCAAGGAAAAAAGATGCGAGGCAAGGATGATCAATTAAAGAAATAAACTACGGGTATAATGCATGGCTAGAGTCTAGCGCGATCCTCTCCTGACAGCGATTGGATTCTTACTGGCTTCCAAAGACTCCCTCCACTTTATACTTTCATAGCGGGCAAACGTTGCAACACTGTCCATATATGTTAGCGGTTCACATTACTACGAAACTTACTAATGTGGTATATCGAGATTTTAATAACCCATCTTTTTTTAATAATGTTACGAGCACTTATTAAATTGTAAAACCCTTATTACACTCAGGTGGCCCGTAATAATGGTAATTCAATTTGTTAATTTTACAACAGCAATCAAGAATCTATAAATCTATAAATATAAATTGTGAAATTCTACCTTTCTTTTATTTACTGTTTTATTTACATTACACAACGAATATGTTGCAAAAGGACGCATGTGCACGTTAACAAAAAAACTATTGAGAAGTTATTGGACAAAGAATATTTTCTAGGCAGAAACATATTTGAAATCTTACTACTAAAGAGGAAAAAAGATAAAGATAATGAAAAATGAGAAAAAATTAAAAAATAAAATGCCATGCATGAATGTTTGTCCCTCTTCCTGTTCCCCCTCAACTAGCAACAAGTATACATGGTGTAACACGTGATGCTGTTTTTTTTAATTTTTTTTTATTCTTATTTTCACTCTACTCCCTATCCCCTTTTACACTTTTAACTTGAATTCCAAATTTAATCATCCGTTTTCCAATTTTATTTTCATTATTCACGACACCTTTCAACCTTTTGCTATTGATCAACTTTACCATTTAAAATGATTTTTTCAATTTCCACTTTCACCATTTTGCTTCTATTAACACAGCTTTTACTTTACATTTTAAACTTAACTCCAACATTTTACAATATGATTTAATCTATAAGGCTTTTGACTGTAAGTACAATATGTTTTCTTTTTAATTTTATATTGATGTAAAACTAGTAGTAGAGCACTATTATATAAATTTTGTAAGGAGTTCTACTTTAGCATTTCCGAACCGTACAGCATGTACCATTTACATGGTAAATTGTAAATGGAACATCCTGTACTGACTTGTATTATATTCTCCACCGACCGTCTGCAGTTACATTTCATAAAAGTATATGAACAAATCGCATCTGTTCTTGCTTAAATATGTATAAATATATTAAAACAATGATAAATCAACTTCAAGCAAAAAACTTCCATACGTATTAAACCCCACGCTAACATACCAATCGCTGTTGAGGCAGCAGGATTTAACTTTAAATTGATTACAGTCACACATCTGCGTTTCATTAAAAAGTTTTTAACAAAATTCGCAAAACCCTGCAATTATAAAATTATCGGTTGATCGAAATGAAAACGTTTACAGTTCTAACTTTGTGCGTAGTATTTCGCCAATTATTTGTCTCTCGAGCTGGAAGTTTGGTAGCAGAGCGCGTCGGCTCGTTATTAAACTCCTTAATAAATTGCGCGCGATACAATTGCTTTTAAATTGAATTGTAAAATTGCTACTACCGCTTCGACGAATAAGCTCTTATACAATTAACTAATCTGAAAATACGCGGGCAACTTTTGAAACTGAAGCATTTTCAATATTGTTTTGTTTTTACACTTACATAAGTTGAAAATTATATTTAACTAATTTAAGCTAATAACACATGCCTAAAGATTTGTTAGCATTAATTATTGATTTTATTATTTATTATTAAAAATTAAAACATTTTGGATAAACTGGCAAAATAAACTAGCTACGTCTCCAGCAGTCACGTCAATGTTTCAGGAAGTTACCTATATTGCACCTATTCAAATTCGAATTCAAATCATTTCCTTTAACGTGATTTGATTGACATATATTGTAATACTATATAATTATTTCCTGGTATTACTTAAGCTCACATTGCAATGTCTTGAATTATACAGAGACTCGCAATAGTATAGGTTCAGCAATGACACAGACCACGTTTACATCGGGAGTTATAAACTACCATAGTTACTAATCCTGTTTAAGCAACTGTTTACATCATAGGAGTTAGTACTCCTAATTGATATTAGGCATATTTTATGACCAACATACTATTTTAAAAAATAAAAGCAGCACTTCTTGCTATACAATAGGTAAGTTGAAAAGTTTGTGCGGTATTTTAGGCGGTAAACAGTCGACAACATCGAAGTATATGTTGTATTTGGAATAATGTCTCAAATTAGCTGTGCTATTTGTTCCTGAGTTATTTTCGCAATGTCTAGTCTGATGTAATGAAAGACATTATTTTTCTTCCTCACTTATGATTACGCCTGGCACAGAGCGCTTCGCGTCAGCTTATAAGTAAAATTGCCCGGCCCACGACGCGACGTACATATGTATACAGGCGAATCGGCATGAGCTACACTGAGCTCATGGGTATTTGGACACCCTTGGATTTTAGATTTTTGTATATTTAGGAAATACATTCCAGCATTATTGAATAATATGGTAATAATCAGTAAAATTCACTTAAATGCATTAAATAATATGGGTATAATAGCGACAACAAAAAGCATATTTCTTGAAATTCTAGGAAAAATGTAACAGTTGGTAATTTTACTATGAATCATGAATCTATAATAAAGCCATTTGAAGTAACATTTTTAAGTTATCGTTCCGTGTTAGTAGCGACATCTCTCAACGAATAGTGTTTATAATTTCGTTTGAAATTTTAAAACGTGCCGAAAAGGAAAGAAATTAGTATTGAAACACGTGCTCTGTTAGTAGCATAGCATAACTTAGGCATAAGCAATCGTCAAATTGCTAGAAAATTACATTTAAATCCATCTACTGTTGATTATAACATCAAAAAATACGGTGAAAGTGGCAGTTTTCCAAATAAAGTACGAAGTGGTAGACAACATCAGCTCAAGATATTGCAATCGTGGTGTCCTGCAAGCGAAATAGAAAAAAAACAGCTCCAGAAATCGCCGCTGAAATCAATACTGTACTTCCGAAGCCGATTAGCGTGTTCGCGGTTAAATGCCGTTTGCAAAAAAGCCGGCCTTCACGGACGAATTACGATGCGAAAGCCCTTGCTTTGCCAAATTAATAAGAAAAAGAGGTTACAATGGGTACGTGAACATCGAAATTGGACGGTAGAAGATTGGAGCAAGGTATTATCGACCGACGAATACAAATTCGAGATTTTCGGTTCGCGAAGACGAGTGTTGGTAAGAAGATCTGTAGGTGAACGTGCACTAGAGCAATGCACAGTCTCTACAGTCAAACACGGCGGTGGTTCGGCAATGATTTGGGGTTGTTTTGCTGGTACATCCGCAGGTGATCTTCGTAAAAATCTCGTAAAAATTCAAGGCATAATGAGAAAAGAGCAATACAAACGCATCTTAGAGGAAAATGCAATACCTTCTGGTGTAAGAATTTTGGGTCAGAATTTTGTATTCCAAAAAGACAATGACCAAAAACATACTTCAAAATAATGCAAGCAATATTTAGAACAGCTGGAAGAGGAAGGGACACTAATAACCATGAAATGGCCATCTTTGTAGGTGAACGTGCACTCGAGAAATGCACAGTTTCAATCGTCAAACACGACTGCCACTTTCACTGTATTTTTTGATGTTATAATCAACAGTAGATGGATTTAAATGTAATTTTCTAGCAATTTGACGACTACTTATGCCTAAGTCATGTTATGCTGCTATCAGAGGAGGCGTTTCAACACTAATTTCCTTCCTTTACGGCATGTTTTAAATTTTTAAATGAAATTATAACACCATTCGTTAAGAGATGTTGTCGTTACTAACATGGAATGACAGTAGACCGTAATTTAAAAATATTACTTCAAATGGCTTTATATTTTTCCTGGAATTTCAAGAAATGCACTCTTTGTTGTCGCTACTACCTGCACTTTTATGACGTTATTATCTCTCATACAGATAAAAGAAGTAAATAGACCTATACTATTTAATGAATTTAAGTGAATCTTACCGATTATTAGCATACTATTCAATAATACTGGAATGTATTTCCCAAATACATTCTTTGTATACAAAAATCTTAAGCCCAAGGTTGTCCAAATACTTATGGGCGGTAGTGTACGTTAATAAACATCAAATGTTCCCCCCCAATTATGTTTTTTTTTATGATCATATTGTGTAATTGTGTTATTTTACCTAAAATTTCACTGGCCACTGTATTTAACTTTTACTCCATTATTATTTTCCAACATTTTTTGATTCAATGCAGTACTATGTCAACATATTGTTAGATTCCGATCTACATTAAAGAAAAGATAGGTTTTTACTACTTCGCAGTAATATATCTAACAATGATTTTAATATGCAACTAAACCTGCCACAAACTAGGTCAACATCGTAAAAATTGCCACCGAAGCTAGTTTGTCATAAAAATTGCATCACACCTACAAAAGACCTGTAAGTCCCATCAGACCTGTAGTAAATAGCAAAGTAGGAACATCGTAGGACAATTGGTACATACGAATGTCTACATTTAACTGACCCAATGATTGACGAGGTAATCTATATGCAGGGAACATCCGCTCAGCCAGGTAGCAATGTCGAATTGTCCTAGTGTATTCTCGCTCGGAGAACTATGTTAGCTAATACCGAATACAATCCGCTTATTTTTAGAACGGATTAAGAAAGTAACAAAGGTAATTTAACAATGTTAACAGCGAAAGTGCCGTCTCGACCGAATACCAATCAGTTCGATTACATGCGCAATGTTCTTTTATTTACATATTTAAGCAGCGTCTAGTCGTTGTTTCTAATGCATTCAGACTGATTTTACGTAGCAACGTTTGCGCTGATAAAATCAGCTGCCAACTGAATACTGATGTCGTTAAGTTCGTTTGCAAGTTCGCAGTATTAACTTAACGAATAAATTCAATCTTACATTGTAGATAGCGTCCGTAATGCAGTCTAGATGTAACTTTACAGTAGGATTTGAAAATATTGGTGATAGACATTTTCTACAAGATAGTCTGTGACAAATCTACAATATAATATGGAGGTAAAAAATTGTTTTTTTCTAAAATGCTTTAAACAACTTACTAAAATGTAACGTAGAGTTACATTGTGTAAATGGTAGAAGGTTAAAATTTTCAGATAATCTAATAAACACCATAAGCTATCTTCCAAAAGTTTATCCAATTTCTGGATGTACAAGGTGATCGATAAGTAGCGAACCTTGTTATTTCAAATAGAACGCCCTTTTTTTGATATTTTTAGTTTATTCACCTTTTAGTTTATACATATGTCTATTTCTAGCAGACTCCGAGATATGTGTCTATAATTTTGTCTTCAATCAACTAAAGGTAGATATACGAGGTAGGCGCCATGAATTCTCGGCTTGACATAGAAGAAATAAACTTGGTAAAATATAGCAATTTTTATTTTTCAATATAATTTCCCCTAACTTCAATGCATTTATTACAACGATCAATTAATAAACATAAACATAATTTTATTGTCGTAATCTTCACATAAAAGGGCATTAACATTGTCATAAATAAATATATGTATTGTTATGTTATGTTCAACGTTGTATTTACGACAACAACTACTTCCCTCGGTTGTCACTTCGGTACTGACCAAATGTCAGGCTGGCCACTCGTTGGCAACCAAATATCTCTCTTGCGGGGATAATGGGAAATTTCTTCGGTACCATCCCCTCTCAGCCAACCGTTCATGAGGCGAGGATGGTAGAATTTAATTATAAGTCCAGATAACGACGAGTGTGGGGTATCATGGACAATTCTACTCATTTATCAATTTTTTTATTCAATTATTTCTTCCAAATTAATGTAAAAATCGTCTGGAATAAGCAACAACGTAAATGGCAAAGCACAACAGATAATATTTCATCAATTAACTCTTTATCTGAAAGGTTTCTATAAATTAGCAGTGGATTTTCTATTTTAAAGCTTGTTGGTGACAATTCGTACCACAGAATCATCAACAAACAACCTCCTGGTTAAGTCACTGCATTCGTTCTCGTATGCTTATATCATTTTGATTGAAAGTCATCGAAGTGTTAGTTTCTATTTGGGTAAATTATCAAAATTAGCTGTGAAAGAAAACAATCGCCGGTCTTTCGCGATTTAAAATAAAAGAAAGAGGAGCGACGCCCTAAAATTATCATCAATCTTTATTCGGCCTTGGTTGAATCAAAGTTTGTCGTGAATCCAATCCAAAGATAAGTGTTCGTTGTGTATTCAAAGTCATTATCAGAGAAGTAAATAGGGTTAAATATCCAGAACAGGCAGTTCCTGTGGTGTGTATATAAACAGAGTGTTTATATACATTGGCGTCGTTCGAAAGTTTAAAGGTTAGTTAATTTATAAAATCTTAAAATTCGTTAATTTGATTTTACTAAGTTGCAAATTCATTCAAAATTGCCGCAAGGGTATCTAGGGATACCCCCGAACCTACAAAATTCATTAATTAGAGTTAAATTAGAAAATTTAACAAAATCTGAGTAAAAACCCCTGAGAAAGATATTTCAGTATAGATAAAAATGTATGTGGGACAAACACAACAAAAAACTAGTAAACTGGACCAGCACAAACATATTAAAATTCTACATTGAAGTATTCGTCGAGGGTGTAAATTACATGTTCCACTAGCAGCTTTTTTACCCTCATCTTAAATTGCTCGCTTGTGCCTTAAATCTATTTGGCAGGTGGTTGTACGACTGCATAATAATTTTTAAATAATGATTCTATAATCTTATAAAAATAATCTAAAGTTTTTCTCTCAAAATGTTGTATTACAATCGCTTGCAACTCACTATCGTCCTTAAAGCGACGTCCCCTAAGGTCTTTCTTAAGAAAAAACAAATAAGAACCATCGTTTCATCTCCTGTGAGAATGGACTCCAAAATCGGTTTGGGGTCGTCTCCACACATGTTTAAAAACGAGCGCGCACACTCGACCCGACGTTCACGTTGGAGAGCAGAAGTAAGATGCGGTACCCATCTTGCACTAATCTTATTCATACCCAAAGGGTTATGGAGAATTCGGCGAATATTTATTTAAGAAATTTTAGATATCACTGCTAATTCCTTCACTTTCAAACGGTGGTCTGCTAATACCATTTCTTCAATAACTGAAATGTTTTGAAGCATTATCAGTTCAATTGGCATCTTCAAGGGATTCTTGCCCCAAGCGGAAACACTTTGCTCACTTTTTACCGTGGAATATGAAGGAGATAAATCACCATAAACGCCGTCTAAACGTTGTCTAAAGTGAGCAGACGTATGAGCCTGTCAGGCCGAGAATTTATGGCGTCTATCTCCTATCTATTTCCTTCAAAACATCGGGAATGCATATTCATTTTAACGCAAATTTTTACGAGATAAAATTACGCACTTGGCTCTAACTAAACATGGTACTAAAAGGCCTTCGAAATATACTACAGGATGTTCAGTATTGAACACCAAACAACGCCGAATTCCTTCCTACCTTCCACCTGAAATGTATTTTTTTTCTATGCTACCATATATTTTTTTTGTCTCCACCGCATTGGAGATTTATAACCCTGGCATGTTTATATAATGTTGCATATGTCATTTTATTATCAGTAAAATAGATATTTACAATTAAGCGCGACTCCTGTGTTTGGACATTGCATCCAAATGGTTTCTGGTATTAGTATTGTTTGATTACCATAACAACAGTAAACAAAACATACTGACATTGCTGTTCTTAACTGTTGATTCCAAATTTTAAGTCTAAGTAGTTACTTACGATTTGAAGTACATAAAAATTACGATTTGAAGTATATAAAAAAAGAGTTGATACATATGATTTATGTAGGAAGTTAGGGGTAACGCAAGCATTCCAGTGTACAACAGAAAAGTGCAGAACAGCTTTTACAAACAATTGCGCAAATGTATGTAGCGTTCACTGTATATTGATAAATAAGTCGATGGCTATTAATTATTACGATAAAAATTACAATAAAGATTACTAAGTTTGCTCATACTGTATTTCAATTATGTTACAGGTCATTATTTTTTTTTAGTTTTTTTTTGCTTTGATTTTAAATTAAAGCTGATATATTTATATTCACATCATTTATTGTTAGCCTGTATGAATTTTTGTTAAAATATTGTTTCCCTTATTCCTTTTCGCTAAAAAGATGCATTAATAATGATAGCAAGGACTGTGGGGTAGTATGGCAAACAACATAGAGTATCGGCACACTCCCACCACACAAAATATTAATTAATTCTCAACCGAGTTACCGAATAAATCTGTTTTTTATTCGGAATTCTTTCCGTTACTCGGTTGAGAATGGAGGCCCATCCAGCCTTTGAAACAGCTGTTTCGAATTCATTAATATTTTGTGTGGTGAGGAGTGTGTCGATACTCTGTATTGTTTGCGATGCATTAGTACGTACTATTTTCTTTTTTTACATCAGTAAACTAGATGTTTCCAATAACATCAAATCTTAGCTTTAATTTGACAAATGTTCTCGGTTGTGGACATCGTTGGTCAGGATAGCGCAGCTTATACATCATGTGAACTAAAATATATCACTTCTTTCACGTTTTCCGAATACCTATTACCTTACTCTTCTTTACCTTGGTACGAAACTTTGTGTCAACAGTCTAATATCGTCAATGTCAGTATTTTTGTTTACTATTGTCATGGTAACCGAACTATATAACACCAGAAACCATTTGGATGTAATTTCCAAATGCAAGACTTTACTTTAACTGCTTAATACCACGTCGAGATAGAAAATTAAGTACGTAATTTAATCTCGTAAAAATTGAGGCTAAAATGTATTTTCATTTAGGATATTTTGAGGAAAATATATACACTACCGGCCATTGAAGTTAGGGCAACTATTACAATTTTAAAAGATGGATTTTTTTCTATATTCAATGCCCTCAGTATTACTGTAAAAACGTCTACAACAAAGTTAGAATAAGAATAAGGTATTCAAGACGGAAATCCTCATTAGAATAAATGTTATAGAGGAAAATGTCAATTTATTCTAATACCAGATAATCAGATCATTAGAGACGATATTTAATGAATGGCCTATAAACATGTTTACATCAGAGGGAATGGGTCCAAGGGATCGTAAAATTTTACCTACGTGTCTCCGATTATAATATGGAGTAATTCTGATTATACTCCCTGTGAATCAGTCTATTAGTAAACTAATTTCGATACGGATGTTTGGTTGCAGTGTTTGTGGAAGTAATATTTTAAAAATGCCAAAAGGAAAGCTTATAACTAGAAAAGCGATCGGCTATTCTCACATTACTTGAAGAAGGATATTCCGTGCGTGTGATTGCAAGTTACAAAATCAGGTGTGCATTATACTATTCACCGATACCGAACCACCGAGACATTATAAGACCATAATCGCTCAGGTTGATCGAGGATAACAATGCGTGCGGAAGATTGACGCCTTACAGTGCTAAGCAAACGAAACCTACGATTGACGGCGCATTCGTAGCAGAATTTATTTTTTTTAGCAATAAATTTTTATTTTCTTTCGCATTATTACCGTTTTTACTCACGCTTGCAATAATTCACTAGCCGTCCTAATTTCAATGGCCGGTAGTGTATACCTACATTTAGGCGATTGACGACAAAATTATAAATCTATTAGAAATAGACATATGAAACCTATATTATATTGGTTTATTCCTAGATGGAGAAGCCAAAAACGCAATAATATATAGGGCGAAAGTAGAGACACCTATCCTTTTTTTATCACCACCTTGTTACTTCATTGTTTTGATTGTAGAGGATTGCAGAGGAATTGTAAATAATCGGAAAAATATAATTTACTGGCACATACGGTTTTTAGAAAAATATACTTTAAATTAGGAAACTTACGTTTTAACTGGTCCAAATAATTCGCGTTAAGCTTGTGCCATAGACCGTTTTTGTATTGGAATTCATCTTCACTCATAATGTAGGAATCTAACTCGGCATCATCTATATCATCGAAAGACATATCAAACTCCACGGTAGTATTGTTTGATGGTGCATTAACTACATCGTCCAAAGAATTTGCAAGACCCATACTAGCTATATTCGGTCCTGTAAAAAAATATAAAAATTTAACAGTGGAATGTAGAATTGATGATGGAGTAAAATTACATCAAATGGCAATAACAACATGTTTTACAAATGCAACATTTCCATAAGAATTTTATTGCCGATTGCTATACGTGTCACGAATAAAAAGTGAAAAGTAATGACCACCCACACTTTATAAACATATATTACCGCAAAGTTAAGAATTTTCTTTTCCGGACGTCTGCATTTCAAGCCTTCTGATATTTGTATACCTTCTCCACTAAAAATCTTATGAACACCTTTAGTGCATAAAAACGATGTTCTGTAGCCACTTTTACTATACGACGATCATCACTTACAGTTGTTTTGCGATTGCCGGCACAGTATGTTCTGCCACTGCTTGTACTAGGAATATTATTAGTTAATTTCGCGATTCTCAGAACAGCTTGATGTGATACACTCTCTTTTTGTGCAACTTCACGTTGAGAGAACTCTCCCGTCTCTAGAAGAGCAGCAATTCGTGCTTTTTTCTCTGTGGCTATATCCTTCTTCTTTCCAATTATGATAATAACTAAACCGTGACAAACGGTTGCACCCGCAAAGGCGCCATGAAAGGAGCTGTGTTTACTATATACATACAAGGAATCGAGTGGACGTTCGGTTATTATCGGTTGATCGGTTTACGTATACTATTTATAATGTTCGAGAAACTAGTGGAACCGTCCGGGGCGTACCGCACAAAAGTAGACACGATATTAATAAAAAAATAATAGATTATTATTTTTTATTGACGTATCGATGACCACTGCGGTAATGTGCGACTGCCATGGTACGCCGCGCAGTACCGCAACATAAGCAATGCTTCCATTGTCGAATCGGTCAGGCCTCGACGACGGTCTGAAAACGTTCTCGTATACTTTGCAAATGATCGTCCAGCATCTAATGAAGTAAGATGTGCGAAATTCAAATACTCCTGTATCTCTTTTGTGCAGTCTTGAATTCCAGATATAGATCGAACCTTTTCTAAATCCGGATTTTTATTTAAAACTGCACGAAATTTTTGCGCGACATCTAGTCCTATAGGATCCGTCAAGCTTTCTAGAGCGGCTGCTAAATTGTTGATGTTATTTAATGAGTCTTGTATAGATAAGAGAGTATTTTCTAACTGCGAAATAGTTGGTGTCACTATAGAATAGTTTATAGCAATGTCATCTATTTCTTTTTGAACGTCCGAATCGGAAAAAAGTTGCTGGTTCTCGCGAACCGCTTCAGAATTAGAAGAATTAAGTTTGAAAATGACATTCACTTGGGAATAACATTTGCGATAGTAAGATACTGCCTCGATCTATGTTCCCCATCGCGTCAATACAGGCTGAGGTGGTAGCGGAATTTGCGGATACAATTGCTTGAATACGCGGATATGTTTGGGTGATTTCACAAACACTTTTTTGGTAGATGATATTAAATCATTCACCCTAGGATACTTGTTTCGAATTGTTTCTGCTACGAGATGACATGCGTGTATGAGGCATCTTATGTGAAGAAGAGTCGGAAAGCATACATTAACATCCTACCAGCTTTCAGTATTGTTGCGGCTCCGTCAGAAACTAACATGGTGATTTGGGCTCCTACGATACAAAATTCTCTTAACATATTTTTTATTGTTTACAACGGTTTCGGCATCAGTTCTTTCAATCCTTTTACTGGCTAACAACAAGGAAGCTGCTGGACAATTACGTTTTAAAGGACGCGCCACAATATGAATCACGCTGTGTTTCTGAGCATCAGTAGTTTCGTCCACAGTGAGCTAGATTTTTTGATTTCTCAACTCGTCTTTCATACAGTCTTTTACTGTACTTTGCACATGTTGTAAATTGTACCGCAATTGTCTTTTTGATGGTAGCTGCCATGATGGAACATATTTATCCCAAAAAAGAAGAAAGTGTTCTTTATCTACTAGGTGTTGTGGGATGTTGCACGTGCTCAACATTAAAATAAAGTCATACAAAATTTGCAAGTACGGAATATTGTTTCTTAAATTCAATACATGACGTTTACTTTTAATATGACTACTACATTCAAATGTCGTGCGACCTAGCAACCTTATACCGTAAAATATGCAACGAATGCGCGAACCTGTAAATTCCAAACCAGGGAAACGCCAAATATATTTCTTCACATGCGATGCAAGAGGTACACCGGGCTTGCGTCCCATGTTTTTGAAAGCACACAATGAGAATCCGATATATAACCGAACTATCGAACTCCTCAATGTCTATCGCATTACTGAACTCTGCATCCACATACGTACATACACCCCCCCGTACAGGCGTCTCTGCGGGTGCAACCGTTTGTCACGCTTTAATAATAATTGACCGCGAAAATAGACGCACACAAATAAAATCAAAACTTCTTTGGAAAGTCGGTAAAAATACTGTTTTTATTTATATTTGCAATAATACTAACGAACTAATGAACGACACAATTCAAACTAAACATAGTTATTGTAAGTATGAATGGCAGACGAGACGGCAGAGAGACGTGATTCATAGCAGGTGGATAATCAGTTTATTGCACCCCCAAGCATTATTTTTATAACCAGCAATTATCTGCGGCCATAATGTAGGGTATTACTCAAACAACAATTATGTATTTATAGATTTTCAAAATTAAAATTGTATTTAAAAACTGTTCTTGACACATTTGACAGGGTATTTTTCTACAAATAAGAATGACGTCTTTTATCCAACTATGTACAGCTTACAATGAAAAATTTCAAAATCCACTTTTTAAATTTAAATTTGAACTTCGGCGCAATGCGCATGCTCTATAGATATAATCGCTGCAGCAGAACATAATTGTTGAAAGTGGTAGTTAAACAAGGCTCATACCCCAGCATGTAGGTTAAGTTTACCGTATGTTTTTGTTAATATTTAACTTATAATAAATAAGTTAAAATCAGAAAAGTCTGCAGTTCATTTACAAACACCATCTTCAGAGGATTGGTGGTATCAAACTCGAAACTATATTTATTATTTATATTTACAATATTTTGTAGTCAATGGTATAATTATTTTGGTATATTTGGTTGTCACTAATTACTTCCATGGATATTTTCTACTTAAATTTTACACAATAACGTTCCGAGGATAAATACCATTATCACTATTTTGGTTGTGTCTTGCAAGGCTATATTTAATGTTCATTATTTCTTACCCAATTCTCTTTCTGGCTCATCTTTGGGAATAGATGTTCCCATTTCCTCTTTGAGAATTTTATTTACCGTTCCCAGAGTTGACTCCTTAATGAATTTATTCGCATCATTTTCTTCTTCGGTTATTGGTATGCCTGTAAAATCCAATATTGTATTTTTCAATTGTGCAGTAATCATAAATATTACTTCTGTAAATAAATTATGCAAACAAAATTGAAAAATAATTTTATTGAAAATTCATGTGACGCCCAAAATTTGCGAAGTTAAAATTTATTTATTATATTTATTATTTATTTATTTTCAAATAACTTACGTTTTCTTTTCCGAGACTTGTTCTTCTCAAGCTGCATTTCAATATCCCTCTGAAGTTCCGTTATGGTTTCCGCTTCCTCTTCCATGAACTAGAATGGAAAATCAAACTTTTAAAACACTGTTTGGTTGCTGGTGGTTTAATTATGCAAACAGGAGTCGGATAAACATTGAGAATAGAATTTCGATTGAATATAAAGTAGCTCCGATTGGGGTGACAAACGCAATTGAATGCTCTCCATTTTA
The DNA here is from genome assembly GCA_029619315.2 of Dynastes maya. NCBI lineage: Eukaryota > Metazoa > Arthropoda > Insecta > Coleoptera > Scarabaeidae > Dynastes > Dynastes maya. The sequence continues at coordinate 32,218,104 of JAROYE020000003.1, forward strand.
GATGATCTGCTAAATTATGTAGTACTGAAATCGGCATTGTATTGAATGCAAAATGTATAAATTAGAAAAAGAATTAATATTTGAGAAACAATTGTACCAGTACTAAATGAAAATCTAAAATTTTCATTTGAAAACATGAAACGTAATACATTACTAGCTATACCATAGCTAAAGTTCCCTGGGAATTCGCCGATTTTTGTGAAAATTGATCTTGATAACATAACACGTGAACATTTTATATGTATTACTTTTTAAAGACGGTTTGTAACACTTCTAAATCAGGTGAATTGAAGTATAACAGAAAGTTAAATTGTTAAAAATTTTGCTGTAAAAATAAAAGCAATTATTTTATCGTTTGGGTGTCTAAGTACGAGATAGGCGTCATAAATTCTCGATCTGGTAGGCTTATACAGGTTTGAGAGTGTTCAAACGCCGTTGCGTTGTAGTTGCACATGTGCGAGGCCTACATTATTGTAGTGGGATGTTCGATGTGAAGAGCGTACGTTTAAATGTTACTAAATTCACATTAATCAATTTAATATCAAATTCGTTAATATTTAACGAATTTTGATTTTAACAGAACATTTGCGCAATTTGAATTATTTTCGATTGCTATGCGAATTCTGATATTCTGATTATTTACATTATTAATCTTTTATTCTAAAAAAAAAAAAAAACTCAGTTAATGTTTCGTTACAGGAAACAATCAAAATTCCGAGTTATTTTAAGTTATTGACGTTTTTAAAAAATTATTTGTAAAAATGACATATACACACACAAGTAATACGCTGTATTTGGAAAACGACCATCAAAATTCCTTACGTCACCTGCGACACCGAATTCGATCTTCAAAACATCAAAATTAAATATTAAGTTGTTAGATTGGCAATGCCAGGGACAACCGATAAACAAGAAGTTAGTTACGTAAACATTCTGACAGTAAAAAAACACTTTTCGACAGAAAAATCTAAAAATTGCATTTTAAAAACTAAACGTTGCTGAAATTATTAAATTTAAAGTATTGAAAAACTGTAAAAGAGAAATAGAAACGGTTACAAATAATAATGAAGAATATTTAATCAAGCACACCATACATCCAGAAGACAATCAAAGGGGTTTTAGAAGAGGATATGAGATTATGATACTGCTGAAAAAAGAAAACTAGGACTCAACGAGGACTCATTAGAAGAAGGGACACACAAACACATATTAATTGTAAGTAATAAATGTTGTCTCTGTAAGTGAAAAACTTAAAATAAAAGGAACGCAGATTATCTCCCTACTCAATATTTTTAATCATCGTTTGAAACATTACAATATATATAGAGGCTCGAAGAGTAGTAGTTTTTAGTATCCATCCAGACAACGTGACTAGTGCATGAAAATGTTTGAGGTAACGAAAATTGAGTATCGCGTGGTCATTAAATTTTTAACAAAAGAAGGCCATACACCTACTCACATTAAACAACGTTTAGACGGCGTTTATGATGATTTATCTCCTTCACATTCCATTGTAAAGAAATAGGCAAATGTTTCTGTTTTGGGCATGAATCCCTTGAAGATGATGAGTGCCCTGGTCGGCCAATTCAACTGATAACGCTTCAAAACATTTCAATTATTGAAGAAATGGTATTAGCAGATTGCCGTTTGGGTGCTCTCCAACGTGAACATCGGGTCGAATGTGCGCGCTCGTTTTTAAACATGTGTGGAGACGACCCGAAACCAATTTTAGAGTATCGTGATAGAAGATGAAACAATGGTTCTGTACTATTATCCTCTATCCAAAAAGGAATCGTTTTAAGGACGATAATGAGTTGCAAGCAGCTGTAATACAACATTTTGACGGAAAAACTTTAGATTATTTTTACAAGGGCATAGAATTATTAATTGATGGTTGTAATCAATGTATTGAAGTTAGGGGAGATTATATTGAAAAATAAAAATTGTTATATTTTACCAAGTTTATTTTTTCTATATCAGGCCGAGAATTTATGGCGCCTATCTCGTACACAAGAAGTAACACCAACAGCCAGAAACCGATTTGGTCTTAAAATTATTTTGTCCCTCAAGTGTAATACACACTTTTTCTAGAAATCAGCATAAAATCTGTCTAATTAGAAGTTTTAGTGTTACATAAACGAAAAGCGTGGTCTTTGAATTAGTTCGTTAATGTTAGCAATCATTGTAAGATACTTACCCTCTGTAATCGTTCCTTGTCCTTTTTTCGAGCTTCTTTGAAGGATGGAGGGTCTTGTTCCTCTTCTAAATCGACGGTCATGAATTCCTCAAGTGTCAACGCACTGCTCGGAGTGTCGCCAAATTCGATAAGTCTGGAAACAATGATGTCGTGTCGCTAAAACTTTCGTAGCTTCGCAATTCCGCCGAATTAACTACCCCAGCTTAATTACTTGAGGCTTATTAAACGTGAAATGAATTGAGGCGGCCGACGACCGCTAACACACAACTTCGTATTTAATTTAGAGAAGCAATAGCAGGACGTATTCAGATTTTAAATCATTCATATCTAGTAAATTGGCTGATGAATTTGTTTGCCAATTTCGACGGTATTATGAAATGAGTTGTAACCACGAGCAACGTCTCCGTAAGAACAATACTCCGACTTCGAGGTGACATAAACTCTCATTTCTTTATCAAGAATAGTATAAACATTTGAATGCGCTACTTGTTAGTGGTAGTTAAAATCATTAAAAGAAATTAACATACGGCCTAATTAGTTAGGTGCATTAATAATTTATAAGTAAGAAATAATAAACCTCGGGTAATGTTCATGTTGATGATCATTCAATAATTTGTAGTTACCTCTTCCTTAATGTAGATTCATGAACTTTAACTATCCTAATAATATCGCAGGTAGAACGATTGAAGTCATGTAGTCTAGCTGCCATTAATAATGCTGAAAAATAAAAGCATATCATCAATACGTATAAGTTTTTCACGTATGACCTAACGTTTTTTAATATATGAATTGTATGAATATTAATTATACGATTATTGCCAGCACATTGTGGATGAAAAAATTATGAAGGGTGGTCAAATAACACAATAGTTCTAAAACGAGTGTATAATAAGTAGAGCAACGCAAACTGCGCTGAAAGCCAGTGACTGACGCATAAAAGTTTACACAAAATAAACACGGCCGGGACAATTCGGTATAAGCGTCAGTATAACTGCGACTCGAAAGCCGATCTGTTGTGTATGCATCTACGCTGTCGTATACTATATCGTAGTTCTACGTTTGTTTTGAAAATGTTTCCTACGTCGCGGAAACGACCAAAGTTGGACACAATAAGAGAATTTATTGCAGAAATGCCTGATTTAAAGTGTGATGGCGCTAAAATTCAATGTGTAGTGTGTAAAATAGATTTAATGTGTTGGTCGAAAAGTGATTGTCTATGGCACGTAAATAGTGCAGGGCATGTTTCAAAAAAAAATTCCACACGAGATTATGACAAATTTAAATTTAATTTATGCGTTTATTGCATGTAATTTACCATTTCATTTACTAAGGAAGAAAGCATACGTCTCGTTTTGGAATGAATATTCGGACTTTAAGTTACCAAGTGAGAGAACATTACAGAGAGTTGTGCCGTCTGCTCGTGAGCATGTCGAGAAAAGAATTAAATCGGAGTTGTAAGATAAAAAACTGTGGTTATGTGTGGACGAAACAACAGGTCGTAAAAAAACATTCTGTGGTTAATGTAATGGTACGCACGATGGAACCACATCGACCGTCACCCTCAATTTTAATAGCTTCCAGACGAATACAACAATGCATTGCCGAAGTAATTTCAATGTTGGTGTTAAATACATTGGAAAAGTTTGAACTTTTAACAAATCAACTGTTGATGTTTATGAGTGATGGTGCCGCAAACATGCTTGCTGTAGGTCGATCTCTTAAAAACATTGTGCTAACTTGTTGCATATTACATGTAAAATTTATATTCTCAGTCTCGTAGCAGATAGTATCAGAAAATGTTATCTCGAGGTAGACGCTCTAATAGCACATACAAAAGTTGTGTTTGTAAAATCCCCAAAACGTATTCGGGAATTTCATAGACCATGCCCCGGTATTCCTGAACCACCACAACCTATCCTTACTCGTTGGGGAACATGGTTAGAGCCTGCATTTTATTATCTTAAATATTTTGAGAATATAAAGAACGTGATTTTAGAATTCGTCCCAAAGGAAGCTGCGGCTATCAAGGTAAGCTGCTTGAAATTTCAGGATAGTCAAGTTAAAACAGATTTGGAAATTATTCAGAACAATTACGTGGGACTAGCGGATGCGATACAAAAACTATAAAATTCTTCGGTGTCGTTAGTGGAATCTTTGCAAATAGTGCAACATGTTCACGCACAGCTATGCGCGATAGTAGACGCAAGAAATGTTTGTGTTTTAGAAAGGTTTGAAAGTGCTTTAGATAAAGACTCTGATTTTGGCACATTAAAACAAATTTGTGAAGGTGCGTAAACAGAACCGTTATTTGCAAGATTATTTATTTTACTTACGCAAATATAACGTCACTAGATGTAGAACGTTCGTTTTCGGCATACAAAAACATTTTTTCTTCATGCCGCACTCACTTTTCCGAAGCAACTTTGGAAACATATCTAATGTTACAAATATTAAATAGACATTATCCACTTTGTGATTTCACGGAGGACTCTTAAAACGGTAAGTGTTTGAGCACGTATCACATTTAATTTATTTTGTGTAAACTTTTATGCGTCCGCCACTGGCTTTCAGCGCAGTTGCGTTGCTCTAATAATAAGTTCTATTTGCATGAAGATATGGTATATCTTGTAGTAATAGTATACAGCGTGTCGTACTAAGGGTGGGGATCGGCGACATCTTGGGAAATTTTCACGATTAAAGTGCCATGAAAATATTTTTAAATTCCAAACTTGACCGCTAGGGGGCGCGGTTGCTAGGATAAACAGTAAATTCTAAACTAGTCGGTAAAAGTTCCAGGATTAACTATGATTTTAAACACTTTATTAAAAAGCTTAGTTAATTACACAATATTTTGGTTAAAGACGTTTTATCATACTGTGAATAAGTGTAGTAGGCGTTACCGAATCAAGTAGAACTAAACCTGCTATAACTTCTGCAGTTTCTACCCGAATTAAAGAAGTGTGGGCCTTTTCGAAAGGGTATCCAGCGTTGTTTTAGACGTCGTAATTTGTGCCACCCGTTAATGTTCAAGAGACGTACCAGATGGCGTTATTCCCAACTGAACGAGTTTTCCTCAATTATTTCTAAAAATTCAAATGCAACAATATGCTTTCCTTATGTTGTGTTTGAGGAGTTTTGACAGACTAAAGCAGTGGCACCGCGTAGTGATATCTTTTTCTTTTCCAGATAACAACGAAAACAGCCCATTATCAGTAATAATTTCCCTACTAGTTACGAATACCTACTTAATAATATCGAAGCTTATCTTAGTTGGTTATGAAACAAAGGAATGATAACAATAACAAGATGTAGGAGCTACAAAATAAACAAATAAATGACAACAATGCAAAACCAAGACAGTACTAATAGTACCTAATATGGTATTACTTGAAATGAAAACAAGCAATAACTTAAATTTATTTTAAATGTTTAAACTGTTTGCCGTCATTATTTATACGAAGATTTAGTCTACGACGAGTGCTAATAACGGCTGCTTCGATTTCTACTCTTGGTAGGCTAGCAATATCTTTGAGAATTGCTTGAATCAGCTTTCATTGTGGGACGTGTTTGGTAAACCAGATCTTTTACCCTTCCCCATAAACAAAAGTCAAACACAGCCAGATCTGGGGATCTAGCTGGCCATAGAAAAATAGATCCACTTCCAATCCACTAATATGGAAAAGTACTATGAAGATAGTCACAGACGATTCGTAAATAATGAGCTGGACAGCCGTCATGCTGACACCACCGTGTTTTTCGAGTTTCCAACGAAGCATCTTCTAAAAGTATTGGTAATTCGTTACGTAAAATGTTTAAGTACTGTTTAAATTGCCTTCAAAAATAAATGGTGCAATAACTTTATTACCTAAAATGCCACAGTAAACATTTATACTCCACCTATGTTGATGATCAACCTTTCTCATTCAATAAAGATTTTCTCTGGACCAGTAATGCATATTATGCAAACTTACCGGTCCATCATTAGCAAAAGTAGCTTCATCAGTCCACAACACGCAGTGCAGGAAGGCAGCACCTTTATGATAGATATCTTTTCACCAATTACAATTACTGAGTCTATAATCAAAATCTGTATGGGTGTGACGTATTTTCTATTAGGGTGCGATGAATTGATGACTTACTTATACCTACAACGGAAGACATTTCTCTAGTGCTTGTGTGAGGATGAACTTCATCATATTCAAGGACATTTATCACATTAGCTTTAGTTCTAGCTACACGTGCTCTAATATGATTTCCACGAGGTTGTGGCGGCGCCAAACGTTGGAATACTTCTCGGCTAAAATGTTTTCTTTCTGGATACTTAACGGCATATTCACATTCAACAATACACGCATTTTCAAAACATTGAAAATACACTGTAAGCATATCATACGCCTCTGCATTAGAAAACGACATTTTTTATCATTCAACGGCCAAGCAGCAATATTTAAGGGCCAGTGCGCAGTAAAATTCTATGTACTTGTCACAATTGTCAAATAAATAATTGTTTTCATAGCATGCTAAATTCTGCTGTTGTATTCAAATCACACTAGATGTTGTTACCTTTATTTGAAAAGTGATCAAAAATAAATAATCATATTAAACTAATACCGATACAATTTTGTGTGTAAAAGAGTAAAAGTTATCATCCCTGTGTTTCGTGGCCAACTAAGATAGGTTTCGATATTATTAAGTAGGTTTTGCAATTGATACAGAAATTATTAATGATAGTGGGCTGTTTTCGTTATTATCCGGAAAAGGAAAAATATATCGCTATGCGGTTTTCGCCATTATTTTAGTCTATCAAAACTCTTCAAACACAGCATAAGAAAAACATATTGTTACATTTGAATTTTTAGAGGTAATTGAGAAAAACTCGTACAGTTAGGAATAATGCCATCTGGTAGGTTTCTTGAACATTAACGGGTGGCACAAATTGCGACGTCCAAAACAGCGCTGAATGCCCTTTCAAACAAGTCCATATTTCTTTAATTCGGGTAAAAACTGCAGAAGTTATAGCAGGTTTAGTTTTACATGATTCGGCAGCGCCTACTACACTTACTATTCGCAATACGACAAAACGTCTTTAACCAAAGTGGTGCGTAATTAACTAAGCTTTTTAATAAAGCATTTAAAATCATAGTTAATCCTGGAACTTTTACCAGCTAATTTCAAATTTACCGTTGATCCTAACAACTGCGCCCCCTAGCGTTCATGTTTGGAATTTAAAAATATTTTAATTAAATTTCTCTTTACCACATTAGTTATGAAAATTTTTTTCCTATCACTATAGCTATTGTAGTTTCCAAGATATCGTCGGTCCCCACTCTTAGTGGGACAGGGTGTATATAAAATTAGACAAGAAACATGTAGTTGTTCTAACGAGTGCTTTTCAAAAGTTCAAAGATAAAAAGATATCAAAATAATTGCATATGATTGCATATTAGAAAAACTCATTTCTGAATTTATCGTATTTATAACAACAGCATCAAAATATAAGAACAGAATAAAAACAAAATAAATTGATAGCGTTTTGTCTTGTTCGATTTATGTATCTGACGTTTACGTATTAAATTGTGCTGATTGAATCCTTGCTGTGGAAATTTTACTTGTGTTATACCCTTTTTGCCGGTGGTATTTTAATATAAACCTGAGTAATTTAAGAGATTTCAATGACGAGCGCACTAACTGCGACAGTGGGTATAGAAACGTTTCAGGTTTAGTATGAAATTCTTGGCCACCTCACTTATTATTAGAGATAGAGGGTAGTTTACATTTGGCAGAGTTGCTAAATTTTGTGTTTGTTATGAGCCTGAAGAGAAAATGGACCTCTGACAAATGACGTGCGAGATCTTTTAAAAAAATGAAAAGTGCTAACTTCCTTCTTTTACTTCCAGCACTTTTATTTGACCTTGCATAGAAAAATTAAAACCATACTCTCAATGCCACTTTTGACCTTCTATAATGGTGTATTCGAAATTTTTATTTCGGTTCTTTCTGGTCATTATCAACTTTCTTATTTCTTATCGGCGCCATATAAAATTTTGACACCGTAAGAACAGAAAAACGGAGTATTATTGGGCAATATCGAATCCTAGACAAAATAGGATAAGGACACCACAACATTGCTTGAATGGGCATTTTGGGAAATCGTCTTATAAGACCAGTTATGCATGAAGAAACGTTAAATTGGATTGGAAACAGTGTAGTATGACCGGTGAGATCTCCTGACTTAGGTCCTCCCAATTATTTTTTATGGGGAGTTGTTAAAAATAATGTTTATTAAGTTGATGTCCCAGAAAACATTGAAGAATTTCGAGGTAGACTCCAGAATCCCGATGTAAATTCTAGAAGAACTCTATATACTGTCGCTGTTTTCTGGACGGTATGACTATATTTTTTGGCGCTAGGTGGCGCCAAGAAATATATTTTGGTCCTGTTGGTGGAGAGTAATGACATAAATCCAAGAGGTGAAAAACAACGGCGGGAAGGGATCGAGATCGGAACCACGCTGATGACGCCGGGTGGGCAGAAACATGTTCGTGGGTTAGCGCTTTCCCTTTTCTCACTGATATTTGCCGGGAATGATTCCACCAATACCATGAGCTATATTAGCATTAATTTTTAGTTATACAACGGGCAGTTTAAAATGGCGAAAAGCGTGTGCCATTGTACATTATTGAAAATGATCAGTTATTTGAACATTTACTGTAACTGTTGGCTTATTGTTTTGTTTCCTATTACTATTCCTGTTACTGTTACTTGCAAAATCTACATAAATTTTGCAAAAATACACCTTCAATTTACCATTTATAAAATATCCCGTTGGTTTTTATTCAAATTCCTGTTAACATAAAGATTATGCGGCTTGATAAACGATCCATTCTCGACCAAGTTTCCATCAAGTTGATGATGGCCAGAAAGAACCGAAGCGTCATATAAAAATTTCGACTACAGCATTAGATAAATGATTGAAAGTGGCCTTGAAAATGCGGTTTTAGTTTTTCTCTGTAAGGCCAAATAAAGGTGCTAAAGGTAAAAGAAGGAAATTTGCATTTTTGGCTTTTTCTTTTTAATATCGAACGTCACTTGTCATAGACCATTTTGTCTTCTTATAACAAATACAAAATTTAGCAACTTTGCCATATATAAGTCTACCCTCTACTTCCGATAATAAGCGAGATCCCCATGGTGAGGGACGAAAATGAAGCAGCCTGTATAGCTAAATTAATTACGTACCGTTAACAGCTGGGTAAGGGGAAAATTATAACTAACACATTAGTTAATCATTGTGCTTATTTTTCTTGCGAAAGCAAATAATTTGAATGCACACGGTATGTCCACCCACAAATATTTTACCGATTGCAACCTTTTGTTAGTTAATGTTTCCCAAAAAATACTTCATGGTTGAATAACATTGAAGAATGGTTTAACTTACCAGCGCCGCAAAGACCTGAGGGCCTTCTACCAGAATGTAGTGAGTCTCTTTTCATTCGCTGAACTAACCTTAGTGCAGTATTGGCTACTTCCTGAGTTTTGCTTCCAAATTCGAGCTTGTTGGCAAAACGCAGTATGTATAAACAGGGATCTATAACAACAGAAGAAAAGGTGAAACTCATAGAGAACAGTTTTGTATATACATTGCAATCTCTCTAAAACAGACACCGTTGGTTCCATAACTTTTATCCGGTTAAACTGACTGTATTTTGCAAATAACAATCCAACTTGCGTCTATCAAAAATGTCCGTTGAAGAAGAACGTCGGTTTTAGAAGGATTTAAATGTAATAACATATTTTAAAGAGGCAACGTATTCATGTTATTATTTTCTTGTCCTAAATATAGACATTAAACGTACCATTTCTTACGACAAAAAATGTTGCTCTAAATTTATTTTAAATTTAGGGAATTACAACGTGTCCACCTACCACGTGAGTAGAAGCCCTTCCTTCCCTGAGCAATTTACAAAAACATTCCCAATAACCACTTGCTAAGTTTTTGAGATAATTAAGATCATTTGAGATTTTTTTCGAAATGCCGTTGTTTCTTTTTTTCGGGGAACATCTTAAACGCCTTACACACCAGAGCGGTGATTTAGATTTCATTTGACTGAGTACTTCTTAGCATTATATATAGCAATATACAGGGTGTTAACTAATTGGCGGAAAATGGACTCGTAGCGATATTGTCCGCATAATTGTAAGTTGAAAATCTTAATATGAAATTTTCGTAAATGTCTTTGTTTGGCCACAGGATAAATTTTTGTAATTCAGAATTTTGGCAACGTTACATGACGTTTAATTAAATAAGACTATTTATTGATTCAACAAAGTAAATTAAAACAAAGGTAGTAAATAGTAACCATGATAACGAACATTTTAAAGAATTATTATGACAAATTTTCAAAATGAAAACCATTAACTTCGATACAGCGTTTTCCCTAAAAAAAAAATTCTAAATTCTTAATTAAGTAATGAAACAGTAACGAAGTTCTAGCATTCTTTACCAATGGCTTTCTCCATGTCAATAATTGACATAAAATCTCAAACATTGAAAGATTTATCTACTTCTAATATTCGAAATTCTGAACTTTGATGAGCCAGTGTAACCAAATGAGGATTTTTATAAGATTTTTATATTAGGACTTTCAACTCAAAATTATGCGGACAATATCGCTACGAGTCCATTTTCCGTCAATTACCGAACAGCCTGTATATATACATCGAGATTTTTTTATATCAACTAGACTCTAGAAGATGGGCGGGCATCGAAAATGTTGCCATATTTGATTCATGTTATTTATTTTTTTATATACATATTTTTGCAGAATTTGTTAAAAGGATTCTTCTATAAAGTTTTCACAAACATAGACATGTATTCAAAATGCGTTCTTCATTAATTAATTAAATATGAAACTATGTAGATCAGCTTTTCGCTTAAATACACAGTCCTGCAACAAAATAGTATAGGTAAACTTTCGGAATTTGGTCCGTAGGCTTCCGCGGTCGTCGATAATACTATACTCTTGGTTTCCGGGTTGGAACCACGTCGTAGTCGTAGCTTTGGCCGACGTTTCGTTCACACTCTTATGGGACATCTTCAGGGGCTGTTACTGCACACTGACTGGGGATTTATTGATTCCAGAGGGGTTTATATCAGGCTTGTTTTGGGTCAATGGAGCGGAAATGTTATGCATCGATGGAAGCGTGGCGGTTGCTGGGATAATTAATCAGCTGGGATTTCCACGTGTGATGTAGCCATGTTAATTTTCCTCTACGTTTTGAACGAATATTGTTTCTCAATTGATGCAACAAAGACGCATAATATGAGCTGTTGACAGTTGTATTAAAGTCAATGAGTAGAATACGCTCACAAACCCAGAATACTGTGGCCATCACCTTTTTTGTTGATTGAACGACTTTCGCCTTTCTGAGACGAGGATAGAGGATCATAGTACAGAACCATTGTTTCATCTTCTGTGACAATGGACTCCAAAATTGGTTTCGGATCATCTCCATGCATGATTAAAAACGAGCGCGCATATTCGACGTTCACGTTGGAGAGCAGAAAGAAGATGCGGTACCCATCTTGCACTAATCTTATTCTTACCCAAATGGTTATGTAGAATTCGACGAATACTTGTTTCAGAAATGTTAGACATCACTGCTAATTCCTTCGCTTTCAAACGGCGACCTGCTATTACAATTTCTTCAATAATTGAGGTGTTATCAATTCAATTGGCCGACCGGGGTGCTCATCATCTTCAAGGGATTCTTGCCCCAAACGGAAACATTTTGCCCACTTTTTTACAGTGGAATATGAAGGAGATAAATCACCATAAATTCCGCCTAAACGTTGCTTAATGTGATTAGAGGTATACCCTTCTTTTGTTAAAAATTTAATGACCGTGCGGTACACAATTTTCGTTGTTTGAGACATTTTCATCCATTAGTCACGTTGTCTGGCCGGCTACTAAAAACTACTACTCTTCGAGCCGCAATATATATAGTGTAGGCCTCGCGCATGTGCAGCTATGACGCAACGGAACATGCTCGAATCTGTGTAAGCCTGTTAGGCCGATGATTTATGGCGTCTACCTCGTGCACCTAGTTAGGTAGTTAAAAGAATGCTTTGTAGTTGAAAATACATTTCTAAATGTAAATATAACATGTTTATATACTTCTCAGTTTGAACATGTGTATTACTTAGATAAGTTCCATAAAACACTTTAAAATCAATCAGATGTATTAGACGTCTGTATACAAAAAAAGAGCAATGAACTCTTGAAAATGTGATGCATATGCATACCCATTTTCAACTATTTCGAGATGTAGAAACTGGATTGATTTTAGTAAACGGTAACTTCCAAATTGTAGATGAGATTTTATAGTTTCCTATATAAATGATGTCATTAACCTAGAAAGAAACGACAAGCGATACAAAAAGAACAATTTCACTTTTTAAAATGCGCTAAAAGTGAAATTAAAAATCGAATATCTTAAAATAAATTTTCTTTAGCAGCGTACCATTTCGCTGTATTGTAATATCTCTTTATGTTTAGAAATCCTCAAAGAAAACTGTTTTTCTGTATTACTGCACGTGTTAGAGACCCAAATCCATACTCTTATCTCGATTTAAAGAAAGGTATGTGGGTACTATTACGAGATCTTGCTTACTAGTCTAAATAACTTTCACTTTATGATACCATCTACACAGCTTATTTATTTATTTTTTTAATTGAGAAATTATTCCAAGTTCAGAGAAAGTTACATGTAACGATATATCAGCGACAAAACATATTTTAAGAAATATTTAGTTTTGGATCGGATAATTATTGTGGTACTACCCAACAAGGATGAGCGATGTATATCGATGTTTTTGAAACATCGATATTTTTTAATAAACATCGATAATTTTTTATCGATATTTTTATCAGTTAACATCGATACAAATATCGATGTCGAAGGACAAACATACGACTTACATTTTTATATTTTAATCATATGTACAGTGCCATCTATTAATAAAAAGAAAAAAATTGTGTGTATGTATCGTACCACAGATCGTAACTATACGTCTAGACTGTCTAGATGATATAATAGTAATGTGGGCAAGTCACCAACGGCTAGTGGAAAAGAACTTATCACAAATTGGGGAAAGTGGCCAACTCTTGGAATTGTCTTTGTGTCTAAGGAGTCCTGTTGTGGAGCTTGAAGAAAATCCCTTGAATTGGTGGAAGATAGATGGCGAAACTCATCCATCACTTTCAAAAATTGCGCAACAATATGTAAGCGGGCGTAACGCTCCCACAACAAAGATATAGGTTGAAAGAAAGAAGACTTCCAAATTTTATTTCATTAGTTAGTAAACGAAATGTTTTGGGAATTATAAATACCCTATTAAGTGCTTTTTTTATGAATCAATGTTATTTAAGAAACAGTTCTAGTGGAGTTTATTGTTGATAGACTTTATTTTTGTTTATATTTTTTTATTAATAGAGTTTATTTTTATTTATATTGTTATTTATTACTGGAGTTTATTTTGAATGAAGTAATATTTATTGTTACAAATAAGATCTTTTTGCCTTTGGGAAATTTGAAAAATGTTTAGATACACAAAATATCGATGTTAGAAAACCATCGATAATTCTAGTCGATAATTTCCAAATATCGATATTGGTGCTCGACGTTTACATCGACAATCAACATCGATGTTTTATCACCGATGTCGCATCCTTACTACCCAAGACACTAATTTCACAACCAGTTGTTAAATTCAAGTAAATATATTTAAAAAACCGTTGATCTTGACATATACTTACAGAATACACATATTGTATGTTAAAATGTATTTATATAATTTATCTGAAAAAAAGATACGTTTCTGTTTACTGTCACGTTAAAATATTGCAACATACAAAGTGAATGTAATTTAACAAATTGTGAAAATGTGATGTACCCTAGTTTCAGATGTAAGTTTGATTAATATACAAAATTAAAATAAATAGTAGGTTCTTCTCATATAACGTAAGTTATCCGTGTGAAGCGCGAGAAAATGATTTTATATTCATAACAGGTTTCGAATTATGTAATTCAATTAGTAATATACTGAATCGCATCTTGCTTCATTGAATTTTCCCTTACAAAAATTATATTCCTTTGTTAATGCGGTGCCGCTATAATTAGTAGTTGTAAAGCTTCATGACCCTATTATTGGTTATGGTACCCTAAAGCATGTTTTATTCAAGCTAAAGTAAAGAAAGACTTAGAAAGTAGATAATTTATAAACTGGTAATTTTCGGAGAAATCCAAACATGTTACGAAAATATCACAACTGCATACAACGAGATTTTCATTATGGAATTGTGTAAGCGTTAAAATGGAGAAAATATGGCAAACTCAACTAAGAAAGATCTACACTGCCGGCCATAATTATTTGCCCACCCAAAGAAATATGCATAAATAAAGGAAGTGTTAACTGAAAAAGAAATTGTAGTTTTACATTTAATAAAATACTCTTAAAACAAAGAAATTGATAGTCTTTATTCAATTATAAAAATTATGCAATAGCATCTTTTTTAAGCCTAGGATTTTTTTAACTTACAGTTATAGTTTCACCGGTCCTGGAATCTGTAGCTGTTGAAAAATATACAATATTTTCTTTTACAAAACTCACAAACAAAACATACAAAACAGCAGACGCCACAGTTTTTAGGTTATCCTGTTTTTATCGTTTCAGAAAAGGCTTTATCGCTTATACAACACTAGAAAAACATTACAGGTATCACAACAAAGTACACAAATATCACTATACAGTATTTTTTTTTAATAAAACCTATATAATTTGGATAAACCAATTCAAAACGCAGAGACGGTCTGAATGTGTAAACGCGTTTATGGCTGATCGACGACCTACTGCAAAATACGTCACAGCCTGTTGACGTCAAAGCGCTTAGGCCTTATATGTCGGAGGTAACGGATAAGGACAAAACGAAATCTTTACAGCACGCTGCCATTATTAATTTTTCAAAAACCGAACTATTGGTGGGTGGCTGCTGAATGAGTTCGCACCGACTTTCTTTCTCAAATATCTCGAAAACGGTACGAGCACAAAACGCTGCCATTATCAAATTTTGGAAAACCGAAAAATTGGTGGTGTGGTGGTGTCTGAAGTAGTCTTCATTCCCGTATATTTTGTTTATCCAATATCTCGAAAAGGAAATGAGCACAAAATAAAATCTTTACGGTGCAAATCAGTATAAAATGAGCACAAAAGGCATCCCATTTTGTTGATTATTTTATATTAATACTGACGTCAAGGCGCTCAGGCCTTATATATCGGAGGTAACGGTAGAAGTCGATACTCAGAAATGATGTTTCTTAGACAATTGGATTTACTACAAAAATTTGCAGAAAAATTATAGTTTGTTCATATCAAATTTCAGAATTTTTACTGCAACAACAAAAAATCGTGGCTGAAAGAGTTAATTAAGCAGTTATTTTGAACAGACCAGCCTGTGTATGACTAGAGCATCTGAATTACTTGATAGTTCTTTATTAAAAATATAGCACTTTTTATACCTATCTCACAACAGTTTAGAGGTTATTCAAATTTTTCTGTATTTTCTACAGGTTTCAAGTTAGTTCTGCGTGCACAAACTTTAATTAGGTTCATGATTATAAAAGAAAATAAAAGATATATTTGAATAAAACTTTTTTTGGTGCAGTATACACATGTGTCAAGTATAAGCATATTGCGCTCGGAATAATATTTCACAATAAACGGCACCTACATCCATTAACTCTTATATAAATCCGTAAACTGTTCTGGATCGAGAAAGTATCACATCTCGACCAGATTTGCCTACATGTGCAACACATGGGTACCTATGTATTGGATTCAATATGTGTGTGCCTGTATCAAGTCTCATTTACAATACTGCTTATTTTATGCCTTACGGTAGACTTGCGAAATGCTGTTGAAGCAAAATCCAATTGCTGAAGTAGTTGACTCTTATATAATGAGGAATTTCAACAGAGGGTTCGTATTGCACTACAATTTTTTTAACGTTTCGAAGTAAGGATTTTATACAAGCAAGCAATATTATTTAATTTGTAGTACCCGTTGTTAAGCTTATATACGTACATCTATCCAAACTAGGCGGGAAAAGGTTAAATTCAATTTAAAAGGTTAAAGATCCACCAGACACGGAACGAACTGACTAGTGAGAGCTTGCAAAAAGTGGGAAAATAGGACTTCAGTTGTCGTAATATGCTTTTTACTGCCATAATGTACACACATAAAAGTAATGTGCGAACACAAACAAAATCTCATAATAAAACTGCCGAGCAGAAATAAATCACATGCACTCGAATACTAGTTTACCTGTGAATAAAACTGCTGACTAATCTTAAATTCAAAGCAATTGTACAAATTTTAAAAGAAAACTCGATAAATTCTTCGGAGAGTATCTAATTAAAGGCACTCTAATCACTGAAAATGTCGTAATTAGTATAAAGCTACTAATTTTGAAATTTTCAGTGACTACCAATACTAGTATGGATGAGAGTATCTTTAATTAGATACTCTCATCCACATTCACTATCTTCATATATACTCGACAATTTCAAATACACCTACCAACTTCCACAGAGGTACGCTGATGAGCCGTTAGGCGGCGAAACGCGTGTCCGTACATGGTGGTTGTTGGTAGTTGGTTTCAATATTATTTAACTACTTCTGGCAGGTTAAGCCATCAATCGAGTTGCTACCCTCTCAGAAAAATGGAGCATTACGAGTTGCTCACTTCTGTAGAGGTCGATGCAGCTACTAATTTCAACATTTTCAGTGGTTAGAGTATCTTTAATTAGATACTCTCATCCATACATGTAGCCACTAACTTCGCATATATACGACAATTTCAAATATAACTACCACCTTTCACAAAGGTACACCGATGAGCCGTAGATGGCGAAACGCGCAACTGTACACGGTGGATGTTTGTAGCTTATATCATTATCATGAAATGTATTCACTATTTTCATATATATCCGACAATTTCAAATACACCTACCAACTTCCATAGAGGTACGCTGATGAGTCGTTAGGCGGCGAAACGCGCGTCTGTACGTGGTGACTGTTGGTAGTTGGTTTCAATATTAAGTAATTATTTTGTTTGTTGTTGTTTTATATTTCTTGAGGCAGAGATCTACAGTTAATGAAATCTCGATAACTTGAGGTTTGTTCGTTCGGGCTGCATTTTTTACTTGATGTAATGTAAAAAAAAGCGTCACTAGAGTAGTCAGTGCGAGTAGGAGTATCTTACACCCATTGTACTTCAAACAGACGCGAACGAACGACTTCCTGTCATCTTCTGTTATAAAGTTGAGCGCTCCAAGTATCTAGTTAGGAAGAAATTTGGTAGTTTATTTTTTGTTGCGTTTTGGTGGTTTAGTTTCCCGTTGCAAACCCTTTTTTGATTTGTTGTTGTTGTTATTGTATTAATGGGCGAAGCGTCGGGTTACGGAATACACCTCGCACTTCGAGGCATCGATTGCTATGATCATTAGCTGACCCTTCTAGAATTTTGCCGAATCCAGAGGTGTTCCAACCTTTGGTAGGGATTTTTAATGTGCCAGACATCACATTAACACGGAGCTTACGGTTTTACTTGCTAATCCAAGAAAAATGCATACTCCGTTTTTTATCCGTAACTATGTAGTAGGTACATGGATGGAGAACTATCTGCCATGAATTAATATGATGAAGTGATAAGAAATGCATGGGTAAAGGTGGGGCAACGTAAATATTGATGCACGTAATATATGCTGTATCCATGACGTCACACTATTAACTGTAAAATACGTATTTGTAATTTTTTCAAATACATCTCAATCCGACATTTGTGCCATTCGTTTAGGTTGTTGTTTATTCAATGCCTATTTTCTTTGGTATATTATTTATTGTATTAAAATTAGCCCTTATCAGGAATCTAGCAAATAATCAAGTTTCTTGAGACTGTATTATGCTAAAATGCCGAAATATTTGCGTAAACATGCAAAAAAATAGTTGCAGCGTTAATAACCTTCTTCGAACAGAAACGTGATAGTACTTGCATTCACCGACAACCTTTAACACCTTTTTAGACAGTGAGGGAAGTAACTAGCGCATTTGCACAAACTTAGTGTTCAAAGAATGTAATTTTAGCGTGTTGTCGCAGCTTAGAATATTAGCATATCTTCTGTTAGTGCCATATCAGAAGCCATGAAAAACAACGAACCCCTGACTAATTCCAAAGCAAATCCAAAAAAGCCTAAACCTATGTTAATATGCATGGAATAGTGTGTTACAAATTATGGATAGAGATAAAGTACGGCTCAAGCCGCTACGTAAATATATGAAACGAACAATACGGGAGCATGACCGATGCACACCCCGCTTATATTCCTTTTTTTCAACATTTACGTTCATGAAAGTCTTTCGTTTCTAGGGATTATTTTAAAAGAAATAGGTTTCCGTTGGAAAAAAAGGTGATCATGGACAATAATTGATGCAATTGCTATATATAGCAAATTCTAGAGTCAATTTTTTGCATCAATTGTTGGCAGTCTGTCTATTTAGACCAAACAAGGATTTTTTAAAATGGCTCCGTTGACTATTCATGGCCGGACCATACCCGACAAAGTTTTAAGGAAGTAAAAACGGAGGACAAAAGGTGTGTACATGTACAATATTCATACATTAGAAGCTTATTTTTTTAATATTTGTAAATTGCATTGTAGATACATTATATTACACGCTGGCAGTGTCGACGGATTTAAACCTAATGCATTCCCGATATTTTGTTCGAGCACTAAAAACTTTGACTATCACGGAGAAATGATGAAAAGCCATATATGATAATTATACTATAATAGCAAATTAGAAATTCAATGTCCTAGGTAAGTTGGAAAAAGGATGAATAAGATTTAGTTCCGAGCTGATATGTTAAAAGAACGTACAAGTACTGCAATAAACACATTGGTCGAGATGGGCGTGGTGACTGACAAATGCGTTAAAATGTGCGAAGAAGCCATAAAACACCATCACAAAGATAACATGAGAAAAAACAATTCGTCACATTCAAAACGATGACGCGTTACGATAGGGCGGTGGGATTTGGTAAAGATGCCACCCCGATAATTACCTCGCGAAGAAAGTTACTCAAGCGATTTTGATAACAGTGAATAAACTATAATAAATAAAATAAAACCCAAACATGTTCTAAAATTCCATGTGTGTAATCATCGTCAATTTATTTGTTAGAAGAATTTAGTGTACCATCCATTATATAATTAACGCTTACCATTTTAATAAATATCTACAGTAGAAAAACATTTCCGGTCGGTAATATACTGTCTACGATAAATAACGCAACCTAATCTGTAATTTCCTTGGAATTTTCGATGTAATTAAATAATCTCCCCGTAAGGAATCGAACCTGACATCTCCCCCTTGCTGGGTGGGCGTGCTAACCACTACACCAGGAGGACCTTATGTCAAGAATGTTTACTCTTACCTAGTTGTTATTTTCAGGGGAGATTTTTTCAATCATTTAATTACGTCGAATATTTGCAGATAAAGTTACAACTAGGTATTAAAGAGTGAACATTCCTGACATAAGGCCCCTAGTGTAGTGGTTAGCACGCTCACCTGGCAAGTGGGAGATTCCTTACCGGGGAAGTTTTTTCAATAATTTAATTACGTCGGAAATTCTAAGGAAATTACAGATTTTCACAATTCACCGACGGAAGTCAAAATATATTAATGTAACCTAATATTTATATTAAATGACAAATCATGAGAACAGCAGTATATGACCAGTGGCGTAGTTATGGCTAAGCAATCTAGCATATACGACGCATTGGAGCCCCGCAGGGGCCAGCTTGGTTTTGAAACTTTTCATACGAATACGAATTTCCATGATAACTAAATCTAATAATATTTTCCGAGTATTTTCAACTTCAACGTAATACGTAATAAATTATCGCAAAATTCGGCAAAATCTAGAAAGAAGCCGGGCCCATAGGCTGAATGGTTTATTGAACTGCTTCAGGGTAGCTGGCAGAGGTGAGAGTGCAAGCGGTGAACGAAGTGATGATAATCAAACTTCCGTCAGACAGAGCGAAGGGTACCTTTCCCAGAGATCCTTCACAAACCAATCGTTCATTTAGTATAAGTTATTATTTCTGTACAACATATGGATAAGTGCCCCGTCAATGGCTGCGTTATTTCAGTATGCTAGATGCAGCTTAGTGCGAACCTTATTGACTGTTTTCTCCTGTCAATGCTCCATGGAGAACTGGAATTAGGACTTGGCAAAATATGTCAAACAAAATAATTCAACCAGTCACATTCAGGCATATGCAGTATACAAGTTACGGGAACAAAACTCAACTATTGATAAAAGTATTGAAGATGAAAGACGATTCCAGGTCTCTTTCTGGAAAAAGTTTCTCAAGCGACTATTTAAAATCACATTAATTTTGGCAAAAAATGGTTTATCTTTTAGAGGACATCGATAAAATTCCAAAACATTTTGGTACTGGTTCACCTCCTTACAGATTATGTCGATAAGTATCAGAGATACTGTTTGGATTGGGGAAGTATTTACGTTCAACCATTCAAAATGAAATCATAAGTTCATTATCAAAACATTTATTGATCGAGTTAACAGAAGAAATTAACTCCGTTCCATGATTCTCATTACTACTAGATACTGCTCAAGATATATCAAAAACTGACCAACTCAGTATAATAATAAGAACAGACAGCTACTAATAAATGAAGATTAGGTTATCAATGGATTCGAAATGTAGGATTTTATGGAATGATAGATCATTCTGCTGAAGGTATAATGAAGTTCGTACTGAACATTTTGCAAACATTGAACGTTGAACATCCAAAAGTGTTATGGGCAAGGATATGACGGCGCTAGCGTTATGAGTAGAGTAACCTAAACTTGCGGACTCGCAAAGGCGTCGGTATTACGGGTTAATATCAGAATACGAAAAATTCATAAATAAACTAAACCGCTAGAGAAGCAGGCATGTAGTGTCGGCCTTGAATATAAATCATGTTAAACCGCGCTGAGAGAGATTAGTCGAACGGTCAAGGTTATGTACTTACGTGTCGCTTTTGAAAATATAGCTGGTGTTTTTTGTGTGTTGTAGTATTATACCAAGTACATAATTAGTGTATCCTTTCATATAGAACTAATATTTACATACCTAAGAAAACAATGCCTCGTAATAGATTTGCTACTAATGTACATAAGTATGTGCCACTTTTTCCCCATTTAAAATATGACGGTAGTGCAGTTTTTTGCTTAATATGCAATGTTCGTTTGGCTGCATTGGACAGAACTGATTGCCAGAGGCATGTCAATGGTATTAAGCATATGAGAAATGCAAGAACTGAAATACCTTATACACTATTCCTCATACATTTATTAATTACGTTTACCTCTTGTAATCTTCCGTTGTCGTTGGTGAGAAAAGCAGCTTTTAAAACGTTTTGGCGACAATACGTTCCAAAGTACCCATTACCCTCACAAACACAATTACAGAATCATTTACCGCGAATGAAAGAGATGCTAGAAAATGTGTGTAAACGTGATTTGTGTTCCAAAAAAACATGGATTACCGTGGATGAGACGACCGATATAAAGAAAAACACTATTGTGAATGTAATAGCTCGCGTTTTATCTAGCGAGAACACAGCATCTCGATATTTGTTAGCTTGCAAACGTGTTCAACAATGTACCGCGGAAAATATTCAAAAAGTGATAATGAACGCTTTGAAAAAATTTAAAATTGCCCAAGATCAAGTTGTGATGATTGTGACAGATAGTGCAGCAACGACGTTAAGTGTTGGGCGATCCTTAAGACATATAGTTCCTAACTTAGTACATATAACCTGCGTGCTGCATGCTTTGCATTTAGTTGGTGAAGTTGTTCGACAACATTACGGAAACGTTGATCGGATGATTGAAAGTACTAAAACAGTGTTTCGTAAATCTCCTAAACGTTTAAAAGAATTTCGTAAATTTTGTCCAGGTATTCCAGAATCTCCTGAACCAATTTTAACGCGATGGGGTGCTTGGCTAACAGCAGCTTCTTACTATTTGATCCATTTTCAACAAATTCAATCAGTTATAATGCGATTTAATCGAAATGAATCCAAAGCAATTAAAGAAAGTCAAAGAGAATTTCAAATTCCTCAACTTTAGAAGATTTAACAACAATATGTACCAATTATACAGTATTACTAGATGCCATCAGAAAACTACAATGTACTGAATTGTCATTGCAGGAATCATTAGACATAGTGGAGAGTGTAAAAAATAAAATACACACATTAAATGATACGCCAGGATTATGCGCTAGTCAAAACTTGGCAGATGTTTTAAGGAAAAATCCCGATTTTAATACTTTAGAGGCCGTTTATAATAAGTGTAAGAATAGTGAACTTTTAAGTGATTTTGAAAAACAGTTTCTACATGCAAATGTAACTTCCTTAGATGTGGAGAGATCGTTTTCTATGTATAAGAATATTTTTTCTTGTCGACGCACAAGGTTTAAAGAAGTAACTGTGGAAACATATGCAATGATGCAAGTTTACAGTAGTTCACATCCTGATGCCTCTAATTTGTTGAATAACTAGCAACTAAGTTTATTTATGAATTTTTCGTATTCTTATATTAAACCCGTAATACCGACGCCTATGCGAGTCCGGAAGTTTTGGTTACTCTAGTCATGAGTGGAGTATATAATAGCGTGCAATCAAAAATTAAAGAGACATAAGAAATGCAGAACAATTAACTGTGCAAGCCATAATCTCAATTTTGTTATAAGCGATGCAATTTCAGGATGCACTGAAGTTTTTTCTTTTTTCGAAAGTTTGCAGAATATTTACGTATTTTTTGGAAATAGCATCAGTGGATGGGATGTTCTAACCACATTTTCCGGAAAATCAAAAATTAAAAAAAATAATAAATCCAACACGTTAGTCTGGAAGAGTATCGTCTTTGTTGGCCACAAAAATACGTTATGTTGATGTCATGAAATGTTTAACAAAAATAGTTCATAAAGCAACGAAAACAGACGAAAGAGAAGATGCTCTTCAAAGCAGGAAAAAAATGGAATCTTTCGAATTTCTTTGCATTTCGGTTCTGATATACAAAATTTTGACAGAAATTAACTGTGTTTCAAAAGTTTTACACACAGAAAAAATATCGACTTTGAATGAAGCAAAAAAAGTTTACAAAAAGGTTGAAGATAAAATTTCAAAATTAAGACATTCCTTCAAAGAAATCAAATAAGAAACAGAACAACTGGCTAAGAGGTATAAAATAAAAACAGGTTTTGCCGAAAAGTGGTTTGGTGAACTATCCAGCGACCATAGGTTTGAAACCGGTGAAACTAGATTCCCGAGTTAATATTTACTACAATGTAAATAGATGAAATGTATGGGCAGTTATCCCGGCGTTTTCAAGGTATGAAAACTATCGAAGAATATTTTGACTTTCTGGAGCCAAAACCTATACTCAATACCTTAGAAAAAACATTGGTTAAAAAGTGTGAGAATTTTTGTCAAAAATATGTTGGAATAGAAATGAGTATTAGAGAATATTTTTCTCTAATCATACAGAAATATGGACTTTTTAATAAGGGACCTATCTCAAATATACCGTACGAGCGAGCGTACTATGATTACCCGATTTTACACGAACTGCTGTGTTGAATGTCATTGTGGAATGTGCTTGACAAAATTGCATAAATTCATTTGTGCACCTTGCTCACGTTATAAACGGCGTTTTCGTTCACGTACATGTGCAAGTCACGACTTCGCTCTTGCATTTCCGAAGACACCTTGCTCAAGTTATAAACGGCATATTCGTTCACATACATGTGTAAGACACGACGCTGCCCTCGCATTTCCGAAAAATGCCGATTATGCTAGCTGATCATAGTACGCTCGCTCTTATGGTATATGGTATTTGTGCTATTTTTCAACTTGCCAGTTACAATAGTAAGCGCTAAATGATCGTTTAGCAAATTGAAACTTATAAAGAACTATTTACGTTCGACAATGAATAAAGACAGGCTGTCAAATCTGGCTTTGCTGCCATTGAAGCAAATAGGACAGCAGAGCTGGATTTGAGAAATCTTGTAAAAGAATTTGCTAAGGCCAGGGCTCGAAAGTGAAATTTTTAGTTAGCATTTTGTGATATTTTTTATTTTATGTCCCTACATCATCTTTAATAAGAATTATATGTTTACTTGATTGAATTTGTTCTTAATAAATGAGATTTTATTTTTGCTTTATTTAGTAAATTTTATTACTGCCATTTCCACCAAAGCACAAGCTTTTTTGGTCCTCAATTTCGAACCTTTGTTTCAGTGGAAGGGCGCCCAACAAAAAAGCTTGTATCGAAGCTTCGGGAACACTTGTTACGCCACTGTATGTCATGGCTTTTACGATTCATGATGTACATACATAGATATATTTACTGTTCTTTATGAATTGAAATTGAAAATGTATTTGAAAAATAGATCTTTATCTATAATAGCGTCCACCAACATTTCAAGAAGATATTTTAATTACTCTCAGAGATGCGTCTAAATAGGTCCTGAATGACCGTATATACTATGTATATTTGTTTTCAACTACTTGCATGAAACTTGTATACAGGGTCTTTCGCAAGTACCATGCCAATGCTTAATATATCAAAGTACCTGCTACAGATAACGGTCTAGCTAAATAAATACCAAAAATGGAAAAAAAAAAAAATTTACTTTTGTTTTGGGTACGCTGGCGACTAAAGAGATACAACTATTTGTTCGTCAAACATCTGGCGATGACGCTAGCAGTGCGGTGTTATTGACCTTCGCACGCAATTCATCTTATCAACGAGCCGAGACACTTAGAACAATACGTTCCTTTAAAACTTACCTACGACACACACCACACAGGCAGATTTTATTGCATCGTAGACACAATCCATTGCATTAAATAGTCAATACCAGCAGTTCTCAAACGGTTTTCTACAAAACTTCAAAAAATATTCTTTCATTTGTCTTTGCCTTGAGGAGATTGGTTCTCTATAATTATAGCTTCAATTTCATGTGAACTTTCACTTGCCCAAATGTGTCGTGCTAGTTGCGAAAGATCCTGTATATTTTTGACATACTTGCTGTAACAACAATAGCATTTCAACGTAACCTGAAATTGTTGCGCGCTTCTTTAAGAGCGCTAAACATACAAGGTATACGTCTCCTAAAACGGCACCTTTCTTAAATACGCTATGTAACATGGAAAAGGTTCAACGAACCTTCGCAACAGCGATGTCAGTGATGTAACACGTTAGTGCACCTATATACTTCAAATGGCCATGACCTACTACGAGTTTCTGTTTAGTTTAGTGTCGTAAATTAGTAAAATATAATACTATTTCAATATAACTAGTCCGCCACAGTTTACAGCTAATGAATACACCTAATGATGTATCTACATACATAAAATACAAATTTTGTTATGTAGGAGCCTAAGGGAAATCGATAATTAAAAATGATAAGCATTGCTTGTTTTGTTTCTGATATACCACATTACCCTGAAAATATGCAGAAAATGTTATGAAACGCTTGGATAAAAATATTTTTATACATGTTCAGCTCTGTTGCGTCCATAATAGGCAATTGTAATCACTGTTATTAAGTAACCATGTTACTAAAAATACATAATTACATCGTAAATTTTCTAAATAGGTTCTGCTTGAATAAAACCACATAAATACTGGCTAGAATAATTTTCATTGTATTAAAATTTTAAAGTAAATTTCAAGTTCAGAAATTTAGGAGACTAATTTCAGTTCCAATCCGCTAAATATATTTAAAAAAAGTTTAAACGCAATTTAATTCTGTTTATTCTAGGCAAAAAAGGTATGTCATACAATCACAGATGGTTTATAAGTAAAGCTGGCCACGAGCGGTACCGCGCAGTAGCGTAGAGTCGACAAGGCCTCGCATTCCACTCGAGTTATTCTGCTAATAGAGATGTTTGCTGCCGCAAATAATTTCGCTCATCTTTCAAATAAAAATTAAATAACACGTGCTCAAACACTTACCATTTTAAGAGTTCTCCGTGAAATCACAAAGTGAATAATGTCTGTTAAATATCTGCAACATTAGATATGTTTCAACTGTTGTTTCGGCAAAACTAGTACGGCATGAGGAAAAAATGCGTTTATATGCAGAGAACGAACGTTCTACATCTAGTGACGTAATATTTGCGTAAGTAAAATAATCTTTCAAATAACTTAACGATTCTGTTGACGCACCTTCACAAATGTGTCTTAATGTGCCAAAATCAGAATTTTTCTCAAAAACACTTTCAAATTTTTCTAGAACAGAAACATTTTTTGCGTCTTCAATCGCGCATAGCTGTGCGTGAACATGTTGCACTATTTGTAGAGATTCTTCTAACGGCACCGCAGGATTTTGTAATTTTTCTATTGCATCTGCTAGCTCGAAGTAATTGTCGTGAATGATTTTTAAATCCATTTTAACCTGACTATCTTGAAATTTCGACTGGCTTTTCTGGATAGCGACAGCTTCCTTTGTATCGAATTGTAAAACCACGTTCTTAATATTGTCAAAATATTTATGATAATAAAACGCGGCCTGTAACCATGTTCCCCAACGAGTTAGAATAGGTTCTGGTGGCTCTGGTATACGGGGGCACAGTCTGTGAAATTCGCGAATACGTTTCGGTGATTTGATAAATACTGCTTTGGTATGCGCTATTAAAGCGTCTACCTCAGGATAACATTTTCTGATACTATCCGCCACAAGATTGAGAGCATGAATTTTACACGTAATGTGTAACAAATTAGCAGAATGCTTTTTAAGAGACCGGCCTACAGAAAGCATGTTTGCAGCACCATCACTCACTAATATCAAGAGTTGGTTTGTTGAAAGTTCAAACTTGTCCAATGTATTTAACACTAACTTTGAAATTACTTCGGCAGTACACTGTTGTATTCGTTTGGAGACTAATAGAATTGAAGGTGCCGATTGATGAGGTTCCAATTTGCGTGCCATTACATTAAGAACAGAATGTTTCTTCCGATCTGTTGTTTCGTCGACACATAACCACAATTTTTGATCTTTCAACTCCGATTTTATTTTTTGTTCAATATGTTCGCGCGCAGATGGCACAATTCTTCGTAACGATGTTCGACTTGGTAATTTGCACTCCGAATAGTTATTCCAAAAGCAGATAAATGATTCCTTGTCTAGTAAATTAAACGGTATATTACATGCGATAAACGTAACGCATAAATTAAATATAAATTTTTCATTGTCTCGTGCGCAATTTCTTTTTGAGACATGCTTTTCACCATTTACGTGTCGTAGACAATGTTGTCTGGACCAACACATTAACGGGATTTTACAGATTACACATTAAATTTTAGCACCTTCATATATTAAGTCTGGAATTTCTGCAATAAATTTTCGAAGTTTGTCCGACCGCGATCGTTTTGCTGACGAAATCATAATTTTTCTAGGACAGATAAACAATTGCGCAAATGACCGGCAGCGAAAATTTCCGTACTGCTCCGCAGACGAAGTAATACTACCGTTCCTCTCGGTCCGAACTGATTCTACGCCGATGCGCGGTACCGCTCGTGGCCAGCGTTATTTATAAGTACCGAAATAAGTAAAATTGATAGATTAAAAAAATGTTGCTCTAGAACTTCTAAAATGATAACAATGCTTTCAGTTCCAAAAACGGATACTGTATACAAATAGCTATAAACTGTTAGGAGAGCACGGCACTGTATACAGGGTGGGCTAACAGCGCGAGATTGTTGAATGCCTTTACCACGGCAACTTAAAAATTTCTAATTGCGAGGTGCTCTTTACGATATCTTCACAACATTTATTATGCTTAATATAACAACCATTTGTTTAATGTACTTAATCAATAATTAAAATATGCAGAAAAATGTGACTATGTGACCATATTAATTTACCGTTGATAGCTCCGTTAATAGTGCTTTAGAATGAAGTAGTAAAAGGATTACTTTGTACAACTAAACACAACAGTAAATCTAAACAAAATAATCTGTACACACAATAAACAAACAATAAAAACATCAACTTCAAACAATAAGATAACTTGACATGTGCAAATAATTATATATTAGCTGGATACATTTTTTATTTTTCAAGCGAATTTCAAAATTCTAGTATTATTCGTGTATTATATACTTATATGTATATTCAGTTTAATGTTTTTGTTGAATTTAACATAGAACTTCAGGAAAGGCAACGAATTACTGTTAGGTGTGCCGTTGGATCGTTCGGAGTTTGGGGCCCCTATTTTTTTGAGAGAAACGAAAATGTTACAGTAACCAATCGTTATATCGAAATGCTTCGCAACTTTCTGGAACCAAGAGTTAAGTAACTCCAAAATCGAGACGTATGGTTTCAACAAGAAGGACCAACGCCTCACACGGCAAGAAGATGAATGGACGTTTTAATCACATTGTTTCCAACGCACTTAATCTCGTTGCGCGGGGACGTTTGGTGGCCTTCACGTCGCCCGATCTTGCATCATGCGATTTTTATCTGTCGGACTACTTAAAATCTAAAATCAAATGTACAGTGCGTTTAGTAATCTTTATATTCGAAGCCGAACAAAACCAACTCTAATTAAAAGAAACCAAACCAGAACAACGTCAACGGGACCGATTGGAGTTGAACTTCATTGAACACGACCGAACGGAACCGAATATAGCCGAAAATTACCGAATGAAACCGAATAGAAGCAAATATAGCCGAAAAGAATAGAACCAAGTAGAACCCAATATAATCGAACACAATTGAACTGAACCGAACAAAATCGAATATTGCCGACGTAGCTGAATGGAACCGAGCACAACTGTATATATCTGAACAGAACCGAATAGAATCGAATATAGCTGAACGTAACCGAATAGAATCAAACAGAAACGAGTATAGCCGAACAGAATCGAACAAAATCGAATACAGACAAACGTAAGCCGAATGGGACCAAATATAGCGGAACGCTGAAGAATGGAATCGAACTGAATAGAATATAGCCAAACGCGGCCTATTGGAATCAAAAATAACCAAATGTGTCGCAACGGCCCTGACTGTGACAGAGCCACACGAGACCAAATGGTGTGAAACAGAACTGAACGGTACTTCCCTAGGAATTATTTTCTGTTCACGATGTGTACAAATAATCAGATACGAAAAATGTAAAAAGATTCACTTGTCACCGACTTCACACTTGGAGTACCAAACATACTTACTTTTTATTTGCTATTCGTAGACGAAAACGATATAACACCTGTTCATTAATTTTTTGTTAACGCTATATTGTTTCCGTACGCGTACACATACTTTATAAAGCAAGGAAGAGTTTGTGTCACTTTGAATGCAAATATGTTTGCAAACGATTCGTACCATATACACTAACATACCGTTTATTAATGTTTGTTTTTCTTCTCTACCATTTGAACTGAAAAATACAATACACAGCGCATTACCTACTGTACAAGATCCACTTAATTCGGTATGCAATTCTAAAAGAGAAAAGAGAAAAGGGAGAAGAGAGAGGGGAGATGAGTGAAAGGAGAGGGAAGAAAGGAGAAAGAGAGAAAGCGAAAAGCGTGAAGAGGGAAAGGAATGCGAAAAAGGAAAGCGAAATGGGAATATGAGAGAACAGAAAGGGAAAACGGAAAAGAAAAAAGGTAAAAGGGAAAGAGAGAAGGGAAGAGGGGAAATGAAAAAAAAGAAAGCAAACAGGAAGAGGAGAAGAGAAAAAAGAAAAAGAGAACAAGGGGAAAGGCAAAAAGGGAAAGCGAAAGGGAAGAAAAGAGAAAAGGAAAAAGAGAACAAGGGAAAAGGCAAAAAGGGAAAATGGGGAAGGAGGAAGGGAAAATGGAAAGCGAAAACGGAAAAAGGCAATAGAGGAAAAGGAGAAATGAAAAGGGGAAAGGGAAAAGGCAATAGAGGAAGCGAAAAAGGAAGAAACGAAAAGGAAAACGGGAACAGGGAAATATCGGAGTGTTTATTCTACCAAGAGCAAATTCAAACCTCAGTGAAGAGCCATTATCTGTGACGGTTGACGCTAATACTACTATTTATCAAAATAGCAACTGGTAAAAATGAGGCGCACCATCTATTGTAGATATTTTGAAATGCTTTTCTAGACCAACTTAACATTGGGTTAGGAAGGATGCAATAGTTTAACAATGTACCTTGAAAACGGACTGTTGACAATATTATGTTATACATGTTACAGGTAGGCACGTAACAAATACCTGACTGTAGCTATGCAATATCTTTTTACGATATTTAAGATTGCATTCTAAATACATCGATTTGACATTCTAACTACAAGAGTATTTTCGCAAATCTCAAAAAATCTAATTTTAAATTGAATGGAGCTAGTACGAAATCGTGTACACACGCAGAAAAATGGTTTCTTCCATCAAGAAAGTAGATTTTCTTGCAAAAATCAGCCTCTATTCAAAAAAATATTTATATTTGAAGACTATAAAAATGTATAATATAAGTAAATCATTTAGTTTTAAGTTAAGAAAATATTCGTATTAGAGGTAGGAGTGAAAAAATGGTCCAGATCTCACTAAGTTCTATTGAGAAATTAGGCGACCGGTTTCGTGTTCAAAAAACACATCATTAGGCCAGCTATAAGGATACCCAGTAAAAGAAAAATTATAATAATGGAAACAAAACCTAAAGTTAATAATTCAAATTAGGAGCAAGTGAATGAACTAATGAAAAAGTTTTTTTTGTATATGTTACAATATAATTATATTGTAATATAATAAAATTATTTCTTTAATAATGCAATTCACTTTTTATATAGTTTAATAATTAATGAGCTAATATTTAAGTTTATTTATTTTTTTGTTATTTTATGCTTTAAAAAACTATAGTTAAATTAGTACACGTGGTAAATAGTAATAAAAAGAAAAAAAGACATTACAGTAACCGATATCTTTTGAAGATGTTTATGAACCATTGCACGTTAAAGGCTATATCATTGTATGGCAAGTATGGCATCTATATTCCGGTTTCTACTATCTACGACGGCATGACTACATCTCTTGGCAGCAGGTGGCACCAGGATATATTTCAGTGCTGTTTTTGAAGATTAGGAGCATAAACTGATAGATAAACAACAATGTGGGCAGGAGTAAAAAAACGTTAGTGCTTTTCTCTTCTCACATTGTTTTCGCCGGGAGTGATTCCATCAATACCAAATATTTCCTTTGAAATCAAAGGAAATATTTTCTTAGCGTTTTAAATAAAACAGTTATTGTATTGTGAATAATTGAAACAGTAGTTGTCTTGAATTGAGGCGGACAGTCTTGATACAGGTTAACGTTTCTCTATGTGCAGAATAAATACTAATAAATACTAAAGTAATTGCACATTGAAAACTAAATAATATATCAAAGAATTAGACATATTCAGAGACCCGGAGTACTTGTTTATTTTTCTGAAATTTATGTTAGTTGGGGTAATCTGCCAAACAAACACTAAAGTACATACATACGTACTATACATTCTTAAAACCTTTTTACATAAATCTTTTTAATTAGATGCTGTATCTGAAAATCGCTAAGAGTTTCCTGAGAACGGCCCCCAAAGGATCTAATGAAGGTGAATAATGCAATTACAATAGATAATAAATTATGTACAGTGAGGTCCTAAAGTCCCCCCTCCCCCTCCCGGCTTCTCCCCAGCCTTAAACGACAAAATAATAACGAGCACAAAGAACGAAAGTATGACAAATGCAGGTTATAATAACAATAAATAACAAGAATAATTTAGGCTTTTGGAATTGAGGTTTAACAGCTCGGTAATTGTTATGACTACTTTGCTTAGCAGTGAGCTCTTTAGATAGTTCAGCGTCACAAAAAACAATTTGGCCCTCTTTCCTAGCCAACTTTGCGTAACAACAAAAACAGATTACCAAAACCTTTATTGCTGCATATCATCATATTTCTTAAGTTAGAGTATAACATATATGATACTGTTGGATTCGCCCTTTGATTACTTTTCCAAAAATGTAAAAATATACAAGGTGTACTATTTAAAAGAAGAAAGTTGATGTCACTTCCGGTGACACCGGAAATACAATTGAACTGCCGATAACGGCAAAAGTTAGTTCATCCATCGACCTATTTCTTCTAAAAACACTAGCTTCTGTTGTTCAAAAGTTAGCATGAGAGAACCCG
Organism: Dynastes maya; assembly: GCA_029619315.2. Taxonomy (NCBI): domain Eukaryota; kingdom Metazoa; phylum Arthropoda; class Insecta; order Coleoptera; family Scarabaeidae; genus Dynastes; species Dynastes maya. Next base: position 32,250,645 of record JAROYE020000003.1, read on the forward strand.
CCTGTATAAATCGCTAATCAAATCCAGGAGTATTCTTGAAAATTAAACAAACGTAAACGTTAGTGACGAACGATTAAATCTTTAATATTATCTCTTCTAAACGTTATTCGTTCTATAGAATAGCAGGTTCCGGCGAAATTTCCTTCAATTCACGAATCATCAAGTGACCTCGGCGGCCAGTAATGTTCTACCTACTGTAGTCACACACGATTCGATATAGGAAGGAAAGATTCTTTGGTGGGCTTGTTGGTGCACTCAGCGAAGTGTGGGTTAAATGTTGTTAGTTACAGTTTGCTTGTGAAACTGCGAATCGATTAACGCGTGCACGCGAACGGACGTTTCTGTGTTAAGTGTATCGATTGATGTGATATAGATCTATTACAACACATATAATATGATAATGTAAATAATGTTCAGTTTACGTTATAAAATATTTAAGGAATTTGGTAAGATTCGGATATTGAGCCTAAAATAATTTTATTTAAGAAATAACTGAAAAGCAGTAGAGAAAATTTGGTAGTGCTTACATTTTTCCTTTTATTAAATGAATTTCTAACAGATCTTGAAATAAACTCATTTTGAAAATATAAAACGTAAACATTTGCTAAGATCCCTTTACCGGAAAAAATACTTTTTACATTTTGTGTGTACTGAAAACACAAGCACTTTGAAAATATAGCACATATGCAGAATAGTTATATCAATTTAGACAGAGCAAATATTTACACCACAGTAAAGACTATTGAAGGCTATCGCTTAGGAAGACAAACAGCAAACATATTTGAGTTACAAATTTAAAAATTCGTAGCCTCGCTTATATTCATTTCAACATTATCTACCACCTACATTCAGAAAGGACATTTTAACCTAATAATCGACTACACTTTCAAAGAAATGTAACTGTTTGAGGAAAAAGTAATTAGAAAAAAATAGAAAGGTGTTATCGAGTACTATTTAAGAATTACTGTGCTTCTAGTTATTTACAACATATTTTTTGAAATCAATCTTCACTGAAATTGGTATATGCTGTATTCACACACACAACGTATCCTCCTAGTACGTAGATACTTAGGTTTCCCTGATATGTTTAGTTAGTCTTGTGTTTAAAAACAATTTTATTGTGTCAACAGTAAGAAGCTACAATTTTCTGATGACAATTATGTCTATTAAGACATAAAATCTTTAAAAAGTAATTTCCTTCATGCAGGATGATGGATAAATAGCAACTTACTTTCTTACTTTAAATGGAACAGCCCGTATATTATTACGTATTTGGCTTCTCCATCTACAAATAAACCAATACAATATAGTCACCATTTCTTTCACTTTTTTCTAATACATAAATTATACCTACTATCTCACTTTTATTTACTTAGGTTCAACATTTTGAATCAACAGACTAAGACCGCCAATGTCACTATGTTTTGTTTACTGTCGTCATGGTAACTAAACAATATTATCATCAGAAACCATTTGGATGCAATTCCTAAGTGACTATAAGTAGCTAGTTGGGCTCAAAATTTTGAATCAATAGTTTAAGAACGTCAATGTTAGTATCTTTTGTTTAGTGTTGTCATGGTAACCAAACACTACTAACACCAGAAACCACTTGGATGCAACACCCAAATGCAGGACTCGTGCTTAACTGTAAATATCTTTTACTTTCGATATTAGTCATATGCATCATTATGGAAAAACGTTAGAGAATTTAGGGAATAATATTCGAATTGGTTCATACCTTGAATTCGATTATTAGTATATTCGAATAATCGAATACTATCCGAATAGTTGAATAATTGGATAATAGTGGAATAAGTTTGCAAATTACTATTCGAATAACCTAAGCTAAAATGCTCCCCGCTATAACTTATAATATAATTAGAGAGCGGATGAATGATGTCGTAAAAAGATATGAACGTTTTTTTTATCAAAGGCGGCGCCTTTGATTCCTTCTTTTTGCTTTGTTTCATGCGTTTTCTTTGTTTTTTCTTACATCTTTATAACAAATAAATTTTTATTTTATGTATATCTTTTAAATAGATGTATTTTCTATATCTATTGTTCTTTTTTATTTTGTACTATTCCTAAATATACACACATGTACTTTTTAATTTTTTATATTATATATTCATACACTACCGCTCATAAGTATTTGGGCATCTCAAATTTCAGGGTAAATCATTAAATATTTAAATGGAAACATTAAAATATGTATTTAGTATTTAAATATACACAATATACAACCTTAATAATTAACATTATTAATTTGATCTAAATTTTAGATTTGTCTATGTGACCTACTTTACTTTTAGTGATTGCGTCGCCTAATCGAGGCATCCTTGCAAGGAATTTTAACAATGTTTCAAGAGTTATTCGAGCCCATGCTGCCTGTAGCTTGTTCTACATGTCATCTGCTGAAGTTGGAACAGTTTTTCTTACTTCCCGATTCAAGTCCGGGCTTTGAGGTGGCCATTTCATGGTTGTTAGTGTCCCTTCCTCTTCCAACTGTTCTAAATATTGCTTGCATAATTTTGAAGTGTGTTTTGGGTCATTGTCTTTTTGGAATACAAAATTCTGACCCAAAATTCTTACATCAGAAGGTATTGCATTTTCCTCTAAGATGCGGTTGTATTGCTCTTTTCTCATTATGCCTTAAATCTTTACGAGATTTTTACGAAGATCACCTGCGGATGTACCAGCAAAACAACCCCAAACCATTGCCGAACCACCGCCGTGTTTGACTGTTGAGACTGTGCATTGTTCTAGTGCACGTTCACCTACAGATCTTCTTACAAACACTAGTCTTCGCAAACCGAAAATCTTGAATTCGTCGGTCCATAATACCTTGCTCCAATCTTCTACCGTCCAATTTCGATGTTCACGTGCCCATTGTAACCTCTTTTTCTTGTTAATTTGGCGAAGCATGGGCTTTCGCATCGCAATTCGTCCGTGAAGACCGGATTCTTGCAGACAGCGTTTAACCGTGGATACGCTAATCGGCTTCGTATTGACTTTTACGGCGATTTCTGGAGCTGTTTTTCTTCTATTTGGCTTGCTGGACACCACGATTGCAATATCTTGAGCTGATATTGTCGCCCTTGGTCTATCACTTCGTACTTTATTTAGAAAACTTCCACTTTCACTGTATTTTTTGATGTTATAATCAACAGTAGATGGAGTTAAATGTAATTTTCTAGCAATTTGACGATTGCTTATGCCTAAGTTATGTTATGCTAGTGTCAGAGCACGCGTTTTAACACTAATTTCTTTCCTTTTTGAATTGTTTTAAAATTTTAAACGAAATTATGAACACTATTCGTTAAGAGATGTTGTCGCTACTAACATGGAACGATAACTGACCATGATTTAAAAACATTACTTCAAATGGCTTTATTATAGCTTCATGATTCATAGTAAAATTACCAACTGTTATATTTTTCCTAGAATTTCAAGAAATACGCTCATTGTTATCGCTACTACATACGCTTTTATCACGGTATTACTTCTCATACAGTAAAAAAAAAGTAAGTAGACCGATATTATTTAATGAATTTAGATGAATCTTAGTGACTATTTGCATACTATTCAATAATGCTGGAAAGTTTTTATATATCTATACTTGTATAAATACATTCTACAAGGGTGCCCAAATACTTATGAGAGGTAGTGTATATACAATTAAAAGAAATATGTTTTGGTAACACAACTTTCATTATTTATGTAATAATTTTAATAAAATCCAAATATTCGAATATTATGGAATTATTGGAATATTCGAATAAATTTCCAAATTACTGTTCGAATGACATAAGTTAAAAAATTCCCAGCTCTAAATTTCCTATACAGTAAGTGCAGAAAACTATATCTAAATTTAGGCGATTGAGGGCAAAATTATAAATATCTCCTAATCTGTTAGAAATATGTAGACATATAAAATGCATATTATACATATTGGTTTATTACTAGAAGGCGAAACTAAAACGTAATAATATGAATTTCAATTTAAAATAACAAAGTTCGGTATTGTGCGCATCATCCTGTATATAGAGAAATATTTTTGATAAACATACTCTATGAGGTCTATTATGTCATCAGAAAATTTTACCTTCCTATTATTTACATAATAATGACAATTTTACAATGCCAGAAGGGACACCTATATATGTTTCATTTAAAAAATCAAACTTGGATTATGTGCAGTGATTCGCCCTTATACTTGAATATAATTTTGTGGTACGCAGGACTAATAACTTCTAAATAGCATCTACCTGATTTATTTTTTAATTGTACAGAGACAAATTATCTTCCATCTACTACCTAGGTAGACACGCGGTATATATTTAATGTGTAATTCAATGACTGATTGTAACTTATTGTACAGGGTCCTACTGGAAGGACAGAATGTACTCGCGGTTCTAAAACGCTCACGCTCAATTTTAAAGCACTTCTAGTTCTGTTAGCAGGCCCAATTACACATGAAAGAAAACAGCACGCTTTTTTTTATTAGCGCAGCCGGAACCAACTGGATGGTTGCATTTGATTTTATTCAGTTATGGCGAACCTTTTCACCACGTGTGTCGCAATTTTTGCGACAGAATTTCATCTTCTAGGAACAGATAATTCCCTGAGCAAATCCCTGCTTGGGGACGATTACTCAAGTGCTAAATGTTGGGGAACAATGTTCCTCCTTTCGTGCTATAATTAGGATTCTGCAAATGCACTTTTATTTTCTTCGGAGAATTTTAATTTCTTTTGTTTTACATAGTACTTGGACCAAATTCCAGGAGTGTATTGTACACGGGAAAATAATCTAAAAAAAACATATGTCCTTTTCGTTTGTTTTCAAGTTATAGCGTAATTACAAATAAACAAAATTTTATATTTTTAAATCTTATTTTACACCCTTTCCTTTGGGAATCTTCTGTTAGCTGGCAAGTACATCATTGCCATATTTTTGATTTTTACTGATGACCCTAGACTGAATAAATCTATTCATCTGGGAATGATGTACCAATACTAAGACTGGCGGTACAAAGTCGAACGAAGGTACAGGAGGTGTTCGATTCGTCCCAGAATTTGATGTTAAGCAACAATTTAAGTTACCAGATGTTGCCTCGATATTTACAGCAGAACTGTTAGAGATTTTAAAAGCAACGCAGTTTGTTGACTGCAACAGTCATCTCGGATTCAAAAGCAGCTCTGACCAGTTTAAATAACACTAACAGTATTACGCGTGAAATTGTAAAGCTAGTAACCAAACTGGCATTAGAAAAGAAGATATCCCTCAAATTTCTGTGGGTTAAACCGCATTGTGGAATAACGCACAATGAATCAGTCGATCTTTTAGTTAAAGAAGCCACCAAACTTTCATCTTGCACGTTTGGTATCATTCCATCAGCTGATGTAACCAGTAAATTTAGATCTGATATGCACAACCAGTGGAATAAGGCGAAATGTATAGCGAGAGACCAACCAACTACTTTCTTTTAAGACTATCTATCCCCAAGAGACATTGGTACACAAACGAAGAGGTGTCAAGAGCTATATACGTACAGTTAGTCAGGTTAATGTTCAATCATGGCAGATTCCCATACCATTTAAACAAAATTAAGATTCTAAACAGCGACAAATGTGAATGTGGTGATGTAGGTGATGTGAATCACATAATTTTCGAGTGCCCGAAAAATAGGGCCGCTACGATGGAACTGTGGAGAACTTTAACGAATGCAAATTGAACACCCTTTGAATGTTAATTCCCTGCCTAGCCTTGATAATATTGGTATTTATAGAGTCATTTATGATTTTTTAAAGAAAAGCAGAGCCTCTTTTTAGTAATGTAGCTTCATTTGTTCGTTTAGTAGGCCTAGTTGGTGTTCTTGGCTAATGCTGCTTTGCAAGGCCACATACAACAACAACAACAAACAAAATTTCATACATTAACATTATTTTAATAATAGCGTTCTTTTAATAATTCTTCAAAAATATCGTCATTGACCTCTAAACATTTTATGCTTCGTCTACGAAGAGCGCCTGCTACTCTCTTGATTGCTTCATGTCTTTAATATCGCTTGCAGAATTTCTAATACGTTGAATTAGTGCATCCTGAGTGTGGATTTTTACCTTGTAAAGTTAGTGAAATGATTTTGAGCATCGAAAGAATTGATTCAGATAGCCGGTACGTCATATGTGATAAGAAGCGAAAACCCTTTAATGTAGAACATACCTAACTTTTGTGTTACATGGGTAGTCAATGCAAGGATATTTTTTTTCTATTTAAGACTCGAAAACAAGAGAAAATTTGGACCATACAGAAGAACATTAGTTAAATTTTTTTAATTACGCTATAACTTGAAAATAAATGAAAATCGGATAAGAACATATTGTTCTTTTCATGTTATTTTCACGTCTAGAATACACTCCTGGAGTTTGGTCCGTTCCTGCCGATTCACCTTGCATACCTATTTATTACACTCGCTAAGATATATTTTTTAGTTAGTATAATTAAGTAGAAAATAAACCACAAAGCAATTTTTATGTAGCAAGTAACAATAAACACTTTTCACTAATTAATTAAGTGCTGAATTATATTATAACTAGAGTTGCTCAATTTGTGCCAATAGCCAGTGGTGGGCGCATAAAAGTTTACACAAAATAAATGGTCAGAAATAAAATATAATACGTGCTCAAACACTTACCGTCTTAAGAGTCTTCCGTGAAATCACAAAGTGAATAATGTCTGTTAAATATCTGCAACATTAGATATGTTTCCACGGTTGTTTCGGCAAACCGAGTGCGGCGTGAGGAAAAACTGTGTTTATATGCAGAAAACGAACGTTCTACATCTAGTGACGTTATATTTGCGTAATTAAAATAATCTTTGGAATAACTTAACGGTTCTGTTGAGGCAACTTCACAAATTTGTTTTAATGTGCCAAATTCAGAATCTTTCTCTAAAACACTTTTAAACCTTTCTAGAACACAAACATTTTTTGCGTCTTCTACAGCGCATTGCTGTACGTGCACATGTTGCACTATTTGCAGAGATTCCATTAACGACACCGAAGGATTTTGTAATTTTTCTATTGCATCCACTAGTCCAAAGTAATTGTTCTGAATAGTTTTTGAATCCGTTTTAACCTATCTTGAAATTTCGACTAACTTTCCTTGATAGCCGCAGCTTCTGGGGATCGAATTGTAAAACCACGTTCTTAATATTCTCAAAATATTTATGATAATAAAACGCGGCCGGTAACCATGTTCCCCAAGGTGTAAGAATAGGTTCTGGTGGCTCAGGCATACGAGGGCACAGTGAAATTTGCGAATACGTTTTGGGGATTTGACAAACACTGCTTTTGTATGCGCTATTAAAGCGTCTAACTCAGGATAACGTTTTTTAATAGTATCTGCCACATGACTGAAAGCATGAATTTTACACGTAATATGTAACAAGTTAGCACAATGTTTTTTAAGAGACCGGCCTACAGAAAGCATGTTTGCGGCACCATCACTCACAAACATCAACAGTTGTTTTGTTGAAAGTTCAAACTTTTTCAATGTATTTAACACAAACTTTGAAATTACTTCGGCAGTACATTGTTGTACTCGTCTGGAAGCTAATGGAATTGAAGGTGACGAGTGATGTGGTTCCATTGTACGTACCATTACATTAACCACAGAATGTTTTTTACGATCTGTTGTTTCGTCCACACATAACCACAGTTTTTTATCTTTCAACTCCGATTTAATTCTTTTTTCGACATGTTCACTAGCAGATGGCACAATTCTTTGTAACGATGCCCGACTTGGTAATTTGCAGTCCGAATATTTATTCCAAAAGAAGAGATATGCTTCCTTGTCTAGTAAATTAAACGGTAGATTACATGCAATAAAGGTAATACATAAATTAAATTTAAATTTGTCATAGTGTCGTGTGCGACTTTTTTTTGAAGAATGCTGTTTATTATTTACGTGACGTAGACAATCCCTTTTGGACCAACACATTAAAGGAGTATTACAAGCTACGCAATTTTAAAGTCATCATAATTTAGGTCAGGCATTTCTGCTATAAATTCTGTAACTTTGTCCAACATCGGTCATTTTCGCGACGTAGGCAACATTTTTAAAACAAACGTAGAACTACGAAATGGTATTTACGGCAGCGTACATGTATACACAACAGATGTGGTTGAGACTCGCAGTTATACTGAGGATTCTATCGAACCTCCGCCACTGCCCGTTGGCGCTAGCGAGCAACTCTAATTATAACTCAAGATAACCATAGATAGTATTAAATTATAATATCAATTTAAAATGCTTTTTAATTTTTTAATGGATCGTACATTCATACTTTAAATAAAACAGCAACTTCTCGGGAGGATCTATGATGACTGACGGAAAATGATATATAAGGATAATTACTTACAAGCATGAATGGAATTCTAAGACCAGTTGCCTGTATAGAGAACATGTTAAAACTCCATAAACCTTGATTATGAAGCATTACCAGCATAGTAAATCAATTTTGAAATTAGTATTGACGGCAAGTAATGTTGTTAGGTCATATCTGTTTATGAACACCTTCGCAGTAAACAATCGGTAATAAATAAAAAAATAATTCAACACAATATGTACAGTAAAGTGCATGAGTAGGTAACCATTTGTACATAAATCAAAAATTGCATTGATTTGACCTCAATGTATGTATACGTGGAACTAAAGATCGTAAACGTTAAATTTATACTTTTGGGAATCGTATTCTTAGAACAGGAAACAAGTACCGACACAAAAGAAAGTAAACATGATGAGTAAAATCAAATAATAACGGCAAACTTTGTAAAAAAAGAGCAGATTAACTTAACATAACACATACAGCCTTGGACAAAATTATTGGGCACCCCCGCATTTGGTTTATGTCTCAACTTTCACCAGTAAATAAATGAAACGAATAGTACAAATGTAATATTTTATTTAAGAAAAAATTAAATTCAACATCGAGTTGATCCTCCTTGGGAGTTTATTACAGCAGTTATCCTTTTTGGTATATTTCATTACATTCCTCTATTACCGCTCTTTCTAACTTTTGTTTGGATGTACATTTTTGAGTACGTACCTTCTGCTTTAAAATAGCCCACAAATGTTCTTGCACCCTCACATTACTATCGTAACTAACAGCGCGAAACACAATAAGCTCTATTAATTTCCAAACATGCGATATAACTCGATAATTCCCCCAGGAATATTTAGATATACTATCTATAATTCCCTAAATGATTAAATAACTGCATAGATGGCATCAGTTTTCTAATATATCGAAATATAAGGGGTGCCTAATAATGTTGTCCAAGGCTGTAGTAGCAGGAGTAGGCAAAGTCTTAACCTATTAGGGGGCTAAGTAGATACAATTTCTCATAGCACATTGCCTTTACCTTTTTTTGCTATGCGTTTTATTTTTCTTGGGGTAGGCAAGATTTTGAGCATGGAGAATGAAATGATGAAATTCATGTGAAATTTCAAAAGTGTTACCTACAGAATTGAATGCCATTCATATTTAAGCTTTTTTGTTTATTTTTTTCTTTAATTTTGGTTTTTGAGCAGACATTCAGAGTAGAGGAGGCAGATGCCCGCCCCTGCAGGTGCCCCCCCCCTCCCTCCCCAAGGGAACCCTTGCCGGGCTATGCCTTTCAGTCGGTCATAATATAAAATATAAAATAAACAATGCAAAACCAAGACAGTATCAATAGTACATAATATAGCGTTATTTGAAATGAAAATAAACAATAAATTTATTTTAAATGTTTAAACTGTTTGCCGTCATTACTTATACGCAGATTTATTCTAGGGCGAGTGCTAATAACGGCTGCTTCGATTTCTATTCACGGTAGGCTAGCGATAGCATTATAAATCGGTTGAATCGGCTCTTGTTGTAGGACGTGCTTGGTAAACCAGATCTTTTATCTTTCCCCATAAATAAAAGTCAAACACAGTCAGATCTGGGGATCTAGCTGGCCATGGAAAAATAGATCCTCTTCCAATCCACTGATATGGAAAAGTATTATGAAGATAGTCACAGACGATTTGTAAATAATGAGCTGGATAGCCGTGATGCTGAAACCCTATTTTTCGAGTTTCCAACGCAACATCTTCTAAAAGTATTGGTAATTCGGTACGTAAAGTGTTTAAGTATGTTTCGCTGTTGTAGTTACCTTCAAAAATAAATGGTCCAATTTATACTCCACCTAGGTTGATGATCAACCTCTCTCATGCAATGAGGATTTTCTCTGGACCAGTAGTACATATTATGCAAATTTACCTGCCCATCATTGGCAAAAGTAGCTTCGTCAGTTCACAACACGCAGTGTAGGAAGACAGCAGCATCTTCATAGTAGAAATCTTTTAACCAATTAAAATTATGGTCCAAATCTGTATGGGTGTGACGTATTGTTTATTAATATGTGATGAATTGATGGTTTACCTATACCTACAACGGAAGACATTTCTCTAGTGCTTGTGTGAGGATGAACTTCAACATATTCAAGGACGTTTATCACATTAGCTTTAGTTCTAGCTACACGTGCTCTGGTAGGATTTTCACGAGGTTGAACATACCCTGTTTCACGTAATCGTTTCGCCAAACGTTAAAATACTTCTCGCCTGAAATGTTTTCTTTCTGGATACTTAACGGCATATTCACGTTCAACGGCTAAGCAGCAATCTTTAAAGGCCAGTGCGCAGTAAAATTCTATGTACTTGTCACAATTGTCAAATGAATACTTGTTTCCATAGCATGCTAAATTCTGCTGTTGTATTCAAATCATACTATATAATTTTGTTACCTTTATTTGAAAACCGATCAAAAACAAACAATCATATTAAACTAATAATGACACAATTATGTGTGTAAAAGAGTAAAAGTTATTCTTTTGTTTCATGGTCAACTAAGATAATTGAGAAAAACTCGTACAGTTGGGAATAACGCCATCTGGTACATTTCTTGAACATTAACGGGTGGCACAAATTGCGACGTCTAAAACAGCGCCGAATGCCTTTTCAAACAAGTCCACATTTCTTTAATTCGGGTAAAAACTGCAGAAGTTATGGCAAGTTTAATTTTACATGATTCGGCAACGCCTACTACACTTATTATTCACAATATGACAACGTCTTGAACCAAAGTGGTGCGTAAATAACTAAACTCTTTAATAAAGCGTTTAAAATCATAGTTAATCCTGGAACTTTTACCGACTAGTTTAAAATTTACTGTTTATCGTAGCAACTGCACCCCCTAGCACTCATGTTTCGAATTTAAAATTATTTTAATTAAATTTCTCTTTGCGACTTTAGCTATGAAAATTTGTTTCCCATCACTATAGCTATTGTAGTTTCCAAGATATCGCCGGTCCCCACTAGTTAGTGGGACACGCTGTGTATACTTAAAATAATAACATATATGGTAAAATATGTAGCAGCAACACTATCTTAAATCCAACTACAATTTTTGTTAGAGGAACTCCATATCTTATGTTCTTATTTTAAAAACACAGGGATTTGCTGTCCCAAAATTGTTCTCTGTGTAGAGCTTTTTTTGATATAGCTAGAAAGAAGTATCCTTATTGTTTTGCACTTTGTTGATAACAAGCAAGAATAAGTTTAATAAAGTTTTTGTAAATTATTCTACAAATAACCTTTAAGTAAACCCAATCATACATTAAAAACGTATGCACTTATTTATGCAAGCTGTAATCTACAATTAGGAACAATTTTCATGTAATGTACGTGTGCACATGGATGTTTGCTACGGGAGAGTTATTTGGTGCAAGTTAATAGTTATAATAGAGCTAATTGTTAGATAATAGTTTCTTAATGCAAAATAAATGCGTATTATGGAGTCAATTGCTAACAAAATTACAAAGCATATGGTAACTGATAATTTAAATTTGTGGAAATTTATAAAACTCTAACCGGATTATTAAAGCAAAACAGAAGACCTTCAAATACGATACGACATTTATTAATTTGTTTCCTGAAGACGTCAGTACTGCCTTCATGGACAAGAATTTAGCGAGCTTTAAAAATGAGGTGCAATTACTGAAATATATTCAACAATAGTAGTAATGGTTAAAAAGTTTACAATTTAAATAAAAAAAAATTTCATTTTACGTCTTCTAAAGCACAGTGTCTCATTTATCATGCAAATAATTGCGCTCGAAACAGCTGCCGGTTCAGTAGTAGCTTAATACTTGTATGATTAATTATTGACTATAAACTTATAAGTTGGCTAAGTTTATCTGTCTGGATCTTTTTGTTAAAGCGATCCATGGTTATGTCACCGAGTTCTTTATGTAAAGGGCTTCCAAGGGCGGCTAAAACTAATAATCATTCTTTTTCAGTTCTTTAGAAAACAAAAAAATAGCTTTAAATTCAGACATGCTTCAGGTCCTGTAGGTACTGCTTCATATACATACTTTAATATGCAATCAACAAACTTTAACAATAACGTTAAGTAGCCACTTGCAATACGTATACAGAATGTTTCACGAGAATGAACACTTCATAAATATACTGTTCCAAAGATAGAGCTCATCTTGTATTTTAATCAATAAACAGCATAAATGGACTTTCGAAGAAACTTTTATTTTACTGTAATGTGATTAATCAATTGGAATATTGCCAAATTTCGCGTATTTTTATTTGCTAAGATGAACAGAAATACATTTTATGTACAGCCGTGCCAATCATTTTGAACATTTATGAAGCATGATTGCAAGACACCCGTTGCAAGTACATCAACACCAAAGTGAAAGTGGTTTGCTCATTTTATGTAAAAAAATCGCTCCCAGGTGGTGAAGGTCACTGTCTACATACTATCGTAACAGAACTGAATGTTTTAAGAAGATTAGAAACGATCTCAATATCAGCACCAACGCCCATCCCATTTGCCAAAAAGTTAAGGATATTCCAAAAAACAAAAGCTTCCTTTCGAGGAACATAAATGAAGTTTGTGTGTAAGTGGAAACTGAATATGCAGAACATCTTTTTAAAACCAACGCTTTCTTGAAATAACTACTGCACTCGTATCTTATAAAAAAAAAATTATCAATCGAGGAAAAGTAGTCAGGTATTTAGGAGTTGTTGTAATACTCAATATAGGTAACTTATTCAACTTTGCAGAGTTACCTACAATGTTAGATATTAATATTATGCTTATTCTTCATAATATTCTTATTATTACTGATGTAACAAGTATGAAATTAAGTCCACATACTTTCCTTATCCATTCCTTTTGTGCAACAATCAAGTAACTAATGAAAGTACTATATACAGGGGGAGTCATCTCCGCGGGCGAGGAAGATAGTGCTTTTCTGAATGGAGACATTTCAGAACGGTTTCTTTCTTGTTATGAGATCTGATTGTGGTCATGTTTTAAAACTATATTGAAACTTACAGGATGGCTCATAAGTTCGTAGCTAACCAAAGTTGTATTTTTTTATGGTAGATGCTAAGAATTATTCAATTTTTGCAATCCTCGTTAAATTCCGAGTCAAAATGTAATAGATAATAAGATACTATTGTTCTAAAACTAAGGGTTTCAGTGTTATTAGGATTTTTTTGCAAAAAAGTCGACATTTACAGAATTAGTTAGTTCTCCGGAAGTGCGCATGACTTTTGGTACTTAGATTAAGCACAAAAGGACTTAATATACACGCGCTTATATGGTTCTGAATTGCTAATGCGCGGAATATTGCTTTAAGTTGGTGACATATTTTTGTTAAAAAGTAAGTTTTTCCTTAGGGAACAGGGAACACCCTGTATATTGTTTTTGGTCTAATACACCAACATTTTTTATCAGTTTTGAGGAATATAAGATGTCAGAGATGAGGAACGGTATGAATACAAAAGAAGATAAATATGATAAATTATACCAAACCTAAGTCAAAGAAATGCAATCGCTCATTTGCAAATTTCGCAGTCACTACATATGGCACATAACATTCATCAAAGGGCCAATATCATATTTTCATACCATGTCTACGGCTTACCGCAATGGAAAGCTTGTTTGCATTTTTCTCGAAGTTTTTGTTACGTCAGGTATTGAAATGTTTAGACCATCAGACCATTAGAAAGAGAAAACAGTTCTCCATAAAATGGAGTGAAAAAATAGGTGCCATGCAATTAAAAAAAAAATAAGGGGGCGTAACCACACCAAAACAGTTGAAGCTCGGGAACGACTGATTTAACAGAATTGAAGCACTCAATCATTCAATTCTTCTTATGCTATTTTCCTTTATCTCTAACATTAAACAAGTTATTTCACATATGCAGAAATATGACTCATCCTGTATATATCCACTATGGTGATCGGCGAAATATCAACAAGGAAATGAGTGGGGTGCACGTTGTATATAGAAAAATGGAGCCTATAAGAATAAATGAACACTTCTACGCAGATGATCTCATCATATTTGCCAAAGGAAAGGAAGAAATACAAGAAAAACTAAAAAAATGGAGGGACATGTTTGCACAATACAATTTAATGATCAACACGAATAAAACAGAAATGCTGTCCTTGACATAAAACAGCTACAAAATAACACTATAACTGCATGACGAGAAAATACCACAAGTCAAACAATTAAAACATCTGGGAACCTGTATTGAAGAAATCGGAAAAAATGAGAACGAAATTAAATATTAACATCGGAAAGCCCAGCTGTCACTCTAAAGTGTATAGGGTATTCAGTATAGCCACCCGATAGATATAAAATTCCCTCTGGCAGATAAAAGCTATTTTTCGGAAGCCACAATTTCCCCCCAGGCCAACTGGGTAGTGGGTACTAAATAATTTATTTAACTGCAGCCAATGACAATCTTGACGAATCGTGGATGAAACTAGTCTTCTTTTTATTCTCCTCATTTCGTAAATCTTCAAAATTAATGTAAAATTCTCCTACAACAAACAACAGGGTAAATTCAAAGGTATTTCTAGCATTAATTCGTATATTAAATATGTTTTGTTAAGGTATCGTCATTTATGGCAGTAAAATATCACATTTTAGTGTTGTTGTGAGGGTTTTGTATCACAGAGTCGTCTAGTTTATTACGTTCATTCTCTCATGCTATTTCAAAAAAATTACTTTATTCATCGACATTCATCGCAATATTACGTTTAGATAGAAATCATCAAAATTTGCTATGGACAGAAGCAATTGCCATCGCGATTAAAATAAAAGAGAAAAAGGACGACAATAAATTCATGAATTCTGGTTAAGCTTGCTTCGAGCTAACTCGTATTTTAGCTGCGCTCGCAGATTAGTGTCCGATATCGAAATTAGAGAATAAATTCAAGGTATTAGATCTGTAATTCGTTTTCTGAATGCGAAGAACACTAAAGCAGTCGACATTCATCGACAAATTTGCGAGGTTTACGAAGAAAATGCGATGAGTGATTGAATGGTAAGGAGATGGGTCCGACAGTTCAATGAAGGACGTGACAAGTGCACGATCACTTACGAAGTGGGCGTCCAAGTGTGGTTAATGAAGAATTGATTCGTGCTGTTGAAGAACTCGTAAAGGAAAACCGTAACTGATCTTTCTACGAAATTTCCGAAAATTTCAAGAACACTTCTTCATGAAATTGTTTCTGAAAAACTGAATTTTCGAAAACTGTGTGCTCGTTGGGTGCCGAAAACTCTTACAGAACAACACAAAAAAACAGCGCCAGGGCAGTGCATTTAATTTTTTGACACGTTACAACAACCAAGATGGTGATGATTTTTTAAGCAAGATAGTGACCGGAGATGAGACTTGGGTCGCTTATGAAACCCCTGATTCGAAACGACAGTCAATGGAATGGAGACACACTTCGCCACCAGGAAAGACTAAAGCCAAGCAAATCTTGACACCTCGAAAAATCATGTGCACAGTCTTTTAGGATAGACGCGGCATTCTACTGGTGTATTTTTTACCGCGAAATGAAACAATCAATGCAAATGTTTACTGTGAGACGCTTAGGGAACTGCGTCGCGTAATACAGAATAAACGCCGAGGAATGCTCACAAAGGGTATTGTTTTGATTCATGGAAATGCCCGACCTCACACTGCGAACAGGACACAACAAGTCTTACAGCACTTTGACTGGACCCAGTTTGACCACTCTCCGTACAGCCTTAACCTCGCCCCTACCGAATTCCATCTCTTTTTGCACTTGAAAAGGTTCCTTGGTGGTCAAAATTTCAACAACGATGAAGAGCTCAAAGAATATGTTACCACATGGTTGACAATATAGGCGACAACGTTTTATGAGCAAGGCATACAAAAACTTGTGCCACGCTATAACAAGAGCCTACAAAATGGTGGGAGCTATGTAGAAAGTTTAAAGTTTGTGGTTTTTTTTTTTCGATAAATAGTTTTTCTGTATCTGTCCTCGTTTTGTTTTTCGGAAACTTAGTTTCTGGTCGTGCCTCGTATTTTGCCTAAGAGAAGAGGAACAAAGTTCTGTTCGCAACCTACACTTATTTTTTAGGAATCAATATTTTGGTTGTAAGAAAGAATTCACGGTTAGAAGATATTGGCTTCAAGTTTATTGATATAAGTGGTGTTAGTATAAGAAATTAGAGTGTCATGTCTTTAAATCCGACAAACCGTTAGTGTTTAACCAACTCATTTAATACGTTTTACTCCGGATGTATGTACCTATGTATGTATTACTAGAGTACTGAATAGCAACGAATTCTGAAATATCTAGGACAATACAGAAGTTTTATTATATATTTTACCTGACTTCGAATGAAGGTCAAACAATTACTAATTACAAGTTCAATCACACAGAAACGAAATGGAAGATTGACTGTAACACAAAAGCAGTGTGAGAAGAACAGAAGATGATACAGAGAATTTATACAGGCGCAGTATTAAACGTTAGCCAATATAAAAATACACTCAGATATGTACAGGTGACCCAAAAAAAATGCGTTTTCCGCTTACTGCTTTATCTCTCGCTAAAAAATAACTGCATTCTATATAAACAACTATATGACTGTTCTTAGTATTAAAGTTGCTAGAAAGCTCTTTAAATAATGACGCCGGTGTAAAGGTAAATAGTAGGCGTGTGCAATAATTTTTCGAAATGAAATTCCGAATACTATAGGCACACACCTGCATTGGCGTGATAGAAGTAATTTCAACATAGTACTATACAGGTGTCTACTACAGAACTGACTTCAACGCAGCATGACTTGAATTTATCAAACGGCATTCTTTATTTTTGTTTTCGCTAATTGTTACTTTACAAATCCTTTTTATTTACGAACGTTGATAACATTCCATATAGAACTTTTGAAAAAATAAGATAATCTTGTATTAAATATAATAAGTCATCATTAATTTCTAGATTACCATGATACAAGAAGCAAAAAAATGAAATAAAGTAAATAGAACATATAAGTTAAATATTAGAAATTAAAAAAAATATGAAGAACATTAAAATATTAAAGCAAATGCCCAAAACTTCAAGCAATTGCACGAACAATTAGAAAACCTCGATGGGGCTCTCGGCCCAGTCTGCGCAGTAGGTGGTCGACACAATGATTGAAATGTTCCTAAACAAATGAAAACAGATATGTAGGGAAAAGCTTAGTAGAGATTATGCTTACGAAGCACAGCCTATCACCACCGAAAATATGAAAGAGAAACAAAATTTTTTACAATATATAGGGTGTCAAATTGTGATTTGAAAAAAATGCGTTAATCAATCGTTTCTCTAATAACTAGAGTTGCTCACTAGAGCCATCGGGCAATGGCGGAGATTCGATACAACCCTCCGTATAACTGCGAGTCTCAACCAGATCTGTTGTGTATACATGTACGCTGCCGTAAATACTATTTCGTAGTTCTACGTTTGTTTTAAATATGTTGCTTATGTCGCGAAAACGACCAATGTTGGACAAAGTTACAGAATTTATAACAGAAATGCCTGACCTAAATTATGATGGCGTTAAAATTCAATGTGTAGTTTGTGATATCCCTTTAATGTGTTGGTCCAAAAGGGATTGTCTACGTCACGTAAATAATAAACAGCATTCTTTCAAAAAAAATTGCACAGAACACTATGACAAATTTAAATTTAATTTATGTGTTACCTTTATTGCATGTAATCTACCGTTTAATTTACTAGACAAGGCAGCATATGTCTTCTGTCAGAATTGTGCCATCTGCTCGTGAACATGTTGAAAAAAGGATTAAATCGGAGTTGAAAGATAAAAAACTTTGGTTATGTGTGGACGAAACAACATATCGTAAAAAACATTCTGTGGTTAATATAATGGTACGTGCAATGGAACCACATCAATCGTCACCTTCAATTCTATTAGCTTCCAGACGAGTACAACAATGAACTGCCGAAGTCATTTCAAAGTTAGTGTTAAATACATTGGAAAAGTTTGAACTTTCGACAAACCAACTGTTGATGTTTATGAGTGATGGTGCCGCAAACATGCTTTCTGTAGGCCGGTCTCTTAAAAAACATTGTGCTAACTTGTTACATATTACGTGTAAAATTCATGCTTTCAGTCATGTGGCAAATAGTATTAGAAAATGTTATCCTGAGGTAGACGCTTTAATAGCACATACAAAAACAAATCCCCATAACGTATTCGCAAATTTCACAGACTGTGCCCCCGTATGCCTGAGCCACCAAAACCTATTCTTACACGCTGGGGAACATGGTTACAGGCCGCGCTTTATTATCATAAATATTTTAAGAATATTAAGAACGTGGTTTTACAATTCGATCCAAAGGAAGCTGCGGCTATCAAGGATAGCCAGTCGAAATTTCAAGAAGGTTAAAACGGATTTAAAAACTATTCAGAACAATTACTAGTGGAGGCAATAGAAAAATTACAAAATCCTTCGATGTCGTTAGTGGAATCTCTGCAAATGTTCACGCACAGCTATGCGCGGTAGAAGACGCAAAAAATGTTTGTATTCTAGAAAGGTTTGCAAGCGTTTTAGAGAAAGATTCTGATTTTGGCACATTAAGACAAATTTGTGAAGGTGCGTCAACAGAACCGTTAAGTTGTTCCAAAGATTATTTTAATTACGCAAATATAACGTCACTAGATGTAGAACGTTCGTTTTCTGCATATAAACACACTTTTTCCTCACGCCGCACTTGGTTTGCCAAAACAACTGTGGAAACTTATCTAATGTTGCAGATATTTAACAGACATTATTCACTTTGTGATTTCACGGAAGACTCTTAAGACGGTAAGTGTTTGAGCACGTATTATATTTTATTTCTGACCATTTATTTTGTGTAAACTTTTATGCGCCCGCCATTGGCTGTTGGCGCAAATTGAGCAACTCTACTAATAACTGCATATTAAATAGCAGCAAAACATTACTAGTTTGTTGAACCGAGTTCGTAACACCAATGAACACCACAGAAACTCAAAGGAATTGAGAAGTCATGAAATCCGGGATGCGATATTGAAATATTTTCGTTTAGAAAAGTGCAGTTAAGATATTTTTAATCAAACAAAACCAATTTTATACAAAATAATAAATAAGATTTATGAAAAATTGCTAAAAAATTAAAGATATCTAATCAGTTTCTAAGTAGAAGCACAAATTACTGAATTTTACCGACGTTGAAGTTTGGAACGAAATTAATATTAAGCGCATTCAAAATGTACATAAGCCAACCAAATACATACTAGTAATTTTGAAGGGTACAGCGCTAACAAATGAGAAAGACAAAAGATATTATAAAAGCAGCAAACACCTAGTGTTATGGAGATGCTACCTAAAATACATGCATTCATGAATTAAATAATGATACAGGTAACCAACATCAAGCATGTGCGCGCGTCTGTACATGGTGGATGTTGGTAACTTATATTATTATTATTTATTTGCCATGGTGTGATAGCAACTAGTCGATCCCTGCTACCCTCGCAGAACGTGGGGCATTATTCATTGCTCACTTCTGTAGAGGTCGATGTAGCAATTAATTTGGACATTTTCGGTGATTAGAGTATCTTTAATTAGATACTCTTATCCATACATGTAGCCACTAACTTCGTATATATACGACAATTTCAAATATAGCTACCACCTTTCACAAAGGTACACCGATGAGCCACAGACGGCGAAACGCGCATCGGTACACGGTGGATGTTTGTAGCTTATATCATTATCATGAAATGTTTATTCCTTCTTTGTTCTCGTTATTATTTTCTCTCATTTTAACTTGTTTTGTTAATTGTTATTATTTCTCTACTTTATCGAACTTTATTACAATTAATTAATTACGGTAGGTTTGTTTAAATTTGTTAGTGTTTGGTAGACAATATGTTTGTTTTTTAGCCTTTTTGTGTTATTACTTTTATGATGGCTTCGGCGCGAACCATGCAAAATTGCTGGGTCAGTTTTAACATCATGTAAATCTAACAACAATTATCACTAGAGACTTTTAAATTTCGCGGATGATTTAAATTGGTAGTTCCGGCAATAAAGGATATATTTGTCTGTATTACGTTAAGAAATTGGATTAAATTATCCGCGAAATTTAAAAAGTGCCCGCTCTAATTATCACCTTATTTGCCGTAAACAAATTGTACAATAATTTAAATCATATTATCTTCTGTTAAAGCAGTTCGCCCTGTAGATTTTATGCTATCTATCCTTACTTAGCGCAAAGTTCAAATATTTCCGGCTGCAGAAGGGCAGTATTCATTATGCTCCACTTCGTAGTAGAGTCGTTCCAATATCTTAAGGCACCGACTCAGAAACGCATATTCCTCCAGTGAGCGAGAGAGAGCATAAGGAATTGCGAGAGCGAGAGAGATAGCGCTACCTATGTACAGCGCGGTTGAATATTTCTTTGCGCAGGTTGGTGCCTTAAGATATTGGGCCGACTCTAATTGTTGCCAAATTCACTGAGTATTAAAATTAAGTAGGTACTTGATATTTATCTTACGTGGTCCATGCGGAGGCCATTGTTAAAGGAGAAAAAAATCAACAACATAAAAAATTGAAACTTAAGCACATTGCCTATCGAAATCTAACAAATTTAAACAAACCAACCATAATTAATTAATTACAAAAAAGTTCGATAAAGTAAAGGAGATGCAACAATTAACAGAACAAGTTAAAATGAGACAAAATAATAACGAGCACAAAGAACGAAAGTATGACAAATGCAGGATATAAAAACAATAAATAACAAGAATAATTTGCGCTTTCGAAATTGAGATTTGACTTGGATACTTTAGGACCTCGCTGTATACAACTGTGCTTCTGCCCATGACTAATTAAGTACACTATAACCTTGAAATTATTTGTTTGGTTATAGCATAACTCGTGTTTCATGATATTTGACGGTAAATTGTATCTACCCCGATGTATTGCGATGATTGTTTCAAAAATTATGTAAAACCAACTATTGAGCAATTTGATTAACCTTATAAGCTCTTTTTTGCTTGTATTTGTTCGGCTGGTTATCACGACACGGTAGATTCGTTGGCCGCTGGTTTCGGCGGGCAAAAAAGAAGCTGTGGCAAGATTTTGATGCTCTGCACACGCAAAGCGATTTTCCCGTGTGCAGAACTGCATGCATTACAGCTTTTGTCGGCATTTTTTTCGCCAGGCGAAGCCGCTGGCTAACGGATCTGACGTGTCGTGTGTAGTGACCAGCCTTAGGAAAGTCCAGGCTTTCGTTATTTGACAAGTACTTTTTATATATTATATATACACATTTTTTTTGCTTGAACATTTCTGGACGGTAACCGAAAACAAAGAAAACATTTTATAGTTCCATATACAGCGTGTTTACCGGGTGTGTGAGTGGAAAATATTCCTTCCTTTAATAACTTAGAGAAAAAGTTTGCAAATAAATATTCGAAGAGAAGTGCTGCACAACATATACAGCATGTCCAGCTAGTACGTAGGTGGACGATAATTCATTTTCTGGGCAATTTGGAGAAAAGGTTTTCAAATAAAACATATTCGGAAACAAGTTTTGCACAATATAAAATTATGCCCAAGTATACAGAGGTGGCATGATACAAATTTGGCTTTTTAAATGAAACAGCTTGTATATTATTACGCCTTTCTTTAATTCACGTCAATTTTCTCCAATATTCCTTACACATATCTAGCTCAGTTTTCGAGATAATTGAGATAATTTGAGATTTTTGCGAAGTGCTTCTGTTTCATTAACGGCCGATATCTAGGGCGGCGTTTCAAATTTTTTTCTTGGAGTGTTTGGCGAAAAATCGTTTACAAGATGTATGTTCGATACACGTGAAAAGAATGCCTAATAACAATGACCAAAAAATAAATGCTAATATAGCTCATGGTATTGGTGGAATCATTCCCAGCAAAAACAATGTAGCAGAGAAAATTGCGCTAACACATGGACATGTTTCTGCCTACTCGGCGTCATCAGCATGGTTCTGAGCACTATCTACTGCCGCTATCATTGCGTTTGCCTCTCAGTTTATGTTGCTAATCTCCAAAGCAGCACTGAATATGTCTCTCGGCGACACCTATCGCCAAGAAATACAGCCACGCCGTCCCAGAGGGTAGCAAGACAAACCGGAGTGTAGATGTCCACCACCTATCGGGCAGCTCCTGGGCTGCCAAACGCAAGGGGGCGTTGTGCCTAGGCACAGCGACATCTATACGTGCAAATGATTCCTCGGGCTTACCATGATGTATAGAAATGCACGTGGAAAGAATGCCTAATAACAATAACCAAAAAATAAATGCTAATATAGCTCATGGTATTGGTGGAACCATTCCCGGCAAAAACAATGTAGCAGAGAAAATAGCGCTAGCACATGGACATGTTTCTGCCTACTCGGCGTCATCAGCATGGTTCTGAGCTATATTAGCATTTATTTTTTGGTCATTGTTATTAGGTATTCTTTCCACGTGTATTTCTATACATCATAGTAAGCCTGAGGAATCATTTGCACGTATAGATGTCGCTGTGCCTAGGCACAACGCCCCCTTGCGTTTGGCAGCCCAGGAGCTGCCCGATAGGTGGTGGACATCTACACTCCGGTTTGTCTTGCTACCTTTTGGGACGGCGTGACTGTGTTTCTTGGCGATAGGTGCCGCCGAGAGACATATTCAGTGCTGCTTTGGAGATTAGCAACATAAACTGAGAGGCAAACGCAATGATAGCGGCAGGAGATAGTGCTCAGAACCATGCTGATGACGCCGAGTAGGCAGAAACATGTCCATGTGTTAGCGCTATTTTCTCTGCTACATTGTTTTTGCCGGGGACGATTCCACCAATACCATGAGCTATATTAGCATTTATTTTTTGGTCATCACAAATTATGTCAATTATCTCAAAAGGTAGCTATCGAGAATACTGATAGGCATATATATAGGGAATAATGATGTAAGTCGACATAAATTGAAGAGAAACATCCAAAAACATAATAGCATACAGGATGTTCCACTTATCGTGCGTTTCGGAAATTGAATACCTGTATACTTGAGTATAATTTTATGGCGTGCAGTACTTGTTTCGGAATGTTTTTTATTTGAAAACCTTTTCTCCAAATTACTCAAGGAAGGAATTATCTTCCATCCACGCACTAGGTGGACATGTATGTGTACATATATACTCCGATGGGCACTATTTGTCACTAGATATCTAATATAAAAGATTAAATAATTATTATAATAGTTTTTACAGGTTTCTCTTACATATAACACTTATAAGGTGACCTCGGACTAGAAGAAAAATAAAAAATAAGCAAACGAGGAGCAAGTATATCAGAATATTCCATATGAAGGTGCTATGCTTGGTACAGAGCAATCTGGATTAAACACGGGTCGCCACGCGCTGACTTGGGTGCTGGGTCAGACACATGTCTGGTATTTACTTTACCGCTGCGCTCATTATGTTAGCAAAACCCATGATCCTGATCAGAGCAGCGTTTCGATTTTGAACACCTTATTCAGCTTAGATGATGATACACAAGAGGCTCAAGAGTTGAATGACAATTATCAAAATCAAGAAATTTACGAAGGTAAGGAAAATCACTTATATTCTGGCACCATTGAATGCAAAATGAGTGGCAATTAATATTCTAATGCATATGAATCATCCACAAGTTTATTTCATCGTATCTAATCTAATATATTTACCGTAACTCAGTGGTTCTCAAAGTATGGGTCGCGATCCCCCGGGGAGTCGCGTTAAAGAACTGAGGGGGTCGCGAGAGGATTTCAAAAATAAAGGAAAACGCCTTACTAAGACATTTATTTCCATCTTTCGAAACGTAAATGAAAACATATACAAAAATAATGCTTTAACACTTAACTAACCTAAGTTTTATCGAATATTCAGGGACATCAACTTGACTACTCGTGCGCCTTGTGGAACAAAAACGAAAACATTAATACTTTTATACATAAAAAAATTACAAAGAAAAGAAACTTAATACGACGCATGTGCCTGTTTTTCAAAAACTAGCATCTCAAATCTGGGCTATGTATTTGATACACACACAATGATATTATTTTCAAGTTCGAGACGATTTCTCACTTTTGTTTTGATGACAGTCATAGACAAGAAACTCAACTCGCATAAATGCGATGTTGTAAATAGAACCAAACACTTTACAGCTTCGTTTACGAGCGGGGGGTATTCTTGCATTCTTTTGGCCTAAGACTGATCTGGGTTTTGCGAAAAAAATTCTAGTTTTAACATTCCATCACTTGATATTTCAATAAGTTGTTCCTTCATGTTTGTTGCAATCTCAGCGCGCTGAAAAGAATTGTCTAAAAACGGATTCAGTATCCATCTGTAATTATCATAACTGTTTTAAATTTCTTTGGGGAAATAGTTGCAGAGCTGTTGTTTCAAGTTGTGCAAACTGATTTGCATATCTGCAAAAACATGCTCAGAATTTATCGCATTATATTTAGTTAAATCTTCCATGAGTTCTTGAATGCACTTTTTCCCAATTGAAGTCGACCATAAATCAAGTTTTTTTATAAATCCGTTAATTTTATCCGTGGCTGTGGAAAATAGACTCTTATATTCCGATGTTTCATGCAAGTACATCAAAAGTTCTGATTTTAACTGGAAAATTCTTTTCAAGATGACCCCTCGAAAGCCATCTTACTTCTGTGTGATAAAGAAGATTTACATATGAGGAACCCATGTCTTCACAATTTTTTCTAAAAATACGAGTCTGTAACGCTTTTCCTTTGATGGAATTCACAACTTTAATAACACCTTTCATAACACAATCCATTTCAGGAGGTAAAGACGCAAGAACTCGATGTAAAAAACAGTGCACCCATATAGCATTTGGCATTACTTCTTGTAATTTGACTGTGGCCTTGGCGCCATTAGTGCATATAGCAACGCATTTCGACCGGTCAATATTGTACTTATCAGTACTTTGCACAAAAGTGTCAAATAAACATTTTCCGGTCGTATTGGTCTCTAATGGCGTACTAAATAAAATATCTTCTGTAATACCATTTTTCGTATCGTATCTTACGAATGCTACAAACTGGGCACAGTTAGAAATATCTGTAGATTCGTCCATATGTAGGGAGAAGTACGTGCACTTCTTAATACTTTCAACAATTTGTGTTCGAATATCTTCTACCATGTCGCTTATTCTTCTTTGGATAGTACTGTTGGACAGCGGTATTGTTTTTAACTTTGCAGCCTCTTTTTCACCAACCATTATTTGCACCATTTCAACAGCCGCCGGTAAGATCAGATCTTCAGCAATTATATGTGGCTTACTGGATTTTGCAATGCGAAATGCAACTCGATAACTTGCTAGTAATGCTTTTTCGTTATGAGTGGTTGTTGATGTAAAAGTGACTTGCTCCTTGTGCAGGGAGTTTAGCTTTCTTTCAAAAAATTTAAATAACGGTAAAACCATATTTAAGATATTCATCGTTGTGCAATCTATTTTTCCTTTTATATTTGTCACTTCCAGACGTAGATGGTTGTAATGATCTTTTTAAAAATTTATCCATATTTAACAAACCAATAAATTTCAAAATAACCGATATTGCATTCAGTAGCTAACAACACAGCACACAAGTTGGAAATGATGCCTCGTCGCGCTTCGTTGCTTATATAAAGCCAATCTGAAACTTCCAGAAAACTCCAGTGCCATCTAGCACTCTTTCGAATATGGTGGAAACTTCCGTAAAACGCGAAGAACAAAGAAGAAATTGTGCTACTTGGCGATAGATGGCGCAGGTAGCAGACAGTTGATAGAAATATTGGTAAACATAAAGTTTAAATCTTTCTTTTTTTACATTGGTTGATCTTTTTAACATTGATTTTCAAATATAATTATATATTCAAATATATGTCAAAACATAAAAACGGAAAGATTTTTACATTTTTAAACTTGGTGCTTTACGACTAGGAGAAAAATGCCAGTAACAGTGGCGTAACTCCTAATAGTCGCCGTTTTATTATGAGGGGGTCTCGAACAAAATACTTGCCTTAAGGGGGGCCCTTTGAAAAAAAAGTTTGAGAACCACTGCTGTAACTTATAGAGTTTGACATAGAGATTGCAATACCAACATCTGTATGTTTCTCTAAATTGTGAGACTTATTATTATAAAGTACTCACAAAAAAAACCGGAGTAATTTTTTTGAATTTTCATGTAGAATTAATATCAAAGAAAAATCCTGCTTAGATTTTTACACTATCCCTGGGTTTACAGAAAGTAGATTAGATATTAAATCTTTAATTAACTTAATTTTGTGGCGTCACTAATCACAATTAGACTCTTTTATCATGTATTAAATTAATTCGTGATTAAAACCAAATGTCACTTTAACATCTGTATTGACAGATGTTAAAGTGACATTTGTAGATACGTAGATATTGATCTACGTGAAAAAAAAGTAAAATACCAAGGAAATAGCTGTTATTTGCATGAATTTAACAAGAATTTCTTTGAAATAGAACGGATGATGATCTAAATGTAGTCGTTAATTAGCGCACCTTAAAATATTTTTGTGCTGCCGATTGACACAAATGTCATTTTTATTCTAATTAGGGAATCACGAATTAAACCAGCTCAAAATGTATATTATGTAAACAGTAACTAACTTAATTGAGAACTAAATTTTAATTCGAGATTAACTTAATTCAGGATTAAAAAGTGTTCTGCAAACCAGGCGATCTTTTATATTATAAGACAAGACGTTTCCGTATTCTACTACCGGCTTTTGCCAAATTAAAAATGAAATTTATTGTTTATTCCTCTGTAGAGGTACAATTTTGCAGCTTTTGATTGCCAATTTAACATTTAAAATAAGCAATAAAGGCAATTTTACTAATCGATAGATAACAAAAGCCCTGTTCGTTTGCGTTGCTGAATTTGATCAATTTTGTCAAAAATAGCATATGTAGCACGTTTACAAATAGCGGATATATCAGTTTAAGCAAATAAATCTGCTATTATTGCTCAACGCTTTAGGCTTGAGCAGATATAGCATGCTACTTTGGATATATAAGCAATTTGCCGAATGCAAACGAACGCGTGTTTAAAATACCTGTGAACAGCTAAATTTCTAACGAACACAACAAAATTGACGAAGCTGATATTGAGCACTTTCAGCAACGCAAACGAACAGGGCTAAAAGCTTATATATTAATCAACTTACATTGACAGTATTATCTTGTCGAACTTGTATCTTTTATTTCTAAATGGCGTACACATACCAAATTTGTGATGTTAATTCAAAATTTATAAAAAGAACAAACTAAACTCACTTTATTAAAAATGAATTCGGTATGCAAACGCCTTAAATGAACATTGTAGCTTTTATAAGTTATTAACACTGCCCTTTTAACAATAATCACAGATAAAAGAAGTCTTTTCAATAAATACTATTTAAAAGAATTTTAAAAATCCAGATATTTGAATTCTAAAAATCTAATAGAATATAGCAACCAATATAATTGTTTGGTAGCTATCAAACTTCTTTCAATTCGACGTCTATATGACCAGATAATAAATAAGCATTATTGTTAATAAAATCATTATAAAGAATTTGAAGAATTAGTGGATCTTATTTTCGATTTTGCGCGTTTTAAAAATTATTCTATAGTACGGTACGGAATTCTGGGAATGGGATATAGAAAATGGCGTCCGCGTAAATGGTAGGGTTGGGTACTGTTGTATTTATTTTGAAACCTGAACAATTTTAGCGATGGCAATGTCTAATTTATACTCAAAAATCGCGCCCAAACCCGTTAAGAGAATACAAGACAATATGCCAGTATCACAAACCAATGCCTGGATGAACGGTAAGTTATTGTTTAGTAGGGCGTATTATGAATCTGTAAATATCACCGTTAAAGAGAAATACGCACGTTTGAAGTTTTTAACATTAAATGTTAGAAAATAGTATGTTATGTGAGTGTGTATGTTTTTGCATTAATTAAGAGGTTAAAAGTCACTTTGTATTGTTTCATATGAACCTATAAAATTTATAAATATTTATATATTGAAATTGTTACTTTCAGCAGAAACGTTAAACAATGGCTCCCTCAGTTTATCACCACCACATATTATATCACAGCGTGAAAGTCTACAGGTGATGCAACCTGCTAGTGCTCCAGGTTCTCCACCTTCTAGCCCATGTATCTCCCCTGTTAATTCATCGAGTACACTTGACCCTAATTGGCAGGCGACAAAGCCTACAGTGCGAGAAAGAAATGCTGCTATGTTTAACAACGATTTAATGGCAGATGTTAGGTTTATCGTAGGCAGCCCTGGTTCAACACAAATTATACCCGCACATAAGTACGTTTTGGCCACAGGTAGTTCAGTATTTTATGCAATGTTTTATGGTGGGCTAGCTGAATGTAAGGAAGCGATTGAAGTTCCTGATGTTGAGCCATCGGCATTCCTGACGTTATTAAAGTAATACTCTCTTAGTTTGTTAAAAAGATGTTTTGATTAACAATATATCTATGTTTAGGTATCTATACTGTGATGAAATACAATTAGAAGCGGATACAGTGCTCGCAACATTATATGTGGCAAAAAAATATATTGTACCTCACTTGGCAAGGGCATGCGTTAATTATTTAGAGACTAGCTTGACTGCGAAGAATGCTTGTCTATTACTGAGTCAATCAAGGCTATTTGAAGAACCAGAGCTTATGCAAAGGTGTTGGGAAGTAATTGATGCACAGGTAAGCATAACACATTCCCTTTCCTGCCTTGATTTAAGTTCAAACTTGCCAAGCCGATGTAAACCACAACAAAAGAGACACATGAGCTTTAGTGCTCAAATACGACCAAGAATTCCGTAGCTCTATAAACAAATGTATGTTTGCTATTTGTGTACGCTTTGAATGGAAACTTCAATGCTCAAATGTGCTTTATGAATTTTGCCCATTTTAAATTGCTGAACGTGAAAAGTTTTAATCAAATCTTATGTTTAATAACTGATATGCAATTTAATATGTGTAAATAACAATAACATATCTTTGTAAAAGTCTGACTCCTCAATGTCGATTTTGTATAACCAAAATTTTATTGTTGAAGTAAATAGCAATTACATGATTGCCACTTGCTAAATGTAAAATGCATATATTTACAGCATAGATGTAAGTATTGTTATAATTGTATGTACAATTGTGTTGTTAATATATGGATTACTAAAGTGTTGAATTCATTTATTGCAATTATAATACACAGATGACGCTACTATTTGAAAATATTTAACCATCTAGTTTCAGTATATGCGCACTTCCATTTCCACTTTGGATCAATACCTGCATACTGCTTTTAAGACAAACAAACATATATATCTACATTGTTTATGTAAACAGGTAATTTTATAATCTAAAATAAAGTATTTTTTGTGTAATATGCGGAAAATTGTGCTTTAATCAATGATTACTGTAAAAAATAGAAAAGCAAAACAAAAAAGATACCTTAACGTTTTTGTGTGATTCGCTATTCATTTGTTATCGAGTTTGAACCAAAAAATCAAAGCCATAAGGCATTAAGAAAGAATAAAAAAAAATAATGAGAAAAATCTTGTTCGGGTAATAATAAGAATTACAAGTTTTCTAATATAATATTTATTATGGTCAAATATTAATCAACAGTAGCATATATCCGTCTCTAGATCCTTTTCCCTATTTGCAAAATAGAAATTTATAAGTATAAAATAAAATTGATCATTAAGATGTCTAGAGAAAAGATGTCCTCAATTTAATTCTAAGTTAAGCAAATATTCCAAAGATAATATTTAATTCATTTAATTTTCAGGCTGAAATGGCATTAAAGTCCGAAGGTTTTGTGGATATCGACATGTCAACTTTAGAATCGGTTTTAGGACGGGAAACGTTGAATTGTAAAGAAATGAACCTTCTCGAAGCAGCTCTAAATTGGGCCGGTGCAGAGTGTTTGCGTCAAGATATTGAACCAACGCCTCAAAACAAGCGCTCAGTATTAGGAAGCGCCCTTTATCTTATCAGAATACCTACAATGACCCTTGAAGAATTTGCTAATGGAGCCGCTCAACTTGGTATTTTGACCCAACAAGAGACTATAGATATATTTTTCCATTTTACTGCAAACAATAAACCAGTACTGCAGTATCCTATCAAACCTAGAGCAGGTCTAAAATCTCAGGTAGGATAACCGTATTTTATTTCTAAGCGTTAAATTTACGTCTGTTGTGAAACTAAAATCAAAGAAAAATTGATATCGAAGTTTTGTTTTAGTTAAAAAGAAAAAAAATCTACAAAATCGATTTTTCTAACATTAATAGGTTTTTTTAAAGGTATAATTAATGCAATCTTGTTTTTAGTTCATTAAATTGATTTTTCACAGAGCACTCAGTAAATATTGAGGCTCAGGTGACTGCAACTAAGCTGAATTCTTTGGTACCAAATAAAAAATGTGGTTATAAAGTATTTAGCGCGTTAGTTTTGTTAATTAAATTAAACTGCCGGTTTTAAGTTAATCAGAATGCTTTAACGAATGCGAGAACACAGCATACACGGGGTGTTTCATTAGTAATTGTAAATATTTTAGTAGCACTACGGACTATACTGAGTTTAGTTGGTATAATGTACAATACTACAAAATCTGTCTATTAATACCAGTAACATTTACACATGTGGAATACTCCGATATAGTGTTTAATTATAGATTATTCACACATTCACATTGGAAATTGGAGATATATTTATATGATTTTATTTATTCCAAAAACTCAAAACTACCTCTTTCTAAAATATTTACAATTATCTCTTAGATACCATGTCCAAATATACATTATATGTGAAGTATCATTATTAGTGTTTGATTTTCTACTTTTACAGGTATGTCATCGGTTTCAATCATGTGCCTATCGTTCAAACCAATGGAGGTACAGAGGACGCTGTGATAGCATACAATTTTCAGTAGATCGTCGTATATTTGTAGTAGGTTTCGGTCTGTATGGTTCATCAAATGGGGCAGCTGATTACACCGCAAAAATTGAATTGAAACGATTGGGCCGCGTATTAGCGGAGAACAATACAAAGTTTTTCTCGGACGGTTCAAGCAATACGTTTCACGTATATTTCGACAATCCTATACAGATCGAGCCGGAATCCTTCTACACGGCTTCTGCTGTCCTTGACGGCGGTGAATTGAGTTACTTCGGACAGGAAGGTATGAGCGAAGTGACTGTCGGTTCGGTAACGTTTCAATTTCAGTGCTCGTCGGAGAGTACGAACGGGACAGGTGTTCAAGGTGGACAAATACCCGAATTAATATTTTACGGCCCTTCGTACGAGGACCATTGACTCAATGATTATTACTACTATTTTCTCAATCGTATTGTTGGACGTGTGACACTTTTATTGTATAATTTATATCGTGCTGTGAAAAGAAGTCCCTTTTTAGCTCTTTTTATATATTTTTTTAATTGCATAATTTATCCTACGTCATGCTCTTGTACAACTACTATATAAAATCTTGAAATATTGTGTTCAAAAGGGATACAAAAAAGGTGTTTGTGAAATAACAGTCGTTAAAATAATAAAAAAAAGATATTTTTCGAAATGTCTTACATAATTTCCGTTTTCTCGATTATATCTATATATTCTAATATATATTTAACTTTAAACCAGTGATATACATACCTACATTATATATATACTAAATATGTATATGAAAACAAGTCTCATGAACAATATATTTAAAGAAACAATTTTATAACCTTAAAAATGACTTAAAACTGCATTCAGATATACTAAGATTATCGAGTAATGTAATTGAGTATTTTGCTCATATACTTTGAACGAAGAAAGGAATTACTCATTAATAATGATCCTATACAGGGTTTTATTGAACCTTCTCTCAAATATAATAATCTGTACTGTTAGGTATATATAAAGTTTGATTCGTAAAAGATAATTTTAATAATAATCACTCATTTATAACTTCGAATATTTAGTATCATCATTCATATATAATTTAGTTCTAGCGAAACTTAGCAAATACTTGCTTACATTGCCATGTTAGATCTATATTACTCCCCTTATGTGATACAAAGTTGTTTGATAAGAAAAAATATATTACTAAGTAGTTTTTGCAAGTGTTTCATTTATACTTTCCATTCTTTTCAGTGAATGCGCTTTAAATTGGGCAGTTACTTTTATAGCCCAATCGCTTTAAAGTTTACGTCCACATTTTTAATGTTAAATCTTAAAAAAAACACTTAGTAAAAGCAACATGTAATCTCATGCGTAAAATTTTATTTTTGTTTAGTTCCTTTGTTTGTTGAAATTGTGACCAAGTCACTACTAAGAAAAATATTTTCAAATAGTTTGATTTGTGTAAATGTGTGTGTGAATAAATCTTCACAAACTTACTTAATCTAAAATCAGTATATTAATATAAGGTTTGTTTCTGCAGCCGATTTGTGATAGTTTGATCAGAGGTTAATTTGGATTAATCTACGCATGCGCAAACTAAAACTGATTTAACAATTTAACTGCACGAACGCTTTTTTTACAATTATCAGGCGATGTAGATTTATCTTACGTTCAAATATTGCAAAAAGAGGTAAGCGAAAACAGAAATAAACGCGAAATGTTTAGACAGAATTACAACCTTAAAGCAACTGTTAATTCCTAATAAAACCACAGACATGAATAAAACACGCCTGAAGTGTGAACATATACCAAAAAAAAACATAACAACTTTTCACTTCACAATATAACAATGCGCATGCGTCTGATGGATCACTGGACGATAATCTTCAAACTGGAGCAACTATCAGCAAAATCAGATCTGCACGAACGCCAAATTACGTCAAACTAATAGTCAGAGTTTGGCGTTTTAACTGCACGAACACTATTTTTGTAATGCGCATGCTCTGACGATTTTAAATCGCTGCAGAAATAAACCTATAATATACCAAACGCTTACTATACATGTACACTCGCTGACAAGGAGAATAACTGCTCATTTGAGCACTTGATCACAGGGGATATACCGTTACTATCGAAAGCACAAGGCTAACAGCATAAACGCGTTTACACATTCAGACCGTCTCTGCGTTTTGAATTGGTTAATCCAAATTATATTGGTTTTATTTAAAAAAATACTATGTAGTGATATTTCCGTACTTTGTTGGTGATACCTGTAATGTTTTTCTAGTGTTGTACAAACGATAAAACCTTTTCTGAAACGATAAAAACGAGGTAACCTAACCTAACACAGCGTCGGCTGTTTTCACACGTTCATATCGTTTTTTCGTTTTGAATTGGCTTGTCCAAATTATATTGGTTTTATTAAAAAAAAATACTATGTATAGAGCGTTTCACCCTGGTTTCGAAGTATTGGGTTTTATGGAGTATAACCCTCTTTTGCTAGTTTACAATAATTTGTATAAAATTATCCTTGTCTGAAACCAGCGCTGTTGCCACGCCTTTCGGCGGGATTTCTCCTAGGGAGATCGCTGATCAGCCGATCCGTAATATTTATGTTGCCCGT
Organism: Dynastes maya; assembly: GCA_029619315.2. Lineage (NCBI taxonomy): Eukaryota > Metazoa > Arthropoda > Insecta > Coleoptera > Scarabaeidae > Dynastes > Dynastes maya. Next base: position 32,284,677 of record JAROYE020000003.1, read on the forward strand.
CAAATTCAGTGTTTTATATTCACATTATGCCTTCATTTCTATCGATTAATGAGAAAATCAGTTGTTTATAAAAACTATTGTATCTTTTAGTACTATCTATTACCGTAAGTAGAAAGAATTGTGAATAATGATCAACCTAAAAATCGTGAAATTACAGCTCTTTGACCATTCTATGTGCAAGATAAATACTGCAGATGCTCACGGTGAAGTTTGTGTTACAGAGTATGAGTGGTTTCTCAATCGGCTTACCAAACCTACCAGCAAACTTAGTAGTAGTTATTGGCAATGCTTTGTAATGCAGTCACAGGGCAGAACGGATTCCTACCACAGATGACCAAGAAAGATGACATTCCTTTGGTTAAGAGAAAAAATATTCCTGTTGAAAGAAGTTAAAACGTGATCTCTTAAACATTGTTTCTACAGAAAAGCATGAGTACAATTATACCCGATAAAGCAGCTATTGAAATGCGACATACTTATTCTATGTTTGCCACTTTATTACTATGTGTAAACCTGAATGAGATTGTATATGTGAAAAACTTTATAAAGCACAATAATACAAGTTATAAAATAAATGAGAAACCTGCCCTTATTGATCAAGAATATGACAATATTACCATTCAGAACTGACAAAATTATATCAGACATGTAATGAAAGGAAATAATATTTGACCATATGTTTATTACATGTTTCCTGATAGCTTATATTTGACTTTAGAAAAAGATATGTGGAAATTGAACGAAATGCAGGATGACCCAATTTATTATACATTTACCAGGTTCATCTTCATCATCCTTACTATTAGATATGTCAATTGATTAAACCGATTCTTATAAAACTGTTTTAATAATAAAGAGTACTTGTTTTATTAAGGGTTGACATATGAAAATTATTGTAATTTTTTGCAAATATACCTGTTTGAATCATTTCGCACAGTATCTTATAAATGTATTAATCTCTGAAGTAATAAATAACATTTAACTACACTGCTTGTAATTGTCTTATGAATATCATTTTGGTAGATAAGGAGGTGTTCGTCTAACTCAAAATAATCTATTGAAGTCGTACATATTTGCACTTCAAAAAAGAACAAGCTAGTTGTTTTCTTCCCATGTAATTATTCTCATGTAAATTTTAAAATAAGATTGAGAGCTAAAATGTCTAACCTTTTAATAATAATGAAGTTAGCATAAGTATACAGTACCAACCTGCTATATCAATGTATCTAGTCTAAATCTGGCAATTGCTGTTCCCATAAGCGCAATACTTCGAAACTAGGGTGAATCGCGCTATAGTGATATTTCTGTGCTTTGTTGATGACACCCGCAATGTTTTCTACTGTTGTATGAGCGATAAAACCTTTTCTGAAACGATAACAACGAGGTAACCTAACCTAAGATAGCGTCGGTTGTTTTGTTTGTGAGTTACATTTTGTAAATTTTCTCGTGAAATCGAACATTTTGAATAAAGTTGCAATTACTGTATCATTTCAACCTTAGTTTCGTCCAAATACATATTGTATGTACAATTACAAATAATAATAATTAGTCAATTAAATATCAACCACAAATACATTTCTCACGAAAACGGCGCTCGGTTACGTGCTTGCTTTGAAAGTTCGTTTTTCCAAAATAAAAGCGAATGGAATACGAAGAAGGGCTGTTGACGACTGGCATCCTTTTTAAACTGGAAGCCCTTCAAAACTTAAAAACGAAATGCAAAAAAAAAACGATTCCTTTACCGCTTAGGCCAATATCGTGCATGGCGATACATCTCCTAAATAGCGTGAAATCATCGAAGAGCTGTGAGACCTAGTATCGGTGGTAACGGATATACGCATATGCCGGCACCGAACTACTGTAATGAGATGCTCGAATGAGCGGTCATTCTACTTGTCGGCGAGGGTACGTAAACAGTTTGATACTAATACAAAAGAACGCAAGCTGAATTTCAAATAACGATAACGGCTTCTATACTATCTTTGAGACATAAATTTAATAAATGCATCTTATTCGCCCTACATATAGGAATTTATTTACCTTTGTAAAATGTATTGGTAAAATGAAAGTAGATAGCATGATACCGGTTCATTGGTTTTACATCAGTATTAGAATTCTATTCAGTAAAAATACTTCACTTGCTCGATAAAAAACTTATCTGCTTAATAAAAAAATCATCAGTATCTATACTGTAGCTATTTCGCATATTCAAAAAATCAAAAATTATTTTTTTTAATTTATATATGGCATACGCAAATTACAGCATATCTCTCACGCGTTAGTTACTGCAAGATGGTTAAATATGGACCGTACGGACGAACTTAAATGTATCACAAAGTGATGTTGCTAAAATCGGCACCGCACCACTATCGCAAATTGAAATTTAAAACGGTCATTCACAACCTAATAACAAGACTTCATAGTAGGACACCGGCAATGCACAAAACAGCACTTTATGAAAGATCCTTATCCCTTCAAATTTATATTAAATACAATAATATATCAAATGAATTTAAATTATACAGTTCTGCAATTTAAGGGCAAACTAAAATGCTATTGCCGTTAAAAAAAGTGTCCCAAACCTTCAAGGAGAAAAGTATGGCCCAAAATATGCAGAAAAGTCTTAATGAACATGGCTCCATAAATAAACGGTTTCGAAATTCCGGAGGATGCAACGTCTTTATGTTGACGCTCGTCTCAATCTCGTTTCAGTTCCTGCTTTTGTAAGACTTCACCAATGATTGCGTAATATCGGTTAATTTGGGAAGCAGTTCCAAGATTTCAGGACACCAAGGTTCACCCCTGAAACGGAAGAGTCAATTTCAGCATGGGTGGAGCAGATTCCAGAGACGAGTTTGCGGAGAATATCAGCCGAGGTGGGAATTACTGCTCCTCTTATTTGAAGAATTCTCCACGAGCAGTAGCTTTACCCCTACCGTGTACGAGTGCAGGCACTAAATCCACCTGATCATTAAGCATGTCTGGTGTTTTGTTGCTGGTTTCTGTGCAATGATGTAGAGGACCCCAATTTTGCTGCCAATGTTCTTTTTACTAATAAGGCCGAGTTCACACGTAAGTGGAGTTTTTAATTTCCACAATACGCATGTGTGGGCCGACGAAATTCTCCCATGTTATTATGGAATCCAGACATCGGGTACATTTTTCATTGAACATTTGGATTGGTACTTTGGACGACAGGTTGCTAAAAGTGATTTTCTAGGCGATGCTTGCTTGAATTAAACGCAACAAATGTGATTCTAGCACGATGGTGATCCGGCGCACTTTTCGATTGCCGTTAGAAAACATTTACACGGAACTTTTGGATGAAGATAGGTAGGAAGGGGCGTACCCGTATCATGGCCTGATTTAAACCCCCCTGATTTCTTTCTTTGGAGATATTTGACAACTTTAGCGTACGCTAAAAAATATGAAATTAGCTATATCGCTATATGTACGGCGAGAGAGCGAGGAGGTGATTGAGTGGAATCCGATCAATTCGATGCGAGTCGTGCTAGTACCGGCTAGTACGCTTCCAGCAATGTCGGGGTGTAGACCTACTGTTTGCAAGAGCGCACGTAATAATTTGAAGTCATGGTCGCGTAGAAATGAGAGTTTCGCATATTTATTTTGTTGTTGCTACGAAGCTTATACGAAACTAATAAGAAATTCTAACGACGAAAATAAAAACAGATTCTGATGAAATAAAGGAAAATAAAAATAACTACTCTAGAAATTCTCGAGATCGTCCAAGAGATAAGATCGTCCGCACATACTGCAGTCTACCCCGTAACTAACCACATCGGTAACCGTCGTGAGCAGCCGCTAACCCCTCCGCTTGTGGTGAATCGCCCATTATGGCTTACCGTTGTCGCATCCACGCTTCGTAAAGCTAGACATGCTCTTTCCTCATGTATATAATAGAAAAGTTGAGTAAACGTAAAATGTTTCATATCTCCAAAACCGTCCACTTGCGGATCTGTGTTCACTAAGACTTCTCTGCTTTTTTTGGGCCATAGAACCCCCTCTCTAGGTTTGTGATACTGGTAGTAAGTATCGAGACCACCTGTCTGTTCCCTTTGGGCCGCCCCCAGCAAAAAAAAAATTCTTCATTGTTGGGCAGTGTTTTTAACAAAAGAAGGGCATACGCCTAATCACATCAAACAACGTTTATCGTGATTTACCTCCTCCTTATTCCACTGTAAAAAAAGTGGGCAAAACGTTTTCGTTTCAGGCAAGAATCCCTTGAAGATGTTGAGCGTCCCGGTCGGCCAAGTGAATTGATAACGCCTCAAAACATTTTGAAAGTGAAGGAATTAGCAGCGATGTCTAAGATTTCTGAAACAAGTGTTCGCCGAATTCTCCATAACCATTTAGGTATGAATTAGATTACTGCAAGATCGGTACTGCATCTTCTTTCTACTCTCCAATGTGAACGTCGAGTCGAATGTGCGCCCGTTTTTTAAACGTGTGGAGACGACCCGAAACCGATTTTGGAGTCCATTGTCACAGGAGATGAAACAATGGTTCTGTATTATGATCCCCGACCCAAACGAGAATCACAAAGACGATAGTGAGTTGCAAGCAGCTGGAATTAATACATTTTGAGGGAAAAGCTAAAGATTATTTTTACAAGGGTATAGAATTATTAGTTGATCGTTGTAATAAATGTATTGAGGTTAGGGGAGATTGTATTGAAAAATAAAAATTGTTATATTTTTCCAAGTTTATTTCTTCCATATCAGGCCGAGAATTTATGGCGCCTACGTCGTATATGTCTGTCGAGATATTGCAATATCAAAGATCTAGGTATTTAAACAGATTGGTTTCTATAGATTCTGTGGTGTCGTTGGTAGCGCGTCTGTCCGCCAGACAGGAGTCCCAGGTTCGAATTTTAGCGGAATCAAAATGACAAATTTTATTTCGTTAATTAAGTTTAATTACCTCAGAAAGATCAAGAAAAATCCAATTTTTCACTACTCACCAACAGAAGTCAATATATTAAGTATGAAATAATCGATATAAAATAAAAACAAGTAATATTTTTGTGTTCAGCAAGTTTATTTATGCCTTTCTAAAGTTCTAGCTTCATTTGTTTTAAGCTATAACGTCATCATCTTTTTTTTTAATTACAACATACATTGCTTTTCTTTTTATTGCATTTGTCTCTTAATTCCAATGCAAAGATGCTCCATTTGGGGGCATTTATGGACCGGTTAATATAAAGTGTTGAAAAATCAGTCCCATAAACTTTTTAGTTTTAACATTAGCCTTCTTCTAATAGTTGCAAGTAGAAGTAACCGGTATTTTCTATATCTGCAACAACGTGAATTGTGTAGAACTAATGTGGCAAATTTTAAACTACAATGCATGTAGTGAGAGAATTTTTGTGTTCTATCATAGAATTCCATACATTTTAGGCAACTGATTTGGAACTATAAATCCTATCAATGTTAGAACTGGTATAATGCTATCCATTAATGAAAGCAATTAATAATAAAACACACCTGCAAACATTCAAATATAATATAGAAATAGTACTCACCAATTGCTGGAATATTAATGCAGAGGGCTTGGGATAATCTCATATAAGCCCGGCCTAACTCGTAGCAGCAAATTTGTAGTACATCACTTATGTCTATCAGCATATCTATTATTTGCTAAGGATTGATAAATGAAAGTATGATACATGATAGTATTACTACGCTAAATTTATCAAGCATACCAATGAATAACATTATTTAAAATAAACCATTCTGATCTAAAGCTTCATTTAGAGTTGGAAGAAAAAATTGATTATAAAACTTGTCAGATTGCTTAAAAATAATAGACAAGTAAATTAAGTCAGCAATCCAACCCATGAAACAAAAATTTTTTTGGTCATTACTCTGGGATACTCATATGAGAAAATCCTTATTGTGTTGAAATAAGTAAAACTAAATTACGTTCACATTTTAGAATTAGAACTTAAAGTAACAACAAATCACAAATTAATGTTTAACCACTGTCCTGTTCCGGTTGCTATTTAACAAGATCAAAAAATATCATTATGTGTATGAAACATTAAAAAAAAGGATACGGTCAGTCCCTTCTGTTCGGCATGTTAAGTAAACACAAGCAGCATGCACAAGAGAATTCCGTCGGCCACGAGTCAAGTTCCGAGCCAAAGCCATTTTAAAAAAATTGAAGGCGGTATCAACACAATGTGAATTTAAACGAAGTTGACTGCATAATTGGCTTATACCATTGCGTGCTCTCTTTAAAGTTAATTCCCTCGATTCCACAACTCCCGATATGCCTCGAGATACGTGAAATGCTAACAACATAAAATATATAGTTATTGTAAAGACAAAAGTAAATGTGATTACATACCATTTCCAAAGCTGGTACCGCCGCCCTTTGAGTCAGATGAAACAAACTGTCCAATTGTGTTTGCTGTTCCATTTGCCCCTTCTTCAAATTGTACTTCAGCTACTATAATATTATCTTCGAGCACAGAACCGCAATTTGTGCAAACAGCATCTCCTCTTGCTGGATCAACTTCTATGTCAGAAGACCCGCAATTTTTGCACTTTCGAGAAGCGGACATCTTTTATAGGGTAACACAGTTCATTAAAAACGCGTGTCGCATAAGAAAACAGCTATTTTGAAGAAACTGAAAGGCGATGTAATTATTTTACAATGTTTATCAACATCATAACCTCAATATTAAACACATGATTTCTACTCCTTCGTATAGTTTTCGCCAACTATCTAAATTAAATGGAATCTGAACTTGCTATTGCTCTATTGCGCCATCTAATTGTAAACATTAAAGCAGATCTACATTCGCTTGTACATTAGATGACGCCACTCCTGTATTTACTATATTCTTATGAATTTATAGTGTTCTTTAAAATTATTTTCTAAAGAAACTGCATTTTAAATACATAACTGGGATAGTGATTCTGTATAATTACGAAGTAATAACACTGATAAAGGAGCTTTACACATTTTTGGAGACGAAAACGCTTTAGTTTGGAAACAAGGCACTGGTAAGAGGGGTGCTAGCGTTGTATTTCTAGATTGCTGCACTTTTAAATGTCTACATTTCTAGATTTCTGCATTACCATGTATGAATAGACAAAGAGTGTGACGACGTTCAGCGGACATAGCTGCTGGGAGGATTAGGTAGCGATTTTCAAAAATTGACATGCTAGATGTAAGCAGCAAACGATGAAATTATTTAGACTATTCTCACTCGTGGGTGTTTGAATGAGCGGATAAACGTCGGACAGTTTTACTTCCTTGCGAATCTTTTTCGAACCTTATTGTAAAGCGGGTATTTAAAATATACGGAGTCGCTATTACAACGTTTGATAAATTCTAAATTTATTAAATGTGGAATTTTAAATGTCTTGATAGCGTTTCACACTAATTTAAATAAACGTAAGTGGTGCCACAGCATCGTTGAGCTGCCCCGGAACTAAAACACTATAAATATAAACCTGTTTGGTAGAATTTACAATTATTTTGATTATTTACCAATGGGATTTCTTAAACTTCGTGGATGATTTAAGTTGGTAATTCCTACAATAATGATCTTTTTCGCATGTGTTGCGTTAAGAAACTGACGAACATATCCTTCATTTCCGGAACCACCAATTGAAATCATCCGCGAAATTTAAAAAATACCAAGTGAGTACTATGGGTGGTGCACTTACACACGTGTAATCGTGATTGTTACATTTGAGTGCAGTAATGGATAAATGGGTAATTGAAGTAGGTATATTGTTTTCTTTTTGTTATAATTTACCTATTTGATTTTATAAATAATTGTTGGATGCTACGATAAAACAGCAAGAAGTGTGCAATTTGTTTAATACAAAATATCCAGATAAAAATATCACCCAATTCACAGTGAATGAAATCGAGAAAAATTTCGAGAAACTAGGCATGTCAAACTGCTTTCAAATGCAGGACCTTCTGAGAAAATTAATGAAGATTTGAAATTTGATATTTTGTTAGGAATGGGCGAAAATCCTCTTGGTGCATCCCGATTCATTATTGCAGCAGACAATGAGGTTTCTCAGCGATCAGTACTGCGAGTATTAAAAACAAAGAAATACCATTCTTACAAAATACAATTACTGAAAGAACCCAATGAAGACGACCTTGATCGTCGAATGCAGTTTTGTGATATAATGCAGGATTTATGCGACCGTAATCCACACTTCATTCGCCAAATTTTCTTTTCGGAAAAAGCCTCGTTTTGCCTAAATGGAACAGTAAATTGACAAAATTGCAAGTATTGGACTAGAGAGAATCCTCCAAAAGATTACTGAAGCACACAGGGATAGTTGACAATAAAATCATCGACACTTTCTGGTTTGACGAAACTAGCACGTGGCAGTGATATCGGGATTTTTTGAGGGATGCACTTGTACCTGCCCTTGCAGAAACTTTTCCAAACGAAGATGATCTTAACTTACCAAATGGCGATATTTGGTTGCAGCAAGGTGGTAGACCTCCGCACTTCGCACGTTCTGTTCGCGCATTTTTAAACAACTGCTTTCCTGGGAGTTGAATCTGTAGGCGAGGACTAATAAAGTGGCCCCCAGGTCCAAATGAAATGAGTCGAATTGGTGCTGACGTCATTCGCAATATACAAAATGAATGTGTTTATAGATTTACTTATTGTCAAGAGGCTGGTGGATGGCATTTCGAATATTTGATTTTTTTTTAACTTAAATTGGTTTAGAAAAATGACCAACGATGACAATATAAACAAACTATAAGAATATAAGAGTTTTAAAAAGGATTATAATACAAATATACATAAAAATAAACAGACGTACCATGCAAATAAAATCAGCACTTCATCTAATAAATCTAAAACTCTTTGGACCATTGTTAGTAACTTATCAAACAAAAATAAACTAACTCGCCCTATTACGTTAAATACAGGTAAAAATGGGATGATAAATTCTAGGACCGTAGCTTCTAAGTTTGGTGAATTCTTTACAGAAACAGTGGCTGAAGACATTGCACTTACAAAGATATAAGCAATATACTAGAGAGTTCTATGTTTTTGTTTCCAGACACCGTTCTGGAAATTAGAAGCATAATTCTTAAAATAATTAACAAAAAGTCAGCTGGTTATGATGGTATTCCTACTAAGGTCATTAAGTCATGTGTAGAACAAACGTCATTTCTTCTTTGTTCGATTATTAATGCCTCGATTAGAGAAGGAATCTATCCAAATTCATTAAGGACTGCTGTTGTGGTGCCTATTCATAAAAGTAAAAGTAAAGGCTGCGTAAAGAATTGCTTTTCGAAAATCGACTTTTATTCGAAATTTTGTTATGTGACGTATTGAAATTTTGATGGTACCATTTAAACAATTAAATGATCTATTAAAGTAAAAGAAAAAATCGGGAGCTGTCATTAAAAAAATGTCGATGACATGACTTGAAAGTCAGAAATGAATGTTTATCTTTAAAAAATAAAATTTGCCTGTCAGAGCATTTCTTCAAAAAACAAATTGCTTCAAGTTTAATGAATTTGTTTCAAAATTTTGTTGCGCAGTGTATGTTTGCAAAACTTTATTGAAGGCTGTGTTGGTATAAGAAATAAAAGTCTTCTCCAAATACATTTATATATTTAAGTTATTCACAGACGTTTTCTTCATCTTGATTGGATAACGGGTAACCATTATTATTACATACAATTAATTACAAAATGTAATAGGTGAACACTCGATGTAGGTATTTTAAATCAAGGTATTTACACAATCAGAAGTATTTACAATATGTACATGGATATACAAATCAACTAGCTTAATTGATATATTTTCACACGATATCTTCCTTATTCTATATATACGTATATACTTAGAAAAGAAAACATGTTCGACCGATAGAATTTTTACTCTTAGCAAAATTTTTATTAACACTGTCAATTTCCACAATAAAAAGTCTCTATTATACATAGTACACCATTTTCTCTCGATAATTTCAAATTATCACATTTATTTTGCATTTCATCGTCGTATTTACAATTTTATTTACATCGACTAAACGTATCACACACATGGCAAAAGAAGTTGCGATATCTTCTTTTTCTCACACAAAATATTTTTGAAAAATTTTGTATTTATAGTGCTACTTATGTAGATCCCTGTAAAGGTATAGATTTTGCAACCATTTGTAAACTTTGCACAGATTTGGTAAAGTCGTTATGTACAGATTTGGTATGGCTTAATGGAGACGCACAGAGTTGGCTATTTTTGAATGTCTACTGCTGCACCACTTAAGAACAAATAGAAAGTTTTAGTAAATGTATTAGTTAAATAAATAGCGTAATTTTTTGGGGAAATAATCTACTTTGCTAGTGTTATTTGTATTACTACTTTAGCATCAATTTTACAAAGCAAATTTAAGCAAAAAGTTAAGACCGTCAAATAATTAATCCAAACATCATGACCGATTTTTTTTTGAACTCTGAATAATCCTACAAACTCTCGTTCTGTTGCTATCATATTTAGACAGTTAGGAACTGAATCTTTCTATGCGTTTCCACGCCAATTCAAACACTGTAGACAATTTGATGAGATATGAATGAAACTCCATAAATTGTAGAAGTGATTGCATTTGATATTTAATTCTTTTGTGAAGAATCATATAACTGGGATATATCTTTAACAAAACTATATGATATCGAGGAAAAAAGTGAACGACAGTTAATCTGTGCAACGCTTACAAAGAAGTAACCTGTCAAACAGTACTTTCTCTTTTATTTACCAAAGGAGTTTCAACCGAAGGTTCTTCTTCGGTAGTGGCAAGTGATTGCATTGGTATAGGTGGATCACGAGGTGTGTTTCTTATTCTTTGTTGAGGAACGGTGTTGCGGTATGGAACTTGATAGACACCCGGAGGTAGATGGGCTACAGGACCGTATTGCCATTGAGGTTGTTGCCTTGGTAACGTGCACTGCGTGTATGGATTCATTACCGGTGGTATGCCGCTATGCTGAAATATGTTTGTTCTATAATTAGTTTATTTTTCAATAGCCAGTAGCATTTTATTAGACCGCTTGGGGTAGATGTTTAAAATACCAGAAGAAATAAAAATACAGTCCCTGGCCATATTACTTGAAACATGTCATAAATCAACCCTTTTACCTGGAAATTCCCATCCTATTATAGTGATATTCTTTTGCTTTGAATCCGATCGTTTATAGGGGGACTAGATTATTGTATCAATAAATAAAAATACCAGAGAAATGATATTTAGAAGAGTAAAGTACGTATATATAAATATTTCAGTTATCAACTTACATTTAGCGAGTTCACAGTTTAGAGAATGCATCGATATTTTAAAAAATATTTCGTCATAACCGTATAGAAGCTAAGTTGTGGAGTATTGTTAAGTGTTTTGTGTTGATATATCGTTATTGCAAAGGTAAAATTGTTATTCTATCTCTCTCTTAATAATTAATTACTTGAAATTTGAAAAAAATTGAAATATTTGGGATTTTTTTGTAGAAAATGCCCGGGAGAGATTTAACAAGTGAACAAAAAGGCGCTATACAAGCTCTTCTACAATCAAACAAACATTCACAACGAGAAATTGCAAAATTACAGAAAGTATCTCCTTCTTCTGTATCGCGTTTAGCTAGAAACTTAAACGAAGGAGCTAGCACATCGACACAAAGACGAGCAATGTGCGGTCGGAAATGAAAAACTTCGAAGAGATCTGACCGTGAAATAGTTCATCAGGCTTTGAGCAATAGATTTGCTACAATTAAAATGATTCAAAAAAATTTACAAGAGAGAGGAATAGAGATTTCTTTGCAGAACTGTCAGGCGCCGATTGCGCGAAAATCGCTTAATGGGTCGAAGACTTGTAAAAAAGTCGCGTTTAACAGAAAAAATGAAATCTGCTCGTCTCAACTTTGCAAGAGAATATCGACATCTCACAGACGAGAAATGGAAAAACGTGAATAACTTAACATGATTTTTACTGAATTAATGTTTGCATTATTTAATAGGTTTTCTTTAGCGGCGAGTGCTCGCTCTGAGTGTTAGTGCAGCGATCACATTTTTTTCGTAGACGACCTCACAGAGTCCACGGTTCTTCGAACTGTAAAACATCCTCCGCAGATAATGATTTGGGGAGTGATTAGTGGAGACAGACCCGGCTCTTTGTATTTTGTAGAAGGTACAATGCGTCAAGAGCAGTACATGAATGTGTTAAAAAACACGTTATTACCGTATTTTAAGCCAGGACGTCGCATACCGACAGGGCGTATATTTATGCGAGATAATGCTCCTTGCCATGTGGCAAAAAAGGTTCAGGAATTCTTTGAAGACAATCACATACCTCATTTACGTTGGCCCGGAAATTCACCGGATCTCAATCCCATCGAGAACGTATGGAATCGACTAAAAAGTAAGGTATATGAAAGAGAAAACCCTACAAAGGAAATATTAATGAAGAATGTAAAGGATGTATGGGAGAACGATGAAGATATAAAAGAGACAATCATATCTTGCACTGAAAGTATGCCCCGAAGAATTACATATTTACATATGTTACATATTTTTACAATATATTTTATAAATAAAAAATATAATACATGTATAGTTTATATTTTATTATGAAGAAATTACAAAATATTGAGTGTTTCAAGTAATTTGGCCAGGGACTGTACATTAAATACTTACAACTTTCGTCTGAGATGACAGCTCGTGCAAGGGAATGCCGTTTCGTAGTGTGCAATAACCCATATATCCCGAGTTTCCCGCCTGATGGAGCAAACTTCTGCTTGGTGATGTTTCTATAGTCGAAATATGTTGTCTCTTCCTACCGAATTCTGTGATATCTTCCGAGTCTGTTGGCTGAGGTATTATGTCTGGATTTTTCTCATCACTATCGCATTCACCCCCACTCGATTCGTGTTTGGAGATAGGGCTGCCTCCTGCAAAATCTAACACAATATATAATTTCTGTTGCTTTCAATACAAGTAAATAAATAATCAGAAAAATAAATCGGTCATTCGCGACATTCTAACTCGTAACACCCCCGTCGGTGATGGGATAACTATAGGAATATTGTGCCGATTATATTTCAGTTCTAGATGAAGTGAAAATTTGGATTTGAAATATAATTTAAACATTACATCTGAAACTTGAGAGAATGGCAGCACTAATTTCAATGGTTGTCCCACAAGAACCGAGTAGATTGTTGATGGAAAAGAAAATTAAGTATAGGAACAAAAAGACTTAATTTGGATAAATTTTTGAAAAAGGTACTATCCCGCCATTAAATTTAGATATTGTGTTTATAGCGCAAATCTAGTACGCAAATAGTCCTTTAATACTAAAAGTTGGTAGGAATAAAGCTGCATTCACAACCTCAAAATTAGTAGCTACAATTAAGAGTTACAATTAGTGTTAAAGTATAACAAAGGTGTTTAAATGCGTCTGTTCACAATGTTAATAATCTTAATTTTTACAGAAGCGGAGAAGTTTGTAACTCCAAACTTCTACGTTCAATTAGTACGTATACGTAGAGTTGACGCATGCGTTGTTTTAGAATAGCACGAATGTAGTTCAGCAAGGTTATGTTTGGTGAGATGATCTTTGGGTAATGTTAAAACCATGTTGAAATATACTACGTAATGCTAATGATTGAGATTAGGTGGATTAGGTCAGGTTTATATTTAAACAGTTTCAATATATCAATCGTTTTCATTGTCTCCTAACCCGGTCGATAATATAGCCACTCTACATTGTAGAATTAATTATAATGATCAATGTAGTTAATAGAGAACGCCATGAAAAATACAAGTTAATTGAAATTAGTGCGTGTTGCATTATGAAAATGAAAAAATCGTAAATTACTGCGTTAATTAGCTTGCTTGATTGTAAGGATAAGTTGGAGCATAAGCACGAATGTGGTCCAGCAACAAGGTTATGTTGGTAATATGATCTTTGGGTAATGTTAAAACCATGCTAAAGCGTACTACGTAATGATAGTGATAAAGATTAGGTGGATTAGAGTAGGTTTATGTTTGAACAGTTTGAATATACTAGTCGTTTTTAAGTACCTACCTCCTAACTCGGTCAATAATATACTGACATGAATGTTATTCTATCAATGTGGTTTAGCCACAAGGTTATGTTTGGTGATATGGTCTTTGGGTAATGTTAAAACCATGTTATGCACTACGTAATGATAGTGATTGAGATTAGGAGGATTAGATTAGGTTTATATTTGAACAGTTTAAATATACTAATCGTTTTCACGTGCCTCCTAACCCGGTCAATAATATAGCGACTCTACATTATCGAATTCATTATAATGATCAATGTAATTAATAGAGGACGCTGTTTAAAACTATTGCGGGTATTGCAAGAATCAAAATAGAAATGGTTGGTTGTTTAATAGTATTTTAATAGATTAACATTACTGGAGTGAACTGTATACTAGACTTTTCCCGCTTGCGCGGGTAGCACTCGACTCTCATAAAAAAAGGTATACAAACAGTTTTGTTCTTATAACTAAATAAAAAAGGTCCTTGTCACTTCTCGTTGTAGGTCACATAAATTACCTTAGTCGTCATAAACTTGTCAGTCCGTTGAGAATACGTCTTTTTTAACGCCGACCCTTAGAAAATAATTTATTAGTTTTAACAAAAGCGATTTATATAGATATATATAGATCTATCTAAAATGCATGAACAGACGCCACGAAAAATACAAATTAATTGAAATTAGTGTGTGCTGCATTAGAAATGATCAAAAATCGTATATTAATAAGCTGGCTTAATTGTAAGAATAAGTTGGTTGCGAATGTACACATTCTTCTTATTATTCGTGAGCAGAGTGATTTTGCTTGCTATGTTTCAATTGTTTCATTTGAAGAGGTTAAGTATATCAGTTATAATTGTAGCTTTCCTTCAACACGTGCTTTTTTACGCTTTTGATTACAATATGATTGTAACCAACCGATTAAGATGGAGACTAATTTTATGATCGACCAGGCGAATATAATAGTAAGTACCTGTTTTATCACTTAGAGTTGGTCCACTCACAGAACCTCTATGTTCGACAGTCGACGTCGAAACTACCCCATTTTTATGACGTTTTCTTCTCTCGTCGTGTCTTCCGCATTGCAGCCTTAAAACGATAACTACTACTAAAGCGACGATTAGAAGAGCGGATACTACACCAATCAGCACGCTCATCATCGGCGTAAAACGGAATGTGTCACGCTTGTTATCTGAAAAGTGGAATAGATTCGTTCGAGATTTATTTGTGATTAATGATTCAAACATCCT
Organism: Dynastes maya; assembly: GCA_029619315.2. NCBI lineage: Eukaryota > Metazoa > Arthropoda > Insecta > Coleoptera > Scarabaeidae > Dynastes > Dynastes maya. Next base: position 32,299,999 of record JAROYE020000003.1, read on the forward strand.
CAACGGTAAACTTCTGTTTTTCTATTAATTGGATTTGATACTGCAGATTGCAAACTTTAGTTAGTATTGAGTTAGATCTTTCTGGAAATTTATATGCTTATGTATATAACCCACGAAATGTCAATAAAATTTATATTTCTTTACGAGCACTTTACATTGTAAACTTTCTTTGTAATCTCATACATGATAAAATGAATTACCCGAACTTGTTAGGTTCATTTGAGCGCAGCATAGGGAGCATATGTACAACCTACATACGTTCATAGTACTCGTTCCAGCAGCGGTGCAATTCGAATTCTTAAATTCTTCAAACGATCAGTTCGACATTCCAGTAAAGAATTTATTTCTAGTACTTCATGAACAGTTAAAAAACCATTCAACTAGTTCTCACTTACGTTCAAGTATTTGTAATTTTGGACATGTGCAGAATTATATTAAGTTTATCTCGCTGCCTTTACATTTATCGAAGATAGTGCGCGAGGCTTTGCAACAGTCCCAGTCGTGGCTTTTAGAATTGTTTGTTTTTAGTTTGTTGGATGTATTTTGAGTTGAGTTATTTGTATCTAGTCTTTTTTTACAAGAACAACATTAGATGTCTAACAATTTACTGTTTACAAGTACTTGAAAATTTATGTTTGATTCATACAGATGTGGTATGAAAAGTCCATGCAAAGTCAGAGAGATGGCATCACTGATGCTAATCGAGGTTATTGTTAGTTAGTAGTACCAAATTTCAGCCATATTGGTTTGTTACTCAGTGTTTAAGGTTTATATGAATCATACAAGTCTCGACTTGTATGATTCAAATAAACGCTAAACACTCGTTCCTAAAAATAGATGACGAGGAATTTCGTGTGCAGACAAAACATTACTGCATGAAAGGCGAATTGCGTCAGGATACTGAGAAGAAGCTTGATAAACATTATGGTGAATCTGCACCATCGATTAGAACGGTTCTATAAGTGGTTTCAAAAATTTTTCGGGGTGGTTATATGAGCACAAGTGAAGCTGAGCGTTCTGGCTGCCCTGTTGAGGCCACCACTACAGAAATCATTGATAAAACCCATGATCTGGCAACCTGTTAGCATTTTTTCAACTAGTAAGTTGAACGGTTTAAATTTTGCATTACGGTTACTTTATTGTTTAGTTTCGACATTCCAAAGACAAAGAAATGATTTATACATTTCTATAAAACAAGCAAGGATGTTCTCTTCTTTTTTGAAATATTATTTCTTTTTCCAAGGCAAACAGTGTCCGTCCACATAAATAAATTAGCCACTGCCAATTTTCCCTAAATTGAGATTTATGTAAATGCTCATTTATTTGGTCTCCTTTTAAATCTACTTTTAAAAGGGATTGATAATACCTGGCGTAAGCGACAAATGGTTGCTTCCATTCGTTTTTGGGGGTACTAGCATATTTTCTTTACTTCTACAAAATGATTAATGGGATCCTAGATTTTTACAATACAAGAGCTCCAGTTCGTTAGCCAATTTAAATATGCCAATTTGAACCGAATCCTGTAGTGCAGACTTATGTATGTACACTTAACAAACATATGGATGTGGTACACGTACAATAGTCCTCAATAACTGAAACTATGGATATCTGCTATCGTTGTCGAAATTAACTGTCAATCTGGGAAAAACAGAATTTATAATCCTCAAATAAAAAAAAGTGGAATTGATAACGTTTAAATGAAACCGATGATGAATGAACATATCCGTCATGATAAAATAATCTACCCTTTTTTACGTCAAATACCCTACTGTTCTCAGATTTGTTATTTATAGCATACTGCAGAATATTTTTGGGGTTTCATATGGAACTAAAATATTAAACGTTAAAATTTGTTAGTATGTATATTTATCTGTAAATAACGGTATAACAAAACATAATACTTTTCATGTGAAAGTTTAACTCTATAGTGCAATGTTATTATGCAGTAGTTACTAAGTGAAATATATTCTCGTTTCAACTTTATTGTTTCAAATATACCAATTGAGAAAATGTGAAATTAGCTATATCGGTATCCCCTCCTCGCTCTCTTGCCGTGCATGAGGGAGAGCGTGGAGGGGATTGACTGGAATCCGAGAGATTCGATGCGGGATGTAAACTTACTGTGTGAAGAACGCACGTAATAATTTGAAGTCATAGTCGCTTGGAAATGAGAGTTTCGCTATTTATTTTGTTGATGCTATTAAGCTTAGACGAAATTAATAAGAGATTCTAAAGACGAAAATAAAAACAGGTTCTGGTGAAATGAAAGAAAAGAAAAATAAATACTCTAGAAGTTCTTACTAACATCGTCAGCACATAAGGCAGTCTACCTCATAACTAACCACATCGGTAACTTTTAGCCATCGACTGCCGCTTACCCCTCCGCTTGAGAGCGAGGAGGGGATAGAGATATAGCTAATTTCACATTTTCCCAATCGGTATATGTACCACATGCTAAATTTAACTACTTATTATTCAGTCACATTTTACTTCTTGGAAGTTGGTTTAACACATGAAGAGAAAAACTTTAAGTAATGTTTGTTTCTGTCATTTAGAGTTTGATACAAAGCAGCAAGGTCATCGATGCATTGCCTCGGGAATGCATTGAAGCATTGACTGTTCAGGATATTGGGAACCCATCACTTCGCAGTTTTTCAGTACACTTAAAGGATGCAATCAAAAAAGATTTTTCGTTGTAAAAGTCTTACAGATTTACATAATACACTCACTGACGCCAATAGAAACGGGGCGAACTTTATCCACCGATGGATATTGTATTTTCAAATTCATGTCTGTTTTTTGTGCTTTTTAGATATTATTTTTTAAACAATAATAAGTTTTAAAATAAAATTCATGAATTTATTTATGCTGTTAATATGTATCTTTTGTATTTGTTTTTATTTTCATCACTTTACATGGCTTAATTAAATTTTTTAATGTTTCTATTTTAAATGCTATACACTGGCGAGCAAAAAAAAACCGATCCAACTTAACAATTCAGTTTTATTTAATATTAAACACTGTTTAAAACTTAACTGAATTGTTGGCATTTGCATCTCCTGTAATTATTCTTGCCACAAAGGGACGAGCATTATCATGCATTAAAATCAATCCATCGCCAGTGAATGGGGCATCAGGTCAGTGGCGTAGCTACACCTACGCAAGCTCACGCAATACGTAGGGGACCTAAACGCAAGGAGGTCCAAAGGGCCTTCCGATTTTCTATGTTTTTACTCCTGTTATTATAAATAAATCTTTGAAAGATCTTGCGTGGGGGCTCAAATTTGGTAGTTACGCCACTGCATTAGGTACAACATGTTTTTCTAAGCCTCTATCGACAAAGACAAATTCTGCACGGGTTTCAAAAGAAATACCAGTCCAAACTATTACCCCACCTCCTTGAAAACTTACACGATGGGAAAAGATACATTGAGTATAACGCTGTCCTGGTCTCCTCCATACTTGATCCCGACCATCAGCAAACAAGCAAATTCTTTACTCGTCTGTAAATAAAACGCGACTCCATTGTTGTAAAGGCCAGTTTTCAAGAATTCCAGCAAATTCAAGTCGGCGTATTCGATGATGTCGAAGAAGCTTAGGGCTGGTGGGTAAGTTTTCAAGTTGACTTCCTTCGACCTTCTTACCGCCCACTCACTTACATTGGTTTCACATATCTCATGTGAGTAGTTACGGATTCTTACCGCAGCGATATGCCTGTTTCGTAACGCAGTAGATACAATAAAACGTTCGTCTCGTTGAGAATGGGATCTTTTCCGTCCTGATCCGGGTTTTCGATTAAATAAATGTCCTGATAACGTTTATACGGCCGTTGAATTTTGCTACGACTAATCCCAAGTCTTGTTGCAACATATCGTTGACTTCGTTCATCTTCAATTCAAGCTGCTTGAATTTCATTCACATACATCTTAAGGGTATTCAAGTAATTTAAAACTGGTAATAGAGTTTTTCTACCTCGAAAAATTACAAAAAATAGAACAAAGAGACAAAATCACTCTAACTGATTGAAATACTGAACACAATAGGAGAGAACAAATGCAAATAACACTTTACCCAAATGACAGTAAAATTGATTCCCAATTGTTTTAAACATTAATAAGCCTGCCACGTTGTTATCAAACAGTTACAAATAATGTTTAACGTTTATGAAAAAAAAAAAAAAACATTAAAGTGGCTGTAATTTTTTGCTCGCCATTGTATGTATATTTATCTGTAAATAACAATATAGCAACACATGATACTTTTCATGTGAAAGTTTAACTATATAGTGCAATGTTAGTATGAAGTAGTTATTAAGTGAAATATATTCCTTGTTTCAACTTCTTTGTTTCAAATACATATGTATGTATGTATATACTAAATTTATGTATTTGTCATTCAGATAATAAGCTTTGAAATAAAATTCATGAATTTATTTATATTGTTAATATGTACCTTTTGTATTTGCTTTTATTTTTATTACTTTACATGACTTAATTTAATTTTTTAATGTTTCTATTTTATATGCTAAGACAATTTTATGTAGTTTTTTGTTGTTCTTGTATATGCGCTTTATTGCATATACCTGCACATGCAACAAAAATTAAGCATTTATACTAAACTTGTTGAATACAATATATTCTGAATTTTTTTTATCACTGAACATATACATTTACCTTCCATGCATTGACGCGTTCTTTTTTATAATTGAACGTATAGGCGTTTGGCATGGCGAGTAGCTACTGGGATTATTACAGAAAATAAAACAAATATGTCAAATTTGACATTTAATATTTCACTTAATCTTGTCTAATTATAGCTTGTTTCTACAATAGAGAGACGAATTTCTGAATACACCACTTTTATAGTAAATTCTGATTGGTCGAAGGCAGCACCAAATGACACTGCACTAATCCTGCTATAATCGTATCGTGTACGTAATTCTGTCAAATGTATTGACATTTGTTTATTACTGCTAGTTATTGTAATATTTACTATATTTTTCTCTGTTTTCTCTGCCTCCTTCGAAGTATAAACATATAATAGTTCTTTTTAGAACTCTACAGTTATCATAGTTAATAGTAACTTGTAAGTAATTTGCAGACAATACGTAAATATAAATATAATTAAAATATTTTTATAGTTGGTTTCTGTTATGGATATAGAACCAAGAAGTCGTGCTGGGTGTGCTTCTCCTCCGAAGAAGCGTGAAAAGCCGTTGTTTACGCAGTGATGAAAAGCAAACCATAGTGGACGCTTACAAAAAAATTTTGGCCGATACACCTGATATCAAGAAACTTGACATGATAAAACAGATTTGTGAAGTAGTAGGTTAGTGGTCTCACATTCTTGAATATTTATGTTTTACAACATTTTTATGTTTGAAGGAATTTCAAGAGCAACAGTGTATCGGGTAGTTAAGGAATACACGACTACAGGAAAAACTACAGATCAAAAAAAAAATAACCGGCCGGCCTTCTTTACTGCAGTCTTTTGACGAATCTGTGAAAGCTGCTGTTCGTCAAATTATTCACAATATGCTCAGAAAAAATGAACCACCGACATTGAATAAAGTTTTGGTGCAAGTTAGAAATAATAGCGATTTGCCAATCATGAGTCGAACAACTTTGTATAGATTAATGAAAGATATGAATTTCAAATAAGAAAGTATTTTTTATAAAATATATATACATATGTAATGTTGCTGTATCATGTAGATACATAAAAAGTAGTAGGAGAACAATTTAGATCTCAGAAAAGGCCAATTTTTTATTTAGACGCAACTTGGGTGAATGAGTGTCATACGGTGCAAAAAGTATGGACAGATTCAAATATTCATAGCTGTAGACAAGCTTTTGTAGAAGGGCTTACAACCGGACTCAAGGATCCCTCTGGAAAAGGGCGTCGTCTTATATTGTTATATATTGGAAGTTCTGATGGTTTCATGGATCCATGGTTTATTATTGTTTGAAGGTAAAAAAACATCAGATTACTATAATGAAATTAATGCTTCAGTTTTCGAAGATTGGTTCTCCTAAACCAGAAGGTGTTGTTATTGCCATGGATAATGCATCTTATCATGGTAGAAAAATTGAAAACCCACCATCTTCATAATGGAAGAAGGCAGATATTCAAAACTGGCTAACAAATAAAGCAATACACTATGATGAGGATATGGTCAGAGTTGAACTGCTAAGCCTGGTTAAAATTCATGAAGATAAATACAATTCATATGTCATTGATGAATTGGCGAAATCGCAAAATAATCTTACGATTACCTCCTTACCACTGCGAGCTTAACCCTATTGAGCTAGTGTGGGCGCAGATAAAAAATGAAGTAGCTGGAAAAAATAAATCTTTTAAATTGGTAGAAGTTAGGCAACTTTTGCTTGATGCCTTAAAAAATGTAAGTGCTACCACCTGGAAAAACTGCGTAAACCATGTTATTAAAGAAGAAGCCCGCATGAAAAATCTGGATGTAATCATTGACGATGTCTTGGAACCATTTAACATAGCGATTAGGGAGGATGGTGACAGCGAAGATTCTGTATGTTCGAAATCACCAGGATAATTTAGAACATCTATGAAGTTAATTTGATTGGTCAGCATCATCTTATAAGATTATAACAAACCTTTTATATATAAATAGATGCACATAATCTTTGAACAGTTTGCAAATTTATAATAAATGTATTACAGTTGTACACTTTATAATAAATAAATATGTTAATGTCTACTATTTTTTATATCGTGATACAGTGTCATTATTTATTATTATTTTGTACGATCCAGAATACTAATTCCAACACATATTTGCAATTCTGACAATTGGACTTATTGCCAAAGAATTAAAATTTAAAGTTAATCCTCGGTCTCATACATTTTACTGATCTGAATATCGCATTAATTTGCCGCGTGAATTTTATTCATGATTTTATAGTGTGCAATTTGGGCTTGTGGTTCATTCAGAAATTTGTCTCTCTATTTTAGAAACAAGGTATAGTGAGTCATAAAAAGGCGTTGTGGTAGTAGTTTATTATGTACTACCAAAGAAATTGTTGAAAGCGGAATCGAAATGGATATACAAAATAGCACAAGTGTTCAAAATGCCCACCTTCATATTCCGTACAGTTTGTGAAATTCCTGAAGAGCAAAAATTAAATGTCAGATTTGACGTATTTGTGTTTTATTTTTTATAGTACTCCCAGTAGCTACTCGCCATGCCAAACCACTCTATGTTCAAATACTAAAAAAGTGTGTTAATGCATGGAAGATAACTGTATATGTAGAGTTAAAAGAAATGCTTGGTATGTAACAATGCATGATGACGTTATGAATTAGACCGAGTCTTTCCCGATAGATGCTTGTGTTAAACTCAACCGCTGTACCAGTTATACTTGTTCCTTGACATTTTTCATTAACAATAGCGATGAAGTTTATTATATAGGTATTAAGAAAGTAAAACATTATATTTGTGACAGAACATGTAATACGTGTACGTGGAACTTGTATTTCTAGGCATTCAGTTGTACGAATTAATACAAGAAACTACCCAGAAAAATGAATAATAACTGTATAACAAGTTATATACTTAATAAACATTTTGGAAGAGAATATAATGAAGGTATGAGGAATTACACGCTCTTTGTTTCGGAGCTAAATCTTCAAGTGTACATAGTGAACATTAGAAATGCGGATGCTCTGAACTATAAATCAAATGTAATTTACATTCAAAAGTGGTGGTCATACCTTTCTCGGCGGTAAGTTGTTTTTCTGGTAAGCGCAGTGTTGCCGCCTGAAGCACAGCGGGCTCGCTTCTCCCTTTGGAATTGTATGAGAATAACGCCGTTTGATATAGTGCACCGGGTTCTAGACCTGTGACGGAAAATCTTGCTACCGGCGACGATAAGTTACCTTTAATTTCCTGACTGTGACTTTCGCGCACCTAATTTAAACAAAACACCAGTTATAAATATGCAGGGTGGGAGAAGAGAACGGGCAAAAAGAAAAACGTTACCTAAGCGCTATGGATATATATCTATAGCTCGACGGTAGCGGCAGCGCTCCTCAAAACTTTAATATTCGGGACACGCAATTCTGAAGCTCTTATTCTATTAAAATTTTTGGGAATGTGTCGGAATAAATTTTCACATTATTATTCGCATAGAACCTACAGAAAAAATTGTTTCCGGAATTGCTGTTATAAAAAAGCTTGTCGTATGCTCTTCCTTAACTTGTTCGGCGAATTTTGTTAAAACGTTCTTAGACGCGATGCCATCGATAATTTTCAATTCTCACAATACGCAGAGAAACGCAGAGAAATAGATTTTCTTTCAAAAATTAGTCTCTATTCAAGAAGATATTTTTATTTCAAGATTATAAAGATGTATAATATAAGAAAATAATTTTCTTGAAACTTTATTTGTATTAAGTAAATATTCTCTTTGGGTTAGAAAATTAAGAAAATCCAAGACAAAAAATTTGTCTTCCAAGCAAATCGTTAAATTTTAACTTAAGAAAATATTCATATTAAAGGAAGGAATGAAAAAATTGATTAGATCTCACAAAGTTCTATTGAGAAATTAGGCGACCGGTTTCGTGTTCAAAAAACACATCGTCAGGCTCGCTACAAGGATATCCAATAAAAGAAAAATTGCAAAAATGGAAAAAAACCTGAAGTTAATAAGTAAAATTAGGAGCAAGTGAATGAACTAATGAAAAAGCTTTTTCTTATATGTTATGTTACAGTATAATTAAATTATTTCTTTAATAATGTAATTAAATAGGGATTATGTTGGTGTAGTTTAATAATAAATGAGTTATTATTTAAGTTTATTCCTTTCTTTTTTTATTATTATTATTTATTATATATATATATATAAAAAAAAGACTATAGTTAAATTAGTACACGTGGTAAATAGTAATAAAAGAAAAAATATTACATAAACCGGTATCTTTTGAAAACTTTTATTAAACGTTGTACATTAATGGTTATATCATTATATAGGTAAATTTGGTATATGTATTCCAGTTGCTGTTGCTGTTGCTGTTGCTCTAGAACGGAATGACTATAACTCTTGGCACTAGGTGGCGCCAGGAAATATTTCAGTGCTGTTTTTGAAGATAAGTAGCATAAACTGAGAGATAAACAACAATGTGGGCAGGAGCAAAAAGCATTGGTGATTTTCTCTTCTTACATTGTTCTTGCCGAGAGCTATTTATTAGCATTATCTTGGTTATTGTTTTTATGCACTTTTTTCATGTATACTTCTAAATTAAGTTCACTTTTGTTTGAACATTATTCTGTAGATAATCTCTACCTTAACCTTTTTAACCCTACAGTGCTCGCTAGAACTTCTGGAACATCGTTACCCGCTTCGGTCTCACAGACCGGCATATAAAAATGTTTCTTTTTACATACTCAATGCTCTAATTTGGCCAAATTCACTGTTTTGGATATATTTTTTAATAAAAAATGCAAAACATAAATATTTATTAAGAAAAAAAAATAAAGAAATATACATATATATTCTCAAAAATTTTCATCAAATTAGTTTTGTGACACACAGTTATCACTAGAGTAACCAAAACTTGCGGACTCGCATAGGCGTCGGTATTACGGGTTAATATAAGAATACGAAAAATTCATAAATAAACTTACTTGCTAATTATTCAACAAATCAGGCATCAGGATGTGAACTACTGTAAACTTGCATCATTGCATATGTTTCCACAGTTACTTCTTTAAACCTTGTGCGTCGACAAGAAAAAATATTCTTATACATAGAAAACGATCTCTCCACATCTAAGGAAGTTACATTTGCATGTAGAAACTGTTTTTCAAAATCACTTAAAAGTTCACTATTCTTACACTTATTATAAACGGCCTCTTAAAGTATTAAAATCGGGATTTTTCCGTAAAACATCTGCCAACTTTTGATTAGCGCATAATCCTGGCGTATCATTTAATGTGTGTAATTTATTTTTTACACCCTCCACTATGTCTAATGATTCCTGCAATGACAATTCAGTACATTGTAGTTTTCTGATGGCATCTAGTAATACTGTATAATTGGTACATATTGTTGTTAAATCTTCTAAAAGTTGAGGAATTTGAAATTCTCTTTGACTTGAATAATTCTGTAATTGTGTTTGTGAGGGTAATGGGTACTTTGGAACGTATTGTCGCCGAAACGTTTTAAAAGCTGTTTCTCACCAACGACAACGGAAGATTACAAGAGGTAAACATAATTAATAAATGTATGAGGAATAGTGTATAAGGTATTTCAGTTCTTGCATTTTTCATATGCTTAAGACCATTGACATGCCTCTGGCAATCAGTTCTGTCCAATGCAGCCAAACGAACATTGCATATTAAGCAAAAAACTGCACTACCGTCATATTTTAAATGGGGAAAAAGTGACACATATTTATGTACATTAGTAGCAAATCTATTACGAGGCATTGTTTCCTTAGGTATGTAAATATTAGTTCTATATGAAACGATACACTAATTATGTACTTGGTATAATACTACAACACACAAAAAACACCAGCTATATTTTCAAAAGCGACACGTAAGTACATAACCTTGACCGTTCGACTAATCTCTGCAACAGCTCAATCGGTACTAAAACGAAATCTCTCTCAGCGCGGTTTAACATGATTTATATTCAAGGTCGACACTACATGCCTGCTTCTCTACCGGTTTAGTTTATTTATGAATTTTTCGTATTCTTATATTAACTCGTAATACCGACGCCTATGCGAGTCCGCAAGTTTAGGTTACTATAGTCATCACATACCACACTTGTATGCATTTCGTTTTTCGGTTAGCTTTTGTTGTGCAATAGAAGCATCCGTCTGTTGTTGTCTGGCTGACACTTGCTTCAATTTCTGTTTTGCATATTTCTTGTATGCGTAGTTTCATTACTTGTGGCAGATTTTGTAGTGTAGCCCTTCTTCGTAAATGTAGATCAATCATTGCGATTGACAGATTTCTCAAAAATTCCCGTCTTACAATTTTACTTTCCGGAGTATTTACACAAAATAAGACAAAAGCATTGATAGTCCCAACATTTAGTAGTGAAAGAAATACTACCATAGGCCACCGGCGTGTATTTCTAGCACAATTGTAGTGGGAGCACAATTTATCTACATCAACTCCACCTTTTGTATGGTTACACAAAGTCATTATTTCTGGTTTATTTCCTTCTCCACTCTCTGGGTCAATAGCATCATCATGATGCATAATAGAAACAAGCAAAATATTCTTTTTCTTTTTTGGAATATACGAAACTAAGGTGCTATTTTTTTGAAATCCAAACATGCTGGAACGTACTGGTCGGTTTGCAGGGTTAGAAAATTCTAAGGGCCGCTCTCTTTTGTTTTTCCTAACTGTTCCTACCAAAGTTATTTTTTTTCTTTATTAATTTTTCAGCTAAAGGGAAACTTGTAAACCAGTTATCGTCAAGTTTCTTCCAGAATTATTTATTGGTACACAAAGTCGTTCAACAATGGCATCTAGAAAGTTGCTCACTTTGAAAGGGCCTTCTGGTTGCTGGCCAATATATACTTCCAGGTTACTTGTATAATACATTTTTGCATCTGACAATGCAAAAATTTTGATGCCGTACTTGGGTTTAGACGGAATGTACTGCTTGAAGCTGTATCTTCCCCGGAAAGCTTTAAGTTTCTTGTTTATTGTTACATATTCAGACAAACCAAAACCAGATTGGCATTTACTAACAAACATACTAAAAATGTCCCGAATAGGTGCAAGTTTATCCACTTTTTTCCGTTCATCTCTTGTATTTTTATCGTCAAATCTGATACAACAGAGTAGAAATCTAAAACGATTCAGAGACATTGTTAAACGAAATATTTCTACTCCTGAGCCATCTCTTCTCCATAGATCAGTTGCGTTTAGTCGGTTTGCCTTTAGAACTCCCGCGAAATATAATAGTCCCAAAAAAGCTTCAATTTTTAATTTGTCGGTAGGTCTGACATCACTTTTTCTTGAATACCTCCCTGCTATAGAATTTATGAAATTGTTTGTGTTGACAACAATAAAGTTCAACAATTCCTTTGAGAAATAATAGTTCCAAATTTCAAGAGGGTTTTTCATATTTCTGGTCGGTAATCTTGACATTGGAAGACGCACAATTTTGTTTTCTGGTCTGACTTTGACTCTCTGAGATGGCACGTGTTTTAACCATTTGGTAATTTTATCTTTACCTAAAAAACATCGCTCATCTGCGTTTACATCAATATCCTCCAAGTTTTCAGAATCAGAGATTTCTTGCTCAGATTCACTATCTTGACTACATTGTTCGAGGATATCTTCTTCATCGCTGTGTGAACTGTCATTAGCTTCTTCATCAAACAGAGTTTCTTGTTGGTCTTCAGCCAAACATTCCTCCATCAATCGGGTCAACCGAGTTGCTCACCCATGATGACTACAAAAAACTTACAGTAGCAAAAAAAACACAAAAAGAAACAAAAATACCTTATAAACTCAAATTTATACACTTTTTGAGACTTATGAAAACACATTTAACCGCTGGAAAAGTAACAACTGTTCACTTCAACGTGATTTAATGCACCGAGCTGTCAATGGGCAAGTTAGGAAGATACAAGACGGCACATAACAATCGTTCAAAAAATGACTCGCTCATTTATTAAAAATTGTTGCTTCGGTCTGAGAGACCGACAACGGGTACCGGAGGGTTAAAATCACAAGCAATGAGAATAACGTCGAACTGTTTTAAACAAGGTAAGTGCAATTAATAATGTAAATATAAATAATATGCATTTCAAGAATTCTAAGTAAATAAGTGCTGTTACACATTTTAAATTAATAATTATATATTTATAGCGAAAAACACGTAACACAAAGCACAACGCACGCACTTGTTTCCTAAACTGAACGAGAAATAAACAAGCGGACGCTGACAAAGCGAGAATCGATTTTTGCACACAGCCCGCCACCTGTGAAATTCCCATGTATCGCAGAGATTATTACCTCGCCCTATTCATTACTAGCAAAAGCTAGCTGTAGTGGGAATATTTGGACCCTTACCCAAAATTTCAATGAATTTTTTGTATTTTGATCTGTGAAATGCAATCATAAATTGAAAAAAAAAACAAATGATTACTTTTCAAAATGCTTAGATGCAGATCTTTTTGTGAAGATGGTGCTAAGTATAATATTTGTAATGTATTTCAAATAAGCAGGTTTCTTAAGTTTATTTTATAAATAAATAGCTCATTGTAGTGTTATACATTTGAGTGTTATTTAAGTCTTTATGTAACATTGTACATGATCTATATTGTTTTATATGGAGAAGAGTTTGAAATAAGCATAATGAATAAATAGAAATTTTATTTGAAAAAAATTGAAACATTCTAGTCAACATACTCCTTTGCATCTATTCAAAATTCCATTCTCGGATACCATAATTACACCTCTGATTGCTGATGTCTGCCTATAAAGCTGATTATAATATTAATACATTAGCTCGTGATCTCGTAATTTGTAATGACCCAGTTCTGTCAATATTTGGATTAATCAGTCTAGGTTTACAACTGTAACCCATATACCCACCTAATATACAATCTAATTAGAATCGATCCGAATTTATAGTATGCAGATAAATGGTTTGAAAATCATTAATTTTAATTCAACGGATAAGTAAATATTTTTTAAGGCGCCGGCAAACGTTTTTCGGCAGTAAATTTATTCGACGAACAGACAAAATATACCATCTCTCTTCTATACTCTTCCGCTCACACCCTCTAAATTTGCTAAAATAACTAAATCAATATTTCATTAAATTTTCAATTCAGTCAGAACATGGCGAAATACGCGCGATGAAATATACTAAATGAAGGCATAGTTCATACCAATCCAAATAATAATTCCCAATTTTCTCCTACATATACTTGCTCACCCGCCGAATGTCGGATATTAGGGCCAAAGCTTTCTGTACACTCAATCTTTCGGGGATAAAGAAAAAGATAAAAATATAATTAACTGAACTGAACGTGTTCTGTGTAAGGCAATTACTGACACGTAGAAACCGTGAAAGTACGAAAATAACTGACGTCCAATTACCTATACTTAGGGTGTCGTTATTTCCGTCGTGGAAATTTCAATTTGGAAAACCTATACGTAGAGGAGAACACACAGAGTATATTTCTTATAAACTTCCGGTGCAAATATCAATAAGGCAAAGGAAAGTACTAAAATGAAGCGCTACATGTTTTCTACAATGAGGAAAAGGAAAATGTTCAGCCAATAGTTTTCAGACTTTAAACTTTTTACATGGCCAAGGCAATAAACCATTACACAAGCCACAAGCGAGTTTCTTAACCTTTTCTGTGTCAAAGTTTTATACCAGTTTTGTACGGTTTTTATCAACGATAGAAGGTTTTGTATAATTTCTGAAGATCTAATCGATTTCTGATAGGAGGTCCAGGGACATGCAAGTCATTCCACATCAAAATTCTCAATTCTTCATCTTCTTTTGTGCTAATCTTTTGTACTAGTTTTACTAAAACCCAAAAATTTTCTACCAATCTCCTTTAGAAGATACATTACAAAACTGAAACAAATCAACTAACATGAAAAAACCGAAAAAATTATGGATTTTACTTTCACCTTAAATGGCTTACATCTACCAACTGACATTGGTACAAAACGTTTGATATTCCGTATAAAACAGGACAAACTAGAACAAGTCAACTATTTTCATCTTAAATTGCACCGGTTTCGTGTTAAAAAAAAAACACATCGTCAGGGCAGCTAGAAGGATATCAAATAAAAGAAAAATTACAATAATGATTTGATTTTGGGCAATTTTAAATTTTTTCAAAGCGTTCATTATCACTTTTTGAATATTTTCCGCGGTACATTGTTGAACACGTTTGCAAGCTAACAAATATCGAGATGCTGTGTTCTCGCTAGATAAAACGCGAGCTATTACATTCACAATACTGTTTTTCTTTATATCGGTCGTCTCATCCACGGTAATCCATATTTTTTTGGAACACAAATCACGTTTACACACATTTTCTAGCATCTCTTTCATTCGCGGCAAATGATTCTGTAATTGTGTTTGTGAGGGTAATGGGTACTTTGGAACGTATTGTCGCCAAAACGTTTTAAAAGCTGTTTTTCTCACCAACGAAAACGGAAGATTACAAGAGGTAAACATAATTAATAAATGTATGAGGAATAGTGTATAAGGTATTTCAGTTCTTGCATTTCTCATATGCTTAATACCATTGACATGCCTCTGGCAATCAGTTCTGTCCAATGCAGCCAAACGAACATTGCATATTAAGCAAAAAACTGCACTACCGTCATATTTTAAATGGGGAAAAAGTGGCACATACTTATGTACATTAGTAGCAAATCTATTACGAGGCATTGTTTTTCTTAGGTATGTAAATATTAGTTCTATATGAAATGATACACTAATTATGTACTTGGTATAATACTACAACACACAAAAAACACCAGCTATTTTTTCAAAAGCGACACGTAAGTACATAACCTTGACCGTTCGACTAATCTCTGCAACAGCTCAACCGGTACTAAAACGAAATCTCTCTCAGCGCGGTTTAACATGATTTATATTCAAGGTCGACATTACATGCCTGCTTCTCTACCGGTTTAGTTTATTTATGAATTGTTCGTATTCTTATATTAACCCGTAATACCGCCTATGCGAGTCTGCAAGTTTAGGTTACTCTACTCATAAAAATTAACAATAATTAACAGAACACGTCATCAAAGATATTGTTTACATTTCTATACATAAGTGTCACAGGTGCTTGCCTCAAGATATCCGTTCTTGGGATAACTAGGTAAAACGTTGAAGCATGTCTTGATGTAGCATGCAGAACATAAAAGCACACATGCGAAAGCAAGTATGGGGTGTCAATTCTATTATGTATTAAATTTCATCACGTGGCGCTCAAGTGAAAGGTTCCGATCATATCCCCTCTCCGGGTAAGTACCACCCAAATCGGAAAGATAAATATTTCAGAAAACATTTATGAATGCGATCCAGCTGCATGCAGTGACAAACTCGATACGGGTACCAAATCAAATTCGCATATCCCAATTTTGATATCACATATGCATGATATAACGAAATCATATTTACATCGTCAAAGGGTCTACAAGTACGCACAATAAAGCCAGCCGTTCTAGTTGCTTCTTCACATACATTGAAAATACGTTCCGAAAAGTTAAGATTACTCGAGAAGAGGACTCCAAGATCTATAACTGTCTGGTTTCTATTAAGCTCGATGCCTCTCATTCTATAAGGTGCTATGGTTGACTGTAACACAACGCAACATTTTCCAATGTTGATCTTAAGTCCACGCGTATCGTACCATTCGACCATTCTATCGATGTTATGTTGAAGAGCAACAACATCATCAGCCGTTCCTACAGCAGTGTACAACAGCAAGGTAAGTATGGCATTTATATTCCGGTCGCTTTCGCTACTATCTAGGACGACATGACGCCAAGAAATATTTCAGTACTGTTTTTGAAGATTAGTGGTATAAACTGAGAGATAAACAGCAATGTGGGGAGAAGCAATGAGCGTTAGTGCTTTCCTCTTCTCACATTGTTTTTGCCGGGAGTGATTCCATCAATACCATGAGTTATTTATTAGCATTATCTTGGTTATTGTTTCTCGGCACTTTTTTCATGTGTACTTCTACATTAAGTTCACTTTTGTTTGAACATTATTCTGCAGATAAGCTCTATCTTAGCATTTTTTAAGTCACAAGCAATGAGAATAATGTCGTACTGTTTTAAATAAGTAAGTGCAATTAAAATGTGGATATAAATAATATGCATTTCAAAAATTCTAAGTAAATAAATGCTTTATTTTAAGAAAATGAAACTGTTGATTTATGAACAATACCTGAACGCTTTCTTGAATTAAGAAAACTATTTACTATCCTTAAGAAAATATTATTTTGTATTATAGCGGCCATTTACTTATACTAAGATTCCTAGTCTAAGAATCGCTTTCATCAAATTTTCTGCAAGGCTTTCTTGAATCAAGTTAACTAATGTCTTAAACAAAGAAATACAGTTATTTCATTACAAGTATATACTTCTCTTAAGCGGAGAAAAAAACGCTAAGAAAATATTTCTCTTGAATTAAAACAGTTATTGTGTTGTGGGTAATTGAAATAGTAGTCGTCTTGAATTGTATCGAGGCTGTCCTCGATACAAGTAAACGTTTCGCGTGTTTACTACTATAAACGCGATAAAATATAAAATTTAATAGTTAGGCATATGACTATATGAAAGCATGCGCATGCGTAAATGGGCTCGTTCAGTAAAGTTAATACATTAACAAAAAGCTAATTTATTATAACACGATTTAATTAATCAATATGGTAAAAGTTCAATAATAATGTTTCACTGTAGTGTTGGGTTATTAAAAAAAGAAACTAACAACTCTGTAATAATTCCAATTATCTAATTATAACCTAGTAATTTTTTTTTAAATATGATCTTTATCAGAGAAATAGAGGTAGGGAGAACGCGCTTTGATGAGTGCGCATCCAATTTTATGGGGACACATAGGAGGCCGCCATTTTGAAAGGTGAAACTGTCAAAACTGGAACACGTGATTTGGTTATTTTGTTTGTTGTTTTGATAATTTTGTTATATCACAATAATTGCAAAATGTCCTATTTTATTCTCTCAGAGTAGAGAAATCAATTTTTCCAAATCGATTTATATCTCAAATGAGATCAGTTAATTTCTTTGCTTCAAATGTTATAAAGCTTTAAATGTTATAAAGTTTTGAGGTGCACTCCTTTATTATTCCTTAAAAATCTAATAACTTACCTCTAATAAAAAAGACTGTGGCAAACCTCCGTTAAATCCTTCTGAGCATTTAATCGAAAATGACGTCATCGAGATGTTTAGTATCGTGCAGTTATGTACTTGATCAGGTCGACCTGAAACAGAGCGTTGATATTGAATATCCATTCAAGTAAATTGATTTGCTAAGTGCCTAACACGATGTGATCCAATATTCCCAGGTTCATATGTATATGGAAACAAATATGTAGGAGAAAAAATGACCCATTTTTAGCACAAACAAAATATATTTCCCTTCTGAGAGATAACTTACACGAGGAATATATATTTTAGGATATACCTATCTGTAAGCCAAAACAATTTATTGGTATTTTTGTCAATCACGTATTAGTTGTATGTTGAAGGAAAGAACATAAATTTATGTATTTTTGGTTTAAACTGGTTTCACATAAAAAGACTGCGTAGATAACAGAATCGGATTTACGTAAGAAATGGTGTTCAATCATATAGTAAGAAAAATAGTTTTCGGTTGTATTTTGTTTTTTTTTTTGCAGACAAGATCATATATAACTGATCACTAGAGTTTGTTAAAAAGTGGTACCGGATGGCAGTAGCGTAGCGGTAGCGGCGTGGGTAGGGGTAATTTTCAACTCGTAGTTGATCTCAACAGTACCGCGAGAAAGTTCAAAGCGACAGTACATTGCACGCTGCCCGCCAAATAAGTACGCGGAGATGGGACGCCCAAAGGGTGTAACGTTCCCTTCGAATGTGAATAAATATCTCAGGCATTTCCCGCATATTTATCGCACAATATGCAATAGCGGATTGCTAAGTCGCGATAGGTTTGAATGTAGAAAACATTGTAAAAGTAAACGTCATGTATTGAATTTAAGAAACAGTACATACTGGCAATTTTTATATGATTTTATTTTTATGTTAAGTGTGTGCAACATCCCACAACATCTAGTATCTAAAGAACACTTTCGCCTTTTTTGGGCTAAGTACGTTCCCTCATGGAAGCTGCCAACATCTATGCAATTACGATACAATTTGCCACGTGTGCAAGGTACAGTAAATGAATGTATAAAAGATGAGTTGAGAAATAAGAAAATCTGCCTATGTGTGGATGAAACAACTGATGCTCAGAAACACAGCGTCACTCATGTTGTAGCGCGCGTTCTAAAACGTGATGGTCCACCAGCTTCATTGTTGTTATCCAATAAAAAGATTCAGAAAATTAATGCGGAAACCGTTGTCAAGATAATAAAAGATTTGTTGAGAGAATTTTGTTTCACAGGAACCCAAGTCACAATGTTCGTTACTGACGGAGCCGTAACAATGCTGAGAGTTGGTAGGATGTTGAGAATATGCTTTCCGACTCTTCTCGTCACCTCGTAGCAAAAACCATTCGAAAGAAGTATCCGATGGTGGATAAGTTAATAGCATCTACCAAAAAAGTGTTCATCAAATCTCCCAAACACATCCGTGTATTCAAACAATTGTGTCCGAAATTACCACCACCACCTCAGCCTGTAATAATGCGATGGGGAATATGGCTCCAGGCAGTATCTTACTATCAGAAATATTTTTCACAAGTGAAAAATGTCATCTTGAAACTTGATTCAAATGATTCTGCAGCAGTTCGAGATAGTCAGCAACTTTTTTCCAATTCGGACGTTCAACAACCAATAGATGAAATTTTCACGAACTATTTTGAAGTTACAGAAGCTATTGAGCAATTAGAAAACAGTCATTAAATTGCATAAACAATTTGCAAGCCGCTCTAGAAAACTTGACGAACACTATAAGAGTCGACGTTGCTCAAAAATTTGGTGCAATTTTAACGAAAAATCCCGATTTACAAAAGGTTCGGTCTATAACTGAAAATCAAGAGTGTCCAGATGAGGAAAAGGAATATCTGACATTTGCAAATCTTACTTCACTGGATGTCGAACGATCATTTTCGAAGTATACGACAACGTATTCACAACACCGTCGACGGCTGAATGAATCGACAATGGAAGCGTTGCTGATGTTGCAATTCTACGCAGCTTACCAGGACGGTTGCCAATTGCCACAGTGGACACCAAGACGACAGGAAAAGGTAACAATATTATTTTTCACTAATATTGTATATTCCGTACCTACTTTTATGCGGTGCGCCACTTATATGTCCCAGTAGAACTGGTCTGCTGTTTTTATGCATACCTACATACAGTGTAACCCATTTTAAATGGAAGCACCCCTGTAAAACTTATATTTTACATTAAAATGAAACCAACTTTTTTCCTCACAAAATTTCAGTTCATCTAAATTTTCGAGGTCGAAAATAGCAAAATTTTATTAGCGTTTCTTTTTTTAATTAAAGATCTGACTACACTACTGAATTCAGGAGGTCCTGAAATGGTGTTGAACAAAATTTCATTCAAATATACTTATTAACAAACAAATTTTACAGTGAACATAAATTCGCATTTTACATCTATTGACCAAGGTAAATCAAAATTTATAAAAAAGCAACTAAAACTTGACTAAACGTACTAAATTCCACAAAATTGCAAATAACGTTTTTTTTTAATCTAACTATAATTACAAAAGTGAATGTATTAATTACCAAATTACAAATTTTAAAGAAATAAGCAATATCTATTAGGTGTGCACATAAATCTTTCATATTGCAGTATCTCGAAAAATGTTTCATTTGTTAATAATAATTGTTATTTCACCCAAAAAATACATGTAATTTAACTAAAATCTAAAATATTACGTCGAAATTAATAATTTATAAAAGAAGTCAAATGCAGACAGTGACATTGATAGTTACTGCATAATTGTCCATTAACTTCATTCATAGTTGAGCGATTGCAAACTAGATTCGATAATTGTTGAAGTAAACCTGAATAAGGTAATGTGTAGAGCAACGCAAACTGCGCTGAAAGCCAGTGGCTGACGCATAAAAGTTTACACAAAATAAACACGGCCGGGACAATTTGGTATAAGCGTCAGTATAACTGCGACTCGAAAGCCGATCTGTTGTGTATGCATCTACGCTGTCGTATACTATATCGTAGTTCTACCTTTGTTTTGAAAATGTACCCTAAGTCGCGAAAACGAACCAAAGTTGGACACAATAAGAGAATTTATTGCAGAAATGCCTGATTGAAAATGTGATGGCGCTAAAATTCAATGTGTAGTGTGTAAGATAGATTTAATGTGCTGGTCGAAAAGTGATTGTCTACGGCACGTAAATAGTATAGGGCATGTTTCAAAAAAAAATTCCACACGAGATTATGACAAATTTAAATTTAATTTATGCGTTTATTGCATGTAATTTACCATTTCATTTACTAAGGAAGGAAGCATACGTCTCGTTTTGGAATGAATATTCGGACTTTAAGTTACCAAGTGAGAGAACATTATAGAGAGTTGTGTCGTCTGCTCGTGAGCATGTCGAGAAAAGAATTAAATCGGAGTTGCAAGATAAAAAACTGTGGTTATGTGTGGACGAAACAACAGATCGTAAAAAACATTCTGTGGTTAATGTAATGGCACGCACAATGGAACCACATCGACCGTCACCCTCAATTTTACTAGCTTCGAGACGAATACAACAATGCACTGCCGAAGTAATTTCAATGTTGGTGTCAAATACATTGGAAAAGTTTGAACTTTCAACAAATCAACTGTTGATGTTTATGAGTGATGGTGCCACAAACATGCTTGCTGTAGGTCGATCTCTTAAAAAACATTGTGCTAACTTGTTGCATATTACATGTAAAATTCATACGCTCAGTCTCGTAACAGATAGTATCAGAAAATGTTATCCCGAGGTGGACGCTCTAATAGCACATACAAAAGCTGTGTTTGTAAAATCCCCAAAACGTATTCGGGAATTTCATAGACTATGCCCTGGTATTCCTGAACCACCACAACCTATTTTTACTCGTTGGGGAACATGGTCAGAGGCTGCATTTTATTATCTTAAATATTTTGAGAATATAAAGAACGTGATTTTAGAATTCGACCCAAAGGAAGCTGCGGCTGTGAAGGTAAGCCGCTTGAAATTTCAGGATAGTCAAGTTAAAACAGATTTGGAAATTATTCAGAACAATTACGTGGGACTAGCGGAGGCGATAGAAAAATTACAAAATTCTTCGGTGTCGTTAGTGGAATCTTTGCAAATAGTGCAACATGTTCACGCACAGCTATGCGTGATAGAAGACCCAAGAAATGTTTGTGTTTTAGAAAGGTTTGAAAGTGTTTTAGATAAAGACTCTGATTTTGGCACATTAAGACAAATTTGTGAAGGTGCGTCAACAGAACCGTTGAGTTATTTGAAAGATTATTTTACTTACGCAAATATAACGTCACTAGATGTAGAACGTTCGTTTTCGGCATACAAAAACACTTTTTCTTCACGCCGCACTCACTTTGCCGAAACAACTTTGGTAACATATCTAATGTTACAAATATTAAATAGACATTATCCACTTTGTGATTTCACGGAGGACTCTTAAAACGGTAAGTGTGTTATGTGTTTAATTTTTAGTTGTTTTTTTTTTATAAATTTTGATCTACCTTAGTCAGTAGATGTAACAAGCGGACTTATGAAATAATGCACTGCAAAGTTTGAAAAATGATTCCCTCATAATTTTTTTATGAATGAATATATCTGAATGAAATTTTGGTTAATATCATTTTAGGATCTTCTGAATTCAGTGGCGTATTCAGATTTTTATTAAAAAAATCGCTAATAAAATTTTGTTATTTTCGACCTCGAAAAATAATAGTGTGCCTTGGACATTTGGATGAACTTCTGAAATTTTGTGTGGAAGTAGATTTTTTGACCCGCTATGTGTTCAAAAACATGGTTTCATTTCAGTGTAAAATATAGGTTCTATAGGGGTGCTTCCATTTCAAAAGGGTCACACTGTATATCGAATATCTCAACAGCACTCCAAATCTCAATAACGGACGTTCGATTGTTTCATCTTTCGACTTTAAATGCTTTTTCGATTGGAATTATTGTAAGTCTAAATCTTAAATTTGTATTGCATATAGCCATAATAGTAAACTGTAGATCGATTTAAAGTACTTTTATTATTTTTCAAAGTATTCTCCGTAAAGATTGATAGGTACATTTTTTCTTCCAAGCCAACTTTTAAAGCAGTTGGAATAGTCAAAGTTGTCGTTTTAAAGGCATCACCTGTTTTTCCGGCGACTAGAACCATTTCCCATTCTTGATTCTATGGAACGTCAAAAAATCCTTGGGACTTAGGTCAGAACTGTACGGAGGATGATCTAATCTAACTCGATGTTTTGCTGTTCTAAAAACTAAATCGTCTTTTGAGCTCCATGTGAATTTACATTGCATGTGGTTGAGGATGATTCGTCGTTGTGGGTTGGTTTCTCGGTGCACAGCAATCGCTTCTGGTAAAGAAACGGTTGTTACCAATTGGCATTAATCGTTATTAGATCTTCTCAAGGAATTGTAGTAGCATGACCCGGATTTGAGAAAAAAGTTGCGACCATTTTCTTCGACATACTTCAGGAACGGATAACTTTTGTAAGCCTCATCTTAAAACACCCACACAGCGGATTGCTATTTGGCTTTGGGTTCATAGGAATAAATCCAAGATTCCTCACTATTCACGATATTGTAAATATTTTTTGAAAAAAAAAATAATTTCTCAATATTGATTTCCTGTAGATCAACAATCATAATATCATTGTCCATTTGGACGGACACCATTATGCACGGGGTTCTATTTAAGATAAGAATGTTCATATCGGTTTCTGATTTAATATAGAGTGCAAGGGAAATGAAAAGGCACTTTTACCAAAACATCATGCATCTAAATTGAATTACTTTTGATGATACGTCTAACAAAACAATTCATAAAATCGGTCATTTAAACGCATACTATGCACAAGTATGGTCCTTATTTTGGCCTAGAACGGAATGCGCCTGTCCTTTCCCGTTTCTGGCCCAACTGTTTATGTACCCAATTTCTTCGTTAAATTAAAATCTAAAGACCAAAGTTGATGTAGTGGTTACTTTATAATTTTCAAATATTGACATTTGATTTTATCCATGTTTGATTTTATTCATATTTAATTTTAAAATGATTCTGTGTTTAAATGTCAAATTTGTTTCGGCCTGTCCTTTTGTTTGTTTCTATGGCTGTTATTTATAACAACAAGCACTGTGGGGCGTATGGAAAACATTAAAGTATCGGCACACTCCACACCACACAAGTGATTTGATTAATTCAGAACAATTGTTTCGAGAATTCGTGGATTTCCATTGTCGACTCTAGGATCGAATGATGTGAGAAAAATCCCTACTCTAAATATGCGAAATACTTGGAACTAACGGAACAAGTATTGGCCTGTGGCATAAAAACATAAACATGTGTCCGACCTACCCCAGTAAATTCATCAATACGGAGTGATCGAGAGGGCGTTCTTCTCGGTTTAACAAATTTACATTACTTTTCATATAAATAGTTTCGTAATTGTCTAATTCTGGTGGTGAAGTTACATTTTTAATTAGTTTGAGATTTTCCAATTTAATATTATGTCCGGTTTCGTTTATGTATTGTGCTACATTTGGCGATTCAATCCTCCCATAGTAGTGCCATATGTTCTTTCAACCTGCTGCCAATAGCTCCTTTTGTTTGTTCAGTATAGGATTTATCACAGTCCCGATCTTTCTTTCATATCCTGTTTATCATCCTATATATCCTGTTACATTATAAGAAAGTTGTCAATATTATGGCGAAGTTGGCGCAATATTTCGCACTAATTCTTACGTTGATTTCGCACTATCTCTCAAAGATTTTTATACTTTCCGCTTGATACTTTCTTCATTAAGGGTTTGTATTGTATACCATTTAGTGTTCTTTTGCATTTTGCGATTACCATCAAATTGCTTGGACAATCCGCTATGTGCATCACTCTAACTTTTAGATCGTACATAATATGACTTTAATAGCAGTAATAAAGTTTCGGGGACAGATATCAGCCTTCTTAAGTTCGATCAAGTCGAAGAATCCTGCGGCAGGAGAACCTCTGTGAAGCATATTTTTCTTTGAGTAATTTAAAAAATGTAGCACAATATATTTCACTTAAGAGCTAAAGTTTATGTATGCTCATTACACACAAATTTGAAACATTTGTAAAGAATGCTCTCTCTACTCAGTAAAACCTACTTACGTTAGAACATTTAAACGACATTTATCCGTACCGCAAAATACGCTACTTAAATAAAAAAAAACTAGGATGTATTTTCATAATGGAAGCAAGGCCGAAGATGTACGCTTAATATTAAGATATCATTGACTATGTGTATGCAACGGAACTAACAAATACCTAGAGTACTTTCCTGCAGAATTACGCTTTTTTTCCATATGTTTGCATCAACTTTGTCTACACATTAAATGAAAATGTTTACTAAAAGCGACACTATTCCAGAATTTTAAAATTCTGCAAGTAAACAACTTACTTTGCTCCCTTGAATTTTGGGCTCATTTATTCAGCGCTCTGAACGAACCTTCAGTTTAAGCCGGAAGGTAAACAAAATTGTTTAGCAAATAGGGGTTGAAAAGTACACATTTAACCTCCTGTAAATATTATCTGTGAGAAGATGCAGTGGATTGTAATAGGCAGGTATTTCCTCCCTATCTTTAATTAATCTGACATTAATAGGAAGGTTTGCGTATACATACGTGTAGTGTGAGTTGTTTTTTATCTGGAATGGTTTTATAAAGGATCGTTAATAAAGTATTCTAATGTGAAATGCAAAGAAGAAAGAATAAGAATATTCTGTTGAAAATTTTGAAAGGAAATTCTAGTTAGCTAATTGAACTATGTGTTTCCATTTGTTGTGCTACTTGTTAGCGATGTAGATTCATTGCTTGTCTTCCTTGGAATGTAGGTACTGCTCTTCTATGTCAAAACGACGTAACTCAGAATTTTCTAATTTTCTGTTATCTCGCCTTTTTGGTAGGTTCTAATAAACTCGCAGTTTCTGCTAAGCGTAGATGATTTATGTCGCATACATATCAACGAAGAATACTAGTAAAATACAAGGTATCTCAAATAAATACATGATATTTCTTAAACAAAGTGGACGTATTTCAAATTTCATGGTATTTCAATGCCATTACGGACAGCGTTATGGAAAGAGCTATCAAGCATACGTAAAGACATAGAAAATAGGATCAAAGCAGAATTAAAAGATAAACAGATGTGGCTACGTCTTGATGAAACGATAGATTGTAAAAAAATATATTTTGAATATTATAGTACGAGTACTAGATCCTGTTAAACCGAAATTTGCAATCTTATTATCTAACAAGGCTAAAAAGGTATACTGGCGAAGCAATTACGGGCGTAGTGCTCGATACGTTACAACAATTTCAAGTGTCAACTAGTTAACTATTGATGTTTATGAGCGATGGAGCAGCAACAATGTGTGGTGTAGGCCGTTCTCTTAAAGAAAAGTGTGAGGGACATTTACATGTTACGTGTAAAGTTCATGCTTTACATCTTGTGGCACAAACTATTCGAGAATGTTGCCCGGAGATGGATGCATTAATAGCAAATAGAAAAAAAAGTGTTTCTCAAATCTCCCAAACGGATTCAAGCATTTCACAAGCTTTGTGCCAATATTCGCGAACCACCACAGCCGATTCTTACGCGATCTAGCGTCTGACGAACTCACACTAGTGAGTATCGGCAACCGGGTTTCTTAGCGAATTTGACGCCTATAGATAAACGGAATGCCAGAAACTAGATTCTGAAAACTGTTCAATAAAATAGTAAGCACAATTTCAGCAATTAGTTTTTCAGATTTACAAATCTGTCCGTATTCTGGTGGTGACCTACTTATTAATGAAGCTACAAAGTCGGTTGAAGTCAATTGATGGGTGATTAATTATTTTACGTCCGAGAAATAGAATATTTAATATCTTTCTAATGGAATATTCTGCGTATTTTTTAAGGAACTTTGGTTGTGAATCAAATGATTCTAACTTTAAAATATGTAAATAAATAAATAGATTAATATGTGTGGGCACTATGAAATCTACTAAATCTAGCAGCACCTCAGATTGAAACACAGGATCCTCTGCTATTCTTACGTCAAAGATCTTTAAGTGTGAAGTACATACATAAGCTTACCCTGAAGAATATGTCTACTATTTGGAATAAAATCACCATTTTATCTACAGAAGACCCAGTCAACTGGTATTGGACGAAGACGGACTCCTAATTACTAACAGCTACTTTTAAATTTGTGGCGAGATATCAATTCCGCATGTATTCACTTTCAAGACTACATATTTCTTACTTCCAATATCACAGCTGCCATAATAGAAGCCTTTCGAACTGCATTAGTCAACACAATCGTGATAAACAGCTATTTGCATCTGTTTTAAATAATTTGGAAGACACTAATTAGACGGACCTAAACGTATTACTGGTTGCGATTGTTCCGTATATGTATGTCCCTCGTCTGTATAGTTTGTTAATTTAGAAATTCAAATTAGCTAGTGGTTTCACCGCAGAAGCTGTTGCTATTGTAGAGGCGTTGAAATACGTAAGGTTGACAACCTTTAAACATCTAGTTATCATGTCAGATTTTACAAGTGTATTAAGGGCGATTCAAAATAAGATACACCGTACACAGATGCATCTAATCATTCTAGAAACTTTAGTGGTCTGCGAAGAAGACTGCTTTGGATTAAAAGTTGTTGCGGTATCCAACCTAATGAAGTAGTCGACAACCTTGCCAAACAAAGCGTTAAGTAGGGGGGATCTACAGGGCGATTCCGTGTGAAGAAGATCTGGTGAGTATGGCCAAACAAACCTTAATTATGGGAGAATTGCACAAATATTGGGAAGACAAAATCAACACAGTACGCTTACATTCATCCAGAGACTAACATCAACTCTTTGTTTTTAAATTGCAATCTCCCCTTTATTGTTGATCAACTATTGCGAGGCCAATATGATAATGGGAAGCAAAGAAAATGGAATGGCCGCAGATTTAGAAGTAGTGACAGAGAATGGAAAAAAATTATCTGCTCGAGAAGGTGGATGAATTCACCTATCTAGGTGTACTGATAGACCAGAATGGACATGAGGAAAGAGAGATAAAGGCAAGAATCACTAAAGGGAATAAAAAGTATGACAGCCTGATTCCGCTGATGAAGTCAAAACACATATCCAGGAAGTCGAAAATAAAAGTGTATAGAACAGTCATAAAATCCACTGTAACTTATGCCTGCGAGGCGTGGGTATTAAACAAAGTGGAGGAGGAGAACCTGGAAAGATGGAAATGAAAGATACTAAGAGGAATCTATAGTGAAAAGAACACACAAGAAGGATGGCAAAGAACAAACCACGGGATATATAAAATGTGTAATGAGCCAAAGATAACAGTATATGTAAAGGGCCAAAGATTAAGATGGTTGCAGCACCTGGGTAGATTAAGTAGAGAACCAACAACTAACCTAGTACTTACCAGCAAGCCTATAGAAAAGAAGAGGAAAGGAGGGCCAAGAAAAAGATGGCGATTGGAGGGGAGATGCAATGTGCGTAAGAAGATGGAAGAATATAATAAAAAAAATGTTGTAGTATCGAATAAATTGTAAATAAAAAAAAGTCCGAGGCCTACACGGCCTGTAAAACTAATTAAATAAAATTGGGAGACCGAAGTTTGAAAACATCCTGCACACTTGCACAAAATCAAGATTATTGGCTCTTCTATGTGTTCTTGTGGTTATAAAGAGAGCAGCCTAAATCCTCTTATACTGGCATGCAATTCTCACGAAGCTATCATTGAAGATCTGGATAATTTTTTAATTACCGGAGGAATTCTGTCGCTTACATTTGTTATTGCTTTGCTCAACCTGTCTTAACTCGCTCAATCCGTCTTTGAATTATTTACCTACTAAGACTGGTAATTGTCACTTATATCTGGCAAATAGGCATTGATCCCAGATGTCATTAAAAAAAAATAAAGTAATACACTTTCCATAGAATATATTGACACGGAAAAGCATTTTTATTGTTAGAGTCTTTAACAGTTAATATGCATCATATAAATTTATTCCGCGTTTTGAATATCCTTTGAAGCAACACTCACTAACGGTTATAATATCGGTACTATCTACATAGCTAAATACTATCAAGCGGTAGCGTATAGCGAAGTCAATTTTAATTAAAAGTCTATACAAGACAGTAGTGATAAACAAAGCGAATGTTATCATCAAAACAATTAACCCGCTTAACTTTGGATACGTTCATTAATTTCTATTGTCTAATAAACATTTATTACGTAATTACAGTCACACTATCTCGGTTAATTATATCAGATTGTACATTTGGTAATACAAACACGAGTAGCCGATACGCCATACTAGGTTGATGGTTTGGCTATGTAAATGTATGTGTGGGTATATCTATGTGTATTCATGTTGGCGTTTAATAGGCGTGTTGTCATTATATTAACATTTTATCCTGTGTATAAATGCATTAAATAAAGGAAAGCTTCAATATGCATACTACTTTTCGTTGTCTATAACACCGGTAAACAAAAATACACTTTTTTGTGACATGGATAAAACATGGCGTATGTTACGTAAAATTTCACCAAAAAGTAGAAAATAACCTTGGATTTTTTCTACGAGGGTTGCCTTTTATATTTCAGGACTGGAATATCCTGGTGCTGCCATCTACCAGCCGACGTCCTTATCGTAAGGTTCGAGTTTTTGTTGGTATACTTTACTCAGAACGTTTTGACGTACAAGCGTCATTTGTGTTTACAGTGAGATGAAAAATTTTTTACAACTTTCGACGTGGATTATCGCAACAACAGTGCATCGATGAACTGAATTTGACTTTTGGCGACGAAGCACCATCAAAAACCATCGTATATCGGTGGTATACGGAATTCAATCCTGGCCGTGGTTCGCTCAGTGACGAATTTCGTGAAGGTCGTCCTAAATCGGTTGTTGTTCCAGAAAACATCGATGCGTGAACTCATATTGCAGGATCGTCATGTGACTTATCGTGAGATAGAGGCATCCTTGGGCATTAGTGGGACCAGCATACATTCAGTATTGCGTGAACATTTGGCCACGTTCGTGTTGGATACCACACACCCGCATAAAAAAGGGCTCGTGTCGATTGGTTGAAAGAAATGCTCAAGAAATACGATTGTGGTGTTTCCAAACACGTCTATGACATCGTTACAGGCGACAAATCATGAATCTATGCACATGAGCCCGAGACTAAACAGCAGTCGAAAGTATGGGTCTTCAGAGACGAGCCGAATCCAACAAACGTTGTTCGTGCACGAAGCACTTCGTAACAAATGGTCGCCAGTTTTTTCGGAAAAACCGGACATGTGGCAACTGTACCGTTAGTGCAACGTAGGACGGTCAATATTGAATGGTACACAACCATCTCTTTGCCAGAAATCTTCGGAAAAGTGAGGGAAATCAACCGCAGAAGACGCATCGTTCTCCACCAGGACAATGCGAGCTTTCACACATTGGTTCAAACAAGAGAGTTTTTGAGGAACGAAAAAGTCGAATTGATGAGTCATCCGCCGTACAGACCTGATTTGGCACCCAATAACTTCTTCTTATTCCCGCACATCAAAAATAAATTAAGAGGTCAACGTTTTTTAACGCCTGAAGAAGCGGTTGATGCGTTTAAAATGCATGTTTTGGAGGTACCTCCGTCGGAGTGACAAAGGTGCTTCGAAAATTGGTTCAAGCGCATGCAGAAGTGTATAGATCTTGATGGAAACTATTTTGATATATGATAATCGTAAACGAAAGGTGATTGACACTGACGTTTTTAAACTACTGATTCAAAATTAGTTCAAATGGTCTCTGGTGTTATTATAGTTTGGTTACTATCACAACAGTAAACAAAACATACTGACATTGACGATCTGAGACTGTTGATTCAAACTTTCTAACCATGTAGAGAAGAGTTAAGTCATATGTATAATTTTTGTATTAAGAAAAAGTAAAGGAAATTGTGTATTCTAGCTAGCAGTACGTATAAGCTGCTGTCCTGACCAACGATGTCCACAACCAAAAATATTTGTCAAATTAGAGCTAAGACTTGATAGCACTGGAACTATTCGTTCTACTGATGTAGAAATTAAAAAGAAGGCTTATAGTACTAATGCAGCTTTTTAAAATCCCATCATAATCCAGCAATGAGTGTAATTGGCCTTGAAGTAAGGATGTAAGCCATATGTTTGGCAACATTTGGGTAAATTGCGAATTGTGTTAATGTAATTTAATGTTTTGGATTTGGTATTAAAATTATTAGTACAGAAATAGTAGAGAAACACTTGAAACAGTGTAAAACGTGGGCCTCCTTTATAGTATACAGATAGGTAAGAGATAGCATAGAAATTCTTGTAAGAACAGATGCCATTATTTGAATTTACCAAAATTTGTATAAAGGCTGTTTCAGAAATAACTCGCAGTCGGTCTCCAGGTAATAGCGTCCGTGTTTTAGAGCGATAATAAATATCAATGCCTGCTTGCATTCAAGTTTATTGAAATATTAGTGAGTGTGTAGTATATACGAGTTCATAATCGAAATTTTGTTAGGCATAAATTTTGTAAAATCCTGTACAATTATTGGGATTTTTAGCTTCTGTTCCAAATCGGTTAATTACCTTTTAAAGATTGTGAGCTACTTCTAAAGTACCCTGTACATATATGTACCTACATATTTCGCAACAAATTACTTCTGTGGCAATTTATTACTGCTAATATGAGTTCTGTTGCGCGTTTTCGTTTAGATACTTGACTTTCTCAAGCTCCGAACTTGGTTCGGCGCTCGCGAACAGAGTATATAAGTAATTGGCAATTTGGGCAGATCTAATCAAGGTATAAATGCACACTTATACACAAACACATATCCGTTTATAAACATGTATACCTTCATCATGTTGGCGACCGCATATGCACAAAGAGAAATAAGACGGCTAGGCTTTCAATTATTAGAGGAGAGCTAATTTCCAACTTTGTACCCAACTTCTCTGCTCCGCAACTAATTTCAGACAACGGTTTGTTATATTTTGCAAAGTACGGTTTCGAGTAGAGGAAGGAGGAGAAAGAGCGGGAGGGAGAACAACTAGATACAATTTAACAGAAAGGCTTTCTACCGCAACAAGAGATCTAAATTTATTAATTAATCTGACATGACCAAATTGATATTCAATTTGGGCAAGATGAAGAATTAAATTTCAAACCAAGTAGTTACGATATTCTGAATCTAAATAAAAACTGAATACAATACAGTTCACATTTTTTTTTCTTCTCTAAATTAATACAATTAGTAAAAAAAAACAATGTGCAAACGTTTCTTGGGGTGGTAACAGTACGAAATAACGCCTTGTAGTAATTCTTCTTATTAATTTGATTTAGTAGCAATTAATTCAGCTTATTTACATTTTCTTGTTAGTGCAATTTTCAACGTACATTAGCGTATATGTTACAGCAGATGTGATTAATCTAGCTATTATCTATAATATCCAGCCATTAGACATAATATCTACTCAATTTAGACAAAGTAATTATTGAAGCGGCATTAATCAAATAATCTAGCTATTATACAGGATGATGCGACACACACCCGTCGGGTTACATACGAGAAACGGCAAAATAATTTTAAAAGATTTTTGTTAAGAGCTATGTAGTAATGATAGCAGGGACTGTGGGGCAGTACGGCAAACAACAATATTCTCGGCACACTCCGCACCACGCAAATGATTAATTAATTCGGAAAGGCCGTTTCGAAGATACGGGGATCTTCATCTTCAGCCGCGTACCGATTGATGTGAGAGAACACATATTAAATCTTACGAACCTGCTCTATCCCTACTCTCCAAGAAAAAGTATATATACAAGTACCTACTTTTGCCCCTTAGACTAAAAAGCAAGTTAAAATAAGGAGAAGAGGCAGAAAAGGGTCTTATCACCACGAAATGCAAGACGTGTGGTCATCCCACCCTAATAAAAATAAAAATCCAGTGAGACAACGGTTATATCCTTTCTATCCGTCAAATTTGTATTCTTTCCGCCTATGCCCCTCAACTAAATATTGGACATATGAGGAATATACCAAAGGATCGACGTCTCTTGTTATAGAACAATCATAAATCAAATGACCTCTTTACTGTAATTTTTAAACGTTGTAAAAAACATAATGTTTTTCCAAAATGCATGAAGGTTAACACTTCCAAGGACTGCAAAACACTACTAAACGTCATAAATCATACTAAAAAGCAATGGCCACGAAAAGAAATCAGGTATCAGTATGCAAGATGTAGTCAATTAAAGAATTAACAAATTCATCGAACGGATTAATCGTAAATTCGAAATAAAAATGCGATGCCACAACAAGAAATTCCGCGAAATTTGTCCTAAAAAGGACGAAAATACCGCATGTCTCGTGAAGAGCACACCAGTGATCTGTAATCAGTCATCAGAGACCTTTAATAATCCCGACGGACAAACTCGTTGCGTCAATAGAAATGCCCATTAAGAACCTAGATGTCACAATGAAAGATTATATAAGAAACGCGTGTAAAATCACGATTTCAAACAACCTGAACAAAGTAAAAAGTTTGAGAAACAAGACAGGTGATCTTAGGACTATTAAAGACCTCAAAAACAAAAATTGTTTTTACTTAAAAGCAGATAAAGGGAACAGAATAGTCATTTTTGACAAGCCGGATTATTTCAACCGCGTCAACAATTTGCTTTCATCAGGACTGTATAAAGAATTAAGAAAAAATCCGTTACCATCCATGATCAGAGAAACAAAAGAGGTTCTGAAAAATTGTCAAAAACTTATTAACGCGAACTTTAAGTTAAAACTGCCAATCCCAAACTCGATAGTTCAAATCTACTGTCTACCAAAAATCCATAAACCAGGAAAATCTAAGAGACCAATAGTTTCAGGTATAAACTCACTTATGTATAATCTATCCAAATGGCTAGAATTACATATGGAGGATTTATAGCAAATTCGTGGAGGAATTATTAAAACAACTTGTTTTTGGCTAAAACGTTTAATTGGAAAAAGCAACATTAATTACCCATAAACATAATAACAACGCAACATAATAGCACTTTAATACTTAGTACTTCCTCCTCTTGCTCTAACGATGTCCTGCATCTTCCTAGGCATGCTGCGCAAAAGATCTTTGATGATTTCTTGCGAAATTCGATTTCGTTCTTCCTGAGCAGCAATTCTCAATTCTGAAATTGAGTTAGGAGCTGAATTTCGTGCTTGTATACTTCTTTTTAGAATGTCCCATAGATGTTCTATGGGATTTGCGTCAGGACTATTTGCTGGCCACTCAAGCGCCGATCACTGTCTTTGCGACATGGGCTCGGGCATTATCATGCATTAGCATAAAATTATCGTAGCCAATAAAGCCTGCATCACGTAAAACATGTTCTTCAAGGATGTCGTGTATGCACCAGCCAGCATTCATTCTTAAATTTACCTAAATGAGTTCCGCGCGACTCCCCCAACTAATGCCGCCCTATAACATAATGGAACCGCCACCAAAGTTAAAATTTTGTGAAAAATTACATTCTGCGAAACGTCCTCCTGACCTTCTGTATACACGACTACGTCCATCAGACTTCCATAATTGCATTCTTGTTTTGTCTGTAAAAAGAATTTTTCCCCATTGATGTTCATTCCAGTTAGCATGAGCTCTTGCAAATTCGAGACGTGGAGAAGCCGATGAACTCTGGCGGGATGTTTTGGATTTAAGCCGAGTTCCTTAAGTCTCCTTATTACTGTTTTGACAGATACACTGACTTGTCTTATATTCATTTCTCAGATGCGGTACTGTAAGTGCGCGATTTCGTAAAGATTGAAGTCTCAAATATTGGTCTTCTCTTGGGGTTGTACATTTTTTACGTCCTTGACCACGCCGCCTTTTGTATTCTCCAGTCTCATTGTGTCATCTTACTATAAGAGAGATAGTCGCTTGATGGATATTTAATCTCCGTGCAATATTTTCTTGTCTGTGCCCTTCATTGGTTAAGCAAACAATTTATGGTTAAATAAAGCCTCTCGCTAACCGAAACTGCACACTTGAGCAATAAAGCTCTGGAAATGTCATTCTAACAACATCTACCGAAGATCAATTATTGTTTTGGTCTCCAAGGCACACAGAGATAACGATAAAGCGTTATAGATTAGGGTATCCATAACGCTTTATCGTTATCTCTTATTCACTTATAAAAGGCTATATTAAAACATTCTTTTATCTGTAATAAATTGTAAAATACGTAGAACACTCCAGTGTAAAAGATTTAGCAATAGAAATCACAAAAGTTTTAAAGAACAAAATAATAAAGACTTAAAATAACATATGCAATATTTTTGTCTGTGAGTGTATAATAGTTATATTATTATTATGGACGAAAATATACTTTTGATCTAGACTACCATTAAAATCAAATAACTTACTTAAATGGAATACCCTCTATTCATTATCGTATTTAAATTCTAATTTTAACCATTTATAAAATTATATTGGGGTTTCCTATACTTATATCTTATATTTTCTTAGTAATTTAGTATTTTCAATTTCAATATTAATTTCTTGTCATTTTTTTTACGTAGTGTTTGACGGAACTGATGTTATTATTACTGCTGTAAGTTTTCCGAAGAACAGGTGTGTCTTATAAACAAATGGAGTGACAAAAGCCAAAGTACAGGTAAATTATAAATCCAAGAGACATGGCGCCATTTCCGTGGCCATCAAAAATGTATGGAGCTACCACATGCGTTCCATTATTTCACCCCAAACATTAACAGACCATCTGCGCTGACGATCGAGGGTTCTAAAAAAATTGGGATTTTCATCATTGTAATAATGAAAATTATGTCTGTTAACTAATCCATTATTATGGAAAGTTGACTCATCTGAAAAGACTACAAAATCCAAGAAATGTTCGTCATCTCTTAACTTTTCTAGAACCCATAAACAAAATTTGAGTCGACGGTCGTAATCACATACAACTGATGTAATTGTATGTG
The DNA here is from genome assembly GCA_029619315.2 of Dynastes maya. Lineage (NCBI taxonomy): Eukaryota > Metazoa > Arthropoda > Insecta > Coleoptera > Scarabaeidae > Dynastes > Dynastes maya. The sequence continues at coordinate 32,335,976 of JAROYE020000003.1, forward strand.
ATATGGATAACATTTGTGTTTCTTTATGATTCATCTGATGCTTCGTCTTCTTATTCCTCTAGTTTCATTCATTTTTCACTAACTTGCATGCGGAGTTTCAATAAGAGATTCCATAAATAAAAATTAATTTTCTCCTTTTCCGGTAATTGGCTTTTGTCACTCCATTTGTTCATAAGATAGACGTGTTCTTCGGAAAACTAGCAGCAGTAATAATAACGCCAGTGCCGTCAAAGCCCACTTTCGTAAAATAAATGGCAAGAAATAAATATTCGAAATTGAAAATGATAAACCTAGAAAAACCTAGAAACATATTGCAGGCAATTTTTATGAAAAAACATAGAAACCATCTGTTGAGTAGTCTATCTCCAATTAACAACAACATCCTGTTAAGCGTTACCTTTGGAAAGCATTCTATTTGAAACAAGAATACTGTATAACTGATACGCTTGAAAGTTAGTAAAGCTGATGTGCCACTTAGGGCAACTAATTATATATTCCTTTTTAATAATTAACTCCTTAATAATCCGCATATGTGTACATTTCACTTCAGATTAGTTTCTCCCTCGCCCTTATCTACTGCATGTTAGTTTTCATTGCCGCGAGCTAGTGGGGTGCTCGTTAATTATCATGAAACCATCGGTGTGAAATATGTATTTCCCTTTGATCTAGTTACTCAACTCCGTACTAATATATAATTCATCCCCCTGGTTTAATTAGTGTCACAGAAAATGCCAAGAGTTAGTTTTCTGATCCTATATATATAGGGTAAAAAAGTCCAGGTGTGAGTTTAGGAAATGGATCTTTAGAGACATATGGCAACCCATTTTTTGATACGATGACAGCATATTTTCAATAAGAGTAACGTAATTGTCAGCTTTTTTATTTCCCAAGAAATAAGTGACCACGAGGCGAAAGTCATTCCAAGCATTTTTTTCAATATCTGTTAGAATGCTGTCAAAATGTTCGTCTTTTAGAATACTTCGAATCTGTGGCCCAACAAAAATACCTGCTTCAATTTTTGCTTCACTTAGCCTTGGGAACTTCTGACGTAGGTACTGAAAAGCTAGCCCATTTCTATTCAGTGCCTTAACAAAGTTTTTCATTAGGCCCAATTTGATGTGCAGTGATGGCAACAAAATCTTTTTGGAGTCTACCAATGGCATATGTTGTACATTCTTTTGACCTGGCTCTAATGATTGTCGAACAGGCCGGTCTTGTCTTTTGTATTGAAGTGCCTTTGTCCGACTGTGCCATTCACACAAAAAAACGCAAAACTTGGAATAGCCCAAGTAAAAGTGCAACAACCTTTAACTCGCCACAGATCTGCCATTGGTGCTCATCGTATTTTATTCTTGTCAATAAGTACTTCATATTGTATGATTCTCTCATGCGAACGGCATATCCAACAAGAATAGACGCTAGAATATTTCCAATATGCAATAGTACTGCCTTTAAACTGAATGTTGAACTGTCTATAAACAATCTCCATTCCTCTGACTTGTTCTTTGTATTTAAAGCCGCCAAGAAACCGCTAATGTTATTGCAAAAAACCAAGTTATTTTCCATGTAAAAAAATGGTACTAGGCCTTTATGGCGATTACGAAAAACACATACCGAAACTTCGTTTTCTAATAGGTTCCACTGCCGCAGTCTTGATCTTAGTAAATCTGCCTTACTTTTTGGAAGTTTCAGATCTCTCACGAGATCGTTTAATTCTGACTGGGTTATTTTGTGCGGTTGGCGGTTTGACGTGCTTGGTGTGAAATCAGGATTTCTTGATGTTGATGGCATATCTTCTTCATGACAAATCGCTGTATCGCTATTATCTGATTCGTAAGTGAATGCTCCTGGGAGTTCTGGAATAGGAAGTTCGTCACTATGGGGCACAGGTCTCATGGCAGATGGTATATTTGGATAGTTGATAACCGATTTCTTCTTCTTGGATATACCTCTGCCTTGCGCAGCACAAGGTATCATGCAGAAATAGCAGTCATTAACATGATTTGTATATAAATTACAAACGCAATTTCACACACATGGAATGTACCTTGAGGCAAACTAAAAAATTAGGATAGATTGAAAAAAAATAGTTTGATATGGTAATGTGCCATTGACGTCATCCAAATTTGAATGAATTCTGGTTGTCATTGAATTTTATTCTGAATTTCGCTATTGTAAGTCAGACTTTACGGACAATAAACATTACATTACTTCCCATAACTGATGCCGATTTACAGGTATAAAATTCTTGTGATATATCATTTTGATTATGAAACTCCACACGTTCTCAATGGGATTTAAATCTGGAGCTTCTACTGGTCAAGACAAAACATTGATGTTGTTGTTTACACAATCTCTGACTACTCATGTCGTATGAATTGAGGAATCATCCTGTTACAAAGATATAGATATTAGTTATTAAGTAACTTTAGCATTACTAACATTTTTCACATGTTGGAAGACAACATTATTAGGAAACATTTCTCTCACTGATAGCAATATCACATTCTCTAAAATATTTGTATAATTTTCGGCGGCTAAACCCTATCAATTTGTCAGCACACTCCAGGACCACGGTCGCTTATTTACGTTCAAACAGTGATTGAAAAGTGCCCACTGGTGGTACGTGTAATTTTCTTCGAATCTTGAACTCCTTGGACGATAAACGCGCAGCCTTCCACTATTAGAAGACTGGACCACTTCTTCATTGGAAAATTTGCGAACTGGACTCTTCTTTGTCTATGCTCAACAGATAGAAATACTTTATGCACAATTTAATCCCGATTGTCTTAAACGTCTCTGTGCTGTTCTAAGAGACCCTGGCAGAAATGTTGTTTTCAAGCTTTCACCGCGGCTTCGAAAGGATGTTGATGAATAAATTCGACTATAGCATTGTCCTGATTTTCTTTAGAGACTTTCCCTATACCTTGTCGGGCAGGTCTTTGTAACCTCTGTTCATTTTGCCAATTTTTTTAGTGTAAAATTGTGACAAACTGTCGAAGTCCGTCGGATTTAAAGACTGTGGAATTATATTTTATTTTTCACCTTTTATAATCATTAAATCCTGTGTAAATTTGTAAACTTTTATTTCATTCCATTAATTAATTCTTTAAGGAACCAGAACCGATTATTTTGAGCGAAAGTGTACCTTGTTTATGTTACTGTTTATGTTGAGTGCTAATGTACTTATTATGTAAGTTTAATAATTGCGGAGTTTGTGCAACGCCCGTAAACTACTTCACGTACTAGGGCGCAATACGTTACTGACAAAAAGTGCCGCGTCACACACGAAATCGGCTACATAAACCGTCAAAAATGTCATAGCTTCGCCTTTACTGTTCGGCCTTTTAGCTGAGCAGAAGGCTCCCCGACCGCGCTACGCAATTGTCGGTATTCACTGGCTTTTGTGAAGTCTGGGCGTGATAATGTCGGTGTCTCACAATCGCACTGTTTTTAGTTGGCTTTTGTGAGAACGATATTCGATTTACGAGTCCGTATCCCTGTTTGCCCGAGTCTTGAAATTATACAGGCCCGCAATGCGCGACGCGTTTTCTCTTCTGTAATTTATTGAAAAGTAGAAAATCTTATTGGACTTTGCACAAAGCCCATAACCGATGATAGATATATTTTTCTTGATTCTATAAATAAAGACCGTGTAAATATTTGAGAGTTTATGTCAGTTTGTATTGCCACAATGCAATAAGATAGACAACCACATGCAAACAGCGTGACTACTGCTGGGTGTGATATATGGATGGCTCATTGTCGATTTGTAACCGAGATTGCTAGTCGCAGACCCATCGCTGTGCGCAACAGGTCATGACTGGATAGAAGTATGCAAATACGAAAATGGTCACCGTAAATCATATATGCGTTTATATTAATGTTGGCGAAGTCAAAGGAAAGAAAGTAATATAGCCTTTAGATTTCCAGTAAGCGACGCTAGAAGGGTAGAAGAGTAGAAAAAAGTTGGGACAACATTAATGTTGCAAATATGGACGCAGAGGGTTTGAAAGATTGATTTGTGAGTTTCATTTCAAACTCACAGGTGTAAATGTGAATAAAATACAATTTCAATATAATAAATATGCAGTGCCCATTGAATGGAAGTAGGTAAGGACTAAATCAGTTATCCACTAAACGTTTTTTTAATTTTGTGGGCGATTGAAGTTGGTGTTTCTGACAATCATATTCGAATGCACTGCGCTAAGAAATTGGGGAATACATACGTCCACTATTACCGGAACTACGGCGTTATCGTAAGATGCGCTTGAATATGTATAGCGTTGTAGTATAACTAAATGTAATAAATGAAACTAAATAAATACGTACATCCATAATCAAAATAAAAAAATGAGACCGTAAGCCCCGTGTCAGTACGATTTGGCACATTAAAAATCCCTACCGGAGGTTGGAATACCTCTGGATTCGGCAAAATTCTAGTAGGGTTGGCTAATGATCACAGTAATCAATACCCTTCTTTATAAATACATAGTTATTCAACCGTCTTGTCTAGATAGTGGCGGTATCTACCGGTAATAACAAAAATGCTATTTTCTGAATGACTATTTCATGACGAGGCATTTGTTACTTAACAAAGCGGCAAAAGTTGCAAAGCATCTCCAGCAGCTATGAAACAGAAAATTCTCTGCTGCTGGAATTTCTTAACCAGCTATCAATTCGCTTTACACACTGCATTCGCCATATTTAAACTGATCTAAACAGACCAGACAAATCGCTGCCTTCAAGCAGCATTGTTATAAAATACGTTTGCCGTTTATTATCAAATAAAATAATTTTTACTTATAGTCAAGTATGGAAAGTAGAAATACAATAATATATAAAATAAAACGTTTTTATAACGAAAGAGACGCAAAGAAAATTGTTGAAAATATAACCTTCATTTATTACTACATACCTTTTTTCTTAGGTAAAAATGGTTGTGTTGGTCACCGAATTGCACACACTACAACGAGGGAGAGAGATGTGTAAATTGTATAGGCTTCCTACTGATGAGAAAATTAGGAAATGATGGTTGAAGCTACAAAGCTTTGTAAATGACGTAGCAATAAAGTAGGACAGCGAGCTCATGTATGCGGCTTTCGTTTTGAAAGTCGTGGCAGGAATAGGGGCCTACAATATTATGTACATATCCATGCGGAAAGAGCTATCTGCCATATGAACGTATGGTGCATTTTAGATTTTATACCAGAAACTCTTCTGCCCTTTGCAACTTTTATATTCTATCTCGTGGATGCATTACCAAATTTTCGGTACCCATTAAAAAAAGAAGTGAAGCAATATTTTTAATGAATAAGTTGTTTTAACTTGTATGTAGTGTATTATTGTTTACCTGTTTATATTTTTTATATACTTCAATTTTATGTTGAAAAGAAGTTTGTAAAGTTTCACTGTAAAAGGCACAAAACATCATGAAAATAAATCAATACTTTTCACCCAATTGAGAATTCCAGTAACCAAGAATATGTAAATTAAAGCAAGATGTATTGGAAAGTGAAGTTTCCTAAATGAGGATGTGTTTCTTTCAGCTTTTTTGCTATACAACCAGCCAGATACTCTAAACCATCATTTTCACTATATTTGGTAGTATTTGTATTATTCTCGGCAGATATTATATTGTTGCCAGTATTTTCCCTTGCAAAGCAATCTTCAGCGAAATGCAGTGAACAAATCCTTGCTGCATTAGGATTGACCATATCAGCCCTCTCGCATCTTGCTATCCATATTTTTCGCAAATTATCATCTTTCGGGAATCTATAGTAAGCTCTTTTTTGCCCTGATGAGTCTTGCATGATAAAATTTCAATTCACAATTTGCAACTGCACAACGTATAGGCACCTAAAAGAAAAATTAATATTGCAAAATGTTACTGTCTTTATCCACGCAAGCCCCACAAAGGAAATAAAACTTCTACAAACAAAATATTGACTTATGATCTCAATTTTCACTTATCATAAGATAAAAATATATATTATAAGACGAGCAAACACAAGTCAAAATGTTCTTCGCCAGAGAGTTGTTCAATATATATTGTAACCAATGACGTCAAAATATGCGTCCTTCACCCTTCCGCCTACAAACTTTCGATCAATAAGATTCGGTCTTATATTTTCGGTATATTTCGGTCAATCCGTAAATCAACCGTTTTCGTGATAAGTGTATTTGTCTTTTTTGAAAATCAACGAAAGCCACAATTTTCATTATCAGTTTAGTGTTTTTTTGTTTTTTGATTCCTTTAGTCATAGAAACCACGACTTTCTCTAAAGTAAAACAATTGTTTTCATAAATTTTATTATCAGTTCGCAGTCATATGCATACGCTGTTTTCCAAATAAATGCGATTTAATCAAAAAAAAACAACAACTTCAAGTAAAACATTTTATTTTCATATAACATTTGCGTTATTAATCAGTTCGCTGTCAATTCATAAGCTGTGTTCTGGTAGCGAATTTATTTTTAAGGAAGTCTGCTGAACCCCAGAATTTTTCTTCTAACATCCTTTTCACTGATAAAGCCGGTTTCACTAAAGATGGCATTTTCAACTGCCACAATAATCACGTTTGGTCGTACGAAAATCCGCATGCTGTTTTTGAATCCAGACATCAACAGTGTTTCAGTCTGAATATCTGGCTAGGCATTTTAGGAGATCAGTTATTATGACCGGTTGTTTTGCCACAACGTTTAACAGGTCCTGCATACCTTAACTTTCTGGTAAACACCTTGCCCGAACTTTTGGAAGATGTCCCTTCAGATAGGAGATTGAATGTTTGGTTTATACAAGATAAGGCACCGCTACATTTTACGCTCGTTGTTAGGGAGCACCCGAATGAAACATTTCATAGGAGATGGATAGGTCGAGGGGGTCCCATTCCATGGCCTGCTAGGTCTCCCGACCTAAATCCCTTAGATTTTTGTATTTGGGGTTACTTGAAAAGTTTAGTGTACGAAACGAATCTTGCCAAGTTGCAACAGCGAATTGAACAATGTTGTCAGACAATTCAAGCAAAACCGGGCTTTTTGGAGAGGTTGCGGAGTTCCTTCTTAAGAAGATGTACATCCTGTGTTGAAATGGAAGGAGGACATCTCGAACATCTGTGATTATCGTGTTTTGTAACGCTAAACTCTAAAAAATGTAAAAAAAAAAAAAAAAAAACAATTGCACATATCTCGAAAACGATTGTTTTGCAGTCCCATGTTCATTAGGGCTTTTTTATTTGTTTTTGATCGTAATATATGCTCCTTAAATATTTAAACGCTTTGATTGCATACAACATGAAAATAGTACAATGTTGTGTTTTTAATCACAATAGTATACATATAATTATTACGTGAATATACAATGGAAAATATTCTTTACAAGTGTTGCAATATTTGTAGTTTCTTTGAGCCCTGAACATTTGGATCTGAATGTGAAGATGAGATGTCCCGAAGACATTTGATGGCGCAAATTTAGATTGTATCCGTTAGGAAAGTAATAATTTTTATATTCTCTTTTATATTGTTTATAAATAGTTCTTTAGTCACCAAATTGCAAATTTTTAAATTGCAAAAATTGTCCTTGTTCCTTTTACATCTGAATTTGAACTAATGTCACTGTTAAGAAAGAACGTGTGGGTGAGAGTGTCTGGTGTATTACGTAATCTATGCACGAATATTCGTACTTTCAACTAGCTAAATGCGGAAGTTTCACATGTAACACTACACCATCCGCTGAACAACATCCCAGCATATGTATATCGTACTGAACAACGGCAACTAAGATGGGATTCGCTCGGTATTCAAGCTCTGCTAGACTGGCGGCGCTGTCGTTGATACCAGCCTGTACTTTTCTAGTTTTAAATTATTTATGCATACACACTGAGCGGCACACTTTAATATTCATGACTATTCCAGAACCTGATGTTATATTGCTCGTAACGGTGCATGTAGCGTTCGCTTACAAAAGAGTCTCACGTAGATGCTAATGGAGTTTCATGTGCACTATGGGAAGATAGAATGGTGGGGTTCAGAAAATATCCATATCGAATCAGAGCGATTAGATGCTGATAAACGATATAGGCAAAAGAACCATAATAAGCGTGATAACCCCAAGCAATTGTTTTAGTAAACACTCGCAAAGTTAACGGATAAGTCAGAGATGAATTCTAATGAGGGTGTTAGAGCGAATCCAGAAAGAAGTATATCTGATTAGGGATTGCAATACCGGTATACGGGTTTACCGGTAAATTGCGAAAATTCTTTCAAAATTTTTACCGGTAATTTGCGATCTTTTACCGGCAATTGGAAAGAATATTAAATACATATACAAACAGAATAAGTATAGAAACAATTATTTTTACAGATTTTCAAAGCATTTAGTGAAAGCCCTACGTTACTTACGAAAATACTTTAAACACTAATTGTAACTCTTAATTATAGCTACTAATTTTGAGGCTGTGAATATATCTTAACGTCCAATGTAGGCAGTACTAAAATTTTGAATATCCAAAGAGTTTATTTTTCGATCGGCAATCCAGCAGAATCCAGGAAAGATTATCTCTTGAACGGCATTTCGAGCACTTTTGAAGGGATCGTTTGTCAAGCTGTTTATTGTCTTGTTGTTCATTAGATGCCCTCTGTCTACCACCATTATGAGTATGTATAAGCAACGGTATGCGTTTTCAGTGAGAGTGATTGCTCACATCTTCTGTGCTTTAGTCATAAGTAGTCTGGGCAGACAGCGGTAACAGTCACTGTAGTAGATATGTGGTGCGGAGTCGGCGATTATTTATTTTACGCGTTCACCGCGTCAGTACTAAATCGATGCTGTATGCAAGTAGCTCTGTGTATATGTAGGCTGCCGTAACTTATTTCGTAATTCTACGCTTATGTTTGCTTTTAAAATGTCGCAGTTAGGTACGTCGCGAAAACGACCAATGGTAGATACAGTTAAAAATTTTATAGTGGATATGCAGGATTTAATTTTTCATGACGCTAAAATTCAATGTCTAGTTTGTAAAATCCCTTTAATGTGTTGGTCCAGAAGCCATTGTCAACGTCACATCGAAAGCAAACAGCATTCTTCTGCAAAAAGTGGTATACGAGACCAAGAAAAATTTACATTTGATTTATGTGTTACTCTTATTTTATGTAATCTATCGTTTCGTTTACTAGAAGCACTTGTCTCCTTCTGGAATAAATATGCGGACTGTAAATTACCTAGTCGGACATCGGTACGAAATGTAGTGCCATTTGCTTGTGAACATATAGAAAAAAGAATGAAAACGGAATTGAAAGATAAAAAACTGTGGTTGTGTGTGGACGAAACAACAGATCGTCAAAAACATTCTGTGGTTAATGTAATGGTACGTACAATGGAATCACATCGACCGTTATCCTCCTTCTTACTTGCTTCCAAAAGAGCAATATATATATATATATATATATATAAATTGTACTGCCGATGAGATTTTAAAGGTGGTGTTGAACTCATTGAACAAATTTGAAGTTTCAACTAAGCAACTTTCAATATTTATGAGTGATAGTGCCGCAAACATGCGCTCTTTGGGCCGATCTCTTAAAGAACACAATGGTAACTTCTTACATGTAACGTGTAAAATCCATACTCTAAATCTTGCGGCACAAATGATTCCTACATGTTTTCCATTAGTAACTCGACTATTTCACAAACTGTGTCTTGATTTACCTGAACCACCACAGCCGATTGTTACATGTTGGGGAACATGGTTGCAGGCTGCGTTTTACCACAACAAATATTTTGATCAAGTAAAGAAGGTAGTCTTAAAATTCAATTCGACAGAAGCTGCAGCAATCAGGAAAAGCCAGGAAATATTTCAAGATAGTCAGGTTAAAAGAGATTTACAAACTATTCACAACAATTACTTCGGACTAGCGGAGGGAATAGAAAAATTACAAAATGTTTCGATGTCGCTAGTGGATTCTGTTCATATTGTGAATGATGTTCACGCACAATTATGGGCTGTAGAAGGCGAAACAAATTGGTGTGTAATACGAAAATTTGAAAGTGTTTTAGAGAAAGACTCCGATTTTCTTACATTAAGACAAATTTGTGAAGGTGCGTGTGAAGATGCGTTAAGTTGTTTCAAAGCTAGATGTCGAATGGTCGTTTTCGGCATTAAAAAACATTTATTCCGCACGTCGTACTCACTTGATTGAAACATCTGTGGAACAAATCTAATGAGGTTAGTCATAAGTGGGATTTTAACTTATCTTGAAACACATTTAATCATAATATTAATTACATTAGTTTAACAAAGTCAAATCCTAAGTAGTAAAATTTATGCAGCTAGTATAGTTCCTTTACTTTTATTTGCTCATCTTAGCATACGTAACAGCCGATTTGTAAAAATGATAATATCATCCATATGACTTACATTTGTCATTTAATTTATTTGAGATTATCGCACGTTATACTTTTTCTCCTTATTCCTTACGGTTCCAGAATACGCCAAAGAGAAGATACTTTTTTTACATACTTAGTTCCCTATATCGTATTAGAAGTTCTTCGATAAACGAAATCGTTTTCGAGACGTTAAAAGCTCGTTGAGTAGTAGAGGTAGACACCTACACATGTAGCGCGCCCTAGACGACTTTCTTTTATTGCAAACGGTTTCTTGTCAACGTTGTGCCTGTATAATGGCGGACGTTTTATGTGAAACTGTCCATGAACCGGAATAAACGATCTCGGAAACACTTGGCTTTAAGCTTAATGTGGAAAATTCTATTATGTGAAATCTGCGCTCTGCTTTTGGCAGAGCGCTTCGCGTGGCCATCAGACTGTATGGAATGCAGATTCAACTTTTAAACCTCTCTTCGTTACACGCCACCGAAGAACGTTGTCGCCACACCATCGAACGCGGGAAATAAATTTAGGTTAAATGCAATTTTCCAGGAAGTAACGCGAGTTGCAGTATGTGTATGTTGCAGATTGTGTTGAACGATCTAGATATATGAGAAAAGTCCGATAACGTTGCAACTTTTATACTTTGGAAAATACAGGTTGCTATAAGAGTTTCAATTATGCAATAACAATCGATTTTCACACCTGCCTTAGTAATTTCGAATTTTATTTTTTGTTTAAATGTTCGGGGTGGTGGATAAATCTTTGGTCCAAATGGTAGTGATTCGTTAGCCACCCAACTATCTTCCATAACGTTATAAATCTGAAATTGTTTTATCTAATTAAAAGATAATTTTCAATCGTAGGTTCAGAAGTATCACCTAGATATCTCTTTCAATAGTTTAAAAGAGTAAAATGCAAATAATAACGTTTTACAAAAAACAAGTTTGGTGGAATGAAAAACTAACCTCACTTACGTTTACGCGCCCTCTTTATGCAAGCGCGTTACGTAACGAAACCCGCACTTTTTCACATGATAACACATGAATTAACTTTGTACAATTTTGACACTACAACTACAATACTTGAAACTGCTTTAAAATAAACTACTTAGTGAAATACGTCTTCTCTCAAAAGTTACTCGAACTAAAAACATTTGCTCAGTATTAACCACGGCCAACTATGATACATATTTCAAACAGACAATACTTTATAGCCCTAAAGTTTCACCAACAACTTTTTTTTCGTTAACAATACTATGTTAAAGCCTGTAGTAATGCTACTGGAGTTCGCGATCGTCCAACGAACTGACATTAGTGAGTATGGGCAACCGTCAAATATCGATACTTCCTCCCACTTGACGACTTGTTAGGAAGGGATATTTAATTTGTGAAATTAGGATATAGACAAAATAGAATCTATGGTCTATGTACTTGTATGAAGAAATTAGATTAAAAACGAATACTTGGGACTTGAAGAAAATAGAACGAAGAGGAGTTATTTAGCCATTCTCCGAGAATTATCGTTGGTTGGAGATAGATTTACCTAATAAAACGCCGAGGACACAAAGAGAGGGCCAGAGGCTATATAAGCCGCTGCAGAAACCGAAAATAAGTTAGAAAGAGTTAACCCTGACAGTTGTTGCCAGAGCAGAATCGGCTGAACGTCACTTGTCATGGCACTAACGACAGCGATTTTCCGCGTATTTTGAATACTACAGTTTATATAAAGTAGCTGCTATACAACCATATACAAAACATTCGTCACATTCATACAAGTTTTCTTTTATTTGGCGTGTAGCATCCAGAACCTAATTTGCCACATTTTGTAGCAATTATAATAAAAGCCTAATCCTGATTCACCAATTATACAACTACGAAAGATAAGGAAAGAAAGTAATAACACACACAAACAACACATCCTGGGATCTATTGGGAAGACTTTACAGAAATAGGCTAACGGTAAACGGGAACATCCACACAGGTTAGCATGGAAATTGTCACAACTACACAGGGTGCAGCAATAGTACATCCGTCTTTTATTACTCAGGTTATCTATTAGATAGCAATTTGATATTTTGGGGATGTAATATAATGTTAATTATGCATCTTTAGAAAATACATTCCCATATACTGGGTGTTTTATAAAAAAGGTGGCACAGTAAAATTCACTTTTTTAAATGGAACAACCTGTATATTTTTGTATTATTAATGATCCCTAAAGTACACTCCATTCATCCCTAGATTGTGAAAGTAACCAGGTTTTCGAATTACAACTGTTTCTGTACAAAAATTGAAAAATCATATACCTCAAAGAAAGTATTTCTACGTCCAAACGCTTTCAGATTTAGCAATAAAATTTGTTGTAGAGATTGGCTGGGATCGGGTGACAATGTGGTTGTTAGGAAAGTATTGACTTTACCAATTTCAAAATGATTTTTCTCGATTTTGTTAAATGGAACACTTTACTAGAACTAAGAAAAACAAAAATCAAAAATATAATCGACATGTTCGAGCGTTTTTGTTAAAAAAAAGGTTGCTAGAATTTCATCGACTTATAAAACCGTGCAATATTTTTTTCATTATCGATTTTAGAATAAAATGTTTTATATAAAAGTGTCATCAATTGAAAGCACACATTTTTTTGAATTATTTTTATCATACAGAGTGTTTCGTTAAAGTTGTACAAAACCAAACTTCGTTATTTTAAATGGAATATTCTGTATATTATGCAATTTGTTGATTCCTCGCTCAATGACTTTATGTAACATACCATACGTCTAAAATGCACCGTTCTTCGCGCTATTCAACTGTTTTTATTAAAATTTTCAACTACAAAGTTTGAATGGTAGAAATTAATAAACAAAGATTTTAAATGGCTAATTTAAAAAATAAAAATATAAAACGTTACAAATATTGTTTAAAATGATTTCCTGTTTCATTCATGCATAATTGACAACGTTACTCTTACTTAACAACTCTGTTCGATCTTCGTGTCTGATTAACGCGTAATTTGCCATCTAAAGTCAAGCTAACAAAAAATGATTGCCATACGTTCCATTTTGCGCTTCGCAGCATAGAAGACAAAAGTTAGCGAGTTTCAAAACATGGAAGAACATAGTGAATTAGCAGATATGATTGAAATTTACTTTGTATGTGGTAAAAATGCGTATGATGCAGTAAATTTGTATCGGCGACGCTTTTCCAATAAGAACCCCAGATCGACACAAATTTGTTCGGTTAGGAGTAAATTTAAGAAGGTACGGACGATTCAAGGAACCAAAAAGACGAGAACTGCAGTTTAATGAAAAACTGAATTAAACGTACTTCTTCATATCGAAGAAAATCCGAGACGATCGACAAGGGAAATAGCTCAGATACTAAATACATCTGCCAAAACTGTACGCTGCATTTTGCATAAATTTAAGTATGTATCATATTTGCCGCGACAACTGCACACTCTTGAAGAAAATGATTCCGGTAGGCGTTTGGAATGTTATCACTTTATTTTACGAAAATGCTGAGGCGATTCAAATTTTTGTGAAAGAATTATATGGACAGACGAATGTTCTGTCAGTAATGTAGATCAATTAATCGATATTAGAGCCAGGAAAATTCTGGAGTCATCATAGAAGGGAATCCCTAAAAACGATTTGCAGTTAATGTGTGGTGCGGTATTTTAGGAGAGCAAATAATGATACGCTTAACCAACAGTACAATAGGATTCTAACAAATAAAGTGAACGACTTTTTAGACGATTTACCGCTCGATATGTGGCCACTTGTGCGTTTCCAACAAGATCGAACAATGGAACAATATTTCCTAATAAATGGATTTGGACGACTGGTCCAATTAGATGGTCAGCTTGTTTAGCAGATTTGAGTCCGTTAGATTTTTTTCTATGTGGCTACCTACAAAATACCATGTATTTTATGGCTTCAGAAACTAAAGATACTCTAAAGGAGAGGATAGTAACAGCTATTCAAAATATTCCAGAGCAATATTTATTAAATGCCGTAAATAATGTGAAAACGCGTTGCCAATACAAACGAAAATCATTTTTAACAACGGGTTTAGAAGATGGAGAGAAATATCCTGGGGATAGTAGTTAAACAAAATAAAAACTACCTTTTATGAGATTCTAAGCTTTCGCACACTTTATTTACGCTTCATCAGAGAATATCAGATAGGAGGTAATAATATCTAACAAACAAGAAAACATCAGAATAACATCGTCAATAACTAGACATTACATCATTTATATAAAATCACACTAAATTTGTAAAAATTTTTGGATATATTATTAAAATACAAAGTGAAAAACTTGCACTGTGATGTGCAAGCGAGGTTATCTCGTATCATAACCTTGATACCCTAAGGTGTAAAGGTTTAATTTTCCATTTGTCTCACCGTCTCTCTCCTAACAAATTTCTTCCATTTCATACTATCTTCAGTCATTTGTCCAGCCGAGTTCCAATTACTTCCCCTCTCTCTCAGAATTGCTTCCACTTCGTTGTTCCATGTTCTATTTGGTCTATCTCTTCTATTCTTTCTCATCTGTCTTGCTTCCCACACTTTTTCACCTGTCGGTCTTCCTTCATTCTTGGTAGACGTCCAAACCACAACAATTTCTTCTGATCCAATTGTTCTCTGTCCGGCACAACTTTTAACTCTTTTGTCGTCATTTCTTCTTCTGCCAATTCTTCTTACTCCTAGTATTCTTTTAAGAAATGTCATTTTAGTCGCCTGCAATCTTTTTCAGTTAGGACCCAATTCTCTCGTTCGTACAAGAGTATTGGCAAGTACATTGTTTTATATACTGATATCTTAGTCTTTGTGATTATATTTTTATGATTTAGGAATTTAATCTCTAGCGCATAATATATACAGTTTGTCGATTTGATTTTCGTATTTAGTTCCTCCTCCATATCTACCCTGCTGTTGTTACGGCTTCCTAAGTATTTGTAGTTATCTACTTGTTCAATTTCGTTTTCATTTACCGTTATCGCTATTTCCACTGCGTTATTGCTTATTTACATAACCTTTGTTTTCTCTATATTCAATATCAAGGTCTGTTTCAAAAACACTTCATTACAAATCCTTATTTCCAGTTAGCAAAGAGCACAATATCATCTGCAAAAGCGCAACTCTCCAAGTAAACGGGTTGTAAGTTTTTATATCCTACTACAAATCTTTCCATTCTGATTTGGCACTCTCTTACTGCTTCATCTATTGTGCTCAGAAACAGGAGTGAGCTAAAGACACTTCCCTGTTGGACTCCTTTAGTTGTTCTAAATTTCTCTGATAATCTATTTCCTGTTCGTACTGGGTTCCATGTTCCTCTATAGATACTTTGTATGACTTCTATGAGCTCGTTCTACATTTTTGTTTCTTAAGCTTCCCCTTATCTTCTTCCTACTGACATTATCAAAAGCCTTCTTCAAGTCAATGAAGTAGAGAAATATGTCCTGGCTTTTAAAAAGTTTTTTCTCAATTATTTGATGCATTGTAAAGATGTGGTCTTGTACACTATGTCCAAGCCAGAATCCACTTTGGGCATCCGCTAATTGGTGTTCTATTGTCTTCCTCAATCTTTTCTCTAAGATTCTTTCATATAATTTAAATATTGTACCAAGCAGTGTGATTTCTCTATAGTTTCAACAATCCTTGCACTACCTCTTTTGTAGATTTGTAACAAGATACTAATTTGCCATTCCTTTCGTATGTTCAACAGTTCTTCCTCTACCTTGCACCCATGTGCTTTATCATTTTAGATCCTATTTAATCTATTCCTGACGCTTTCGTTGTTTTTATTTGCCTAATCGCTTCTTTCAGTTCTTGCATACTTATTTCACATTGTTCGTCATTCTCTGAAGCTGAATACCCTATTGTAGTATCTGTTGTTTGCGGTTCTTTGTTGATATCGTCATTTAGTAGTTCCTTAAAGTATTGTTTCCATCGTTTGTAGTTGAAAGTCTTAATGGAAACAGTTGAATAGCGCGAGAACGGTGCACTTTAGATATATGGTATATTACATAAGGTCACCCTCAAATTGAGGAGGGAATCAAAAAATGACAATATATAGGATGTTTCATTTAAAATAACGAAGTTTGGTTCGGTACAGCCTTAACGGAAGACTCTGTATAATAAAGAAATAATTCTAAAAGATGCATGCTTTCAATTGATGAAACTTTTATTTAAAACATTTTATTCTAAAATCGATAACGAAGAAGATATTGCACGGCCAATTTTATAAGGCACCCTGTATATTAAAAGTCGCATTAAAAAGCGATCCTTGTAGAGTTTTATATTGTACATCTGTTCCGAATACGAATACATAGAGATAAAACCTTTTTATCGTAACAAACTATTAAACTATGCAAAATATGTTCCGAAACCGTCGATCTAATAGCTCAGCAGGAGAAAATATTCCGAAAGTAGTCATTTTCTATCCGATTGTCATCACAAATTCCTACCTTAAACTGCTCGTGAAACTGAACTAACACTTAACACTTTTACGGGAAGCGAAATTTCTTCTACTAACAATAGCCGTAAAATAAAAGACAATTTCGCATCGAATTTAAGGGGAAATTATGTGGAAGCCGAAGACCATACTATTTACTTTTATGGCTTGTTATAAATGTAAGGCGATAATTGGAAATTTTCATAAAAAAGCATATTAACTTCCCGACCTGTCGCGGTGTTCCTTTACTTGCCAGCGTGCCTCTCGGACAGGAATTTTATTTATGAAATTCCTTATTAAAAATGAACATTTCATCTTAGCGGCAGAGAATATTACGTTCTATATTAGTAATGGTTTTTAATGGTGCCTGCAAGGTTAGGTAATTGCTTGGCTTGATAAAATCCGATTATTTTATGCATATAACTATAAAACCTAATAATGAAACTATATGCGAGCTGTACGAGCAGCATGCTACAATAGATGCTTCTATTACACGTAGGATTTTAATATGCAATTTGGTGAAGATAAGAGGATGTTACAAAAGCTGCTTTCCACCAAAACTATAGCAATTTTGATAATAGAAATGTAGTACATACACAATTCTAGTTTCCAGTAACCAATTTAAGAAGCGAATTGCGAAGCTGTTTTTGTAGATAGGGGCTTTTGATGATCAAAATGTTTTATATCTTTAGACTTCGGGAAGCAAACACGACTTACAAATTCAACTTTCTCAATTTTCTGCTTTAGAAGCCGATCATATATCCACTATGGTCATTTTACGACGATATCTTCATCCATTTCGACTAAGTGCACTAAAAAAACATCCAATTTCCTTTCTAGCGTAATTATGGGCATAATTGGAAAGTGGGTGGTAAGTCTGCCCAAGGTATTGTGGCGCCCTAGGCGAAAGAAAAATGTACCTCCCTCCACGAACGACAAATTGGGAATATATTAAACTAGGAAAGAAAGTAATATTGGTTTTGTTCTTATTATAAGGGGTGATTCACGATGAAGCCCTATTAGACGTACCTGTGAACATCCTTTTGAAATTTTGATGGACGATATTATGGGTAGGTATCTTTTTAAAAATATTTTCAATTTCATCACGCTCTTGCTTCAATGGGAAGCGTATACACTGCGTGGCAAAATCATGGAGTAAATTCATTAAATTTGAAGCAATTTGTTTTTCGAAGAAATACTCGGATAGGCCAATTTTATTTTTTTTTTAACATTTTTGCTTTAATTTTAAGTTTCCCCTATTTCTGGTTTTCAAGTAATAACGTCATCGACAATTTCTTTAAATGACGACTCCCGATTCTTTTTACTTTATAGATCTTTTAATTGTCTAAGTCAGTGGTCGCCAACCTTTTCTATGTGTTGAGCTACTTTGATAATTTTGGAACAAACACTGAGCTAACTAGTCGTAAGCGACGTAAGCCAACCTAAATGAAATAATGCACAGTTATATTCGACATACATGTATTTATTTTTCTAATACATACTAATTCAAATAAACTAATAACTAATACATACTACATAACTAAATACATACCTACCAATCGCAGGTGTTTGAAAAATAAACAAAATTTTTATGCAGTCACAATGGCATGTCACATATGATTTAATAAAAGTGAATAAAAATAACAAAAGAGTAACGCACTATTTTTAACAAAAACATGTGCAGATAAAAAATGCATGTTCAATGAGAAGAATAGTTTGATACAGCCATTCGAATACAATTATCCAAATGCTCATCTGTAAGTCGATTGCGGTATTTGTTCTTAATTAACTTCATATTGGAGAAAAAAGATTTACACAAATAGGTTGAACTAAATAATGCTTTCACTTTCAAGGCAACACGACATAGAACTGAATATTTGTCTTTGCTTACTAAAGGCCAGATACATTTTGTATTTGAGACTAACGATTTTAAAGCTAAATCATTTTGAAACGCAATCACTTCCATTTCTGTTGCAGCGATGTCTTCGCCAAAGTTCTGCATAACACAAGTTGCAAACTGTTGGATATCAATTTCTGTGAAGGGTGAAACAACAAATTGCGCCACTAAATCAATTTCGTTGAAATCCTTAAAACCATTGTTGAAGTTATCCTTCAAGTTAGAAACTATTTCTACATGATATTTACTGCCATAGGGTTCCAATGGATTTTCAGATATCTTTTCCGAAAGAATAGGAAAATGCTTGGTATCGCGGTTGATTAGGTTTTGTTCCCAAAACTCAAGCTTTTTGATAAATGCTTGTATATCAGAAATCATTTCCACTAGTTCTTTGTCTCTTCCCTGAAGCTGCAAATTAAGTTAATTTAATTTTTCTGTAGTGTCCACAAGAAAACCAAAATCTCTAAGCCAGATTGAATTTTCCAGTTCCGAAATCGGTTCATCGCGTTGTTTGAAAAATTGAACCATGGCAGATAGGACATAATTAAAACGTTTCAGCACTCGTCCTCTACTTAACCATCGGACTTTAGAGTGAAGAAGTAGCTCCCCGTATTGACAGTCAATTTCATCGGCCAAGGTTTTGAATAATCTTCTTTGTAACGCTGGAGCTCTAATTTTGTTCACAATTTTTACTACCAATTTCATAACGTTGTTTAGTTTTAGAAAATTTCCAAATCGTTCTCGAATACTAGCATGCTGATCGGTTCTAGACGATTCTAGAGTGGTGACGTCGGCGGCAGATCGCTCACCGCAGTGTTGCCCCGGTTTGTATTTATTATGAGATTTTGCGAAATTTATGGAAGCTTCTATGGTTTTTACACCTTTCCTGTTTTTTTATTAGTTATTTTAATTACGAATACTTTAAGCAGATTAGATGCTGTAAATCTGGAGTACATAAAGGATGATCAGAAAAAAATGGCTTTTTTTTTTAATTAAAAGATTATATCATACTTGAGTATAGCTGTTAATTCTGAACAACTTTTCTAAATAACATTTTCCTCTATTTTAAAAATAAGGGTACTTTACTCTTGAGCCTCTTTCAATTCCAAATGCCTACCCTGTAGAAGATAAATTGCGTTTGCGTTTTTTCTGCATTACTACAATTTTATAAAATTCTATAACAAAAAAGAATTCCACATGGTGCCTACTTTTTGACAGACGTTGTTTATTTATGAACAAGCAGTTCTCTTCTAATTACGCATTTGAATTCATGTGAATTGCACATATGTCAATAGTTATAGAACAATTAGTTAGATATATACCACAGATGCCCATAGGATTTAATATCTTGGTGTTGTGTTTCTAATATGACGTATTGCACCAGGAATGCATTAAGCGATTCGAACTAATCCATCAAAATATCTCCCTCTCGAGAACTTAATGAACGATGAGCTCTCAACCCTATCAATATTGCGTTGATCTACTTGCATCTTGTTGTAGGGTATTGGTAATTAGTAGTCACTGAAGGATTGTAACTTCTTGCTTTGAAGATTAACAAGGGTACATGGTGCAACGAGCAATACAAACTTTGATTGTAGCAAAACTGATTCATCAACTAGACCGATAGTACTTGTTCCTCAAAGTAAGGAACGTAATTTGTTATTTTCAGTAAAAAATAATGATTCACTTGCGGCAATTTTAAACATAAATTTAAATAATCCATGTTATACCTCGACTTTTATTGACAACTCTTTGTATGGGAAGGACTGGGAATGTACTGAGCTATTATTAAAGACCAGGCCTCGCGTTACACTAGAGTTATTCTGCTAATAGAGATGTTTGCTGCCGCAAATAATTTCGCTCATCTTTTAAATAAAAATTAAATAACACGTGCTCAAACACTTACCATTTTAAGAGTCCTCCGTGAAATCACAAAGTGAATAATGTCTGTTAAACATCTGCAACATTAGATATGTTTCAACTGTTGTTTCGGCAACACTAGTACGGCATGAGGAAAAAATGCGTTTATATGCAGAGAACGAACGTTCTACGTCTAGTGACGTAATATTTGCGTAAGTAAAATAATCTTTCAAATAACTTAACGATTCTGTTGACGCACCTTCACAAATGTGTCTTAATGTGCCAAAATCAGAATTTTTCTCAAAAACACTTTCAAATTTTTCTAGAACAGAAACAGTTTTTGCGTCTTTAATCGCGCATAACTGTGCGTGAACATGTTGCACTATTTGTAGAGATTCTTCTAACGGCACCGCAGGATTTTGTAATTTTTCTATTGCATCTGCTAGCCCGAAGTAATTGTCGTGAATGATTTTTAAATCCATTTTAACCTGACTATCTTGAAATTTCGACTAGCTTTTCTGGATAGCGGCAGCTTCCTTTGTATCGAATTGTAAAACCACGTTCTTAATATTGTCAAAATATTTATAATAATAAAACGCGGCCTGCAGCCATGTTCCCCAACGAGTTAGAATAGGTTCTGGTGGCTCTGGTATACGGGGGCACAGTGTGAAATTCGCGAATACGTTTCGGTGATTTGACAAATACTGCTATGGTATGCGCTATTAAAGCGTCTACCTCAGGATAACATTTTCTGATACTATCCGCCGCAAGATTGAGAGCATGAATTTTACAAGTAATGTGTAACAAATTAGCAGAATGCTTTTAAGAGACCGGCCTACAGAAAGCATGTTTGCAACACCATCACTCACTAAGATCAAGAGTTAGTTTGTTGAAAGTTCAAACTTGTCCAATGTATTTAACACTAACTTTGAATTCGTTTGGAGACTAATAGAATTGAAGGTGCCGATTGATGAGGTTCCAATTTGCATGCCATTACATTAAGAACAGAATGTTTCTTCCGATCTGTTGTTTCGTCGACACATAACCACAATTTTTGATCTTTCAACTCCGATTTTATTTTTTGTTCAATATGTTCGCGCGCAGATGGCACAATTCTTCGTAACGATGTTCGACTTGGTAATTTGCACTCCGAATGGTTATTCCAAAAGCAGATAAGTGGTTCCTTGTCTAGTAAATTAAACGGTATATTACATGCGATAAACGTAACGCATAAATTAAATATAAATTTTTCATAGTCTCGTGCGCAATTTCCTTTTGAGACATGCTTTTCACTATTTACGTGTCGTAGACAATGTTGTCTGGACCAACACATTAACGGGATTTTACAGATTACACATTTAATTTTAGCACCTTCATATATTAAGTCTGGAATTTCTGCAATAAATTTTCGAAGTTTGTCCGACCGCGGTCGTTTTGCTGACGAAATCATAATTTTTCTAGGACAGATAAACAATTGCGCAAATGACCGGCAGTGAAAATGTCCGTACTGCTCCGCAGACGAAGTAATACTGCCGTTCCTCTCGGTCCGAACTGATTCTACGCCGATGCGCGGTACCGCTCGTGGCCAGCGTTAGCTATTATTAATAATAACACGTTATTTGAAATTTAGGGAAAATTGAAATGTAAATTAAAATTATAGTGTAGGTTTATCGAAAATTTGCATTGCATAATTTAACTTAACACTCCGTATTAATTAATGCATTTATTAATTAGTTCTATAATTAAAATATAAAATATCTACGTTCACGTTAAATTTCTGATGGCAATAAATTAGTTCATTAATCAAATAAAGCACTCGCATGAAACATGGCAAAATATATTTTCTCTGTTCGTGACCAGCCATACAGTTACTTTTATTTAACATTTTATTTTTTAAACCATCTAGAACAACTAAAATAAAGGGAGTAAAGGAAATAACACTAAGGAAACTACTCGTAACAGCTGAGCATGTACGCTTCAATGTGTCCAGACTATAACATAGAGTGGTGTATATATTACGCCGAATAAGCGAAGCTGCCTATTACGTGAAATACGCAAAATTTTGCCTATTTCGTGGCATCGGCAGTAGCTTTGTCTAATACACGTGTAGCAGGCAATAACAAACCTGCCGCGTTTGCGAAATTGGCTAAAATAAACATACAAGCAATTAAGGTTATATTGATCTTGTCAAACATTGTTGCAGTGTAAAAGACTGCTTTCAAAATACTAAGTCAGTGATAATAGGGACCTTAGATAAGTCACAGCAGCATTAAAAAATACAACTTTTGTAGGTATGTTACTATGCTTCAAAAGATTATTATTATTACTGCTCGGTTTCTTAACGCGCTATAGAAATATCAGTGGGTATCTGGCGTTTAGAAACCAATGAGCCCTATAAAACAATTTATAGAACAATGTGAAAGATGCACGGAGAAAACAAAAAAAATTTCGACCACAGGTCTAATTGTATGTCCAATAACAGTTAACGACCTGAATTAAAGGGGTCAAGTTGACCTTATTGATTTCCAAAGTTTTCCTGATGGGCTATATAAATTCGTTTTGCATTATAAAGAACATTTAACCAAATACAGTGTTTTAAGGCCGCTTACTTGTAAGAAAGCTGTAGAAGTTGCCAATGCATTGTTTAAAATTCTTTTGGACTTCGGTGCTCCACATGTTCTTCAGATAGATAACGGACGTTATCTATTTGCGAATTAGCAAGTTTGTGGTCGGAATTAGTGCTAGTCAACGGTAGACCTAGACATACGCAGAGCCAAGGCTTAGTAAAACGAAGCAATCAAACATTAAAAGATTCCTTAATCGCTTGGTTAATAATAATACATCATCTTGGATTACTACTACAAGACTTTGTTTGGCCGGAAGCCAAAAATTGGATTAAGCTCCAAGGTTTCACGAGAACATATTTCAAGCGGAATTTTGAAAGAAGACATGATGAACTTGATAAATTCTAATAACGTTTAGAACACAGCCAGTGACGATATTGCTGAACTGAATGAGAATACGGGTGTACCTTCTTGTGATCCTAATATTGAAAAAGAAATAGCTCTAAGTTTGACAGCACTGCAAGATCATGGAATTGGTACAATACCGGAAGACGTAGAATTTTATGAAAATGAACCTTTGTCAGAAACAGCTACTTTAGAAGTGCCACCTGGCACCTCATTTAGTCGTTCAGAAGTGACAGCTGAGGGAGGCTGTTGTTGTCGTACATACAACGTTGAACATAACAATATATATATATATATATATATATATATATATATATATATATATATATATATATATATATTGTCACAATCGTATTTTGATTATGTTCCTATACAATATTTCTACTGGGACATATTTCGTTTAAGACCCTGCCAAAATTTTAGGTAAACGTTCGATATAATGCAAACATGCAATTAATGGGAAGATTTAAGAAACAGTCCGATTGATAACCATTAAAATTGTTATTGTAATACCTTTTAATATTTGAAATTGTAGAAATGGAGTAGAATGTTTTATAGGTGATACCTAATTAAATTGGTGTTACAAAATCAACATTTTTACGCACCAAGAAATAAGATTTTGAAGATAGAATTATGAATAGGAGAAATTGTTTTGGTCATATATTGGAATTTAAAAATCAGCAAGATCTAAAATAAAAAAATATATTTTTTCTGTACTTTTATCTCTTAGTAGGAATTATTTTAAGCGAATGTAAAAACTGGTAGTCTAATTAATTTTGGTTAGCAAAAAAGTTTTCTAATTCATAAACTTATTGCATTGAAACGGTATGTGCACACGTTCCTGTAGACCTTACCTGCAGCGATTATGTGAAAAACGCAGGGAATTCTCTGATGACCGATTCTATTGGAGGCGTAGCATAGTAACGTGCCGTAATCTAGTTCCGTCATCGGCGTGTACGAAACCTGACTGGAGGTGCCGCTTTTTGCGATATGAGCCGCTGCAACGTCGACTGAATCTGCTGAATTGTTGAAAGTCCATCTGAACTGTACGTCCGGGGGATTTGCCTCTACTTGACAGGTTATCTTCGCCATTTCCTGCTTGGCGACGCCGTAAATTTTCATCTGGTTCGGCTTACACGTCGGAGCGTCTGAAATGCACAAGGCAACTTTTTTAGATGATACGTTTTAACGTGTTTTTTTTTGCAAATTTTGTTTTATACATGTACGCATATAATGGCTTCATTTCGTAAACGTCATGTGAACAACTCTATTAAATTTTACTTGCTTTTGATGGAAGCTGTATTTTTATGATACTGATAACCAGAGGTTCCTTATCCCGAGTAATCTAGAGAAAAAGCCTTCAAATAAAAAATATTGGGTGACAGATGTTACGCAACATAAAGTTATATTTAAATATACAAGGTGAAATTTAATTTTTTTTTAATGAAACAACCTGTATATTTTTAAGAAACCGTTCTAAAAATGTTTTAATAAGCATTTCCATACACGTAACATATGTCGTCCTTTAGTAAATTAAATGTGACGCTATGCAGGAAAGTTATTTGCTAAAATGTAAGGCGTACTGGGATGAAATGCTATAAATTTTTGTTTTTCTAAAGATATTCATTGTAAAATTTAATTTGTGCATACAACTTCAACATCTATTTGAAGTGAGCAGCATTTTTCTTCATACAAATTGTAATGCAATTCCTTCAATTTTGTTAATTGTTAGTAATATTCCGGGAGTAATATTTATGTAATGTCTAATCTGGGCAAACAGCGGTAACAGTGTAGTAGATATGTGGTGCGGAGTCGGCGATTATTTATTTCACGCCTTCACAGCGTCAGTACTAAATCGATGCTGTATGCGAGTAGTTTTGTGTATATGCATGCTGTCATAACTTATTTCGTAATTGTACGCTTATAGACACAGTTAAAAACTTTATAGTGGACATGCCGGACTTAATTTTTGATGGCGCCAAAATTCAATGTCTAGTTTGTAAAATCCCTTTAATGTGTTGGTCGAGAAGCCATTGTCAACGTCACATCGAAAGCAAACAGCATTCTTCTGCAAAAAGTGGCATACGAGACCAAGAAGAATTTACATTTGATTTATGTGTTACTCTTATTTTATGTAATCTATCGTTTCGTTTACTAGACAAAGAAGTATTTGTCCCCTTCTGGAATAAATATGCGGATTGTAAATTACCTAGTCGGACAACGATACTAAATGTAGTGCCATTTGCTCGTGAACATATAGAAAAAAGAATGAAAACGGAATTGAAAGATAAAAAACTGTGGTTGTGTGTGGACGAAACAACAGATCGTCAAAAACATTCTGTGGTTAATGTAATGGTACGTACAATGGTACTACATCGACCGTCATCCTCCGTCTTACTTGCTTCCAAAAGAGTTATAAATTGTACTGCCGATGAGATTTTAAAGGTGGTGTTGAACTCATTGAACAAATTTGAAGTTTCAACAAAGCAACTTTTAATGTTTATGAGTGATAGTGCCGCAAACATGCGTTCTTTGGGCCGATCTCTTGAAGAACGCAGTGGTAACTTCTTACATGTAACGTGTAAAATCCATACTCTGAATCTTGGGGCACAAACGATTCCTACATGTTTTCCACTAGTAAATGCATTGATTGATTACCTGAACCACCATAGCCGATTGTTACACGTTAGGGAACATGGTTGCAGGCTGCGTTTTACTACAATAAATATTTTGATCAAGTAAAGAAGGTAGTTTTAAAATTCAATCCGACAGAAGCTGCAGCAATCAAGAAAAGCCAGGAAATATTTCAAGATAGTCAGGTTAAAAGAGATTTACAAACTATTCACAACAATTACTTCGGACTAGCGGAGAGAATAGAAAAATTACAAAACGCTTCGGTGTCGCTAGTGGATTCTGTTCAAATTGTGAATGATGTTCACGCACAGTTATGCGCTGTAGAAGGCGAAACAAATTGGTGTGTAATACGAAAATTTGAAAGTGTTTTAGAGAAAGACTCCAGTTTTCTTATATTAAGAAAAATTTGTGAAGGTGCGTGTGAAGATGCATTAAGTTGTTTCAAAGATTATTTTAAAGATGCAAATATAACATCGCTAGATGTAGAACGGTCGTTTTCGGCATTAAAAAACATTAATTGCGCACGTCGTACTCACTTGATTGAGACAGCTGTGGAAACATTTCTAATGATTCGAATATTTAACAGATGTTACGCAGTTTGTGATTTCACGGAAGACTTTTAAAACGGTAAGTGTTTCAGCACGTTCTATAATTTATTTCTTACCTTCTGCGAACACGGGAAAAAATAGCATGGACAAATTTACTAAAACCTTGCAAATATTTTTTTGCGCGTATATTTATTACAAGTGCGGACATATTATTAGTTTGTTTGTAGTGAAAATATCTAAAAAAATGTGAAAAAAAGTATGTACACATATTGTTAACAAAAGAGAAGTAAAATATATGTAGACTTAGTAGTAGTTTAGTGTACAGTAAAACATAAGAGTTAATTACAATAGTTCAAAGGTTTCTTACAAAATGTAATTATATTTATTACAATGGAGAACTGAAATGTGGACAGTATTTTTGTTCCTTCCTCGAGCAATATTGGAAGAAAACACACTATAAGCTAATATTAAAGCCAGATTTCTTGTAGTTGTTTTCGCAACGATTCCTTGGAAGTTGGAGAATTTATTTTCACCTGCCTATCGAGTTCCTCCCACAAAAGTTCAATGGGATTAGCATCTGGGTTTTGAGGGGGTTATTTCATTATTTTGATATTGCTTTCGCGCTCCACCGATTCTAAATATTTGCGGCACAGTTTTGAAGCGTGTTTGGGATCATTATCATGTTGAAATATAAAATAGTCACCTGTCTTTTTTTTAAATTCCATCTATTTTAACCAAGTCTCCTACGGATACGGCACCAAAACAAGACCAAATCATTACCGATTCGCCCCCATGCTTGACTGTATCATGTACACATCTCACTTCTCTTGGAATCGAAGAGTTCAAATTTGGACTCATCGGTCTACAAAACATTTTTCCACTCATCAACTGTCCAATGTTGATACTCCCTATGTTATTTTGCTTGCGTAAGAGTGGTTTAAGCAACCCTATTCGGTCAAATAAACCATCCTCTGTTAACCTCCTATTCACGGTGGTTAAACTAACACGCCTTTCACGCTCAATATTTATTTCAGCTGTTATTTCAGGTGCGGTTTTTCATGTATTCCGTTGACTCGTCATAATTATTCGACGATCTTCCGATGGTGTTATAACTAAGTATCAGAGGAGTCTTTTGCGAACATTATTTAATGTGGTATCTTCCTTTTACCTGTAGGTAATTAATTATACCCCCTAAATAACAATAAATAAATAATTTGCTAAAATCCAAGCAAAAATGTAGATGGGTAAATAATTATGGCTAGTAGTGTAGGTAGGTAGGTTTTCTTTTTTAATTGTGTATCAAACAACTGTTGGCTTTGTTCACGTATTCTCACCCTGAAAATATTCATCTGCAACAAATAGTATCGTATTCGTATCTAATCATGTAAGAAAAACATTGCTTCAATAATAAATCCTCCTTCAGAAGTTTTATGTAATATGTTCCGTCTTTCATATTTGGGCCTTTCTACATCAATGTTCATTGCGCGTAATTTTATTTTCAAGCGTGCATCCCCAAAGTCATAAATAACATATTACCTGTATCTTGCCATGGCATATAACATAATATACGAGCTCTCGTCGGACAACATATCATAAATTCAAATCAAAGATGGTATAAGATAGCTATGTCTAGGACACGTTTTGTAGTGTAGGAGAACTCTCCGGATGTATTATATATGTGTATATACACGTCCGGCACAAGAACCTCTTGTGCGCTATCTATAAATTGAAGAAATTGTAACGTATACGTAGCAGTCCATGTGGATATTGACAGTACACGATACATTATGTGTATACAAATTTTGATATAAGCAATGGATATCCTAAATTTTTTAAAAAGACATTTTTGCTTAGAAAAGAGAAGTTTTTGTTATGGATTCCTGTACACTGCGGACCTAAAGATCTCTATTTGTTGTGAACTAACTTTTCCCGTTATCGGCAGTTCAATTGTATTTCCGGTGTCACCGGAAGTGACGTAAACTTTCTTATTTTAAATAGAACATTACGGTTCTGGAAAGGCCAATCCAACGATACCATATATGTTATACTTTAACTTAAGAAATATGACAATATGCAGCAATAGAGGTTTTGGTAATCTGTTTTTGTTATAACGCAAAGTTGGCTAGGAAAGAGCGCCAAATTGTTTCTTATGACGCCAAACTGATCTAAAGAGCTCGGTGCTAAGCATTCATAACAATTGCCAAACTGTCAAATCTCAATTTCAAAAGCGTAGATTAATCTTGCTATTTATTGTTTTTGTAACCTGCATTAGTCATACTTTCGTTCTTTGTGCTCATTATTTTATGTCATTTGAACTTGTTTTGTTAATTGCTGTTTCTCCTTTACTTTATCGTTCTTTATTGTAATTAATTGAATTGTGGTAGGTTTGTTTAAAGTTGTTAGTTTTTAATAGGCAATGTCCTTAAGTTTCAGTTTTTTATGTCGTTGACTTTACAATGGCCTCTGCATGGACCACGTAAGATAAATATCAAGTACCTAATTTTAATTATACCTTGAATTTGGCAACAATTACCACGAAGTGGAACATAATGAACACTGCCTTTATACAGCCGGAAATGCGCTAAGTAGGGATAGATAGTATAAAATTTACAGGGTGAACTGCTCTAACAGAAGATAATATGATTTAAATTATTGTTCAATTTGTTGTGCAACACAAGAAACAATTTGGCGCTTTTTCCTAGTCAACTTTGCGTAACAAGAAAAACAGATTACCAAAAGTTTTATTGCTGCATATCGTCATATTTCTTAAGTTAAAGTGTAACATATGTGGTAGCATTGGATTCGCCTTTCAATTACTTTTCCAAAAAATATACAAGATGTTCTATTTAAAATAAGAACGTTGACGTCAGTTCCGGTGACACCGGAAATTCAGTTGAACTACCGATAACGGAAAAAGTTAGTTCACAAAAAGTAGAAACCGACCTAGGCGCTAGCTTCTGTCATTCAAAAGCATGGGGGGGGGGACACTTTAGGTCCGCACTGTATGTTTATAAGTATGTAGTAGCTATTACATTTTTCTCTTTCTTTAAATTTTATAAAATTATGGTTTGGATTAGATCTAACAGTTCATAGTTCCATAGCGAAGTAATAAAATTTTATAAAAACATGTTTCTTTGCGTAAAAAGAAAATTCTACTGACTTGTAACATGTCATCATCGAAAAATTAGTGGAGCAAAAGTTTTTTCGTGTTTTTGTGAATAAAATTTAATTTAATTTTATAATAACACAAAGATAATTAATATTCAAAATATAATCCATTATGATCGATAGTTCTTTGCCATTGTCTGGTAAGGTTTTCGATTCCACGCCTGGACCATTCAGGTGATTTAGAAGCGACGACCTCAGGCATCCTTCTTTTACCTCCTTAAAATTTTGCAAAGTTGCGTACAGCGAGAAAGTGTGCCATTGACTTAAACAGGTAGTAATCGAATGGCGCTAAGTCCAGGTTGCATGCCTGATGTGGTAGCAACCCCAGCTCATAAAATTCTTCCAGCTTCTCAAAAGTTCTTTGAATAGTATGCGGTCTGGCATTATCTTGATGGAATGTCACGGGATTTCTGTCGACTAATGCGAGGTATCTTTCTCTTAAACCTTCGGGTACCAATTATAAGTAAATAACACCATCGTAATTCCACCAAATACACAGCATCATCTTTGCTTCAAAACTTTTGCGCTTGACTGCAAGTTCTGCAAGTTGGTCACTGGTTAGCCACTGTTTTGATTCGTTTGGATCACGAAGACAGATCTGCTTTTCGCGGCACGTTACAATTCGTCGATAGAAGTGGAGGTCCTGTGGCTTGACAAAAAGTTGATTACAGATTTGCAATAGTCGCTGTGCCTGTTCTGCAGTCAATTCATGAGGTATTTCTCTGCATCGGCTGTTTACCTTCCCAGTTTGTGAAGATGGCAACTTATCGTCCACCGCCGGTTGCAACATATTTTTTATATGTACGCTCTCAATTTACCTTCAAACTATTGCAACGTCTTACAAGCTTTGAGATCATGTGGAAGCGTGTTGTAAGATTGATTGACTTGAAGCATACTTGCATTTTCTTAAAAAAACGACAAAAAATATAGCTTTCTATAGTTTTTGAGAAATTTAATATTAGCATCAACTGACTCAATCTTACTTATTTTCTTAAAGAATTGATTGGGCAGAGTAAGCTGGGAAGTCATGGTCAACCGAGGCATTGTGGTAAGTGATGGTTAAGTGTTTCATGTCGGTAAAAGTTTTTGAGTTTTGCTTTCATTCATTGTAGCTTGCTCTAAAGAACACATTGTATTTAGAGATTTCAGTTTATATTCCCAAACTAGCTGAAAAACCCAAAGCCCAAGGGTTTGGGTAAGGAACAGTTATCGAGTACATATATAGGGATACCAGCTACAGTTTAGCCACTCCAGCAAATTGAGATGAAAACCCAAACCTCAAAGGTTTGGTAAGGAACAGTTATCAAGTTCTGCATACATAGGGAAACCAGCTGGAGTTTACTCACCCCAGCAAAATTAAATGAAAATCCTAGCATCAACTAACTAAATCTTACTTCTATCCTTAAAGAATTGATTGGACAGAGTAAGCTGGGAAGTCATGGTCAACCGAGGCATTGTGATAAGTGATGGTGAAGTGTTTCATGTTGGTAAAAATTTTTGAGTTTTGCTCTCATTTATTGTAGCTCGCTCTAAAGAACACATTGTTTTTAGAGATTTCATTTTATATTCTCAAACTAGCTGAAAAACCCAAAGCTCAAGGGTTTGGGTAAGGAACAGTTATCGAGTACACATATAGGGATACCAGCTACAATTTACCCACCCCAGCAAATTTAGATGAAAACCCAAACCTTAAGGGTTTGGTAAGGAACAGTTATTAAGTTCTTTAGGCATAGGGATACCAACTGCAGTTTACTCGCCCCAGCAAAATTAGATGAAAACCTTAGCATCAACTAACTCAATCTTACTTCCTTCCTTAAAGAATTGATTGGGCAGAGTAAGCTGGGAAGTCATGGTCAACCGAGGCATTGTGGTAAGTGACGGTGAAGTGTTTCAAGTCGGTAAACGTTTTTGAGCTTTGCTTTCATTCATTGTAGCTTGCTCTAAAGAACACATTGTATTTAGAGATTTCAGTTTATATTCCCAAACTAGCTGAAAAACTCAAAGCTCAAGGGTTTGGATAAGGAACAGTTATCGAGTATACATGTAGGGATACCAGCTACAATTTACCCACTCCAGCAAATTTAGATGAAAATCCAAATCTTAAGGGTTGTGGTAAGTGATGGTGAAGCGTTTCAGGGTGGTAAAGGTTCTTGAGGTTTGCTTTTATTTATTGCAGCTCGCTCTAAAGAACACATTGTATTTAGGTATTTCAGTTTATATTCCCAAACTAGCTGAAAAATCCAAATTTGGGTAAGGAACAGTTATCGAGTTCATATACACGTAGGATCATGCTTCACCGGGCTGCGAGATATTTTGTGCGTAGCGCGAACTGGCATCCTTGCATTTATTCCCGGCGGTCAGCCTCGCCGCGCGTAACTGCAGTAGCCTGTCTGACGCACTTTTTGTCTTTCTGTGCGCTGGTAAGATTCCAACAAGAGATCGTGGATTTCGAATACATTATGTCAGTTTATACAACCGCAGAGATGGTACAGATCATTAAATGGTATTTTGCGAATTGCCGTAAATGCCAACAAATGGACGAACAGCCTCTAATCCCTCTAACGCATCCCCAGCGGGAGGAGAGAGAAGTGAGGGTTTGTTCGTTAGTGGAAAATGGCGGACTTTGCTTTAGCCCGCAAATTTTAGACGAAATCGGTATTAATAGAAGTACTGTGAAATAGTGCTATGAGATTTTTCCCCTTAATAAAGTAACATTGCTAGAATTTCAATGTATTTTGTATAATTATCGAATTTACTTTTCTTTAGTTTAATTTTATAAGAATCGTTGTTTATTTTCTTACTTAGAGTTACTTTTTCGTTCTCCTACAACATATAACAGCAACTTAATGAATATAAGAAACTGTACTTTCTAACATAATCTGAGAATACATAAAAATTACGCAGCAATTCTGTATTACCACATTTTGTCAGAAGAC
This sequence comes from Dynastes maya, assembly GCA_029619315.2. Classification (NCBI taxonomy): domain Eukaryota; kingdom Metazoa; phylum Arthropoda; class Insecta; order Coleoptera; family Scarabaeidae; genus Dynastes; species Dynastes maya. Next base: position 32,368,830 of record JAROYE020000003.1, read on the forward strand.
GTTGAATTATAATTGAGCGGACAAGCATACGTACCGCTACTCGGTTTATGATATACTGCGATTGGATGTGATATATCAGTGAGACTCGAATGCTTTGTTGCATTCACAAAAACAATATCCGGTTCGTATCTGGACCGACATGTATAGGGATACCTGCTACAATTTACCCACCCCAGTAAATTTAGATGAAAACCTAAACCTCCAGGGTTTAAAAGGAGCAGTTATCAAGTTCTGTACACATAGGGATACCAGCTGCCGTTTACCCACCCAGCAAATTGAGATGAAAACCTTAGCATCAACTAACTCAATCTTACTTCTTTCCTTAAAGATTTGATTGGGCAGAATAATCTGGGAAGTCATGGTCAACCGAGCTATTGTGGTAAATGATGGTGAAGTGTTTCAGATTGATAAAGGTTTTTGAGTTTTTCTTTCATTTATTGTAGTTCGCTCTAAAGGACACATTCTATTTAGGGATTTCAGTTTATATTCCTAAATAATTTGAAATTTTCTAAATGTGAGAAACTGTTGAATAAAATTAAATGTTCGTAAATTAGTTAATTATACGAACTGTGGGTTCGGAAGTGTTCTAAAACACTTTTTCGGCAATTTAAATAAAACTTAATATCAATTACTTAAATTGAACGAGTATTAAAACTGAAAAATGGAAAATTAACCTGGATTTTATAACGATGTAATATGGACACTATGTTTATATGAGATTTACAGGAAATCTGCCTATTCTTAACCGCCAAACTTCACTTTTATTTTTTTGAAATATTAAACACTTTGAAATTGGAACACGATCTGCGTTTTACCTGTGAAACTTGACTCAAAGTGAGAAATTAATTGGCGTCCCTCTACTCCTTTATTTTAATCGCGTGGGCACATCAAATTTTTTCTTTTCTTTTCCAAATATGATTTGATAATGAATTTCCCATGAATAAACTTATTTATAAAAGTAGCATGATGGAATACATGCAGTGACGTGACTATATGACTCAAATTTACCCTGCTCTATGACATTTCACCTCCAACAACTACACAATAATAAATTTTACTAACGAATACGACAACTACTTGACGAAAGATATTTATTTAATACATGAAATCATGCTAGAAATACCTCCGAATTTCTGTTGTTACTTCTTGTAGGAAGATATTCCATTAATTTTTAAGATTTACGATATGAAGAAAATGAACAGAAAAGCTCCCCTATAATCGTCGTTGGCTGAAGTTAAAATAGGTCTCTAGTACCCCCGCTTCAGAGATCGGAGGCCAGAAATGGAGTAAGAGCTATCGAAAAAGAGCTAGTAGCCGCCAGAGGGATTTTAACGTTCAACGAGTGGCCATACTGAAAACACTATACGTGCCGCTAATGACAACTACGTTCGAAGTTCTAAATTATATCGCTGCAATATATACTGCCAAATAATTAATTTTCCGATCGCTGTCAAATGGCTTTTTGTATAAGCCAAAACCACGTGAAATTAATTTAATTGAAATAACGTGTAACAGTTCGATCGATGGTACAACAGCAAAGTTATTGCTTTATGTTGTTCAAAAATTTTCTCATTATTTTCAACGGCCGTATTCGGGCGGTATTTCCGGTATTGTCAAAATCCCGGATGCCTTTTATCGCTTAGCGATGCGTTTTTTTTAAAGAGATAATGAAGGGTCAAACCCTTGAAGAATCAAAGTATGTATTGTTGCTGCGGTTTCTGGCGTCCTTTAATGTTTGCCGTTTTTGAAGTTTATAAAACAGTACGCTGCCTGTGGCTATGTAAAATTGTTTAAAACGTCGAAAAAATCGAGAGGATTTTAATGTATTATACAATAAATTTTCCAGAATTCAAGCTACCATGAGGATTTTCCTTATCATTGAAGATAGAGGGTAGGTTTAAATTGGACAAAGTGGCTAAATTTTGTGTTTGTTACGAACCCGAAGAGAAAATAGATCTGTGACAGATGACGTTCGAGAATAAAAAAAAACAAAAATACTCGTTTTCCTTTTTTACCTCTAGCAACTTTATTTGGCTTTGCAGAGAAAAACTAAGAACACAATCTCGAGGCCACTTTACAACTTCTATCTAATAGCTTACTCGAAATTTTTATATAACGTTTCGGTTCTTTCTTGCCATCATCAGCTGAACATATGAATGACACAGGACATGTAATCAAATTAGAAAACCTCAAATTAATTAAAAACGTAACTTCACCTCGGGAATTGGACGCATTTGAGACAGTGTATATGAAAACACATTCGAAGCTCCTTAACAAAGAGAATGCGTCACTTCATTTCTCTTGCTTGTTTGATTTATTAGGGTAAAAGAACTTTTCAGTCCACACTTGACGAAGACCGAGTCTGGGTGTTTTGCAATATATGTATTGATTTGTTTAGTATCCTTAGAGTGCGTAGATAGAGAATTAGCGGGAAGTAACCTTCCTTTCGTCTCGCTCTATTCTACGAGGGCGGGATGAGATCCTTGGCCGTTTCACATATACCCAGCATGTTAGAGTTAAACGATAGAAAAGTAGGTATTCGGAAATAGATATATACAGATGCATGTTTAGACATATTTGTACATATATACCCTTATTTTTTCCTCGAGAGGAGGGATAGACATGCATGGTAGAATTAAGGAAAAAGTTTTTAGTTATTTCGTTGAGATTTATTCGGTAACTCGGTTGAAAATGGGGGCCCAGTGAGCCTTTGAAACAGCTGTTCTGAATTAATTAATAATATTTTGTGTGGTGAGGAGTGTGCTGATACTCTGTGTTGTTTGTCATACTACCACACAGTCCTTGCTATCATTATTGAGCATTCTTATTTCCTATCGGTGCCATATTGGATCTTGACACTGTTAGAAGGAACCTTTTTTTCTGATTTCAACCGTGTATAGCATGTTGATAAGAGTTTAATACTTGTAACGTGACAAATCCTACTTTGTAAACATAATTGAATTTCTTTCTGTCAAGGGTTGTTTTATGTTTACAATAGATGTAATAGATGTGGCTACGTTATTTTTTTTTCTAATATGCTTCAAATTTATAATTTCTACTAATGACATATTGACATATTTAATGTTTCCTTAATTTACTTTTGGTAATTTCAATTATAAAGGTTGGTTATTGAACAATTTTCATCACGTATGTCTTTCTCTTTAATTTTTTGTTTTGGTTCTTTTTTTTGTAATTAAATTAACCTAAGTTCATTGCAATAGAATGCACGATGTTCGTTGATTAGTAATTAACACCGCTTTTTCTGGTGTCGACCGTGAACTAAGAAGGTACGTTTGCGAAAGTCTGCTGTAGCGGTTAGCCTCTACGCAAGTAGGATTTAAAAGATTCTCCCCCCCCCTTTTTTTTTCTTTATTTTTCATAAATAAAGTATATTACATAGTCTAAAGGATGGCGTGAATTATTTTCGGGAAAAATTAATAACGGATGACCGGGTACGCCGTACTCCCATTTTTTTTACATTTTTATATTTTATTTTGTCACAAATAGAGTTGGTTTTATGTAGAATATGTATGTGGACAAATTGAGACAGTTAATAATAAAGATATTAAAAGACGATAATAAAACTTTACTTGTCATTGATTGTCGTTCTAAATAGACATATATTAATGAATTAGTTCGAAAACGTTTCCAAAAAATGCCATAAAATAATCCGATTGAGATGGATTAATTATAAGTGCTTACAGTAGATGCCGATATACTAAAACTAGATTGTTCGTGTCACGTACACAGTTATCTGAAGCATATATAAGGTGGCCGTTTCAAATAATATGTCAGAAGTATTCTTTCGTGCAGTGTAAATTTGTAATTTGGCATTATGGCAGCGATTAATGTAGTTAATGTGTTGAACATGTTATTTGCAACGTTTCAAGTAGCCAACATCGCAATAATTCCTTTGACGTCTGAAGAACTTGTGTTGCATGATGCGTTGAAGGAGATGATTGTAAGTGCCCAACAAGAAAATATGTTCTCTTTTGAATACGTGCGGGTTGGAGATGTTCCCTTGTAAGTACTGTGATTGGTTCGAATTCGTTTTTTTTGTAACCATCACCGACATTATCGGATATATTTAATTATTTTTTACAACGGCACGCCAGTGTTAGTAATCTTCGATCATCGGCTAGCAAACCCTCCATCCAACCGAGGTAATTAATTATTTTAATCATATTTCATTGTTGCTTATAAATCGTTATTTTCCACATTTAGGTTTTTTTTTGTTGGGTTAACTTTAAGCCCATTTGCCGAAATCCACTAAAGGGTAGAGCTTTAGCTGCCTATTCAACCCGGGCTGTGTCCGCATGTCCTATTCTACCCGGGGACAGGACTAGCGCCGATTTACCACCGTTTGACCACGACAGCGTCAAGATGAGTGGATTTAGCGTTTTCTTTTTTGTGTTATTTGGGTTCACAACCATTTGTTTTCTTTTTAAACTTTGTCTAAATTCTAACCTGTTTATTTTTTTTCTTTTAACATATCTTATTTAAGTGATTCTCATTAACATATGGATATATTTTGGTAATTTTGGTAATTTTGGTAATTTGTGTTTTTCGAATATTTTTCAATTAGTATTTCTATTTTTTTTAACGAACACTTTACCGTGGGTTATTCCAACGTATATTTTTTTTATTTGTATATTTTATGTGAGTAATTTTAACGAGTTGCGTTTCTACATATGTATGATCGATGTTAAATCGACCGTAGTGGTCACCAACGTCAATTTTGTTCATAAAGAGTTTCGTGCAAATATTTCGTTTTCATGGAGAACTATTCTCTTTTATTTACATTAAAGAAGTTGTAGCAATAACTATTCTTTTCCCTACCCCTCAACCACCTCACGTTCCTGTTTTTCGTGGGTAGCTCTCCCTAGTTCATACGGGTGGTGCATATTTTTTTAATTAGTCGTGAACTCACCCCTGTTCATGCATGCGGGCACAGCAAGGGAACTACGTTCAGGTAGCTCTGTAATTGTTCTTTTCGCCGCTCTATTCTATATATTTTGCGCTACATATTACGCTCTAATTGACAAAAAAAATACATTTAAGATTAAACAAAGTAGCCATGAAACTGTCAAACATTTCAATTGTTGTTCATTTTTAATAGGAAAATGTCCTATACCAATCAACAGCAACGAGATACGTTAAGTATTTCTTATTCATCGAACCGAAATACAACAATAGCGAGTACAAGATATTTACAATTGTATCCACAACGACAACAACCACATCCTATAATTTTTCTAGATCTTGATAGAAACTTGGTCGAGAATGGATCGTTTACCAAGCTGCGTAATGTTTATGTTAACAGGAATTTGAATAAAAACCAACGGGATATTTTATAAATGGTAAATTGAAGGTGTGTTTTTGCAAAGTTTATGTAAATTTTGCACCTTATTTGTAACAATGAATGAAAATAACAATAACACTAATAATAGAAAACAAAACAATAAACCAGCAATTACAGTAAATGTTCAAATAACTGGTCATTTTCATTAATGCGCAATTTCGCACGCTTTCCGGCATTTCGAACTGACCTTTGTATGGTTCTTCTAGGAATTACATCGGCATTCTGAAGTTCTTTAATGTTTCGTGAGACATCAACGGTATAAATATTATTTTTAACAACCCCCCATAAAAAATAGTCCAGAGGACTTAAGTCAGGAGATCTCGCCGGCCATTTAACAACTTCACTATTTCCAATCCACCGGTTTGGAAACTCTTGACTTAAGTAATTCCTCATAATTGCCGAGTTGTTGGCCGGTGCGCCGTCTTGTTGCCACCATAAAGGTCGATTTAACGGAATATTATCTGAGAAGCTAGGTACGTATGCGCGAAGAAAGTTTAAGTGTTCCTCATTTAATGTTTCTTCATACATAACTGGTCCTATGAGATGATTTTCCAAAATGCCCATCCAAATGTTTAATCCGAAACAATGTTGTGGTCTCCTTGACTGTGTCAAAATCTAATATGGTGCCGATAAGAAATAAGAAAATTGATATTGGCCATGAAGAACCAAAACGTCATATGAAAATTTCGAGTGCACCATTAGATCGAAAGCGGCATTGAGATTATTTTTAGTTTTTCTCTGTAAGGCCAAATAAATGCGCTCAGGTACACTTTCTCTTCCGGTTCATAACAAAGACAAAATTTAGCAACTTTGCCAAATTTAAACCTAACCTCTATCTCCAGTAATAAGCGAGATCTTCATGTTGAGGATGATGAATGAATCAGCCTGTATAGTTACTGTCATATTTGTCTAATTACTATCCAGTAATGATTTGTATTAAGCGATTTTTTTTGGATTGCATCAGTGTCTAATTGTAAGCAAAACATGGAAAATTCTCTGTTTGGAGATCATTCAGATGGAAATGTGTAGATACTGTATTTCACTAATTTAGTATGGGAAAAGACGAAAGTGTGTTAAAATAAAAAATTTGAGAGCTATCTTCACTAAAATGGCTATGAAAACAACTTGCCCCATAATTCCACTAGGTCATTAATAAGGACGGGCATAAGCTAGGGAATTCAGTTTGGCAGCAGAGTTTGTGTGGTAGTAGATTACGCTTCGGATGTTAATATAGTGTAATAGACTCCATAGTCGCAAAGGTCGTAAAGGTGATCCTGGTCTATGTGTCAGAACATGACGGCCGCCATGGGGACGTCAATGCGGATGAGCTAACCCTAGTACACTTGTCAGTTGATGACGAGAAGCCGTAGCCCTCTGTACTAAACAATGGAAAATAATGAGGTCTTCGAAGCTGTTGAACAACTATTTCGAGCCAGAGACAGGCCAAACAATTTCTAAATTGGTACAGGTACTTACACTCGGGTTACTACGCAGAGATGGGGATGTCGTGACAAAGGGTTCCGCTCTCAGAAATGGACTCGGAATACTAACAGGCTGTTGAAATTTTTAAAGCATGGGTTACAAAAGGTACGATTTTAAGTGTTTATAACTGTTTATTAATTAGCTTGCATATCTAATCGAATTTAAAATGCATTTAATTGAAAAAGAAAGAATAGAGGTATTCATGATGATTGACTTCGGAGATCGATTACGTACTTAAGCAGTAGTTGTTAATTTATTTAACGAAACTTGATCGTCCGCCAATTAACCAATCTACTGTAAGCAATATTGAAAACAAATTCAAGGAGTTTGGGATCTACCTGAGGGTCGACAATGTAAGGTATTTGAAGATATTAAATTAAACATCTTCTTGGCAATTGAAGACAATCTTCACGTCACTCTGAAACAAATATTAAGGGACTATGGCGTTAGATTAGGATCTGTTTCAAGCGTGTTTCGAGTAGCAAAGTATCACCCTTACAAACTACATTTGGTACAGAAGTTGCCAAAAGACGAATGCGATCAATGAATCCAATTCTGTGTGTGGAAGTAATTATAATACAAGACAACAATGCACATTTCATCGAACATATCGTTTCTTTCTGACGAAACGACGTTCTCCCCTCATGGTTCCGTCAATAGACAAATCTCAGCGTCCGCAGAAAATTAATGTGTGGGCGAAAATAGTTGGTACCCGAATTCTGGGACATTACTTTATTGAAGTAACGGGAAACGCTACTTAGAGTTTCTTCAGTTCGAATTGATTCCTGCTTTAGCTGTAGCCTTTCTCAATCAAGAGGATGCTGATCTATAAAATAATTAAATTTGGTTTAAGCAAAATGGTGTACCTTCACACTATCAGTGTTCGAAGGCTTTTACACGCGAGTTTCCCTAACAAGTAGATCCGAGGGGAACTATCAAACCCCATAAATGATTTAAAGGAGCGAACACGTAACGAGATCTATTTAATTTCTCCAGCAATGTTGGAAAATGTCCAAGAAGCAATAATTTATCGGTTTCGAAACTATTACGAAGGGGTGTACGTAAATGTTTGAGCATTTGGTTTAACGCTTCAGTGGAAAATTATGGGACCGTGATCTTCTATGTACCTTTCACAAATATTAAAATCCGAACTTTGATAAAAGTTTTTGTGAAAAAAAAAATCGCATTTGTTACAATTTTTTAGCAGTTTTGTGCTTATTTTAGTGTGATTTGTTTATAATGTATTTCTTTAATTTCCTGCTACAAAGTAAGATTATGTGCAAAATACAAAATACAAATTTTTGGGAATCTCGCTTATCGTAATTCGTTTGTGTATTCGCTTTAGTGATTCCCCTAACATCACAAAAGCATTTCTGCATACGGATGTGATTCAGTCATTTTTGGATTGGTTTCTCGTAAGTGTTCATAAGTTACTATAAGTGTTTATTGGGGCTTTCTGCATCCGAAGGCCAGCAGGATCCTCCTACAAATAAGTGGGGTCACTATACATATTGTGCAAGGAGGAAAATCTGGTACCTTTGTAATTTTTGCAAGTGTTGGTTGTGCATGGAACATATTACCGCATGTTGCTGTGAACGCGCAGAGGGAAATTTACGCCTAATGATGAACTTGTTTACCGCCCCTTATTTCGTGTGGAGGCTCTTTTAAATATTTATACTTAGGTTTTTTTAGTAAAATAGTTTGTTTACTGTTTACAAATAACACTATTTTAATTTTTCATTGTATAGAATATTGTGAATTACGTTTTTAAATAAAAGTATTAAACACGACATGTTTTTCTTATTAAATCTTACAAAATCCCGAATCTTTTTTTCTTTAAATTTATTTACTCATGTTGAAACAAACAAACTGTAGTTTATACTAAACCGAAAAACAGTTAAAAAACTACACAGAATCTTTTTGTACGTATTCCAAGCATGGGCCTGACAGGCCTCACCCGTTCGTTCGTGTTATTTTGAAGCCACCCGTCCGCTGGAAGGTTAATGAGTATTTCAGTTTATTATCCACCTTATTTTTACTCAAGCTATTAATTTTCATGTTTTATTTCATTTATGTATTCATAATAAATCTGCATATAGTGGGTTTACTGAACAGCTTATTTAATCATCCATCCAAATCCGTAAAGATATATAGGGAGTTATATTTGAAATAATAGACTTGTTGCAATTTCCGCTCAATCCGGAAGTGATACCGCGTTGTAGCGTAGAATTTCTACTAACTGAAGGTTGCTAGAATTTTATTGAATTTATTCCTGTCATCATGAACGCAGTGTAATAGATTTCGGTATTATATGTACATCTTAAATTGTCTTATTTGTATCTTTTCAACGTAAAGAAGGTATTTGTTACAGTGTCAAATCAAAATACATTTATTTAGACTTCATCGCAGCGGGAATCCGATCTTTTCTATAACGGCCTGAGGTCTTAACTCCTCTAAATACTTACACATAACGTTGAGATAGAAAGGACGGCTTTCACCATCCCCTTCGGTGTTGTAGCCGACGCACGTGTAATTTCCCGCCGTTGACCTCGAGACGCCCTGAAGGACAAGACTCTGGTCGCTCACGATTATTCCGGAAGCCACGTTATGATGAAGTACTCTCCCCTTAAACAGAAAATTTATATGTTAACAAAGGAGGCAAATTAATTCGCGGTATATATAGTTAGGCTGTTCTATAACGAGAACAACAACAAACAACTGGATATGCTTGTGCGGTGTAGTACCGCTAAGCCAATTTATCTAACAAGATTATTGATACCGTGGGCCAACAGCCCATGAATAAACATACATATATTTTGTTTGATTGAATATACAAACTGTTTGATAGAAGCTTGTGGTATATTTTCAAACATCTATAGCTGCATAAATTCCGTTTAGTTGTTTACAGCTTTAAAATTGTAGAGTACCATTCACGTGTAGATAGTAAATTTACACTAGATTGATGAAATAAGTAAAATACAATATCTAAATATACAGCCTACCGCTAGTAACAGATACTATTCTAATCTGTCACAACTAGAGGAGAAAACTTGATCCTAGTCAGATGCTCTTTAATGGAATGACACAATGTTGTTAGATACTGTGTTAGCTTAGATTCGAGAAACTAACGTGGTGAAAAAGTTCTAGTATCCTGCGTAAATATGGATATCCCACAAAACTAGAATTTTTGTAGTTGCATGTCAACTGCTTCAACTGTTACTAAAAGTAACAACATAACAAGCCTTAAAACAGACATTATCTACCAAAAACAGATAAATTAAAAGAACCTGCCATATCTATAACCTGGGCAAATATGTGGTAACAGCTAGAGGCGCGGCGAGCGCATAAAGGTTTACACATAAAATAGAAGGTAAGAAATAAATTATAAAACGTGCTGAAACTCTTACCGTTTTAAAAGTGTTCCGTGAAATCACAAACTGCGTAACATCTGTTAAATATTTGAATCATTAGATATGTTTCCACAGCTGTTTCACTCAAGTGAGTACGACGTGCGGAATAAATGTTTTTTAATGCCGAAAACGACTGTTCGACATCTAGCGACGCTATATTTGCATATTTAAAATAATCTTTGAAACAACTTTATGCATCTTCACACGCACCTTCACAAATTTGTCTTAAGATAAGAAAATCAGAGTCTTTCTCGAAAACACTTTTAAATTTTCGTATTACACACCAATTTGTTTCGCCTTCTACAGCGCATAACTGTGCGTGAACATCATTCACAGTTTGAACAGAATCCACTAGTGCCGCAAGATTTAGAGTATGGATTTTACACGTTACATGTAAGAAGTTACCACTGTGTTCTTTAAGAGATCGGCTCAAAGAACGCATGTTTGCGGCACCATCACTCATAAACATTAAAAGTTGCTTAGTTGAAACTTCAAATTTGTTCAATGAGTTCAACACCACCTTTAAAATCTCATCGGTAGTCCAATTTATAACTCTTTTGGAAGCAAGTAAGAAGGAGGATGACAGTCGATGTGGTTCCATTGTACGTACCATTACATTAACCACAGAATGTTTTTGACGATCTGTTGTTTCGTCCACACACAACCACAGTTTTTTATCTTTCAATTCCGTTTTCATTCTTTTTTCTATATGTTCGCGAGCAAATGGCACTACATTTCGTATCGATGTCTGACTAGATAATTTACAGTCCGCATATTTATTCCAGAAGGAGACAAATGCTTCTTTGTCTGGTAGACGAAACGATAGATTACATAAAATAAGAGTAACACATAAATCAAATGTAAATTTTTCTTGGTCTCGTATGCCACTTTTTGTAGAAGAATGCTGTTTGCTCTCGATGTGACGTTGACAATGGCTTCTGGACCAACACATTAAAGGGATTTTACAAACTAGACATTGAATTTTAGCGTCATCAAAAATTAAGTCCGGCATGTCCACTATAAAGATTTTTACTGTGTCTGCCATTGGTCGTTTTCGCAACGTACCTAACTGCGACATTTTTAAAGCAAACATAAGCGTACAATTACGAAATAAGTTACGACAGCCTACATATACACAGAACTACTCGCATACAGCACCACATATCTACTGCACTGACTGTTACCGCTGTTTACCCAGACTACATATCTAATTAACTTGTAACTTTATTGTTACGCGGTCTGTTTATTTGTACGGCGCTGTATGCGCACGAATATTTATTCCGATTTATTACAACATTGAGAGCTTCTTTTAAGTTTTTTTTTGTTGTGTACGATTTTTAGGCGTATCCTCGACCGAATGAAATTTTTCTTCGCCCCTTCCTTCACGAACCGTGAACAAGACTAGACGTGAGTGGTTGATTTCTGTGAAAAAGAGTGCTTAATTACCTTGAATGGGTGAGTACGTTTAAGCAATCTCTTTCTTACATATTCAATTGAACTATATTTGTGGTAATATTTTATTGTAGCTTAAAATTTTGTGAATTTTCTTTTATCGCTCTTGTTCTATCGTTACCTTATGGCACAGCCATCTTGTCGAGCCTCGTGCAAGTGTTGAGATGGCTTTCTCTCTCATCGATTTTTAGACATTTAATTGTTGGAGAATCTTTTGAAAGCTATGATATTGCTTGATGTATTGTATCAAACTAACGAATTGTTTTAGGAGCTTTTATATATTTCCAAATTTTGAAGTTATTGCAGATCTTTCTTTCTTTTTTTTTAAAAGCATTCGCTTTCGTACATTGTATAATTTGTTGAATGGCTGGAGTCTTCCTTCTTTTTCTTTCTCTTCTTTTGACTTGCATTAAATAAATTACTAGTTAAATATTTTTTTTTTGTTTGATCGCCATTTAATAATTTTTGTTTGATAAAGTATAATAATAATAACAATAGAAATTCCTTTTTTACCCAACAGCAAAATTGCCAATTACGGGATAAACTTAAAACAATAAAATACATTAAACACTGTACACAGCACAAAAATCAAACAGTTGCCTTACATTTAGTACACAATAAGTTAGCGTAGATACAAAAAAAGAAACAATTTAAATTAAAGTGAGTGGGGTGGATTGTGTTTATTTGCATTTTTTATCATGTGACAAACAGGTGCTTCCACTTAAATGTTGGTGTTTGCTCTTGGAACTCTAGAGGTGATGAAGGAGCGACTATTACAGGTAGGCACTGCAAAATTTAGTAATGATAGAAGAGCTGGAGAATCTATTTTAGGTTTAAGAACATTCGAAGGGAATTCGACGCTTTGCTTTTCCCGACGGTGTGCTAGGGAAGTGAAATCATGTCTGGAGAGTAAAGTATTGTAGTTAGTGCCCTTGCTGGGGTAAGTGTTGTCCATTTTGAAGGGTAGGTATTTCAAAACCCTTTTTTGAACGCGCTTAATCAGTAAGCCTTGTTATAGGTGGTAGGTATACCACACAACGGGAGCATATTTAGACTTGCACCTCACAAAAGCATAATACAAGCATTTCATCGCATTTAGATCTGTAAATTGACTGCATGAGCGAATAACAGATCCAAGAAGTTTGGAGGAAGCAGAGGATATAAACGTTATGTGGTCGGTGAGTGGCACTCTATTATTGAATGGAGGACCCAGGTCTTTTTTCGAACTACGTAGAAGGGGAGTAGCGCTGATGTTGGAGTTGTAATGTTTGACCGTGTGAGTATTGCCATAAGATAAAGCAAATCATTTATTGATGTTTAGTGTTAAATTGTTGTTTGTACTGTAGATGTGAAAAAGTTCAACATTGCTTTGTATTTGTGCATAGCAAAAATTAGTAACGGTGGTGTATATTTTGATATCATCAACAGTATCATTGGATTCGACTTTTGATCACCTTTCCAAAAACGTAAACATGCACAGGGTTGTTCTATTTAAATAGGAAAGTTGATGTCACTTCCGGTGACACCAGAAGTATAACTGAAGTGCCAATAACGTCAAAAGATTGTTCACAGAAAATAGCAATCGACTTTTTTTTTTAAAGCTAGCTTCTGTCATTCAAAAGTTAATATGGGGTAGGAGGGATACTTTAGGTTCTCACTGTATTGTAGTGGGACTTATTGGAATGAAGTGCGTGCACTTAAACCTTAATTCATTAATTTTATTATTTTAATGTCAATATTCAACGTTGCATTTGCAGAATTGGGATTATTTTCGGTTATTATTCAATTCTGTCATTTTGATAATTTATATTATTAACCTTTTATTTCTTAAAAAAAGACTCCATTAATATTATTTTGCGGGGGATAATCAAAGTTCCGAGTTATTTTCAGTAATTTACATTTTAAAGTTATTTTTTGTAAAAATGACAAGAAACTCACATACAACACATATTATTTGGAATCCAGTCATCAAAATCCACAACGTAATCTACAGTATTGAAAATGAACATCGTAACGCCAAATTCAAAAGTATCAAGTCGAGTAGAGATAGAAAAATAATTTTTCTGGCAGAAGACATTTTTTTCGACTTATCATTTAGAAATTTAATTTAAAACAAACGTATTTGAAACTGTAAACTTAAAAGTATTAAAAACTTGTTAAAACCAAACAGAAACAATTTAAAGAAAATAATCAAGAGGATTTAATTAATGAAGCCAAGAAGACGACTAGAGGAGTTTATTATAAGAGGATATGGAACATTCACTAGAAAGAGGAAATCGGGATTCAGAAGAGGAACTTAAAACGACACACACACCACACACATATTAATGTTAGTAAATCTAAATCATTTTGTAAGTAAAAAGTTGAAAATAATAAACGGAAATTGATCATTTAATTTAACATTTTAATTGTAAGAAAAAAAACATCTCAGTATATAAATCATCCTACAGGATTTGATTGGATTAATTTGGAAAGAATTCTAATAATTCCCTTGTAGTACAACATCCCCATTCATTTCAAAGATAGCACCCCACACCAATATAATAATTAACTGGTAGTAGGTATAATAATGGTCTAAATTCTCACAGGTCTCCTTTAATAAATCAATGCTACCGGTTTCGAGCAAGTTACTTTATCATCGTGCAGGCTGAAAGTCATCCAATGTTAAAATTATTTTTCTAAAACATTGTAACTGGTCAAAAATAAAGTCTAGATTTGTCATTTTTTTATGTAAATGTATAAAAGAAAATTGAAAATATAATTAATGTAAATAAATATTAGTCAAAATAAAAGTTAATAATCTATAGTGTAAACTGCAATATATATAATTTAGATCACAAAAACAGAAAGGACTATATATGTAAAATTCTAGAAAAACAATTCCTAATTATGAAAATACTCAGTTAATTTACGTGGTTATTGCGTTCCAATTGTCTTAGATTGTGTTCATATTCGTGTATCAGATCAGAGTCGTATGTATAAGCCTTAATAGCCTTTAGAACTGCCTGACTGTTGCTAAATATATTTATAATTGCGCTTCGTATCCCTTTTGCGATGTTCTTTATGGCCCATAGGTTTAAAGCAGAAGTCTCTGCTTGAAATATATTAGTGTGGGTTCCTTTACGCGTTCTGAAGTGGTAGTTAGGACCTCTAATGCCTATACCTATTCTCGAGCCGTCGAACCTCGACTATTAAGGTTCACCGGATGCTCACTCAGTACGGCTCAATGATCACCTTATAAGGCTGACCAAAATTGTATTGTATATGGATCGTGTCCTTTGCAATGTGCATTAGATAGTTTATGTTGGGATCTTCAAGGATTATAATAATAATAATAATATCTTATGAACACTAGCTTGTGAACAGCTCACTTCTTCGGCTATTTCACATTGGCTTTTCTCTTGTTTGCGTAGAAAAACAACTTTATGTGCATCGTCTATAGACATTTTTGGCATTTTACTACAATTTAATAATCTGACCTCCGATCTGCATCCGACTACTCAATAATTACAATTACTTTTATTATAAAAAAAATACTTGCAGCAAATAAAAAGTACTGAGCACTAATAAATATTTTTCGAAACACTATACAACAAAAGTGCTCCACGAGAAACAACAACGGACTGACACACTTCAATTAGAAACATCTTCGCGTTTTACCTGCAAAAGCTCATGCTTTCGTAAAATGCAAATTGTTCTTTTATTTTAGTAAACTGTGTTTGGGCGCTGTGCTTAGATGCGCATTAGTAGGAACCACATAATAAACATATATTTATACACACTGTTTTACATATTTAATAAGGAAATATTCTTGGCTTCTAGACACCAACAACTTTTCGTATTTAAAAGTGTTTGACAGTTTAATTTCATAACTGGAAGCTTATTTAGTGAAGATTGTTTTTGAGCAAAAAACTGCAAACCTTGAGAAGGTTTTGATTCCGATTCAACGTATCGGTTCATTTAGTCAGATTATATGGATAAGGTGTTGGTAGAAAACTGATTTAGAAAATTAAAATACCTTCCTTAATGTTTCGAAATACACATAGATACTTTACATTTTAACTCTTTACCGCAAGGGAACTTGAAGGTAGTGTTTTGCCGACTATTTTAATAAGCTGTTAATGTAATTAGAAACAAGAAGGAGATTACTTTGCGTAATTATAGAAATAACGCTTGGTTAAAATCTACAATTCAGCATCAGGGCAATACTATTATGAGGTGTTTAAACAAAATTAGGGTAACGAAATAATTTACGACAAGACGCTAACTTACGTTCTGTCTCCATTCGACTTTATAGACGCTAGGCTGAGCGTTCATGATGCAGTCAAAATAAACGTCGGTGCCCTCTCTGATGGCGTCCGGATTAAGGTTGGTGCCCAGGATTATCTCTGCCTCCGGGGTATCTGCAACAACCAGTTCTAATTATAAGAAGTAGAAGCGTTCCCGGAAGATAGTGAAACTGTCATTTAACTCCATATATACCCAAGCTCCCAGAAATAGTCCTTTAGACGGAAAAGTAGTATTACAACAGCCGACGAACGGTGAAAGTAAATTCCCTTAATTCGGTAATAAGTTACACCCTAACTGTAGGTCGGATCGCTCTTTTGCACTCTGTCGCTGTTCCGGCAGGTTAAATTTTTTAAATTATCCTAATTAAAGAGATACATTTTTATAGATAGGGACACGGCGTTGGCGTGATGTCTGATATGGAGTAATTATAAAGTAGAATAAGTTTTGCATATCTCTCTTTAGACGACAACTTTTCTTTAGCCATTTAGCTGTGTCAGGTAGCGTACGCTCGCTAGATGTTCGTCGTTTGAAAACGCTTGCCGTAAAATTTTCTGGTGAGTTCACACGCGAAACTGTATTTAATATTTTGATGTTTAGTTAGACAAGACGCGAAACGCTAGCGTTCATGACTTTCGTTAATGTTGTTCTGGTGCATATTTTCCGACGACATCTTGTACCTTAAACAACAGCTCGTTTACTGTACGGTACTATATGAAAACTGTTTTATTGTGTGTTTTATTTTATGTTTTAAGTTTAGTACACTCATGTACGAGCCCTAACAATTATATATTGGGACAAAATAAAATACATATATAATTCAGGGATTTGGCAGTTTATTTTTTTTTCTAATGCTTTTTAAATTTAATACTATGTAATTAGTTAATTAACAACAATTGGGACCAAGCAGGAACACAAAAAACAAAAACACTTATTCTATCATCTCTAATTAACAATAAAAATGTTCATTTTCTGTGTCAACTAAATATTGGGATAGGGCACGAATTTTTATTTTCAAAATGGTGTAACATCGCCCTTATACTTTATGACCGCTCGAATTCGGTTGGGTATTGAATTAACTAAGGATCTGCACTTTTCAGGAGCAAATCTATTCCAAATTTGCTCTATTTTGGCTCTAAGTTCTGGTAATGTCCGTTGTGGGTTGTTCGTCAATGTTTGTTTCATTTTATGCCCACACTGTTTCAATGATATTAAGGTCAGGACTGTTGGAAGGCCAAGAAAGAACAATTACGTTGTGGTCGCCAAACCACCTTTTTGTGGTTTTGGCCACAACACATATATATATGTATATATAATTATATATATATATATATATATATATATATATTCGCCAACATTTAAGGGGGGATTCCGGTTCGTGGGCGTTAAAATGAAGGAAACTTCGCCAATTTTTTTACGGCAAACTATTGCGAATTTTGGAATGCGGTTTGCGGTAGTTTATTAACCTAGAAATAAGCTTTCTTTTAGTATTTTCTTTTAGTCCAAAGTTCGTTTATTTACAAAATATATGATGGTAAACACAGCACTGCAGAAAATGCATTACAAATTGGCTGGCATATTTCCGACCAAACGAAGGATCCGATTTTGACCAAATTTGGCAGGATGATAGCCAATCGATCTCTCCTGGGTCTGAAATTCCGAAATGTGCAGAAAAAAAAAATGTTTAAACAAAATGACGGGTGTCCAAAGTTGAAAATTTGAAATTTTCCTTTTTTTTTGTTTTTGAGGGTCCTTAAAAAATATTCAGTTGTTGAAAAAGTATAATTTGTGAATTTTACACCCAGGAGAAATCGGTTGGCTATCATCTTGCAAAATTTCATTCAAATCAGATCGTTAGTTTGGACGCAATCATGCCAGGAAATTTCGAAAACATAGTTTTGAGAAAATTTAATTGTTAAAGGTTTTACAACGTTGCCACGCAAAAGTTTTACGATATTTTATTCATCTCCTAAGCCCGGTGCATAAAGGATATTCTCCTCCGATTCATGCAAGTCGTTCTCCCGCAAATGTCGTTCCCTTTGTTCGATGCGAGCCTTTTTTGCTACCTGCCGCCGGAGCGTTCGTGGGCGGCACTCAGGAGCGCTCTGCTCGGGAGCGTTGCACGGTCAACTTTGAACGGCTGTAACTTCGTCAATTTTTGAGCAACAGCCATGAAATTTTGCGTACGTATGTAGAATCGACTCCTCTACGATAAGCAAAACGACGAACCGGAATCCCCCTTAACTTCGCGATACCTGGTAGCATACTGTTTTGCAGTATTTGTTGATATGTTGCTCTTTTAGGAAATTTTACAGTGAGTTTTAGGCAATCCTTATGGAAGGCCTCATGTTTAGTGCGAAGCACGCGTTCGCGGTAATCACCAATGTATACGTCGAATTTCGATTCGTCGCCAAAAATTGCTATTGACCAATTTTCTAGCGACCAAGATAGTTTAGACTTTGCCCATGTGCGCCTAGGTTCTTTTGTTTTTCCATCTACGGTGGCTTTTCCTTTGCCTATAAGAACACTTTTTTTTTAAATACACTTTTAAATTGTTACTTGTAATTCAACCTTATGAAATTTTAATCCACATTTTTGAATCCACTGGCGACAGCATTTTTCGTGATTCCATTCAGCCGTAACTTGCCTTAGAGGATTTCTTCGGCCTTTTTCACATAGTTTTACTAATATTCGTTTATCCCTATGAGAAACAAATTTTGGACAACCCGGACTTTTGCCTTTTTATCGAGGATATTTGCAGTTTCTCCATAATGATTAATTACATTCCACACTGTAGTTTTAGGAATACTAAGTTCATTCGCCACTTTACGTATTGTTTCATTGTGGCAATAATTTTTAAGCACTAACTCACAAATTTTGGAATTTGTATAGACACCATGCACCATTTTGTTCCATAAACGCAGCGATTCACTCAGTACAATAAGAAAGCAACTGCCGATTAATCTGGCGTTTCATTCTGCGTTGTTTTCGCAGCTCACTTGGCTTATTTTGTTTCATTTTTGACAGCTACTTGATACTGTCCCAATATTTAGTTGTCATACATTTTCGTTACCTTTACAAGTTATAAGGTTTGTTATTCAGAATCAATAAGTATGTTTTGTGATTAATTGACATGTAAACCATTGCTTATTCACCATTCTTATAATTAATAAAAAATAATTAAAAGAAATTAACTGTCGAATACCCGAACTACACATGTACGTATTTTATTTTGTCCCAATATGCAGTGCATTTCAGACACCGGCCATAAGTATTTACATAGTAGAACTTTTATGTGATGTTAATGGTTTTCTTACGAGAAATGTTTGATTAGGTTTTTGCTTTCTGGTAGTTGAAACAATTTTCATGAGATTTTGACACATTTTATGCCATGGAACACAAAAGTCAAGTCGGAATTAAAGAAAAAAAAAATGCAACAGCTTTAGCGGCAATTTCAGGAATTTTTAGTAGAGATGATGAACTTTGGCAAATTGTGAACAGGAAAGGCATTTTATCTCAAACGAAATTGACAAATAATGGATTTTTTCAGAGTAGGCCGATCATTCCGAAAATTTGCACAATGCCATAGCTTTTCATTCTGAACAGTAGTAAACGAAGAAAGTTTTTGCTCAATTCTCAAGGCCTACTTGATTTTAGGGAATCGGAAGTAAACTAAAAATAAGTTTCAGACCAAGCAGGGATTATTTCCAAAAGGTTAAATTAAGATTCAAAAATTTTTAGTTCTGCACACCTCCTTTAACGTCAATCCTGGGACACACTGTTTATTATCCAGCATATTTAAAGTTTTGGAGAAGATTGTCTTTGATAGAATCCTAACATTTCTTGATAAACATAAAATATTGAACACCTCTCAGCACAGATTTATAAAAGGTAGATCCACAGCTTCTGCTACAATAAGTTTCTTACCGAAGCTCTATGAAACTATGAATTCCGGAAAGAAACGTTACTCTTTATTTACGGATTTCTCCAAAGCTTTTGATCTTGTCGATCATAACTTTTTACCGCGTAAGGTAGATATGTATGAATTGAGAGGTGTTAATACATAATTGGTTGACATCATATTTACTGGGTTTTTTTAAAAATAGTACATCACAAGAGCAAGCTATACATTCTAGGGTTCCACAAGGTTCCATATTGGAACGTCTACTACTTCTAATTAATTTCTAATAATATTTGTAAATGACTTGCTAACTGCGAGTACTTTAGAGGATTTCGTTATGTATGCAGATGGCAACTGTTTTTTGCAAGCAGGTAAACATTTGCTGGATCTTACATCTAAAATGCAGTTAAAAATAAATAAGCTTGTTGAATGGTTTTCATTCAATGTCATGAGACTTAATGTTGACAAAACGGTATTTATAAATTTCACTACAAGATGATCGGTGACGAACAGTAGCCAACTTTTAAGAGTTGAGGGAAAGTTTATCCGGCAAGTACAAAATACCAAATTCTTTGGCTTACATATCGAAGAACATCTGTCTTGTATGGTATTGTATTTTGGGGAGCAACTTTGTTGAGTACTAGAGCCGTTCGACTTCAAAAGAGAGCACTGCGTACCATGATGGGCGGTTCTAAGTGTCACTCGCGTAAAAGGCTGTTTAACCAATTACATATTCTACTGTTGCCATACTTGCACATGTTTAACGTATTACTCGAACTTAAAAACCTCGATGCCAATATACCATACAATAAAGATTTTCACAACTACTCCACTACTACTGCTAATAGTTATAGCATTCCGATTCACAAGTTCAGCTTATTTGAAAACAACCCCATGTACATTGGAAAGCTAAATTGCCTCCTGCTGTGAAAAATATTACCAATACAAATTCGTATAGACGTGCACTAAGAGAGTCTTTTTTACGGATTAGTAATTTTATTCCATACAAGAATACCTGTACCATTAATTCTTTTGATGCATTATTATTATCATAAAAAAGTCAAAAGATTTCCTTTACACGATGTACACCATCTTAAGCTAAACATAATACGTATAATCCTTTTTTGTAGCAAGAAAATTCAAAAAACACTCCAGCTTAGTCCCCAGCCAATAATTCCGTACATAATTTTAGGAGAAAACTGACCAATAATAATAATAATAAGTTTTTAAAATATGAAGACTACAACTGTTTCTCAAATTACTCATTGCCTAACAAATTTTATGTAGTAACCAAAAATTAATGCCAACATAGCTCATGGTAGTGGAGGAATCACTCCAGACAAAAACAATGCAAGCAGGGGAAATAGCACTAACACTCGGACATGTTTCTGCCTACCCGGCGTCATCAGCGTGGTTTCGAACGCTATTTTCTGCTGCTTATAATGCGTTCACCTCCCAGCTTATGCAACTAATTTCCAAAAACAAACCGGAATGCAGATGGTTTGTTGGGGGAGTGATTCCACCAATACTATGAGCTATATTAACGTTGGTTATTGTTACCAAGCACTTTTTATATCCGTTGGCACCAGGTGGTGCTAGGAAATATTTCAGTTCTGTTTTTGGAAATTAGTGGCATAAACCCGGTAGGCAGAAGCATGTCCATGTGTTAGTGCTATTGTATCTGCCGGGAGTGATTACGTAGGTCGTTAACATTAATAAACCCTGGAAATGCACCAATGTGGAAGAAAATAGCCAGTGGTAGCGATTGAACAAATAATTACGAATAGAAGTTCTAATCACGGTAATTAAAAAGATCTTATCTAGTGTTCTATGTAACTAATTTACTATCGAACAAAATAAAGTGAATTCATAAACTGGTAGCAACCTTATGTTAAATTGAAACTATATTCAGAAAGCGTGCTTTACATTCAATTCGAAATAAGCACTGCGATAATACGCTAGCGTGACTTGTGTTGAGTTACTACCGCAATTCCGTGGCAATTGTGCGATTTTGCGTGCTACGATTGTTGTCGGTACTTGAGCGTTCGCGTCGAAGTTGCAATATCATATTCATCAGTGGTATTACGTGCACTTTTTGTGGAGTATTAGATTACACACTTGAACACGTAGATACAATAAGTGCAAAATATACATTTAGCGTGTATAATACTGCAATGCTGTATAGTTCTTGAGAAGTAAATTATAATTATGCACTTCATAAGTTTATTCAGTAGGGAGTAGTCCGAGCTAACTTGCCTGGCTCTGAAACTTGTAAAGAGCAGTT
This sequence comes from Dynastes maya, assembly GCA_029619315.2. Taxonomy (NCBI): domain Eukaryota; kingdom Metazoa; phylum Arthropoda; class Insecta; order Coleoptera; family Scarabaeidae; genus Dynastes; species Dynastes maya. The sequence goes on from JAROYE020000003.1 coordinate 32,391,008, forward strand.
TCTGCTTATGTATAGGAATGCAGCTTTTTAATAATCGAGCAAACGATACGCTAAAGTTACTATTAACTTTTTTAATAAAAGTATAAAGGTGTTTTTTCTTTTGTGGTTGTTTGTAATACTTCCTGGTGCACAGAGAAAAAAAGTTCTCGAATCAAACAAATATATATCTTTGAAATTATATATTTAAGTCAAAAAAGGTGTATTTGAGTGAAAGCGCATTTTTTAAGAGCAACAGATTGAATTTGTTTGAATGTACAAACGTTTTTGGTATAATTTTGTTGGGTCAAATACATATATGTCAGAATCGTGCACTTCGCACGTCGTCGGCAATTTCCGCAGGACAATAGCAATCGTAGTCCTAGTTTAGGTTATGTGAGGTGGTGGTTCGTAAGCAGTGAGATGTAAATGAAGAAAATAATAGGTAATAGGATAATGGATTTATATATTTTTATCATTGGATAACTAAACATTTCTGTATAAAAAAATAGTAAAACAGTTTCTACAGATTGGCGAATATCGGAATTCCTGTTTGTATTAGGTATTAGCGGAAATTACAAACATCTCGCCGATATCGTTTTCAATGTTAGCAGTTTAAATAAATTGCGATTCAATTCACCACGCATTTAACAATGCTTTGATCTTTCCGTTTCCATATTTTGTAACTAATTGCTAGTATATTTCCTCCTTTTTTAATATAACAGGTATTTCGCAAAGGCAAGTGATAAGACATTCTTGCGTGCGTAAGTTCGTTGAGGTATTTGCTGTTCTAACTCCTACCCTTTTGTCTTAATACCTAGTACCCTTCTAGCACCTAACCATACAGTTATCCCTGTCACTCGTTCGCGATTTTCAGAATTCCTACGAGATTACCGAGGTAGTATATCCTTTGCGAACAAAAGTAGTACAAGTATCACTTTAATCTTTATGTATCTGTACACACAACACACAAGTTATTTTGTGGTTACGTTATCTTCATCGAAATAGTGTTGTACGTATATAATTACAAAATTACGTATACATGGATAACACAGGCCAACAAAAATTTTTTTCTAAACAAATACATCCAAATCTTATGTATTTTTGGGTGCTGAAACCGTATCTGGTAACAGTTTTTTTTGTATCTCCCACAGTTCTCTCACAATATGACATCGATTATATTTCAACATTGGGAAAATTGGATATATAAAAAATAAAAATATTTAACTTAAACCCTACTTTTATTTAATTAGGCTACAATTTTTATCTATCACAACATATACCACTTGAATACAAATATTTTAGGTGCTTATTTTCTTTGTACTTCCTTTCCCTTTTCTCTGTAAAGCTTCTTATATAGCTTTTTCTACGATGCGAAGCACTATGTTGTTCTCGATGAAGTGACCAATAGTAATCACCCATCATGTTGATATTCCACCGTCCCTGGTACTGTTTCTTCATCACCCTTATGTCCTGGTGGAACTGTTCCCCCTGTTCTTCACTCACATCGCCCAACTTTTCGGGAAAAAAGTCAAGATGGTTGTGCAAGAAGTGGACTTTAAGGCTCATCAGACATCCCAGATTTTTGAAATTGCCAAACATATTAGCTACGATAAGCTCATACTTTGGGTCTTTCACATTGCCCAAAAACTTATCCACAACTTGCTTAAATGATATCCAAGCCTCCTCCTTAGCTTTACTAATTACCTTTTGATATTCTATGAAAGGCGTTAGTAAAATTTTTAGAGGACGAGATATGACGCTGCGTTTCAGTTCGCAAAATACACCCAGAAACCTTTTAGGCAATCCGAAAGATAAACCGGATGCGAAGGAAAGGTCAGAAATTTATAAAATCGCATGCAGTGACTGTAATAAAGCCTATGTTGGTCAAACGAAACGAGTGACAGGCACCAGATTCAAAGAACATATAGATCATTGCCGCTGTGGAAGAATCGAATCGGCAAATGTAGCACAACACATAAACGAAACCGGGCATAATATTAAATTAGAAAACCTCAAATTAATTAAGAACGTAACTTTGTCGCGAGAATTAGCCGCTTACGAAAGCATTTACATGAAAACAATCTGTTAAATAGAGGTAAAAGTTCACTTAGCCGCTCAACTCTGATGGATTTATTGAGTAGAGTAGGGGTAGAACAAGGCATGTTGGAACTAATATCTTCCCACAGCAATCGGTCGTACGGTTGACAATGGGAATGCACTAATTCCCGAAACGATTGTTCCGAATTACTCAAATAGCTTGTGTGGTGAGGAGTGCGCCGATGAAAGCAAGTTAAATTGAAATTGACGTTTTACCCAAAACAATGGAAAGAAACATTAAAACAGCCCAAAAAACGAAACAAATGTCAAGTTATTTATATAAAAATGAATTTACTTATAAGACTTGTTGATTTTCTTTTTTACGTTAACACAAGCCACCTTTTCTGGGTTAATATAATTATGCTTTAGGTCGGTAATACTTGCCGACAAATTGCATCTTCTACTCGAATTGAAGCGGTTCCATACGCGGTGGCGAAATTTCGTGTTGCACACATATTTGCCGCTCGGCGAGGCGAGGTAAAACGATAATGTTGCAAAAAGAAGCAAGATGTGAGAGAAAAGCAGGGTATGGAGTGGAACATTAGCGCCACTTGGATTTTATATTATATAATATCGATTCCCGTGAGTTTACTGCAGAACGCCATAAAATTTCTTCCTCCTTTTTAGTGCTGTAAAATCGAAACAAAATATATAAAAATGCGCTCGTAAACCGAGATCCGAACCGCCCTTTGTCGTTGCGCAAGCTGCGTTTCAATTTCGTTTCGTTTTCGGAATTCGATATGGTAGAAAATTTAATCTTTTGAGGATGATTTTGACAGACAGTAAAATATCAATATTATTTCTCGTTATTGATGTTGAAGTGAAATGTATTGCAGACATACTACTTCCAGGAATTTGAGTAAAATTTGAAAAACTTTGAAATATTAAATTCACTATCTTCTAGCAAAATAATTTTAAAGGTAATGGAGTTAAATGAAGATTACTTTCAAAAGCAGCCTAAGATATAGTCATAATGGAACTGTTTCTTGCAAGTTTGTTTTGCCCTACTTCATTTTGCTTATGAAAAAAACACAAAATAATTTATTTGAATTGTCTTGACTTTTTTGAGAGAGATTTAATTTTTTTTGTTTTTAATGAAATTTTGGATTTAGCTTATTTGAACGACCCTGAACAACTTTTATTCACAAGATTTTTTGATAAAAAAATCCCTTATACAGCTTCTTCAATTTTGCTGTTTATTTTAAATAGTAGTATGCTAGCATTTTATCATGAAGGGAAACATACCCTAAAAGTACAATTTAGTGAGGGGTATAGTCAGAAAAAATAAATTTTTTAAATCGATGATATACGTGGGTGACTCTGTTTCTAGTGAGATACGTTGAAATGGATGCCTATTTAGATAAAACGATATTAGGACAAATAAGCTTGTAGGTCTAGTGACTCAGTAGTGCAATGTCATTAAATGAGAATCAAGTGCGTAGAAAAAAGAAAATTATTTAGTTCGTAATCGCGATGGAATTGAGTAGAGAGAATTTTCGTGCATTAATCTACTACGATTTTTAATACGGTTTAGACGAAAAGCAGTGCATGGAACGCCTAACTTTAGCATTTGGCGAAGAAAAGCCTTCAAGGGCAACCATTTATCGGTGGTTTGCCGAATTTAAACGAGGTCGGAGTTTCTTAACTGATGAACAACCTGACACAAAACCAAAAACAGCTGTCACTGCAGAAAATGTTGCTCGTGTCCAGAGCGTGATTACCGAAGACCCACACTGCACATACAGTACGATCCAGATGACATTAGGGATTGGATCCGCAGCAGTTTCAAAAATTTTGCATGAGGAACTGCGGATGAAGAAAGTTGTCTGTCGTTAGGTGCCACACCACTTAACGGAATTCCAGTAGTCAGAACATGTAAGAGCCAACAGGAAAACTCTCAACATGTTGGAAAATGACGGTCATCAGATTTCCAAAATTGTAATAGGTGATGAGACCTATATACCATTTTATGACATTCCAACTCGATAGGAATCCCCATGAAGACGATCCAACACCGACAACACCAAAAAAGCAACGCGGCATGAAAAAGTTATGTACGCTGTTTTCTTCAGAAGCACCGGTTTGGACAAAGCCATTAAGTTAGAAGAACAGCGCACAGTCACTGCAAACTGGTACATTAATAAATGTTTGCCTGGAGTTTTTGAAGGACTTAATGTAAGGGGTCTTTTGTTGCATCACGACAATGCTTCTTCGCATTCGGCGCGCGCTACTGTCAATTATTTGAGAGAAAAAAATATCCGCGTGATTGAACATTCGCCTTATTCACCGGATTTGGCGATGTGTGACTTCTGGTTATTCTTTAATTTAAAAAAACATCTTCGGGGCCGCAAATTTTCTTCAGAAAATGAGATTGATGCCGCAATTCATGAATATTTTGGTAGTATTCCGAAAAATGAGTGGTGAGCAGCTTTTGATTTGTGGAAAACATGATTGAATAAATGTATTGAGATCAAGGGGGACCACTTTGAACATTTATAACAAAATATTGTTAAATCTGTACTTAGTTTTGTTACATCTCACTGGAAACAGAGTCACCCTCGTATAAAAATACTGGGGTGCTGCCATCTAAAGTGAGACTGTATATTAATTAATTTCAGAATAGGCCCAAAAGTCAAATAGAGGTCCCGCGTTTTTCTGACATATTTGTATTTTAAATGAAAAATTTGGTATCACCTTCCGGTATAACCAGAAGCCACAGATGCGTATAATAAAATCTAGTGACTCTAAGAAGACGAAATAATGTTCATTGAAGGTAAGTTTACAATCAAATGTCACTCCTAAATCCTTTATATTATCACAACGATTCACTGCAATATTATTAATACAATATTAATGGTCTATTAAGGTAGATTTACGTGAAAACGATACAATGTTACATTTCGATGTGTTAAGGTTGTGACCGTTGTCAACACACCATAGGTCAAGTATATCTAGCTTATTTTGGAGATGTGCAGTCTTCGGGAGTACTGATTCTTGAAAATAATTTTAAATCATCTGCGAATAATAGTTTACCACTATCTAACAATGGAGGAAGATCATTTAAAAAAATTAGAAATAGTAATGGACCCAAATTGTTACCCCGCAGTACTTCAGATGTAGGCGCGAAATGACTTGAACGATGGCTTTTATAGCTTATACAGGGCGTCACACGGGAGAAGGACGTTTTTTAATAAAAGAATATTCAGAAAATTTGCAAATTAATGTATGTTTAGTGACATGTAATTAAAACTCACTAGTTGCCATTTTTATGTAGGGCAGACTTACGCGTGAAAAATAATGTCGTTGAGGTGATGTCTATCATTTCGAATGCACGTTTCAATTCTCTTCTCAAAATCCTGCATCACACGGTTCAACATCTCTGGGGGGATGGCAGCATTTCTTCAGTGATTGCATTCTTCAATTGGTCAAAATTTCGCCGTTTGTGGACATAGACACGGCACTTGAGGTACCCCCACAAAAAAAATCACACACTGATAAGTCGAGGGATCTGGAAGGCCAAGGAACATCGCCAAAACGTGAGGTAAGTTGTCCAGGACATATACGCCGAAGAAGTGTCAGTGAAGCGGGCGCGGTGTGCGCTGTTGCGCCATCCTGCTGGAACCAAACATCTCTTAAAGGGATTCTTCGTCTTCTCAGTTCTGGTTCGAAGAACGTTTGGAGCATACGAATGTATCGAGCCGAATTAATAGTGACAGCGACATCATTGTCTTCGAAAAAATAGGGTCCAATAATGCCATAGGAGCCAATAGCGCACCAGACTGTCATAGACGAATAAACCATGCTGCAAGTCCCACTGGTCCATTGTTACTAAAATGTCGTCTTGTGTGGAGAAGAACTGCCTGTCATACGACCTTCCCCCACCACCGCGCTCTCAGTACTGCGCAGTTCAGAAACGTCCGTCTCCCGTGTGTCACCTTGTATTATAGGGTTTGAAAAGCGATTGCAGTAACGGAAATAATCCAATCGCCTCAAGTTTCATTAAAAGCCTAGAATGATTTAAACGATCGAACGCTTTTGAAAAGTCTGTGTATATAGCATCAGTCTGCTCGCCATCACCGAGACATTCCGACAAGAACTGCATCACTACAGCAAGATTCGATACTGCAGACCTTTTGCTCACAAAACCATGCTGATGTTCGAATAAGAAAGGTCGGAATAAAGGGTAGATATTCTTATACAAACAGATCTCGAAAATTTTAGTTATTAATAATCGCAATAGGTCGGTAGTTATCCACCAAGGAAATATCACCTTTTTTGTGAACAGGACTAACTCGCACAGTTTTCCATATATCGGGGAAAGTACCAGTGGATAAAGATAGATTAAAGAGAAAACTTAACGGCTCAGCTAAGACAGAAGAGCAGTGCTTCAGCATGAAGCTAGGTATATTATCATCGGCCAAAGTACACGAATCTTTAATGTTTTTTAAAGCATATTGAACATCGGACTTAGTAACACACTTAATGCTAATCCAAGAATTATTCCGAAGGGAGATTGGTTGGCGTCATTTAAAAGGTGGAAGGGGAGAAGCGCTAAATGTATTGTTGCTGAAGGGAGTTACTTTGCACATATTTAAAATAATATTCTAAAAATATATCATTTATTCTCAATAATATCAGCTTGGACCGCGCAATCCGCCAAATTTCCAGTTGGTTCCGATTCATACCTTTCCAGTGATTAATCAGTAACGCTGGCCACGAGCGGTACCGCGCATCGGCGTAGAATCAGTTCGGACCGAGAGGAACGGTAGTATTACTTCGTCTGCGGAGCAGTACGGACATTTTCGCTGCCGGTCATTTCCGCAATTGTTTATCTGCCCTAGAAAAATTATGATTTCGTCAGCAAAACGACCGCGGTCGGACAAACTTCGAAAATTTATTGCAGAAATTCCAGACTTAATATATGAAGGCGCTAAAATTAAATGTGTAATCTGTAAAATCCCGATAATGTGTTGGTCCAGACAACATTGTCTACGACACGTAAATAGTGAAAAGCATGTTTCAAAAAGAAATTGCGCACGAGACAATGAAAAATGTATATTTAATTTATGCGTTACGTTTATCGCATGTAATATACCGTTTAATTTACTAGAGAAGGAACCATTTATCTGCTTTTGGAATAACTATTCGGAGTGCAAATTACCAAGTCGAACATCGTTACGAAGAGTTGTGCCATCTGCGCGCGAACATATTGAACAAAAATAAAATCGGAGTTGAAAGATCAAAAATTGTGGTTATGTGCCGACGAAACAACATATCGGAAGAAACATTCTGTTCTTAATGTAATGGCACGCAAATTGGAACCTCATTAATCGGCACCTTCAATTCTATTAGTCTCCAAACGAATACAACAGTGTACTGCCGAAGTAATTTCAAAGTTAGTGTTAAATACATTGGACAAGTTTGAACTTTCAACAAACCAACTCTTGATATTAGTGAGTGATGGTGCTGCAAACATGCTTTCTGTAGGCCGGTCTCTTAAAAAGCATTCTGCTAATTTGTTACACATTACGTGTAAAATTCATGCTCTCAATCTTGTGGCGGATAGTATCAGAAAATGTTATCCTGAGGTAGACGCTTTAATAGCGCATACCAAAGCAGTATTTGTCAAATCACCGAAACGTATTCGCGAATTTCACAGACTGTGCCCACGTATACCAGAGCCACCAGAACCTATTCTAACTCGTTGGGGAACATGGTTGCAGGCCGCGTTTTATTATCATAAATATTTTGACAATTAAGAACGTGGTTTTACAATTCGATACAAAGGAAGCTGCCGCTATCCAGAAGAGCCAGTCGAAATTTCAAGATAGTCAGGTTAAAATGGATTTAAAACTCATTCACGACAATTACTTCGGGCTAGCAGATGCAATAGAAAAATTACAAAATCCTGCGGTGCCGTTAGAAGAATCTCTACAAATAGTGCAACATGTTCACGCACAGCTATGCGCGATTGAAGACGAAAAAAATGTTTCTGTTCTAGAAAAATTTGAAAGTGTTTTTGAGAAAATTCTGATTTTGGCACATTAAGACACATTTGTGAAGGTGCGTCAACAGAATCGTTAAGTTATTTGAAAGATTATTTTACTTACGCAAATATTACGTCACTAGATGTAGAACGTTCGTTCTCTGCATATAAACGCATTTTTTCCTCATGCCGTACTAGTTTTGCCGAAACAACAGTTGAAACATATCTAATGTTGCAGATATTTAACAGACATTATTCACTTTGTGATTTCACGGAGGACTCTTAAAATGGTAAGTGTTTGAGCACGTGTTATTTAATTTTTATTTAAAAGATGAGCGAAATTATTTGCGGCAGCAAACATCTCTATTAGCAGAATAACTTTAGTGGAACGCGAGGCCTGGTCGACTCTACGCTACTGCCCGGTACCGCTCGTGGCCAGCTTTATTAATTAGTTTCCGGTCGAACATCCTATGATAGATTGACAATAATTATTGTGCAGTAAAATTTATCACCCAAGTTATAAAGACATTGTTTCCTTTATATAATGAAATATGTAATGTTGTAGATGGAGCTTGTAAACTACAAAAAAACGTAAACGTAAACGGACAATAACTAGATTGCAGGAATACTAGCTAACCCATCTACGTATATGGGAGAAATGTTAACTTAACTCGAGATTATTATTGAATAAATCATTTAAAATTGCATTTTTAAGGCTTACTAAAAACTAAAGGTTTTCGTCCATAAATTCATTACAAAATATTTCATGCGACATCATCGCACGACGTGTATTTGCCAGCATACTACTACTACTTTTTCACGTCTAATAATCCCTATCAATTCGGCGAAACGAACGGAAAGCCGTGCTTTGTGCAGAACACGTAAAAAATTCGGAATTTGTCTTTGTTTTCCTCTTTCCGGCAAAACGTAAATTATGTTCGGATATATATGGGTGGAACATAAAACCTCCCTTTTTTGTGTAGTCGCTTAAAAAACAAGCTATTTTTAAACAGGAACTTTGTTCAATCCCTAGCTTAGCATTTTTCTCGCTTCCTGGTTTTAATTGCGATAGTGAAAACCTGGATGCCGGCGATACAGATATTTCCTTGGCAAGCAGTAGTTATATCTGTGCTTATTAAATTAATTTTACGGCTTTCAACAAAACGCTTGGTTTTAACGCTTATATTTTACATATTAATAAGCAATGTACAACATTTAATAAATGGTCATTTTTAGTATATGTAGTTTAAAAAAATGTAAAGCTAAATATAACCTACACATTTCTGCACTGGACACAAACATATCTAGTTAGATAACTGCAGTCGTTCGCGAAGGTCATCACAAAACCATTTTATATGTTATGGTATTATGCAACACGTAGACACCATTCAGCAGAAAATTATTCACATATTTGAAAAGTGAACTGATAGACTTATTGAAATGGTTTTTATACATCTGTATTTCTAGAACTAAACATGGATTGGGGAGTTGCTACACAAAAATGCCAGTAGAGAAACTTAAAAATTTTAAAGGTTTCAGAATTAATCATTCTTTAACCTTGCGTTGGTGTGGTGTATGAAACTTACGCGGCTGGCGTGGTTGGGTGTGACATACCCCACAGCAAAATACGTTTCGGAAAACTCAATACTTGAATGTCTGCATCAAAAGTACGAAGGATGATCGTAAAATAAGGTTCCCATATTTTTTAAAAATAGGCAGCATTCTTTATTTCCTTAACATTACACACCGTTTTAAAGGTAAAAACTTAAGCTATTTTTCGACATAATCGCCATTTTCTATCCAAGCATTTTTGCAGACGGTGCTCCAACTTCTCCATGTCGTAAAATTCTGCCGCCAGTCCTTTCAAGAATCTTTTCAATTGTGGTGTTGGAAATCTCAGGAATCCGAAGAGCGAGTTGAGGAATGGTGACCCTCCGATCTTCAAGCAGTATGCTCTCGACCTTTTCAACGGTTTCCTCTGAAAGTGATGGTCTTCCGCTCCGCTCTTCATCGTGAATTTCCGTCCGACCTCCAGTGAATTCCCTACACCAATTGCAGACGCGTTGAACAGCTATCCACTTTTCTCCATAAACTTCGGGAGTTCCATCGCAGACGGCTGCTTAGCCAACACTGAGCGGCGTAGCGAGACGGGAGTGGTACGTATATGGAGTGGGAGATCTGCTGCACACGCCAATGTTGTCGGATTTCACCTAATATGTCTTATTGCTGCTGTAGGGCTTTGAGAACCTTATTTTACGATCATCCTTCGTATATACTTTTCATTTGAAATGGTGTGTACTATTTAAAAAAATTGAAACAGTAGTATATATCAAAGAATTTATGACATAGTTCAAAAACGGCAGAAATGGCAACTTAAAAATCACCATATTTTTCTGAGATGAAAAAAAAATTAAAGAATGCTGAACACAAAACTAAACACATTTTTCTTTATTTACTTATTAAAAATAAACATTATAATGAATAATATATATATAAACACAAGTTACAATATTATTTACTGACTTTCTTCGTTGGCGCAAGTATTGCATCTGAAACATGCGTGTTCTAACCACACAGAATGCCTGCAAACATAACACACGTAGTGACTTTTTCTGTCTCTTGTCCTGGAACACTCCACGCATCTACCTTGTATTTTCTGACGTTTAGGCAAGGGTTTATTACAATCGGCAGGCTTATAGTCGGGTTTCTCACGCAGTTTTCGCGGCAACCGAGGATTGTATTGCCTTTCTTCCTTATAATCTGCTATCAGTGACAAACTAAGATTTTTTAAATATTTTCGACGCTTCAATTTATACTCATTATTGTTGATCTTATAGATCACTTGGGAGTTAATTCCACAGATATTCAAGAGAGCATAGAACACCATCAAGGGCCACCTTCTGCTGTTACGGGAAACGTCGTATGTACCTGATAACTGGTCAACGGTGTCAACCCCTCCCTTAGTAGCTTTGTAAAATGTGACTATTTCAGGCTTCCTAGCGTTTCCAGTGGATGAATCTATTGTGTCATCATGGTGTAGTGTTGATAGCAGAAGTACATTTTTGTTTTTTTTTTTTTGATATAAGATACTAAGGTTGTATTTTTTTGAAAAGCAAAAACTGTTGAATACCGTTCCCGATTCTTTGTATTGACCATAGTGGAGGGAATTTGCTTCTTATTTTTTCGGACAGTACCCACAGATGTTAATTGGTGTTTTTCAAGAAGTTGCTGCATCAATGGATAATTAGTGAACCAATTATCAAATGTGATATTTCGTTTGCTGCCAGATACTGGTGAAATTAGTGGTAAAACTACATTTGTAGGTCTTGTACTCAGTTTGAAAGGACCATCTGGTTGAGAACCACAATAAATTTCCAAGTTTGTGGTATAATAACATCTTGAATCGAGTAAAGCAAAGATTTTGATTCCATAACGAGCAGGTTTATTAGGAATATATTGTCTAAAAGGGCATCTACCACGAAATCCCTCCAATTTTTCATCAATAGTGAGGTACATGCTCGGTGTATAAGCAAACTGAAAGTTGCCAACTGTTCTTTCGAAAGCATCTTTAATTGGGGCTAACTTATCGATTTTGATTCTATCTACGCGTGGTGAGAAATTGGAAGCGTTTTAGAGACATAGTTCTCTTCAATATTGGGACATCTGTGCCGTCATTTGCCTAAAAACCTTCAAGGTTCCGCCGGGAGGATCAATGAATACCTGCTAAATAAAGTAGTCCAAATACAGCTTTGATTTCTTGCTGAGAGGTCTTTTTTACTACGTATTGGTGCTCATGGTTGTAACGATCACTTACTGAATTGATTTTCTCATTAGTATATCTTACAACATCAGCAATGAGTGTGTCTTTCATGAAGACCTTCCAACATTCAATTGGAGTTTTACCTTCTTTAGCGTGTCGTTTAACGCCAGGTAAATGACAAATTATATTTTCGGCTCTAGTGCGAACCGATCGTACTTCTACCTTCTTAGCCCATTTCGTTTCTTTATCTCTGCCCCAATAATATTTACCTAATGTATTCACGTCATTTCCATTTTCTTGTTCATTTTCATCTTCGTCGCCATCTTGTTCTGTGTCTGTGACATGAGAACTTTCACTAACATTATCGAGCTGCACTTCGCTTTCGGAATTAGATATATCCTCATCTTCATGGCCTTCTATCTCTTCCTACACTCTTTGCAACCTCTCTTGCTCCTTTTCGTAACTCCACATATTTATAACAAGTTTAAAAAATATAAAACTACGTAAAATTTGGAAAAAGATATTTAGCATCAACTAACCACTAACCCTTGTAACGTTAATAAACTGACGTCAGTGGTGTGTGACATACCCTTGCAGCATATTTTGACATTTATGTATGTCGGTAGAGAAGATATTATGAAAATAATAACGCTACACGATAAAATGATGTTAGAGTAACAGCTACTGAACACTAGAGGGCAGTAAGTTGTTGTTTTCGTAAGAAGTACCATTGTTTTGCATGCGTGGGGTGTACCATACTCCACCATACCAACGCAGGGTTCAAAGTAACATCCTTATACAGAATATCTCACGAGGAACTGCATCGATCGATATATGAAAGAATATATAGTTTATTTAAAATTATAAGAATATAACTTTGAACGGCTTAAATGCTGTTATTGCACCACCTGCGGTAATAAGTACCTGGATACGCAAACAAACTGTTGAGGACCGTAATGACAAAATTTAAGTGAATTGAATAGAAATGGAATTATGATTTGCGATATGCGTAACTACTACTAATTAATACTCCCACCGCTCGCCATCTAATCTGGCGTTTGCTATAGGAGAGTTGGTATATATTACATCTAATATTGAGTCTATGTATCATTTATTGTTAATCCTTACTGCTGTCATATTTGATTTTTCTCTCTTTACTTCACGAACATGTGGCGACCTTTTGCTGAAAGTGTTAGTGCTGATGATGGAGCACGGCAGAGAAAGCATATCAAAGCTATCAGAAGATGCAAAACAGATAATTCTCAATGTCCATCGTACCCTGATGGAAGGAAATAACGGACAACAAACCCTGAACATTCAACGAACGTCGCAATTAACCAAGGTGCCTTTTGGAACAATATATAAGATAATTAAGAATAACGCAGGTGCTCGAAAGCAAAGAAGTGACAAAGGAGCACCGAGAAAAATTGATGAGTATGAAATTGATACTATTAGGCAGCAAGTATACTCCTTGTACAGAGGAAATGTTGTACCTACACTAGACTGCTTACATAAAAGAATCAGTGATGAGTCTATAAATATTCTGTGTTCTAAAGCCACCTTGTGGCGGACGCTAAAGAAAGCTGGTTTTAAGTTTTCCAAAATAGATAAACGTCGCACAATTATGGAAAGTCCGAGGCTCCAGAAACTTCGATATGAATACTTAACGGCAATTAGAAGGTATAGAAAGGAAGGATGATTCATATGTTATTTAGGCGAGACGTGGTATGACACCCATGATACAATTTGCAAAGGTGGGGTGGATAGTTCAAGTATGTGTCAGTTGGACGCGCCGGTTTCGAGGGGGAAGAGAATAATTATTCCTCTTGCTGAGTCAGAAAAAGGATGGATCGGACAGCCCCGCTATTATCTGCTAAAAATTTTAAATCCTCAAGTTTAGATTACCATGAAGATATGACCTCATCTTTATTTGAAGAATGGTTTTGTGACACTTTGCTGCCAAATTTACCAAAAGAGAGTGTGATAGTGATGGACAACGCTCCGTATCATTCTCGACAGCAAACCAAAATTCCTACAAAATGTATAATAGGAAAAATATTAAAGAATTTTTAGAAACAAATGATTTATATTATGGGGATCATTATACAAAAAACAAATTATTAGAGGTGATGAAGACAAAAGAATATTTAAAGGATTATTATGTGGATAACAGAGCCAAAGAAGCAGGACATACAATTTTGCGTTTACCACCATACCACTGCATTTTCAATCCCATTGAATTGATATGGGCCCAACTTAAAAATACTATAAGACGAACAAATCAAACACCGAAATTTAGTGAAAGCAGTGTAACACACATAAAAAATGCTATGGAACAGATAACTGCCGTAAATTTGAAAAATGCTGTTAAACACGTATTAGCAAAAGAGGACGAATATATATGCATGTACAATATAGTAGCACCTTTGATTATAAATTTGCAATGCGATTCAGACACAGACATCGATTTGCAAGACGACTCAATCACAGAAGATGATTTATGAAATGCGGTGACACCTTTACTAACATAACAATTTTATAGTGTATTACAAACTAATTAGCTTTATATGTCTATATGTATCCACTACACATATTGCCACACGATTTGTTATTTTCTCTTTGTATATAAACCCAATGTATAGATATTTTTTATTATATACTTGAAATTAATAGCGTTTTTTTTAACTTATAGGGCCGTAATTTATAGTCAATACGACCCCTAGATTCAATATGCATTGCCAGGTTATTATCGTCACAGAAGGTGCAATAAAAGTATTAAAGGGCTTGTAAGTCTACAGTTATATTCTTATAATTTGAAATAAACTATACATTAGAAAATTCTCCACAACACAGTGGCTGCGTCGACAGGGACCTGATTTCTATACCAGGGGTATGTTAGATCTCGTCCGCAGATGGGACAAGTACCTCAATCGGCTTGGTGACTACGTCGAAAAATAGTTTGAGGACTGCACTTTCATCCTGTAATACGCTTTTTATGTTTTAATAAATTTATTTGTATCTTCTAAGCGAGTGTACCTTTGTTCCCGGATGCGCCTCGTATTTAACTAATGAAGTTAAAATGATGTCCGATTCCTCACCGTGTACATCATTTTAATTTCATTAATTAATTACGTCGGAAATTCTAAGGAAAAATTATAGAATTCGTAATTCACCGACGGAAGTCAGAAATATTAATGCTATGGTATACTGAGTAATTTCCTTTTTTTAGTATAATTCAAGATTATTTTTTTTTGGGTAGTACAACTTTTAAAGCTTGCTACATATATCTGGGAACACTTTTGCGGACGACTACATATACGAGGTGGGCGCCATAAATTCTCGGCCTGATATAGAAGGAATAAACTTGGTAAAATATAACAATTTTTATGTTTCAATATAATCTCCCCTAACTTCAATATACTTATTACAACGATCAATTAATAATTCTATATCCTTGTAAAATAGTCTAAAGTTTTTCCCTCAAAATGTTGTATTACAGATGTTTGCAACTCAGTATCGTCCTTAAAACGACGACTATTGATTCCTTTTTGGATAGAGGATCATAATACAGAACCATTGTTTCATCTTCTGTGACAATGGACTCCAAAATCGGTTTCGGGTCGCCTCCATACATGTTTAAAAACGAGCGCCCACATTCGACCCGACGTTCACCTTGGAGAGTAGAAAAAAGATGCAGTACCCATTTTGCACTAAACTTATTCATACCTAAATGGTTATGGAGAATTCGGCGAATACTTGTTTCAGAAATGTTAGACATCACTGCTTCAATATTTGAAATGTTTTGAGGCGTTATCAGTTCAATTGGCTCATCATCTTCAAGGGATTCTTGTCCCAAACGGAAACTTTTTGCACACTTTTTAACAGTGGAATATTAAGGAGATAAACCATAAACGCAGTTTAAACGTAGTTTAATGTGATTAGGCGTATATCCTTCTAAATACAATAACTATATTGAAATGAAAAGATACCCCAAATATATAAATACATTTGCTTCATCGGTGTGATATTTGAAAAGATCGCTTTTTATACCAGGACTGAGAACGTGAGACAATGTATTAATTAAAATGATAATCTGTTTACGGCATCCGCGCAGTGGAACAATTGTAATTGGAGAGGTCGAAGTAGCTGGAGTACTTCAGCCTGATGCTGCGAAGAAGCAAGCGGAAATACAAAATTCAAATGGTTTGTGAGAATTCTCACGAGCTTTAACGCCATATGAACTTAATAGAATTTCGTCTCTAAGATTTTCATTTTCACCGTACAATTTGTATATATTTTTTATAAAACATTAAACTAATTAGATCCAAAGATACTGAATTGTGTAGGTTATCTTATGGAAATAGAATTTTAGGAAGTTTTAAAGTAGCGCATCGAGAGGCGTTGTTACATGCCTAGCTACAATTAAATTAATGAGATATGTACGGCTATTTTCATTGTAATTATGAAATATTTTATTAGCTACTTAAATTATGCAGGCAACCGACACTTACCATATTTGCAATTGTATGCATTTCAATTTGATTTGGCACTTTAATGAAGTTTACAGATTCTAAATCGATTTACAGGGTCAACTATTACAACACAATAAGTACTTAAACCTAAACATGTGGACAATTAGCAATTAGATTAGTAACAAAGAAAGAAAAAGAAAGAAAGAAATGCATATCACTCCATTAGTATAAGTATCACGTAAAATTAAAACAATTCCAAATTGATTTTTTGAACTCATGTTTGCTATCGTGTATATCTACCATATAACTTACCGAGTTGTATGTTGCGCACGTTACATGCAAAGGCGAGTTCATTAGAAAGTTAGTACTAGCTATTTTATTCAAAAAGGTAATTGAATTCCTGGAATTAAACCTCGGCACATAGAAGTTAATGAAAACTAGGTGCATTCACAATGACGTACTAACTTCAGCTATATTATTTCCAATAAACTACAAAGCAAAACTTGATTTAATACCATAATCCAACCAAAGCAAGATCTAACAATTTATCTTGTTATGAATTTTCATTATAAAGGAATGAAAGGCTCGAATGCATACGAAATTGGAACAATACAACAGTATCTCTACATAATAGATTACACCCAACCGTAATATCCACTTAGATCTACGCCATTGTGTTGTGAATAGGTAACTTTTCGAGGGGCCATTGTATGTACATGCTCGCGTTAATCTGCAAACAAATTATTAGGATTCTACGCACCTTCCCCTATATCAAACCGTCCAACTAGTGATAAAAGTTTTACAAATATCTAATTATTAGTTGACGTGCAAATAGTTTGGTTGTATGTTTAGTAAGGATACCCAGATTTGAAAACACAAGAATCCTATGTTAGTTTTTAGAAATAAAATTTTAGTTAGATGAAGATAAATGGATCTTCGACAAAAGGGAGCTATTTAGGTAGCTTCAAACGTTATATCATATAGTTTACAACACTTTTTATTGTACAACACAATCCCGTCCTCACCTCGTGGGTTGCTAGTAACATGCAACCTATTTTAATCGAATAAAATTTTTCTAACTATGTCAACTATTGTTTTTCTTGTTTGTTGGATATCTCACATCTCCTATTTGTTCTTCTCTGCTGAATAGGCTGGGCACAGAGAGCTTCGCGCCAGGTTAGAAGTGAGGTTGCCGCGCCCATGACGCGAAGTATGTAATAATAATAATAATAATAATAATAATAATAATAATAATAATAATAATGATAATAATAATAATAATAAAATCTGTGTAGATATAAAATGTATATAAATAGGAATAGGGCAAAACGCACATGTAAATGTATAAAATAAAATAAGATAAAGTTTATCGTATGGTGTTGAAATATTTGTCGACTGTGTAAAATTCACCATGATGAAGCAACCTTTTCAATTTCAATTTAAATTGTTTTTCATTTAAAGACTTGTACATTTCGGGTAGATGATTGTATAACCTCATAGCCAAATAGTTGGTGGAAACTTGCGCCGTCTTTAGCCGATGATATGGTATTACGTAGTTATTCCTGTGACGTGTATTATGCTCATGAAGCATACTGTGCATTACGTACTTTGATTTGTTGGTGTATACATACAGCGCACACGACATTATGTAACAACACGCCAGAGTAAGTATACCATTTTTCTTAAACAGCGATCTGTAAGATGTTCTGCCCACATTAGAATACCATACGTAGCTTTGCTGTGAAATAAAGCAAAATAGGCTGCTCTTGCTGCGTCATATGCTGCTACCCCCATGATCCTTCTAATAGCATATGTTGCAGTGGACAACTTTCTTGAGGTGACGTCAATATGCACTTCGTAGTCCAGTTTATTAGAAATGTGTAGGCCAAGAAAGCAGATACATTTCTTATCAGGTAATGTTTTAGTAGATAGTAATAGAGTTTGAGTTTTGCTTTTGTTTAAACAGAAAGCGTTACTCATGAACCATTCATCTACTTCCATTAGCGCTAATTCGGACTCTGCTTGCAGATCTCTATGCATATCTCCTCTAGTTAGTAGCGTTGTATCGTCAGCATATAGACATATTTTATCACAATGTATATTGCGTGGGAGATCCTTCGCATATATTAGGAAAAGTATTGGGCCCAAAACAGATTCCTGAGGAACGCCATTACGAACTGAACGCATGTCGGATTCTGTATTTTGCCATACTACTAGCTGTTTCCTTTCAGTCAAGTATGGCTCAAGTAATTTGAGTGCAGGCCCCTTTATACCACAGTAATTTAGTTTGGCCAGTAAAATTGGTACATTGATACAATCGAATGCTTTTGAGAGATCGCAACAGGTCAGTATAACATCATCCTTCTCGTCAAAAGCTGTTGTTATCGCCTGTATTATTTCATTGGCTGCTGTTATCGTGGAACTACCTGATCGGTACCCATGCTGTTCTTTGCAGTAAACGTTGTTTTTTGTGAAGAAACTTACTATATGAGTTTTAATCGCTGTTTCGAATATTTTGGAGAATATAGGTACCAGCGCGATGGGCCGATAGTTGCATAAATCTCTTTCATCTCCTTTTTTGTATACGGGTACTATAAAAATAGTGCCCCAAATGAATTAAAATTGACAAAGGTCAGTTTTAATTCATTTGGGTAGATCCCTTTTAGCATACACTCGTTGAATGAGTTAGCAAGAGCTTCTGTGATGTCAGTTTTAAGCAGTTTGACTATATTTGACGATAGACCGTAAACATTGAGTGATCTACTTTCTTCAAGGCGAGAGATAATATCGCTGATCTCCTGTGCGGTTGTCGGATACAGAAAAATTGAGTTCTGCATACGTTTTGAGTTCTGTTCCAAGAGATGTATGCAGATGAATCGGCATGGGCTACCTCAGCGAACGAAATTATTGATTTATTGCAACAGCTTCTTATCAGCCCTTCGCAGTATTAGACAAATATATGTATGTATGCATGTCTAACGTGCGCATGGAGAATAAACGACCGTTGGCTAATAAAGTCACTAAATTTATCAGTGAATTTCCGGATTTGAACTATAATGGAAATAAAGTATTGTGTAGAGTTTGCAAAATACCTTTAATGTGCTGGAACAAAGGCGACTGTAAAAGACATATAAATAGTGAACAGCAAAAAAATAAGAAAACCCAATTTAAGTTGGATTTACTTTTGATGTTTATTATTTGTGGTCTACCGCTTCGCTTACTCGATAAAGAATCCCGACTGAAACTTACCATCACGAACAGCGTTACGGAAAGAACTACTAAGTATATATAAAGATTTCGAAAATAAGATCAAAGCAGAATTAAAAGATAGCTGCGTGTAAAAGGAAATCTATTTTGAATATTATATAGTACGACTACTAGATCCTGTTAAACCGAAATTTGCAATCTTATTAGCTAGCAAAAGACTAAAAAACTGTACTGGCGAAGCAATTTCGGACGTAGTGCTCGATACGTTACAACAATTTCAAGTGTCAGCTAGTCAACTGTTGATGTTTATGAGTGATGGAGCAGCGACAATGTGTAGTGTAGGCCGTTCCCTTAAAGAAAAGTGCGATGCTTTACATCTTGTGGCGCAATCTATTCGAGAATGTTACCCGGAGCTGGATGCATTAATAGCAAATACAAAAGAAGTGTTTCTCAAACGGATTCGAGCATTTCACAGGCTTTGCCTCGGTATTCGCGGACCACCACAGCCGATTCTTACGCATTGGGGAACATGGTTGCAAGCGGCTTTTTGTTATTCTGAACATTTCCAAGAAGTAAAACCTGCGATTTTACATTTCGACCCTGACGAAGTTACAGCTATTAAAGACAGCCAGAACGGATGTCTAGATCCGTCTGTTGAAACAGATTTAAAAAGTATTAGCAACAATTATAAACGATTACTAGGCGCAATAGAAAAATTGCAAAATACTGGGTTGTCGTTGGTAGAATCAGTGCAAATCGTGAACGAAGTTAAACTATGTATGTCATCAAATTCTATGTATGTGAACCGATCTGCTTCCGCTGCTTTTCCTATATTTGAAACAAAGTGTAGGCCCTCAAATAAGCAAATGCCCGATGATTTCGTACAGAACTTGTATGAATATTATTAGATAGAGAAATAGAGCAAAGCAATGCCATTATGATTCGAAAAACGCATCAAAGCAGTGATAAGCTCCTAATGCCGAGGAAGTAGAATGCTATGGAGAAAGACTATGTATGTAATAAATAAAAAGTCACAATCATTTCCTTTTTAGAGGGAGCAAGAATTATAGTGTTCAAACAATAAGTAAACACTTCTTTCAACTACAATATCTCATTAGTATAAGTTAGTGACAAGGTTATACTCTTATTCGGGTCAAAAATAGAAGTTATTAATATAATTTCGAATTGTTTTGCCGGGACAATTTCTTTTTATTACATCTTCTTAAGGAAATCTACGTACAAAATTTATGTTACCAATTTCGTTATTTTCTCGTTTCTTCTTATTTCATTGTACAATAAAATATGGCATTGATTTTTTCTCTTTTATCTTTAAGTTTATATAAGCGAGTAGTATATGGAGCAGAACTGGATGAACTTTCTTGTTATCGAAAGTTTACCGCACTAATCAAAACCATAAAGACGAAACGTTTCCATTTGTCCTTCGGAAAAATGTATTTTATTCCATCAAGGAAATATATGTGTGTGTCATTTAATATAGCAAATATTTGCCCGTAGATATGGAAACGGTCCTCACACAAAAACCGTCTCTATTCGCCGAGACCGTCTCGCAAAACAAAAAAGCTTAATATTACATTGCGGAGCTTTACTTAGAAGAAGGTCGACGAGGAAAGGTAATAGAGAGAAAAAGTATCGCATGATAAAAGACAGCTTTAATACAATATCACATTTTTTATCGTGCATTGGCAATTTTGGACCAAATAAAGAAGAATAAATTAAGTAAAACAGGGTCGTAGGCGCTTCCTGTCCACATGAGCTGAACCGAAATGTCGTTAAATTGAACTTCGTTAAAACTAAACGGTGCGCTGGCTTCTAGAAAGCTCTGCGCACCAAATTAGGAACATTTTTTGAGTTACACGTTTGGCGCTGAGGCACTCACACGTGCACCCATGTCGGTTTTGAAACGCAATTTGTTCCCTAATGACAAAGGGTGTAAATAAAGTCACGTTTGAGCGAAATTCTCCAAATCGATTTTCCACCGTTCTTATTTTCCCGGCGGTTCAGTGAATCGAATGTGTGTTGGTGCTTTCTTCTGGTGAAAGACGTTCTAAACTTTAATATAAGTACTAATGGTTCAAACTTTATAAAGCAAAGGTTTTCAGAAGAGTGCAAAATGCGACAACTATTCTGTACCTCTATTTCAACTAGAATTTCGTTTGTTTTATACATGTTAATATCAAAATCGCCGACTATATTCTATTGTCACTATTATTACAATTTGTATTGCAAAGAATTTTTGTAATTTGAAACAAGCGTCTATGCAACTCCTTTTAATATATAATGGTATATTGTTATCATTTATGGAAAAATATTCTTTACTAACAAAATTACTGAGATACAGAGCATTTACACATTTTACACTTATCACAACACTTCAGTAACATTGGACGAAGGTTTCGGTAGTTAAACTGCAATCTTCAGCAGCAAAACTGAACTATACTTGGTTTGCCTAACAGATGCAGTAGCAACGCCGCATATACGTCATGATCGAAAAGCCCAATATACATACTATAAATTATGAAAGTTTTGATTAAAGATATGATACCTGTCTTTAATGAAATTACCTAACCTTTAATATTTCTCAAAGTAAAAATGTTTTTCATCCACATAGAATAAATACTACCTTCCAAACTGTTTCTAATAGTAAAAAGCCAAACTGAATTGAACTGATAGTGGTTGCCAATGAAATTTCATCAAAATTGTTGTATAATTGTTTATTTCTATTATTCGAAAATACGGAATTAATGTAAACAAATAAAGGATGAAAGACAAAAGATTTTAAGTTATATCCTTATGTAATTTCATTTCCAAGCACATTTTTTCAACTATTATGTATTTTGTATAATTAAAGAGCTCCTGCGCTCATTTAAATAAATGTAATCTAAAAAGGTTGTACACTTGGGCCAAGCTACTGAAGAGAAGAAGCTACAATTGTGCTTTAAAAAACTGTCTGGAAATACAATTCTTGGAATTGCAGGTATGAACACTTTAACAATCCAAAAGCTCAAGCATCTCTATCAACCATCTTTATTTCTCTAGGCTTCAATAGTTTTCTTTTCGCTAAGCTGTTTAGAATTATACAGAATATTTAATAGAAAATAGAAGAAAAATGTAAAACTATGTGATGGTAAAAAATGCCAAAAGTTATGTATATTGAGAGAAGCGCGGGATATCACTTCAAAATGACTATAAATCTAAACAAAGAATATGAATAACACAGTTTTTAAAATTTAATAAATACACATAATTTATAAAATTATACATACATCATTCTAGCTAAAATAATTACAGAGGTCAATATACAATGAGAACATGACACACTAAAAAAAACATTTCCTTGTTGAACTATTCATATTCATTAGAAGAAGATGATGTATCACTGTTAGTTATTATTAATGGTTCTGTATGAATATCTATTAGATTATCTAATTTCTATATCTTTTTCTCCGTTTGAATAACATGTTTGATAGCATTTGTCCAATTTTCGCCAGAAATGATGTTAATAGCCTCTTGGAGTAAGGTTTTTACATCTGCCAACTTAAAAGTTGTATTGTGTCTAGAGACTTTCACTTGAGCGCATATGAACTCTATCGGGTTTAGCTCGCAGTGGTGTGGTGGAAGTTTTAAAACTGTTTTATTGGTTTTCTCTATTATTTCGTCAACTGCATATCTTACAGGGTTAGCTTCATTTTCTTTAATTAATGATAGCAATTTTGCTTTGACCATGTCTTCACCATACTGAATATTAATTTTTTGCCAACCACGCTTGTATTTCAGCTTTACGGTTGCTTCCATTTGGTGGCTTATTTAACTTCCGATTGTAGTAAGGAGCATTGTGTAACACGATAACTGCATTTTCTTTTAAATTTGGAAGTACATGTTGTAACCATTCCTCAAATTTCTGTGTATCTATATCTTCATGATAATCTCCTGTCTTTTTGGATTCAAATAGAAGCAATCCTTTTTCTACAAATCCTTCGTTTGAGCCGATGTGTGCTACAATTAATCTTTTGCCCTTGCCTGAAGGATTCCTGAGTCCGGTTGACAAACCTTCCACAAACGCCTGCCTTGCGCTATTAATTGATTGGTCTGACCACACGTTGCTTACTGTGTGTCCAGCATTTACTCATGTTTCATCCAAATAGTATATTGCTTTTCTATTCTTACGATATTCCACTATTTGACGGCGGTACTTCCTTCTCCAATTAATAATTTCATCTTTTTCTTTTTGCATACTATTTCGGTTCCTCTTCTGATAACTACAAATATTAAATTTTTATGAGCACACATGTGAATTAGCATTTTAGCTCACCGAAAGTTTAATTCCTTCAATAATGATCGAAGAGTTGCAATTTTAAAGTTTGGAAGATCTTCTTGTTCATTTACTACTGTAAGCATTTTTTAATAGTTGGAGGTTTGTTTTAGAAATAAAATGGATGGACAATTCTGCGGATGCTATTTTTGTTTCTTCATCCACATTAGCTAAAACAAACCTTTTTCGCTGGTATTTTTTCGGTGGTTGAAAGTTGTGTTGGGTAGTATATTCTTTTAAAACATTATACACACTACGTTCTCCAATTCCTAAAAAAAGAAACCACTAACTTATGGTTTTTATTAAGAAGTATTTCGGTATACTTGCTGCTGTTGCTGTCATTGCAATACTTCTGACTTTGGATGTTCCAGGTTGTTTCACACACATTTTGAATATATTTAAAACCCTCTCCTTATCTTCTACCGTAAAATGTTTTGCAACCCTCTTCGTAGGAGGCGAATTTTCCATATTTAAGAGTGGAAAGTACCTCAGAAGAAAAGTAAATACTTTTCGACGTGATAGAACCTATAAAAACAAATATTGTATCGACATATATTGATTGCTATTAAACCCGTTTACTTACGTGTTTTATAAAATCGATGTATAAAAGATTTTGAAGAAAATCTGATTTATAAATATAAAAGAAAAGAAGTACAATAAAATCTTCCTATGTTGCTGCTAAAAACTCACGAGCAACCACACTAAAATGCGCTGGTGCACCATCGTGCAATTACATTGCATTTCTTGTTGCTAGTGGTACATCATCTAGAAACAGAGGTAGCGATTGTTCCAAAAAGTTTCGATATACCTCGCCGGTAAGTCTTCCTGGTAGAAATACTGGTCCAATTAGCCAGTCCCCCACAATTCCTAACCAAACGTTCAACGAGAACTGATGTTGAAAGTGATCTTCAAGTGCCTCATGTGGATTTTCTTCAGCCCACACATGGTTATTGTGATAATTCCTTATTGCATTTCTTGAGAAATTCGCTTCATCGGTAAAAAGAATCAGTGTCAGTAGTTGAGGGATTTGCACCAATGTGTGCAAAAGCCACTGACAGAATGCAATCCGTGGAGGAAAATCAGCAGGAAGAAGTGCCTGAACGCGTTGTATGTGGTATGGGTACAACAAATACTCCCTAAGAATTTTCCAAACAGTCCCATTACTTACATTCAAAGTATTTGCAATTTTTCTTCTAATTCTACCGTTCTTACTGTCATTTCTATCAGGAACATTACGGTCAGGAAATCGTTCAATGTACAACCGTCTAGCTTCCAATGAATTGCCATCAGCAAGCCCATAAATGAAATGCAAGTCAGTCATCTCGGCGTTCGTATAGCGATTCATGATAGAGGACTTCACTAACAAAAGTTTAAGTATTAAAAGACAGAAAATACACGTCAATCAGTCTCAACAAATTTGACACATACAAAATGATCAATCACGAAACGTATTCAAATGAAATCCACGTTTTAACTGATTTACTTTTCTATGTCTGCACTTGGCTATTGTTAGTGGGTAAAACAGCCGTTCTTTGTAATCGGAATGTTGTTAAAAGATAACAACGCGTTTTTAATTTTTTTTTTAATACTCGGTAAGTCCAGTGTTGAACGCCATATTTTTATTTCGGCTACATTAATAATTTAAAAAATATCAAAATTGGTTTTGTCGAAAATTTTTCGCGCCCTGTATCTTCGAAACAAAGGGGCTTTTCAAAAATCATAAAAGTACAAAATATTCTTAGAATAGTTTATGGAATAACCCCTTGAATTTTTGTCGTATGTTTAATAAACAGCCTGTATAAACAGTTCCTTTGTACAAAAAAATAAGGCATAAGTATTGTGTAATATATTAATTACATAATTCTGTTGTATTGTGTGTATGCATTTACATGTACCTCAACGTTTCTAAATGCTCGGTTCACCACCACCACCTCCAGAGCCCAAGGGTCTGGTCGAGGGCGACAGCAGCATAGAAAAAAGCCGATCACTACCGCAAAAGTATGCTATACAACTCACGGCTCCCAGACGCTCGTGTTATTTCATACACCACCTCTAGTATCTATTGCTCCAGTTGCTGTCCCCGTATATAAGTGAAAAAGTGGGAAACCAATTCTGTGAATGAATAGATGCTATGTTATGCTTAAGCATAACACGATAATGGTATTTTGAATTCCTCCTCGGCGCCAAATACATATCGACCGTTCTATTCCAATATATATGGTAACGGTAGCTCCGCCGTGAAGATAAATGACTATTAAGCGATTCTTAATTTATGCGTTGACGATTTTGATAATATTCACTTATATTATAAGAAATTAAATATATGTTTACACACCTTTAAGGTTTTAATGAATATAAACATGTAATATATGAATTTATACTAAAAAAAAACAAAATAAATATTGAATCTACAAGAAAATAAAACAAACGATTCATAAATAAGGCACATAAAATGTCGAGTTTATAAAAATAGAACAAATAAAATTATAAATTTTCAGGAAATAAATGAAATGTTAAGTGTTCTTAACAATAACAATGTAATATTTTTTATAGTAAGACGATAAACGCGTGTAATATCAAATGCACCATTTGATATTTCATTCTGTTTGAAAATCATGGCCATCTAGCTGTATTAGATGCCCACATATCGGCATCTTCGAAAATACTGGAAATAAGTATTACGTTGTTGATATAATTTTGAAGGTAATTTTACAAGAAAATTGCTGGCAATATTAAAAAATATAGGTTCTATTTAAAAAAATCGAAAAAAAAACATTTTGAATTTCGATAAATGTTGCAGGACATATTTAACACCTTGTATATATTTTTACAATATACCACCTTGAACCGTATAAAGTGTTAGCCCCTAAATTGGTAGCAAAAGAGTAACTCGCTTCAGGATATGTCTTAAAATGTCAGTGTTCTGTAACTGTCAAAATTTTAACAAAATTTGCGATATAGCCAAAAGTGATTATCGAACGTGCATATAACCATATATCACACCGAAGGTAATTTAAGCAGCTATCAAATGGATCAATAAAAAATATAGCAATCTATTTAAAATAAAAAAGTTAAAGGCGGAAATTTAGAACACCCCTGTATATTTGCAGATAATTTTATAAATGTCCGCTGAACAATTCCCTATAGTCATTTTTACAAATATCGGACTGTCCTTTTGAAAGAAGACCAAGTTTATGCAATTGATATTTATGACATTTTCTATCGTTACACGAATTTCAGGTGTTACCCATGATTTTCTATTTGTGGCTGATTTAGTTTTAGTTAGGGGAAAAGCTTTATCAAAATAATAACAAAATTTATCAAGAAAATATTTAAAATTATCATCAATCGACGATTATTCACTAGCCCATCACAATTTTCTAAGGAAATGGGCAATATTCCCACGGACCGAATGACGTCGCAACAATTGCTAGCGCTTTTAAAAGCACGTGATTAAGTATTTTTTCTTTTCTAAAAAGTGACATTTGCATGAAAGTTTATTGAAAATCATTTGCGTGTATTCCAAAATAGTCATCACGTACAACTTCCCTACTAGCACAATCTTTTGTGATTTAGAAAAATGTTTGAATACACAAAGCGGTAGAAATTAAACAATTTATTTGATTGGCGTCATCTAAACGGATAAAAGTTAACAACTAACGACCGACGTCCGCATTTCCACTGAACCGAACATGAAGGCTTTGTTTTGAATGGTTGTGTTGTATTTTGCGAACCAATCGGTAACGTGTACTTGGTGGGTATGTCAGCGGTCAAGTCAATCAACGCGTTCCGTCATCAATTTCCTTTTCGGGAGTCGTTCTATTTGTGATGCGAAACAAAAGTCGTATTGCACACGTCACACAATATTGACCTGCGTTGAATATAATGTTGATTACTTACAATGTATCTCTAATTTCCATCCGTTTTCCAACCCTTCCGTCGACATCACTTTGTTTTCGGCGCGACACGATAGATATTTACCGTCGTCGTCCTTGCTAGCGACGAACGATAAAGTGCTTGTTGTCGTGTTGCCGTCGTTGGATGTCTGAAACCAGAAAAATAGGGCACCAAATAAGAAAAAAAAAAGTTGCATACAGCCAATGGTGTTAGCTGGATTTATAATATAAATCCCACTAGCACCAATTGCTTTCCTAAAACAATAATAATAATACAAAATGGGAACGCAACAGACTGTGAGCTTTTTCGATTTTATTGCTTTTCTGATTAGCTTCGTATTTAGAGATTGCTGAACTTGATTTTCGGGTTATTAATGTTCTCCAATTAAAGTATTTAACATTTCTCATTCTTCTTGAACCTAGTCTCAGCATTATTATCACAACATTCGTTTGAAATGTGTCCCAACATTGGAGGATCATAAAATCTGGTTTACGAATATGACAATAGTTTTCGTTAGGTAACGATAAATGACAATGTACACAGAAAATAGTATATTAGAAAGCAAGTTTGCATGGCATTTCACCCTTTCTTTTATTTTGCACTTCTAACTTAAAACATTTATTTTTATTGTATTTTTTCTGGCAGCTATTGGGATATTTAAGCTTGTGTGATATGAAGGTTGGTCACATTGACCAACATTGATATTGCAGTTACATGTTATTTGTATTTAAAAGTACATGTAAGATAAGATGTAAGAGCGAACTATTCAATTTTGTAAAATGGATTAAAGGCGAATTAGATAACATGGTGCTTATTCTTGGAGAGTCCCAAAGAAGTTTAGATGTAGCTGCAGCATTGTATGCCAACCTGGATATTCGAACGTAGAGATCCTCAAACATTATCGTTTCAGAAATTACTGGGCAGAATTTCGGCAACCGGTAGCGTTGCTAGTTCTAAACCTCCACAAGATCTGAACAGAAATAGCAATGAATTTTTGGTGCTGGCTGCTGTAGGGAAGAACCCAGATGTAAACCAACGTGAGTTATCTAGGATGTACGACATTAACCAGAGTACTGCGGGCAGAATCTTACGAAAATACAAACGCCATGATTGGCATATTTCTTTAAACCAAAACCTTCACGGAAGCCATTTTGTCAATTGTACAAATTTTTTCAACTGGGTGCTGAAACATCTGCGGATTGATTATGGTTTCAGTTTCAGAATTTTATTTTCTGATGAGGTGACTTTGAAAAGTAACGGTATGTTAAATTGCCATAATATGCATTAGTATGCAACCGAAAATCCCCATTGGATGAGGGAAATAACCAAAGGTTTTGGTTTTTAAATGCTTGGGGTGGTATCGTGAATAAACATGCGATTGGTCCTTTCTTCCTTGAAGAACGCTTATGTGGAGACATTTATCTAAATTTCCTGCGAAATGAATTACCACTATTATTAGAGAATGTGAATCTGCAGTTACGACGAGAAATTATTTTTCAACATGATGGTGCACCTCCTACAATGGAGAAATAGTAAGGGAATTCTTAGATGGCACGTTCGCTACATGGATAGGAAGAGGTGGTCAATACAATAACTGCCCAGATCCCCCGACTTAACTCCGCTTGACCATTTTTTGTGGGGCTGTGTGAAAGACTATGTTTATAGAGAGATTCTAACAACCATCGAAAACATGAAGATTAGAATAAGAGATGTATTTGCGACAATTACTCCACAAATGCTCGGGAGCCAACGAGTTTTAACAAAAGAATTAGAAACTGTGTTGCTGAAGATGGCCGTACATGTGAACATTTGTTACATTAATAATGATAGCAAGGACTGTGGGGAAGTATGGCGAACAACACAGAGTATCGGCACACTCTTCACCACACAAAATATTAGGGCAATTGAAAAATTGCCGAAAGTGATTGCAACTTTTCTCAACTGCCAAATTCTGAGCAATATGATGGGCATTGTTTTCGACGCTCCAGTGTTTCGCATTTAGCCAATACTAGTAGCGATATGATCATAATAAAGCGCTATGGAGGATAGAAGTCATCTGCTGTAGCGGAAGACTACATTGATACCTCTTTATTGAGGAAAAAAATCGAAGTTACACAAATGTTTTCGTCCCCAATTATCAAATAGACATTTGAGTGTTTTGCAGAACATAATGTACTAACAGAAAAAAACAGTTAGGAAAAAAAATTAAATAGGGAATAGTTAAATATGTAGCATTTGTGTAGTTTAATATTATATTTAATTTTTAGATAATATAAACGAAGGTATAGGTATGAATGCAGTAATAAATAATCGGAGTATGCCACCTTCTCGGATAAGGAAGTAAAACCGTAGATCCTGTGTCAATACGATGTTTGACACGTTAAAAATCCCTACCACAGGTTGGAACACCTCTGGATTCGGCAAAATTCTAGTAGGGTTGGTTAATGATCATAGTAATCGATGCCTAGAAGTGTACGGAATACACCTCATTTCGTAAACCGACGCTTCTCCCAATAATACAACTACAATAACAATAACATTCCAGAATACGCGCTCTGATTTTTGATGACCGACAGTAACTTTAACAGATGTCAAACTTTCAAAGTAGAAAGGTCAAATTTTGTGAAAATTTCCCTCTTAGTATTTAATTTTCTTAATACCTGCACGATCTAACTGAGTTCTTGCTTTTGTTTACTACTTACTTTAATGTTTAAAGATATCTGCCACCGCTGCCCATACCGTCGGAAACGGAATTATAAGGATATAAGAATTAATTAATGATTTGATAGTAAAGTAAAGTTTGAGGATCAACCACTGATATTTTATACTATATCGTGATGGTGACTTGAGATGAACTATTCTTTTCTTTCTTGCCAAGAGTCTAGGGCTACGTCAAGCGAATGACTTGACCATCTTAACAGTAATTAAAACAGGTATCACTAGCTTGACGACACCGTGGGGATACCCCCGGTATAACAAAGCCTAACTGCTCTGACGTCAGCAGACTGTGGCGTATATTGATTTAGGTAAACGATCAGCCATATTTATGGTCTTGACATTTACACGTTCAGACCGTCTCTTGCGTTTTGAATTAGTTTATCCAAATTATATTTCCGTACTTTGTTGGTGATACCGGTAATGTTTTTCTAGTGTTGTATACGCGATAAAACCTTTTCTGAGACAATAGAAGCGTGACTCGGGCGGTCTGTTTATAATACTGTGGCGTCGGAGGTTTTCCAACAATGCGTACTAGAGTTTGTGACTTACACTTTGTAAAAGTAGATATTATTTATTTTTCAACAGCTACAGATTCAAGGACCGGTGAAACTGTAATTGTAGGTTTAAAAAATCCTAGGCTTAAAAAAGATGCTATTCCAACTCAATTCCCTAACTGTCTAACTATTTGACAAAAAACGTGAAGATTTTATTATTCAAATAGTTTTATATTCTTACGTTATATTTAACAAAATTATTTTTGAACACGAAGAGATGTTTTTAAATGTGTATAATAAACGTTCTGTTTTAATACAATATATTTGGATACTGATATATGTAAATGTCATATTCGTTGCAGTGAACGTATTGCAATAATTATAATAACTTGTTTTACAAATACCCTATTTGAAAATTATTGTGGGAAAAGTAATGATAGATAAGGGAAAACGCCACATAATAGGAAATTAAAGAAGGAAATTGCAATTGCTGTATCATTTCAACCTTAGTTTTGTCCAAATACATGTAAAATTACAAATAATAATAATTAGTCGATTAAATATCAACCACAAACACATCTTTCACGAAAACGGCGCTCGGTTACGTGTTTGGTTTTTGCTTTGAAACTACGTTTTCCCAAAATAAAATCGAATGGGATGCGACGAAGGGCGCAGTTGACGACTGGCATCCTCTTTAAACTGGAAACCCTTCAAAATTTAAAAAAGAATTGCAAAAAAATGATTCCGTTACCGCTTGGGCTAATGTCGTGCATGGTGATACATGACCTAAACAGCGTGACGGCATCGAAGAGTGCTGAGGCCCTGTAGTCTCGGCGATAAGGGCCGTGGGCGCAATGTTAAACTTGGGCAATTTTTGCGATCTACTGATCGGTCCCATCATTGGTCTCTTTACTGGCTTACTTCGCTTGACATAGCCTCGGATAAGAATACCAAAGATGGATAAAAAAGTAATTTCAGTAGACTCTCCCGTGATAGGATCCTTGAAAGTTGGATTTCAGACAAAATCGTTCGCGAAGTGTTTCTTTCAAGAGAAAAAAAATTACAACCCTGCCAACTCCATGTGTTTGTCAACAGTTTATCTGTAAAAAATACTTCCAGACGTCTGAAGACATTTTTCAATTTTTTGGTAAAAGGAAACAGTTGCTTTAATAAGTTCTCATACTCTCTTTTCGATCACATTTTTTTAGCGATCGACATTTCCCTCGCCAGTAGTTTAATATTAAAGATAGTGATTTCTGCTTAGCATTTGAAATATTTTCTTACACGCCTCACCACCCTTCCAGCATATCTTCTGAACAGACTTCATCTTAGCCATCTTTAATGTCGCCACATTTAACTTCATTTCCTTCATTTTCTGATTTACTTTCACAAGCGTTTCTGTATCTTTAGCGGCACATTTTCATATGTACCGCCTATGTATTACTCTTTATGAAAGAATCAGAACTATTAGCCGTGAAATATTCTTGAAAAGATGGGAAGAAATTAATTCCTGCTGTCCTAAAGTCACCTTGATGTATCCGAATAAGCGGACAGCACGAAGATACCTGAGACTGTCCAGAACAGACCTTCACATGGCTGTTGGAATTCTGACTGGACATTGCCGGCTAAAGGGGCACCTCCACAAGATGGGATTAGCTGAAGAACTGTCATATAGGGACTGCCAAGCTGAAGACGAAACTCTGGAACACTTCCTCTGCAAGTGCCCGGCGCTGACATCAATTGGAAAGACCATGCTGAGTGACGAGCGGCTGACTTGCCGCCATTAGGGCGATTCCTCTGGGAAATGTCCTAACCTATGCCAAGGCAGTGGGTTGGCTGTCGACCTATACGGCTCTCCGGCATAGAAAGGATGCATATAACCACAACCATATGCATATGGTATTAGGTCTGTGAGGTGTTCAATAAAGTTGTAAAATGGGAACAAGTTATAGGACAGAACAATTAATACCACATCATCACACAGGCCCTTTTAAAACCATCAAAGCCCAATTTTATTATAATCAGTATACCACAAAATATAAAATGAAATCTCTACTAATGTTTCAGGAGTTTCAATTAAATATCTACATGCATGTGCGTTAATTAACCTTTATGAAACAAAGGTAGACGAAGCTTACAACAATTGCTCATTGTTTAAAATAACAATATAAATAAAAATGCAACAATACCTTTCATACCGCAAAATAACGATTTGCTGAAGCTTTTTGGAAAGCATAAAGTTTAGATACGCAGCTATTTAGCGTAAATTCTATATTCATAAACATTTTAATGTGGACGTCATGGTTTGAAGGTAGCACAAATGGCGGTATTGTTATAATAATAGTAATAGTCGTAATGTTTTCGATTTTGCTTGTTAATTAAAGTTAGACAATGTAGCATATCGTGTAGCAGTTTCGACGGATGTACATTTTAATTTAAACATCGGTATCTCTTATTTGGTATTCTATACGAAAGCTCATTTTTAGATAGCTATTTATAATCATAAATGAATACAAAAAAGTTAAAAAAGGTGTTAATACTGAAGAAAATTGACATCAATTGAAGAGGGGCATCTAAAAGCGTAATAATATAAAAAAAAAAAAAACTTATATCGTGCGTAGCGGAAACTGAATACTCTGTATACCTGACTATAATTTTATGTCGTGCAGCACTTGTTACCGAATATTTTTATTTGAAAACTTTTCCTTTAAATTGCCCAGGAAAAGAATTATCTTCCGTCCACGCACTAGATGGAGATGTTGTATATCCATATTATATAGTATGTATACATTGTTGTGTTTCTTTCCATATACAGGATGATTAATTTTCGATCCTCACCATGCGGGCCTCGCTTATTATTGGAGATAGAGGATAGGTTTAAATTTGGCAAAATTGCAAAATTTTATGTTTGTTATAAACCCGAAGAGAAAATGGATCTGCCACAAATGACGTTCGAGGTTTTGTTAAAAAACGAAACAAGCTTACTTTCTTCTTTTATTTCTAGCACCTTTTCACGGAAAACATTCTTCAACACATTTTCAAGGTCACATTCGAACTTCTATCTCATGGTATATTCGACATTTTACGAGGTGTGATCAAAAAACACGGTGAATAACTTTATTACGAACAAAGTAATAAGTTTACACCAAATTTGAATCAATCTCCTTCAAAGTACTCTCCTTGGCTAACCAGGCACTTATCCCAACGTTGATTCCATGATTGGAAGCATTTCTGGAAGGCTTCTGTTGAAAGGGCATTCAGCTGCTCCGTCGTGGCTCTTGCATTGTCGGGAATGGTGTCAAAACGTTTTCCTTTTAGCACAGTTTGTATTTTTGGGAAGAGCCAGAAGTCGAATGGTGCTAAATTAGCAGAGTAAGGGGGATGTGGACAAACTGGAGATTATTTTTCGGCCAAAAACTCGCGGATCGGAAGCGAGGGATGGCACGGCGCGGTGTGTCGTGATGATGTTGGCCCATTTTTCTGATCTCTTTCTCCGTACATCGTTTCGCAAACGTTGCAGTATGCCCTTGTAATATTCGGAGTTTACAGTTGTTCCACTTGAAACGAGCTCTGATCGCACTATCTCCTCATTATATAAAAAAAAATGGGTATCACCTTGGCGTTTGACTTTGACGCGCCTTCTTAGGGCGAGGACAGCCACTCGTTTTCCATTGGGAACTCTGAATTTTCGTCATAGGGTCATATTCATACACCCAATTTCCATCTCCAGTTATAATATTGGCTATGAAGCCCGGATTTGCTTCAAGACGATCCTTCAATTCCGTGCAAACTGACACGATTTTACTTCTGTTCGCCAGTCTGGGCACAAATTTCGCACTCACTCGCTCTCGAATAGTCAATAAACTGTTTGAACGAACCATTTTTGCCACTTTTTGCACGTTTTCCTCTGTCTTTGAAGTCAAAGGACGTCCCGACCGTTGCTCGTCTTCAACCGACTCATTTCGACTTTTAAATCGCTCATACCACTTGTAAACAGTCTTCAGAGTCACCACATTATCGACATACACTGATTTTAACACCTCATGAGCTTCTTTTGCCCTTTTTTGCAACTTAAAACAAAAGTTAATGTTGAACACCGTGCCCTCTCTGGACGATATATATATATATATATATATATATATGATAATAATACAATTTATCTTACACTTTCTTAGTCAACTGATTCTCAACTGTTTGCTACAAGTTTTTCTTATTTTAAATGATATATTGTTGTACTTATCGGCGACAGGAACCCTATATTATAGGCTTTATAATATAGTTCCAACCTCGACTACGGGATGTCGCCACGCGCATCGTGAATGCTTTCTCAGTCGATAATAGATTAACATTTAAAAATCATGCTATTTATACTGTTAATAAGATAAGCAAGAAGATAGGATACTTTAGAACATTTATAAAAAACCGCTAGAATTACTGTATACAGAACTATTATTGCACCCCATTTTGAATATTGTGCTAGTATCTTATACTTCATTAATTTAACCGAGAAGGACTATTCGACGTATATGTTAGGTTTAGAAATATCTCATGTATTATATTGATAATTTCATGTTTATTGTTTAGCAGAATATGGCTAATAAAGGTTCTATCTATCTATCTACTATACGACCGGACCGGGTGGTCACTGTTGCTTTTTCCGGAGTTTTCGTGGTCACTGGGGCCTCGATCGCTCTGCTGATATCTTTTTGTTGCAGTATGCTACTGAAAAGTTGTACTGATGTTGGGATTTTCGCCTTGGTTTCTTTTAGATGGATGGTGTTGCGGCGGTAAACTTGACCCTTATTAGTGCGGACAAGGACAGATCTTGGAGCAACGTTGTCGTCCACAGTGACCCATTGACGATGACCTGTTTGTAATGCGACTATATCTTTGACTTTCACAGCTTTTCTTTTTTTACTTGTCTGTCTGTCGACGTAGGTGCTACGATGTGACTGTTGTACGATATTTTTCTATTACTAACGAACGATAAATGAAATGTTTGACAGTTTGAAATTTCATGGCAACCTTATTTAATCTTAAAATGTATTTTTCGTCAATTAAAGCATAATATCAAAAACTTTTATCACCATGTTATACATGGTTGAAATCAGAAAAAAAAATACTTTCTGACAGTCTCAAAATACAATATGGTACCGATAAGAAACAAGAAAGTTGATGATTTCACCATTAGATAAAAGAGCGAAAGTGGCCTTGAGAATATGTTTTTAGTTTTTCTTTACCAGGCCAAATAAAGACGCTAACGGTAAAAGAAGAAAATTAGCATTTTTCGGTTTAAAAAAATCTCAAACGTCATTTGCTACAGGTCCATTTTCTCTTCAAATTTAGCAACTTTGCCAAATTTAAACATACCCTCTATCTCCAATAATCAGCGAGATCCCTTTGGTGAAGGATATGTTACCTAATAAAGTTGTATTCGATTATCCGGTATGTATACACGGATAATTGATTGAAACACTTATAGATAGATGGAATGTTAGAAATTCAATATAAATTTGAAGGTTTAAAATGATAGAAACCAAAATATTACTTTTTATAGTTGACTAATTATTATTACAGAGCAACGTCCAGATTAAAAGCCTTCAAATGCTTATCTCGTATAATTTATTTCAATTTTGTGATATCTATACAACAGCATGTGAATTTATAGCGTGCTGTCAATGCAATGCGAAAGTTCGTGGAATATTCATGTATCTAAGCGTACGCATTCCAGCGACAGCAAGTTGATGATTTTGCAACGTATCGCGAGTTTCGAATTTATATCCTTCCTTCGAAAATAAAACTGTCACATGACGAGCGCGATTTAAAAGCCGAGCCCTAATTTACGAGCTTGTACACAGAAAACGCTGGCAAACATAAACACGAGCCGAGCATGCAGAGAAACGATCAAAAAGAATCAACGATTTCTGACCAGCACTGATGCCGACTGGTCAGCCTGAAAAAGTGGAATATTTTTTTTAATTACCGTCTGCTATTAGCGGCCTGGTTCATTTTTAAAGGTAAATGGACGTAAATGACTTTTACGTTATCGTATTTTTTTCAAACGACTATACGCAAAAATTGTACGCTTCATACTATATACTGGAATTACGCAAAATACGGGCATACGTATTTGGATGACTTAAATACATCCATATATGGACGTAGCATGCGGATTTAAAAGGGACCTTTTTTGCTGTGAGAGATTGCGTTTAGTAGATAGCTGTTTTTATTTAAATACACACACGCTTATCTATATTATTGTGCGTTAACATTTACATCTTTCTCCAACACATCGAGTCATAAAACTCAATTAGCTTCTACTGTAAGCCACAGAAAATATAACATTGAATATAAGTGATTCTATTCGGGTTAGATTTTATATGCATGCGTAAATAGTGAAACGTTGTTAATATCCTTGGTGAGGACCTTATGAGGTGGTTGATGTTTCGCGGTATCGTCCCATGCCAGTTGTAGCTCATGTTGAAAAGCTCCCTAATCAAAGGAGGATGGAGTAAGTTGGCGTAGTAAACCTTCTAACCATAGATTCCATACCCGTTCTCATGGG
This sequence comes from Dynastes maya, assembly GCA_029619315.2. Lineage (NCBI taxonomy): Eukaryota > Metazoa > Arthropoda > Insecta > Coleoptera > Scarabaeidae > Dynastes > Dynastes maya. The sequence continues at coordinate 32,428,513 of JAROYE020000003.1, forward strand.
CGATACTTCTAGAGATCATGGTGCCCAACGCAGCCACCTATTTGGACATATTCAATATGATTCAAAATTTTTTTAGCTATTTGAATATAGAATTATGGAACGTGCAAAGATACTGAATAAGATGGGGATCGACAATTTTTTCAATGTTAACCAATAAAACGGCCAAAAATGTTTGAGCAGTTCCAGTCTAATATTTATTTTGTTCTGCATGCAACGTTTCGACAATAACTTTTATCTTTATCAAGCTATAAAATTTAAGTGTTACAATTAAAAACAGGCAAAATCCACAAATTCATTAAAGTTTCTGACCAATACAACAATTAAAATAAGACCATGTAATATGTATAAACAATAAAAGTACACATCTTAGTGGGACAAGAAACATAAATCAGAATCTGTTCATAGTACGGTCAATTGGTTATTTTAAAGGTCGATACTATTGTACCGAGTGTTTTTTTATGGCTTGGGTAGAATTCACGAAAAAGTTAACTGTCAAACGAGCTGTCATACTGCGTTCATTTTTTGACATTTCTTATCAGTCTACTCTGGCAAGTCATCATGAATAGACTTACGCTTGAACAACACTACCGAATTATTCAAATTTATTTTGAAAATCAGTCACCGATTCGTGCAACTTACACTCGACTTCGTGATTTCATACCATACACTCCCTAGATGATGCAATAAGACCAACACGTCGAAGGAATGTACGTACTAAAGAGAATATCGTTGTTGTAAATGAAAGTGTGGAAGAAGATGCCAATTTATCCATTCGTTGTCGGTCACAGTTATTGGGGCTCCGTCCGTCCACTACGTGGAAAATGTTGCAAAAAGATGGCACCGGTATTAAAGCCACGGGACCATCATCTGCGTCGTTCTTTCGCCAATTAGGCTCAAGAGCAGTGGGAGATCCGTTGTTTTATCGTAAAATTGAGTTTAGCGGTGAGACCCACGTTTGGCTTAACGGGTTTGTAAATAAACAAAATTGCCGCATATGGAGTTGGACTAATCCACAAGAGACCCTACAAGCTTCATTACATCCAGAAAAATGCGCTGTTTGGTGCGGTTTACACGCCGATTGCATTATTAACCTTTATACCTTCAAAAATGAGGCTGGAGGTCGCGTTACCGCCAGTGGGGATCGTTACCACACCATTGATTGATGATTAATGATTTCTTGTTTAAAAAGTATGAAAAATATGGAAGAGAAATATAAAGAGTGTTTCATAAAAAAAAAACAGAAATGGTATGAATCAAACATGGCAACGATTTCGATGGCAATTTTGTAGACTGTAGTTGATATAAAAAAATCTTCGATGTCTCGCTAAAAATTCCAAGAAATACACAATCGAACAAAATTTGAATCACCACCCTAGTGTGTAAGACGTGCAAGATATTGGCCGCTAAAGGAACAGCGACATTTCTCAATCATCATAATCTCAGATTATGCCAATTATATTAAAAACTAAGATATGTAGGTATACGGAATATTGATGAGAGTTGCCATGAATATACGGGATATTCCGTTTTAAAAATCAAACTTCTATACTTGAATATACATAATTACAAGAAGATCGATTTTGTGAAACAGGGTTAACAAAAAATAATAATTGATGTAACTCATATGTATAAGGGTAATGTATTAATTTGATTTGATATTAAAGTTAAATTATCAAAACTATTTTCTGCAATGGTAGTTAGTAGTAAGCCGATAAGGCAAATGAGGGTGACAACCTCTAATGTCAGAGTCATTTTTCTCTGGAACTATATGAGATATTGGAACAAACCAATACATATTACGTTTATATTAGTATTAGATTTTTGATTAATTACACTGGACAATGGCCAAAATGTATCTAAAATAAAATCGTATCTTACTATTTTTGGTGTGCTAAAACCGAAAATAAACTTATCTTTTTAATATTAGTTCAAGTTTTAGAAATACCATGATGTCATGTGTCCCTATATATTAACACTGTAACCGCAAGTCCGGCTTGTACTGAACAGCTCCTGTATACAAACAAATGACAAACCCCACTAACGCGAATATTATGGAATTGTATAGAAAATTCTCAAATCTTCTCGAATATTCTCCAAAAATCAGAAGCCGTATTTGGGTGTATAAGCAGCTGCAAAGCGGAGAGGTTGGTCAATCGAAGTTAGTAAGTCTAATCGAATAGTTGACATTGTAAGATGTCTCGAAAGTGTGTAAACAATCCAGATTACTTCTGTTATGTCTGTGGTGAGCTAACTTTTGCGTCTCAGAAGCGGTCTATTACTCCATTGATAACACGGGCATACCGGCTTTATTTCGGTTGCAATATAGGGGACCAAGACAAACATTAGGCGCCACATATCTGCTGTAATACATGCGCTTCAAGTCTGAGAAACTGGTTAAATCATAAAAAACAATCTATGCGGTTTGCTGTCTCAATGGTTTGGAGAAAGCCTACAAATCATGTGCTATTTCTGCATGACACCTCGTGTTGGGCAAGGCATAGGTATATCCAAGAGGAAAAAATCGGTTATCAACTATCCAAATATATCATCTGCCATGAGACCTGTGCCCCATAGTGACGAACTTCCTATTCCAGAACCCCCAGGAACATTCACTTACGAATAAGATAATAGCGATACAGAGAATTGTCATGAAGAAGATATGCCATCAACATCAAGAGATCCTAATTTCACACCAAGCACGTCAAATCGCCAACCGCACAAAATAACCCAATCAAAATTAAACGATCTCCTGAGAGATCTAAAACTTCCAAAAAGTAAAGCAGGATCAAAACTGCGGCGGTGGAACTTATTAGAAGACGATGTTTCGGTATGTGTTTTTCGTAATCGCCATAAAGGCCTAGGATGATTTTTTAACATGGAAAATAACTTGGTTTTCTGTAATAACATTAGCGGTTTATTGGCGGTTTTAAATATAAGCTACAAGCCAGAGGAATGGAGATTGTTTATAGACAGTTCAACATTCAGTGTAAAGGCAGTAAGTACTATTGCATATTGGAAATATTCTACCGTCTATTCCTGTTGGATATGCCGCTCGCATATGGGAATCATACGACAATACGAAGTACCTATTGACAAGCATAAAATACGATGAGCACCAATGGCAGGTCTGTGGTGACTTAAAGGTTGTTGCACTTTTACTTGGGTTGCAGCTAGGCTATACCAAGTTTTGCTGTTTTTTGTGTGAATGGGATAGTCGGGCAAAGGCACTTCATTACAAAAGACAAGACTGGCCTGTTCGACAATCATTAGAGCCAGGTCAAAAGAATGTACAACATATGCCATTGGTAGACTCCAAAAAGATTTTGTTGCCACCACTGCACATCAAATTGGGCCTAATGAAAAACTTTGTTAAGGCACTGAATAGAGATGGGCCAGCTTTTTAGTACCTGCGTCAGAAATTCCCAAGGCTAAGTGAGGCAAAAATTATAGAAGATATTTTTGTTGGGCCACAGATTCGAAATATTCTGAAAGACGACTGCAACAACTATATAGATTTTACGTACAAATTAAAAGGTGAAGAACTCCAACGGTTTCAGACTATTAGAGATTTGGGCGTAACCTTCGATAATAAACCTACTTTTGTTAATCACATAAACGTAACAATTGCGAGCGCTTATCGGACATATGGTTTCATCTGTAGAAATTACCGTGATTTCAAGAACGTCAGATGTCTAACACTGCTTTATTACAGTTTTATTAGGTCGAAACTGGAATATGCATCGTTGGTTTGGTCTTCAATTTACCAAATTTATACAAATAATATTGAATCCGTTCAAAGGCGTTTTTTAAAGTCCTTAATATTTTAAATTGATGGAGTTTACCCCGAAAGAGGACGTGATTACAACATTATATTATCTAGGCTAGACTTTGTTACATTATATAAAAGGCGTCATATGTTAAGTTTTTGTTTGGGTTGTTAAATGACAGTATTAACTGTCCGTGGTTGTTGAGTAACATTAATTTTAATTTTCCCAGATTAGAAGCACGTTGTGAATGTACGTTTAATTGTCCAAGAAGTAGAACAAACGTTTTAGTTAAGTCACCGGTGTTTATAATGTGTGTCAATTATAACAAAATTTCTGAATTGTGTGATGTGCATTGCAGTTAATTTAAAGCAATAGCTGAAATTATCATTAATTTTCAGATTGTTTACATGATTTGTTTTCTTCCAAAGCATTTGAAATTCGTTTAGTTTATTGTATTTTTCTTGAATGTACGTACGTATCCGCAAAGTGTAACATTTATTTTATACATTTCACTTGGGTTATACCTGTAGGAAATAAATTATTATTATTATTACTAGAGTTGCTCAATTTGCGTCAACAGCCAGTGGCGGGCGCATAAAGGTTTACACAAAATAAATGGTCAGAGATAAAATATAATACGTGCTCAAACACTTACCGTCTTAAGAGACTTCCGTGAAATCACAAAGTGAATAATATCTGTTAAATATCTGCAACATTAGATATGTTTCCACAGTTGTTTCGGCAAACCGAGTGCGGCGTGAGGAAAAAATTTCTTTATATGCAGAAAACGAACGTTCTACATCTAGTGACGTTATATTTGCATAATTAAAATAACCTTTGGAACAACTTAATGGTTCTGTTGACGCACCTTCACAAATTTGTTTGTGCCAAAACTAGAATCTTTCTCTAAAACACTTTCAAACCTTTCTAGAACACAAACATTTTTTGCGTCTTCTACCGCGCGTGAACATGTTGCTCTATTTGCAGAGATTCCACAAACGACAACCAAGGATTTTGTAATTTTTCTATTGCCTCCACTAATCCGAAGTAATTGTTCTGAATAGTTTTTAAATCCGTTTTAACCTGACCATCTTGAAATTTCGACTGGCTTCTCTTGATAGCCGCAGCTTCCTTTGGATCGAATTGTAAAACCACTTTCTTAATATTCTCAAAATATTTATGGTAATAAAACGCGGCCTGTAACCATGTTCCTCAACGTGTAGGAATAGGTTCTGGTGGCTCAGGCATACGGGGGCACAGTCTGTGAAATTTGCGAATACGTTTCGGGGATTTGAGAAACACTGCTTTTGTATGCGCTATTAAAGCGTCTACTTCAGGATAACATTTTCTAATACTATCTGCCACATGACTGAAAGCATGAATTTTACAGGTAATATGTAACAAGTTAGCACAATGTTTTTTAGGAGACTGGCCTACAGAAGGCATATTTGCGGCACCATCACTCATAAACATCAACAGTTGGTTTGAAACATTGAAATTACTTCGGCAGTACATTGTTGTACTCGTCTAGAAGCTAATAGAATTGAAGGTGACGATTGATGTGGTTCCATTGTACGTACCATTACATTAGCCACAGAATGTTTTTTACGATCTGTTGTTTTGTCCACACATGACCACAGTTTTTTATCTTTCAACTCCGATTTAATTCTTTTTTTAACATGTTCACGAGCAGATGGCACAATTCTTTGTAACGATGCCCGACTTGGTAACTTGCAGTCCGAATATTTATTCCAAAAGAAGACATATGCTTCCTTGTCTAGTAGATTAAACGGTAGATTACATGCAATAAAGGTAACACATAAATTAAATTTAAATTTGTCATAGTGTCGTGTGCAATTTTTTTTTTAAGAATGCTGTTTATTATTTACGTGACGTAGACAATCCTTTTTGGATCAACACATTAAAGGGATATTACAAACTACACATTGAATTTTAATGCCATTATAATGTAGGCATTTCTGCTTTAAATTCTGTAACTTTGTCAAACATTGGTCGTTTTAACGACGTAGGCAACATTTTTAAAACAAACGCAGAACTACGAAATAGTATTTACGGCAGCGTACATGTATACACAACAGATCCGGTTGAGACTCGCAGTAATGAGGATTGTATCGAACCTCCGCGACTGCCCTTTGGCGCTAGCGAGCAACTCTAATTATTACTATGACTCGATGCTGTTTTTAACCTACTCCTTCAAAATTATAATTGAAAGAATAGAATAATATGGAAAGCTTAGAAGGTTCTACATACAAGCTGCAATCCCAAAGTCAAGATCTAACCCTAAACACTGGAACCAATTTAAAATTGGAACAAAAATAAATTCTTGGGTTACTTTTTTCTGTACTACGTTAGAGAATATTTGTTAACTCAATTAAGATACTTGTACGCCTTAAACTAACTTACAATGTAGTCATGCATATACCTACCTACCTACGTATGGCAAGCTCTAGCATTTTGACTTGAGCCAATAAAGAAGTAAGAAACAGTTTTTCAAGTTTAATAATTATAGCTTACTCAACTTTTAAGAACAAATTCTATAAAGTAAGGGAAGCTCTACTTAGCTTCTCATTTACATAACGTATGTGCACAGGCTTTTTTATAAAAGCGTCCTTCTTCGTCTGTAGTAATAAATTTTTAATTTACCTCTATTCACATTTGTTATTTATACTTGTAAACACTACCAAACACATGCTTTCCCTCTTGCGGAAAAGTTGCGCATGTAAGGTAAAAAGGAACATAAAATTCGAATGATTGCGAAAAGTTTCTTAATCGTTCTGGGATTGGGGAGCGTTTACGATAAGAGGAAGTTCATTTAAAGAGGAAGAAAGTTACAGAGGAGAGAAGGTATAAAAACGAAAATTGAGCTGGTATAATTTAGGTAGTGACAAAGAAGAAAATGCGTGAAATTGCGCGCTAAGTACTTTCATCTATTGGCTAGCCACAGCCGCTAGTACAGAAATATTTCCTGACGTTGACCTTTGTTTTTGCGTGTTCAATACCTTAGACCATTGAAAATTCCAATAATTATGAAATACGCGCTGTCAGTTGTTCCTTAAATGCAAGAGACATGAAAGCAGCTGAAATTGATCGGCAAATTAGTGAAATGTATGCTCAGCAGAGTGTTGCCTCATGGTAATGCTCGTACACACGTGGCTCATCAAACCAAAGATCTTATCATATAATATAGGTAGCAACAACTTAATCACTCTCTGTATAGCCCTGACTTACTAACGCCTAAACATTATCATTTATTCTTGCATTTAAAGAAGCACATTAGCGGTCAACGATACTACGGCGATGGTGGCGACTTCCTAGAGTGGTTAACAAATCAGGCGGCAGATTTCTATGAGGATGGAATCCAGAAGTCGTACGATACAATAAGTGCCATAATATATTGTAGGTAGAAATGATGTTGGAGAGAAGATTAGGGACCGGGCTTTCATGTAAAAATAAAGGTGCTAAAAATACTCTTGTTTTTCTACATCAAAACGGTACTTATTAACTTATAACTTTCTTAAGTACTGAATTAGACAGGATGCATAAACATTTTGAGCAAATACAGCGAGCAATATCGTCGACATGTAGTCACCAGAATAATTTAGAATCTAAAGTTATTCTTAAAATTTTTTTTGCAGTCTCGTCTACCATCGTAGAATAAACAAAACTCATCAACAGGATATAAAGTCATACCGACGTTACGACAGGAAATAACTGGTATAGGTATGATTAATATATTGTAATGATATTCTAAATAAAAGAATTAATATTTCAGGGTTAACATTAGTTAACATTTTTAGTGTTCTAGGGATATAGTATTTATTTTGAATTTTAAATAATTGTATTACTTTTAGCAAAGGTTTGAAATTTTTAGACAAAGACCTAACGCAATGCCCAGTCGACAGCTAAAATTAAAATTCTAATGTATTCATTTGAGTCTGAATTTTCAAAAAAAAGTTGAATTGGATCTTCTCTTTTATTTGTTTATTTTGCCAAATAGTAAATTTTGGTACCTGCACACTGACGTTCCTCAGATAATTGACGGTGTCCGTTCTTGATATTTTGAGTTCGAAGCATCACCCGATTTACAATTAAATATTTTTTTTTTGCTCAAATCTTGCTACGTTGATAATGATTTGCTATTAAAAGGTCAAAAGAAATGTCCTTATTGAAGTTCTTGTGTTTTCCGTAGAAATAGTTTCATATTAATTTGAAACTTTAATAATTTTGAAAATAAGTCTTGTTAAAATTTATTTATCCCATCTGCATTTGTTTTTTAATCCAGAACCCCTCAATATCTGAATATATAAAACATCATACTTGATGACTTTTAAATCCATCGAAAATACGTTTCGCTTCCATGGTGACCATGTCAAAATTGTGACCATGAAAACGATGCAAATTTCATAACTGCATATGAATAGCTGTATGCTTATTCAAATACGTTTTAATAACATAATTTTGACACGAACAAATACAATTAAAGTTTTCGCTAGTGATTTTTTTTTCTAACAGTGTAAGTTGTTTACTGGACTATGTTTTTTAACAAAAATACTTCTTGTTTACATGTGCAAGACAAAAAAGAAAAGTCGGTCTAGGGGAAATTGAAGGGAAGAAACTGCTTCGCCTCGTAATAAAATGGAACTAAATGATATTAAACTGTCAAAATAAAACACTTTCTAAGGTAAGTAAATATCACAACAATATATCAATAGAAGGAGTGGCCTCAAATGCGGATCTTGTGGCACGCCAAATTTTGGTTTTGAAAACTCGACAAACGACAGTTCATAGGGATAGGTTATACGTTGTATTCAGTCGATAAAATAAAAGTTCATGAAATTTACACTTTTAGTCCGTAGAAATTAGTTTTTTTGGCATTAGTTGGTCAAAGAATCTACATTGTAACGCGTCAAAAGGTTTATTATTATTAGTGTAGTGCGTTTTGATTTTATTGATACAGACGTAGTTATTAATTGTAGTTTTTAGTGAACATGTCGAAGGCTAAAAACGACCTTTTCAAGACATAATAAATAAGTTTATTTCTGACTTTCCCGATTTGTTTTACAACGGGGGTAAGATAGCTTGTAAAGTGTGCAAAATACATTTGATGTCAAATAAGAAGTGTAACTGTACAAGACACGTAGATTCCGCACAGCATAGAAAACGAAAATTGGGCATGGCACCGAGAAGTGCATTTTTTTTTAATGTAATTCTTATGTTGATAAACTGTAATTTAAGGACTTTTGGGACAAATACAATCCCGAGTTGCGGCTGCTAACGGAGAAAACGGCACGTAAGCATGTTGCATTTGTACGCGATGACGTGGAAAAGAAAATGAAACGCATATTGAAAAAACAGTTTCTTTGGTTATGTGTTGACGAGACAACAGACTGTAAAAAAAATTCAATTGTAAATATTATGGTACGCATACTGGACCCTAGTAAACTTACATTACCACTGTTACTAGCTAGCCGAAGACTACAAGAGTGTATTGCTGCAGCAATTACGAAGGTTGTACTTAGTACGTTGGAAAAATTTCAAATTTCAAAAGATAAAGTGTTGATGTTTATGAGCGATGGCGCAGCGATAATGCGTTCGGTAGGCCGTTCTCTTCTTGAACATGGTTGCAGGTGTTTACATGTTACGTGTAAAGTGCATGTTTTACATCTTGTGGCAGAAACCATTCGACAGTGCTCTCCCGAGGTAGATGCATTAATAGCAAGCACAAAAAAAGTATTTTTGAAATCTCCCAAACACCTACCTATCATTTCACACAGAGTGTCCTGGTATTTGTCGACCACCGGAGCGAATTCTTACACGTTGGGGAACATGGTTGCAGGCAGCTTTCTATTATGCTGAACATAATAACATACAAAATAGTAAAAGCTGTTATTGCACAATTCAATCCTGCCGAAGCTGCAGCTATTAAGGAGAGCCAGTCAAAATTTGAAGATATTTCCGTTGAAGCAGATTTAAAAAGTATTCGTAGCTACTATAAAGGATTAGCTGACGCAATAGACCAGTTACAAAATAGATCGTTATCATTATTGGAGTCTCTGCAAATTATGGACGGAGTGCATACACAGCTACTGACTATACATGACGCAAAATATAATCGCGTTTTAGAAAAGTTCGAAGGTGTGCTATAGAAAGATCCCGATTTCAGCACACTAAAATAAATTTGTGATGGTGTATTGAATAATCCACTGACTAATTGTAAGTACAAAGAGTATTTTAATCATGCATGTATAACATCGGTAGATGTTGAACGCAGATTTTTCAAAATATAAACTCATTTCCTCATCACGGCGAACATCGCTCACCGAGACAACTGTGGAAACACATCTGATGGTGTCAACTTTTTGCCACTCGTATCCATATGATGTTAATACTGGAATGGTGCTTCTAGTTTTACTGTTCCGTAGCCAAGGCTGCTTAAAAGGGTGAGTGTTTCACTACTTTTCACATATTATAATTATGTATTGGTTCTGTTTTTTTTTTTATTTTCTTACTATTGTTTTTGTATACTAGGTAGGTACGGCTATGGCACGGCTGCCTGTTACCGGGCTCTAGTTGTAGTTTCTTTTTTAGTTTTAAACTAAGCACATATTGCAAAATAACGTAGACTTATGTCCCCTGATCTGTGGTATGCTGGTGCAATATAACGATTTAACCTAAATCTTACGGTAATCTTTTCGTTACCCTGTAAATAGTGGCGATAACAGTGACACTAGGGTTGTTTTTACCCTGCACAAATGTTGGCAATATAGGTACATAAAATTAAAAACCAACCGAAAGCTTGTATTTATGTGAATAGCTGTTTCCTAACAACAGTGGAGCAAAATGTTAAACGCAACATAAATGATCCTGACAATGCAACATGAATTACCAAATATCGAAAAAAATATTTTAACACTCAAGGAAGCATAGGACAAAAAGCTGTCATAATTCATGTTTACAAGTAGAAGTAGGGGGGAAACGTAATTTCTTTCTTTACAAGAAGGGTATTAAATAGAGGAAATTAGATTCGGCAGAAATTTTGGGAGTATTTGTGGTAATGCTTCTCTTCTATTAATGACAGGTTTTTCTATATCAGTTCCTTCTTTTAATCATCAGTTTGCGCAAAATCTAGGTAAAATAAGCATATTTACAGTAGTACTTTTTTACTGTATGATTTGATTCTGTATTTAAAAGAAAGAAACGTATTTCGAGTTCTAGGCGAACACTCCAAAGAATCGAGAGGAAATTACATTTACAATTTTATGATTTCACGTAAAGACCAATTCTACGAACCAGCGGGAAGAGAATCCAGTGTACGGTATTTTTGTTGAGATTTCTAAGCTTTTTCTTCCAGTTTTTCTCCTTCAAATTAAGGGTTAATTGAAGACAGCTTTTCTATTTACCTAAGAGAAAAACTCCGCTACTTTCTTCGGAACGTTTACGTACCTCGCCTGTTCATTCTGCGTTCGAAAGGTACATCCTTATTCGTTTCATGAAAGAATCGAATTACATTATTGAAAAAGAAGTGTAGCGGACCGAGTTCCCCCGTGATTGTTAGACACGAATGACCCATTCAATGGAAAATGTTGATTACATTTTGAATAATTTAATGCGATAAATGAAGTCATAAATATAAATAGCGTTGAAATTAAGTTCTGGATTGTGTGTACACCGAATTGACTGACTGCCTGTAAAAACACAAGTACGCTAATCTATATTGTGTTTGTGAATGCATTTGTTCGGATGTTAGTGTTGGTGCGTATGCACGCGAGTAGTGGCTGCCCAACATTTTGTTTGCACGGCTGTTAATAGTCAATTACCTTGTATTAGGGCTCGTGTAAGGATGTACGCATTATTATAATTAGATAATTTAAATGGCAAATGAGTGGATTTTAGTTAGGCGTTGCATAACATTTGCACCACATTAACACCTATTAATACTCAATAGATTATGTTTCAGCAGCAGTAAATCAATGCCACTAAAAAGGCTTGCATATCCACTACTACTTTCAAAGAAACATTCCCAACCTAGCCTAACCAATTTGAATGAAATTTAGTAGTTATGTAGCTCAAAATCTGTCTTTTTCAAGTTTTTCGGAAACTATTTCCTAGTTATCAACGCTAAAAATAGTGGAAATCTATAGTAAAGTAAGTATCTACATATTGTAATGAGACCTCTAAAAGTGAACTCTCTCGAGGTTTATGTAAATGAGAAAGTCACATATAACAAACAAAGTATTTCTACGTCCAAACGCTTTCAGATTTAGCAATAAAATTTGTTGCGTGGATTGGTTGAAATTGGATGACGATGTCAGTAAATTGTTTCTATCACCGGATGTACAGGATGGTCATCAGGAAAGTATTGCCTTTAACAATTACAACATTTCCTAAAATAGAACTTCCTGTGTATTATGACTAAAAGTGATGCAGAATTACATTCTGCATCAATCCATATTATGTTTCCTTATGCCTATTTTTAGCGGCTTCTACAATAATCCGGAATAATCAAAATTCAACCTATTTCTATTTTAAAATAAATTTTAAGTGAATTAGTTTAAAGAAAAAGCGAACGAAGGTTTTTTCCTTGTAAGAAAAGGTACCTATTAATGACAAAATGTATTGAAACACAAAAGTAGAAATAAAATATTAGCATATGTTATTAAAAGTAATGTAAAATTAATAAAATATTACCTAGTACTTAATTTAATTTAAAGTGATAATCAAATATAGAGATGATAATGAAAGAAAGGAAAAGCTAAGGCAACAAATGTTCAAAGTGGCTTCCTTCTTGTTGTAAACAGAGATTTACTCTATTTACGAATGCTTTCTGAACGCGCCTTAATTCTTCAGATGTTATGTTTTAAAAAGCAGTATTTTTTTTAAGTTATTTTAAACTGCACTGATAGCATTTGCTTTAGTTCCTGTGGTAAGTGATTGTATGCTGCTTCACAAATATTGATGATGTTAATACATACATAGACGGTAAGGTAAGTATATTATTTTCTCTAAATACCGATTTGCATGAGTCCCTAGGGTTTAAGTTGGAAGATGGCTCTTATACAAGCTTTTTGTAATACGAAGATCCTGTTGAAGTTTGCTGCATTTCCCCAGAATATTATTCCGTATTGTAGCCGAGATTTGACACATGCGTGAGAAACATTTAATGCGGTATCGACACTTACACTTCGCGAAATCACTCGCAGACTGTAGCAGAAACTACCCAACTTTGCAGCGAGATCCCGAATATGGGGCCCCCAAGATAGAGTGCTGTCAAGCACCACACCAAGAAAGCGAGCATCGTCCACACAAGAAATTAATTCGTCACCACACTGGATTACTAGTTCTTCTGGCGCTATTTTAAAAGCTAGAATATTTGTCTCGTTTGCGTTTAGCATTAAGTTGTTACTTTCGCACCATTTCTGCATACAACTAAGGTTTTGTTCTAGAGCCTTTTTTATTTTTTCACATGTTTTCTCTCTAAAGATGCATGAAGTTACTTCCAATTTGTGCAAGAGAACCTGATGGTGCACGTAGTCAAACGCTTTCGATAAATCCATAAATGCGCAGGCGGTGATTTCCTTGTTGGCCACTCCAATCAATAGTTCCTTCAGCAGATGAAAAGTCGCTCTTATAGTAGATCGTTTCTTTATGAATCCATTTTGATTTGAATGGAGGACGTCGTGTTTGATCATAAATTTTGTCATTCTGTCATATAAAACTTTTTCTATAACCTTGGAGATGTTCGACATCAGTGCAATAGGTCTATAATTACCAATGTCATCCCTATCTCCCTTTGTGAATAGGTCTAACAACAGAGTATTTTAACCTTTCAGGAAACTTGCCAGTTTGGAATACTGTATTTATGATGTGAGCCAGGGAAGGCGCAAGATGTTCGGCACAACTTTTGAGTAAGGAAACTGGGACTCCATCTTCGCCAGTCACCTTAGTATTATTGAGGTTACCAATAACGCTCCTAACCTCATGGTGGTCCGTCAAATACAACGCTAAAGACTCAGGTATGTATTTAACCCTTTCTGTTATTATTTCGTCGTCTTATTTGCTGTATTCACCTAGATCTATAAAGTGGCTATTAATACTGTTTAGGATCTGTCTGTTGTTGCTGTCATTAGCGCCGAGATCTCTTAAGTCGAACGACTGTTCCCTTACAGATCCTCGAATCTGTCTAACAACATCCCACGTTGCCTTACACTTGTTAGTGGAGTTATTTATATGTTCTCTATATGAAGCTCTTCGTGACTGCTCGATTTCCTGCTTCAGTTGTTCACAAAAGACATTGTACGTATTTTTATCTATTTTATTCTTTTGTAGTTCTTCGTACAATTGTCTTTTGATGGCACACATATTTTTGATTCTATCAGTTAACCACCTTTTCTCCGGCTTATTTGAGACCGCAACAATTTTTTTGTTTATGTGCTTGTCAACAATTGTAGTGAGTATTCCCATAAAATTATTATAGCAGTCGTTTACTTCGGAATTAGCCATAACCGATGTCCAATTCACTGTTTCAAATTCATGTTTAATTATGTGTAGTTTGTGATCTGGAATTTTTTTTATCTGGATCTTTCTAGTTTCACTTATTGTTGCGCTCTGAATTTCAAAGGAAATCCTTTCTGCATAATGATCAGACAATGCAGAAATAATAACATCACTGGAATAATTTGTTAAATTAGTAAAAATATTATCCATCAGAGTTTGTGATCGATCGGTAACTCTCGTAGGACTATTGATGGTTGGAAGTAAATTATAGGACCGTAATACATCAAGAAAGATTCCGTAAGTGTTTCTCTCTTAACTAGATCTATATTAAAGTCGCCACTTAGTAATATTGTATCTTCCAATGAAACTTCTTCTAGGATAATATCCAAGATCTGCAGAAATTCCTCTGCATTGCCTATCGGTGGTCGATAAATATTAATAATAACTAGTTTTGGGTTTTTAAGTAGAGTATAAGTAGTAACCCGAAATGCAAATAAATTAGCAATTCCGAATCACAGAACAACAATGTACGAAAAAAGCCCGAGGTACACGTGCATAAAAATTTACAACAACTTACCTCAACAAATCAAGGTTCAAAACATACATACTTTCAAAAACCTTTTAAAAGAACATCTTGAGAATTGCTACTATAGTGTCTCTGAATTCTTTGTCTAATACACCTGTGATTGCTGGACACCAATTTTTCATGGTTTTTTTTATTTATTGTAATTGCATGTGTGTTTTGTTTTATTTTATCATATTTGTAAATTTTCCGACGAAGCCTATATCCTATTGGATC
Source organism: Dynastes maya (assembly GCA_029619315.2). Lineage (NCBI taxonomy): Eukaryota > Metazoa > Arthropoda > Insecta > Coleoptera > Scarabaeidae > Dynastes > Dynastes maya. Next base: position 32,443,594 of record JAROYE020000003.1, read on the forward strand.
AATTGGCAAATAAAATTATTATTATTATTATTACATATATTATTAGTCGCTATTACTGTAGGAAAGCAAAAAAGTCAAAAAACAGCAAGCACATTAATGAAATAATTTAAAAATAAGCAAGCAAAATTCCCTTTCACCGTTTTGCTTTAGTAACATCTATGCATAGATACCGTGCAATTATAATTTACCTTGCCGCTAATAAACGGTAAACAAAATTATTGAAGGGGATTACCCCATTTATTTACCATTGATGAACTCAATGAATATAGGGTTAGGCAAATGTTTGTTGAACCAACTCGAATATCTTTAATAAAGCTACTTGGATTTTAATAAAATTTTCTACGTATAAGTAAATACACATAGAGGATGCTATGGACTTACCCATATTCGAATCAGACTTTCAGGTTAGCCGAAAATGGTAACTTTTTATATCAAATGAAATTAATTTTTTGTTTTCATTCTTTTGCTTTTAATACAATGTACTTGTAAGATTTAATTAAATATCTCTGCCGGTGTTCTGTCTAATAATTAAATCTTATATAACTTCATTTTATTAAAATTCAAGTCGTTATGTGAAAATTGCTCGAATGCCGGGCTTGCATATTTTTTCTTTTAGCTCGTCAAGTTAATTAACTTTCAAGTAATTTTATTTTATTTTTAATTGATCTACCAATCTATAGTTACGGCATATTTAAACAACGTCGACCACACCCTTGATCTATGTAAATCTGCTTTTAGAAAGACAAAACCCATCTTTATGAATATTTTGAAGATATGTCAATATCCCCGATGTTTTAACCTTTTTCCGTGGTAACTGTAGAATGTTTCAGTGGCAAGAAAACATTTTTTCGTAGTACTTTTATGCACGTTATGGTATTACTATTACCTCAGTACAGTATAAACAAGTAAGTAGTAGTAGGTAGGGTTTTATCTCAGGGAAACTGTTAAAAAAAATTGAATTTTGTAGATTGATTAAATGTTTAAAATGTTTAAAATGTTATGGGCACAGATCAAGGCCTATATCTGTCATAATTAAAGTTTGTTAAAAAGGTGGTACCGGATGGCAGTAGCGTAGCGGTAGCGGCGTGGGTAGAGGTAATTTTCAACTCGTAGTCGATCTCGACAATACCGCGAGAGAGTTCAAAGCGACAATACGTTGCTCGCTGCACGCCAAATAAGTACGCGGAGATGGGACGCCCAAAGGGTGTAACGTTCTCTTCGAATGTGAATAAATATCTCAGGCATTTCCCTGGATTAGAACACAGAAGTCCTCATATTTATTGCACAATATGCAATAGCGGATTGCTAAGTCGCGGTAGGTTTGAATGTAGAAAACATTGTAGAAGTAAGCGTCATGTATTGAATTTAAGAAATAGTATTCCATACTGGCAATTTTTATATGATTTTATTTTTATGTTAAGTGTGTGCAACATCCCACAACATCTAGTATCTAATGAACACTTTCGTCTTTTTTGGGCTAAGTACGTTCCCTCATGGAAGCTGCCAACATCTATGCAATTACGATACAATTTGTCACGTGTGCAGGGAACAGTAAAGGAATGTATAAAAGACGAGTTGAGAAATAAGAAAATCTGCCTATGTGTGGATGAAACAACTGATGCTTAGAAACACAGCGTCATTCATGTTGTAGCGCGTCCTTTAAAACGTTATGGTCCACCAGCTTCATTGTTGTTATCCAGTAAAAGGATTCAGAAAACTAATGCAGAAGCCGTTGTCAAGATAATAAAAGATTCGTTGAGAGAATTTTGTATCGTACGAGCCCAAATTACCATGTTAGTTTCTGACGGAGCCGCAACAATGCTGAAAGCTGGTAGGATGTTAAAGTATGCTTTCTGACTCTTCTTCACATAACATGCCTCATACACGCATGTCACCTCGTAGCAGAAACCATTCGAAAGAAGTATCCGATGGTGGAAAAGTGGATAAACTTGATTCAAATGATTCTGCAGCAGTTCGAGATAGTCAGCAACTTTTTCCAATTCGGTCGTTCAACAACATGAATTATTCTGAAGTTGCACAAGCTATTGAGCAAGTAGAAAACAGTCACTTATCTGCATCAGACGCATTAAATTGCGTAAATAATTTACAAGCCGCTCTAGAAAACTTGACGAACACTATAGGAGTCGATGTTACTCAAAAATTTGGTGCAATTTTAACGAAAAATCCCGATTTACGGTCTATAACTGAAAATCGAGAGTGCCCAGATGAGGAAAAGGAATATCTGACATTTGCAAATCTTACTTCACTGGATGTCGAACGATCATTTTCGAAGTATACGACAACGTATTCACAACACCGTCGACGGCTGAATGAATCGACAATGGAAGCGTTGCTGATGTTGCAATTCTACGCAGCTTACCAGGGCGGTTGCCAATTGCCACAGTGGACATCAAGACGACAGGAAGAGGTAACAATATTATTTTTCACTAATATTGTATATCACGTAGCTACTTTTATGCGGTGCGCCACAGCCGGTACCACGTTTTTAACAAACTCTGGTCATAATAATACGAAGTTTAAGGTTGCAGATATGCCAGACCTTATCCAACAGCGACATCAAAAAGTTTCGGTTGAGAACTGGCAAAATTACATTAAAGATGTTATGAAAAATATTGTATACATTGTGTTCATATTGATCACATTATCACTTAATGGTTTTATTTAAAGTAGATTTTGTACTTTTGGTAATGTAATAAGTAACGAAGTAAATATTGGTTTGTTGTAAATCTGTTGAAATACTCGTGAACTATAATGTTTAAATCCATACCTACCATGCATGGCATCAGTAAAAGAAAATAAGATAAGTTATGGTATTATTTCTTTATGTTTGTATGGTACATAACCTATAAATAGAAATGAGCGACAAATCGACATTTACGTGTCATCAATGTGAAACTTACTAACATGTTCAGAACGACAATATGTAGAAAATTAAGTACCCATATCGCTTTGGTAGCGTTGCGTACATTCTCCATAAGAGCAGTACTTTCTTCTGAAAGTGGAATGGTCTATAACGTAAAGAACGTACACACTCATGAACAAAATTATCAAAAATTGTTTGTTGTCACAATTTCTTGAAAATAATTTTAAAATATCGCTATAAACTTATACATGTATTGATATTACTTATCGAGTTGGCAGATATATTTTTTATTTTGGAGCTGTCATACAGGTGTTTGTTTCCCGAGGCCTTGCCATGGTTAGGATGTTGATTTAGACATTAAAAAAAAAGAAGTAGAAGCATTCGATAAAAGAACTGAATCCATTGAAAAATAGTAACGAACTGTAACAACTAACACACAAACTGGGTTACATCTGTTAAATATTTGAATCATTAGATATGTTTCCACAGCTGTTTCAGTCAAGTGAGTGCGACGTGCGGAATACATGTTTTTTAATGCCGAAAAGGACCGTTCGACATATTTGCATATTTAAAATAATCTTTGAAACAACTTAATGCATCTTCACACGCACCTTCACAAATTCGTCTTAATATAAGGAAATCGGAGTCTTTCTCTAAAACACTTTCAAATTTTCGTATTACACACCAATTTGTTTCGCCCTCTACAGCGCATAACTGTGCGTGAACATCATTCACAATTTGAACAGAATCCACTAGCGACATCGAAACATTTTGTAATTTTTCTATTCCCTCCGCTAGTCCGAAATAATTGTTGTGAATAGTTTGTAAATCTCTTTTAACCTGACTATCTTGAAATATTTCCTGGCTTTTCTTGATTGCTGCAGCTTCTGTCGGATTGAATTTTAAAACTACCTTCTTTATTTGATCAAAATATTTGTAGTAGTAAAACGCAGCCTGCAACCATGCTCCCCAACGTGCAACAATCGGCGGTGGTGGTTCAGGTAAATCAGGACACAGTTTGTGAAATAGTGGCGTACGTTTCGGGGACTTTAGAAACACTGCCTTTGTACTAGCAATCAATGCATTTACTAGTGGAAAACATGTAGGAATCCTTTGTGCCGCAAGATTTAGAGTATGGATTTTACACGTTACATGTAAGAAGTTACCACTGTGTTCTTTAAGGAATCAGCCCAAAGAACGTATGTTTGCGGCACTATCACTTATAAACATTAAAAGTTGCTTAGTTGAAACTTCAAATTTCTTCAATGAGTTCAACACCACCTTTAAAATTTCATTGGCAGTACAATTTAAAACTTTTTTGGAAGCAAGTAAGAAGGAGGATGACGGTTGATGTGGTTCCATTGTACGCATCATTACATTAACCACAGAATGTCTTTAACGATCTGTTGTTTCGTCCATAGACAACCACAGTTTTCTATCTTTCAATTCCGTTTTCATTCTTTTTTCTATATGTTCACGAGCAAATGGCACTACATTCCGTATCGATGTCCGACTAGGTAATTTACAGTCCGCATATTTATTCCAGAAGGAGACAAATGCTCCTTTGTCTAGTAAACGAAACGATAGATTACATAAAATAAGAGTAACACATAAATCAAATGTAAATTTTTCTTGGTCTCGTATGCCACTTTTTGCAGAAGAATGTTGTTTGCTTTCGATGTGACGTTGACAATGGCTTCTGGACCAACACATTAAAGTGATTTTACAAACTAGATATTGAATTTTAGCGCCATCAAAAATTAAGTCCGGCATGTTCACCATAAAGTTTTTAACTGGGTTTGCCATTGGTCGTTTTCGCGACATACCTAACTGCGACATTTTTAAAGCAAACGTAAGCGTACAATTACGAGATAAGTTACGACAGCCTACATATACACAGGACTACTCGCATACAGCATCCATTTAGTACTGATGCTGTGAACGCGTGAAATAAATAATCGCCGACTCCGCACCACATATCTACTACACTGACTGTTACCGCTGTTTGCCCAGGCTAGTAACAACTCATTGATTATAAACGCTACTTTGCTAAAGACAAAATATTTCCAAAGAATAACAAAATATTGTCCGCACATAGAAAGAAATTCAGTGTACGGACATCACACTTTAAAATATTTTCAAGGGAATTACTGTTCATTACGCCTCCAGATATGTGTGTACAAAGCACACAATGCAGACAGTAACCGCAGCCTGGAACGCGGTAAGAGTTGCATTACAGATATTAAATTTTCCGTTAGCGTTCTCGTTTTTTGTCTTATTAGACAAGTTTCGCAGTTGTCGCGTCTTCTAAAAAAGAATAAATTAAGAAGATTCTCGTACATTAATTCTTCCGAGAGACTAGTAGTAGTTCCCCATTTATCTTTTTTAAAAATAAGTACATAGTCGTCCTGTGGTGAGCTTTTCAACAATCCCTTTTGTGTGCTTAGCGCTGCTGCTTCAGTGAATGTGCTGTAAAATAGCAGCGAGAATTAATTTCCGTAATTCCTTTTAAATATGGTTTCAGTATATATTTTATACGGCGAGAGAAGCAAATAAGAAAACTAAGAATACTACGAAAACAATTCCACTGCGGACGTTCAATATTTGTTCTGAGGTCTTGGTACTCTTTCAGGCAAGCTGCAAAAGTAATTTTAAATTATGTAGTTGTTCATCTTTCTTGCCTTGAGACTGCGAAATAAATCATTGCAATTAGCTAATTTTTACCTAAAGCTATCAGTGTTATGGTAGTGATAGTAAGACATTTTGATAAGCAAAGTTATTACACAAGATATGAAGTTAAAACGTTTTTATAGTTACTTTTACAAAATAGAAAAGCTTCTGAGTATTGCTTCTCAAAATATATGTCTACCTAGTACATGGATGGAAAATAATTCCTTCCCTAAGCAATTCAGAGGAAGAGTTTTCCAACAAAAGTGCCACAAAAGTAGAGAAGTTAGAGCTGGCAACACTGCATTTCTAACTGCCACCATCCTTAAGTAGTAAACTCTGACTGTCTGTTGAGTCGCTGCTGTCATAGAGTCAACGTGGTAGGTACGATTTGTCATCGAAACATGGAGTTGTCAAGAGAACATGTACGCGCAATGATTTACTACGATTTTAAGGTCGGTTCAAGTGAACAACAAAGTCTTGAACAATTGCAACTCGCATTTGGTGATGAAAGTCCTTCACGTGCAACTGTGTTTCAGTGGTATAGCGAATTTAAAAGAGGACGGATATCGCTTGGTGATGAAGAACGTACCGGTAGGCCCTGTTCTTCAGTTATCGCTAGAAACAGAGAGTATGAGACGTATGATCGACGAAGATCCAAGATGCACCTATCAAGTGATTGAGGCAACTCTTGGTGTTGGATCCGCAACAGTAAATTCAATTTTACATGATCATCTTCGGATGAAAAAAAAATTATTACTCGTTGGGTGCTACACACGCTTACCGATTTCCAAAAAGCAGAGCGTGTAAGAATCGCTCGGGAAACATTGGAAATGTTAGATAATGGTGACATCGCATTCTATCAAAAATAGTAACAGGTGATGAAACTTACATCCCATTTTACGATATTCCTATCCGCCAGGAGAGCCGCGTGTGGATCCATGAAGATGCACCAACACCAACAATGGCCAAAAGGCAAAGGGCTGTCAAGAAAGTTATGTACGTAGTTTTCTTCCGCAGTGCCGGATTAGTAAAAGCAATGAAGCTGGAAAATCAACGTACAGTCACAGCAAACTAGTACACCAAAAAATGTTTACCTGCAGTTCTTGAGTCAGCCAACATTCGCGGGTTAATGTTGCATCACGACAATGCATCGTCACACAGTGCACAGCAGACAGTTGAATTTTCACGTGAAAATTAGGTAAAAGTCATTGAACATCCACCCTATTCGCCTGATTTGGCCATGTGTGATTTCTGGTTGTTCTTCAACCTAAAGAAACATTTACGTGGTCGACGTTTCACGACGGAGGATGAGATAGATGAAGCAATTCATCTATTTTTTGAGAGCATTCCAAGAGATGACTGGCTTCACGCTTTTACGTTGTGGAAACTTCGATTACAAAAGTGCATTGATGCAGGAGGAGATTATTTTGAACATAAATAAAATCATTTTCGTAAAAAGACTTTCTTTTATCTCAAAATATATAGCGTGACCCTCGTATAACATATAATTCTAATCAAGTATACAGTTGCAAACAATACAAGTTTGATTTTTGAAATAGAATATTCTACATATTACTGAGTTTCTACTCATGTCAACTTTCTTCAAAATTACCTATACTTATTTAGTGAAATGTCATACATAATACAGTGGTGATTCAAACTTTTTCATAGAAAACGTCTTTATATCAACTAGATTCTACAAGATGGTCAGTGTTATTTTATTTTTCTTTAAGTAAAAAACCCTTGTGTATTACGGGCGGGCAACTCAAAATTGGCGGCGAGGCCTGTTGTCGTCGGGCATTGTGTTGCTGCACAAGAATGCCCGTCCCCATTGCGAAATTGCTGGAGCAAACGTCAATTGCTCCAGCAGTTTCGCTGGGAAGTCTTCGATCACCCACCCTACAGATCTAGCACCGTCAGATTACCACCTTTTGACTTAACCTGCTAATTATTACTATATATATATATATATATAATTATTACTATATATATATAATTATTACTATATATATATATATATATATTCATTTATCTTTTTTGTTAATGTTAAATACAGCGTTAATTGTATGTTATATCTGTGTTGCTTGCTTGATTGTAACCCTTCTTGTGAAGACACCCTAACTATTCCTGGTTTTGGTTATTCCTCTCGTGGTTATAAATCAGGTGGCGCCTATATTAGTTCGAGCATTAGAATTTTAACGCACTCCCTCCTCCCTGAATTAGCTGGAGACGTCTTACGAGAGACACTTAAGAGGGAACAGTAAGTGAGCATCAGGTAGGTCATATTCTTTAGGCTATCAGCCTTCATAAAGTAATAATAAAAACAGTGTAATGTGTGAGAGGCGACCATGGCCAACTAATGTCAATTACAAGTAAAACTTACACATTAAATTGTCGATAGTTTGGTTCATACATGGTAGAATACTTTGAAAACAGTGAATGCTACAAAAAATGCAAGGGAACCTTTTTTCCTGAATTGAACAAGGAATCTAGCATGATAACCAAAATTGTACTTTAGTCTGTGGTGTAGAAAATATAAAAAAAAAGGGACACTAGGCTCAGATCTCCATAACTGGATTAAATAACTTATCACTGGCAGCAATAAAATGTAGAGCTCATTTAGCATTGATACTGTGACAAATTTCGAATTATTCTAATTAGCCATTTTTTAAATATTTAAAGAACATTATTTTTTTTTTTTTAATATTCAATTCCCTGTATCTTGAAAAGTAAAGCTCCGAAGGCGTTCATTAAAACTTTCTTATTTAAAATTACTTGAAAAATCGCAGATAACATTTTCATAGCTAAAATCTGAACCACCGTGTATATTTTCCTTTTTCGATACTTGATTTACGGTAATTTTGTCCAGCTAGAATCGTAATTCCACACTCTGTGGCGGTGCCTATGAAATAAAAACATTTACATTTTGACAGTTATTTACAATACGTCATAGAGCGACAGTATTCGTTACTTTCTCTTATTTACTTTATTTAATGTAAATAATTTCAGCATAGCTTCATTAGATATTGGTATTTAATGAATGCGCTGTATAAAATAACAACTGCTCTTTGTAATCTGTTTTATGCTGTACTTCGCGTAACCGTTGCGTCTATCTCTGTTCATTCGTACGAAAGTATTAGAAGCAACGATCCCTTGTCGATACTTTAAATGGTAGACTTTAATGAATTCACAAATATAGAACAACCCAAGCGAACTTACCTCTAGTCTAAAGTAAATCAGAAAATAGCATTTTGTTAATTTTAAGTCCTTTATTATTTTTATTATGTCGTTTCAATGGAATGGAACAATGGAATTATTTAAACTTTGAGGCATTAAATCGACGTCTGCATCGGACGCCCGAGAATCAAAATAAAATACATAGAAGGTTTCATGCTAGGGCATTAACGACGAACATAAAACGAGGATACTCGTAAAGACTTGACACACAGACCCAAACAAAAATCTAGGAGAAGGTTTTACACGTGTGTGCGTAATGCCTTTTTCCTCCTCCTCGTCACTTGTCCTACATATAGTTGCAATTCAGGTTTACCGTTCGTGTTATATTTTTGGTCCGTCGCTGCATGCACTCCATTCCACTCGCACCCACAAAGAAAGGAAATACCGCATCGCCAATATAATAGTTTCTCTTACCGTTTCTTTGGTCCTTTCCAGTCGCTGTCCGTTCTTCCACCAGGTTATAGTCGCTGGAGGTCTTGATCCCGAACTTTGACACAGTAAGTCGTATCTTCTTCCGGCGGACAAGGGTTGGTTCGCTCCGAGAATCTTCACGTCTAGCGGACCGACTGCAAATAAAAATAACAATTTGTTACCCAAAGTTATGAAAACTTTTGTCGTCGTCGCCATCGTAGACCTTCGCTACCAGCTTTCTTCTTTTATTTTCAGGTTAGGTACAAAGTAGGATCGAGGTTACTTCCCCTAGGCGCATATTTTATCTTTAACAAGAATATACGAGGCAATCGAATTTAGCATCCCTACTGTGTTTGTAATTAAGCTCGTATGAGGATAAAAGCAGGAAACATTATGTCTATTTAAGCTTGTTAGTCCTCCAGCGACAGCCAATTACAGGACAACTTAACAAAACGAAATAAATGCGGTACCTTACAATAAGTAGTAAATAGTGTTGCAACTTTTGGGCGGCGCGTCAAGACCGTAGTAAGAATACAGTCTGTCTCACTTTAGACGGCACCACCTCAGTGTCTTTTTTATATATTATCGATTTAAAAAAATTCCTTTTTCTGAGTATACCCCTCACTAAATTGTACTTTCAGTGCTAGTCTACTACGATTTAAAATAAGCAGCAAAGTTGAAGAAGTCACATTAGGGATTTTTTAATGAAAAAATCTTGTTAATGAAAGTTGTTCGGAATCGTTCAAGTAAGCTAAATCCGAAATTCCATTAAAAACAAAAAAATTTGGAAATCTTTCTCAACAAATGTTTGTCCTGAAAATTCGAATAATAATATTACAAGTTTGCCATGAGTTTTCATTAATACGTTGGAAGCAATGTATTGCTGATCTAACCGCATGTCATTTATCAAATTGTGTAGAATTAATTAAAATCGTTGAAAATAAGATAATATGGTCGCAAATTTAGCTTTCCCTGATAAAGTCACGATAACAAGATTAGTGGGTGATAATGTTCATTCAACACGGGAAGTTGCCCATGAATTTAATATCAGACATCTAGGCCGTCCTCCCATTACACATTTGTCTGTACTAAGAATTAACAATTTCTTTAATCGTACTGGAAATGTGACAAAATCAATTACAAGGAATTATCATCATCCTGAAGATAACGTTATTTTGAATTATATCACTGAGAATCCAAGATCCAGTCTAAGAACGATGTCCTTAGTTTTGAATTATTCATTATTCAAAAGATAAAATTTGGAGGTGCCTTCGCAGACATAAGAAAATTCCTTTCAAGTCGAAATTTCTGCATACTTTGGAAGAAGGAGATCTTGAAAGGCGTTTGGAATATTGTTTGTGGAGTCAAGGTAATTTTTTAAATGATCAGTGTTTCCTAAAGAAAATGTTGTTTACTGATGAGGCTACATTTACCACCAACGGAATAGTTTCATCGCAAAATTGTAGATATTGGTCTGCAGCAAACCCACACTGGATAATAAACTGTAAACGTCAATATTCTCAAAAAATTAACGTTTGGTGTGGAATTCTAAACAATGGGATTATAGGACCATTCTCTTTTAGACAAAATTTAAATGCTTCGCCTCTTTTAGAATTTCTAAATAACGTTTTATGGGATGCATTACATGATTTTCCAGTAGCAGTACCACAGGAAATGTACTATCAATATATAGTATATATACCTAATGCAGTTGTGGTTGGGGAATGGTTAAATAAGAATTTCCAGGGAAGATGGATAGGTCGTAATAGTCCCTTAATCGAATGGACGCCTAGATCTCCCGATATAACACCATTAGATTTTTATTTTTGGGGAATTATTAAAAATAAAGTGTATAAAACTAGACCAATAAATATTCAACAACTTTATGACAGAATAATTCAAGCTGCCAAGACATAAGTTGAGAAGAATTGAGGAAGGTTGTCGGAAACAACAGAAAACGAATTAAGAAATACATACGTGCTAATAATAATAATAATAATAATAATAATAAATCCGCTTATTCCATAATGCAATAGCATAGAATACGTCAAAAAATTGTAAATATAAAAAATAAACAATAAACATGAAACAAATAGTACAAACAAACACATACATGTATATATATATATAAATAAAAGAAAATTATACTATACACGGTGCGTTAAAAAAATCTTTGATAGTGTAAAATGTGTGACTAGAAAGGTATTTTTTTAAAGTTGTTTTAAACTGTACTGATGGCATTTGCTTTAGTTCCTGCGGTAAGTGATTGTATATCTTAATGCATTGCCATACAGCTTGTTTCTGAACCTTAGTCAAATGTGTTTGAGGCGGCAGTAATTGATTATTAACTTTGCACCTAGTGCTGCGTTCGTGGTCTATTTCATATTTCTTAAAAATGTCATTTTAGTGCTGCTTTACAAATATTGATGATGTTAATACATACATTGACGGTAAGGTAAGTATGTTGTTTTCTCTGAATACCGATTTGCATGAGTCCCTAGGTTTTAGTTTGAAGACGGCTCTTATGCAAGCTTTTTGTAATACGAAAATCCTGTTGAAATCTGCTGCATTTCCCCAGAACATTATTCCGTATTGTAGCCGGGATTTGACACATGCGTGGCTTAGCTGAAGGTACTGTTATTTAAGTAATTAAGCGTCGTTCTTTGTTATTGTATTGAATTAAAAGAATAAAATAAAAACTCATGGCAAACTTTGTCAAAAATTCAGCAACGATGAGGAGCTCAAAGAACATGTTACCACATGGTTGTCAACACCGGCGGCAACGTTTTAAGAGGAAGGCATACAAAAACTTGTGCCACGCTAGGACAAGTGTCTACAAAATGATGGGAGCTATGTAGAAAGGTAGCTTAAGCTTTGTAGTTTTTTTGCAATAAATAGTTTTTCTGTATCTGTACTCGTTTTGTTTTTATTACCAAACGGAACTTAGTTTCTGGACGTGCCTCGTATTTTTGTTGTTTTCTCAAAATTTCAATATCAACAGTTTTTTTAGAGTCCCTTAGTATTAACCAAACATTAACCTCCCTTATACAAGTTTGATTCACACAGTGCACGAAGTTATAGATATAGGATCCACACACAGTCGAGGCACGTATTTCATATCTTCCCTTCTTTCGTGCGATAACTTAATTTAAAGTTTTGACGTTAGTGAACTGGACGTATATTTATGTGAATAAGATGGAAAGACTTTGATATATCACCTTGATGGAAAAGAGGGAAAAAAGCACAACACGTGATAAGGTGAGAAAATAAAATTAGAGAGGCAACTAGATCTAATTAATTAAAGGAAGATGAAGTGGAAGGAAAACTTTACCTGCAGATTAGTTGTTTGCTTTTTCACTATACATTTTTTCTCTTACAAATGAGTATACACAGAGTTAACGTTTATTTTAGGTTCCAGCCTATCGATGTTCACTGGTGGATGGTGCATTTTAATTTTAAATTCTGTTGTAGAAAATAAATATATAGGGTGGTTCATAATTGAATTGTGTTATACAAGGCACAAAGTTGAATGAAGTTTTTCGTAAACTACGTCTAGTGAAGTGGTATGCAAGTATTGCACATGCAGAAATAGTTTTATAAACGTTCTTGTACAGACTAAAATGGCACGTGGCTTTGCAATTAGTTTTGAAACTCATAATTAGAGTAACCTAAACTTGCGGACTCGCATAGGCGTCGGTATTACGGGTTAATATAAGAATACGAAAAATTCATAAATAAACTAAACCGGTAGAGAAGCAGGCATGTAGTGTCGACCTTGAATATAAATCATGTTAAACCGCGCTGAGAGAGATTTCGTTTTAGTACCGGTTGAGCTGTTGCAGAGATTAGTCGAACGGTCAAGGTTATGTACTTACGTGTCGCTTTTGAAAATATAGCTGGTGTTTTTTTGTGTGTTGTAGTATTATACCAAGTACATAATTAGTGTATCGTTTCATATAGAACTAATATTTACATACCTAAGAAAACAATGCCTCGTAATAGATTTGCTACTAATGTACATAAGTATGTGTCACTTTTTCCCCATTTAAAATATGACGGTAGTGCAGCTTTTTGGCTTAATATGCAATGTTCGTTTGGCTGCATTGGACAGAACTGATTGCCAGAGGCATGTCAATGGTATTAAGCATATGAGAAATGCAAGAACTGAAATACCTTATACACTATTCCTCATACATTTATTAATTATGTTTACCTCTTGTAATCTTCCGTTGTCGTTGGTGAGAAAAGCAGCTTTCAAAACGCTTTGGCGACAATACGTTCCAAAGTACCCATTACCCTCACAAACACAACTACAGAATCATTTGCCGCGAATGAAAGAGATGCTAGAAAATGTGTGTAAACGTGATTTGTGTTCCAAAAAAATATGGATTACCGTGGATGAGACGACCGATATAAAGAAAAACAGTATTGTGAATGTAATAGCTCGCGTTTTATCTAGCGAGAACACAGCATCTCGATATTTGTTAGCTTGCAAACGTGTTCAACAATGTACCGCGGAAAATATTCAAAAAGTGATAATGAACGCTTTGAAAAAATTTAAAATTGCCCAAGATCAAGTTGTGATGATTGTGACAGATAGTGCAGCAACGATGTTAAGTGTTGGGTGGTCCTTAAAACATATATTTCCTAACTTAATACATATAACCTGCGTGCTGCATGCTTTGCATTTAGTTGGTGAAGTTGTTCGACAACATTACGGAAAGTATTAAAGCAGTGTTTCGTAAATCTCCTAAACATTTAAAAGAATTTCGTAAATTTTGTCCAGGTATTCCAGAACCTCCTGAACCAATTTTAACGCGATGAGGTACTTGGCTAACAGCAGCTTCTTACTATTTGATCCATTTTCAACAAATTCAATCAGTTATAATGCGATTTAATCGGAATGAATCCAAAGCAATTAGAGAAAGTCAAAGAGAATTTCAAATTCCCCAACTTTTAGAAGATTTAACAACAATATGTACCAATTATACAGTATTACTAGATGCCATCGGAAAACTACAATGTACTGAATTGTCATTGCAGGAATCATTAGACATAGTGGAGAGTGTAAAAAATAAATTACACACATTAAATGATACGCCAGGATTATACGCTAGTCAAAAGTTGGCAGATGTTTTAAGGAAAAATCCCGATTTTAATACTTTAGAGGCCGTTTATAATAAGTGTAAGAATAGTGAACTTTTAAGTGATTTTGAAAAACAGTTTCTACATGCAAATGTAACTTCCTTAGATGTGGAGAGATCGTTTTCTATGTATAAAAATATTTTTTCTTGTCGACGCACAAGGTTTAAAGAAGTAACTGTGGAAACATATGCAATGATACAAGTTTACAGTAGTTCACATCCTGATGCCTCTAATTTGTTGAATAATTAGCAAGTAAGTTTATTTATGAATTTTTTGTATTCTTATATTAGCCCGTAATACCGACGCCTATGCGAGTCCGCAAGTTTTGGTAATAATTTGCAAAAAATTGTTTGCCAATTTATTGCAAACACCCAATATATTATAATCCTATATTAATTTATGGTTTTCTGAGACTTCTAGATATCCAATTGGTGTGTCATTATTGATTCTTCGCAGTTCTGAAGTGTTAGTTAGTTTAATAGTTAGAAGCTAGCACTTTAACTTTTCGATTCATGTTCTTATTTTGATCCGACAATAATTCTAAAAGACCATTTAAGATTTGTAACAGATTCATATATCTAAATCATTTATACAGAGTGTCCGCAGCGCACGATACAAGTTTGGTTCTTTTAAAAAAACAGCTTGTATATTACTACGTTTTTTATGTTTCTCTCCAATTCATGTCAACTATTAATTGATATAATTTGAGCGAAATGCTGATCTATCTTTGACGGTCAATATTTTAAATGTCTTCCACGCTAGAGCGGTGATTCAAATTTTATTCCATTGCATATTTTTTGGAGTTTTCGTCAAATAAAATCATGATAAGTAACAGCCTAAAGGTGGGTTCACACAGGATAGCGTGAAATTATCGTTAGGATTGGCGCGAAACTATTTGCAGTATTCTGCAATTCTTAAAATAATCGTGACATAATGATAACTAAGATCTCGGTTTACTTTGTCGTATCATAGCCTTAATTTATCTGTTAATAATTTCTTTTGTAATGGATGGAATGGCAAAAATGTTATATATGCAATAATCATGACGAACTTTAAAACGTTGGCAGGTACGTCCCATCAACACTCAAAAGAAACAAAAAAGAAACTCTTGAAATTACAATTATAAGAAAACTTTTAGTACTTTATTTAGTGTATGCGATATAAGTTTGTATGTGTGAATACAGGAGCCTATGAATCTGTGATGGAGGAATGAGTAGCAAAAAAAAAAAAATCAAAGAAAATTAAACCTAGCTACATTTTCAATATGATTTTTGTTACATAGCACATTAACATAGAAATGAATGGAAATGTTATTATATTTATCTTCATTGAAAAAGTACAAATGAAAGTTGCAATAGAAACGACTGTTTATCAAAAAAGAATAATACTATGTCAGTAATTAGAAAGTCTAATCAATAAGATGTCAAAGAATTATAACATTTTATTCTTTCTTAAATGATATAGTTAGCAAATGTTTTTATAGAGCTATTACATTCCTTATAAATTCAATTGTTACTCTTACATCTCCTCATACTCTGATACAGTTGCTTTGTAAAACACATAATACAATGTATGTATGTGCCTACATACTAAGGCTGTTATCATGTACAAATATGTTTGTAATTATTTATATCAGATAACCAAATATATATTGTATTTATTTGGAAAAAAAGGAAAATAATTCTACAAACTATATATTTGAAACAAATCAAAAACTACAGATGTCTTGAAGTAGCAATCTTCGCATCCTTTTCTTAGAATTTTAATAAATATTTCACTAACAAGTTATATCTGGTGGACTAGAAAGTCACCAAAGCTGTGACGTATAGATTAATAGTATATAAGGCATTAATTGTGTTGTCTAACACCTCTAAAACTTTTTCCAGAGTAAGTGTTATGTTTTAAAAACATACCCGATTTCAGTTGTTTCCAATTTATATGGATGCTTTTACGAAAAGCACCACAGCAAATTTTTAAGGTTAATATCGTATACTTCTGTCTTATGAAATATTACGATTCCATCTTTACTGATGCAAAACAAATTAGCGTCACTTCAACTACACACAATATACATTCGAGTTTCTTCATTATATAGATGAATATTTAAACTTGTATACGCCATCTGAAACAATCACTCATCTTCATGTCCTCATATTTGGTAAAAGTTGTACTTTGTTTACATATTCATATATCCTTGGTCCCAAGAAATACAGATTTAAAGCAAATACTTAACTTTGCATCTTTGTATTCTGCGTGAAGCTTTACAATCAATGCTAATTCATTAATTCAGAAGATAACGTCACATAGTTAAATGAAATGTTTAGATCATCAGGAGACACTTGTTGGAGTCTTCTGAAGCCTCGGCTTTGGGAGCTATTTTGAGCTTACATTTCCTATATTTGAGCCCAAGGTTTTGTGGATTTACAATCCCACGTCACTTATAGCTGGATTATTGCTATATAAATATGTATAATTACGTCAAATATTTTAAAATCTTCTTCATGAGCTTCTGTGACCATTCTAGTTTCAGTATCTACTTCTATTTGATATAGGTACTGTTTTATAACAGGAAAATTAAAAGTTTAAAAGTAATCAAGAGAGAATATCCTAACCACATCACAACCTTAAAAGTATGTATATAAATTGAGACGAACCGCCATCTGCACTGTGATTGGTTAGTTGTATTTATACAACGCCGTGGTAGCGCCACAATTTAACATATATATAGTTTTGCCGTACGCCAATTATTAATTCTGCCTTACACCGCCGTGTGAACGGTGGTATTTAATTGCATTGTGCGAACTTTCTTAATTCCTACCTTACTCCCGCGCTACCCTATGTGATCGTTACTTTAAGCAAACGTTGAACTAATTGGTTAATTATAAAATACTCTTTTAATTTATCGATCATCATCAGGCTTACCTGCCGTGAGCTCATATTCTAAAAATAATAGGCTATCCCTTTTTAAATCGTTAATTAATGCAGCAGATAATGATTTATAGTTACAAGTTGATGTGTCAATTATTTTACTAGACGCGAATTATCTAAATGAGGCTAAATTATGTAACGCCAACTGAACTGTTTTTGCGCGGCAGAAAGCGTCTAAATTACGTCATTTGTAGGTCGCTTCAAATATATTCCTCTTTGTTACAACAGGAACGGCAAGCGAATAAGATCGAGAAGCTTGTATTTTTTGATGATTTCAATGCGTAAGAATGTGGAAGTGGACCTAGTCGGGAAGGTACAATATTTATATGGGCATTTCCCAGGTTTAGTAAACAAGTAACCCTCAGTTCGAAATAAATAGCTTGATGGATACAAAAATTAACAATGTCTTTTAGGAATGAGTAGAAACTGAAATTCAATCAATCCCGAGGCTGTTAACATCCAGAGTGAGGTTTTCGTGGTTTCCTTCGTTTCTCGCGAATGCTAAAGGTAGCATCTTAAGACGCTCCACGGGCGCAGATGTAATAATAATTCATGGCCAACCGATGCTTCCTGTAATTGGCAAAAGCTGTTGGGGGTGCGAATGGGTGAATTATTCCTATTGATCTCACGTTTAAACAAAAAAGTCTATCGGCGCAGCAGTTAACTATGGAACGCAGGTTGTTTACGACTAGTAGGTGTGCATGTAGTGGTGTCCCTCTACGTTTCAGCCAATAGCCTATTTTCGTTAATGTTAATCCCGTAATATCAAAATTAATGCAGTATTAAAATTAATGTACAGGGCAACCACAGATATTAGCAATTTACCAGTATGAAAAATACACTAATCTGTTTATTCTAAATAAAGCATCATATACTGTTACAGGATCTCATTCAAAACATTATTCCTTATTAAGGGTCATCTTCAATTCTAATGCGTGTTGCATGCACATTTTTGGGGTTAATTATGCAACAGTACTCAACGTTTTAAAGATGGAGAATAAAAAGTTACAGTGCGATTAGAACCATAGATTATGTTCCAAATAGGTAAATTGGTATTTCTTTCTAGTATAACCAGGAGAATTGCCAAAGTTAATCTGATTTTACCTGAAAGGATCACTGGTCAAATTTTCAAATAACATATTGCTCTATTAAATAGGATCACTTTTATGAAGTGCTTCTGATGTTCTTGAAAATAAGTAAAAATATCTTAACGGTTAGTCCTTAGTATGCTGCTCTCTCCTTTTATCCATTCTTTATTCTATTAAGGAAACAAATTTTTAAAAAGTTAACGGATATTACTTTCAATAAGAAAATATTTTACGGTGAACATCGAGTAGCAATTGCACAAAAACTTTCTTGTGATATATTTTATGCACAAACTAAAATTAAAGAATTATTATTTGAACATACTGACTTATGTTATTACATTAAATTTTAATTTGTTTAATTCAAACTATCTTAAATATGAAATATATTATTTCCTCCAATTGCCAACAATAGTAAGAGCGCCTGGGTAATCGAATATTAGCATAACTGCGCTTTGACCTGAACGATGATTTTTTAATTGCATATAAAATTCCTTCTTCTCAGATAAGAAGTAAATCGTAAAACCTTATAAAACAAACTCGAAATCAGTGAAATAAATTATTTAGCTGTTTAAGATAATAATTGCAAGGCAAATAGCTTTTCAGATTGTTGTTAGTAATTTCACATGAGTCGCATGTAGAGAAACTACATTTTCACAACACAGCGCATTTCAGTGAGCTATTTAATATTTACTCATCATTGTAAATAGAAATTTGTTGTAAATAAAAATCTCAAATCTAACGTGATTTGTACCGAAAGAAAGATACTGATGTTTAAATTGGTCGCTGTATGTGTAAAAATTAAACAAATTATACGCCATCTTGCGTTAAGCAGTTCAAGAACTGCTTGAGTGATGGTTTGGCATCTGTATTCCGGTTTTTGTCGCTACATTCTAGACGGCATAACTATATCTCTGGGTACTAGGTGACGCCAGAAAATATTTCAGTGCTGTCGTTGGAGAATAGTGGCATAAACTGAGAGGCGAACAGCGATGTGAGTAGGAAAAAAAGCGCTCGGAGCAACGCTGATGACGCCGGGCAAGCAGAAATGTGCCCGTTGGCTAGTGCTTTTCTCTTCTCACATTGTTTTTGCCGGGAGTGATTCCATCAATACCATGAGCTATATTTACATTATTTTGGTTATTGTTTCTAGGTACCTTTTTAATGTGTATTATAAATATTACACTTCTCAAAATTGATATGAGTCATACAGTTGTTTAGATGCTTTCAAAAGGATTTCTTAAACCCTTCATAACATGCAAGACGTTCTATTGATGCTATGCTTTCAGTTTAATCAAGAGTGTAGAAAGTATTTAAATAAAATCTCTCATGATATTTTCATTATTTTGAATGATATGACGATTAATTACACTGCGCTGGAATTGGAGCAACATTGGAGCAACAAGCTGAGCATCTGGAGGGTGAACCTAAGTCGAGTATGCTGAATCCAATGGTGCTAACCGTTTTTAAAAGTTAGCTCGTGTTTTCGAGCAATTTCAATTTAAAAATTTTAGGCCCAAAGAACCTTCTGGAACACTCTGTAGTTTTCTGGAAAATCTGATCAATGGCCGAAGAGCTTTCTGGAACCTTCGAGAACCTTCTATGGACAGTTGATGAACCTTCTAACAGCGCCGCTTATATACCCATTTGACCAAGTGGCAGTAGCGGGGATGGAAGTTTCTAGAAGGTCCACGAATGGTCCATGAACGGTCCATAGAATGTTATTCAAATTTTATATTTTCTACTAAATTAATACCGTTGATTAGGTTTAAGTATTACAACCTTGAATTATATTTTCCTTTTATTAGTTGAAAATAATAATAATTCGTTAGTTGTAGATAAGTGGCAACATACTCTGTATATGTATGTTGGAAATACCGTCGAAATGGAAGAGAAAAGAACCAATTCCAAATCCGCAACAGAGTGCGTTCCCTGAACGATCGACTCAACAAGAAAAAGTCTCCGCAAAAACCAAATAATCGCCAGGAAATAGACCTTGCGTACTAAATATCACCCAGAGGGGTTATGTCCGACGACAAAAAGTATAGTACGCCAAGGTAATTGGGATCTCTCAGTTACTCCGCCACGTACGGCTACTCTCAAACGGCTAACAGTTCGACTGCTATCGAGTGAAAGAGAGCTTTTCGTGGGAATCTGCCTCTTATATGAGTTTTACTAGACGCGTGCAAGATGCAATGAGAATCGAGATATCTGTAGACCAATAATAATGAAGGGATATCATGATGTAAGCGAAATCTGTTTATAGAAACTGATTAATTGCTAATTACTACGATTAGCTACGGATAAAATTCAATTTAAATACGACAATATTGTAGAGCAAGACGAGTTCTATTATTAGAATATGTATTGTTTGAAAACTAAGAGAAATAAAGATTTCCAGCTACCTAAAAACTGCGTACGACGTTCGATTACTGAATAAAACTTCCAATTAACGAATGTTGTAATGAATAATGAACGTAATTCAAATTTACTGCTACAATATGCAAGAATAGGGTATTACGAAGATATTTAGCCGGGTAGAATTTTGAAATATCAAATATTACGTATTTTATTGAAAAATGAACATAGTATTGAAACTCAGATCTAGCGTAAAGAAACACAGATTCAAGCATTTAGGGGCGTGTCATAACAAACGGTGAGAAATATCTAAATTTGTTGCAATGAGGATTGGCGCAAAAAGAAACAACGTTGTTTGAAGCATTTTAAATGTAGATTCGACTGAATCGCTAATTAAGGTGTAACAAAGAAACGGAATACATGCCTACACAATCAAAGAAGTCTGGCTGCCATTAACTTGCGAGAGCATCAACACCACGACCACGGTCACCACAAGGAACAGATTAAGACAACCACTGCGCAGTGAACAATATACTTCAATTTCCGCGCAGAAAAAGCAAGCTACCGCGCATCTAATTCTGCGCACATATAATTGTAGCTTAAATACAAGTTACAAGCAATAAATTTCTGCCCCCCAATAAGTTAGTGCTTAACACGATTAACAGTGAGGAATCTTAGAAGACACTGGTTCAAACCCTACTCTAGTCGCGAACGAACGGTAAGAAATTGGCAAAGATATATATACTTGCAAAAAACGATGAGTTTGGCAAGAAACAGGCCTTATCAGGGTAGAAGAACGTCTACTGTAACGTCGGATTCCTTAAATCCAGCAAACGAAGGAAATAGCCCCAACGGCAACTCAAATATTAATACCCCTTCGTCAGAAATATCTCGTCATAAGTTAACTACTTAGGCTTAACATTTCGATTCGTATGTTTTGTTTATTGTATGATGGTAACCAAACAATACTAACACCAGAAACCACTTGCAATGCTCAAATGCCGGATTCGCGTTTAAATATCCCTTTTATTTTCAATATTAGACATGTGCATCACCATACGAAAATGCGGTGGATACAGAAAAAATATAAGGTGCTATTAAAAAAATTATGTTTTTGGTGTTTGAATTTAGTAATGTTTGGTGTTCAATATCGAACATCCACACTGTATATTTCGGGCAAGTATGTAATTTAATCTCGTAAAAATTAACCCTGGAATGTATTTGCATTTCGGATTTTTTAAGGAAATCAATGTATCTGTATTTAGGCGATTGAGAACAAAATGATATTATATTGGTTTATTTCTAGACAAGAAACCAATGTGGCGTTTGTTACATTATTAGAAAATTTTAACCTTTTACCACTTATAGAATAGGCACAGTTACATAATCTAGTGCCAAAATTCTATGTAGCTCGCAAGGTTCAACCGATGTATTCAAGTAAAACAGGTTTATAATAAAAGGAACAAACCGCATACATGCTCAGCAGTTAACAATACTTTGCTTAACTTGCAGTTTGCATAAATTTCTGAACTAATCCTTGTTTATTACTTGAAACGCGGTACTAAGAGCTCGTTTTATTGGAGTAGAATTTCAGAGAGCTTTTAGCGCGAATAATGCAAGGAAAGCATTAAGTATTCGGAACGTGTAAGTGATTTCACTTTAATATATTTAAATAATTAATAGTCAGTGACTTTATACCTACTAATAGTACTTTGTCTAACAAACTTTTCATCTGTATGGTGTTGTATGTATGTATGTAGCTACATACGTCGTCTAGTTTCCGCCAAATGTTCGACTCATGCATTTGATGTATGAGGGAATGAAAATAAAATATGAAAACTACGCAGTTTTAAAGGAACTCTGCTGCTACGTCACAATTAAGTTATATGTTCATAACTTTTTCAACTATAACTTTCTATCTTATTGTTCCCAATACATGCTCTCACTTATTGAGACTCTCTTTACATAGGAAAGACGCTAATTTGTAGGAATTTTAATATTTTTCATTCTTAAATGAATATTAATTACTGCTAATGCCCTAGTTATTAATATTTATTCAACCAAACGAACATTAATGCACATTATGACAAATTTCATTTTATTTCTTTTTACATGTGATGAGAGCTCTATGGAGTATATAAGCTTTAAAGCTTTTCGTAACCTCAGGGGCCTTTTAGAGTCTTACTGTTAAGAGTGGAGCGCAGATAATTATTCTCCAACATGCGAAAGGTGACTTAAGATTGTGTCTCGTCCGCCAGAAAAATCTGCCACTTGACCCTGATAGGACTCGAGCGCACAGCGCCTAACATTGCCAGAGGCAAACTCTCTTACTGTTAAATAGAGGCAATATTAGCATATTGTTCAGAAGTCATGGAGTCAATGACGTAGATACAAATACATATACAGCGTGTTTATTGAGCATACGGCAAAAATTCAAGGGGTTATTCCATGAACCATTCTAAGAATACTTTGCACTTTTATGATTTTTTAAAAGCCCTTTTGTTTCGAAGATGCAGGGCGAGAAAAATTTTCGACAAAACCAATTTTGATATTTTTGAAATTATTAATGTAGCCGAAATAAAAATATGACGAAAAATTGCAAATACTTTGAATGTAAGTAATGGGACTGTTGGGAAAATTCTTAGGGAGTATTTGTTGTACCCATACCACATACAACGCGTTCAGGCACTTCTTCCTGCTGATTTTTCTCCACGGATTGCATTCTGTCAGTGGCTTTTGCACACATTGGTTCAAATCCCTCAACTACTGACACTGACTCTTTTTACCGATGAAGCGAATTTCTCAAAAAATGCCATAAGGAATTTTCACAATAACCATGTGTGGGCTGAAGAAAATCCACACAAGGTACTTGAAGATCGTTTTCAACATCAGTTCTCGTTGAACGTTTGGTTAGGAATTGTGAGTGACTGGCTAATTGGACCGGTATTTCTACCAGGAAGACTTACCGGCGAGATGTATCGACACTTTTTGGAACAAACGCTATCTCTGTTTCTGGAGGATGCACCATTGGCAACAAGAAATGCAATGTGGTTTATGCACGATGGTGCACCAGCGCAGATTTTAACAGCAACATACGGAGATCGTTGGATTGGTCGAGGTGGACCTTACTTATGGCCTGCCCGATCCCCGGACTTAAACCCCCAGGATTATTTCCTATGCGGCCATCTAAAATCATTAGTTTATTCTACTCCAGTTGAAAATGTGGAAGATTTAAGAAATCGGATAGTTGCTGGGTGTAACTCAATAAGAAACGACCTTGGTGTTTTTGAAAGAGTTCGGCAGTCAATGAAGAGAAGATTGGATTCTTGCATCCTAGCTGGAGGTAGTCATTTTCAACAGTTCTTGTAGATTAAGAAACTTTAAATGTAATTTTTGGTAATAAAATGTTGGTTTTGTCGAAAATTTTTCTCGCCCTGTATCTTCGAAGCAAAGGGGCTTTTCAAAAATCATCAAAGAACAAAGTATTCTTAGAATAGTTGATGGAATAACCCCTTGAATTTTTGCCATATGTTTAATAAACACCCTGTATAAATGTTTAAATGATAAAGTTAGCCGTTTAAGCTATGTAACAACCAGAACTCTGCCCGCCGACTTGGTGAATTTTTGGCTTTATTAGCTTTATCATATTCTGCCTACCCAACTTTTATATGGGATTTGTTACGAGTTCTACCTTATTTTGTTGTAGGTAATCTTTCCGATGCAGAAGCTACGCCACCACTACTGTGTACTATATCAAATATTCCCAAAACCATCCAATAGACTTAAATTCAAAAATATTTGGGACCTATCTGACATTTTCAATAATATTAGGTATATTTTTCCTCCATTATACAGCGTGTCCACCTAGTGTGACCGGCACTTAACCCGCCTATTAGTATTCCTTCATTCTGTTCAGCTTTCTATTTAATATAATTTGAAACTTTTGCAAAATACTGACGTTTAATTAACGTCCAGTATCTCACATGCCTTACATGTTAAGGAGATGATTTGAATTTTATTCAATTAAATATCACTCAGAGTTTTCTGCAGTACGCTGATTTTTTTAATATCAACTAGATTCTACGTAATTGACTTAAAAGGAAGACTATATAGTTTTCTAGAGTCTGATAAATTCGTCTAGACATTTCTTTATAAACATTTTCTTGGAGGATGGATTTCCTAAAATGAAATCCATCCTTCTTTAATAAATTAAATATGAAATTGCGGCAGACAAGTTTTTGTGCTTTTGTGTATTTCGATCTGTCTATCTTTTCCAAGTAGTCTACTGAACCTTCTTCGTGCTAGGGATTGGGACTTGCAATTGTTCCTATGAACAAGGAATTCCCAGTAAACGCGAGTCAAAAGCTCGCGTTGGTTACGTCACTTTGTACACACCGCCCAATATTACTGAGGTATTCCTATCAATTTTGTATTTACGGCATAGTTTCTAAACATCTCCGAATAAAATTCTTTTCTTTTTTGGCGTTTTCTTAGCTGCCTTGACGAGAAACAGGTTCTCTTGTGAAACCTTTTCGGAGTCAGTGCGTTGACATATACAGTGCCCCCCCCCGCATGCTAACTTTTGAACGACAGAAGCTAGCGTGTTTGGAAAAGATAGACCGCTTTCTATTTTGCCGTTATCAGCATTTCAATTGTATTTCCGGTTTCACCAGAAGTGACGTCAACGATACCACATGTATTTCACTTTATTTAAGAAGTACGACGATATGCAGCAATACAGGTTTTGGTAATCTGTTTTTGTTGTTACGCAAAGTTGGCTAGGAAAGAGCGCCAAATTGTTTCTCGTGACGACGGACTGATCTAAAGAGCTTCTTGCTAAGCAAGGATCATAACAATTGCCAAACTGTCCAATCTCAATTCCAAAAGCGTAAATTATTGTTGTTGTTTATTGTTATTATATTCTGCATTTGTCATTCGTTCCTTCTTTGTTCTCGTTATTATTTGCTCTCATTTTAACTTGCATTTTTATACTTGTTACTTCTTTACATTATCGAACTTTTGGCAGACAATATGTCTGTTTTTAGGCTTTTTGTGTTGTTACTTTTATGCTTCGGCACAAACCATACAAAATTGCCGGGCCAATTTTAATATTGTGTAAATCTGGCAACAATTCTCACCTTATTTGCCATGGTTGCGCAACAAATTGTACAATAATTTAAATCATATTATCTTCTGTTAAATCAGTTCACCCTGTAAATTATGCTATCTATGCTTACTTAGCGCAAAGTTCAAATATTTCCGGCTGTACAAAGGCAGTGTTCATTATGTTCCACTTTGTCGTAATTGTTGCCAAAATTACCGAATATTAAAATTAGCTACTTGATGGTTATCTTACGTGGTCCATGCGGAGGTCATTGTAAAATCAACAACATAAAAAGCTAACAAATTTAAACAAACCTACCACAATTAATTAATTACAAGTCCAATAAAATTGTTATGATTACTAGTCTGCAATTTGGCGCTCTTTCCTAGCCAAAAAGCTAGCCAAAAACAGATTACCAAAACCTTTATTGCTAGATATCGTCATATTTCCAAAGTTAATGTATATATAACATATGTGGTATCGTTAGATTCGCCTTTCGATTATCTTTCCACAAACGTAAAAATATATAGGTTATTTATTAAAAAAAAGTTGACCTCACTTCCTGTGAAACCGGAAGTACAATTAAAATGCCGATAACGGCAGAAGTTGGTTTACAAAAAATAGAAATCGACCTATTTTTTCTAAAAGCCATAGCTTCTGCCGTTCAAAGGTTAGCATGGGTGTGGAGGGGGACTCTTAAGGACCGCAAGTTATTGATTTGTGAACACTCATCGTATAAAAATGATTGAGAAAAAAATACTCCCTTGACACCCGTTATGACGACGAGTTGATAGCTGCATGTTTTTAAACTAACCAATAATCTTTGGGCATCACTAGAGATTGATTCGTTTGGCAAAATTTAAAATAACATAAAATTTTAAACCCTACGCTGGAATTAGTTCTGTAAGCCTGCAGGAATCATTACATGTACAGGCGCTGATGTACTCGCCCTTTTGAGTTCGTCAGTTCAAGAACTGCTCAAGAATTGGTTTGGGAGTTATAACCGTTTTTTGTCGCTGCTTTCTAGACGGCAGGCGTGTATCTCTTGGCACTAGATGGCGCCAAAAGTTATGTTGCTCGTTTTTTCGAATAATAATGGTATAAGCCGACAGGCAAATAGCCGTATGAGATAGAGACGCATTCAGAGCAACGCTGGTGACACCGGGTAGGCAGAAACATACCCCCTGGTTAGTGTTTGCTCTCCTCACATTGCTTTTGCCGCGATAGACTCTATCAATATCGTGAGACGCTATATTAGCATTATTTGGTTATGTCAAATAAAGGTAAAACATTTTGGAATGTGTATATTTAGGAAGTACATGGAAGGTAATAAATTAGAACATATAGAACTGAAAAAATACATGTCCTAGTTTTTTCTGTTATGATAATCCTGCAAAGCTACAGAATACTTTACATATACATGCTAGGTTTCTGAGGTTATGACAAGCTCCCAGCAACTTATAAACTATGTTGTGTGACTCTCGCCACATACACGTACAAATTTGATAATCAATACTCAGTTTCTTATGATATCTCCATAATTAAAACGAATAAAGAATTTATGAACACTAGGTAAATACATTCTGACAATTGACAAGCGCACATAATACGCATCTGTACATAAACAAAGACAGATTGAAATTTATGGACGTTTTCGGTCCCTACGCTTTTATTCTTCACTGCATTTCCTCATCATACCAAAAAATGAAAATCCTTAAAATGAAAAATTCCCATCAATCATCATATTATTCTTACTTGAAATTTGAAAAATTTCAAAACAGAGAAAAACTAAAAATAAATTAATTTTCTATGGCGTTTATCTTTGATAAATAGGTTACGACTAAACACTTGCGGTGAAAAATTACGTTCACTCATGAATGATAAGAATGTAACACATTTGCCGCCCGAATTCCTTCACGGAGCGTAGTAGTGGGGAAAGACTGACGCTCTGGCGCGGCAAACAGAATTGACAGGATGATAAATTTAAAATATTCCAGTCATGTTTTCGAGCGTACATTGATTGCCGGCAACTTTAGAAACCACTTAAGGATTCAGTAAAGATATTCGCTTTAATTAGTACCTTTATTTCACGAGTCGCTTAGAAATTCCGCTACGTTAAACTTTCTAAGTGAATTTTGGCTTATATGTGACCACCGTTACAGTTCCAATATTAGGTATTTCTTTAGATGAATGGACCAAGAGGATTGTATTTCAACAGCGCAAGTGTTTCTAGAATATTTCGTGGTTGTATATACTACTTATCTCTCTTGAAAGAAGGGAAAGAAGAGAAAAGCGGTAGGAAACGGACATGTTTCTGCCTACCTAGCGTTATCAGCGTCTCTTACGTTGTTTTCGCTGGGAGTGATTCCACCAGTATCACGAGCTATATTAGCATTATTTTGATTATTGTTACTATTCACTTTTTGCCAATTTGCTAGCGCTTTTCTCTTCTCAGGTTGCTTTCACTGGGTATAATTCCTCCAATACCATAAGCTATATTAGCATTATTTTGGTTAATAATGTATTTAATAGAAATACAATCAGTTAACCACAATTGAGTAGTAGGGATTTGCGCAAGTTGTAAACAGTTGTATATTCTCAAACAAATTGTAGTAAATTGTTCTACAGTTGTTTGATTTTTTATATTTTTTTTTCCGTGTAACTATACTTATAAAGCGTATTGTATTGAAGAACTAGACAAGTAAGAAAGTAACTATCGATCTATTGCTATCTATTCAGACAGTCAAGCAGTGATAAAATCACTGGACTCCACGCAGGTAAAGTCGAAACTAGTGTGGGAATGTATGAATGCTCTCAATCGGCTGGGCAGCCGATCTAAGGTGATCCTGGCCTGGGTACCAGGATACGAAGGTCATCGATGGAATGTTAAGGCAGACGAATTAGCCCGAGCAGGCTCGTCAAAAGCTGACAGAAACACAAAACATTCGGTGGGTATATACGGTAGTTAAAGCAACTACTAAACAATGGAAATATGAGAAGTCTCAAGACTGGTGGAAGAGTATCCCAGGTCAGAAACAGGCCAAGCAATTTCTGATTGGACACAAGCCTAAATTTACAGCAGACCTACTAAGCAGGGACAGAAAGTCCGTTAGAACAGTAGTAGGCCTGCTAACAGCAAAAGCAAAAGCCGAAACCTACGGAGAGGGACCACTCACAAGGCTGCTAGGTCTGGTAAGAAAGGCAAAGCTAACGTAATTGATCTACTGATAGAGGAACCATAATAGATCTGAAAAGGTCGCAGTGGGATAGGTCAAGAAGGGTACATACCGTTTGCGCGCTGCGGTAAACTTAATGAGGGTTATTGTTAATCTTACCTTTGCGGGCAAAATGGAAAAATGGTATTGGCCTTTTGCGCGCAGATTATTGATTGCAATAATTAATGGTAATGAAAGATTAAAATTAATAGCAGGATGGACCTTTAAACATTTTTATTGAAATAAACCAAAAACATATTCATGTTAGTATCAAAAAATAACGGAAAAAAATACAGAAACTAAACTACATATTTAGGACTAATCTAATTCTGTTTATGATAATAATGTGATACACTTTTAACAAAATTTATTCTACTTAAGGCTTTATTGCAATATAATTCAATCAAATTACTTATATATTTATGACGCTTCAAATATTTACAATTTTTAATCATAGTTGGTATAGTAGTACTATTAATTTTTATATATGTATTAATTTGCACATCCTTTATGACCTCAACAAATTTTAAAATATCTTGGTTAAATTTACTGTGAAAGGACTCTCAAGCATTCGTAGTCCTTTCTGTTGAAGATGTACGCGACGCCCATAAATGTGGTGGAAACAGGGCGGTTTCATTATTAATATACGAGGGATGATCGTAAAATAAGGTTCCCAAAGCCCTACAGTAGCAATAATACGTGTTAGGCGAAATCCAACAACATTGGCGTGTGCAGCAGCTCTCCCACTCTATATACGTACCACTCCCGCTTCGCTACGCCGCTTAGTGTTGGCTAAGCAGCCGTCCGAGATGGAACTCCCGATCGCCGCTACCGCCAGGTGCGAAATTCGCACTGTGACACGTTTTTTAAACGCGAAAGGGGTTTCACCTATAGACATTCATCGTCAATCAACCGAAGTTTATGGAGAAAAGTGTATAGCTGTTCAACACGTCCGCAAATTGTGCAGGGAATTCACTGGAGGTCGGACGGAAATTCACGATGAAGAGCAGAGCGGAAGACCATCAGTTTCAGAGGAAATCGTTGAAAGAGAGCATAGTGCTTGAAGATCGGAGGGTCATCATTCGTTAACTCGCTCTTCGGATTCCTGAGATTTCCAACACCACAATTGAGAAGATTCTTGAAAGGTCTGGCGGCAGAATTTTACGACATGGGGATACAGAAGTTGGAGAAATGGCGATTATGTCGAAAAATAGCTTAAGCTTTTACCTTTAAAACGATGTGTAATGTTAAGGAAATATAGAATGCTGTCTATTTGTAAAAAATATGGGAACCTTATTTTACGATCATCCCTCGTAGTTATCTACTAAATAATCCGCATAACTGCATACCCTTTCGTCATTTGGCATAATAGAATATAGGTCGTCAGTAAAACAATCGCTTACGTCATTTTTATTAAGAAATAATAAGCCAGAACTCTACCTCAGCCACTTGCCTATTTCTGAATCTTTATCTCCATATTCTCTGACTAGACATAAATGCTGTATTTTTCTGAACCGGGTTTGGGTCAAATGAAACCTGCAACCTATTATGTTTAGTGATGGTCAATTTTTTTGAATTGCACTTTGGATGGCTTATTCAAAATCGCAGACTATTTCTTCTGGCATTGAATTAAAATTTCGTGCTTTGCAAATATTAGACAGCAGATTATGTTGATTCCTATTTATTGCATAACAGAAAAAAAAAATAATGGAATATAGTGACCATTTTCAACTGCATGTATTGTAAACAGTTGTTTAAGAAACTTTGGGCAGTAATTAAACGTTCCATCTACATTCAACGTACCCCCAAATTGGTGGGAGCGGTATGGTTATGGTTCTCACTAATTTTTATTACCACACTTTCAAATTTATTGACCCTTAAAGTAATGGAACATCCTCTTTTGGTACAACGGTAGGAAACACCCATGGTTGTTCCTCTGTCTTTACGACAAGTAAAATTGTTCACTACTAACAATTTTTTGCCGTGCATACTAATCATAGTATCCATGTTAAGATATTCTAAATAACTCTACTGTACGTTAATAAGAGCAGTACTGAAAAAATAAAATGGGGGTACATCTTATATACCCTATTCTGGTAATTATACAAATATTTTGGAGGTATATTCTTGGAAACCTTAATTTTAAATTTTATTAGCACTAATAGTTACAAGTCCAGAATACATTAAACGGATTATAGATAATCCCTTGTTGGCGCGCACCCATTTCGAATATTTTAACCCTGCCAGGTACAAAAGTAATTACTGCGCGATCGGTCAACACCGGTCAAGAACCACCTCGGGAATGAATCTGAATCTGAATTATACTTATCCTACGGTGTGATCTAAGATTGTAAAAAAAGGAAATTTACCGGAAAATATGCTACGACTATTTCGACTAGAATTCCTCTAATCTTTTATTTATTACATCATTTTAGCTCCCAGAAGTAATTCTTCTATTGACATAGCAGTGCTTTATCACGTGACGCTCCAACCGATAACTGCAAAAATCGGTTATTGCTTATGAGCTTGTAATCTTTATTTATGAAATTCCTCTTAACGAAATACGCTATAAAGCGAACATGATAGAAAAATGAGGGTCTCGAGAGTAATAATGTTAGGTTTGGGTTACGAGAAAAACTGGGGAAAGGCACCCTGTGTTTTTCCTACATTATATAATTGGAAACCTTATACTTGTGGTGATTGCTAGAGTAACGCTGGCATCGGAATTTTTGATTGGGTACATTATTTTACTTTTTTAATATCGTTAATTCAAGTTTAAAGATTAATTTAACTTTGTGGCATAAATTCCATTGAATGTTGTACCCTAAGATTTAATTCATTTAATGTACGATCACAACAAATTGTATAATAGATGGTTAAATCGATAACATTTCGTGACCACTGGTTATAACGAGAATGTAAATAATTCGACTAGTCGAACAAAAACATTGAATTACTAGCTTTGATCGTAACAACTCTTACGATAATTTGTAACCTTCACAAATTACTAGTCTGCGTTTTTCTAAATGATTATTTACTGAAATTAAGTAGGAATTTTCAATGTAGGTCTAATTACATGTTAGTTTGTGATACTTGTTCAAACACGGCAGTTTCCTCCCATTTTGGGTGTTAATATTACGTTACATATTAGATAATTTTCAGAAAATCGATCATACAGCGCTGTTTGCAAAATTATTAGGTATTAGATTTCCGTGATCTCTCAGACTTTATAATTTTGTAAATTTTGTAGCATAACTGCACTTATTTTAACGAGGTGCATGCGATCAACGTGTCTTCCGAAATGTACGAGCCCTAACAATATATTGGGACAAAATAAAATATATACATGTGCAGCTCGGGTATTCGACAGTTTATTTTTATAATTATTTTTTATTAATTATAATACTGGTGAATAAGCAATGGTTTAAATGTCAACTAATCATAAAACATACTCAATATTGCTGAACAACAAACATTATAACATGTAAAAGTGACGAAAATGTGCGACAACTAAATATTGGGATAGTATAAAGTAACTTCCAAAAATGAAACAAAATAAGAGAAGTGAGCTTAGAAAACAACGCAGAACGAAACGTCAGATTAAATGACAGTTGCTTTCTTATTGTATTGAGCGAATCGTTGTGTTTATTGAACAAAATTGCGTGTGGTATCTCTACAAATAGAAAAATTCGTGAGTTAGTGCTTAAAAATTATTTCCACAATAAGACTATACGTGAAGTGGCGGATGAACTTAATACTCCTAAAACTATAGTATAGCAAATATCCTCGATAAAAAAGGCAAAAGTCCGGGTCGTCCAAAATTAATTTCTGATAAGGATAAAAGAATATTAGTAAAACTATGCAAAAAAGGCCGAATAAATACTTTAAGGCAAATTACAGCTGAACGGAATCATAAAACTAAATTAAATTTGTCAAGGGAATGCTGTCGCCAATGGATTTATAAATGTGGACTAAAGTTTTATAGTGTTGAACTACAAGTAACAATTTAAAAGAGTATAAAAAATGTTTTCTTATAGGGAAAGGAAAAGCCACTGTTGACGGAAAAGCAAAATAAAGCTAGGCTCACATGGGCAAAATCTAAACTATCTTGATCGGTAGAAGATTCGTCCAGAGTAATTTTTAGCGACGTATCGAAATTGGACGTATGAGTTGGTGATTACCGCAAACGAGTGATTCGCACTAAACATGCGGGTTTCCATAGGGATTGCCCAAACATACTCAAAAATTTCCTAAAGGAGTAATGATTTGGGGCTGCATGACAGCTTCAGGATTAGGATGGATTGAATTTATTGATGTTACCGTGAATGCTGTGAAATATTAACAAATGCTGTAAAACAGTTTGCTACCAAGTATCGCGAAGCTAAATGTTGGCGAAAATTTCATTCTTCAGCAGGATGGGGCAGTCGGTCATACAGTCAAAACCACTAAAAAGTGGTTTGGTGGCCACAACGAAAATATTCTTTCTTGGCCTTCCTGCAGTGCTGACTTTCATATCATTGAAACAGTGTGACATAAAATGAAACAAGCATTGAAGTACAGCCCATAACGGACATTACCAGAACTTAGAGCTAAAATCCATCATCCGTTTGCTGTGCTTTTGTCCAGCTACATGGTTCCAATTTAATTGGTGTTGTCTTACGATCCACTCATTGATTGCACCAGGCACTGCACTCTTAGTAATACATAGACCCGGCTCAGGGCCTATATAATTCATTTATGAGCCTTCCCTCGTTAGCTGGTCTGCAATTTTATTGCCCGCTATACTCCTGTGTCTTGGCACCCACACTAGTGTGACCTTGTTGTGCGTAGACAGAACCACTAAGTTCTGTAGTCACTCCTATACTACTTTGGAGGTTATATGATAAGATGCTAATGCCTGTAAGGCTGCCTGGCTGTCAGAGAGAATGCAAATCGTCCCACCCTGCGGTCGCCGAAGCAGATGCTCCCACATGCAGGTTTGTATAGCATATATTTCTGTTTGAAATGCTGTGGTATATCGCCCAAGTGATGCATATACTTTGTATCCCTGGACAATGTTACTCCGTTTTAAAAATAAAAACTCGTGCTATGTCCCAATATTTAGAAAAGAAAATATATTAGAAAAAAAATAAACTGTCAAACACCTGAATTATATATGTAGAATAAAACTAATAAAATATACAATTTTAGGAAGGGTAATTACATCGACTTGTATCACGCGTATTGACTGGTCGTTTTTGTCTGCCTACAAAAATATTAATAACGCTAGTGACGCTTTGTATAAGGCACTCTATGAACATTTAGATATGTATGTCCCGTTAAAAAGCAATTCTCGTTCGACTTACCCGATATGATTTACATAGATAATATCAAACTTGAAAATAAATTCTACAAAAGATATAAAAGAAGTTACTGCAGTAACGATTTGCTTCAATATAAGAGCTTACGTAGAATAATAAAACGAAATGCAATTTTGTTATATAAAAACTATGTGCAGAAATTTATTTGGCCAAATAATGAATTTTGTAACTACTCACTGTAGATTTTCATTTGGAACTTGTAGTTCGATGTTTCTTTATGGGAGTCTTGCCTCGACGCACCTCCCAATTTAATCTTGATTTATGTTCCATAATTTTAAAATTGGAGGATCGAAATTGATTTACTATGTTCTTTTAAAACTTTAATGTCGAAGTAGTTTCATATTTATTTCACACGAATTTTGAAAGGTTCTCTTTTTGTCGAAACTTGTCTATCTCATCTCTTTTTGTTTTCTAATCCAAATCCAAAGTCTATTGCATTAATAAAATCCAATAACAGCTTTCTGATTTCGATATTCAGCAAAAATGCTTCTCGTTTCCATGGAGATGTATGTATGTCGAAATTTTGAAATAGGGTAAATCACAATGGTTACCATACTTACCATTGTACTTTAATGATTGGATGTCAGTACTATAGACAAATTTTCTTAATTTAAAAACTTTATTAAACAAACGGCAGGTGGGGCCAACATATTCGAGCTGACAACAACCTTACTGTTCTAATATTACCAACAAAATAGTTGTATGCCTGCGCCGTCTAAATTCTGTACTAAAATCTTGCTGCGTTACAAATAGTTTAATAGATTAAAGCTAGTTAAAGATTGCTCATTTTTTCATGTAAACCTGAAGAATTTTCAGAAAATTGCATTGTTCCAAATGGCTCTAATACAGTAGAATACATGACAGAAAATATTGCTTCTGAGCATGCGCGTAACTATTATTGTTAGTAATATTGGGATTGTAAGTTTGATTCATCACCACAGATCACTCGCTGTTTCTGTATTGAAGCTTTATTAGCTTATTATCACTAACGCTGGCCACGAGCGGTACCGCGCATCGGCGTAGAATCAGTTCGGACCGAGAGGAACGGTAGTATTACTTCGTCTGCGGAGCAGTACGGACATTTTCGCTGCCGGTCATTTGCGCAATTGTTTATCGGTCATAGAAAAATTATGATTTCGTCAGCAAAACGACCGCGGTCGAACAAACTTCGAAAATTTATTGCAAAAATTCCAGACTTAATATGTGAAGGTGCTAAAATTAAATGTGTAATCTGTAAAATCCCGTTAATGTATTGGTCCAGACAACATTGTCTACGACACGTAAATAGTGAAAAGCATGTCTCAAAAAGAAATTGCGCACGAGACAATGAAAAATGTATATTTAATTTATGCGTTACGTTTATCGCATGTAATATACCGTTTAATTTACTAGACAAGGAACCATTTATCTACTTTTGGAATAACTATTCGGAGTGCAAATTACCAAGTCGAACATCGTTACGAAGAATTGTGCCATCTGCGCGCGAACATATTGAACAAAAAATAAAATCGGAGTTGAAAGATCGGAAGAAACATTCTGTTCTTAATGTAATGGCACGCAAATTGGAACCTCATCAATCGGCACCTTCAATTCTATTAGTCTCCAAACGAATACAACAGTGTACTGCCGAAGTAATTTCAAAGTTAGTGTTAAATACATTGGACAAGTTTGAACTTTCAACAAACCAACTCTTGATGTTAGTGAGTGATGGTGTTGCAAACATGCTTTCTGTGGGCCGGTCTCTTAAAAAGCATTCTGCTAATTTGTTACACATTACGTGTAAAATTCATGCTCTCAATCTTGTGCCGGATAGTACCTTAGTTAGACGCTTTAATAGCGCATACCAAAGCAGTATTTGTCAAATCACCGAAACGTATTCGCGAATTTCACAGACTGTGCCCCCGTATACCAGAGCCACCAGAACCTATTCTAACTCGTTGGGGAACATGGCTACAGGCCGCGTTTTATTATCATAAATATTTTGACAATATTAAGAACGTGGTTTTACAATTCGATACAAAGGAAGCTGCCGCTATCCAGAAAAGCCAGTCGAAATTTCAAGATAGTCAGGTTAAAATGGATTTAAAAATCATTCACGACAATTACTTCGGGCTAGCAGATGCAATAGAAAAATTACAAAATCCTGCGGTGCCGTTAGAAGAGTCTCTACAAATAGTGCCGCATGCTCACGCACAGCTATGCGCGATTGAAGACGCAAAAAATGTTTCTGTTCTAGAAAAATTTGAAAGTGTTTTTGAGAAAAATTCTGATTTTGGCACATTAAGACACATTTGTGAAGGTGCGTCAACAGAATCGTTAAGTTATTTGAAAGATTATTTTACTTACGCAAATATTACGTCACTAGATGTAGAACGTTCGTTCTCTGCATATAAACGCATTTTTTCCTAATGCCGTACTAGTTTTGCCGAAACAACAGTTGAAACATATCTAATGTTGCAGATATTTAACAGACATTATTCACTTTGTGATTTCACGGAGGACTCTTAAAATGGTAAGCGTTTGAGCACGTGTTATTTAATTTTTATTTAAAAGATGAGCGAAATTATTTGCGGCAGCAAACATCTCTATTAGCAGAATAACTCTAGTGGAACGGGAGGCCTGGTCGACTCTACGCTACTGCGCGGTACCGCTCGTGGCCAGCTTTAATTATCACTGTAACTATTAACTAATAGAATTGCAAGTATTACTAAAATAAAATTGAAACCATGGCCTACCTCGATAATTTCGCTGTCGTATAGCAACGTTATAATGAACAAAGCATCAATTACGCAGTTACGGCACATTACGTTCAATAATCTTACAAGATAATGTGTAAATTATATCGTTACACGGGCGTACGTTAAAAAACCGATTTTCGAATTAAAAAAAAATGGAAATCGGTTTTTGAAAACCGACAAACCCTAGTTTTATATACGTCAAGAGGTTGAATGATACCTGTGGCACCCTTTAGAATAGTCATAACTGTAACTTGATGGTCAGTAGGCACAGCTTCAGAGATGTCGTTAGGGCTTTGTCCTGACCCAAGAGTCCATAAGCAGAAGTGTCTTTTTGCCAACGTATGGAGCATATACGTCTTTAGCCCATTGTGTAACCAATTTTTTGGTTAGTTTTCCGGACTTGGTGGCCACGATGTACATATTTGGCGGACGGAACATTCTTTGTGCACAAGTGGTCCCAGACGGCCGGTTACCCTTAAGGTGAATATGGGCCGCTAAAAAAAAATACGTGTCCTTTACTTTATGATGGTCTACTAATATACCAAATTTCATCGAAATCGGGGAGTCACAGTTCTGTCAGTTTGCTCGTGAGTTATGGCACCTTACATTGCACCCTACAACAAATAATCAATTCATTTCGACATTGACACTGTAAGATATTAATAACTAGAAAAGTAAAATGAACGATTTCAATCGCTGTAAAATTCTCCATTACTTAATTAAAAATTTTTTTTAATTATCTTGTGACCCCTTAATACTTTCTCGCACTAGTACTTTGCATACATCAGAGTAATTTAAATGTCGATCTTTTTAACGATTGTATTGGTAGTACATTAAACAAGTGTTCGGAATGCCTGTAACATGTCTAAAAAGCGGAAAAGGAATTTTGGGGAAAAATTACAAAGCATTCCAAACTAAAGAGAAAAGTGGGGAAAACAAGTCTATGTCAACAAATAATGCACTCCGACGGCGACCTTATAAGAAGAGGATAAAGTTGTTTTATTGTTTGAACAACTGAAACTTGTTCGGCGCAAACTTAATAATACATAAAGTCATGAAAGTGGAAAATGCGTGCGGTAGTTCCAAGGGACGCGCAATCGTGTGCCTGTGGAGGCTGCTACTGTTGTTTTTCGATTGCGTATGATAAACGCGTATCGAACCTTTTGACGTGAATGCTTTTTCTACTTTATGAGCCTCTTTCGTTTCATACTTTCTAGCATTTACATCTAAATATTAATGTATTTGTTTGCTCGAGGAAAAATGTTCCACCGTCGACATTGCCGTTTGTTTTGCGGGGAAGAAAAAACCTCGGTAAATCTAAATCGGTAAAAAACTCTATATATCTCTGATAATCTCCTTAATAACAAACTTCACGAATTTAATTGCTTTGATCCCGGTTTGTTGATTAATTAAACAAAGAATGTGAAAGCTGACATCATTTCTAAATTTTAATTTACTTCGACAAATCGGTATTCATTGTCTAATTATTTTTGTAAGGATTGGGTTTGAAACGTACGATTTCTAGCACAGTTTAAGGTATCATTAATTTTTTGTTGGAATATTTAGTTTTAGTATTTTGCTTAAAAAGTGAATTTAATATCGTAACACAGTACAGATATTTATATAATTAACTTCATAAAACGTTTAAATCAATCGACCCATTTGTCAACGTTCTAAGATAACAAAGTTTTTTAAAAATATTTTAAGGGGTAAAATTGAACGCTGCCATTTTGAACGTGACAAGCTTGGAAATTTAAATTGACTATCTTAACTTAATTATTGGTATCTGCAAATATAGATCGGGTTCGGGATAACTATCAATAACATAAATACTGATCTATGACCATAAATAAGGCTCAAAATATTATACCGGGTGTTTGAAAAGTCAGTTCAAATATACACGCACTCAATTAAATAATCAATTTTTTAATAACTACCTTTACTTTTAACCGTTTCACAAACTACTCAAAAAAATATAGGTTATAAATCTGGTACATAGGCTTCCGCGGTCGGCAATAACACTATACTCTTAGTTTCCGGGTTGGAACCGCGTCGTTGTCGTAGCTGCACACTGCACACTGACTGCGTGCCAGTCAGTGTGCAGTAACAGCGCTGAAGATGTCCATAAGAGTGTGGACGAAACGTCGGCAATAGCTACGACAACGACACGGTTCCAACCCAGACACTAAGAGAATAGTATAGGTTACGCATTTTTTCCATTGTTTTTTTTTGTAACCTATCTACGAGGGTAAGTCAAATATTATCTACACTTTCGCCGTAACAAGCTTTGAAGGCTATCCTAGTGGCGGCCGCTTGCGCATGTGCTGAGTTGGCGCCTCTGTGGTCATGTGTGCGGTATTTAATCACGATCGCGTCATTTGTCTGCTAGCTACAACAACATAAGCATGTCAGCTCCGCTATTAGTTTGCACCAAAGAGAAACAACGAGCAGTGATCCGATTTTTGTGATCAGAGGGTGTGAAAGGTGCTGAAACTCACCGGAGACTTTTGTCACAATACGGGGACAGTGCTTTATCGTGTAAAAGCGTTTTTTTGTGGATCGAAATAGCACCCTCCGCACCTGCGAAGGGCTGTAGCAATCAAAAAAAATAATCATATCGTTTTGATCTACGTCGTAAACCGCGTCTTTTGCTATATAACACAACGCGATTCGGACCATATATATATTGTAGCCGTTTTCAGAATCTCGAAAAATTCCATCACATCGGGTGGAAATATTTACGGCTCTCTTACATCTCGCTAAGTGACCGATTTACTGAACATTATCTTGACCGATTTGCTGACCGATTCAGTAACCGATTTAGAGACTGATTTACTGGCTAATTTACTGATCGATGTAGTGACCGATTTACTAACCAATTTGCTGACCGATATATTGACCGATTAACTGGCCAATTAATTGGCCGATTAATTGGTCGATTAATTGGCCGATTTATCGACGGATTTAATGACCGATTAATTGCCTGTAACTTACGAACAGCGCGTTTTCTGGTATATAACACAATGCGATTCGGAGCAATTTTCTATGTTGCACCATAACTTGCGAACGGTTGGGGCAATGAAAGAAAGTAACCATATCGTCTTGATCTATGTCGAAAGGCGCGATTCGGAGCAATTTTGTATTTTGCAGCTGTTTTCGGAACTTCAAATAATTCCATCACCTTGGGTAGAAATTTTTACGGCTCTCTTATATCTCGGCAACCGGATGAGCTAGGAGGTTAGTGTCCGTTGGAAGGCTCTCGGCGAGCGCTGTAAGAGTAAAAAAGGCTCAATTCTCTAGCTGTAATCGTCTCGAAGCTAGGACGTCTCAAAATTCAGAAAAGAAGATTTCTTTGTTCAACTTTGAAGCTCTGTAGCACCCAAACGAAAAAAGCTACAAGGTGCTACTGGGTTGCAATCGATTCACCGGACAATTTTCTATCAGAACCCATCAACTGGAAATGCATAGCCAACGATAAATCAGTCTAAAACGAGAGCGATGTAGAATAGTGTCATGTTTTCACGCCGTTTTTGGTAGTTCAAAAAACAGAAAACGCATAGGCGTTTTCTTGTTGATAACGACCAATTGGTTGACCGATTTATTGCCATATTTATT
The DNA here is from genome assembly GCA_029619315.2 of Dynastes maya. Taxonomy (NCBI): domain Eukaryota; kingdom Metazoa; phylum Arthropoda; class Insecta; order Coleoptera; family Scarabaeidae; genus Dynastes; species Dynastes maya. Next base: position 32,484,344 of record JAROYE020000003.1, read on the forward strand.
GACCAATTTATTTTCCAATTAATTGACCAATTAATTGAACAATTAATTGACCATTTAATTGACCAATTAATTGGAAAATAAATTGAAAAATAAATTGGTCAATTAATAATTTAATTAATAATTAATAATTTAATTTAATACAGTCACTAAATGTGATAAGTAAATCGGTCAAGAGACCGATTCACTTTTTTTACCGATTCAATTATTTAAATTATTTAAATTATTAAATTAAATTGACCAATTTATTTTCCAATTTATTTACCAATTAATTGATCAATTAATTGACCAATTATTTTACCAATTAATTGATCAATTAATTGACCAATTAATTGAACAATTAATTGACCAATTTTTTGGAAAATAAATTGAAAAATAAATTGGTCAATTTAATTAATAATTAATAATTTAATTTAATTCATTCACTAAATGTGATAAGTAAATCGGCGACTTACTTTTTTTTTACCGATTCAGTAAATTGGTTTTTTACCGAAAAGTAAATTGGTCAATTAATAATTTAATTAATAATTCATAATTTAACTTAAATCCTCACTAAATGTGAGGTCCGATTTACTTTTGGTCAATTGGCCAATTAGTTGGTCAATTAACTGACCAATTAATAGATCTATTAATTGGAAAATAAATTGGAAAATAAATTGATCAATTTAATTTAATAATTTAAATAATTGAATCGGTAAAAAAAGTAAATCGGTCTCTGGACCGATTTACTTGTCACATTTAGTGATGGAATTAAATCAAATTATTAATTGTTAATTGACCAATTAATTGGTCAATTAATTGATCAATTAATTGGTCAATTAATTGATCAATTAATTGGTCAAATAATTGTTCAATTAATTGTTCAATTAATTGGTCAATTAATTGGTCAATGAATTGAACAATTATTTGACCAATTATTTGACCAATTAATTGGTCAATTAATTGTTCAATTAATTGGTCAATTAATTGTTTAATTAATTGGTCAATTAATTGTTCAATCAATTGATCAGTGGAGGACCAGGAAGGCCAATTACAATAAGAAGATCCTGGTATTTCTACTCGAAAAATTGCAAATACTTTGAATGTAAGTAATGGGACTGTTTGGAAAATTCTTAGGGAGTATTAGTTGTACCCATGCAGCATACAACGCGTTCAGACACTTCTTCCTACTGATTCTCCTCCACGGATTGCATTCTGTCAGTGGATTTTGCACACATTGGTTCAAATCCCTAAACTACTGACACTGATTCTTTTTACCGATGAAGCGAATTTCTGAAGAAATGCAATAAGGAATTTTCACAATAACCATGTGTAACGTTTGGTTAGGAGTTGTGGGTGACTGGCTAATTGGACCGGTATTTCTACCAGGAAGACTTACCGGCGAGGTGTATCGAAACTTTTTGGAACAAACTCTACCTCTGTTTCTGGAGGATGTACCATTGGCAACAAGAAATGCAATGTGGTTTATGCACGATGGTGCACCAGCGCATTTTAGTGTGGTTGCTCGTGAGTTTTTAACAGCAACATACGGAGATCGTTGGATTGGTCGAGGTGGACCTCACTTATGGCCTGCTCGATCCCCGGACTTAAACACCCTGGATTATTTCTTATGGGGCCATCTAAAGTCATTAGTTTATTCTACTCCAGTGGAAAATGTGGAATATTTAAGAAATCGGATAATTGCTGGGTGTAACTCAATAAGAAACGACCCTGGTGTTCTTGAAAGTGTTCGGCAGTCAATGAGGAGAAGATGGACTTTTGCATCCTAGCTGGAGGTAGTCATTTTCAAAAGTTCTTGTAGATTAAGAAACTTTAAATGTAATTTTTTGTAATAAAATGTTGGTTTTGTCGAAAATTTTTCTCGCCTTGTGTCTTCGAAACAAAGGGGCTTTTCAAAAATTATCAAAGGACAAAATATTCTCAGAATAGTTCATGGAATAACCCCTTGAATTTTTGGCGTATGTTTAATAAACAGCCTGTATAGTGAGTTATTAAATTAAATTCTTTTGGCAAAAATAATTAAGTTCTTCATAAATTATTTTCCAGCCAAACGCTTAATTTTACGAATAGTATAGGTAAGCATTAACATTTTTAGGTCAGGAAAATTTTTATACCGATTGGGAAAATGTGAAATTAGCTATATCGGTATCCCCTCCTCGCTCTCTCGCCGTACACGCGAGAGAGCGTGGAGGGAACTGAGTGAAATCCGAGCACTTCGATGCGGGACTTGCTAGTACACTTCAAATAATGTCGGGATGTAGATCTACTGTGTGAAGAGCGCACGTAATAATTTGAAGTCACAGTCGTCTGGAAATGAGAGTTTCGCATATTTATTTTGTTGTTGCTACAAAGTTTAGACGAAATTAATAAGAAATTCTAATGACGAAAATAAAAACAGATTCTGATGAAATAAAAGAAAAATAAATACTCCACAAATTGTCTCTAAGATCGTCCGTACTTACTACAGTCTACCTCGTAACTAACCGCATCGGTAACCTTGAGCCATTTACTCCTCCGCTTGAGAGCGAGGAGGGGATAGCGATATAGCTAATTTCGCATTTTGCCAATCGGTATATGAAATTATACATGTCGGTAAAAGTTAAAACATCCACTATCATACATCAATTTTCTTTCTCATCATTACCATCATACAGCTGCGACACAAACGTAATATTTCATTCAACTCGAGGACAAGAGGGATAGGCAAAGTATTTTCCAGGTGTTTCGACGGTACTTACAATTCATATCTACGTGCAGGGTCGAAGCCAGCGGTTGTGTTTTCGGATTATTATAAGCCTGACACGTGAGTTCAGAGTGGACATCTTGTCGAGTTAACCCCAATATCCTAAGCTCGCTTCGTACATGTGTCGTCCCGGCAGATGGCAGCGCCACGCTTACGTTTGTTACGGGTATGTCATTCCGTAACCATAAAACAGTGGGCAGCGGCTTACCTAGAAAAAAGGAAGCGCGTCAATATTGTATAAGCAGGCGGAGCACGAAAACATGTATAGGAATACAATATTTCAGTTGTTTTTTTCTTTGGTTTGTAACCTACTGGCTCGATAAGCGAATCAAGGATATACATATATTGATTATTGAAAAAAACTATATAAAATTCAATGTTATTTACCATTTTATTGTAATAAGGAGAAACATTGCTTCAAATTACTGATCAGGAGTATTTCTTATTTTCTACCTTTCCTAATACCAAAACTCAATCGGTGTGCAAAGAAAACATGCTACCTTATCTCATTATCATGTAAGTTACCTTTAGTTCTGCTTATTTGCAATTTTTTTTGCCGTATTAGTTTCGGTCAGCACCTTCAACTATTCTGGTATGTGGATGCAACTCAATTACGTTAAATCTTTGTCTTATTTTTATTTTATAGTTTTCTTTTTTTTATTCTTTGGTTCGCTATTGGAAGAACGCTAAGCTGGTTATTTTTATGCTATTATAAGATTCTTGTTATTGTTATATACTGAAATGTTCTAAAAATTGTAAATTGTTAAAAAAAATTATTAATACTCGAAAATTAATTAATTAGTTATACGAACTGAGGGTTCGGAAGTGTTCTAAAGCACTTTTTCGGCAATTTAAAGGAATTTTAATATCAACTAATGAGATTTCAAAGAAAATAAAAACTAAAAATTGAAACAAACACGAATTTTACGATGATGTCAATATAAACTTTATGTCTATATAATATTTACAGAAAGCCTGTCTATTCTTAACCAATCTTCACTTCTAACTTGAATTTACAATACGGTTTGAAATATTAACATTTGAAACTGGGAGCACAGCCAAAATACGAGTTGCCTCTATGAAAATTTGACTCAAAGTCAAAAAATCAATTGCTGTCCTTTTTCTCCTTTATTTTAATCGTGATGGCGATTGTTTATCCACAGTAAATACAAATTGACGATGAATTTTGACGAATAAACCTATTTATTAACATAGCATAATAAAATGAATGCAGTGACGTGACTAGATTACGCAAAATATAATATTCTATGACCTAAAATACCACTGATAACCCAACAATAATAAAACTTACTGGCGTTCTACACATTTACGAAAAATATTTAATTTACAAAATTATGCTAGAAATACCTTTGAATTTACATTATTATTTGTTGTAGAAACATTTTCTATTAATTTTGAAGAGTTACGAAAATAGGAAAATGAACTGAAGAAGAATAACTTCACTGTTACACCACATTTGTCGTTGGCTGGAATTAAACATAGGAGCTATTGAAAAAGAACCAATATCCACCAGAGGGAATTTCACATTGACCGAGTAGCAATACTAAATTTACTATACGTGCTGGAATGACCGCCGACCATGTAAAATTTGCACAACACTTCAAAACCTATTGTTATTATTATTGTAGTTATGCCATTGTACAGATGCCTTTAATCACTGCTACCTTAATAGATCTATTGCAACAAAACGCCTTTATGTGTGTTAGAATAGTTGGAGGCTTTTAATAAACCTTAGTACTACTCTAAAATCTGCTTCCTTCAGTTCAGTAAGCGCAAGAAATGGTATACTGAAATCTTGGTGTCGTATACGACTTATGGCAACACATTTACATAGGATGTGTTCTGCCGTCTCCAGATCTTCTTGGCATAGACGACAGATTTGATCTTCAGCTTTTCCTAGTTTAAATAAGTGATATTTTAGCTATTTTACTGTCTTTGGCGAGCCTGATATGAGTGCTTTCGCCTGTTTTTGTCCTGGTACATTTTTCCAGTACGAGGTTTTTTGATTGTCCTCCCACGCCTTAATTGCTTGTTTTATGTGGCTTTTTTGGAGACCACAGAAAGGGGTTAGGACCAATGAAAGGCATGTTCAGTGTTTCTTTGGCCAACTTATCTGCTTTTTCATTTCCTTCGATCCCTTGGTGGCTTGGGACCCACCGCAAAGTAACGTGGTTATTGCGTCCCCGTTGCCTTCTTCAATACCTATACTGCAACTATTATTACTTTTGTTTTGTTTCTTTTTCTCGTAATTCTGTATGTTTACGTGCTAATACCAATAAACTCTATTATTATTATTATTGTCTTATATTGTAAAACAAATGACCTACTATATTGTTACAGCATTTATGCATTTGTATTTACTGAAGTTTATTACATTCGATCTTATTCGCCTTATTTGGTCGAAGTTAATGCTCTTAAACTGAATCTATTTTAAAACTACATTTCGCCAAAATAAAACAGAGGAAAGCTCTCTTATTTTCTCTAACAATAAAGGTATTATCTTTCATTTAAGTTTTATTTCAAGCATCATACATTTATTCATCTAAATATGCCATTTTCTCTATTATTTATTTAAGATGGCCATGTTTCTCGTTCCAGCGAACAATTTTAGAAAATGGTTTTCCTCTGTTGGGAATGTTCGTCAGTTCATCGTTCGCGATCGTCTTCCTTTTTGCCCGAAGTCCGAGAAGAATCAAAAAAAGCACTTACGGCAATGATTCGCTACTTTCAATAATAAGAAAGATGGTACGTCATGATTTATTCCGTTCCGATAATGGGAAATGGAAAAAGACGATGCGATGTGCACCGAAAAATCCGCTGTGTTGGCACTTTTGTCTGCTAGCGCTGAACAATTGATTAGTTTCTATGCTGTATTACGTAATTGGTTAAATAGCAATCTAAGATGCAGATGAAAGGGAGTGTTTTAAACTTCACGAACTTACGTAATGTTTTGGGATTCATTCCACTAGAAAATCTGAAGACATTGAATCCGTTTTACAAGGTAGGCGCCATAAATTCTCGACCTGATATAGAAAAAATAAACTTGGTAAAATATAACAATTTTTATGTTTCAATATAATCTCCCTCAACTTCAATACATCTATTACAACGACCAAATAATGATATTATATAATTCTATACCCTAAAAATAATCTGAAGTTTCATATGTGACAATGGAGTCAAAATTAGTTTGGGGTGCATTGTAGTGCAATAATCGATCACCTTTTGTCAATTTTCCTCGACATTTTGCACGAATATTGTCCCTCAATTTATGCAGCAAAGACGCGTAATATATGCTGTTGAAAGATGTATTGTGCTCTTTAAAATCAATTAGTAAAATATCCTCACAATCCCAAAATATTGTGGCCATCACCTTTTTCGTTGATCGAGCGACTTTCGCCTTTCTGGGACATGGTTCATAGGGTCGCCGCCATTCCATCGACTCTCTTTTGGATAGAGAATCATAATACCACTGTTTCATCTCCTGTGACAATGGACTCCAAAATCGGTTTCGCGTCATCTCCACACAAAACGAGCGCGCAAATTCGACCCGTTCACGTTGGAGGGCAGAAAGATGCGGTACCCATCTTGCACTAATATTATTCACATCCAAATGGTTATGGAGAATTCGGCGAATACTTGTTTCAGAAATGTTATACATCACTGCTAATTCTTTCACTTTCAAACGGCGATCTGCTAATAGCATTCCTTAAATAATTGAAACATTTTGATGCGTTCAATTGGGCGCCCATCATCATCAAGGGATTCTTGCCCCAAACGGAAACATTTTGCCCACTTATTACAGTGGAATATGAAGGAGGTAAATCACCATAAACGCCATCTAAACGTTGTGTAATGTGATTAGGCGTATGACCGCGAGGTACACAATTTTCGTTACCTGAGACATTTTCATGTACTAGCCACGTTGTCTGGCTGGTTACTAAAAAATACTGCTCTTCGAGCCGTAATACATATAGTGTACGCCTCGCACATGTGCAACTGTCAGTCAGTGCAACTGCCTGTCAGCCGATAATTTATAGCGCCTACCTCGTAAAAGAGAACGTTGCGTAAAGTGGTGGTTCATACATTTATTCAAGTATTAAGCTTGTTTTGCCCTTGTACAGGGTTACGCTCTACACATGCCAACAAATCGATTAGAACATAACAGCGAAAACTCAGAGTGAAGAATGCAGGAATTAACTACGAACAAATCCAGTTTTAAAAGATCGTTGGAAGAAAACAAGTTAAGCTAATTGAACCATGTATGTTACATGAGTAAAGGTGGTGTACAATACCTGGCAGAAAGGTACACCAAGGGAGGAAGGCTTGGAGCGATAAACTAGGAAAGGCGAAAATCAAAGAACTAACACAAGAAATAGCAAATAATGGAAATAGACAAACGAGGAATCATTGATTGATCAGTCGGAGGTAGAAAAGCTCTAGATTAAACAAATAAATAACTTTGGAAATGTTTAATTTTACTACTTTTAATGCAAATTATACAGGATTTCTTCAACTGCATTGCGATATTAAGTGACTACACTTGTATTTAGATTGGTGTATCTCTACAACATGTGCTGCGCTAATTGTGAGTTGCAGGGATCGTAACTATAGTATGCACGTAATGTCTGGTGGCACATATGATTTTGCGAACTTATATAAGATTGTTAGGTAAAGAAATATAAAATTGTTAGCAAAAGCAAGGAGGTGCACTTGAAATATTGTTATCAGCACCAATTGGGAAAATATTTCTTTGTGAAACCGCCAAAATTGTTTGAAGAAATTTATATTACATTATACGAGTTGCTTTTAAAACGGATCCAAAATAATTTAAAAGACATTACAATTAAATATAAAATTGAATCGCAAGATCGTTTTATTTTCAGTAATCCGCTTACAATAAGCTTTGAAGAACTACTTTCTGCTGTCAGCACCCGTGTGTAGGGTAGAACTACCGGTTATAGCCACCTTAACGGAAATTTTTACGTTGGCTTAAGTTTCCTTACAACTTACTTGAATATTCACTTGCCTTAAGAAAATAAATATAGGTAATATATAAAGCTATTTGAATTTGGGAGATAGGAAGGAATAGAAAATGTTGCGATGTGTGTATAAATTAAATAACATTTTAAATACCCCCCCTGTACTATAGGTTTTCTTTTGGTCTGAAATCTATCAACTTTTATTTTACATTTTCTTGACGCTATTTTAGAAATAAAAATGTTTGGAATACAATATAAATCCCAATAAATACCATTTTAGTTAAAAACTGTCCTTCAAAACATAACTAGTGAAACCAAGATCCCGTTTTTAGTCAGTTTGTGACTAAAGAGAGAGTAATCGTTATTTTAATGTTCCATTTATAGCCACCTCTATATTTGTAGGCTATATTAAATAAATTTGGTAAATGGAGTTAAAATAGAAAGAATAGCTTACTTACATAGTGGTTAATTTAAAATTATACAATTTGCTATCCTAGGTCTCTTAACTACACTAGTAACAGAAACTAGAAATCGTGAGACAGTTACATGTTTACCATCAGTTTGAAAACTTGGTGAAGAATAACGTACATGTGCTATTTCTATTCGGTAAAGAAACTACGTAAGTGGTAAATTAAAATATTGTTTTCCTAACTGTACGTTATTTGTTCTATTTATAAGACGATAAATTGAGAAATGGCTAAAAGTGGTTCAGTGGCCAGAAGCGTTACCATTACCCTATGTGTTTTTAAAATTCTGCGTTAAAATCCTCTTCCCTTCTTGATTAATCTTCTGATGTCAGATCCTCTTCAAGATCTATTTCCTTGAGTTCAACAACAGAGTAAACAAAGAGACTGACAAAGAATTATGATAGAAGACAAGTTTTGGATAAAAATATTTTGAAATTAAGTTTAAAACAAATATTTAAAAAATAAAAATATGGTGTTCAAAAATACTTTAGATATTTGTTTTAAACTTAATTTCAGAACAGTTTTATTCAAAACTTGTTTTTTGTCATAATTTTTTCTGTTCTTTTGCTTACTCCATTATCACAGGGATGCCAATCAAACGACTTTCATATTTTTATGGTTGGCCTATCGATGATCACTTCCGACGATGCAGATGACATTATGAATTTTGATCACTAGATTCCATGGCTTTTGTTTTTTACAAAAAAATATTATTAAAAATAACTTGTGACTTTCATTATTCCCTATAAATTAATATTAACGGACGCTATACATTATCAAAATGCCAGAATTCGAATAATAGTAAAAAACAACTCGATTTCTGTAAATATAAAGTGAATTTTGATATTAATTAAAAATTCAAAATATAATTATAAATTAATAGTATACGTGCAAGTGCATGTACGCACTTCATTTCAATATCCCAATACAATACAAATTCAATATTTGGAATATGTCCGCACAACATTGAAATAACGAGATTAACAGTATAAAAAAACATATTTTGCGTAAAATTAAGGTCCAGCACATATATTTAATTTTCGTGTATAAAGTGAACATTTTCTGTTTTTTGAATTATAAAATCTTATATTATTGTTATGTTAAGCGAAAGCTACCTACTGTTTTCTTAGATGGAGTTCGGGCAAATGCCTATTCCATAATCGTCGCGTTGCTTAATCTCGATTGTTGCATTTTAATAAATTTTCACATGAAAGTCGATTATAGTCAATACTTAAAAAGGGAAGTGAAACTGCAGTGGTTAGCTGAGCTATATCCCATTCTTTTCATACTTTAGATTTAACGAATTTAGAAAATTTGTAAGGAGATAGAATAATAAAAATGGTATTAAATGCAGGACCGATTGGAAAGAAAAGGAAGGACAAACTTAGAAGAAGGTGGTACGAAAACCTTTTAAAAGATCTAAAAGCTCTGAGAATACACAACTGGCAGCGGAAGGCAAGAAATCGAACTGAATGGAAGACAAGTGTCCAACTAGCCCAAGCCCTAAAAGGCCTGTGATGACGAACGCCTAAAAGAGGTTTAAGAGGAACACAAATCTTGTGGAAGCCTTCGATTAGGATCACGTGTCTATCTTAGAAAATCTTTTAGAAGCTAAACTCAACAATGACAAATCTGTAAGAGTAAAGAAAAGTAAAACAAGATCAACAGATTCCGCTTAAGAAGGTAATAAATGATTTTTCGAAAGTAGAAGCAATGGACGATTTGTGGAAAGTTTTCAAAAACTAATGTAAAAGTTGTTTAGAAGTTGTCAAGGGCGATAAGAAAAAATCTATTAGAAACCAAATCGACATATGTATAAACGAGAGAAAGCTAGCACCAAATGCATTTTCTATTCATCTTCCTTCCATAGGCTAATGATATCTTAGTCTTAATTCTAATAAATCAAACATGAAACTTTAGTAGTCTCATCACGATTCAAATACATATACTACATGTCGTTGTTTTGAATATGTAATATTGTCTTTCATTTGATAATGTTACATTTTAAAGAAAGAATTATGATTCACGGTTACCCTACAATTACCCTTTAAATTATCCGCAATACAATAACTGTTTTAAATCAAAAGAAATATCTTCGTTTTTTCCGCTTAAGAGAAGTATATACTTGTAATGAAATAATTGTATTTGTTTAAGACATCTGATGACTTGATTCAAGAAAATCTTGCAGAAAATTTGAAGAAAGCGGTTCTTAGTATAACTAAATGGCCGTTAACAAACAGTGTTCTTAATTCCAGAAAGCGTTTGGGCCTTGTTCATAAATTAATTGTGTCATTTTCTTACAATTAAGATTTTTTTACTTAGAATTCTCGAAATGCATATTATTTATATTCACATTATTAATTGCTCTTACCTTGTTTAAAACAGTACGATATTTAAAAAGGTTAAGGTAGAGATTATCCACAGAATAATGTTCCAACAAAAGTGAAGTACACGTGAAAGCAGTGCCTAGAAACAATAACCAAGGTAATGCTAATAAATAGCTTATCGTATTGATGGAACCACTACCGGCAAAAACAATGTGAGACGACAAAAGCACTAACGCTTTTTGCTCCTGCCCATATTGCTGTTACATCTCTCACTTTATGCCACAAATCTTCAAAAACAGTAGCTGAAATATTTCTTGGCGCCACCTAGTGCCAGTAGATATAGTCATACCGTCCTAGATAGTAGCGACGGAACCGGAATACAGATACCACACTTACCATTACAATGATGAAACCTTTAACGTACAACGTTTCATACACATTTTCCTAAGATACCGGTTAATGTAATATTTTTTTCTTTTTATTATTATTTACCACGTGTACTAATTTAACTATAGTTTTTTTTTTAATATATATAATAAATAATAACAAAAAAGGGGATAAATAAACTTAAATGTTAACTTATTATTGAACTGAATCCAGCTAAAACGCAAGCTTTACTGTTTGGTAAACAAAGAACCTGTAAAAATTTAGCATCTGCAATAAAGGTCAAAATAAACAATGATGAAATCCCTTTTGTCAGCAAAGCAAAGAATCTGGGACTAGTCATAGATAATACTTTTCGTTACCGAGAGCAGATTTCTAATTACATCAGGAATGCGTATCTCCATCTAAAAAAACTGTATCCCCACAGAAAGCTCCTTAGGACAAAAGTTAAAAAACTGCTGTGCGAAACTTTTGTCCTTTCGCACTTTAATTACTGTTCTCCGTTATACCACCCTGCTATCGACAGGAATACTGCCTATCGAATTCAGAAGGTTCAGAACAGTTGTTTACGTTTTATTTATGGTATTCGTCGATTCCAGCATATCTCCCATAAAATAAAAGACACTGGATGGTTCTCGATGGAACATAGGCGGGAGTTGCAAACACTGTGTCTTTATCATAGAATTATACAATTTAAGTCACCACCTTATCTATACAATAAGATTAAATTTAGGACAGACATCCACAATATAACCACCCGCTTCCGTGGTCTGATATCCCCACCGCTGCATAATATGTATCTCTATGAAAGATCTTTTAGTTTTTCTATTTATAGGATGTATAATCATGTTCCGGATGAACTGAAACAGGCCACCAGCTCTAATTTTAAAGCAAAATTGTATACTTATTTGTCTTAATGGGAGTAGATGTGGGAATGAATGGAATAGGTGTTTTTGTTGGTAATCTGTATTATTATTATTCTAAATTTAGGCATACATTTTGCTTTGTAATTTTCACTTAATAACATTTATACTTGTAAGTAGGCATCCTAATTCGAATTGAATTGCTTATTCACTGATTTAGGTCGTGGTGGACATGACCAGGAACAGTAAATCACACTGCAACTGGGTTTCGCCGTGGGGTTGGGTCTGTGCACGCTTTAGTGTTCAACACATTTATATATACATGTATACTTTTTTTTATGTAATGTGCATTTAAGATTCAATAAAGTAATTTATTATCATTTATTATTTATTATTAATTATTAAACTAAATAAGAATAATCCCTATTAATTACATTATTAAGGAAATAATTTAATTATACTGTAACATATAAGTTCATTCACTTCCTCCTAATTTTAATTATTAACTTCAGGTTCTTTTTCCACTATTGTAATTTTTCTTTTATTGGATATCCTTGTAGTTGGGTTGATGATGTGTTTTTTGAACACGGAACCGGTCGCCTAATTTCTCAATAGAATTTTGTGAGATCTGGACCATTTCTTCATTCCTGCCTTTAATATGAATATTTTCTTAACCTAAAACTAAATGATTTACTTGGAAGAAACATGTTTTTGGCTTGGATTTTCTTGATTTTCTAACTCTAAGAAAATATTTATTTAATATAAATGAAATTTAATGAAAATTATTTTCTTATATTATACTCCCTCCGTCCGAAAATATGGTATACATTTGAAATTTGTTTGAAAATTAATGAGATATTAGTAAAGAATTATAATTAAATATACTTAGTTGGCAATTCTGATGCTAGGCAAACAACTAATACATAGTTGGCTGCTGTCCGATTTTGTTTGTGTCAAAAACGTCAATAGAGTTAAAACGTCATTTCATGAAAAATAATTTTACACACGCCCTGTTCACAAAATGGCAGATATTATCATAAATATTGAAGTAAGCTTATTGAAAAGGAATTCCAAGTTGAAAGACGGCTAGAAGCTGAAGCATGGGAGTATAAATAAAGTTGCAGCTGAATTTGGGGTAACCCGTTTGTCCGTGTCTAGAATTTGGAAAGTAGTTCAAAAACAATACAATGACGGTAAAATTTGTGCTGATGTTACTTCAAAAAAGAAAGGTAAATGTGGACGGGAACGTAGAGATTATTCTGAATAGTTAGCCAAAGTTAAGGAAGTTCCTTTCAATTGTCGAGGGTCAATTCGTAGTCTGTTTTTTGCTGTCGATATTTCAAAGTCTACATTGTTCCACATTTACAATCGAGGAAAGAAAATAAAGCGTATATCTTCTACTGTTAAACCTTTGTTAACAGATCAAAACAAGTTAGAGAGATTAAAGTTTTGCTTGTCGAAAGTGAGACCGGATGGACATTTTGAAGATTTGTACGATTATATCCACATAGACGAAAAATGGTTTTATTTAACGCAAAATAAGTGCTCTTATTACTTTATGATGGGCGAAGGAGAACCCTACCGAAGTTGCAAGAGCAAACGTTTTATAAGCAAAGTAATGTATATGGCTGCTGTCTCCCGACTACGTTACGATTCACATCGAAAACAATCTTTTAGTGGAAAAATTGGTATATGGCCTTTTGTTTATCAAGAACCCGCTAAGTGAAACTCAAAAAATAGGCCTAAAGGAACTTTGGTAACAAAAAATGTGGAGTCCGTCAATTCAGCAGAATGTAGAAAAATGATTCTTGAAAATGTCATTGCGGCAATCCAGTTAAAGTTTCCCATAAGTCATAAGCGAAAACCGATATATATATATATATATATATATATATATATACAACAGGATAATGCAAGACCTTATGCTTGTGACAACGATGAAGAACTTCTGGCTCATGGCTCTACAGATAGCTGGTCTATTGAGTTTAAACCACAACCACCAAACAGTCCCGATTTAAACGTTTTGGATCTTGGCTTTTTCAATTCTATACAATCTGAAGAAATTTCTGGTAAGGCATCCGCTGGCTTAGATGAGATACCCTGTAACATTTTGAAACATGTAGCACATTACATTTGCAACCTTCTATCGCAAATAATAAATAAGTCGTTCTCTGATGGAGTGTTTCCGCGGGAGTTGAAGGGCGCGAAAGTCATACCAGTCCATAAAAAGGGTAGTAAGCTGTCAATTTCGAATTATAGACCTATATCCGTGTTATCTTGCTTTTCCAAAATTTTCGAGAAATCAATGTACAAAAGAATAATGTCATTTTTATCGCATAACAAGTTAATTGCGCAAAGTCAATTCGGATTTGTTAATGGGAAGTCAACTGTAGACGCAATTTTTGAGGCTCTGGATGTAGTGTATCGCTGCCTGGACGAGGGGAAACCAGCGGTTTGTACTTTGATTTGTCTCATGCATTTGATACCGTGAATCATGTAATGCTAATACATAAGATCTCTCGATACGGAATAAGGGGTTCTGCTTTGGATTGGCTGTCATCATATGTGACTGACCGTTCGCAATACACTTTGGTTAGGAGTGGTACGCGTGATGCCTTGTCATCGGCTGCTGGTGTGGTACAAGGGGTGCCTCAGGGTTCTGTTCTCGGCCCACTCCTATTTCTATTATTTACCAATGATCTTCACTATCATATTCCTGATAACCTGTATCAATTTGCGGACGACACCACTATTATTTTTTCAGGAAGTAATGAGATAGATCTTTGTGCGAATGGTAACAATTGTTCAAGTGCTATGCTTATGTGGTGTCGATTCCTGTGACGTTTAGTGCCAAGTTTCTCGGCTGTTTCATTGACGAGTGTTTGGCGTGGGAAGACCATGTGTCCCAGCTCTGCGCTAAGTTGTGCTCTTTAGCATATGCAGTCAGTAGATTGGCGTATATTGTTAACTCTGAAACTTTACTAATGTTTTATCATGCACACGTTGCGTCTAGGTTGAGATACGGTGTAATTTTCTGGGGTCAATCCTCTCACTTTTTGCGCAGTTTTGTGCTGCAGAAAAGGATTATAAGGGCAATGTTTTCATTGCATAGAATGGATTCATGTCAACTAATGTTTAGACGTTATGGCATCATGACTTTGCCGTGTCTTTTCATATATGAATATGCTGCATTTACGCATAGGTACAAAGAATTGTTTGTACGTAACGGCGACATAAATAATACATATAAAACCCGAAATGCAAATGAATTAGCAATTCCGAATCACAGAACAACAATGTACGAAAAAAGCCCGAGGTACATGTGCATAAAAATTTACAACAACTTACCTCAACAAATCAAGGCTCAAAACATACATATTTTCAAAAACCTTTTAAAGGAACATTTTCTTGAGAATTGCTACTATAGTGTCTCTAAATTCTTTGTCTAGTACACCTGTGATTGCTGGACACCAATTTTTCATGGGTTTTTTTATTTATTGTAATTGCATATGTGTTCTGTTTTATTTTATCATATTTGTAATTTTCCGACGAAACCTATATCCTATTGGATCAATTGGCAAATAAAATTATTATTATTATTGTTATTATTATTATCTTTGCAACATAAAGCTTCGCCAAAAACAGTTGACGAATTGATTGAATGTGTTGAAAAGGCCTTTGACGATTTAGACAGAGAGACCCTTGACAATGTTTTTCTAACATTGCAGACCTGTATGGAATCAACTATGTTGGTTGAAGGAGAAAATTCGTATAAGATTCCCCACACCAAGAAGGCCAAACTTCGGCGTGATGGACGCTTACCATCTAGTTTAGTATGTTTCCAAGAAGCCGTACACAAAGCTAGATCCCTCATCAATTAAATTTTATTCGTAATTATATTTAACAGAACACCAACTTAATAGGAGTAATTAATTAAAATTGTAAATGTATACCATGAATTCGGACAAAAATAAATTCCAAATGTATACCATATTTTCGGACGGAGGGAGTACATTTTTTGTCTGATTTTTGCAAGAAAATTTATTTTCTTGGTGCAACAAGCCATTTCTCTGCGTGTACATTAGAATACAAGTCTACAATAACCTTTCACAAAACATTAAATTCCATGCTCTCTACAATTCCCAAACCTGACAAGTACAAATATTATTTTAATAGATTGATATCCAGCAAAGTAGCAATTATCGAAGCCGAAATGGAATTCTTGCAGAAAATTACTGAACAAATACACGCTCGCAAGGAAAAATGGATCACCATTGCGGAAATCACTAAGACCTGAATGTGGCAGCAGAGAACGAAATAAAAATAAGAAAATTAATAATACCTCATTTTCCAGCTCTTTTATAAACACGTAAATTTCTCGTTTTCCAATGGCTACAGGTAAAATAAATATTATTCTTCCTTATATTTTCGAATAATAATATCATATCAATGAGCCGAATGGAAGGTGGCACAGATCGGGATATTCGCCGGAATATTACCAAACGCTGAAGATGATGCATACGCAGGAATTTACTGTGTCAATATTTGCCGAATATTTTATTCAGTTATGTAAACCTATGCGGATGGGATATATAGATCTAGAGTAGTCTAAGGAAAGCTAATGTTTATACACAGTACATGCGAAACTTCAGGTAGGTAGGCAAACTGTGTGGTTTTTCTTTTCTTCTTTGTGATTGTATTTCTTGCGTTGCCAACTTTGTTTTCTTTTGGGAAGTTCCAAGGACAAACTTTAAATTTAGCGACGACGGAGACGAAATCCGGAAATTGTATTCTCCATAAACTATCCCGATTTAAAACGAAAAATATTAAACATTTAAACGAACAAAATATTTGCAAGAATCGATATCTGGAAAATTCAGAATTGGAGAAATCAAAATTTGCTTATTAATTATTAACGTCAATCGAACCAGTTCACTTAATATATTTTGACACGTACATATATAAAATTCCTTTAAGTTATTTCCATTTTTGGAAAACAAATGAGGCGTGCCATTTTCTCACAAACGTTTCCATATTTTTTAGTTAGCTTTTGGTATTTTGCAGTATAACATTCGATGTGTCATTATTAACGCTGGCCACGAGCGGTACCGCGCATCGGCGTAGAATCAGTTCGGACCGAGAGGAACGGTAGTATTACTTCGTCTGCGGAGCAGTACGGACATTTTCGCTGCCGGTCATTTGCGCAATTGTTTATCTGTCCTAGAAAAATTATGATTTCGTCAGCAAAACGACCGCGGTCGGACAAACTTCGAAAATTTATTGCAGAAATTTCAGACTTAATATATGAAGGTGCTAAAATTAAATGTGTAATCTGTAAAATCCCGTTAATGTGTTGGTCCAGACAACATTGTCTACGACACGTAAATAGTGAAAAGCATGTCTCAAAAGGAAATTGCGCAAGAGACAATGAAAAATTTATATTTAATTTATGCGTTACGTTTATCGCATGTAATATACCGTTTAATTTACTAGACAAGGAACCATTTATCTGCTTTTGGAATAACTATTCGGAGTGCAAATTACCAAGTCGAACATCGTTACGAAGAATTGTGCCATCTGCGCGCGAACATATTGAACAAAAAATAAAATCGGAGTTGAAAGATCAAAAATTGTGGTTATGTGTCGACGAAACAACAGATCGGAAGAAACATTCTGTTCTTAATGTAATGGCACGCAAATTGGAACCTCATCAATCGGCACCTTCAATTCTATTAGTCTCCAAACGGATACAACAGTGTACTGCCGAAGTAATTTCAAAGTTAGTGTTAAATACATTGGACAAGTTTGAACTTTCAACAAACCAACTCTTGATGTTAGTGAGTGATGGTGCTGCAAACATGCTTTCTGTAGGCCGGTCTCTTAAAAAGCATTCTGCTAATTTGTTATACATTACGTGTAAAATTCATGCTCTCAATCTTGTGGCGGATAGTATCAGAAAATGTTATTCTGAGGTAGACGCTTTAATAGCGCATACCAAAGCAGTATTTGTCAAATCACCGAAACGTATTCGCGAATTTCACAGACTGTGCCCCCGTATACTAGAGCCACCAGAACCTATTCTAACTCGTTGGGGAACATGGTTGCAGGCCGCGTTTTATTATCATAAATATTTTAACAATATTAAGAACGTGGTTTTACAATTCGATACAAAGGAAGCTGCCGCTATCCAGAAAAGCCAGTCGAAATTTCAAGATAGTCAGGTTAAAATGGATTTAAAAATCATTCACGATAATTACTTCGGGCTAGCAGATGCAATAGAAAAATTAGAAAATCCTGCGGTGCCGTTAGAAGAATCTCTACAAATAGTGCAACATGTTCACGCACAGCTATACGCGATTGAAGACACAAAAAATGTTTCTGTTCTAGAAAAATTTGAAAGTGTTTTTGAGAAAAATTCTGATTTTGGCACATTAAGACACATTTGTGAAGGTGCGTCAACAGAATCGTTAAGTTATTTGAAAGATTATTTTACTTACGCAAATATTACGTCACTAGATGTAGAACGTTCGTTCTCTGCATATAAACGCATTTTTCCTCATGCCGTACTAGTTTTGCCAAAAACAACAGTTGAAACATATCTAATGTTGCAGATATTTAACAGACATTATTCACTTTGTGATTTCACGGAGAACTCTTAAAATGGTAAGTGTTTGAGCACGTGTTATTTAATTTTTATTTAAAAGATGAGCGAAATTATTTGCGGTAGTAAACATCTCTATTAGCAGAATAACTCTAGTGGAACGCGAGGCCTGGTCGACTCTACGCTATTGCACGGTACCGTTCGTGGCCAGCTTTAGTCATTATGCAACTTATTTATAGATAGTTTATTTTCTGTTTGTAACTTATATAAGTATTAACATCCCCTGATAATAAATTACTAGATAAAGTATAAATAAGATAAACAAAATTTGTAGTAATAAACAGATAAAAAAATGTATATATAAAAAACACACGAAAAATACAGTGTATAGTACACGAACACAACACTTTAGAAACTTGTATATGGGGAGAGCATACATTAAAATCTCTTATTGAGATACTCGTTGAGTGTGTAGAACGAATTCGATATTAGAAACTCCTTAACTTCTCTTTTAAATTCCTGTTGATTTAGAATTTAAAATTCTTCTGGCAATTATACAAGGTCTTCTGTTTCTCAATTGCTATTGAAAATATGAAGTTAAAATTTTCAGTAAGTATTTAAGAGGACAATATGCACATTCTAAAATTATCAATTATACAGAGTGTCCCAAAAAAGAGCATCGATGGTCAACTCAGTTTTTGTAAGGGTGGTCAGAAACCTCCACTTGAACTTCCGAAGAAGGTCGGCGGTCTTTCGAGCCTTGTGGCGGCGAGCATTGTCATGCAGAAGAACAATGGCACTTGTCAGCATTCCTCGCCTCTTGTTTTGGATGGTTCAACGCAGGTTCTGAAGTGTTTTACAGTATATGTCCGCATTGATGGTCGTCCTTGGGGCATGAAATCCACCAACAACAGACCTTTTCGGTCCCAGAACACTGAGACCATAACCTTTTTCGTGGAAAAGGACTGCGTGGATGATGCCACTCCATGGACTTGCGTTTTGTCTGAGGTGTGAAATGGCACACCCAGGTTTCATCCCCAGTAACAATTTGGTGAAGGAATGCATCGCCCTGTTGCCCGTAACAAGTCAAGAACGTCAACGCTGCGCCCATGCGGTTGGTCTTGTGCTCGTCGGTAAGCATTTTGGGCACCCATCTTGCGCAAACTTTTCTGTAATTCAGATGGTCCGTCACGATTTCATGGAGCAATGATTGTGAAATTTCAGGAAATTGCTTACTCATTTCTTTCTGTTTTACGCGTCGATCTGCGCAGATGATATCATCGACACGTTTCTTCAGATCGTCGGTGATAAAGGACGGGCGACCTGACCGCTCTTCATCGTGCACATTATCTCTTCCCTCTTTGACATTTCGAACCCAGCGCCTTACAGATGACTCATCCATTGTTCTCGTACCATACACTTCAGTAATCCTGCGATGAATTTCGCTTGGACGGACGTTTTCTGCATTCAAAAAACGGATCGCAGATCGCACTTCGCATTTCGCGGGATTTTCTATCTTCTGCGCCATTGTAAACAGGAAGAACTTCAATTCTTTTTTGCCGCAAAGCTACGATGTTACTGTTGACATCTGCGCCACTTTGCTTTGAATTGGATCAATAGCGCCATCTGTATGACTAAACGGGTACTATTTTCTGGAATGCCCTCGTATGTTAATCTGTTTATTTTTAACTCTACAAATTTAATAAATCTTCCAGTAAGTAGTTCTTTGAAAGCGTAGAAGAAATGGAAAAATTGAAACCAACGGAATATTTATTGCAATCTTTTCAATGTTTGATACGGTAACATCTCCATTATATCAAAAGAAAACCGTAACATCGGCGGTACAGGTTAAATGTTTATAAAAAAATCAGTATTGTTTTAAGGAACAGATTCTGTAAAGGGTTTCAATGATTTAAGAAAATAAACGTACACGAAAAATTTTTTTATAAAAAATTAAACAATTGAAGAACACAAATTTACTACAATTTGTTCGTGAATATACTACTGGCTACAACTTGCATAAATCCCTATTACTAGATTGTAGTTAACGGATTGTATTTCTATCGAATACATTATTGTTGTAAAAATTTAGTAGATCATCTGTTAAAAAGGTTGCTGCAATAATATAGAAGTTTTAGTTACGCACGTTATAAAAAATGCAACAATATTATTTCGAAGATTGCTACATTTGTATAAGGAATATCAGAAATTGTGTAACCACACCCCTTATGACAAAATCCGACATTATTGTTTGACAAGATATTACAATTTTATAGTAGGGTGTTCTAGCAGTTTTATCAAAAATAAAATATTTATCTTCTAATGTAAAGTTTTATTTATACCGTGAGGTCCTAAACCCCCATACTAACTTTTGAACGAGAGAAATTAGCGTATTAAAAAAAATGGGTTGATTTCTATTTTTTATGAGCAAGTTTTTGGCGTTATCGGCAGTTCCATTGCATTTCCGGTATCGCCGGAAGTTACGTCAACTTTCTTATTTTAAATAGAATATTCTATATATTTTTACGTTTTTGGAAAGGTAATTGAAAGATGAATCCGACGGTACCTCATATGTTACACTTTAATTTAAGAAATATGAAGATATTCAGCAATAAAGGTTTAGGTATTCTATTTTTGTTGTTACGCAAAGTTGGCTAGGAAAGAGCGCCAAATTGTTTTTTGTGACGCTAGATTGATCTAAATAGCTCGTTGCTAAACAAAGTAATCATAACAATTGCCAAACTGTCAAATCTCAATTCCAAAAGCATAAATTATTCTTGCTATTTGTTTTCTCCCATTTTAACTTGTTTTGTTACTGTTGTTTCTCTTTTACTTTAAATTAAGGTTAGATAATACGAATAGGTTCTCCATTATTAAGAAGAAAGAAAAAGCCTCGAAATTATAGTTGTTAAGAAGTGTTGTTAGTAGAATTTAATTCATTATCAGCTATACACGCAGCCAAATACATGGTGGCATGTATGTTAATTCCTAAATAAATACAAATAAATCTATACATTACGTACGTATTCTGGATTTGAGTGGGGCAACATCAATGCTGGTTGCAGCCAAATGTATTGCTGATATATAGAGACGGGATTTTAGGACGTAAAAAACAGCTAAAAAGGCCCTTTTTTAGGCCTTAAAAACTATGTATTTAGGACGATAAACTGTGATTTAGGCATGTTAGGCAAATACTAGAAGACGATATTTAATATAATTTTAGGTACATTTCAGCCATAAAAAGAAATAAAACATACAAATTTTAACTAATAACTAAAATATGTAGGTTCATTTGGTTTAAAATAATAAATAAATTAATTAATCGCCGTGTAACATGTCCTCAAATTTCGCGTTTGCGTAGCACACAAGATGTTTTTCCAAGTTGTCGTTAGTAAAATTTGTTCGGTCGGAAAACAGCAGTTTGTACGAAGAAAATGAACCTGGATTTTTCGAAATCACTTGGTTAAACTTTGACAAAATTATTTTGCCAACTTTTCCTGGGGCATTCTTGAGAGCTGCTTCGGCATTATTAATTACTGCAACAGAATCTGTAAGAGGAAGGCCGAATGTTTCTAATCTTTTGATGTTATCAATGAGAAATTTATAATGCGACTTGATGTATAAAAGATCGTTTTGACATTTTTATTGGAAAAGTATTCTTGCGCTTGCTCAATACAGTTACCTGAATCTTTGTCAAACGATATACAACCTAAAACATAAAGCGTTAAATAAAAACAATCTTATTTAAAAATGTTGCTAAAAAAGTACTTACTGATTTTATTGCTTCGAAATTATTAGCATAAAAAACTACCGCCTTTAACCAAGTTCCCCAACGTGTTAAGACAGGTTCGGGACGGAAAGGGAGATCTGGCAGATTTTCTTTATACACTGCCACACGCAGTGGAGCTTTTAAAAAGACTCTCTTGGTATTTGAAATTAAACCATTAACATTAGCATATTGATTTCTTAGACATTCACACACCAAAGTGAGTCCATGTGCAAAATATGTTAAATGATTAAGATTTTTATAAAAAATTCTCAAATTTGTACCACATTTGAGCATATAAGAAGCCCCCATCCGTGACTAAAAGCTTGACTTTTTCGTACTTAATTCCATCTGTTGGCCACAAAATACCTAAACTACGAGAGTTGTCTTTAACTTAAATATCTAGCATTAAATTTACAATATTATTAAAGTAAGTTTTTTGCATAATATATCTTACCTAAAGCTTGGTTCACGAATCTTGCCATTGTATTGCAATTTGTTCTTTCAAGTTGCTTTGTAGCCAGTAAATACGGTTTTCCTGGTGTTTCAGAACAAAGCTTACCCACAATCATATTTGCCATAATACGACCTTTAGAGTCAGTCGTCTCATCTATAGATATCCAAATATCGTTGTTACCAACTTCTTCGCGAATAGAATTAATAGTCTTAAAAATTAATAAAATATTATAGGTGTAAACAAAATCTTAATGACACTCAGTATGAAAATACATTTTTAAATTATTATTTATTATATTAATTACCTCATTGTAACATTTTGTTACATATGTTGTTCTTAAGGTTTTCACGCTTGCCACATTCTTGTTGCAGTATTTAGTGAGAAAATTTCGCAGTTTTGAATAGTTTAATCTGTCCAGAGGAATATTTGCAGACATAAAAAACGTCGCATAAATCTCGATTAAAAACGTCGATTTCTTTTGAATTTTTGGTGTCTATTAACATTTGGTTCCTCAACGGTTTCCTAAGATTTGCCTGATGTCCAGGAGCAGTAGCATGTTTTCTCTAAATTATTTTTCTTTTTGCAAGTTAACTACAATAATATTTTGAAGCAAGTTAGGAAAGAAAAACAAAACGTCCTTTACCATTTTTCCGCACGCTTTACAAAACAACTCTTCACTGTTGCTTGGATTCGGCTGAAAGACAGTAGTGCCTCCAATTGCCTTCAGCCATTTTGAACTTTATCGCTATGTGGGTTCCTTGGATTTTGGCATTGTTGTAGATGGAATACACAATACACTGAGTAGATAAACAAGCACAAACCGACAGAAAACTACCGAAAAATTTCGTTGCAAGCTACGATATAAATGAAAATTCAAAGTACGTCTTTCACTATATACTGATTCGTCAATAGTCCACCTCGCTATAGGAACACACACATATACGCTCCAGAGAAACATTAGAGAATAAATATAAAATCTAAACTGCAATATCAAGATGTCCATTGTATAAACTATGAATGGGCATCGTGTATTCATTAATCACGTTAACAGGGAGAAGAAATTTGCTTATATGGTTTAAATTACAGGGCGTAAACAAGCGATAGGATTCCCGTAAAATAAAAACGTGCGTGCAGGTAAATGAACCCGAGAGCGATAAGCCGATAATTGAGGATATATCTTCAATAGGTAGTAATAAAATTTTACGGCAGGCAAATCCAAACTTTGCCCCTCACACAATAGACGGGAAAACCCATCGTTGCATAGTTTATAGCATTTTAGCTGTAAACTAAAATTTACATTTAAGAAAGATGCAGCTTTTGTAAAAACCATATTTATTTAAAATTAAAAAAAAAAACGTTTAGACCAAATAAATGTGATTTTAGGGCAAAATAGGCGAAAAAACCACAATTTAGGCTGTTAAAAGTCCCAAAAAGGCAACTAGGCAAAATAAAACATAGCTAGATTGCTTTGATTTGTCGAGAAACATATAGATTTTGTATTATTTTTAATTTGCCTTGAATCTAAACAAAGAGGCATTTTGCCTAAAATCCCGTCTCTACTGATATATTATACTATGATAATTTTCACTACTTATCTTACCTGTAAAGATAACCAGTAGTTTTTTCAGTTTCCACTTTTGCAGCTTATTTATAACAAACTCGCCCATGATCCAATTCCTAAACAACTCCAAATTATGTTTAATGAGTGCACAAATATGCCAAACCAGATTGACTAAACCGCGTATCTGTTAAAATTTTGACTGCAGTAATGTCCAGTGAAGACTGGAGGGAATGAATGCAGCCACAGTAATCTCTAAAAATACCTACGCATTACATAGATAGTTGTTACTGCCCTAATTTACCATTGATGTATTTAGATGAGGCTATTTAATTAGAAATAAAAATGTTTACAGAAATTGGTAGTTTGTGTCAAAAATTGCCACAATCTTGTCCTGCACGTTCTGATACAAAAATTGTTGAAAAGAATGATACATTTATGTTCATGCATTTTAGGTTAGATATACATATATGTATCTATATAAATAACTTTTGTGTTAGAACTAATAAATTATTTTCTAAGGGTCGTCGATAAAAAAGACCTATTCTCAACGGACTGACAAGTTTATGACGATTAGGGCAATTTATGTGACTTACAAACTAGAAGTGACAAGGATTTGATTTATTTAGTTATACGAACAAAACTGAATGTATACCCTTTTTTAAGATGAATCGAGTTCGAGTTACCCGCGCAAGCGGTCAATATCTAGTCTAGTATACAGTCCACTCCAGTAATGTAATTCAATTAAAGTATTATTAAACAAAACACCATTCTAACTTGATTCTTGCAATACCTGCACTAGTTTTAAACAATTTATGTGAAACAACAGAATAGAAACTTGACCATAACTTTGAAGTGTCTGCGACAATAACATAATAATTAACAAAAATCTGCGGTCTGGTTACATAATTGTGTTAATGACTGCTACAATATTTTCACTGACGTACTGTACGGTTCACCGTGTTGTATAAGTACATAATCCACGCAAACTCATTAGCCCCTCGCATACTTGTTATATCCGATATGGTACAAATTGATGCAGTGTGTAATTAAATCATAACAACCGTGCATACTATTATGTGTTTCGATTGATAATCGATAACCATTTGCAAACACATACGTATTTAGCAATTTACCATCGTAATATGCTGTGAACTGCATTTCCATAATGTGTGAGAGTACATATTGTAAAGTTATGAAAATCATCAGAGAATCAAGTTCAAAATATGCTCTCGCCGACAATAGTTCGATACCCCTAGAATGGATATACTCTGGAAAAATTACTTAATAGAGTGTACAACAATATTGTCGGAAAAATATTGTAGCAGTCATCAACACAGTTATGTAACCTGACCGCAGATTTTTGTTAATTGTTACATATTATTGTCACAGATCATACTTCAAAGTTGTGGTAATGTTTTTGATATATTGTTTCACATAAATGTAATATTTTTTCCAACAGTGTCTGCATGGGGACGTGCAGGACAAGATTGTGGCAATTTTTGACCCAAAACTTTTTCATCATCATCATCATTTCTCATCATCATCATTTGTGCTTCAATAATTTAAGTTCATATGAGATTAAGGAACTTATCCCTGTACTGGGTGTTGGGAAAATATTCGAGGCCAAATTCGAAGAACACCTCCAATTATTCAGGTACTTTATTAACTCTCTAGGTAAACACGCAGTTTAGGTTATTTATTAAAGAAATGTATTTATATATGTATGTTATATTACAATTATTACTGTTCATATATACATAAAACTTTGCATTAGAAGATAAATGTTTTATTTTTGATACAACTTCCTCTTTGGGTCTCCTTTCTATAAAATTGTAGTATCTTATCAAACAATAATGTCGGATTTTGTCATGAAAGGGTGTGGTAATTATATTCACAACTTCTGATATACCTTATATAAATGTGGCGTAACTAGAACTTATACATTCCTGTAGCAACATTTGTAACAGACCATTAACTAAATTTTTATAACAATAATGTATTTAATAGAAATACAATCCATTTACGCAAGTTGTAGCCAGTCGTATATTCTCAAACAAATTGTAGTACATTGTTCTAGAAATGTTTGATTCTTTATAATATTTTTCCGTATCCTTGATGCTGTAGAGTCTATATACAAAAATTTATTGTTCCTGTAGGCAAGAAGTTTTTATTATCGAAAGTGTTTTAATAGAGAAATGTATAATAAGAGTTTAAATTGCAACGTTTACTGCACAATTTATGTTCTAACTCCTCTGAGGAAGTAAAACGTTGCGAGGATAACGTAATTTCTCTTTTTATTTTCATTCGGAAGTAGAATCTAAACGAAATTCCTCGTATCGCGATTATGAAGTTAATGTAAGAAATAAATTGTATGCATTAAACGCCGGAATGTTATTTGGGGCTTCTTTTTGCAAAACCTCATGATTCACTTTATTAGATCAACCCGTTCGAGCAGTATTCCGTGTGTCGTTTAACTGCGAAGCTCGGCGAAAACGTTTACACTGCAATTTCGTAGAGAAATTAGTTTATCCTTTGCATTTGCTAATCTGAATAGTTGCATTTACTTCGTGCTAAAGTCAGTGTTAGAATGTTTCAAAGTATGGAACATTTTAAAGGAGTTACAATATTGCTTACAGTAACTGATATTTATTGGTGACATCTTACCATTACTTACAAGGGAACACAGGGAAGTGTCCCTCACCGATTTAAATGAAACTTGGTGGGTTTGTAGACTGATGCAATGTAAGAACAACGGTAACTTTCATAGATGCTAAATCGCCCGTTTTCGGGGATGGGGCGGCCTACAGCCAACGCTACCTTTCGCTATTTGCCTTAATATCTCCAAAACTATAGGACATATCAAAAAAAAGTTAAGACAAATATATAACTGTTTTATGAGTACTAAAAGATAACGACAATTGTTTGCCTGTCATAGTTCTTGTTTTCCAGAAACAATCCCCACCCCCCGTATTTTTTAAAATTTTAAAATTTTTATTTGCTGGGAAAATACACAAAGTTATGCAGAATTCACCCATATATATTAAACATGCTATAAAATAACTCAATTTTAAAAAAAAAACAATAACATACGAATTGAGTAGGTATACCTCCGTATGTACATATGTATGTAGGTATATATGTAAATAATATTACTTATTGTTATTGATGTGAACAAATCGTAGAGATACTTATCTAAAGTATCGGTCTAAATATCTTTAATACTTTTTAGATCATTTATACCTTATCAGCATTACATTCCATTATTTATTTTTAAAACTATTCGATTAGCGTATTATCCGTTATACTTATAAAATTCCTCATTGAAACTTCAAGTGCTGATTTTCACGTGCAGATTACATGATTTCTATAGTATTTAAATTTTAGCTAGATTAATGTAAGTATTAGGATATCTTGTATACCATAAATGCTTTTGCATACGCATATATATATATATATATATATATATATATATATATATATATATATAAAGCAAGGCAAGTTACAATTAGTACTTGCAGTCTTCAGTTTATTGACGACGAGTACGTTTCGCAATTAGGCTGTTGAAAAGTGTTTCTTGAAGTAATGAGAATCAACGTTGCTAATATACTGAATTTGCTACGTACAACATTCCTTGTTGCAAATATCGCTGATACACCTATAACACGTGAAGAACAAGAGTTACACGAAGCTTTAACGGATATCATTGTGAGAGCTCAAGAAGAGGAATCTTTTGCATTTGAGGCAGATGTAGCGCTGGAATTTGAAGACTTGGCTGGTCCACAGGAACCGCAATTCGTTGAACCAAGAAGTGAATATGATGAAGATTATGAACATGAATACTGTGTACCCCAAGAAGGAGGTAGTTCAATTGATATTGAATATAAAACGCGAGCCGTTGAGTTTTGGAAAAGTGGAAAAGCGAAACGACGTTCGTTAGAATCTGTCCGAAATCGATTTAGAAAGGTAATATAATACGTACATTTCTTATTCTATCTAAACATTTAAATACGTAAGGGAAAGTTTCTAAAACTAGTACATAAAGATATCTTGTACAGTTTGATACATCAATACTAATAATAGCATTTGTATCTTTGGCGTCCATTTGTTCCAGGTAAAATCAAGTAGGCAACTTCAGAGATGGGAAGTAAGCGTTGACCGGGGTGGCACCAACAAGGACGAAAGTACATACGTTACAGAATATGTTCTGATAAGATTTAAGGAAGCGCTAAACAGCGGAAATATTATCCACGACATAGATCTTCGCAGATGGGCGCTACAGGCAAAAGATGAAATAGAGTATCATTCATTTAAAGCTGGTCATTGGTGGATATGGCATTTCAAAAAAGTACATAGAGTTGTTTCTCGTAAAATAACAAAGTTTATCACACGATCCACTCATAGTGATGTTGACGAATTACGATCCACAGCCGAGCGATTTGTTAATGAAATTAAACCTAAAATTAGCGTTGTTGGACAAGACAACGTTTACAATGCAGACGAGAGTGGCTTTAATTTAGAGATACATTCCGGTCGAATCTTGTCCGCCATTGGAACAAAAACAGTGGAAGCGGTCGTGCAATCATTATCATCTATTACACATAGTTACACAATCGTGCCAATAATTTCGTCAAATTGACGACTATTATCCCCCCTTTTTCTTGTGTTAAAAGAAACAACAGGTCAATTTGGACCGAACGTACAAAAAACACATTTTAGGCCTATTAACGTGTATATATCTGCATCAACATCAGGGAAACTCACCTCGCAGCATTTTAAAGATTGGTTTACAAATGTTTTCTTACCAAATACTAACGCTGAAAGTGTCTTGTTATTGGATTCGTGGAGTGGGCATTGTCCTAAAGAAGTGAGCAATTTACAATTAGTACCAACGAACAAAAAAGACGATATTTTTACAATACCTAAGAAGACAACTTCAATGGTATAGCCTCTAAACGTCTACGGTTTTAGAATATGGAAAAATTTTGTTAGGACTTTTTCAGATGACGTACTGCTTATGGGATACGATTTAACTCTACATCAAAGAAACACTATTATCCAGTTACAATCTTTGACATATAATCAATTATCATCGCCGAGGTTCTTCAATCTATTTAAGTATGCGTGGTATAAAAGTGGATACACCGAAGATCGGCCACCGAAGTTTGAGAATCCTGTCCGATTCTGCTTCCCGAAGGATTTACAAAGTACACCACTATGCAGTATTTGTGGCAAACCTGCATTTCTTCGTTGTGCGTGGTGTAAGCAATTTCCTTGTTTTCAACATTTCTACACAGATTACCATTATTGCAATAACTATGCAGAGTAGCCTGTTATTTATTTTTGCCTTTCTTCGGATTATCTGAGGGGGAACCGAGGTCCAGGCCCCAACCTATTCGGATAAACGAGACTTGTCATTAAAATTGTTATTAGGTACCAATTTAATTATCTTCATTTTCATTAGTTAGTTAGTTTAGTTTATGCACTATATCTTTATTGTATTCAATATTATTACACAAGGTGAAAGTAAAAGAATTGTATAACATTAGCAACGTTGATCCTCATGACCTCAAGAAACACTGCATCAGTCTACCAACCCACCAAGTTTCATTTAAATCGGTGAGGGACACTTCCCTGTGTTCCCTTGTTAGTTAGCTAATCATTGGACTTTTATATAAAATCTGCGGTTTTGAGCAAATTAAGTTTTGAACAATATATCGTATCTCAATCTATGAGTACTAACAGTGTACCAGATAGAATGAAGTGGATTTTCGTTGAATTAAGGAATGGTTAGATTATAATGATATCACATTAAACATAAAAAGGACGAAATATGTATGTGATTTTTACGTTTTACCAACAACTACCAAAGTTTTGGCCTTTCAATATTGATGATGAGAAAAATGTGGTAGAAACTGGTAATATTAAATATTTAGGATTTAACATTGATAACTACTTGAGATAGAGCATTCATATAAATAACGTTTTATTTACCTATAAAAGAGCGTATCGTTACTCTTTTATAGGTAAATTTAAACATAGCAAATTTTAAAATTTTAATCAACTTCAAGTACTGTATCGCGCATTAATTAGACGTACAGTTGCTGTATGGATCTTTAAAGTAATACTTAAGAGAGACCGTTTTTATCCATCTCATACATTATATTTAAAAAGTAGTATGTTTGACATACATACACCTATGGAGCAATTATTCCTACATACATTATCTAATAAGTAAGGTAAGATAATCGTGTCGTCCCAGCATAGCTGTAACAGCTGGAGCAGCCAACGGAACTCGGCGCGCGCCTGTCTGATGCGATGGGTACACATTTGCCGGGTGGCAAGGCAGTTGAAATTCGTACACATTCATCATAACTAGCGCGGCGTGTGCGTGTGAATTAAATCAGGCGAGCGGAATACTAGTTATTCAAGAAAATTTTTAATTAAAAATGTCCAATGTGCGCAAGGCTAAACAACGACCCTTTGCTGATAAAGTAAAAAACTTTATCTGTGAGTTTCCAGATTTGTTGTATGACAGTGCTAATATAGTTTGTAAAGTGTGCGAGAAAACTTTGATGTGCTGGCAAAAGAACGACTGTAGGAAGCATGTGTAGTGCAAAACACAAAAATAGAAAAAACGACGCGTCATATAGAAATGACTTTATTTTCGATTTACTTGTCACGATGATAACATCTAATTTGTCACTTAACATACTAGACAAGAAATCGTTTCAGAACTTTTGGAACAAATACAATCCGGAGTTGAAGTTGCCAACTACGGCAACAGCACGTAAGCATGTTTTATTTGTACGCAAAGAGGTGGAAAATAAAATCATATCTACATTAAAAAATCAGTTTCTTTGGTTATGTGTTGACGAAACAACAGATTGTAAAAAAAAATTCTATTATACATGTTATAGTTCCTGTACTGGATCAACAAAAATCGACATTTCCACTGTTACTAGCTAGCAAAAGATTGTACTAGTGCAGCAATTACGATTGTGATACTTACTGCGTTAAAAAATGTTCAAGTCTCAACACGTCAAGTGTTGATGTTTATGAGCGATGGTGCAGCGACAATGCGTGCGGTAGGCAGTTCGCTTCCTAAACACGGTTGCGACTGTTTACATGTAACTTGTAAAGGGCATGCTTTACATCTTGTGGCACAAACTATTAGACAATGTTATCCCGAGGTAGATGCATTAATATCAAGTACAAAAAAAGTGTTTCTCAAATCTTCAAAACGTCTTCGGACATTTCATGCACAGTGTCCCGGTATTCGTGAACCACCACAGCCGATTCTTACATGTTGGGGAACCTGGCTGTGGGCAGCTTTTTATTATGCTCAACATTTCAAAAAAATAAAAGCTGTTATTCTGCAATTCAATCCTGCCGAAGCTGCAGCAATTAAGGAGAGCCTGTCAAAATTTCAAGATACTTCTGTTGAAACTGATTTACAAAGTATTCATGGCTACTATAAATGCTTACACGACGCACTGGAACAATTACAAAATAGAGCGTTGTCGTTAGTGAAGTCACTGCAAATAGTGGACGAAGTACATACTCTGCTACGCACTATAGAAGACGGAAAAAATATTCGCGTTTTAAGAAAGTTGGAGAGTGTGTTAGAGAAAGATTCCAATTTTATCACATTACAACAAATTTGTAATGGTACTTCGACTAATCCATTAATTGAGTTCAAAGATTATTTTAATCATACATGTATTACATCCGTAGATGTTGAACGATCTTTCTCCAAATATAAACACATTTTCTCACCACTGCGAACACGGTTCCACGAGACAACTATTGAAACATATCTAATGCTATCAAGTTTTTACGATTCTTATCCACTGGGTTATAATACTGATGATGGTGCTTCTACTTGTCATGTTCAGTAATTCCAATGCAATCCGCCAGCTTACTTGATTACGCTGCTTAAGAGGGCGAGTGATCCACAGCCTTACAGATATTGTAATTCTTGATTAGTTTTTTTATTATTATTCGCTTTATTACTTCTTTTTCGGTATTATAAATATCGGAGAAACCGCACGCCTATGGCCCGACAATCTTACTCTACTAATAAGTTAATCAGCACGTATAAATAATAAATAACAAGGAATTGTATTATAGTTTATATGAAGCAAAATGGT
Source organism: Dynastes maya (assembly GCA_029619315.2). NCBI lineage: Eukaryota > Metazoa > Arthropoda > Insecta > Coleoptera > Scarabaeidae > Dynastes > Dynastes maya. The sequence goes on from JAROYE020000003.1 coordinate 32,516,663, forward strand.
TCACTTCGAATAGATGTGAGATTGTACGCATAAATTAAAATTTCCAGTTTATTTCAATATCTTTAGAAAAACAAAAGTTAACGGTATTTCTTCACAGCACTCAATGAAATTTAGCAAAAAACTCATCCGCATGGCTTCATATTTAATGTACTAAAGAACAACACATTTTAGGTATAAGAAAATGTTTATAAAAAAAATTGAAATGGCACGAACCAAGACTCTAGTCGATATAAAACACTTTTCGATATATTACCTGAAACTCCAAGAAATACTCAATCGAATAAAATTGGAATCACTACCCTAGCGTGTAAGGCGTTTAAGATATCGGCCGGTAAAGAAACAATAACATTTCGCAAAAATTTCAAAGTATGTTAATTATCTCAAAAACTAAGATAGATAGGTATAGGGAATATTGATGAAAGTTGACATAAATTAAGGAGGGGCATCTAAAATTGTAATAATATACAGAGTGTGCCACTTAAAAACCTAAACTTGTATCGTGCGCAGCGGAAAATGAACATCCTGTATACTTGTATATAATTTTTTTATTTGAAAACTTTTTCTCTAAAATCCTCAAGAAGAGAATTATCGTCCGCCCACCCACTAGGTGGACACGCCTACACAAAAAAAATAGTATGTTGATTGGAGCAACTTATTTAGTTAAAATATTTGTTAGTCAAGTGTAGCATTTGGTTGACTGGGAAATTAACATATGTAGAATAGTTTGTTCCTTCAAGTAAAAAACTATCGTAATTTAAGAATTTTAAAACTGTTGATGCAATCACACATTTGGTTGAATTATGTAAACCTTCTTCTTCTTCTTTCTCAGAACCTTGGTGCCCTGAGGGTGTCGGGTTTGTTAATGTCTTCAGCCGTTTCTCATCCATTTCTTCCATTCTTTCCTACTTCTGGCCAGTCCTCCCATGTCCTGTGCAGCTTTTTCCCTCTTCAAACCTATCTTTTTTATTTTTCCCATCCATGTCTTCCTCTTCTTTCCTTTCAATCTACTCCTGCCTTTGTTATTCTTTTAACTAATCAATTTTGTTCCATCCTCACTACATATCCAAATCAGTTCAACTGTCTGCTCTCTATTTTTGTCATAATTGGTGTTAGTTTTAATGCCTCTTTAACTTCTTTGTTTGTTAACCTATCACGTTTTGTGTCTTCTGCTATCCTTCTCATGTACTTCGCCTCTGTACTATCCATGTTTCGCATCCATATGTGATGTTAATATAACTAATTTATTATATACCTGCAGCTTCACTTTCTGGTCTATTTCTTTCTTTCCTAGAATTATGTAAATCTAATGGAAAATATTTAGTCAGGTTAAAAATAAAATTTGAAGTAAATACCTCTACTACTTCCCACCAATAACATAGCAAATACATACGCAAGGATGAGCAGTGCAAGCGGTGTAAGCTAGATCTGCTTTTGCTGATCACGTTTCGACAAACATTTGTATAATAAACAACCAATTAAATTTCAAGATTTCCTAAATCTTGTGTGTGGAGGTCATAAAGAATTTGTTAACCAAGCACCGACACGATTTCCTTTATATACTTAAGAGCCATGTTTATGTAAGGAGAGCAAGATTAGCCTTGAACCTGCGTTAAAGGTAAAGGAAAATAACTTAAAAAACTATTTTTTTCTTGATTGTAACGGCTGAATTGCTAAATATATTATTGTTAAGTTAATTAAAACTTAACATTTACGTTTCGAGAAATTTTATTGTAAAATTAAAATAGAACATTGTCAACTAACACAACACTTTTTTTTTGTTTTGTTTTATTAAATAAAACATTAAGAACTATTCTACGTTACAATCTTTTGGTTATTTTAACTTATTTTTAAAATAATTATTCTAACCATCTTTGTTGGCTGACGGAAAGGCGAATGCTGATGGCTAGAATAATTATTTTAAAAATAAGTTAAAATAACCAAAAGATTGTAACATGGAATAGTTTTTAATGTTTTATTTGACAAAACAAAACCCAAAAAAAAAACGCGACCGTAAAGACCAGCTTCTCTGTAGCGGCGTTTACAGATGATTACAGAAATCGGTCGTTCGCGTCCCCTGTTGATTTCTGCTGCGATTTCGGATGCCGTTAATCGCCGGTTTCGTTTGCTTAGCATTGTAAGACGTCGGTCTTCTGAACGAGTTGTCATTCTTGACTGACCTGGGCGATCGCGGTCTTCTAATGTCCCGCTGATTCGGTATCGGCGAATAGTATCATGCCGTTGCTTTTATAACTTGCAATTTTTCGGCAATCACACGCACGGAATATCTTTCCTCGTGTAATGTGAGAATAGCCGATCACTTTCCTACAGTTATAGGCTTGTCTTTCAACATTTTACAAATATTACTTCCACAAACACTGCAACCGAACATCTGTATTGAAATTGGTTTACTAACAGACGGATTCACAACGAGTATGATAAGAATTACAACGTATTATAATAGAAGACACGCAGGTAACATTTTACGATCCTCTACACCCATTCCCTCTTTTGTAAACATATTTGTTCACATTCATTAAATATGGCGTCTAACGATATGATTACCTGCTATTAGCATAAGTTGAAGTTTCTCTCTACAACCTTCATTCTAATGAGAATTTTCGTCTTAAATACTTTATTCTTATCCCAACTTTGTTGTAGAAGTCTTTACAGTAATACTAAGGGTATTGAATATTGAAAAAAAAATCGATCTTTTAAAAATCTTCAATGACCGGTAGTGTATACCGTAAGTGTTATATTCATGATGTTAAATTCATTCATCATATTAATACGTGAAATCTTCTTGATATGTCATTTACTCGCAGATTTACTCAATACAATACACGCGTTTCTGCTCTTATATCGAGATACGGTTGTACGTTTTTTGTATATCATGTATTATTCCAGCTTTAAAAAATTATTGTTGGGCTTCATCGACACATAATATTCTTTACATACACAAAAAATTGTCTAACTTTAACAGAAACTATCTGGACGCTCTCTGTGATCTATTAATTCAAAATCATATTAACAGATTTTACTATGAAATTTTAAGAAACTCTGAAACAACCAACACCTTTCATCAAGGCGTATAACACGCAATACAGTTACTAAAAGAAAAGATGGCCACCGACAATAGCACCTTTTCTAAAGTCCCTGCTAACTGTTTCGTTCCCCCATTTGTCTCCGGAGTAATCTGAATGCTAAGTTTTGAAATTATGGGTGAAGTGGGCCGAGGTTTCCGGACCTCTCCGGTTGAAGGATCTTCCCCTCCGGGGAGACTTACTCTTCTATTATCTTCGACTTTAATCAGTCATTTACGCTCCCAATTTGAAAGCCATTCGAGAAATGAATTCCCGTAAAAATATCGCCTTCGGCTGTTTTACGACATGACCCAGTATATTAAGGGATAAAGTTGGAAGGGTTCGACTTAATACAACCTATGTAAAGATGTGTTTAATACAATATAGACAGCGTTTCTGCGTAGAACAACGCAGATTAAAGTCATGAAAATATGTATATATACAGACACGTACTCTCCGATCTCCATTGTCATTGGAATGAAAAATAAAGGTCTTGTTAAATATAAAGACCCATTTTTTTCAAGGATCAAGTATGACGGATATTTTACCTATAATATTTAATTCTCCGGGCAATTTTAAAAAATGTTTTGAATATTTTCAGGTTGTATATTTATGCTCTAATATTGCATTTGCTACAGTTATGATTTTTTTCTCCCAATTAAAAACATAGGGCAACTTTAAATGTGTTATATGTGTGAATGTGTCTTGACATAGGTATTCTTCCAGCAAATACAAATTTTGATTTTTTTTGAAAAAAAAAAATGGGAAAGTGGGGGCGGTTCCCAAAGACGAATGGTGGCTAGAGGCATATTAATAACGCTATCGTATAGTACCCTCGAAGCAGATAAAAAGTTGTAGCTACTTCCTGTATTACCGGAAGCTTTAGATTATTGAAAATATTTTAGTTCAATAGTATATCTAGGCTTTAGTAGATAGCCAAGTTTTCAGAATTTTCTTTGAAATATCCTTCGATGAATTTTCGCGTGAAACATTGGATAATAATAATAATATCGGTACGCGGCTGAAGATGATGACCCAGGTGTCATCGAAGCGGCCTTTCCGAGTTAATTAATAATTTGTGTGGTGCGGAGTGTGCCGAGAATATTGTTGTTGCAATAATAAGAATTATTACTAACTTTGAATGAAATATTTTTTCAGGAACAGTAAAATAAGTCTAATAAATTTTCTGGTGCCTACTTGACTTGAAACACCGTTACCGTTAAAAAATCGTAGTATGCATTTATAACAGTGCGCGCCAGTTTGCGAAGGAGGTGTGTTTAAAATACACATTTTATCAATTTTTGCGCTTTTAACGGCCCGCGTAGGATCTGATTGCAAGTAAACAAAATCAAATTAGGTAGATTTATGTATTCCCGACCTCTAGCAGGGCCGCTTACTCGACAAAATCATTGTTATTATCGCATGCGATAACAGAATCCTTTTTCTGACCTATAAATCACCCAATATTATGTAAATAGGGAGTTGTAAAAATAACATAGCTACTGACCCAAATTCGCTCCCCCACTGCTGGAGGTCGATGAAAATGTGTTTGTTGTAATTGCTGACTCTACATTTCCTTCAGTGAGTTAGTTGAATTCGCAATAGAGTACAACGTGTTTTCGTTTTAGTGTTTTAATTTTAGCTTAAAATAGTATAGAATATAGATAGTTATTGCTGCAGTTTTGTTTTGTAGTACACAAGAGTTAGATTTGTATTATTTTGCCTTCTAGTGGACTGTCTAATACACATTTGATATTTGGTAGTGTCAAATATAGTTTATATAGTTCTAAATTTTAATTTTAGTATTATACAGGGTGTTTCGGAGTTCTATTTACAGTTTCATCGCTTTAAAAATATTTTTCAAAATGTTAATGATGAAATATGTTCATAAGGACTTGCCATTAAATAATCAAAAATCGAAATTTAGGTTTTAAAAATGACATCCTCCAAGTAATGCCCATTTCGGCGCACGCACTCTTCCAGCCTCTCCTGAAAGTTCAACATCACTTGCTGAATCATTTGTCGAGGGATAGCTGCAATCTCTGATCTCTAATACAGAACTCGGCCTGTTGATGTAAACTTTTGCTTTGATGTATCCTCAGAAAAAATAATCGCATGGGGACAAGTCAGGGAACCGAGGGAGGCAGGCAACATCTCTCGCAAAGAAATTACATGTCCGGGAAAAAGGTAGCGCACTTCAGTCATTAATACTCTTGATGTGTGGGCAGTCGCCCCATCTTGTTGGAACCATATTCTTTGCTTATTTTTGTGTCTTCTCCGTAGCTTAGGCATAAGAAATGTTCCAATCATTTCCACGTAAGGGGCAGAGTTAACGATGACCGCTACACCACGCTCGTCCTCAAAATAATAAGGCCCAATTACACCAATACTTCCAACAGCACACCATACAGTTGCTCGTTCACAATGCAAGGGTCGTTCACGCATATGGCGTGGGTTTCGTGATGCCCAGTATCTACAGTTTTGTTTATTAACAAAACCGGATAGGTGGAAGTGGGCTTCGTCACTGGTTAGGATAACGATGTTTTCTGTCAACATTTTATGCATTGTTTGAGCAAATTGCATTCTGATAACGTAATCACGGGGCAACAACTGTTGTGTGATTGCGAGTCTGTAAGGGTGGAAATTCAACTGCTTCAGAATCTTGCGAACGGATGAATATGACATCCTTTCTACAGCTGCTTGCCTCCGTAGTGAACGCCTTGCACTGGCCTCCACTGCCTGACGTATGCATTCCACATTTTCTGGTGTGCGTACAGAACGTTGAGACCCTTGTGCTTTTTTCATTTGGGATCCTCTTGTCCTGAAGATACTGACCCATTTCAATATGGCGCGTACGAAATTGTCTTTGAGCTACCGTCGCAGAATCACCATTTTCCACTGCAAACGCACGTTGCTCCATCGATCCATATTGTCAACTAAATGGCAGGGCCAGGGGAACACAATGAGACCATCCCCACCATTCTACCACTCCCCCTCCCCCAAACAGCGCCTTATTCAAACTGTAAGTAGAACCCTGAAACACCCTGTATATAATTGTAAGTGGAATTTAAAAATAATTTTTACCAATGACCACGTTGCAAATTATGTGCTACAATTAGTGCACATAATTTGCAAAATATATACAGTAAGATGTTTGGTGATGGAAGGGACAAGGAGAGGAGCAGTATTTTTATACATTTTGATACCTAATAATTTAGTTACTAAAATTGAATTACATTCTATAGTACAGATGTTTTATATTGCAACTTATATTTAAAAAACAAGAAAACAGCAATTCTCTTATTTCCTTTTCACTATTGAGGATATGAGGCAAATTTCATGGCGTATGTGCCATCCAGATCCAATGCGGAAGCGAGGATTATAGAATAAATTGCCGAAGGCCCAACTTTCCGTCTGGATTAAGAGTAGAGTGAAATGATAATTCCAGGAAACCGAGCTGATCAACATGAGATAACCAGTATCCATACTTAAACCCAATGAAATATGACTTTGTGGCGAATAACAAAAGACATAGTTAAAAGTAAACACGTAATGTCTCTTAATTAATTAATGAATATTGTTTGATTTACCTTGTTTAGGCAAGTTTTGAATCTACCGTATGCTAATGTTATGTAATACAGTGGGCAGGGGGTAAACCTGATCTTTATTGAAAGTAATGAGTATAAATAAATTAAAAACATTGAATAAACTACTCCTATTTAATAGTGTTGATTTTAACAAATATAGACCTCATTTTAATTATGAAACAATATCTTTTTAAACGACTGATGTTCTTATACCTGGTTTAAATATCCAATACAGATCCAAAAACAAGCTAACCTTATTCAAAATTTATTAATCGATCTACTGTAAATATCCCCCTTCATTTTATATTTAAATCAAAGACCATTTTCATTAATCCAAAACGCTATTAGACATGAGTTCTGACAATTTTACAAAATATGGATTTATTTGAAAATGACAATTTTCTGCTTAAAAAATAAACATGGCATTAAGATGTGATATTATTTTCCAGGCTCATTCACACAAATACTCTATCCTTTCGGAGAACACTGGTCCTGTTATTTTTTTTAATAGAAAAAAGTAACTATAGCCAATATCAACTTTGAAAGCGTTCTAGACTAATTTTATAAAATATAGGGTGTCTCACTAAAAAATATATATTGATGAAGTAATAACCCGCTAGATAAGACAATAACAAACAAAATAAAAATAATGGATCTGTTTAATCTGCTTTTGAATTCAGCCGTACGGTCAACAATGGAAATCCGAAAATTTCCGAAACAATTAATTAATAAAATATTTCTTGTGGTGCGGAGTGCCCATACTTCGGTATTTTCAAAAGAAATGTAGGAGTTTTATTTAATTTTTTTAATTTTGTTTTAATATTGAATAGATTCATTATTTTTTTTCTCAGCAAACAACAATGTTTCTTGTTCATGTTGTAAACAGTCCAATTGATCTTGTTAACTACACGTATTTTCAATTTGTAGTGAAATTGAATCTTTCGGTGCCTCGATCGGAACGGCAATAAAACAAAAAGAAAAACGTAAACTAGATTACAAAACAACCCAAATCGTGCAGACAAACAATCAGATGATTAAAGAAAGAATAAACCAGCAAGATTACGAACAAATAACAACCATAGAAGAACTTTCAATAAATAGGACACAAAAAGACAATATTACCAAAACGAATTCAGAAAACACAAAAACGATTCAACCAAAACATGGAACATAATAAACCAACAAATACGCAAACCAAAACACTATGACCAAGAAATAACTATCTTGGAAGAGGATGGTACGAAAACCAAAGCACAAAAAGAAGCAGCAGACGCAATCTACAAATACTTTACCACAATAGGGAAACAATTAGCAGAAGACCAAATTCGAAAAGGCACCACTCCACCACAAACCACAATAATAAAAAACCAATACCCACCTACAAACTTCCAAAAAACAACGGAAGAAGAAATAAGACAAATTATACCAAAATTAAAACTCAATAAAGCACCAGGATTTGACGCAATTACCAATAAGACCTTAAAAGAAAACAAAGAAAAACTCACCCCGATTTTGGTAAATATAATAAACAAGATATTTCAAAATGACATTTACCCAGACTACATCAAACAAACTATCATCAGACCCATACACAAAAACGGAGACAAATAGAAAGCAGAAAATTACAGGCCAATAGCACTACTATCAACTTTAAACAAAATCCTAGAAAAATGTATCCAAACTAGAATATCCGCACACCATACACAAAACTAAATAATAAGCGAACAACAATATGCCTTCCAAAAAAATTCCGGAACAACATCAATAGCCTTAGATATGACCAATGAAGTGAGAACCAATTTAGAAAAAAAAGAAACGGTAATAGCAATTTACATTGACATAAAAAAGCTTTCGACACAATCTCCAAAACCAAACTAATCCAAAAACTGCCATCCCTAGGAATACAAAATAAAGAACTAACATTAATAGAAACCTATATAAAAAACAGAAACCAAGCAACACAAATAAACGGCGAAAAAAGCAATCCATTCACCACTGAATACGGAATACCTCAAGGCGGGAACCTACCACCAATATTATATATCCTATACACAAACGACCTTTTAGAAATAGCACTCAAAGGAAAAAATCTAATATACATAGGAACAAAACAAAAGACTCTAGAAAACAACAAACGAAGATATCAAGAAGATAGAAGACTGGTGCTACAACAATCTACTAACGATAAACCAAGACAAAATTAAATACATGATCTTCACACCAACAAAACAAAGACACAAATTCAACATAAAGATCAAAGACCAAGAAATAGAAGAAGTGCAACACATCAAATATCTGGGAATAACAATACAAAACAATCTAAAATGGGACAAGCACAAAAACCATAGCGGCACTAAATAAACTACGGAACATCCTCCCAAAAAACATGAGAAAAGCAGTATACCACGCAATATTCACATCGAAAAACAACTATCTAATAAACATATGGAACAACACAACTAAAAGAAACATAAATACCATATAACAAAATCCTAAAAATGCTCTACTCATTAGACAAAAAAACCCCAACCAATGAAGTATACAAGACAGAAGAACCTAACATACAACACATGATAACACTAAATAACTTACTCTTATTATACAAAATAAAAACCAATATCAAATTCTCAACAAGCAAACAAATCCACACCAGACATTTGCACCTAAGAACAGAAGGAACAAGACAGAAGAAATGTACACAAAACCTGACAACAGAAACAATAAGACAATACAACAAAATAGAACCAGAGATAAAAAAACAAAAACTACACCAACTTAAAAAAAACATAAAACAAAGGATTTTAAGAAACAACATCTAAATATAAAACACGAAGCCGAACATAAGAAAAAAAAAACCAGCCAAGAAGAAGAGCGACATAGAAAAACCAACCGAACAGCCCTCGATACCATTAACCCGAGACGGACAACTACCCACTCTCGAGGCGAAGACAGAGGGCATAGCAATATTATATGTAAAAAGTATACGCATGTAAAAATACGTATGTATATTATGTAGATATATATTTCAAAACTGCTCTTATTTTGTTCAGTTTTAAAATATAATTTTTGTTTTAATCTCACTACTGTAAGTACGTAATATACATATGTATGTAAGTGGCGGTTGGTGATGTAAATAGGAGGTCAAGGTCTATCTTTCGATTTCCTCGTGCATTTTTTGTCAAGTGTAATGTACATGGTATGCAACGGAAATACACGAGGTAATCGAAGCGTTGTCTTTGACCTCCCATTTACGTCACCACCAGCCGCCGTCGATGTATGTTATTAATAATTGCATCATGTTTAATATAATAAATAAAGTTTAAGAAATTAATAGCAGATAATCACATCATATTACTTTGGTGGGAAATTTTGAACCTTTTGAGGGACTTTTATAATCCTTGTTTTGGGAAAAAAGAGGAAAATAGTTCGGTGCAATGGCGGATTATTCACTTGTATGCAACTATTTAGTTCTTTATTAATTTGAAACGTTGCAAACACCTGACTTTCTCTGCGTGTACTTTCTAGTTATAAAATAGAAAACAAATGAACCATTTTCTAAAAACTCTGAGGGCTGGCTAATCGTTATATATTCAGCGCTGACGGGCAGGGTTAGCATTAATCTCCTAAATGCAACCGGATTAAGAGTGAAATTTTAATGCATAATAATGGCCGAGAAGATTCCAACTCGCGCTGTTAATTTTTTCCTTTTAACTCAATTAACTAAACACGAATCAAACTTCTAACTTCATCAAAAAGTTCGCATAAAGACAACCCGACCGAGATAGTATATATAAGAAGGTCTTAATTGAATTAATTATCCAAATCCGTTATCCCGTGTAGTATCCGTGACTATACAGTTGTTAGTGAAAAAGGGATTCGACGTTTCACGTCGCCCTTCTACTGTATGCTTCTGTCGCTTTGTTCCTGACGTCGCTGCTAGCTCCCGTTCTGATTCCTTGACTGGTTGACAAGTTAGCCCAACTTAGCACGAATTCGTCATGTTATAGGAGATCTTCGCCGGCTATTGTGTGACTCTATGCTTTTCATTCATACAAGGTGGCATTATTGATCTGGTGATTCGACTAAATATCTGCAGCAGAGGTTTTGAAGATATTCTAGAATACATACTATTAAATTCGAACATGGCAGCAGTGAAGCGTTGTAGTTATACAGGGGTGCGTTCAGGATCAATGATAAGCTATTTACTGATGCGAGACAAACATTACAATAAATACATGGAAACGTCAAGAAAAGGTGTATATTACAAACAATACACATATAATTGTATAAAACCAAGAAGAACATACACAAACAAACTAAAATAAATTTTTATGGGGCAACATATGATGATTCAAAATGGTTACTTACAAGCCATTACATCAATAAACTCTTGAGCTCCAAACGAGTTCTGTTTAAGAACATTTTTAGTTGTTCTCTTATAGAGAATCATTATTTTTTTTCCATTTGGTAGGCAGTACATTATACAGCCCGTCCACCTAGTGCGTGGACGGAAAATAATTCCTTTCCTGAGCAATTTAGAGAAAAAGTTTTCAAATAAAAAATATTCGGGGATAAATGGTCCATAACATAAAATTACACTCAGGTATACAAGGTGTTTAGTTTCCGCAGTGTACGATACAAATTTGGTTTTTTAAACGGAACAGCCTTTACCAATATTCCCTTTACCTATCTATCTTAATTTTTGAGATAATTAACATAATTGGAAAATATTGCGAAATGCTGCTGTTTATTTAACGGTCGATATCTTAAACGCCTTAGATTAGATTAGTATTCAAGATGGTTCTTGACATATCCCACTGCGACCTTTCCAGATCTATTGTAGTTCCTCTATCATTAGATCAATTACGTTGTGAGTGATCCCTCTACGTAAGTATCGGCTTTTGGATATTCCGCGTCCATTTCTGAAAGCCGTATTCCTGTCAGTGGTGTACAATCGCACGGCAGCCCCTTTTTCCGCCTGGCAGAATCTACATGCTGTTGCCTCCGTCAGGCCTAGGTTGCTCATGTGTTTCTTGAGCTTACAATGTCTTATTAGCAGGCCTACTATTATTCTAACGAAATTGCTTGGCCTGTCTCCACAACTCATGACACTGTGAAATATGTGATGGTATGTAACGCATCGAAATTCACCATTTGAGTTAAATTTTAAGCACATAATGTAGATGATAAGCGACGCGCCAGTTTGCCAGTTTGTCTGTTAAATATTTGAATCATTAGATATGTTTCCACAGCTGTTTCAATCAAGTGAGTACGACGTGCGAAATTTTCAAATTGAATTTAATCTGTATTGGTGTTTTGTGACTTAGGTACGTACATCTTGCAGTGGACCCTTCAGTTGGCGATCTGTGTTCGCAACATACAACAGTTTTATATATTAGAACTTCACTAGCACATACTTCATAATCGATTTCATAACAGTATTTTTCAGTAAAATTGCAAACATTAAATTTTAAGGTCTGTTTAAGGAAATTTGCTACATCGCCATGAATGTGATATTTTCTAAAGTAATGACAAGTTAAGATATAATTATCTAATTGAAATGCATTCACTTGTTCATTGCGCGTCCATGTTTTAGTAAGACAAATAACGTTAAAATTCTTATCAAATAAGTGATTAAATTCAAGAAGTCGAGAACTTGAGATGCATTTTATAATACACAAATAACTTTTTATTTAATTCGTCTATAACCAGATCATATTTACTATCATGCTGCCATAGTTAGACATCCATGAGTGTAGCATTTACACCAACAATATTACAACATGTGTATTGTACAAGGGTGTATCAAATATAAACGGGACTCGTTTTTTAAAAAATTCTAACTTTATTTAACTAAGCTTACAAATATATATTATTTTTCTACATACTCTTCCGCCCTAGAAATATATTTTTCCCATCGGACTGGAAGGTTTTTTTTTCCATCATCGTAAAAACTCTTCGGAAGTTCGTGTAGCCATTGGAGCACAAACGCCTCCACCGCTTCGTTGTCGTCGAAACGCTGGCCTCCAAGCGTTTCTTTGAGGGGTCCAAAAAGGTGGAAGTCACAAGGTGACAAGTTTGGACTGTAGGGTGGATATTCTAGCGTTTGCCATCCTAATGCATCCACTTTTTGCATCGTGGCGTTAGCCACATGAGGCCTGGCGTTGTCATGCACAAGAATGACACTTCTGGCCGATTGCTTCTTCCTTCGAAATGACAATTTCGCGGCATCCAATACTTCACAATAATATTGCGCATTAATTGTGCGTCGATCATGGAGAAAATCAACGTGAAAAGCACCTTGCCGATCAAAAAAACAACTGGCCTCGGTCACACTTGTCCTTGGACGGCGATCATGCCTCTCGTTCTCGATCTTTTCGCGCCCTCCAGAAATTTTTTCGTGCCATGCAAATACACGGGTTCTTGACAGGGTGTTGTTCCCGAACTGTGTCTGTAATCGCCGCAAAATTTCCGTTGGGTTCACCCCCTCCTTTGCCAAAAACTTGATGATAATCCGCTGCTCCACGAAGACATGCACTTTTTTTGTCGCTCATGGTTTCTTTTGATATTAAAAGGACCCGAGAGAGCTGCGGTCGGTTCTTCCCTCTCCCTAACGGTAGAGGCTATCAACCCTTTCCAGGTCTAGAAGCCCTCCGGAATTTTTAAGAAAATCAGTTCCGTTTATGTTTGATACACCCTCGTAATTAAAAAAAACTATATTTCTTAGTATTATTTTTCAAACGACAAAAGTAGCAGATGCATCAGTTGATTACTAGATGTCCAAGAAAATCGCATTTTTATTAAATACATTTCGATGATGTAACTTTACAGTAAATGCGATTACATTTGACTAAATGAAAGATAAATAACATTGATGAAAGCTAATAAGCAGCGCATCATTTGTTTTTGAAGCATCTTCGTTAGTGAACAAACCACCTATTGAGAACCGCTGGTTTATGGCATAGTGGTGGTAGACGATATTCGAAATTGAGCTAGGAAAGATTGTATGTTACCCTTTGAATTACTATCGTTGATAAAACCGGGGATTAATCTGGAGCGAGACTTTGTCAGAGAATAGTTTCTGTGCTACTTGCGCTATTCCTTCGCGTACATTGTGCGCTCTAGTTCGGTAAGTAGTGGCGTGAGGGCGTACGTAGTAATATATGGGAAGAAATTGCTTTTATATGACGGTTTCTTCTTCGTCCTCGGTTTCGACGACTCGGCGAAATTAATTTTGTGATTCACGGACGTCGCAGCGGAACTAGCTTTAATTTGAATACAGTAAATCGTAGTTTTTTTTATATCAGACGCTTGCGTTCTTAGCCTTGCAATACTTCAGAAACTTAATTTCTTCTAGTATGAATGCGCTTTTTATAGAAAACAAGGGGATTCCACGTACATTTAGAAACTTAAACTTCGTAATTAATTGAGATCACAACGATATTAATTTTAAGTTTCCTTTATTTCTTTTACCATTCGCATTTGCAATACCAACGACCAAAACAGAATTTTTAATATCAAGATATCATGAGAAACGTAGGTTTAATAGATTTCTATGTAAGGTCAAGTTGATAAAAAGGTATTTTGTTGTAGGAGTAAAAGTACACTAAATTAAATGACGATAACAATCGATCTAGGTTAATAGTATTTTTTCAAGTAGATCTGAAATAGCGTCATTTGAAGCACCTTTTGAATATTTTTCCCACTTATTGCACATACAACCTTGTACAAGGTTGATTTCAAATTAATTCTACTATCAATCCATGAAGGTATTGGCTTATCGGCAATATTTATTTTATTGATTTATACTTGAATTGATGAAGCCTCTATGTGATACTGTGTACTCACCTTTATTTGAAATACCTAAGTAATCCGTTTTTAAATGGTTAATTAATTACATAATATTATCCACAATTCGTTACTTTTAGGCTTTTTCGTTTTTATGTACATGCAATAAATTGTTGTCTTACAATCCTTTAATAATTATCTCTTATAATTATCTAATATTTCTTTAATGGTTATAATTTCGGTATATATAGGTACTGTATATCGTTACTTCTTCATACGCTTGTATCACGTTTGAAAAAGGCACACTCAAGTGTCGATACTGCAGTGACGTTTTGTTAAAATTAAATAAGGTGATAAAATACATAGTTAAGCGTTTTGAGTAGATAGGTATATTTGGTAAATATACAACACTTCAGAAACGGGATAATAATGAGACAATAAGATAGATGGGATATGCATGATTGGTTGTGAGATAGATTAGAGGAAAAAAAAGTGAATTTACGAAAGCGTCCTCATAAGAAGCAAGCGAAGAACAAAATGGCGAACAATACGAATGAGAAAGAATTCGATGAATTTCAGAAGACAGTGGAACAGAATCGAGAAACGAACATGAATGGAAATGATATTTTAAATGTTGAAGATAATAAGGTACAGCTGAACACACAAACTGAAAAAAATCCAGGTACTCGTAATGATACAACATCAAATGTAAATAACATTTTAGCAACAGTACAATTACTATTACAAAAGAATGCAGGTATGCTACAAATGATGCAGCAGCAGAGTAATATCTCGAATACTTTTAAGAATTTTAATGTGATGCCCGATCTGTCAAAGAGCATTGAGGTGTTTGCATGGGAAAAGGGACCTTATGAAGCAGGTTTGTGGTTGGATAACATACAGGGCACGGCAAATTTACATTCTTGGCCAGATGCATTTATTCTACAGACTGCTCGTATGAATCTAGTGGGTGCTGCGAAACATTGGTATGAGGGACGAAGCACGGAAATAAAATGTTGGGCGGATTTCAAGAATGCTTTTGAGAAAACCTTTTGTTATCAAAGCAGCATAACAGATTGTTGGAAAAAAATGCAGACAAAGGTAGAGATGCATAGGGAAAATGTGAGTATCTATTTTCACGATAAAGTTAGATTATGTAAAATGTTACACTTGAGTTTTGATGAAGTTAAAGAGCAAATTACTATTGGATTATGGTCACGAGAACTTAGGAATCTAATTATGACGAAAAATCACTTAGATATTGATGATCTGTTTAGAGATATCATTCAGTATGAGAGAGTTACGAGTGTAAGATAAGAGGGAATCGATGGTAACAATAAAGATTATTTATAAGTATTAGTAAATTAGAGGAAACTTCTTGTGGAACGATCAGTAGGATCAATAGCAAACAAATTAAAAGGGAAAAGCCAGAAGGTAAGTGCTTCAATTGTCGAAAGTTTGGCCACTTAGCACGAGATTGCCCAGAACCGAAGAAAGAATTTGTACGTTATAACTGCTCAGAAAAAGGACATTTAGCCAGAGATTGTAAGAAGCCGAAACAGAGTACTGTGATATTATTATAAACAATGAGGCAGGTAAGAATAGTTACCAAAAATACATTAAATAAATTAGTATAAACAATAAATGTTTTAATGCACTGATTGATTTCGGCAGTTCTGATTGTACAATTCGAGCTACAGCAGCCATTGAAAGTAATTTAGGTATAGATCGTAAGGTAACTGAATTGAAAGGATTTGGACCAGTTCTTACACTGTAAAATCTTGTGGTATAGTAAAAGCTACAATTAAAGTGGATAATGTCGAAGGCAAAGATATTAATATGAGAGTAGTGCCTGATGATGTTCAACCGACTGACATAATCATTGGCAGAACATTTACAGAATTCCCACACGTAGCTTATTTTAAAGTTGATGACATATAATAATAATAATAATAATAATAATAATAATAATGTTTATTGTCCAACAGGTAAACCCAATTACAGGACAAATATACACATTGTGAACACAATACATATTGATTTAAAAACATGACATAACTATACAAAAAACTATTATGTTTCGTGTATCATGGCGCCAACTCTCCGGTGAAAATATCACTAAATATCTTCTCAGCGTTCCTGATCATGTGATAGATTGGCGACCGCAAACGAAGATTGGTCCTCGGTGTCATAGTAAAGGTTGGAGCATAACGAGATGCTATTCGAGGTACGTTTAATCCTATGTGGGAGACCAGCTGCATACAGTCGATCCTATCATTTAATAATTTGTGTAAAAATCGGGCGCTATGGTAATCACGACGGGATGACAATGAACGAAATTGATGCGATTCGAGAAGGGTGTTGTAAGAAGTATGCCAAGGCGGATATTCGCCATTAACTTTGAACGACAAGAATTTGAGGAATCGATGCCGAACACGTTCAATTGGAGCTTGATGGGACATATAGAAAGGATACCAAACAATAGAGGCATACTCCAATTTCGAGAGTACAAATGCAAAATAAAGGGATTTTAGCACTAGTGCGTCATTGAAGTATTTGGACGTTCTCATAAGAAAACCCATCATTTTAGAGGCAGATGAACAAATTTGTTCAATATGTATGTTAAACGATAAAGTTGGATCAAAAGTGACACCTAGATCTTTAAGATTGGTAATCTTGTCGATGGAAATATCGTTGATTTGATAAGTGGAGATATATGGATTTGTTTTATTATGTTTCCAATGTAGGGATGATTAATACTTACCTTTGTTGGTAATTTTGCTGTGACAAGAGATGTAGAACTATCTCCAAATACAGTGAATTTAAGCTAAGTTCCGCCGACACTAATGGCGCCCCCGGTACAGTATGATGTTCAATTCTGAGTTTCCTTGTTTTGATACCTAAGCAGCACACTCGTTTAAGAGGTATGTATCATGATATGTCATAGAAAATTGGATCTTGGAAAAAGATCCACATAGCCACATCTTACTTAATTTTCATAAATTTTACTGTTGTTGGCAAATGATGGGAAATATCTTGTACACAACGTGTACAATATTGCCATGTGGCAAATTCGTAGTTATTTTTCATGTTGTTAACCTTGTGTTATTTTAGTTGAAATCATGTTGTACATGTTACACTGCATTTCGACTTAAAAAAGAGCACAAAATATACCACTAGCAATTAAAAAAGCGTAATTTGCTCCATTAGCACTGAACACTTATCGAAATTATATCAGTAATATCGCATTCAAATTAAGGAGGATTAAATGGGTACGTTATTTTTAAATAACGTGGATTGACGGATAGCTACTGATTTATTTAATTCTCCATGTAAAACGAAAACTCGGCATTATCCAAGCAGAATATCTGTTTCACAGAAAAACAAAACGTAATTGTCCCAATTAATTTCCACCCACGCATGATACGTACAAGTAGAACATGTATTATGTAGCAAACACGCCCATAGATCGGTTTATAATTAGACATTTTGACAACATCTGGCCTTTAGGATTACCAGATATTAATTTCCCAGCTACTGGGGCTCCGATTTAATTAATTAAAGGGGACTAGGGTATTTGCCGAAAATTAGAAGGGTGGGTACACGTTAAGGAAGAATTTATGTTTTTTCATATAAGTAAGCTGAATTCCAAATTTATTAGTCAGGAAACTATACAGGAAATATGTGTGTTAATAATACATATTATGCTTTCGCCAAGAGAGGTCGTAAAACCATAAAACCCGGTCGTAGAACATTGAACACATCCCTAATAAAATTAGAGATACCTTCTGTAGGATAGCGTCAGCTTTCGGAACGTATTTCTTGATGAATGCACGAGTATAAAACGCGTAATAACACTACGCTGTATGTAATTTGAGTACATAGTGCATACTTATTTATTTTTTACAGCAATGGCTTTTTATGTTCCTCTATGCTATCTGGAAGTGGAAAATATTATTTTACGACGTAGCTTAAGGTTTCAAATATGCTACATTTTTATATCTGCTATCCAATAAGAGCATTCAAAGTATTTTACCAAATTTACGAATCCTCTTTATATCATATTAGACGATGAACAGTTGCTAAGTAACTGCAACATTTATGAATTCTAATTAATACTTGCTTGATATCGTGTATTGTTCGAGGGGAGTCGTTTATGTTATCTACTGAAATGTTCTATATGTGGGAAATTGTTGAATAAAATTAATTTTTCGTAAATTAGTTAATCAATTATACGAACTGAGGGCTTGGACGTGTTCTAAAACCCTTTTTCGGCAATTTAAAGAAAACTTTGATATCAGTTAATGGAATTTAACGAAAAATTAAAACAAAATTGAAAACTAACCCGGATTTTATGACGATGTCATATAAACTCTATGTTTATGTAACTTCTTACATGTAACGTATAAAATCTTGCGGCTCAAATGATTCCTGCATGTTTTCCACTAGTAAATACATTGATTGCTAGTACAAAGGCAGTGTTTCTAAAGTCCCCGAAACGTACGCGACTATTTCACAAACTGTGTCCTGATTTACCTGAACCACCCAGCCGATTATTGCACATTGGGGAACATGGTTGCAGGCTGCGTTTTACTACAACAAATAATTGGATCAAGTATAGAAGGTAGTTTTAAAACTCAATCCGACAGAAACTGCAGCAATCGAGAAAAGCCAGGAAATATTTTAAGACAGTCAGGTTAAAAGAGATTTGCAAACTATTCACAACAATTGCTTCGGACTAGCGGAGGGAATAGAAAAATTACAAAATGTTTCGATGTCGCTAGTGGATTTTGTTCAAATTGTGAATGATGTTCACGCACAGTTATGCGCTGTAGAAGGCGAAACAAATTGGTGTGTAATACGAAAATTTGAAAGTGTTTTAGAGAAAGACTCCGATTTTCATATATTAAGACAAATTTGTGGAGGTGCGTGCGAAGATGCATTAAGTTGTTTCAAAGATTATTTTAAATATGCAAATATAACATCGCTAGATGTCGAACGGTCGTTTTCGGCATTAAAAAACGTTTATTTCGCACGTCATATTCACTTGACTGAAACAGCTGTGGAAACATATCTAATGATTCAAATATTTAACAGATGTTACCCAGTTTGTGATTTCACGGAAGACTTTTAAAACGGTAAGTGTTTCAACACGTTTTATAATTTATTTCTTACTTTCTATTTTATGTGTAAACTTTTATGCCCTCGCCACGCCTCTGGCTGTTATCGCATATTTGCCCAGGTTACTTACAAGTGCATATTTGAGAATTTTTGAGAAAGTATTCATATAGTGCTAATTTTATGCTGTTTTACGTTACCAATTAAAAATTTAGGGTTATTTCGCTAGCACGGTTTTTTATAAATACTTAATAGATTGGTTAACCCAAAAATATCTCGGTATTGGTAATTCAAAATTGAACCTAGACCAAAGTTTTGCGTCAGTTTTATGCTGCATAGTGCCCCAATCTAAGAGTTTCGTGCTATTTCCGTTTCGGGGATATAAAATATTTTACTTAGTCTCTACAATAATTAAATAATTGGAGAAGCGCATAAATTTTTATAAAATGGTAGCACCTTTCATATCAAGTAAATTTGATAATTCTTACGTCTGGTGCCTGCATATTTTATATCTCGGAAGCGGAAATGTCACAAAGCTTTTAGCTTGCGCCATAAAATTAACACAAAATACTACATCCATTTTTCCTAGTGAGTTTTGTCAAGATATACAACAACGAAAACTAATAGAAGTACATACGTATGTAAACTTACCACCAAATACATCACATCTCAACGTGAAAGATGCGTCTTCTGAAAATGGACCAACAACCGACGACAATTCGCTGCCATTTTCATCTGTTATCACGATTTTCTTTGGTGGCACTGAAACAACGAAAAGATATCAGTAATAATAATGTTTTTATTGTCTTTCACAACAATACGTATTGATAAACATCTAATATGGTTTGGAATTATAATGTATAGAACATAGTTATCGTACTTAAAAGGAGGAGCAATACGCAAAACAAACAACGCATTTTTACTGTACTCTTGACAGTACTTAGTTCAGGAATATTTTTTAAAATGTGCTGTACAGAATATATTTTGGCAAATGAATATAAAGGTGATCCTTTTAAAAAAAGGTACTTTATGTGGTTAAATGTAAATGTTCGCCTAAAGGTAAAAGTTTACCTATATGAGAGAATTTTGGGTCGATCCGCATTCCCTTGATGATGTATGTGCAATCGCTGACAAGCAGAATGACCGCTCATCCGAGCACCTATTCACAGTCTACGGCTCGGTGCCGTATATGCGTATATCCCCGCGCGATAAACTGTAATGAGTTGCTTGGTAAGCGGTCATTTTACTTGTCGAGAAGTGCACAAACAAGGAGGAGCAGTATTTTTTTTACGACCGAAGGTCTACATGATTCTCCATAAGATCTAGAAATCAACTTAAAAATCCTTTTTTGTCCAATCAGGACACATTGGTTATCGGCACGGCTCCATACTAAAATATTATAGGGGAGAATCGAGTATGGTGAGGACGTTGTGTACCCTCAGCAGTAATTCTGTACTTATAATGCTTATTCCGAGAAATTTGACAGTTTGAAAAACTAAAACCAAGATTATAGTCAAATGGGGAGAGCTAAATCATCGCCAATTAGAATGTGGTAATACTGCACTGTCGCGATTTATAATGAATTGATTTTTGCAGCATCAAGTAGGGAATTTGTTCACAGCACGGCCTATCTTGAATACACAAATATAAGAAACAGGGGACCTAGAACATTGAATGTCTTTCGTTCAATTTGCCCTTTTATTCAATTTGTCTACAATACGAGGGCCAAACTGATATTATTGAGAATAAAACAAACGGTTAATGTATTTTAGAATTTAATTTTAAATATGTTCAAAGTAATTCATCTCAGAAATAATGCATGCGACAATTCTCCCCTTTCACTTTCAAGGGCCGCCAACTAATCTTCTTTTGAAATATTTGAAAAATACTGAAGAATGGTCGTATCAATTCCTTCCCTTAAACGAAAATCTCGTACATCGCAAATGTTCTTTCAACCCATAAGACAGCCAAAAGTCATTGCCAAATTAGGTGAGTATGGTGGATGTTCTATTACTTTTATATTTTTTTCATCCAAATATTGAGAGTTGTGGTATGGGACCTCAGGAAAACATTTTCCTGTGTATCATTTCGCTGTAACTGTTTGTTGTTCATCTAGTTTAATTACACATACCAGGCCAGTACTTCTAAAGAACATACATAACTTCTTCAGAGCTCGCTTCTTCTTGGTCATTGTTGGTGGTATTTTGTCTTTATGGATCCATACGCGACTGTCTTGATGGATAGGTATGTCGAAAAATGGAATATACGGAATATAATTCCCACATTCTTTGCTTTTTGAAAGTTAGAAAGCTGGTGCGGCACAAAGCGGCTGATAACTATTTTAAACGCAGGTGATCGTGTCTTAACAACTGAGAATCCAATCTTGAGTCGATGTTCTATTACAGCACACATGACTCTGTTGTTCTCTTCAATTACTCTCTTGATAGCAGCAAAATTTTCTTCAGTGACGGCAATACGAGGACGTCCTGTTCTTTTCTGATGCCCAACAGAACTTCTTTCCCGTTCAAAGTCTTTATACCACTGGTCAATTGTAGCCAAAGCAGGGGCTTTTTATTAATGGTTGAATCTAAACTTCACTTGCACTCATGAACCCTTAAACCTTTTTTTGAAATCATAGTAAATCATGATTCGAAAATGCTGCCTAATTAACTTCATATTTTTACTTGTGTTAGCTCTTAAAAGAAGTTAAAATACAAGAACTAAACCTCAACTGATAGATAGAGGGTTGCCCTAAACAACAGTGTTGTTTTTCATGATTTACTGGATCTTTTATTATCAATAATATCTATTAGAAGAACTTGTAAACCTTCCACTGTTCATAAATGGCAGATATGTGTATTTTAGTCTATAGAGTATGGCCTTTAAAATATCAATTAAGTAATAATAATAATAATAAAGTTTGTTAAACCCAACAGATTGCAAATCTACTTACAGGGTCATAACTATTACAACACAATAGCTACTTAAATCTAAACATATGCAGAATTAGCAATAAAGAAAGAAAAAAAAGAAGAAACAAATGCATATCACTCCATTAGTGTAAATGTCATGTAAAATTAAAACAATTCCAAATTGATTTTTTAAACTCAACATACATTACCGGCCATAATTATTTGCTCACCTACATTTTTGCTTGTATTTTAGAAAATTGTTTATTTATTGTTATTTAGGAGTTATAATCATTTACCTACAAGTAAAAGAAAGATATCACATAAATAATTCCGAAAAAGACTCCTCTGATACTTAGTTATGAATTGAATCTCCTTATTCCGATAATTAGGGGTCCAGGTAGGGCCATAAAAGGACTCGAAATGTAATATAATTATCTTTCACTAATAATGTCAATAAAGAAGAAGAATAGCAATACAAAAACAATCTATATATTGACATGCGCGTAACCTGTAATTTACGTACGGCCTGATTTCATGTGATCCACACTGCATAGATTTTATGACTAAGGACTTCAAGCGAAGTACAAAATAACGGCATCAATAAAATTTCGTACAAGAAAATACATAAATAAAGCATTAATTGTCCGATATCTGGAAACTTTATTGTCCCATTTGTATTCCGTTCTTCAGTTTAGATGTAGCGAAATGCCAGAAACGTCTATAATCCTTCAACGTCTAGTCATTCGTTTCCTAACGCTCTAAAAGGGTCACATGTTCGCTTAATACCCCTTATTCTCTTCTTATTATTACACTTCACTGAACGATTCTTCGATAGACACATATACGCTGCTGTTCATGAATTATTACAAGAATTAAAATGAAAAATTAAAAGGCATATTCAAGAAATGAGTAAATTTCGTGGCTCAGAATATTTGGGAAAATAAAATAACCAGATTTACATACATGTAAAATTTTACCGCAGCCTTGCATGGAGAGAGAAATAAATAATGAACCATAGGAACGAGCTCTAAAGGTTTGAAGACCGCAAATGTTAGGGTAAATATGTAGATGACGAGCAATACAAAAGAAATAGGTGTTGCAAGACCCTTTTGAGACAACACCGGTCATTGTCGCAAATAGTACCTCCACGGGAGGCGCGTAGGGAAGGAAACGTATGTATGTAAGTGCTTTTAAAATTTCATGAGGCCGTCATGTGCGACTCGTATACTTCACATAATACATGTCATTTAAAACGCATTAGCAATGCATCCATTCGCGGAAGGTGTACGCAAATGGTGTACGAAGCGTAATGTAAGGCTAACGTTATTACGCTAGGAGGGTGAATGATCAAATTAACTTTTCAAAAAGGATACGCCTTTACAATAGAATCTTTTTAAATTTGTTCCCGCTACAGTTGAAAACACTCAATTGCAACAGCGTTAAAAATAGTGTACATTGAGTTATATAGATTTTTTTTATAATAGGCATAAATAAATTAATGAAGAGTACCGCTACTACCGTTAATACAAGGCTAAGCAGCTTGGCGTCAGCAGGCTGTGACGTATTTTGAAGTAGGCCGTCCATCGGCCATAAACGCGTTTACACGTTCTGACCGTCTGGGCGTTTTGAATTGGTTTATCCAAATTATATTGGTTTTATTTAAAAAAACACCGTGTAGTGATACTTCCGTACTTTGTTGGTGACACCTGTAATGTTTTTCTAGTGTTGTATAAGCGATAAAACCTTTTCTGAAACGTCGGCTGTTTTGTATGTCTTGTTTGTGAGTTACACTTTGTAAAAGGAGATACTATTTATTTTTCAACAACTACAGATTCAAGGACCGGAGAAACTATAACTGTAAGTTTAAAAAATCCTAGGCTTAAAAAACGCTATCTCAACTCAATTCCTTAACTGTCCGTTGTATTTGACAAAAAATGTGAAAATGTTATTGTTCAAATACTTTAATTAATTCTTCACATTATTGTCCAAATAGTTTTATATTCTTAACGACATTATTTTTGAATGTGTGTAATAAACGTTCTGTTTTAATACAATATATTTTAAATTATATCATCGAACGTAGCCATTTTGGATACTGATATATGTAAACGTCATATTCACAGCAGTGAACGTATTGCAACAATTACAATAACTTGTTCTACAAATACCCTACTTAAAAATGATTGTGGGAAAAGTAATGATAGGTTAGGTAAAACACCGCATAATAGGACAGATAGATTAAGTAAAACACCACATAATAGGAAATTTAAGACCCTGGTTAAATAGCATATCTGTAAATTTTTGTCGTGAAATTGAACAAAGTTTGAAATAAAATTGCAACTACTGTATCATTTCAACCTTAGTTTCGTCCAAATGCATGTACAATTACAAATAATAATAACTAATCGATTAAATATTAACCACAAATACATCTTTCACGAAAACGGTGCTCGATTACGTGTTTTTGCTTTGAAACTTTGTTTTTCCAAAATAAAATCGAATGGGGTGCGAAGAAGGGCTCAGTTGACGAGGGTAATATCGTGTATGGCGATACATCACCTACCGAACATGACGTCATCGAAGAGCGCCGAGGCCTTCTAGTTTCGGAGGTAACGGTAGTACTCCTGTATCACATCTTGCTTTTTAGTTTTTAGGTGGTTGATTAATTGAATTAACATACAAGAGACAAGTAAAATATGCATCAGAATTGACTTGTACGTTTTATGCTATCAACTATCGGCTTCGTAAAACCAGTTATATGTGATTTAAACTTGGTGTCATGTAATAATAAGATTTTTTAAATTGTTATAATAACATGAAAAAAGTGTAGTGCTAAAATGGCTTATGGTATTGATGGAATCATTTAGGGCAAAAGCAATGTGAAGAGCGAAAGCATTCGCCAACGGACATGTTTCTGCCTACCCGACATCATGAGCGTAGCTCCGAATGCTTCGCTACCTCACACTGCTATTCTCCCCTCAGCTTATTAGTTACTAATCTCCAAAAACAGCAACACATTTTTTCTGGTGATCTAGTGGCTCCTAGACGGCATGACTATATCCCTTGGCACTAGAGGGCGCCAGTGAATATTTTGAAATATGAGGTAGGGAAGCACTCGGGGCAACGCTGACGACGCCGGGTTGGCGGAAACATGTCCGTTGGCTAGTGCTATCTTCCTTACTTTACTTTTCCGTTTGAGTGATTCCATCAATACCATGAGCAACATTAGCATTATTTTTGGTTATTATTTTAGCGTATTTAACAAGGAGGTATTGGCTATTACAAAGTGATAAGATTCATATGTATAAGAGACGCTAAGCAATTTCTTTATTTTTAATCTGTTACTTCAAAACTGGAACATTGTAATATACAGTGTGAGCTAAAATATACAGTACTGAAATGTTTGTTTAATATGTTATGCATAATGTAAGTGTTCGAAATATACACCGCGTTCTTGTAGACAGAATTCATACGCAGATCCTCAACCATATCCTGGAACAAAGGTTGCTGCGAATCATCACAGTTGAACACGCTCCTTTAACATACCCCACAAGTAGGCATCAGGTGGTGTAAGATCAGAGGAATAGGACGGGTATGGGAAGTCAGTAGGGGATGCTGTTGTATCTCGGAACATATTATAAATTTTATTTATTTGAGAGCCGACTTTTTTAATCTTTGACGGAATTTCTTTGGCAAAATGTAATTTGTACTTTTATTAAAACTATTCTTTATTTTTACACAGCTTGTTTAAAAAACTAAAATTTACATAATTTTTTTTAAAAAATCGCACATTGTTTTAAGGTACAACAATGTTCGTGTACCTTGGAAGAAGCACTCTCGTACCTTGAAACGTTGTAGAAATACAAAATGTCAAACAAATAATCCAACTGAAATTTTTTATTTGTATCAGCAAAGTACATATATTAAAGTAATGCTTATGATAAAATAACAAAAATAAGTTATTTAACACTGAACTGGTGAAAATTAAAATTAAAAGACTTCAGGTCTTTTGTTCTTGCAGTGCCAGGTTTATTTATGTAAGATAATTTGACGACTACATCTCGAATATGGACTGTGGCTGTATCTGGTACAGATGGATAATAAAACATTTGACCTGCTTTTCTTCGCAGAAAACTTATCGAGAATTCATGACTGGAAATGCAATCCAAAACAGAACCTACATAGTGCACAGTGTCTATTTTTCCTTTAAAGGCAATGAGTAGAAAATCTCCAATTGCCACTTCATCTAATTTTGGAGGTTGTAGATCTATGTCGTCATCAGATGAAGATGAGAATATTTAACGAAGAGTTTTACCTTCGAAATCACTCTCTTCTGCATAGAAAACTTCCTCTCCATTGCTACTAATGCTGTCACTACTGCTACTGCAGCTGTGACTAAACAAAGTTTTGGTAACTTTTTTTCTTTTGTTCAAAAATCTTTCTATTTTTCTTTTCGATCTTTTCTTGTTTTACGTGCTTTTTGCGCAAAAGTTCCTCCTTCACTGGCGTATCAATTGGTATTTTCGTTGTTCCACGGGCACTTTTGCTATTTTTCCTTGCTGATGCTTTTGAGAAAGGAGTTATGAACGCGGGTGGTCAAACTCGATCCACCTTGACGATCACTTTCGTATGAGCGAAAATAGTATTCAACTATGAACACCTTTTTCTCCGTCGAGAGACCTATCTCCAATGGCACAACTTTCTTTACGCTACTGGGAATACCTGCTACACAGTTCTATCAAGTTGATAAACAAGCATGCACGATAGAGCTGCACAAATGTCAGTACTGTATATTGTGGCGCATACCGTAAGTATTGATATGAAATGCAATGTGTA
This sequence comes from Dynastes maya, assembly GCA_029619315.2. Classification (NCBI taxonomy): domain Eukaryota; kingdom Metazoa; phylum Arthropoda; class Insecta; order Coleoptera; family Scarabaeidae; genus Dynastes; species Dynastes maya. The sequence goes on from JAROYE020000003.1 coordinate 32,543,984, forward strand.
CTATTCTATTTGGTCCACAATAAGGATACAACGTATCAAATATAAATTGCAGCTTAAGAATATGTAGACAAATAAATAAATGTTTTTGAAGATTAGTAGCATAAACTGAGAGATGAACTACAATGTGGGCAGGACATTGTTTTTGCAGGGAGAGATTCCATCCACGCCATAAGCTATTTATATTACTATTATCTTGGTTATTGTTTTTAGGGACTTTTTTCGTGTGTACTTCTACATTAAGCTCACTTTTGTTTGAACGTTATTCTGTAGATAACATCCACCTTAGCCTTTCTAAAATTTCAAGCAATGAGAATAATTTACTGTATGTACGGATACGTCGTACCGTTTTTTTTTTATTGACTATCCTTAAGAAAATATTGTTTTGTGTTATAACGGCCATTTACTTACACAATTGAAACAGTAATTGTCTTGAATTGAAGCGGACAATCTTGATACAAGTAAACGTTTCTCTGCGTATATCCTATTTACAATCATTTTCACAATACTCCATATACATACACAATGCTCGTTATAATAGATTATTACAAAATGGGTTGTTGAGTTCATTCTTACCAAAATAACAATGCAGCAAAAGTTTGTAAATCCCACAACAACATATTTAATAGTCCATCTACTCGATTACTTTAGAATAAAAGAAAAGCCTAGAAGTGTGAAAATAATGCCATAAGGAATAGGATTTTGTCCTTCACGTGATTGAAATTCCAAGGTAATGATCAAAACTTCTGGGCGATAATGTACAAACGACAAGGCAAGGACTAGATGACGACAAAAGTTAATATCCATTTCGGAAGTTTTCCGTAAGGAAAGCGAAATGGTTGTAGGCTAGCATCAAAGAGCAAGGAAACGAGAAAAGGTAAGCATGCAAATATTAAAGTTGGGTAGGGTCATCACCTCATCCGTTCCATCTTCGCAGATGGTAAAGTTTTCATTAGATTTTACGAGCGAGTATCAAAATCTTAACTGCCGTCTATTATGGAGCGCATTACTCTGCGTTTCGTGTTCGGTGTGTTTAGCAAGCTATATTTTTTTCGTTCCTGCGCCAAAGCGTGCCGGATCTTTTTAGCGAGCGTGCAGGGACGCTTCTATATGTGGCGATCCTATGCGGGAAAGAAACTTTGGTGTGAAAAATTGTCGCTTTTACGAGCGTAATTATTTTGCTGCTTCGCAATTTGTACCGTAAAAAAGCGGTACGAATTTAATTTTGCTTAAAAAATTAAATGCGTCTATTTGAGAGCAATTCCTTGTTTCTCTGTACTTTTTTAGTTCGCACCGTGACAACAGGCGTTATATATGAACCGGTAATAAAAACGCGAATAATTTCCACTGGCGCCAAAGCTTTGGCTAGAATTCTTCCGCTAACTATTTGCGCGGGAATTGTGTAATTATTTGATGGTAATGGAAGTAGTAACAGCTAACGAAATAGGCAGCCGCTACATATTCAGTTCATCACTTACTTTTACATTTAAAGAAGGCATGAATCGTACGATTTGCAATCTCAAATGGTATTGTAAATTTAAAGACAATAATAATTGCCTATTCAAGATAATAACGGTAATACTTTTTGATAGTGCCATAACTAAAGCTCATTTACAAAAACTAAAATTTTAAAAAATAAATATTTCTGCCTTTCAGTTTGGATACTTAACATTTTATTTTTATTATGTAAATCCAACATTTCGTTTGTTTTATTTTTTTATAAATTCAATATTTTATTTGTCTTATTTTGTACAAATTCATATTTCAACGTGCACGCACTTAATTTAAAAATTGGTTTAACTTCTTATAATATACTTAATGGTCATTTAAATATCTGTACGATGAAGCTACCGCCAGCGTATGTATTGGCAACGAGCGCTAAGTAAGGAGTTACCGCCAAGGGAGAAAACATAACTCCATTATTGTCATCCGTCGCTCCTTCGCTTATGCATAACATAGCGTTTATTCATCGCACAATTTTTGGTTTCCATTTTCCTCACCTCTGTAGCGGACAGCAGCAGGAGCAATAGGTACTAGAGGTAATGTATCAAATAAATACATAACGATAGCGTTTGGGTAGCCATGAGTTGAATGGCATTTTCTTGCTGTAGTGATCGGCTGTTTGCTGCTGTCGCCCGACTAGACGCTCAGGCTCCGGTAGGGTTTGGTGGAGGCCCGAGTATTACATGTGAACGTTGCGATACATACAAATGCGTACACGAATTATGTACAGATTTAAGGAAACCGAGTTGTGCAATTAATATATACAATATTTATGTATTTGCATTTTTTATATATGAGAAATAGTGCGTTTTTATCTTTTATGTTAGAAAGGGAACTGTTTATTTAATAAATTTATTTTTTATTGTAACGTACTGTGTTTAATTTAGAGAGCAACTAAGTACGCGAGCAAATAAACAAAAATTACATACAGGGTGGGCAATAGTGCGAGATTCTTCGATAGCACCTTCACTATAGGTAATAGAAAAAAATATAGACAAAAATCATAGATATACATTAGTAGCATACGCTAAAAATAGTTTGACATATACAGGATGAACCAAAAAAAAGATACAAAACAAAGTTATGTTTTTTGTAATGGAATATCCTGTATATTAGTACATATTTCGTTTATACCCGAGAATCTACGATTACTTTGTATAAAATTACCTATACGTAAGCTCAATTGTTTTCGAAGTATTTACGAAAAATGATATTTGCAATGCTCTCCGGAAATAGCTGTAGTTTGTATAATATTTGACATTTTGGTTTGCATATTGGGTATTAAGTAGCCTATAGAGCTAGGGATATTTGCTCTTAGAACAAGGCAACTTCTTGATAGTAGGCCATCTCTGACAACGCAGTAAAAATGTAATTCTTCGTCGTTATTTTAAACAGAACACGCTGTATATTTTTCAATTTTTGAATTGCTCATAATATTTTGCGATAATTACGTAAAACTTTCCCTATACCTAAAGCTAGACGTTTTTGAAGTATCTTGCATCTTCCACTTATTGTCCTGAATCAGAGTAATTAGATAACAAAAATGTAAATTTTAACACAATTGCGTTCCTATTTATCTATTACCTCTCCCAAATATACAGTTTTGTACTGTTTTGACAGTTCCTAGATGTTTAGTAGTCCTTTAATTTTATTAGTTCTAGACTTTTCGCCTACAAATATCTTTTTTATATTTCTGATATAATTTTAATTTGTAGAAGGCTAGGATTAAAAAACAGGTGTAATGTCATTGTATTAAAAATTAAATGATAAGGTCTAAAAATCCCAATTTTGGTTGTATGAAATCCTCAACAGGTGGTCGCTGTGTTTATGCAAAACAAAAAACAAACAAAGAGCAAAGTATTAAATTACAAAACATAAACAACAAGTCAACAAGTAATCATAAGTTATAACATGCCTCGTACACGCATGTCACCTTGTAGCAGAAACCATCGAAAGAAGTATCCGCTGGTGGATAAGGATACTAGCATCAACCAAAAAAGAACTGTTTATCAAAATCTCCTAAACACATCGGTGTATTCAAACAATCGTTGTCCGAAATTACCACCACCACCTCAGGCCTGTTAAAACGCGAGGGGAACATGGTCTAGGCAGTTTATCACTATTCAGAAATATTTTTCAAAGTGAAAAATTGTCATTTTGAAACTGATTCAAATGATTCTGCAGTAGTCGAGATAGTCCGCAACTTTTTTCAATTCGGACGCCCCCCCCCCTTCAACAACAAATAGATGAAATTTCCATGAACTCGTCGGAAGTTGCATAAGCTATTGCAGCAATTAGAAACAGTCATTGTCTGCACGGAGGAGTATAAATTGATAAAGAAATTTACAGGCCACTTAGGAAACTTGACGATGTTGCTCAAAGATGTGCAATTTTAACGAAAATCACGATTTACAAACGGTTCGGTCTATAACAGAAAAATCAAAAGTGCCCAGTCGAGGAAAAGGATATCTGACATTTGCAAATCTTACTTCACTGGATGTCGAACGATCATTTCGAAGTATACGACAACATATTCCCAACACCGCCGACGGCTGAATGAATCGACAAGGGAAGCGTTACTGATGTTGAAATTTCTACGCAGCTTCCAGGGCGGTTCCCAAATTTGCCACAGTGGACATCAAGACGACAGGAAAAGGTAATATTATTTTTCACTAATGTTGGTATATACGTATCTACTTTTATGCGGTGCGCCACTGCCGGTCCCACCCCTTTTTAACAAACTCTAGTAATGTATATCTATGGTTTTTGTATGGGATGTTTTTTCCTATAACTAATCCTAAAGGTTCTATCGAAGAATTTCGTACTATTGCCCCACCCTGTACATTGAACATAAGCAATTGGTCTCCCTTTTCACAAGGAAGATATAACGAAGAGACTACTAGCGTCATTGTTCTTCCAACCAGGAGAACGTAACATAATGAGTTTCCAATACTACGGACCCTCGGATGAATCAAAACGTATGAATTAATATTGGATAGCTTATAAAGAGGTATCTACATTGCATATAAAGAATCAACTGATTTTTGTATACAATTTATACAGAAGGGCTATCCTTGTACTATGTAAATTGTATAGTGTAATTAGTGCATTGAAATACATGTAAGATATATTTTTACTGAATCACTGCAAATTCAATCAATGCTTTTTTTTATTTATGGTGTTCCACAATTGAACGCTGGCTGTGATGATCTCGCTAAACATTACAATTGGGACGGTGTATGATATGGGGAGCGTGTTTGAGTTTCAACTTGTCGCTACACATTTGTAGGCAAGCCAATAGCCCCTAGTGTGCCAGTGACTGTTTTACTATTTAAATGATCAAATCACATGACATTACTTGCTGTTTCTCTTATAAAGGGCCTTTACAGTGGATTTCTTAAAAACCGATTCGTTTACCTAAGTCCACCCTACATACTACGGACCTTTTAAATAAATTTAATAAAGTAAGCTCGTTTATATGAAGAAAATAGTAAATGTTGCATTTATGCTAGATCCTTCTTTGAAAATGTTAATAATAATGCAAGTAGGTACACAATTACGAAAATCAATAAAGTGAGGTAGAAGTTCATACAAAGCAGCACACATATACTGAACAAACAAAGATTTAGAAGCAGAAAACGTCACAGAGAGCAGTATATATTCGCGTCAAACGAAGAAAGGGGAATAGTCCCACGAGAAGGTTGTCCGATATGACTTTATATTTAGTTCTCGCGCTTTAAAATAAGCTATTTGTACAATCGTATAAAGTTGGTCATTTCTGAGTAAGCGCAGTATTCAATTGACAGTATTCATTTTTTGTTCGGTCGATTAAACTCGGTAAACTTATTTTTAGATGATAAACGTTTATTCACGACGATATATCTAATATCTGGTTGAAACTGTTGATGTACAGTGGGACAAACGTAAACTTGGATGACTGGCAAGTGACGAGGTAGTATCGGCAGACAGATTGCAAGCCACGTTGAACTTTATCCGCATTCACTATTAATAGTGAAAAAACTGATGAATGTGCGAAACTGATGAGTCAACACTTCCTATAAATAACGGGCAAGAAGAATAAAAAGTATGTTGATTACGCCGATATGGTATTTGTGCACTGGTTTGTAATGGTAACGCTGTTGCTGCTTGTAGAGAATACGGTGGACGATTTCCTAACCGCATTCCTAATTGAAAATCGCCGAGTAATCCCATTAATACTGTTTACTGATGAAGCCATTTTCACTCGTGACGGTATAAATAACACTCGTAACTCACATGGGTTGGTCCGACGAAAACCCACATGCCTTTGTGGTAGACACATTTTCAAGAACGTTTCTCTGTAAATGTGTGGTATGGTATGATAGACAATCAGTTCCTTGGGCCTGTCATCTTACCGCATACTCTTACAGGGCCCCGTTATCTAGACTTTCTTGAAAACGAGCTACCGCATTATTGGAAAATGTTCCTTTGGCTACAAGGATGAGTATGTTCTTCTAGTATGACGGGGCTCCTGCTCATTTTAGTCTTTTGGTGACACACCCTCTAAACCTAACATTCCCGGAAGATGGACACCCTTTAAATTTTTGCCTGTGGGGATGGTTGAAAGGGAGAGTCTACAAGGAAAAAGTAAACACAAGAGACGAATTGATCATTCGGATTATGAATAGTGCTGCCCTCATAAAAGAACGCCAAGATAACCTTAGAAAAGCTACAGGTAGTGTCAACAGAATTGAAAGTGCATTGAAGTCGGAGGTGGAATTTTTGAAAATAAAACTTTAACTTAATCATTTGCCTTTGCTTAATACCTTTTGTTTTTGCCTCTGGATTTTTTCTGTGAGTGTAGTAGTTTGGGTTACACTCAACATCCTACCCCTAATTCCGCGAAAATTGAATAAACAAAACTGGGTATTATATTTTTCTATGTTTGCTTAAAATAATTTTTCTCTTTAAGAAACCGCAAGCTCACTTTTGCACAGGTTTACTGCATATCCTCCAGGTTTAATTTTGTCCCATTGTACGAGGGATGATCGTAAAATAAGGTTCCCACTTTTTTTTTAAATAGACAACATTATTTCGTTAACATTACACATCGTTTTAAAGGTAAAACTTAAGCTATTTTTGACATAATCGCCATTTCTATCCAAGCATTTTTGCAGAGGGTGCTCCAACTTTTTTATCCCCATGTCGTAAAATTCTGCCGCCAGTCAAAATCTTTTCAATTGTGGTGTTGGAAATCTCAGGAATCCGAAGAGCGAGTTGACGAATGGTGACCCTCCGATCTTGAAACAGTATGCTCTCGACCTTTCCAACGATTTCCTCTGAAACTGATGGTCTTCCGCTCGCTCTTCTTCGTGAATTTTCGTCCAACCTCCAGTGAATTCCCTACACTATTTGCGGACGTGTTGAACAGCTATACACTTTTCTCCATAAACTTCGGTTAATTGACGATGAATTTCTATAGGTGAAAACCCCTTTCGCGTTTAAAAAACGTATCACGGCGCGAATTTCGCACATGGCGGTAGCGGCGATCGGGAGTTCCATCTCGGACGGCTGCTTAGCCAACCTGAGCGCGCGTAGCGAGACGGGAGTGGTACGTATATAGAGTGGGAGAGCTGCTGCATACGCCAATGTTGTCGGATTTCGCCTAACACGTCTTATTGCTGCTGTAGGGCTTGGGAACCTTATTTACGACCATCCCTCGTACATGTTGGAAGCTTTGACTGATTCAGCAGTCAAAGCTTCTAAAATGTTCATCTTTGAATCTTTATGTTCAAGAGTTGACGAGGATGTTATTTTAACTCACCTTGATGAAGCTTTAAAAATAAAAGGAAATATGGCAACATTTAAAAGAGTCATATTTTTCTAAAACTTCTGTCGTCATCCCGACAGTTTCAACTACATGTTAGTTCCTAACGACCGCCATACTCTTTGATAATATATTTAATACGACATAATAACTTCTTATAAAGTGTACAACGTCTTTATTTTCTGTTTCCTATGTCGACAAATTACCCGCAAAATCAAGCAAAGTTCTTGTTGCTAATGTATGTGGCTACATTTTTGCATAAAGTTCGGTAATGGATTCAAACTTTATTAAGATGCGTAATAGTAGACTACTACAAGCAATTCAATTTACCTTCCTCGAACCTAATCGGCAAAACTTTTATACCGAAACTTTAATAAACTATACGTTACATCTAAAGACTTACGTAGCAGCCATGTCAAAAGTTGAAGGTTACACGTTTCAAAACTTGTTTAATACATGAGCGGCACACGGCCCAAGATTGCATGCGACTTGGGTGAAGTAAAAATAAAAGAGAACTAATTAGATAGACTGCGTTACTTTCGGAAGACACCCAAGCTGCGCGAAAATTGTCATCTGATATGTATTGACCGTCTTAAATATGTTGACCAAAATACGCGCGCTTTTTAAAAGTATACGAGAAGGTTAAACGTGTATTAAATTGTATATAATTGAAATTTTTTATACAAAACAAATTTAGATTCTGATAGTATTAAACAGTTTTATAATTTATAGTATTTAGTAATAAATCTTACTTATGTGTATATTAATGTATTTTTTCTTAAGTTTTCATTTCACTTTATGTATTAAATAATTTCTTTAAAAGAAAAGTAGGAATATTCAGTGCTCAAAAAAAAATAGGTGAGAAATGTTTGGTCTGTTGTTTATAATAATTAATATTTTTACTTAATAAAAAAGAGTAATCGGAATGTAATTACACCTTTATTTATTATACATTTAAAGATAATATATACATATTTAAATTGACTGTATCAAATACAATTTTAATTTAATCATCATCAAAGAAAAATCAAATCGCTGTCACTGTCATCATCAAGGTTTATAATAAGTTCATCGGTAAGCTTATCCATTATTTGTTCTTTTTGTATATAATTTCCCTCAATATTCACTGCATGCCGACAGATATGTGACCATTCATCTTTTGTGATTTTTCCAAATTCTTCTTTAGCGAGTTCCTCGACATCACTTAGTTTAAAAGTTATATTTTTAGATGCTACTCTGCCCTTTAAAATTGCCCATATCTTTTCAATAGGGTTAAGTTCCGGATGATATGGGAGCAATCTCAACACTGTATGTCCATCTTTTGCAAATATAGAATCTATAGTGTAATTCTTGTAACTTGGTTTATATGTACTAATCTATACAATTCAACTTTTGTCAAATTTTCATTAAATATGATGCCACGTTCACTTAGCCATATTATCATTTCTGATTTTTTGCTGTTAGTAGTTGGATGTTTAACTGAGAAAACGTTGTGGTAGCTTGCATTATCCATCACAACAACAAATTTAGGTGGCAAATATGGAATCAACTGTTTTTCTAACCACCTTTTCTAATTTATGAAGTTCATATCGTCATGATAATCTCCACTTTTTTGGGCGGACTTATAGATCAACAAGGTATTATCAATAAATCCATGTTCATACCTAAAACAATAAATATACAGTACACGTTAAAAATTTTAGAAGAAATTTTACTAATGTACCTGCATGTACAATTATTAAACGTTTCCCTTTTGATATAGGGCAACTTAAATCCATTGTTAGAGTTATCAACCCATTCATATGGAGTTGTGTGACTGGCATGGAGGTATGTTTCATCTAAAATACAATACTTTAGTTTTTGAACATCAAATAAAAATTTATTTTGCTTCACCTGTATACACGATTGGTCGACCTTGTAACCGATAATTTGTAACATTTCGGATATATGAGGATCTTAGCTCACGTATATTTGATCTTTCCATCAAAAGCTTGGGTTATCAGTAGTCTTCTTCCACCTGTTATTTGATAAATATTATTAATTACTAAAATAATAATAAACTTGAATATTGGTACGTACCTAAATCCTAATTTTAATATTAACTTTCTTAAAGAGCTGCGCTTGCCTACAAAACCAATGGTATCATCTGACTGTATTTTATTATATACAGCATTTAATGTAGGCCTCTGTTTGTCAGTTATGTGAAAATTGTGAATAACCTGACGGAAAACTGCTTCTCCAGCATTATCCACAGTAGATTTTGGTGAATGTCTTACAACATTGTCTTTTGAAGAACTGCCACTTTGCTCTGCTTCAACAGAATTACTCTTTCGAATAATTCTGACAACAGTACTTTTAGATATTCCCGTAGCTTCACTAACAATATCTAAAATATTACCTGTAAACGAACATAATGACTTCACTGATATATGAATATGTAAAAATAGTATTAAAAATACTCATACCTTGTCTTATATTTTTTAAAATAGTTGTAGACATTAAAAACAATGAAACAGTTCACTAAACCCTTACCACAACACTTACTTCGTACTGGACGCACGTTTCGATAGCCAAGCTATCATCATCAGCAGCAAGACTGAACTGTTTTAGAGTACCCGTTTTGCATTAAAAACAATGTTTTCGTGATTGCTCATGCAAAACTTGTCTCTTCTTAGCGATGTTCGATGATTCGGACATTCTCACCTGTAACTTAATTATTTAATACAACTTAATTAAAATCTGTTTAAAACAAAATACTTACAGTAGAATATTACCCATAATTCAAAATAGTTTTGAGAAAAACTGATTTTTTAATAAATAGTACGCCAATGACAATATTAAAAGTAGAGAGCACGAAACAAATTCAACGACAGCACATCAACAACTGACGCCGAAATGAGGTAAATGTTTGTTGGTCTTACTGTAGGTAAGAAATACATAGCTATTTCTCTCGGTTAGCACCAACTTCTCTTTCTAATCCTAAATGCGTCTTTGCGCTGGTGTCTTCCGAAAGTAAACGGACTCTAGGCGACTTGAATGTTATTTTTAAGTAAATAGTACTACTTACAAGTGTTCTCCTCCTTGATATATCGTTTAAAAATTCAACTCAATTCATAAACAAAATTATTCAAATTTATATCACGTAATTTTTGCGAAAATACTGTTTTAATATCCCGCGGCTTCCAAATTATTCCGTGGTCAATACTGTGAAATGAATTGTACAGCTAGAGAATAAAATATCGAAACGCTACGAAAACCACGCGCAGCTTTGAAGGGCGACCCTGTTACGAGGGTACGTCACCTTGAGGACAGTAGACGAAGACGCAAATAATATTTCTTCGTTTTCCCACCGATATTTTACACGATAATGGCCACTGGTCCATTATGTTTTTATTTTTATGTTACCTACTTATATATTATTCCTAGTTTAAAAGCTGAGTTTTTTTTTAGAATTTTTTGTTGCTTTTTTTTGATATCGTATTTTTATATTTATTTATAGAATTTTTTTTTGTTTTGTCTTTTAGTTTAAAGTTGTAGTGTGTTTTCTTAGAAGTTCTTGCTTTTTATTGATTTTCATGTCCAGCATGTATATATTTGTTTATTGTTTGTGTTATGATTTCCTGTTATTTTCCTGATTCTAATTTATGTGTGTATTTGTATTTTTTCATTAAAATTCTTTTTCTTATTTTTTTCCATTACTGACTCATTTACAATTTGTATTTGTTTTATTCTTTTATTATTGCTTTGGCGATTTTTTCTACATATCCAGGCTATAATAAAAACATCTAAACTATATTTGAGTATCCATTAATTGAAGAGTAAATTATACCCTCAAATACATCCACCCAAGGAAGTTTTTTTACTTCCCAAATAATGTCTTTAGCCTCGCAAACTATTATTATCGTTTTGAAATGATAAAAAAAAATTGACATTACATCATTTGACATACATATTGTAGTGATATTTTGGAATAAATATCAATTAAAAATTGTATTTTAATAAATTAAATTAAACAAATTATGTTAAACTATCTCAGGGTTTATTTTTAGTTGTAAATCGTGGAAAATCTCACTTATTATCTTTTTGCAATCAAACTATTTGATTGAAAAATGAAACGATTCAATAATTTTAAAGAGAGACAGTGACAGATTTGTATTTTATTAGTTTTGGTTAATTTTCTTCCTTTTGATACTTTAAATCCGCTCTCGAAAATCTGTCAAATATCATCGAAATCGGAAAAAAAGTTTCTTGACATCCATATAATCTTGAATGTACTTTTTGGTACTCGTAAATGCAGCTGGTAGTTGACAATGCTTTGTGCTACACGTTGTAATGGTAATTAGCAAAAGGTGCTGCCGATTATAATACCTAATCTCAAGCATAAAATGATAATTTGATAAAGCATTCGAGAAGAATATTTTGGAAATTTTACTACCTAATAAACAGTCTCCAACACCATCAGTACGCAAACAAAGACACCTTCCATTAAGCAAGTAAGGTTTTTAATTAAAATTAATTGTTTAGTTAGGACAACGCCATACTATACATACGTCCAACGGCATATGAAAACGGAAAATTTTCCATTCCGACAAAACGGTTTCACGTTTACCGGCTCCGGGTGCTCCCTATTTTGGGCATTCAGCTAAAATGGGATGCGTCTATACAGGAGAGTAAGCAACGTGAAGCCCGTTATCCCGTATAGAGTGGACGTTAATGGGAATGTAATGGTCGAGAAGTGTGTCACAATGTATAGGAGCATACTCGGAACTTTATGATGGCCGCTAGTGTTTTATAATTCAAGAGGAGGAAGTACTTCAGACAATGGCACGCCTAGATGCGACTCGAATGTATTTTAAAGGAAGCGTGGTGACGGACAAAGAGAGAAGAACAGAACTGGCGGAGATCCGATGTTAAAAAAGCAATAACATTTTTACTATCTTCGTACAGCTACTCCGGATCTTGATATCCTACTATTAACAAGAGTTAATTAACGCCGTCTTTACATTCGACTCTAATTAAATCATCGTGGTACGCTTCTTTTGTGTTTATTCTGTTTTAGCGCGGATTAATTTGCAGTGTTTTCCTCAATTTGTTTTGGATTTCGGAGTATAACGAGATTCTAGCAAGAATCATTATAAAGCGTATCAGCTGAAAATATAATTCCTGGGATCTTATCTACGCGAATTTAATTTTTCAGTAAAGATTCAGTAAGTTTATAAAGGTATAGACACTACGTCTCATTTTGAAAAAAAAACGAAAAAAGTAATAATTTTCAGAGAAATGTAAAATTTCGAATTTCCCCTATATACTTACATGTCTTTATTCTTGTGTTAAGTGAGACAACGCAATTGTTTCGCATTTTTAGGAAATTTATTTCTCGACGTAACCTCATACAATGCAATTGATAACAAGCCATAGTTACCAAATAGACTAAATCGCCCAATTGTCATCACGAAAGTGACAACGCCCCGCGTTTCTACTTTAGCCTATATGAGAAATAAAGAATTAAATGAATTGTAAACGAAGACAACGCAGCACCCGCAGTGAGTTAAAACAGTAATACCTGTGCACACAGATAAATACATATACAGTGATTTATACAAATAGCTGATAGTGATGATAAAACTCTTTAGGAAGGAAGATGATGGGAGGGCTTTAGCAGAAGACATCATAGCTGATTTAAGAGAATTCTTTTCAACAGTTTACATAGTGTATTTCTTGGTGCGTATATGGTAAAACTAAATTGTTTAGTATCTTCGCCACATTATAAGTAAATTTTTCAGTTTCAATATGGTGACGAAGGACATAGCGCTATGAAGGGTCCGTGTGCTGGACATATTCAGAGCGTTAGTGCCTTTGAGCTTTCTTGTAACCCCTCGTCTGCCACGGATACCGTAGGTAAGTCTCACACAACAATTTGTATCCTTTGTATTCTCACTGCGCATGCCGTAGATACGCTACGGTCATAAATCATGTTTTCGTAGTTAAAATGTGACAGCACAAGACTTTTACATAGTATTCCCTACTGGTACAGTTTAAAAAGGGTGTCTATAAAAAGTTAAATTCTTTTTAGGAAATCATTGCTCGTTTTACCATCTGCCATGTATTGTGTTGGAAGCGCAGCAAAGAGTCGACATGGAGTCCCAGGTTTTTCACACATTCAGTGGGTATAATTTTAGTAGATTTGACCGAAATTTCCAAGACAGATTGAAGGTGCAGGCAAGCACGCCGGGCGCCGAATATAATTCTTGGGTACAACATCTTAGTTATACAATCAGAGCTCCACTTCTTGTCGTGACACATTTGCATCATACTTTAGCGGCTTGTATCTGCTGACAGAGCGACTTCGTGAAGCTGACTCTTTCCACATTGGTAGTCTATTAGCATGTCAAGAGGCGTCTTGATTCAAATTCCATTCAAAAACTTCATTCGTCAATTTTGGCTAATTTTCAAGAGGCTGTACTTCAAACGGAGCACCTCGAATTCGAATTTTCTTGCTACCATTGAAAAGAGCTCATCTTGTTTGACCAGGAAAAGTTTGCTTCATGTTTGAGACTGCTTTTAAGAGAAAAGAAACCTAGTTTTTACTCATGTAAAAAATATACATGCATGGCATGTCGTGCGTTGGTCCGTGGTGGTTTTTGCCACTCCCAATTTTAAAAAGACTTAAATATTTCCGCGCGATAACCAGTAGGTCCAGCCCCGGGCGGGTTTCTTTACCACCCGGTTTCCAAGCTGAATGTGGGTGTTTAAAAGGTTCCCAAGCCTGATGTAGGCGTCTAACAGGTTAGTAAGCCCAACGTAAGTGTCTAAAGGTTCCAAGCCTAAGTTGTATCTTTTATGGTTTCTAAACCATAATGTTCCACTTCTCAGTTCAGTTGTTGGAATGTGGTGCTGATAGTAACTGTAGTTTCTTCTGGAAAAGTTATATGTAGACCCCTTCTTTTTGGTGATGGAAGTGAAATAACAGAAAATTATGTGTTGATATGGAATTTTAATAAGCAACCCTGTCTATTTGACCAGTAGAACGAAAAGTGTAGGTCAACTGAGATGCATGAAATTGACTAAGACCATCTTCTTCAATTGAGATTTTAGAGGCATTTCCCCTTCACCATTTTCCCATCAATAAATGCAGACAATGTACTGTCCTGATTGCAAGTTTGCAATATAACATGATGAACGGTTTGTTCTTGCACATTAATCAACATTTGCCACAAAAGCAATTTTGGAATCGGATACCTTTCTAATGCAAACTTGCATTTCATTTAATGGCACAAACTGATGAATGTCTGTATTCCGGTTCCATCAGGTACTTGTCCAGTACAATATCTTGTTGTTATAAAAGGTACTGATTTATTTTTTTTTCACGTATTATGAAGCTAAATTTAAAATTTTTTGATACTACCAACAAGGTATATTTCCGGTATAACAGGAAGTGCATCAACTTTCGCTATACTTTTTTTTTACCTATCCGTTTGAGAATTTTTTCTATTTTCGATGATATAATCCATCCGCACACTCCTTTCGATAGTATCCTCAAAATTCATTCAAAGTTTGAAGTTTATTCAAATCTTTATCTTAGTAGACCCTTTGGGTTTTTATTTAGCAACCCTGTATAAATCGAAAAAAACCGATTTTTATACAGTAGGCTATGGAAAATATTTTTTTTTTACAGTTTCAGTTATGCTTGTTTTTAATTCCTGTTTCTTACTATTATGGATTTTACTAATAGAGAGAAATATGATATGCTTCCAATATTTGAAAAACGTCGTAGTAATCGTCGTGCTGCTCGTAGATATCAAGAACGTTTTCCCGAAAGACGCGTACCCGGCGAAATGTATTTCACTAGGCTGGCAAAAAATTGAACGGAACAAGATTCATTTAGAAGTAAAAGAACTGTCTTCGCGCAAAAAGCAGCTACGCACGACAATAATGCAGCGGTTGTTTTAGCTTTTTTTAATATCGATAAGATGGCGTACCACCATACAAATTTTATTAAAAGAAAACTTTATTTGAAGGAGTTTAAATTTATTATAAAATCGTTTTTTTTTTTCGATTACTTTTTGTAAAATGCTATCTTATTATATTTTGAACGGTCCGGTGGGAAGATTTTACCTACAGCAATGCGATTGTGGTTGAGTTTGTTTTGAAGCTTCTCCGTGAATCCATCTTCTCCTTCTAACTACATAAGTTAAAGAGAAATAAAGATGAAGACTAAGGACTCAGAACTTCTAATCGAACTCGGCCTGTGTTGTTGCACCATACATTGACACCCCATATCCATTGGAAACTTGCATTTCTCATCCGGTGAGGATTGTTAATTAACCGATAATGGCAATTATGTGTTAATAATTGCATTATTATTATAGTCTATTGTGTAAGAAATCAGTTTGCTTCGATACATACAGCGGTTGCTACAAGAAAACCAAAGTCCAGTAAGATAAAGATATGTTAAAACCTCTTAAACTTTTGAATGAATTTTGAGGATACCATCGAAAGGAATGTGTGCATGTATTTTATCATTGAAAAGAGAAAAAAAGTATGCTAAATCACCTGGTATATCGCCGAACACTCAACACTTTAACCGCATCTCATTGAAACTCTCGCACAGTTGAATAAATTAGATGCTATTTCTTGTAACCATTTGTAATTTATTAAGATCAGTTTCGACTGTCTAAATTCCCAGGAGGAAAATTCTGCGAAACTGAATACGTTTACCTCTTACATTAATTCATTCCCTCTAGCAATGATATTACAATATCGTTTTTACATACTTTTCAGAATAAGTTCATGGAAGCAATGTACGCAGGAGATATAAACTCTCCGTGCATCAGGCGTAAACTCATCAACAGAAAATACATTAATCAAACGCACTTACTAGGCTACCCAAAGTGTAATTTAATATTTAACGTTAGCAGTAGTCTTCTCAGACACTTAGGTGGCTATTTAATATCAGTTTCATTAGAAATATCCAGCGTGTCGCTGTGAGGAGCAACCCCATCAGGCTATAAATTTATATCATTTGAAGGCAGGTAAAATGAGCAAAACAATGTTTATGCAAAACCCTTGCTAATATCGAGTTTACAGTTAGGCTTACGGACAGCAAAATGGAGCAACATCAAGTAGTTAGTCGTCGAGTTTAATATTTGTTTATCAACAAGTTGCCAACGGCCGAATTATAAGATATTTTGGGCGAATTAAATTATACAATTAAAGGCCTTAAATGAATTTTAACTGAGGAATCTAATTTCTGAAATCCTCAGTTTCGCTGGTCACTTAAAACGTCCTGCATAGGAGGCGCGCTGTCGTGATAATTAGACCTTTTACCCGCTTATCCATTTTGGTTGACAAACTTGTTCTGGCTGGTGTATAGTAACCCGGGTTAGAGTTTCGGACTCTCAAGCCATCCTTGCCTCGCTCCGGTGAGTGGACCCCACCGCTAATGCGCCATGAAATTTATTTATCCCTCCGAGAACATGGAGTCGACCACTGCAACGGAAATAACAGGCTGCGTCTTTTGAAAGATAATTTCTCAGTTTCCCGTTTAATTATATATTTTTTTCTCTTTCAGCCCTGTGTATTCGTTAGATACAAAGCGGCGCCCGAACGAAATTGAAAATAAGCACAACATTTGAATTTGACATTTAATTTTTATCGTCTTTCCGATTCCCGTATAACAATAAACGGCTTTTGGAGGGTTTGGTTAATTAGGTTCGTTTAGAAAACGACTTTTAAGCATTGTGATCTGCTATACACGTTGGATTATCTAAAGCATATTTCTGCCTTTATCTGGTTATACTGCCATTGGTTGCTTTCAAATCGTGCATTTTTAAGGTCGCCATTAAAAGATTTAACAAAAGGTTTAATTTGAACGTAACAGGGGAAGGTGGACTCACAGTGAAGCAATATATTCGTGTTTCTTCGGAAATTACAGCAAAATTATGTCAATTTGCGTGCTGGCGGAATTTAAGGTTAAGTAAGTTCTGACTCGTGTTATAGTATTCCCGTTATATCGGTGTACTATTCTAATGCCTTTTGAGTACAAACGTATAATCAAAATAGTACATACACCTTTCTTTGTAACGTTTCCAACTAACAACTTAGAAGAAATAAACCTAGTAGTCTCTACTACAAATACTTACATCACCACGACATGTGAACGTAGGATATTGATTAGAAACTGAATTTCAGTGGTATAAGTTAGGTTAGATTATTATCCAAATTAGTAAGCATCGTAACTTATGAATATGCGTACTGATTATTCACTTGTTCATGTGTCGTGGTTGGTTATTAATAAAGCGTGACAAACGGTTGCACCCGCAGAGACGCCTGTGGGGGGGGGCATGTATGTATGTGGATGCAGAGTTCAGTAATGCGGTAGACATTGAGGAGTTTGGACGTTCGGTTATTTATCGGATTGTCATTGTGAAGCAATATATTTAGCGTTTCCCTGGTTTGAAATTTACAGGTTCGCACATTTGTTGCAAATTTTGCGCTGTAGGGTTGCTAGTTCGCATGACATTTGAATGCAGTCATATTCAAAGTAAACGTCATGTATTGAATTTAAGAAACAATATTCCGTACTGGTAATTTTTGTATGACTTAATTTTCATGTTGAGCACATGCACCATGCCACAACACCTAGTAGATAATGAAAACTTTCGTCTTTTTTGGCACAAATATGTTCCATCATGGAAGCTACCAACAAAAAGACAATTGCGGTACAATTCACCACATGTGCAAAGTACAGTAAAAGACTGTATAAAAGACGAGTTGATGAGAAATCAAAAAATCTAGCTCACTGTGGACGAAACTACTGATGCTCAGAAATACAGCGTGATTCATATTGTGGCGCGTCCTTTAAAACGTAATGGTCCAGCAGCTTCCTTGTTAGCCAGTAAAAGAATTGAAAGAATTGATGCCGAAACCGTTGTAAACATAATAAAAGATATGTTAAGAGAATTTTGTATTGTAGGAGCCCAAATCACCATATTAGTTTCTGATGGCGCCGCAACAATGCTGAAAGCTGGTAGGATATTAAAAGTATGCTTTCCAACTCTTCTTCACATAACATGCCTCATACATGCATGCCATCTCGTAGCAGAAACAATTCGAAGCAAGTATCCTAGGGTGAATGATTTAATATCCTCTACCAAAAAAGTGAAATTTCCCAAACATATCCGTGTATTCAAGCTACCACTTCAGCCTGTATTCATGCGATGGGGAACATGGATCGAGGCAGTATCTTACTAACGCAAATATTATTCCCAAGTGAAAGATGTCATTTTCAAACTTAATTCTCCTAATTCTCAAGCGCTTCGCGAGAGTCAGCAACTTTTTTCCGATTCGGACGTTCAAAAAGAAATAGATGACATTTCCAAAAACTATTCTGTAGTGACACAAACTATTTCGCAGTTAGAAAATACTCACTTATCTACACAAGACTCGTTAAATAACATCAACAATTTAGCAGCCGCTTTAGAAAGCTTGACGGATCTTATAGGACTAGATACCGCGTAAAAATTCCGTGCAGTTTTAGATAAAAATCCTGATTTATAAAAGGTTCGATCTGTACCTGGAATTCAAGACTGCACAGAAGAGATACAGGAGTATTTGAATTTTGCAAATCTTACTTCATTAAATGCTGAACGATCATTTGCAAAGTATACGAGAACGTTTTCAGACTGTCGTCGAGGCCTGACCGAATCGACAGTGGAAGCATTGCTTATGTTGCAGTACTACGTGGCGTACCATGGCAGTCGTGCATTACCGCAGTGGTCATCGATACGTCAATAAAAGGTAACAATCTATAATTTTTTTATTAATACTGTGTTTACTTTTGGGTGGTACGCCCCGGACGGTTCCACTGGTTTCTCGAACATTATAAATAGTACACACACACCGATCAACCGATAATAACCGAACGTCCATTTAATTCCTTGTATGTACGTAGTAAACACAGCTCCTTTCACGGCGCTTCTGCGGGTGCAACCGTTTTTCACGCTTTAGTTATTAAGTCACAGCTTCTTTACTTACCATTTCAATTAATGTTTGTGCACTCATAATTCCTTCATCATAAAAAAATCACGGTATACAATACCATGCGCCTGCGCAGAATATATACAAAGGCAGTTCTGCATTTTTCATATATTGCGCCCGCGCGCATATCTTATTTTAGGTGAATTTTACGTACAATCTGATGCTTTAGGGTAAAATTACCTCACTTTCTGTTACCCCAATAAGAGGTGAAATTACCTTCAATTTGGGTATATTTTTAAATTCATCAATTTTTTTAGTATGGAACACATCATGAACTATGTAATTTGGCCCAGTGGCTTTACCGATTTCCAATACAAGAAATGAATGAAATTGATATTGATAAAGATTACAATAACATTCTTAGGCGATCGTCTCAGTTAGCATACTTGCCTTTCGATCTGAACGGCGCGGGTTCATATCCCGGTCGAAACGGATGCTTTTTAATTACGGGTAAAAATCG
This sequence comes from Dynastes maya, assembly GCA_029619315.2. Taxonomy (NCBI): domain Eukaryota; kingdom Metazoa; phylum Arthropoda; class Insecta; order Coleoptera; family Scarabaeidae; genus Dynastes; species Dynastes maya. The sequence goes on from JAROYE020000003.1 coordinate 32,563,789, forward strand.
AAGTACGACTTGTTCTCGGATAAGGAAGTAACATCGTAGGCCCCGTGTCCAATACGATGTTTGGCACATTAAAAATCTCTACCAGAGGTTGGAACACCTGGATTCGGCAAAAGTCTAGTGGGGTCGGGTAATGATCATAGCAATCGATGCCTACAAGTGAGAGGTGTATTGCGTAACCTGATGCTTCCCTTATTAATACAATAACAACAACAACATTCCTACCTAGGCCGTCTTCACTTTTAATATGTTGGTACGATAACTATTCGATTGGTAATAAATAAATATCGTCATTCCTAGAAACAGATTAATATCCTAAAACCAAACTTCATCCCATTCTTATTCACTCTTCACAAAAGGAGTTCTGCTATGCATCAAAATCTCCATAATGCTTTAGATATACCGCCCGTACTTCTTTTGAAATTTAATAATACTCTAAGTATTGGATTTTCCAAGGATGTTCAGTACATGTGAACAACGTTATGCATATATTCTGTATATCTCCTCGCTTGTCTAGACAGGAAATACATATTTAGTTGCAAATTAGAGCCAGAAACTTCTGATAGCGTTTTCTGTCGAATGCATCAAATTTTGCTTCTAAAATTACTAGTACAAAAGACTTTACACACCAGGTTAGTCACAGATTAATGTAAATATCATCCTATTGTATGTACGTTGTTAAGAGCAGCAGATTTACATTACATCAAACATATAGTATTCATCTTCATTTTACAATACTGGTAAAATATAGATGCGTTGCAAGCCAGGCTATGTACTTGTTGTTTCCTTTACTGACAGTACCAACATAAAAGTGTTCAGCCAACGGTCTACTATTTCACTTACGAGTTTCCGTAGTTTGGAGAGCTACATTGTCTGGGTAACGCCCAGAACATTGATTACAATAAATAACGCGTCGGAAACGAAATAAATGTACGGGAACGATGGTCTAAGGGTGGAGTACGTTAAACGGCTTGTAATACGAGCGGCAATTCTGTGTTAATAGATCTGTGACAGAATAGCGTCTTCGAAATAGGAAGTCATGCATTATTCATATCGAGGTCAACTATATTGCAAGTAAGCATGTAAATGGTGTATATTTTAATATGGAACCTTTACTTCATTCATCCAGAAATTTTGAGGTAGATATATACCTATAACTAGAGCAAGGCAATCGTCTTTGCGATACATAGGCGTTTCACCGGAGTAGCGGGCTGTGGGCAAAAATCGATTCTCGCTTTGTCAGCGTCCGTTTGTTTATTTTTCCTTCAGTTTAGGAAACGAGAGCGTGCGTTGTGTTTTGTGTTACGCGTTATTCGTTATAAATACGTGATTATTAATTTAAAGTGTGTAATGTAAACAAGGCTAAAAAACGACCCATTGCTGGTGCAGTAAATAAGTTTATCTGCTAAAATAGTTTGTAAAAATGCGGGAAACATTTGATGTACTGGAACAAGGCGGACTGTAACAAACATGTAAATACCGGAGAACACAAAAATGTGCCAATGAGAGCTGTCTTTATTTTCGATTTACTTGTCATGATGATAACCTGTAATTGGTCACTTCGCTTACTCGAAAAACAACCGTTTCAGAATTTTTGGTATAAGTACAATCCCAAGTTGAAATTGCAACTACGAAAACAGCATGTTTTATTTGTACTCGAAGACATGGGAAAGAAAATCAAATGTACATTAAATAAATCACTTTTTGTCGCTAATGCAGTGGTGTGGTGTGGGGACAGCCAGTAGATAGCAGACAGTCGAGTTCGATTTATGCCAGGTTACGAGAAAAACCTATTTTTAGAGATGAAGTAAACCAAGTTGCCTGGAGTGCCACGCACTTATTCCATCTCCCTTCCCACTTCTGAAAACACCTCTGAAAGTCGCCCAAAGTTAGACCTTGCAAAACCGTCGTCGTCTCCGTCTGGATGTTTTCTATGGAGTCGAACCGTTGTCCTTTCATGGGACTTTTCATTTTTGAGAACAGCCAGAAGTCCAGTGGTGCCAGATCTAGACTGTACCGGGGGTGAGGCAGCGTTGGAATAATTTTTTTTTTCGCTAAAAACTGTCTAACAAGAAGCGACGAATGGGCGGGCGCGTTAGCGTGATGAAGGATCCATCCAGATTTCTTCAGTTTGGGCCTTACTCTTGCAACTCTGGCACACAGCCGCTTCAAAACTTCAAGATAGAAGGCTGAATTAACAGTTTGGCGTTGCGGAACGAATTCTTTGTGGACAATGCCATTGATGTCGAAGAAACAAATGAGCATTGTCATCATTTGTGACCGCGACATTCTTGCTTTTTGAGGACGCTCTCCTCAAATCTCAACCCACTGTTTACTTTGCCGACGAGTCTCAGGGTCATACTGAAAGATCCAGCTTTCATCCCCTGTAAAATTTGATCACAATTCTCTGTTCGAGTTTTTTTTTTCGACATACATCGCTTCAACATCAACTTCCAAACCTATTACTTCACACACAAAGCACTCAACCGAGTTGAAACTTACTGCGCATTTAGTAAAACTGTGGAAGCTTATGCCTACGTCGTTGAATACCCGCCAGTGTTGTCAGTTCGAGCGTTCGAAACAATTCCTAGTTATTTAATTGCCATACCTCGTAAGATCTGCCATGCAAGATTTGAATATATCTTATTATGTAATACACTGGATTAAAAAAAAACATAAAATGAATCACTGGTCTTTTATTATAGTCCAGGCTCCTCATCCTGGAGATAATGTTTGATGCATCTAATTTTGTGAACATATGTTGATTAGAATTCAGGAAGACCTACTGTTTCTTTAAGGCGTATTTGCATGGACAAGGCAAAATTCAGTAGGGAATGTATTATACATAAGCGAAATTACTGGGCAACAGAAAATCCATCTCATCCTCATTAGAGAAGCAAGTTTTCTAAATAATTTTAATTTCAATGTATTTTGCTTTGGTATGTTTGACCGACTTTCATTCAGAATTTATGTTGAAAATTTAACTACTCAACTATATTTAGAATTTTTGGAAACGACAGTACTTGATTTTGTAGAGTAACTGCTTCTTAACTGATTTCGTCATTGTTGGTATCAAATGGACGGGGCTCCAGCACATTCAGCCATTGCTGTTGAGTATAAACTCAACATATTCGAAGACCACTGGTTTGGCCGCAATGGACCATGGCGATGACCCCCTCGATTTCTATGTATGAGATCATACAGAAAAACAAGTATATGCTAATCGACTACACTCAATAGAAGAATTGGAGCGAAAAGTTAGATTGGCATTTCGTCAGATAAACCTTTTACAATTTCGTACAATCTATATTACTTGGTATAGATTTCCATTTAGTTTTGAACTTAGAGGCACATTTTTAGGTGGTGTAGTTTGGCCGTTGATTCATAGATTGCATATTTTTGTTATTTAAGAATTATCCTGAATTTATTATTTTTATCATTTGGATGGTTAATTTTTATTTGGTTAATCTTTACATTTTTATTTGAAGATAATTCTGGTTTTGTTTTCTCTCTTCGTATGGAATTTCTAGAATATATTGGCAGCACTTTATTGTCAAATTTCGCCAAGTTAAGACGCTTTCTTTGTGTGGTGTGCTGTAAAGTTGAGTGACTAGAACCAAATTTGAAATTGGATTATTGTATATTGGAATCGCTTATGTATTGAGCGGATTTAAGTTCACAACTTGCATCAGGAGCCAGATTATTGGATATTGTTTGAATTTTGAATATTGTTTACCTTTATGGGATTTTGGAAATGGCCTATACGCACGTGGGAACGTTACCCTGAAAATCTATAATTTTCTTGCTCAGAACATCTCATCCGATCAGGTGTAGTGTTGCAATTGCAGTTTATAGTATTTTTAAGTATTTTTGCTAATCCATTTGTGTCTTTTGGGGTTTCTTTTCTTTTGTTTTGTATTGGAATCTTAATTGGTATCTACTTGTTGATGATTCGCTGGTTAATGCTGTACACTACATTTGTTTCGGATCTTTGATGTATTAGAAGCATTTACTCGATACATCTTGTTGAATTACCCCTTAAGCTGCTTCCTAGAGGCACTCCGTTATCTACCTTGGAAGTACGGTATGCGGCAAAATAAACAGTACCGAAATGCGCATGTGTCAAATGTGTATGTGTCATGCGCTGAAACGTACCAAGTGTTTTCCGAACGTGATTACAACGTATGTGAATGTCTTTTTAATGTTAGTTGCTTCAGGATGGTTCTCATTGTTGCAGAAAAAGTTTTTATCGTGGAGTACTATTTTCGGTCATACGGAAATGGGCGCGAAAACGGTCCAAGCTTAAAAGAAGTTGCCGACGCATTTAGGCTTAAGTTTATGAAACAGGCTCCGAGCAACGCCGTTATGTTAGCAGTTGTTGACAAGTTTCGTCGTACGGGAAGTGTGCTTTGCCAACCTAAAGGTCACGTGGGTCGCCCAGTGACAGTCACAACCAATACGAATCACGGGCGTGTTTTGAATCAGGTGCTGCAATCGCCGAAACGAAGCCTCCGAAGATCATCATTAAAATTGAATATCAGTGATCGATCGCTCCGTCGAATGTTCAAGAATATTGGTGGGTTTGCATACAAAATACAGACCGGACAGCGTCTGACTGCAGCTGATAAGCGTGTAAGAGCCGAATACTGCGCACGTGTGTTGGCTATGGATTATGGAAACCCGTCGTTCTTGTCGAATGTTTGGTTTTCTGATGAAAGCCATATTCATTTAAACGGAGACATTAACAAGCAGACAACACGATTTCTTGGATTCGAACGCCCCGACATAATCGTCGAGCAACCCCTTCATAGTGACCGTGTTACCATTTGGTGTGCTGTATCCGCACATGGCATATTGGGCCCGTATTTCATTGAAGCAAACGATGGGTCGCCGTTAACTGTGAATCAGGAGCGCTACAGAGAACAGGTTCTCACACCATTTCTGCATGATCTTCAGCGATTTTGTCGTGCCAGGAACCTACCACGTAATCAACAATGGTTTCAGCAGGACGAGGCAACCTGTCACACGGCTAGGGAGTCTCGTCGAATCCTGCGCGAATCATTTTAGGGATCGCCTTATTTCGCGTGGCACTGATTTCCCATACCCATCGCACTTACCAGACCTAACACCGCCTGATGCGTACATTTGGGGAATGCTGAAGGAAGCTGTTTTCCGTACCGATCCACCATCTGACATTCCGGAATTGCGGATTAAAATTGAAGGTCTTTTTCGTGCCATGCAACAACCTGTGTTCACAGACATGCATGTGAACCTTCGTGAACGCTATGAATACTGCTTAAAACTGAACGGAGGGCATCTTGAACATCGGTTTTATCGGGAACGTCGTCGCGAATAATGTTTGCAACGCTATATAATGTTAAAGTATCGCTATATAATGTAAAGTAAATACATAAATAATAAATAATAAACGTTTCATAATTTCAGTACTGTTTATTTTGCCGCATACTGTATGTTGGATATCGTAGAAGCTTCAAGTAGAATTGCATCGATACAATATAGAAGAATTATCTTGGCTATTGGAGTATTACGGTCAGATTTAACCATTTATTTATTTGTAACGTTTTAATTCTTTGCGATTCATTTAATAGTTCTTACCCTGTACCATTGTTACCACCGGTATCACATTTTGTGATTATCGCACACGTTTTAACTCATTTTGTTTGAATAATTTTCATTCACTTTAATAATTTAATGAATTTAATCTATAAGAACTTGTAAACACTCTGCGATTTGGCCACGATGAAGTGCGGATAATTATGTTGAGCCTCGTTAATTGTTTATATTTAAACGTTCGATATGTGTACTGATGGACACTCTCAAGTACTCTTGGTTTGCTAATTCATAAATTTAGTTTGATTATAACTGAACAAATTCATAAATTTTGACTTCGCCATCGTTTCAATAGGCGACTTTAGAATTTGTAAACCTGATTTTGATAGCTAACTATTTCATGTAATTTGATTATGTTTCTTTGGCGCTGTATATATGTAGAACCATTTGTTGTACTATTATTTTTTTTTCCTTTTCTCTTTACACATGCCAATAAATACATATTATTATTATTACTATTATTATTATTATTATTATCATTATTATTATTATTATTACTATTATTATATATTTTCTTGGTAACAGCTTGCTAGTGGAAAATGGAATATTTTTATATATAGGGGCCACAAAACGTTATTGGACTGTTTTGATCATCGATCTCACTTGTTTTGTGTTATTTACGTGTTACGCGGGTTGCATTTAGCTATTTTGACATTATTAAACGATATTATTGTTACCACGTTGTTGTTTGGATTTTCATTAACTGATTCCACTATACCTTTGAATATTTCATGTTCCTACCGCGTTGTCCCCCGATGGGATGGTAAGTGGCGCATATGAGTATAGTTTCGACCTTCGTTTTGTTTACGAATGCCCCCGTCTTCACTGAGCAGGCTAGCAACCCATATGAAGGAGAACAGATAGGCGATAGGTTGATGGAAACCGATGAGCCTAGAATCGTGTTGACAAATTCGTATTGCGCCATATTATTATGAATTGGATAAGTAGTATACAAAATTTATTAAGAAATATCAAATAATTGCAAGCAATAAAGTTTTTCTTAGACTCTGGAGATAAGCAAATTCAAAAACCCAAAATTATTTCAATTATAGTAAAGAAAGGTGTGTATTTGTATCCTGTGCCTCGGTGTTGTCTCAAATATTAAGTTGTTAGCTGTGAAGATATTAAATTGGGTTCCCGACAACAGTTCGTCGACAAAAAATTCCCCAACCGGGAAATTCCCCGACGGTAAATTTTCTCGAAAAACATTTCGACGAATGGAAGTTGTTTTTTTTATCATTTTTTATTTTTACCCCCCCCCCCCCCCCCCATGACCACTATTCTTACATTAAATTGGTCTATAAACCCAGAAAGTTTCATCTAAATTGGTGTTCCCTTGTTAGTCAAATTTTGTTATTTAAACTAACTAAAAGCTATATCCACCCTACATACTTTGTAATTCTTTTAGAAACTATCCATAAATGAACGAATTTTTAACGGTGTAGGTTTTTCGAACACAACATTAGAAGATTGGAAGTCGAACTAACTTCTAGAGAGGAAATCCTTGGAAGGAATATAGGATCGACCGCAATTGTAGAGGATTACACTGAAGTTATACTCGGAAAGGTTTAATCCAAGTGAAAGCCCGAGAAATAATTGTTACGATCAATGAAACAGAAGGATACGCTGCATTCAGCCAAATACCGACATAATTAAATTACAAAACACAAGCAAATAGGAGGAACAGAGGAAGGAATTCGTAGTTATAAGCGTTTAATTAGTCCAATTGGATGACGTACTGGCTGTGTTTATTGAATTTCGATTTGATTTAAAAGTAGAATTGTAGATAGAGTTGGCATTCGCTTGCGGCTTGAGATATAATTGGGTGCAAACCAATGCAACATGCAATTTCTCACAAGAACAATTCCGATGTTTTTTTTTTGTTGGTTTACAAATTAAAATACTAATAAACAAAACTAGAAAAAAACATATTCTCTTGAATTGGTTTTAGCAGGGTAATCTTTTGTATCCTTAACATTGCGTCCCAAAGCGCCTATTTTATTAACCCTGTACTTGGGTTTAATTTTATTAGGACAGATTTAGGGGAGATATGGGATCATTAGCACATTTTCTTGTAACATTTATTGCCACTCGGTTTGTTAATATTTTTTTTTTGTACAACATAATAGAAGGTGGCGTACTGCTTACGAAGGACGCTTAAGTAGCTTCTATGAGCAATTTAAGTTGTTGCAGTCAAAAATGTACAATGCTGCACAGTGGCACATAAACGATAACGCAGTGCAGTATATTCCATGGAATAACAGCCTAATAATATGAAATGATATAGGAAAAGGGAATAATAACAAAAACAACGAGAAATTGTCCGGTTTAGAAAATTTAGCTTGCCACTGACGTCATTAAATTAAAACTCCCGAAAGCAGCTTGTCAAATTGTTAAACTCATATACAATCTTCAAAGGATCTAATAATAAACAAAACAGTGTGAAGAAGAATAAAAAGCTCCAAAATGTAATTGTGGCGAACCATACAAGTCCGTCCGATTTAAAGACTGTTTAATCTAGAAAAGAACTTGTATGTATTCATCATTTGTAATCGGTAAAGCGAGGTAATGTCTCTGCGCGGCATAGACGTGCGCTTCCTTCAGTAAGTACAATACCAACAAATAAGTAAGATATTGAATAATAATAACAGAACCAATCAAGAATTATATCTGAAAAGTTGTGAAACTTTCACCCTATTAAGCAGCGTTATCAAGTAGGTTAGCAGGCTGCATCGGAATTATCGAACATTCACAGCCCGCTACTCCGGTGAAACTATGTATCGCAGAGAGGATTACCTCACTCTAGTAACCAGTTATTGAATCGAATATTAACTTTGCAAGCTTTTATTTTATTAATTAATTTATCAATACCAGAACCGATTATTTTATGTTGGGCATTAGTGCATATGTTATGTAAATTCAACCATTACGGAAATTGTGTAACAATGTTTTTTAAAACTGTTTTGTTTATAGGCGTCACGCTCAACGTCGCGATGCGTCATGAACAAAAAGCGCTACGTCGCTCAAAACACGGGTATATAAACCGTGGAAAATCTACGAAGGGTACCTGTCGCTCTCCTGATTGCTTCATGTCTTTCTTTAATATCGGCTGCAGTATTTCTGATACATCGAATTAGTGCATCCTAAGATTCGATTTTTACTTATTGAACTTCATTTCTGAACTAGCTGCATAAACAATAGTCTAGTGATGTGAGGTCTGGGGATCTTAAAGGCCAACTAATAGGACCACCGCGACCAATCCAAAAGCTTGGAAACCTATCGTCCAAATGTTGTTTGATCTGACGAGCGAAAGTGTGCAAAGGTTTAATCATGCTTCTAACGCATTTGAATTTTGATGTTTAAAGGAACATTCTCGGGCAGTTCTTGAAATTCATTTTGTAAAAAATGTAAGCAGTCAATGCAAGGACATCTTTATTTTATTTAAGACGTATTATCTCGAAAATAAGCGAAAATTTGGACCATTTACTAGTTAAAATTTTTTTATCACGCTATAACTTGAAAACAAGTGAAAATTGAATAAGAGTATATGAGTTGTTTTACATTATTTTCACATGTATAGTACACTCCTGGAGTTTGGTCCGCTCCTCCTGACACACCCTGTATATTAATATTTCTTACAGTAGACGTAGCCGGGGACTTATGTTCAACTTCAATATTCAAACTGTTATTCTTATCTTTTTAGCCAAATTTTCCGCTGTATACATTTCTCCCTTCACAAACAGTTTGTTGCCTTTTACAAATGCATTCAACTTTTCTATCTTTTACTTCTTTGAGGTGGTTTCTAAGTACTTTATGTTTATGACGTTTTTTCGAGAAAGACACAAATCTGATGATAACTTGTCTGATCACTTTTTGCTTACCGATGGTGTATACATCGTTTATGTTCGAGGCAGTGACATTAACTTCCAAATGTGCTTTGATTACATCTAATACTAGTTCAACTAATTGTAAGTTCTTATTTGAGGTGTTCAAGCTGAAAATTAATTTGTTTAGATAAATCTTTCAATGTGGTTATATTTGTTTTTTAACCCTTTACTGCCCGACGGGACTCTCAAGTCCCAAAAACTTAAATTGTTGTAATTTTTATATTATGCAAAAGGCTTGTGTAGTTCCTGACTAGTTTTGTGGGTACAACGTATATCAACCGTAAGAATATACTTGGTCGGGTGTATTCGCCGCCAATCGCCGGTAATCGTGATTAGTGTAACAACACCTGCCAACTGCCGATCATTTATTGGTGCAAGCAGGCTGAATTTTGGTTTTGGATTAGGCGCAATATACTTCAGGGTAAGCACCAATAAAACATTTATTTAGTTATGATGATAATTACAGCTAATATTACTGCCTAATTATCTGGGACTCTCAAGTCCCGTCGGGATTCAAATATGTATTTATAGTATTTCGTTTTGGAATGGCAAGCAAATGGAAGGAATGCATGAAAAACCTTTATCAGACAAGGAACTGGAACAATTGGCAATAGAAATTCTGGAGCTGCCAGATGTTAGTGAATATGAAGTTAGCGATTGCGACGACGAGGAAATAATATCCATACCATCTCCAATCCAAGAAAGTGAAGGTATTGAAAATTACGTAGACGAGACTGAAGAAACAGGCGTAGAAGAAATGAGTCTGAAGAAGAAGTAGATGACAGAGTCGAACATCCGTATGCTCATCGAAAATGGCGCAAGATGGACGTGGCAGAACTTCTTGAGAATTATAATTTAGACCAAGGAGTAGTGATGCTGCAATTTGCAGGATGTTCAACACCTACTGATGTTTTCATTCGACTACTTGGAGATAATCTGAAGAATATCACATATCAAAGTAATGTATATGCAGTGCAAAATTCTAAATTACTGAATATGAAGGAAGAGGAACTACTGGCCTTTATTGGGCTGAATTTTTTTATGGGGTATCACCAACTTCCGTCTTGGAAAATGTACTGGAGTTCTGCAGAGGATCTACACGTGCCTCTTGTTTCGAAAACCATGATAAGGAACCGTTTCGAAATGATATTAGCAAATTTACACGTAAACGATCAGCAGCAAATTCCCAAAGATAACAAAGATAAAGCGTACAAAATTCGATCATTGATAGATTCTCTAAACAAGCAATTCACTCCATGTCATCAGGGAACCAGAAAACTTAGTGTTGATGAAACTATGATCGTTTTCAAAGGACGAAGTGTTTTGAAACAGTACAATCCGAAAAAACCAATAAAAAGAGGCTACAAATTATGGTCCATTGCCGATTAGAACGGTTTCATTTTAAAATTTGATTTATATCAAGGAAAGAATGAAGCGTTAGAGGTTGAATTCCAAAACTATGGTTTAGGTGAAAGAGTAGTATTGTCACTAACTAAGGATTACTGGAATCAAGGAAGAATTATTTATTTTGATAATTTTTTCAACAGTATAAAATTGCTTGAAAAACTAAAACTAGCATGTGGCACAATTTGCGATAATAGGAAGGATCTGCCTCGAAATATGAAAGAAAAGGAATTGCAGCGTGGGGATTTCGATTATAGGTATTCTAATACTAACATTGGCTATTTTGTGTGGATGGATAACAGGGCAGTTCACTTTGCAACTAACTTTCATGGCTCAGAGGTGAAACATCTTTATCGAAAGCAAAGAAACGGTTCCCTTATACGCTTACCATGTCCTAGCGTTGTCGAAGACTACAACAAAAATATGGGCGGCGTTGATCTTAGAGACCAGCTGAGTAGTTCCTACTGTGTAGACAGAAAATCGCGTAAATGGTGGCACCGTTTGTTCGGGGGCATATTGGACATCGCCTTTGTAATTGCATATGTCATTTACAATGAATTATTCGAAAAAATCAGTCAGCTGGATGCACGAAGATCAGTAGCAATGGGACTTATAACATATGCTACTGGAGTAAAGGATCTTGAACTTTAGAGACTTCTACACAAAACAAGAGGAGAAAGTACGATTACAGCGTATTGGATGACGTCCGATTGGGTGATTCAGGAAAACGCTGGCCTATTTTTACACTGAATAGGGGAAGATGCGAGTTTTGCAGCTCGCAAACAGTAGAATCTAGACCACACTCAAAATGTTCACTTTGTGGAACTTATTTATGTTGCAATTCAAACAAAAGTTGTTTTGCTATGTACTATAACCTTTCCATATCTTCATAAGTTATTTTTATATCCAATGTAATCATTAAATCACAAATAATAAAAGCATTCATTTCCAATCATTGTCTTTTGAAAGTTACAGAAAATAGTTTAGCTTTAACTAATTGATTCCTGACGGGACTCTCCAGTCCCACTTATAGTTCCTGACGGGACTTTTAAGTCCCACCTTTGTCAAAAGAGCGTGTGCAGGAAAAAAAGTCCGAAAAAATTAAATTATTTCCAATATACCTCCCTAAATCGATATACGTAGAGAAAAATTTTTTTTTTTTTTTTTTAAATCTCAATTTGAGCAAAAAGGGTTAAAATATCAATCCTTTCACATATGTAAATGTATTTGATTTAAGATTCACGCCAATTTTATTCTTCTTTTTACGTGGTGACGGCCCACTTAATAATTCCCTAAATTAAATACGCTAGGGAACGTGCACATTTCAAGAATGTAGATATGCAGTGATGACTTCGCCGCGACGGTAAACCCTAGCATATATTACAAGCTGGAAAGAAATGCGTAATTTTAAGCAGTTTATATAAATTATATGTAAGTTAATTTTAAGAATACTAAATATTTTTAAATATAAATTGTTTCCTAGGTTATTATTGCACGAAAATTAACAAACGCGATCGGTAACAGATTTAATTATTTAAGCCTTAACAGATGCAGAAGAGCGTATTTTCATCAACAGTATTAACTCAATGTGAATGGTAAGTAAAAATTATTTCAATCTCCCACTTTTTATCATTTTCGCTTGTCGGTCTTTTATAAGTTTTCAATTGCCTGTAAGACTTGATTTTTGTTCGTAATTTATTTACTAAACTGTCGAAAAAGTCAAAGGAAAATCTATGGGAAACCTAATTATTAAATTTTCCTAATTAATAACAATACTTATTAAATGTTTAAAATTGTGTTACTTCAAAATTGCTCCTCTACTACTACTAATCAAATATCTACTGATACATATATTTAAATTACACCCATTGCTTTTCGTAACTTTGCGAAACTTAAAAAATCGTATTTTCGTTGTATCGAAAACGAGGAAGAACCAGACGGTAATTCAAAAATAGATTATCCTAGTTTGCAGAGATGTGTGAATGAGCTGAGCATTTAATTGGTTAGCGAACTCAAACACGTGTGTGGTTAGTGAATTCCAATGCTGACTATAAAACGCCGAATGTATTATTGACGTCATTTCGTTTTAATCTAGCTAAAAATCGACAGCACATGCACCAGGAATAATCCATGAACGGCCATCGATTACTCGGTGCATGAAAAGCTCATTGTACTCTTGAATAGCGCTCTAAAACAAAAAATAAATGTGGATGGCGTAAAAGTAGGTTTTGATGTGTTCTCACAATTGTTTCAAACTATTTTTGAATAAGTAGCGTGCTACAAAGAGTTTGTGTTATATTTAACCTGGGCAAATATGCGGTAACAGCCAGAGGCGTGGCGAGCGCATAAAAGTTTACACATAAAATAGAAGGTTAGAAATAAATTATAAAGCGGGCTAAAACACTTACCGTTTTAAAAGTCTTCCGTAAAATCATAAACTGGGTAACATCTGTTAAATATTTGAATCATTAAATATGTTTCTACAGCTGTTTCAGTCAAGTGAGTACGACGTGCGTAATTTTTTTTTTAATGCCGAAAACGAAACAACTTAATGCATCTTCACACGCACCTTCACAAATTTGTCCTAATATAGGAAAATAGGAGTCTTTCTCTAAAACACTTTCAAATTTTCGTATTACACACCAATTTGTTTCGCCTTCTACAGCGCATAACTGTGCGTGGACATCATTCACAATTTGAACAGAATTCACAAGCGACATCGAAACATTTTGTAATTTTTCTATTCCCTCCGAAGTAATTGTTGTGAATAGTTTGTAAATCTCTTTTAACCTGACTATCTTGAAATATTTCCTTTTCTTGATTGCTGCAGCTTCTGTCGGATTGAATTTTAAAACTACTTTTTTTATTTGATCAAAATATTTGTTGTAGTAAAACGCAGCCTGCAACCATGTTCCCCAACGTGTAACAATCGGCTGTGGTGGTTCTGGTAAATCAGGACACAGTTTGTGAAATAGTCGAGTACGTTTCGGGGACTTTAGAAACACTGCCTTTGTACTAGCAATCAATGCATTTATTAGTGAAAAACATGTTGGAATCGTTTGTGTCGCAAGATTTAGAGTATGGATTTTACACGTTACATGTAAGAAGTTGCCACTGTGTTTTTTAAGAGATCGGCCCAAAGAAGGCATGTTTGCGGCACCATCACTCATAAACATTAAAAGTTGCTTAGTTGAAACTTCAAAATTGTTCAATGAGTTCAACACCACATTTAAAATCTCATCGGCAGTACGATTTACAACTCCTTTGGAAGCAAGTAAGAAGGAGAATGACGGTCGAAGTGGTTCCACTGTACGTATCATTACATTAACCACAGAATGTTTTTGACGATCTGTTGTTTCGTCCACACACAACCACAGTTTTTTATCTTTCAATTCCGTTTTCATTCTTTATTCTATATGTTTACGAACAAATGGCACTACATTTAGTATCGATGTCCAACTAGGTAATTTACAGTCCGCATATTTATTCCAGAAGGAGACAAATACTTCTTTGTCTAGTAAGCGAAAGGATAGATTACATAAAATAAGAGTAACACATAAATCAAATGTAAATTTTTCTTGGTCTCGTATGCCACTTTTTGCCGAAGAATGCTGTTTGCTTTCGATGTGACGTTGACAATGGCTTCTGGATCAACACATTAAAGGGATTTTACAAACTAGACATTGAATTTTAGCGCCATCAAAAATTAAGTCCGGCATGTCAACTATAAAGTTCTTAACTCTGTCTGCCATTGGTCGTTTTCGCGACCTACCTAACTGCGACATTTTTAAAGCAAACATAAGCGTACAATTACGAAATAAGTTACGACAGCCTACATATACTGACGCTGTGAGCGCGCGAAATAAATAATCGCCGACTCTGCACCACATATCTACTACACTGACTGTTACCGCTGTTTGCCCAGACTAGTTATATTTATGCTGTTTTAAAGGGGAAGCAGCTTTGGTAAATAGGTCATTAGATTAAGGATCACGTAAACATGCTAAGGTACCGTGAAGCAATTCGATATTTTATTTACATTCAATGCGTTTTGCAGCTAACAACACAATTAATCGCATTAAGAGTGAATTTTCCTTTGGTCTGAAATGAACTGTATTTGTAGTCGTAGTTTCACTGAAAAGTTAAATTACTTCTCTAACGGCAACAACATGTTTTTATTGCCATTTTCCGTTGACTTTTCGCCAAATCCACCTACTACCAGTGGACGCGAAAACATTGTATTTTTGTTGTCTGTAATCAGTACCGTTTTTTATGACGTTCTTGTGTAAAACCTACAGTATTTCTCACACACACACACACAGACTCTTTGACAATCTTCTATTAAAATCTTCGTGTTGTTTCACGAGACAATTAGGAGCCTCTTATTGTGACTATTGCTTAATTAAACATTATTGTAAATCATCTGTTTTGATTAGTGAGTTCTTTAAATTGTAATTTCTGTAAAACCAGTGTTTTTGCTGTTATAATTCAAATTTGTTAGTTGCATTTATGATGTTAAGAGTATACAGAATGTCCTAAATTGAGTAAGATAAAAGTAAAAGGGTTTAGAAGTTATTACTTATTGGAAAACAACTGATAGTCGCTATTTTCTTTAGAGTAAAATACATTTATAATCATAAAAGACGAAAAAATGTTTCAGGTAAAAATTACTTGATGTAATTAGATGCATCTACAATTGATAACAAAATTAAATTCAAGATGGCGGTTTCTGAGATATTGATAACAACTTTTTTACTTTAAATGGACGTTCATATTAGATGTTTAGATGATTAAGTAGTATTCTGCACTCTCTTTTCAAGGATATATCACAATCTATGTTTGATTAAAAACATTTTAAAAATATAAAAATCTAATTTTGAATCAGGTACACTCAAAGAAATAGATATCATGTATGAGAAATATAGTACCTTGTAATATAATTTATTATACTTTCCACTATTTGTGGATAGCTAGACTTTTTAATAAGAGGTAAAATAATATATAGTACATAGTGAAGTGTTTCATTACAATTTTCATCCTGTTAAACAATCATATAGTAAGGCTTCATCAGTTCAAATATATTGTTCTATTAAAAATGACAATATCGAAGAATCGTCTTTAGCGCCATGTATAGATGCGTCCAACCAAGTGCGTTCCGTGTAGGTATGTTCATTCGTTCAACTTCATAGTCCTTCTGGCCTCTTTCTCCCTGTCTTTGGCCACTTTTATAGCATCGGGTTCCCCTCTCTCTGTCGCGGGCATTTTGTAAGGAAAACTTATCTCCCTTCAACGATGATCTCGGTGAAACGAGTAAATAACTTGCCTTCTCTCCGTTTTCTTCACATGAGAAATCTTTACCTCTAATGTACTATTTTCCTACAAACAGATACAGAATAAATTCAATTGTATCTTTAGCATAATCTCACAAATATTCTGATACTCTGATAGTAAAAGTCAACATTCAAAAGTTGCCTGTAACGTCAAAGGTCTCAGATTTTAGTATCCGTCTTTAAGTTGCGTCCCCGCACGGCAGATTGTCCACTGCATTTGCCGTGATCAAGCAATCGCTATCGTGAACAAAGAAGCGAAGGGACGATAAACAATTTCTCAGTTTAGTTCAAATATCCGTTCAGTTAGCATATTAACACATTTGGCTAAGTGTCCTACTTTCCAAATGTTTAGTGATTATATTATACTTCAAATACGAAGTGCAAGTCAAGCTTTGATAATTTGAAACTACGCGGAGTTTTGTGTACGTAACGCGTAACCATAGAGTTTATGTTAACCGTCATAATTTGAGGTTGGTTTTCTTCTTCCAAATGAATACTCGTAAAACTTAATTATTTGGTATTTATTTTTAATTTAAACTGGGGAAAGAGTATTTATGGAACACTTTCCGGCCTTACGATCGAAAAATTTTACTAATTAATTTAGGAAAACCAATTTTTCTCGCTTTCAAACATTACAGTGTATTAAAAAGCACGTACCAGATAAAAAGGTAACATAATTGTAAAAAAGCTTGTTATAAAAGAGCTTATTAACACGGTGATATAGCTTATTAACTCATTTTTATTATCCATTTAGTGCTACATATTTTTTGAGTGTGGCAACAAAAGCAAAAACATATAAATGAAAAGATTTTCTTCATCCATGACGCCAAACCAGTGACTATGCTAGAGAATTGGTTATTATATTGTTATTAATCCAGGGATAAAAGGATATTTGAAGTTATTTCTTTGGAATTCACAGTTACGCGGTAGTACCGTTCTTGAACGCTAATTGAACACCAACTGGTATGTAAACTATTGCTAAATGCATATTAATTAATTGAGTTTACAGAAATACTACGAGAATACCTTTACGTAATAGTAATATTCATTATTGATAACACAAATTCCATTACCTCGAGCTTGTGAGTGAAATTAGAGGGGATAATCGATATTCTTGATTCTAAATTTGGTGCAAAGTCATACGAATATTGTATAACGAAAACAACAAAGCTATAGTTATTACGAAAACACTGTAGATACAATAATCGCAATAGGCATTTAAAAGGAGCAATAGACGATCCCCAATTTCTTTGATGTGCTCTAATTTCAATGTGATCTCAGATCTATGTGATATTGACACTGTCTCATTAAATTGTATTATGAATTATGAACGCGGCCCTGCTCCGTTTCGCAGAAAATAACATATAACTTATTTTATTTCTCATTTTTTCTAAATTTATATGATCTATTTATATATTTTTTTTTATTTGTATATTGAATGAATTGTTAATTTTTATGCATTTATGTATATGTTACTATGCTGTCATGTATTTTTGTATTTTTCCTGTAATTGGGTGTAAAACTTGTTGGAATATTTATGTATACATATATTATTATTATTGTTATTATTATTATTATTATTATTATTATTATTATTACTATTATTATTAAAAGAATTTCGTTGATATGACGGGCTAAGAATTCATCTATCGTGTAGTTCAGACAGCTTTGCTAAAAACCACAAATTCCTTGGTTTTTCCGACGTAATTAAATTTTTGAGAACTATCAACCCCGGTAAGGACTCGAACCTAACATCTCCCGTTTGCCGGACAGGTGCGCCAACCACTACACATAGTTTGTGATTCGTTTCTAGCATAAGACTCTGTGGTGTAGTGGTTAGCACGCTTGTCCAGCAAACGGGAGATGTCAGGTTCGAGTCCTTATCGGGGTTGAGATTTTCACATTTCACCGACTGAAACCTATATAAAGGTTTCTAGAGTTTATAAATAATTATTCTTTCTGTACATACAACATTTTTGTGGGAGACGGCATTAAACATTCATCAGGTAGTATTTGATGTATCTGAAGTAGAAGCGATAACAGTCTATGGCTGTGGTTGTTCGTTATTAATTTGGGACTAGAAGAGAATTTGGAATGGAATTTTATTATAAATGGGCGAAAAAGTTTGTTTCGTTTTTTACTTTATTAACTCTCATACGGCGTCTTCACCTAGTGCGTGGACGGACGATAATGCCCTTTCTGAGCAATTTAGAGAATATCAGACTATAATCAGAGACAAATGCTGCACAACATAAAATTATATCCAAGTTTACTGGATGTTCAATTTCCGTTGCGCAAGGTTTTTTAAATGGAAGATGCTGTATATTATCACGATTTTGGATGCCTCTCTTCAACTTCTGTAAACTTTTATGAATGACTATTCCCTATATCTATCTCTCTTAGTTTTTGAGAAAATTGACATAGTTTGAGATTTTTGCTGTTTCTTTAACGGCGGATATCTTAAACGCCTTGAGCGCTATTGTGACGAGTCAAATTTTATTCGATCAACTATTTCTTGGAGTTTCAGACAGGCAAGTTTTTATATCAACTGGCGTCTAGAAGATGGCCATCGAAATCGTTGCCATGTTTGATTCTTACTATTTCAATTTCTATAAATGAAACACCCCGTATATTTTTCCGCGATCAGATAGAGAAACTGTAATAGATGTTTCTTTATAAACATTTCTCTATACCTCAAATGTGTTGTTTTTTAGTAAATCGAATATGAAACTATGCGGATAAGTATTTTGCTAAAATTCATAGAGTGCTCTGACGAAATACTATAAACTTCTATTTTTCTAAAGATATTCATTAAAAGTACTTAACAACAAGTCATGCCGCCCCAGAAGGTAGCACATCTGCACTCCGGTTTGTCTTGCTACCTTTTGGGGTGGCATGACTGTGTCCCTTGGCGATAGGTGTCGCCGGGAGACATATTTAGTAGTTTAGGAACATGAACGAGAGGCAAACGCAATTGTATGGTGCTCGAAACCACGCTGATAACGCCGGGTAAGCAGAAATATGTCCGTGTGTTAGTGCTGTTTTTCTCTGCTACATTATTTTTGCCGGGAATGATCCCACCAATACTATGAGCTATATTAGCATTAATTTTTGGTTATCGACTTTATGTTTATATGGAATTCACGGAGAATTGTCAATTTTCAAACTCCAACTTTCATTTCTACCTTGAAATTTTTTATGATTTCAATATCACACCGTTTGAACCTTGGAACACAGTCAAAATACGAGTTACCTCGATGAAAGCTTGACCAAATGTAATCACATTAATTGGCATCCCTTCACTCCATTATGTTAATCGCGATGCTGATTGTTTTATCTGCAGCAAATTTTGATAATACTTTCCTAATATAATATAACGATGAAATTTCGATGAATAAACCTATATCCGATGAACTGACTGTAGTGACTCGATTGGATAACTCAAAATATATTACTCTATGACCTAAAACACCACTGACAACCCAATCATGACAAAACTTACTGACGTTCTACTTAATAACCTTATGATATTTAATTTGTAAAATCCTGCTAGAAATACCTCTGAATTTACCCAGTTGTTTGTTGTAGGAATGTTTTTCATTGATTTTCAAGATTTACGAAATGGATAAATTGTACGAAAGAGTGTCGTTGCCATTACCGCACATTTGTCGTTACCTCGGTAAATCGGAGGCTCGGGGGAAAAGAGGCTTCCGAAAAGGAACTAATATCCGCCAGAGAGAATTTCACATCGACTGAGTGGTTATACATGCATTCGACGATGTAAATATGCACCACTACAATATATTAGGAAACAATATATAATAATGGGTGTTTTTTTAAGCCCGATACAACTACGAAAAGTTCAATTCTAATCAAATTTTTAGTACGATTCGATAGTTTTATACATGGCATTAACATTTAAACATGACGTCTACTTTTGGGTTACTTTTTCAAGCACTGCCGGCCGTATGTCACGAATTACACGAAAAATGTTGGCTTCTAAGGTGTTTATTGTTGTTGGTTTATTGACATAAGCCAGTGGCTTCACCTAGCCCCAGAAATAATCGAGAGATGTCGTAATACCTTAGAGGCCAATTGACAGGTCCATTTCCCGAAATTAATTTATCGTGAAACTTTGATTTCAATAAGTCGATGGTTGCCGCCGCTGTATGGCACGTAGCGTCATCCTGTTGAAACCACATCTCGTCCGGATCAATGTTCTCTATATTTTTAAACAAAAAATCATTAATCATGGTCCGACAACCATCTCCATTGACGGTAACGCGAACGAAAGTGTGGAAGAAGATCCCAATTTCTTCATTCGTCATCGGTCACAGTTATTGGGACTCTGTCCATCCACTAAGTGGAAAATTTTGCGCAAAGATCTTGGCCTACATCCGTATGAGATCCTGTTGGTATAGACAGCAACTAAAGCTACAGGGTCATCGTCTACACCGTTCATTCGGCGATAGGATTCAAGAGCAATTGGAAACTGACCCGTTGTTTTATAGAAAAATTGTGTTCGGCGATACAGCAATGATATTCTCTTCAGTACGCACATTCCTTCGACATGTTGGTGTTATTGAATTGAGCAGAGAGTGTGGTACGAAATTTATCCATAGTTCAACGGATTACTTCCTCAGAGTGACGATTATATGGGCCATAAAAATCACGAAGTCGTCTGTAAGCTGCGCATATCGATTTTCAACATAAATTTGAATAATTTGGTAGCGTTGTTCAACCCTGAGTCTATTCATAATGTCAAAAAGTGAACGCTCGTTTGACTTGTTAACTTTTTCGTAAGTATATCTAAGCAAAAAAGAGGCACGTTAGCGTAAAATTATATTAAAGGTAAACATAATGTTCTTAATAAAAAATATTAAAAGTTTGTTTCCTCCGTGTAGTGGCAGGCTAAAACAAACAATATTATTTAATTCCGTACAACTTTGTCACTAACAAACTACTAAATAAACATAATGGACGTTGCGTCTGCAAGTAGGGTATCCTCAAATTGAATTAAAGCGAGTTGTTAGTCTAGCCTGCGAGAACACAGGAAGTGGTTTTGGCTGACTGAAAACTGTCCCCATCTAATTATCGTGTTTCAAAGGATTTCATACGAGTAATTAAATAAACATGTTGCGGTTCTTGGATATACAAAATTGTGTTTCTGTTGGCAACTTTATTCTACTATAGAGAACTGTCAATACCACATATGTACAGTCCCTGGCCAAATTACTTGAAACACTCAATATGTTGTAGTTTCTTCATAATAAAATATAAACTTTACATGTATTATATTTTTTATTTATAAAATATATTGTAAAAATATGTAACATATGTAAATATTAAATAAGTAATTAATATTTAGTCCATATCCCATGATTTTTAATAACACCCTTAATTCTTCGGGACATACTTTCAATGCAAGATATGATTGTCTCTTTTATATCTTCATCGTTCTCCCATACATCCTTCATATTCTTCATTAATATTTCCTTTGTAGGGTTTTCTTTTTCATATACCTTACTTTTTAGTCGATTCTATACGTTCTCGATGGGATTGAGGTCCGGTGAATTTCTGAGCCAACGTAAAAGAGGTATGTGATTGTCTTGAAAGAATTTCTTAACCTTTTTTGCCACATGGCAAGGAGCATTATCTTGCATAAATATACGCCCTGTCGGTATGCGACGTCCTGGCTTGAAATACGGTAACAACGTATTTTTTAACACATTTATGTACTGCTCTTGACGCATTGTACCTTCTACAAAATACAAAGGGCCGGGTCCGTCTCCACTAATCACTCCCCAAATCATTAGCTGCGGAGGGTGTTTTACAGTTGGAAGAACTGTGGACTCTGTGAGACGTTCGCCAGGTCGTCTACGAACAATTTGTGCTCGCTGCACTAACACACAGAGCGAGCATTCGTCACTAAAGAAAACCTATTAGATAATGCAAACATTAATTCAGTAACAATCATGTTGTTAAGTTATTCACCTTTTTCCAATTCTTGTCTGTGAAATGTCGATATTCTCTTGCAAATTTGAGATGAGCAGATTTCATTTTTTCTGTTAAACGCGGCTTTTTTACAGGTCTTCCGCCCATTAGGCGATTTTCGCGCAATCGGCGCCTGACAGTTCTGCTCGAAATCTCTATTCCTCTCTATTCTAAATTTTTTTGAATCATTTTAATTTTAACAAATCTATTACTCAAACCCTTATCAACAATTTCACGGTCAGATCTTTTCGAAGTTTTTCTTTTCCGACCGCACTTTGCCCGTCTTTGTGTCGATGTGCTAGCTCCTTCGTTTAAGGTCCTAGCTAAACGCGATACAGAAGAAGGAGATACTTTCTGTAATTTTGCAATTTCTCGTTGTGAATGTTTGTTTGATTGTAGAAGAGCTTGTATAGCGGCTTTTTGTTCACTTGTTAAATCTCTCCCGGGCATTTTCTACAAAAAACCCCAAATATTTCAATTTTTTTCAAATTCCAAATAATTAATTATTAAGAGAGAAATAGAATAACAATTTTAGCTTTGCAATAACGATATATCAGCATAAAACACTTAACTCGCTAAATGTAAGTTGATAACTGGAATATTTATATATACGTACTTTACTCTTCTAAATATCATTTCTCTGGTATTTTTATTTATTGATACAATAATCTACAATTTTCACGTAAAAGGATTGATTTATGACAGGTTTCAAGTAATATGGCTAGGCACTGTACTACCCAATTATCTCATTCCCAGCATTACAAAATTGTATTCTATACCACTACAAATTTAGGTAGTTTTCAAGAAATCGAACGACAAACTTCCTTTAAAAGGTTTATTTCTATCTAATTCGACTAAAAAATATCGCGCTATCCGCTGCAGGGAACGATATATAGACGGGCTCTGATTACATTCGATTTCAACTTCCGAAAGGAAGCTGTGAAGCAATAGCCGCCGGGTATGATTGAAAAGAGTTGTTAAACTTTGCTGCAGTATATTGAACTTCTTTCTCATCATCGGCTACTGTAGTACTTCGGAAAGATTTAGTAATTTCCGACGATTGTCTTATTATTGTGAAACGTAGCGAGGCAGCTTCCATTGTCCAAACTTTTATAATACAGTTTTCATGTTGCAATATTAAAATTTGTTAGTTAAAATTTAATATCAGTATTATGTAAAAGTTTATGAAAATGAAACTTCTAGGTAGGTTTGAAGATATTTGCTCATGTGTTGTTTAAACTAGTGAGCCTGGCATTTATTTCAAATAATTTCTGATTTTATTATTTTGAATAATAGGTGTTACTAAAAGTTAAAAATTAAAATATCCATTTAAAATACGTTGTTGGAAAAATGTGTGATACTTTGTTATGAATTATCAAAATGTTTATTTGAGTATCTTTTGAATATGTTGCCGATGTTGAAATACTTCAACTTTTGCTTAAATGTAGTTATTTTGTTTGCGCTTTTTATATCACTTTTAGATAGTGATACAGCTGTACAATCGGCAAATAAAGTAATGACGCAGCCTCCCGAAGATTCCCAAGGTTGTACCCTGCAGGGAGGCTACCGGCAATAGCGTATGAAATGAAAAATGTGAGTGTTAGGGCGAGCAAGTGAGAGCACACATACCAACGCGCGTATAGAAGAGGGCGCGAAGGTAATGCCAAGAAAGCAGTAGTCGTACGTATGTTTACATTAAGGGATAGATAATAGGTAGAACAATGTATAAGAATGGGATGAAGAAGATGAGAAGCTAGGCGCTAACGTAAAGACAAGGATAGGGATGGGACTATTCAAGATGCCAGATGTTCATTTATCACTCGTGTTGTCTAAGAAAGTTGCATTTCGAATAACAGATTTACTTTTGGTGTGCAGTTCTATGAGCGACAATCGCCGAAAAAAAAAAACTGAGTCGTCGGTTTAGTTTCTGTTGTTTTTTTAAATTTTTTAATGAAGTTTTAACACAACAGGTTTTTAGTTGTAATTTGTATTTTAATTTCTACTTTAGTAGGTAGTAGTAGTAATTAGTAGTAGTATATAAGTACAGTAGGTATAATTAATTTTAAAATAAGTAGACATAAGGTTTGTTTTTGCAGCGATTTAGAATCGTTTGAAATCGTTAAAGCATGCGCATTACAAAAATAGTGTTCGTGCAGTTAAAACGCCAAACTGCAGATCTCCAAATTAATTTCTAATCGTTTGTTGATAGTTGCTCCAGTTTGAAGATTATCGTCCAGTGATCCAATAGACGTATGCGCATTGTTATATTGTGAAGTGAAAAGTTATCTTATCAGTTTTTTTTGTATATGTTCACACTTCACGCATGTTTTATTCATGTTTGTGGTTTTGTTAGGAATTAACAGTTCTTTTAAGGTTGTAATTCTGCCTAAACATTTCGCGTTTATTTCTGTTTTCTTTTACCTCTTTCTGTAATATTTGAATGTAAAATAAATCTATTGTTTTCATCAGCATATTTGAGTATATTTTCTCTCTTAAGTCTATTAAATACGCTTGTAACTTATACATCGCCTGATAATTGTAAAAAAAAACGTTCGCGCAGTTAAATTGTTAAATCAGTTTCAAATCAGTTTTACTTTACGTATGCGTATACTAATCCAAATTATCCTCTGATCAAACTATCACAAATCGGCTGTAGAAACAAATCTATAACGTAGTACTGCAGTAGGTATAATTAACATTTAAAATGGGAAGGCTTTAAGACCAACGGGAGTCCTCTTTAGAGAAAAGGGGATATATTATTAAGCTATTAGAATCTGGCTTATCAGCGAGTGAAATTGCTCAAAGGGTGGATTTGTCAGTAAGTAATTTTAATAGTATCTGTTCTTTAGAAACTATTGAATTAACATTTATTTTAAAAATTTAAAATAATTTATTCAAACGTGAATAAATTTCCTTTTAATAAGGAAAGACAAATTCAACGGTGGCTTCGTCGTGCTCGAGAAAATGGGAGTGCTCCTTTGAGGAGTTTACCGCGTTCTGGACTACCACGCGTTAGCAAAACGACCAAATTAGGGAAATGGTTCACAAAACCCCGTTCATAGACGCCATAATCATTCGAAATCAATTGCAAGTTTATTGTTCTCCACAAACAATAAGAAACAGGCTTCATGAAGGTGGATTCCATAGTAGGAAGTCGGCCAAGAAACTCTTACTGACCGAAGAAAATGCCACCGCCAGGTTACAATTTTGTAATCAAAATATGAATAGAGACTGGAGGAGTGTAATTTTCTCGGATGAAAAAACTTTTTTATCCTCCCAAGATGCACCTGTGGTTCTCTGGAGGCGAAATAACACCCGGTACAACAGAGAAAATGTGCGACTCAACGCTCAAAGTGGCAGAATAACAGCTGGATTCTGGGGTGGATCTCACATGCTGGCCCGGGCGAGTTGATCCGAGTTTCTCCTCCTAGTTTTACGGCGGAGGCTGCTTTAAATGTGTTGGAGACTGTCTTGATTCCAAGTGCGAGGGCAATTTATCCCGAAGAAGAGATGGAAACTATAACGTTTGTTTAGGACAATTCCCCAATACACCGCGCCGCAATTGTAAGGAACTGGTTTGAAGATCATAATGAAGTGAATCTTTTCGAGTGGCCAGCAAAATCCCCAGACTTTAACCCAATAGAGAACATGTGGGCCGCAACGATAAGAAGCTGGGAAGATGTAGGAGGTTACGGCGTAAAGGATAGGAATGTGGCACAGTTGATACGGCATGTCATGGACGTATGGGAACGGTTCAGAGGGCAACATTTTTGCGAAAACGTTGTAAATTCAATGCAGCAAAGAATGCAGGATTATATCAATAGCAATGGTTATTACACAAAATACTGAAATCTGGAAGTGGTGAGTGGACAAGGAAAGTGCAAAATACTTATTGTAAGTGCAATGTATCGTTTGTCAATGTATATACATATGTAATGCTAAGGTTTTTTGTGTAGTGTCGCATAAATATCAGTATAGGTCTAGCAATATGGATAGCAAGATGCGAGATGGCCAATATCAGCAGATTAAACATGATAAACATTTTAAAAGAACGGTTGATGCTATTAAAGGAAACCACAGAATAAGAAGGATTATGAGATAAAAGAAAAAGGAGACTGCTGTTTTTTTTTATGGAAGAAGTTGTGAACACATTGAATGTGGTGTGATTAGTGATGAAAGTTCATTATTTTATCGCATGTCTTATATTGTAGCTGATTTTGTGGTTTCATAGGGAAGAAGAGAATCAAAAGTGGTAGTTTACCGTCTTTGTCAGGTTTAAATAATATATTTTTGTAAATTTTAGCTGGGTTCGGGTATTCGTTCGTAGCATCGAGCACGTGGAGGGAATTAGGGGTAGAGCATGAGTGGATCACGCAACCCATACTCTTAAACGAATGGATGGAGTACCTCTACGACATTTCCGAACGCGAAAGAGCGCGAGTAGGGTATTTGAAGTAAATAGAGTTACTCCGAACGAATACCTGGACTCGCCCTTTGACGGGTAGAATAGGGCTACTGGCGAAAGGTCCCGTATTTATAGAAACCTTACGCGACATAGGTGCTACCTCCTGCTTATGCCTAAAAATTTCTTATAAAAGAAAGGAACAAGCTAGGGTGTCGTGGAAATGCACTTCACAACATATACTTACTCAATTTAATCTATAAATGTAAATAAAGTACACCAAAGCTAGCGTTTTCTTTTTATATTTCCTTTTTTTCGTAATTTTGTTTGTCTATATACATATTACATTATTTATAAATTATAATAATAATAATTTATAAATTGCTTTCGTAATTCTCCACCATGCACCTCCCCAACAGAGTCATCTGGCATGCACCCATTTTCTATTAAGACATCATTAGATCATCACGAAATTCATTGCAACATGCATCGGAAAATTATTTTTTTGATTTATTCGGTAACCCGGTTGAAAATGGGGGCCCAGTGAGCCTTTGAAACAGCTGTTCCGAATTAATTAATAACATTTTGTGTGGTGAGGAGTGTGCCGATACTCTCTGTTGTTTGTCATACTACCCCACAGTCCTTGCTATCATTATTATTTTTTTGATGTTTTTATTTAGTAAAATACATTATAAATAGTTGTTATTCTTTAATTGGGCACAATGTCTGTTCTAATAGAAAATAGTAGAATCGTATGTAGATCCATCTTTTATATATAACGATAAGGTATTAATTCATTGAGTATTGTACTAAAATTATTGAGAAACTTTTAAGCAGCAAGCAAAATAAATGTAAATACGTTTATACTTCTTCGTAACAACGTTTAATTTGATGAATGTAATATGTATGTTCTGTACTCTGTAACCACCGACGTCATTACTTACGTAGGCTGTTTTTAAACCGAGGCAACCTTAACAATATACATTCTACCAACCTTGGGTACTGAGTGGTGTACTAAATATTTGTTATATTATTAAAGGAGTATTCTGCAAGTTAGTGTTTTCTTATTCTCACCAGTCACAAATATTACAGTAAGATCAAAATTTACACTTGTTTAATTAAATCTAGTTTATATTTTTACTATAACAGTTATATTTCGTTGTATGCCTATTCATTAATATATATTGTTTATTGCTTCTATTTCGATAATTTAATACATAATTTATAGATGTAAAATTCCTAACATAAATTCTTATTCAAACCTTTTTTAATTAATCTGTGTCGAGTCCGGATCGTACCCGAGTATATGAAAACACGCATTAATCACTTTTATCCCGAAGATAGCACAATCTAATGAACTAAGCGACCTATGAGTTTACTACCAACATTATCTAATATTCTGGAAAGGGTTTCGGAGCTGCAATTGAAGCAATTTGTTAGCTCGCTTTTGTGTTGCATCTACACGTCTGGAGTTAATAATGCCGTTAAATCATCAAATTTACTAAAGTATGCGGACGACACACAGATTTATTTTTCTTTTAAGCCGGCAGATTGGCAACAAGCTGGCTCCAGTACAAGTGCATTCTCAAAAATTCTGTAATATAGTGTTTTATTATAATTTTATCGCAGCCCATAAATCAAAGGCAGTGAGAGCTATCGCTGTCCTTGTCTATACTGATACCTTCTAGTAGATTTTGACGATTTTCTTACCAGCAATAAGGCCCTATCCTACACGCGCGTAAATATGTATGCTCTCACTTGCTCGCCGTAATACCCGCATTTTTCGCTGTACGCATTCGTTTTACAAGAACGGTTGGACGGTTCTTGGCAGTAGCCTCCCTACAAGGTACAACCTCGGGAATCTTCGGGAGATCTCCCTTTAACGAGGCTACGACATTAGTTTTTGTGAAAATTGTACATACATGGGCCACTTTTCGAAATGTGCACTTTTATGTAGAAGTGTTCTAAGTTCGTGTCTGTGTCTGGTTTGGTGGTTGTGGTGGATATTATTCTTGTCGAACCAATTCAGATTTTGTCTTGTGAACATCGCGCACTTATAAACAAAAATGCTTGCTCAATACCTTCTGTCTTAAAAGTTAATCGGCATGATTCACTTTCTTTTAAGTTATAAATTAGACGAATGAGTCTTTTTGTAGGATAAACCGGCGGTTTACTTCCTGCGCTTGGCCCCACACCAGAACCCATACGCCAGCCCATAATAAATTTGGAGTTTGGTTACATGAAAGGTGGATTGACGTTTAGTAGGACGTAGTAGGCGGAGTTTAGTTTCTTGCATATTATTTCAATGTGCTCGTTCCAGTCAAGATATTGATCTACTACCA
This sequence comes from Dynastes maya, assembly GCA_029619315.2. Lineage (NCBI taxonomy): Eukaryota > Metazoa > Arthropoda > Insecta > Coleoptera > Scarabaeidae > Dynastes > Dynastes maya. Next base: position 32,592,776 of record JAROYE020000003.1, read on the forward strand.
ATACCCAAAACCTTATGCTAACACTATAACAATCAATAGGATTAAGCGTAGCTCTTTTATAAAAATATAGATGTACTGTTTTATGGCAGTTTAGAATTAGATTGTTATGTGTGCACGAACTTTTTATTTTAGATGTAACTCTTTTGATAAGCTTCTGTAGTTCATTAGTAAAGGCAGCGTCTACGATAATCGACGTGTCATGCTTTCATTCCGTAACTTTTGCATTTGTATGTTCTAATATTTCATTTAGAATATCTTTGGCAAACAGAAGGGGCCAAACTTCGAAGGGTGTACTAAGGGAAGCAGTTGCTTCTGGACCTTCTACACCTGGTAGATGAAAAACTATGTGAGACAATCTTGTCCATGAAGAAGCAGGGATCTTTAACCACTTGTAGCGATTGCATCCATAACAGTACCGTGTGGTAGTTTCACTGTCATCAACTTGATTTTGGTTTTCTTCGTCTGTTTGGACTTCAAACTCTAAAGTTGTGTCGCGATCAATGTGTTCACTGTATTATCAGAAATTTTGTCATAAAAATTTTCCACAAATTTTATAAGCTGCTGTTCAGTAAAAAAAAATTAATTTGGCAGTATGATCGATCGCTTTATATAAAGTACGAAACACAGGGGAAATATGAATTCTTTTATTAAAAACGTCCCCAAAGTGCAGCGTAAAGGAATGGATCCTCGACGCTGTAATGTATTGACATCAAGAAGACAGACGCTGACATTGCTTTTATTGCGAACGCAGGTCCGAGTAATGTTCACTGATGTCTTACTAAGCACTGAGTCTATAAAAAAGGTGATGAAGGAAAATAAAAGTACATTATATTACAATAATTAGTAAGTCGTAATCGATAAAAAGACATTAAATGTAAAAGATGTAAATAAGTAGAGTATTAATTAAATTCAATAAAGCTACTACTTGTAAGAAGTTCTCTCGATTTTCATTTCTCAAATATAATGGTAAAATGTACATGTTACTTCAAACAAATTAAAAAAGTTTATTTCAGAACTCAAATATCAGGATAGATGTATTCTGTATTTGGGTATTGCATCCAAGTGGTTTCTAATGTTAGTACTGTTTGGTTACCATGACAACAGTAAATAAAAGATAATAACATCGACGCTTTTAATCTATTGTTCAAAGTTTTGGATCCAAGTAGCTACATACTTGCAGTCAAAGACGAGTCTTTCATTTGGAAATTGCATCGAAATGGTTCCTGGTGTTAATATAGTTTGGTTACCACGATAACAGTAAATAAAACCCACTGACATTGACGATTTGAGACTGTTGACATTTCTAGTGTTTGAATTTGGTAAAGTTAGGTGTTCGATGCTGAACGCCTTGTATATTTTAAAAGCATTCTATCGCAATGTCTAGGTAGGCAACTTAATTTTGTAACAACTTTGAAATCTGCTAGAAATAGACATATAAAATCCATATTATGTTGGTTTATTTTGGAAGGGAAAACTAAAAGCTATGAGGTCTATTATGTTATCAGAACATCTTAGCTTCCTGCTATTTACACAATAGGCGCAATTTTATAATTCCAGAAGTTTGGGATACCAGTATATTGAAATAGTTTACTCATAAATAATAATCTGTACGATAATTTTTTTTCTAATAATTTCTCACTCAAGTAGGTAAAACATATAAATTCTGCATTGAGTAGTGAACCTTAAGTAAATAATATTCGCGTTAAAAAATCTTACGCAACTACAGTAGTGGTTATTGAAGTGCCCTAATACCCCACGAGCCCCAATACGGTTAAAACTGGATAATATTGAACATATTAATCGTGTAGAAAAATATCTACAAAACCTAATAATTGTAAAACAATTAGTTTAAAAGATATAAAGCAAAATCTGGTATCCAAGATGCCAAAACACCCTGCTATAGGACTTTATGGTTAAATTCTAGTACCAACGAATACTTACGAGTTTCGCGTTAAGAGTTATATTACAGTAGCAAGATACTAAAATTGGCAACATTTAAAACGCTTTCAGTTCTAAAAAAAAATACTTTGATAGCGCTAGGTCATAATTGTCCAATTGATGTCAAGCCACATGAATTAAATTTCAAAATTCAGTGATTTGAGTGCCTGAATAGAAACGTTTACCAAATGGCAAATTTTAAATTAAGTGAAAAACGACCGGAGATAAGAGCATATGAAGCGGTAAACTATGTGAAATGTTATGGAATCAGTAATCGGACAGTGTATAGCTTATGGAAAAATATAAAGCAGGAAGCATTTAGTATTCAAAGAAGACTAGGTACTGGGAAAACAAATAGGTACTGGGGAAACAAATAGGTACTGGGAAAACAAAAAGATTGGAATTTAAATGATCGGAAAATATACCAAATTGTAAAAATAGCCAAATGTGCTACAATGGGAAAAATTGGAAGGAAGTTTAATGCATCAGACAAAACAATATCCAAAGTCCTGAAGCAAGAGAAAATATAAAGCGTTCCTGTAATGCTCCAAAATCCACATCGAAGCAATAAGAATGGCAAATTTATAATAATAATGGTTTTTATTTCTTTTATAAACAATACCTACAATTTATAGTTAGAAAAGAAAAAAAGAAAGGAACGAAAACATATAAGTGCAAATGCAGAATTGAGAAGAATCGCAGGGTCCACTTCAAATGATCCTTGATCTATCTACCAGTGGACCTTGAATTTTCATAAAAAGAAAATGTACCTATAACTAAATAAAGAAAATACCTAAACTAAAAGTATTCTGAAATACCGTTACAATCCCTTAGCACAAATGAATTTGCGAATTCTAGACACTATAGCGCTAGTAGCAAATAAACAATATACAAAGGGTAAACAAAAACAAATAAATAAATCAAAAAAAGAAACTAATTCATGTCAGACGTCTAAGCAAACGCTGTCTGAAGTGATACTTGAAGGATCGTAATGAATAAAGTCTGAAACCTACTGGCAAGCTGTTACATACCTTCACGTTTTGATAATAAAAACATCTTTCGAAGGGTGAGAGAAATTCAAATGGTGGACATCAGTACGAAAAGATATTTTATTAAATAAATAGGTAGGCTGCTTCAGTAATAGAACTTTATGATACAGGCAAGTAGAAGATAAAGGTCTGCGACTATCCATACTAAGACAATTAGCCTCAGGTAGCTTATGGAAGATGTGATCATATTACGTATACCATAAATCAGTCTAAGACAGCCATTCTGCACCCTTGGGATTCTTTCTGAAACATCCCTCGTATTTACTTTTGTGGAACGAAATGGAGGGTCATGCGTACCACACCCTATCGTTGTCATTACTAAATTTTATACAGGTTGTTCATAAACTATTTCTAAACATAGGTATTTTCAAACGAAAAGAAATCCTCTTTTTCAAATGGGTCATGGTATTTTTAACTACAGCATGGAACTAGTTTGATAAAAAAGAAACTACATTCCACAGTTGCATCGGAGTGCCCTCAGAAGTATGATGGATTTGAAAGACGAGTATTGCAATGTTCAGCAGAAAATAGTCAACATTTTGAGCATTTATAGTTTACAGTTTTTATTACACATATCATTTCATTTTATGTGTATATTTAACGTTTTTTTTTATTGTTGTTGTTTTTTATTATATTTGTAATGAAAATTTATTTTTAATTATGTATTATGGTATGAGAGTATAAGGTTCGTATTTAAAACTAGTGCTGATATTGCACGAATCAAACTAGAATGGTGTTTTGTTTAATAATACTTTCATTGAATTACATTACTGGAGTGGACTGTATACTGGGTAAGTCCGCTTGCGCGGCTAGAAGACAACTTGTCGGAAAAAAGCGTATTCATGCAGTTTTGTTCGTGTAACTAAATAAATCAAGTCCTTGTCACTTCTAGTTGCACGCCACATAAATTACCCTAGTTATAAACTTGTCAGTCCGTTGAGAATAGGTCTTTTTTAATGACCACCCTTAGAAGATAATTTAATGGTTCTAACACAGAAGTAATCTATATAGATACATATATATCTAACCTAAAATGCATGAACGTCAATTTTAAAATTATACATATAATCTTAAAATCATTCATGTCATTATGATGAATTATTACAAATTTAATTAATTAAATAAATTTAAGACCTGGCATATTGCTATGGTTATATTTCTGATACGTCTGCTTATTGGAACGGGGAAAAAGTCTTTATTAACAGAGCGAATTGCTTCCTCCTTACATATTCAATCTCCTCGGTAAATGCTATACCATTGCATACCTATTGCATGGCACAGTATTATAAAACATCAACCCATTATACGCAATTTAAAGAAAGAATCGTTAATATCTTGAAAACCACTAAAAATGGGCATATCAAACCCTAATATGAATCGATGTGCAATTTCCTTTCCAATCCAATAGTGTAGTTAAAGATACCATGGTCCATTTGAGAAAAATTTATTTAAAGTTTGAAAATATCTATATTTAGAAATAGTTTATGAACACCCTGTATAAACTTTAGTAACGATAACGATAAGGTGTAGTACGCATGTCATTCTGTTTCGTACCACAAAAGTAAATACCTTAATCTTCATCACATTCTCAAATATTTAATTTCAACAAGAGCGTTGCAAATGCTAAAATTTTAACATAATCCTAAATATCTGGGAAACTGTTGACTTTAGGGGTAAGGTGCCCTGATACAAACTAATTAGATGCGATGAGTAAAATCGATTAAGCTGATAAAGAGTATACCATTGTATTTGAAATAAGAAAGTTGAATCGGAAGTGTCTTGTAGATGAAAATATTTTAAATTAATAGCTCCGATGCTATAACTACCTATTTCGAAATTTCCATTTATAACATCCATAAAACTTATAACCAACGAGTTTTGTGAAATATCCTGTATAAAACATGCATCGTATATAACGCAAAAGCAACCTGTTTTGGGTGGAGTTTGAAAAAATTCTCTTCAATAACATCAACCTGTCGCGGCGTGAATGTGGGAAATTTTATCAACATCCGTAAATATATCGATTTCGTTCGCCGAAGAGAGTGCTGAATTCGTTCGAGCGTGGCTGCTCGCCATTCGACCAAAAAGAACTTCCGCAATAGGCCGTTCATAATACAGTGAAGAGGGCCGCTTGTTCGGGTCGACCGTCTGACCCGCGGGTCGTCGCGCGGTCTGGATGCGGTTGTAGCGTCAGCGGTTGGGAGCTGCTGGCTGGCACCACGACGCCCGCTGAACAAATCATTTCGAGCTGACAAATACATCTGCAGAGAGAGCGAGGGAACGATGCCGGGCTGATGCCGACGATGTAATACAGCAATTGTCCAATTGTTTCCGGACTTTGCCTTGTTTGCAGTGTACTGCCACCGTTGATGCAACCGTTTTATGCACACCAATGTTTGGAGAATCAATCATACCGACTAAAGAGTGGTAGCCACTGTACACATTGTAGATATTAAGAATAGGAACATAGGCAAAAGGAAAATTGCAGAATATTTTAATGCAAATTATAAATGTACCTCGACATTCAACGCTGATATCAGAAATCCGGCAGACTCTTCATTTGCAAGACATGTTCAGAGCAAGAGTCATCAATAGGCCTGTCACAGAGCGCTTTGCGCCAGGTTACAAGTAACGTTGCGCGGCCCACGGCGCGACGTATATATATAGACGAATGAAATTATTGATTTATTGCAACAGTTACTCCTCAACTTTTCGCAGCGTTACATATAATTATGAAGATATACATGTATGCGAGTATGTTTAACGTACGCAAGGAAAATAAACGGCCGTTGGCTGATAAAGTCACTAAATTTATCAGAGACTTTCCGGATTTGAATTGTAATGGAGCTAAAGTATTGTGTAAAGTTCACACAGCGAACATCCTTCACCGGGACAAACGTGGAAACAAACCTGATGGTGCAAATTTTTGACCAATCTTATCCACGCTGTTAAGAATTTACGTTTATTTATTATATTATTTATTGAAGTCAAACTTTTTATATGGCGTATTGAAATTAACATACTTTTAATTTTAAAAAGCAATCAATATAAATACATACATATATTCCTTATTTTTGAAAACCAAAAATGCTTTCTACTACATACCTATACTCATACATTTACGGTATTAAGTACAACAAAATTTGTAATTTTCCTTGGACTTCCCGACGTAACTAAACACTTGAAAAAATGTCGTCCCAGTAGGGAATCGACTCCGACATCTCCCACTTTCCGGACGGGCGTGCTACACCACGGGAACCTCGATGCCAAAAACGTTCACCTTTTAATACCTGGTTATTATTTTTATCTGCAAATATATCATAATATTTTGACGGACAATTTTTAATTCTTACATGCCGATGAATTAATACATTTTGGCTTCCGTCGGTGCATTGTGAAAATCTGTATCTGCGGGTGACTTATCAAAATTGGTGATTTCCCTGGAAGATACCGTATAAATGAAGTTAAGCCCTATAAATGGAGCAAAAGGAACTACGTGTTCTTCTAAAATGTTGTGTGTGTACCTTGCATCACCAATTCAGTACGGGCTTCGCTACCTATGCTAGCCCAAACCATAACGGTGCCTTCCCGGTAGCTAATTCTTTCCGCAATATTGCATTGAGCAAATCGCTCTCCCTGTCTTCTCCAAATTCTTTTTCGGCCATCTGGTGGTCTTAGGCAAAATCTGGATTCATCCGAGGATAGTACTCCAATCGACGTGATTCTTTTGTGTTCTTGTGCAAACGCTAATCCAGCTCTACGATGTTCCACAGATAGCTGTGGACATTGGGCTTTTCTTCTAGACATTAAACTGGCTCCGGCTAGCCGTCGACGAACTATCCATTTGCTGATATGCACATTTCTTACTTCGCCCAGTCGATTTACCACTTCAACCGAAGTCAGTTGCCTATCTCTCAAAACTGAAGAAACCACAAATCGATCGTCTCGTTCGGATGTTGTTCTTTTACGGCCTGATCCTGGTATTCTGGCATAGCTACCGGTTTCATTAAAACGCTGAACGTCTCTTTAGATTGCTGAACGAGTAACGCCTAGTACCTGAGCAATATAATATTGGCTACGGCCATCTTGAATTAAAGCTACTGCTCTGGCTGTATCCGTTGGAAAGAAAACTGGAGAAGTTTTCCACTTCAAACATTTTAACTGTCAAAATTACACTTTTTAACTGTCAGAAGGTCTAGCTCCAAAAATAAATACAAGGCACACCGAATACCTTTTCGATTATCGACCACAAATTTATTAATAAAAACATCATTCTTTTGTTTGTTGGCAAAATGCAAAACAAGAAGAGATCAAACTGATATCTTTTAATAATACGAGTGCCAATCTAAATTTGTATACATCATGTCACAAGTATAGAGTTTCAGAAGTACAAATAAAGATAAAACAAGTAATGGATCGAATTTTTTGCGCTTGAGTGTAGATTAACTTAATAGAGTTCGTTCAGAGAGCAACGAGAACAACTTTCCTATCCTTGTTCATATTATTTGTACCATCGCTTTCATAAAAATCTGGGACAAGTGATACTATTATGACATTATACATTTTAAACATGTCTTGTAAAAACTTACACTTCAATTTGTCTGCCAGTGTCAATCGTAAATCGATAAGTGTTGAGCAGCATGTAATTTTTCAATAAAAATGTCTAGATTTAAAAATAATCTTTGATATATCTTTTGCTAAAGGTAAACAGTTTTTAAAGTAAACACATATAACGCATAACTTTTAGGTCAAGTACAAAATATTGTAATTTTTAAAGTCATTTTTACAACACTAAAAATACGTCAAAATGAGCTCATAAGAGTTGTCCTAGATTTTTATGAAAACGATAGCACATTATGAGCAGAATGAGCTTATCGCAACCGTAGAATAAATGGTTCGTTAACTGTTAAATTGCTGAAATACTAGTTATAATACTTCTATAAGCGACAAAAAAGATAAAAAGAAGTTTAGCGATTCCTACCACTATGAGCTACAGTGTATGATACCGCTCTCGAAGGACTAGTTCGTGTATGTGGTACTTAATTACGGACTCCAACGCAGTATTAATATGATGCATTGATATTCTGTATAAGATAGGTCGCTACGTTCTTGTATTCTCATCGTACTGGTAAGTTGTACTTAGTGTCAGTTGCAAACTTGTTATCATAGATTATAGTGGTCGCTTGTATTGTGGTGCTATATTTGCTACCATTACAAACACTTCCAGCCTTTCTAATGATCCATTATACATTCAAACTGTAACGGCAGGGTTAGGGCATGTTGAACCTATTAAACACACAGATAAATAACCTTATCAAACAACATCTAATAAGATTAAGTGTGAATTCTTTAAACTATACGTTTTTTTTATATTTTTTTTCATATCCGATTGATGTGAAAGAAATATTAAAGTAAAAATATCTGGTTTTTGCCGCGGCATGATTTTTAAATACAATGCTTCACAAGAAAATTAATGCATGTTAGCCATGCTCCAAATGTTACTATTACACTGTGTCGCCGGAGCTACCAAAGATGTAGAAATGAAGTTTCCTGTACGTATACAGTATACCACAGCGCATCTTGCAAAATTATTTAAAAATATACAGGCTGTGGCAAATTTCCGTAACCGCCTTCAAATTGTTTATTTTAAATAAATTGCTATATTTTTTATTGATTATTTTGATAGTAATTTAAATTACCTTTGCAATAATATACAATTATGTGCATTTTCGCTAATTACTTTTGGCTTTATTGCAAATTTTGTTAAAATTTGAACAGGTACAGACTTACATTTTAAGACCTAGCCGGAAAACAGATGTAGTGTCGTGAGTTACTATTTTGCTATCAATTTAGGGGCTAACACTTTATATGTTTCAAGATGGTAACTGTGTACAGGGTGTTAAATCTGTCGTGCAGAATTTATCGAAATTCAAACGATTTTCTTCGATTTTTTTAAATAGAACTTATATTTTTTGATATTGCTGGCAATTGCCTTGTAAAATTACCTTTGGAATGGTACCAATAACGTAATACTTATTTCTAGTGTTTTCGAAAATATCGCACTTTTTTCGGGAAATAAAGTTATCTTTCGTAGTTTCTCTTTGCTGTCATCGTGTTTTAGTGTTTCTTATAATTTTATTGGGGCTCATTTATTGTAATTTGAATTATTTATATGTTCATTATTAGTTATTACGTACTGCTTTAATCTAGTGGTCAATTATACCATTGTTGTTATTTTTTATTAATTTTCATTAACTAAAAATGAATTTCTCGAAAGAAGAGTTCATAGACATGACAGTTGTTCTTGGCAATTGCAACAGAAATCCACTCTCCACTCGTTTTTCTATGGCCTGCTATAAAAACTGTTTACACGACGCCCCCTACAATGGCACAAAACATGTAGCAGCGAATAACTTGGCGAGGACAACTTGGCTCAAAATGTAAGCCAGTCCGTAGGGCTAAAAAACTTTCATCAATTGAACTAAATTCTAGAGATTATTTTTAATAAATATCTTTAGAAAAACAAAACTTTATAGCTATGAAGATAAATATCTGGGTAGCTTCATATTTAATTGTTGATAAAAGTTGACATGACTTGAAGAGAGGCATCTAGGAATGTAATATACAGAGTATCCCATTTTAAAAACTAAACTTGCATTGTACGTTGCGATAACTGAACACCCTCTATAATTTTATGCTGTACAGCACTTGCCTCCGAATATTTTTTATTCGAAAACTTTTCCCTAAATTACTCAAGGAAGGCATTATTTTGCACACACGCACTAGGTGGACACGCTGTATATTAGTCAATATATACATTTTGCATATTATCGTAGCTGTAAGTATAATAATCCTTCTTCATATTTCATTCAACGTCTTTGAGTCGTTAAAACCAAATCGCTACAATTTTCTTCGAAGTGAACAGTTGTAATGTTCTTAATAGATACTTCTGTGCGTGAGTACACACTTAATTGTAGGTGCATTCAACTTAATGCATACGCTATCCAATATGATCTCTTGTCGGTTGCATATATCAGTCGTACACTGACGTGCAGTTGTTAACTGATATGCGTTCCTCTGTGCCAGTAAATTGTACTTAACATTGTTAGGATATACAATTTACTCTCGATAGGGATCCAGTCAGTGAGCGCAGCGCTTATCAATAAGACCGACAGCGGTTTGATACTGTTGCCGGGTAATCTGGTGCATCTCCTGTATCTAACTCTAAGTAAAATATAATCCAAAACTGGTATCTACGAACGTCCATTAACAGCTGTATGGAAACACAAATTACTATATGGTACTGCTTAAATTTTCGAAGGTTTTTAAAACGGGGAAAATTAGCATTAATGGAAATTAACAAATTTGTTTCTTATTCGCATGTAAACAAGTAATTAGACTTCTTAATCGTTGTATTAACTTTGGTAAAAGTTTCTGATAACAACAAGATATCAGACGGTGGTGGCTGGTTGCGCCTATCTCAACTAGATGGCGCAAGTATTTATTCTGAATACCGGAAATAATAATTTATTGTCTGTCAAACGTCGATCATATGGTATTTGGTATAATTTCGGAAATAAGATTTCGCAAATGATCGGTTCTGAATAAAGAAAGTGCGGTGAACAAATTTATAGGTATCTAACGCGGACTATGTTGAATTAAATTGCGACCTTGCAAATCCTATATATACGGAATACGGGGAAACCCTACCAAAGCCAGCGGTAAACGCCGTCAGCGATACAAGAGGGAAAAGGGTCAGGACAAAAGGAGACCCCTGACCTGATACTTACGTTTGGAGCTCTGGCATAATCGACAGCCGCGCCAAGTCATCCTTGGAGGCTGGAAGTATTGCAGAATACGGTGTTGAGACTGATAACCGTGGAACCCTGGTTCACTAGAAACTCTCAACTACAAGAAGATCTTCAGATACCAGTTCTGTTTGATCCTGAGCGAGCTGTCGAGGGGAGCACTGGAGATAGAGATGGAAATTCCGCGAATCCTCTGCTGGCGAGAGTGGCCGAGAAACCCCAAGACCGCCCTACTCCTAGGAGTAGGGCAGTCTGATGCCAAGAAAGAATTTACTGCTGAGGGGCATAACAGCACCAATTGCTACTGACAGCAATTGATTATTCCAACACCTCCTGAAGAGAACGAACAGAAGTACTAGCGGAAGGAATGGAACCGTCTACGAGTGATAAAGGAGTTAAGAGGCTACGGCCTAGCTCCAGTAGGTGTGACAGAATCTAAGAGAAAACTTCTGTAGAATGAAGTTCTGCATCGACTTATATACCCTGCGACATCACTTCTAAATGGCGTACTGCACAAAAGCAAATCAAAAACACGTCGTTTCCGCTTGTAGCAAAATAAGAACTTTTCAGGAAGCCAACAGAGCTCGAACTGAATTTGAATCCTGGTGTTCTGCTAACAAATTATTAATAAATTAATTAATAATGTTTTGTCGAATTCTTTAATAGATACAGGTCACCTTCTGAATTTGCCTTCACATTTGGTGGCGAGGTTCTAGCATCCTCCGAAACGTGTACCTTTCTGGGGGCGATGCTCAACGGCAACCTGACGTGGTCCGGGCAAATTGACAGAATTTGTGTAAAGCTGCAAACAGCTTATTAGATTTTAATCTCTCTTAAAAATCTTTTTAATGTTGGGTCTCTTGTTGATGTTTACTATTCAATTGCGTATAGCGCTGTAGTCTATGGCATTGCTGTACGGGGACAAGCAAGGGAAACAGATCGACTGCGTGTAACGCGGAAACATCATAAGATTACTATTTGACTTACCTACCTTTCAATAGTTCTCGTAGAAATACAATCAAGATGCATGATTTGTTGACTGTCACTTCAATCTATATTTACAAACTTTTAATTTATGTGAGTGGAAACATCGACAAGTTACCCATATTTGGGGGCGTTCAAAAATGTTGTTTTAAAAAAGCATCACTCATTTTATAGAAAGTCGCCTTTCTTTACAGGTATATATTTTTGCAAGTTAAATCCCGAAATTGAAGATGCTAGAACTTTAAATGGGTTTTAACGTAAGCTAAATATATATTAATTAACGGCAATTTTTACGATTTGAACGAGTTTGAAATATATTTGAAACAGTACCTTTTTTTCGTTTTCGGCCGGATCTGGTTCGCCGAGCAATGGAGGTGTAAATAACGGGAATCTGACGATATTCTTTTTCGTATATGGATGTACGTTTATTGTTTGTTATCTATATTTTTACAATGTTGCAAAATATGTACTGTCATGCAAGAGAAGCTACACGATTTTTCAAAAGGTTGTTCACCAAAAGTATAAACTAAATATTCGAAAAAATAATTCAAAGGATTAAAGTAAAATATCTTTGTTAGATAAAAATTCTTTGAATTCGAAACGATTAGTGATTCGTTGCACCTTTACCTGCTATGAGCGTGTTTTTCCAATCCGGGGATTAATTTTGAAAGTAACTAATTCCCGTATAAATCAATACTCATAGAGAAATTCCACGACAAAGATCAATCTCGCATAACGTATTGGCCTTCCTTGATATATTAAATATGTATGTATGTACGTATCTATATCCATTAGTATATTCTGCTACATATTCATCAATTTCGCGTTATTGGGGTATTATAGTAACTAACAACTATAAGTTAATATAATCCCTTATGAGCAATGAATTAGCGGTTGATAAAAGGTGTGGTTATTTATAAATAATTCATTGATGTTAGAAGGTCTATGTTGAATATTGCCAAAAACCATCGTTGCAATGTAAGCCCAAACACAAAAAGTCCAACGGGATTAAATCCGGGATACTTGCTAGCCACTTCAGCGGTCTATGACGACCTATCCATCCATCCACCTGGAAATTCATTATTCAAAAATTCTGTAATTGCGCTGATGCTACGTGGTGGCGCCCCATCGTGCTGGTAAATCAACCTCCCGTTTACAGGAATATTGCCAATAACTGGAAGAATTGTGTCTTTCAGCAATTCGAAACACATTTGGGCATTCAGTGAACCGTCGATAAAGAACACACCAACAATGTGATTACTTAGCCAACACGTTAGCCCATACCTTGACCTTCTGAGGAGTTTGAGTATGGGTTTCTAGAGAAAAATATGGGTTTTCTCGCTTTTTTTTCTTCATTTTCAACGTTATTTTTTTGTTTCAATGCATAAAATGTCTCAAAACCTCATAAAAATCGTTCCAACTAGGTATGGACAAGAACACTCCTCATAGGAAAATCATCACATGAAGGTTTTACTGTGTAAATACCAAAATGGCCACTGTTATCAGAAATGCGCTGTAGAGGATATATTTATATCACTTTTTTTTTGAAGTGTAAAAATAAACTTTGCTTGCACCACCACCAATACAAAAGCAGTATGCGTTTAACCGAACACTTAGATGGCATAATCGCGTTATTTGTCACTAGATTTCTCTGGTTAAACTAAAGTGGACTCGCGGAAAGCGGAAGGATTATAGTTAATGTGGTGCTAGAGCGAGGGTGAAGAGGACTCTAAGAATTATCCTTAAAAGCTTACCGTCACGCAATTCTCAACAGCTATTTATTTGCAGCTGATGTAAATAAAGTGTCGACGGAGTTGGTCGTGGATCAATGTCGGCGTAAAATTAGTTTAATTTAACGACGTAACATTAATCAGTGGAAGGATTTTTTGCCTACATTAGCAGCTCGGAGCTTCCGCTTGGTCGGGTACGATATGTGCTTGCGATGAAGCTTGCTAATGCACTGAAAATACAGATGGCGATATTCTTATCAGAAAATTGACTATTACGAGCGTAATGCTTGGTCATGCTTATTGCACAAGATAGCCAAAAAGAAGGTGTGAAATGGAGAAGAAGTATTTCGAATTTAAGTTAAAGGAATTTTTACTTAGGCAGAGTCTTATTTTTCAAACTTCTCAAAATGGAAGAAGTCTTATTGTTTAGAAAGTAGACCAGTTGTAGTTGGTATTTTTATTCGCTTTAGGCTATTGAACTATCTGAGAACCCGCTAACTTTTTTTGTCCTCGCAAATACCTCATTTTTCTATTTTTTTTTTAAACCAAAATTTTGTGCACCATAATTTAATTTCAAATAATAAGCTTGTAATTGTTAAAATATTTATAATCAAAATAATAATTTATTTTCTCCCAGTATTAAGTTAAACCAAACATAAATGTAATAATTACAAAAAGCTTTAATAAGTTATACGGCAGGACTTCTTTTTCTAGCAGTATACGAGGGTTAGATTTAGCCTATACAGATGAATGCAGCGGAACGTCGCGTCGAATCCGAGTCTTCTATTTTTACATAATATAGTGGGCGTTTAACAAAAGCAATTTCGTGAAAAAATGTTGAAGGTTTTCGTTGGATGATATTTTACGATTAAGACCTAACACAACAATGCTTCGAATCGCTTCATTCGACTTTTGGTAATGAAGCACCATCAGAAAAGATTTTTTACAACTGGTTTGCAGAATTTCATGGGCGTACCTTCGCCAGTGATAAATTTCGTGAAGGTCGACCAAAATTGGTTTCTGTTCCAAAAAACATCGATGCTGTGCGCAGTATGATTGAAGAAGATCGGCATGTGGCTTACTGTGAGATAGAGGCATCCTTAGGCATACTGAAGACTGTAGCACATTCGAGTTTGCATGAACATCTAGGTGTAAAAAAGCCCTGTTACCGATGGATTCCGCGTAATTTGATCCAAGCACAAAAAGAGACTTTCCTCAATTGGTATAAGGGAATGCTCAGAAATTTCGACAGAGGATCTTTAAAATCCGTATACAATATTTTAATAGGAGACGCAACTTGGATATATTCATACGAACCGAATACTGAGCAACTATTAACAGATTGGGTATACCCAGATGTGCCAAATTCAACAGAAGTTCTTCGTTCACGAAGCACTTTCAAGAAAATGATTACTTGCTTCTTTCGTTGTACTGGACATGTCGCAAGCATTGCCTTTGAGGATCGAAGAACAATTATTGCTGAATGGTATACAACAATTTGTTTGCAAGAAGTGATCGATGAAATCAGGTAAAACACAATCGACCACCTCGCATCATCCAAACAATTGATTATTTGTAGAAGAAAAACATCAAATTAAAGTCTCATTCATCTGATTTATCGCCTAACGACTTTTTGTTGTTCCCGAATCTCAAACAAAAAATGTGTGAACAGCCATCTTTATCAACTCACGAAGCTATTAAAGCCTTCATATTTTGGAGGTACTACCTTCAGAGTGGAAAAAATGTTTCGAGAATTGGTTGGAACGCATGCAAAAGTGTATAAATCTTAATAGCGAATATTTTGAAAACCAGTAAAACGATTTGTACAAAAAAAAAATTGTTTTTGTAAAAACTTAAAATTCCCTAAGCTGAAATATAACTAATGTGGTATCGTTGGATTCAGCGTTCGTTTACCATTCCAAATGTTAAAATATACGGCAGTTCAATTACATTTCCGGTATCACACTCTATACAGGGTATTTATTAAAAATACGGCAAAAATTCAAGGGGTTATTCCACGAACTATTCTAGGAATATTTTGTCCTTTGATGATTTTTGAAAAGCCCCTTTGTTTCGAAGATACAGAGTGAGAAAGATTTTCGACAAAACCAACATTTTATTACCAAAAATTACATTTAAAGTTTCTTAATCTACAAGAACTGTTGAAAACGCCTACCTCCAGTTAGGATGCAAGAATCCAATCTTCTCCTCATTGACTGCCGAACTCTTTCAAAAACACCAAGGTCGTTTCTTATTGAGTTACATCCAGCAATTATCCGGTTTCTTAAATCTTCCACATTTTCTACTGGAGTAGAATAAACTAATAACTTTAGATGGCCCCATAGGAAATAATCCAGGGGGTTTAAGTCCGGGGATCGAGCAGGCCATAAGCGAGGTCCACCTCGACCAATCCAATGATCTCCGTATGTTGCTGTTAAAAACTCACGAGCAACCACACTAAAATGCGCTGGTGCACTATCATGCATAAACCACATTGCATTTCTTGTTGCCAATGGTACATCCTCCAGAAACAGAGGTAGCGTTTGTTCCAAAAAGTTTCGATACACCTCGCCGGTAAGTCTTCCTGGTAGAAATACTTGTCCAATTAGCCAGTCACCCACAGTTCCTAACCAAACGTTCAACGAGAACTGATGTTGAAAACGATCTTCAAGTACCTCATGTGGATTTTCTTCAGCCCACACATGGTTATTGTGAAAATTCCCTATTGCATTTCTTGAGAAATTCGCTTCGTCGGTAAAAAGAATCAGTGTCGGTAGTTGAGGGATACTCCCTAAGAATTTTCCAAACAGTCCCATTACTTACATTCAAAGTATTTGCAATTTTTCGAGTAGAAATACCTGTATCTTCCTCTATCATGTCCAGCACATTCTCTTCTAATTCTACCGTTCTTATTGTCATTGGCCTTCCTGGCCCTCCACTTCGTTTCAATGTGCCTGTTTCATGAAGAGGTTGATGAATACTTTGGAAAGTTTTTTTATCAGGAACATTACGGTCAGGAACTCGTTCAATGTACAACCATCTAGCTTCTAATGAATTGCCATTAGCAAGTCCATAAATGAAATGCATGTCAGTCATCTCGGCTTTCGTATAGCGATTCATGATAGAGGACTTCACTAACAAAAGTTTAAGTATTAAAAGACAGAAAATACACGTCAATCAGTCTTAACAAATTTGACACATACAAAATGATCAATCACGAAACGTATTCAAATGAAATCCACATTTTAACTGATTTACTTTTCTATGTTTGCACTTGTCTATTGCTAGTGGGTAAAACAGCCGTTCTTTGTAATCGGAATGTTGTTAAAAGATAACAACGCGTTTTTACAATTTTTTATACTCAGTAAGTCCAGTGTTGTACGCCATATTTTTATTTCGGCTACATTAATAATTTCAAAAATATCAAAATTGGTTTTGTCGAAATTTGTCTCGCCCTGTATCTTCGAAACAAAGGGGCTTTTCAAAAAACATAAAAGTACAAAATATTCTTAGAATAGTTCATGGAATAACCCCTTGAATTTTTGCCGTATGTTTAATAAATACCCTGTATAGAGTGTGATACCGGAAATGTAATTAAACTGCCGATAGCGCCGAATGTTAGCTCACGAAAACGGAAATCGACCTGTTTTTTCTAGAAGCATTAGCTTCCGCTGCTCAAAAGTTAGTATGTGGGGGGGATACTTTAGAACCTGATTGTATATTGTTATATTTCTTGCTAGAAAATCTGGTCGTCCCTAGATAATGAAAGGTACAATAAATGATATTCTTCTTCTATGTTTCTCCCTGTGCCCTAATAGGGCGTCGGAGAAACAAAGGATATTAAAAGGTATAATATTTCTTATACCTGGCATTATGTATCTTTTTGAGTGCAGTAGCAGTATATGAGGGTTAAGATTTGTGCTTTAACTATATTTAAAAATGAGAAATCACAAGATATACGCTGATTAAGTTTGAAATTCATCATTAAACATCATCAATTTCATCTTACTTTATTACTTGCATGCAGCATCGTACACCTGCAAAACAAAATAATAATATCCGCCCAGAAGGTTCTACATTATTACCTATTAATTATTTCACGTCGTTAAGCTCCGGTATTATGTGTTCTCCTTTTTTAATATAGAATACGGCTAATCCTGACAAGATAAACTCGTATAATATTTTAAAGAAGTTTAAATGTCTGGATTAAATTTCCCTAAATTATGTAAATGTCGCCCGAAGGACCTGCATAGCGTCAACGGAATTTTGTTATTAATTTATCGTTAAGGTGTTTCCCATTTACCATGTAACAGTTTATATGAAACACGTTTCCCCTGCCCCCATTAAATTCCTTCGTGAGTATTAATGCTACGAATGAGCGAATGTAATTTATTCCAACACTCGATGTTGATGTATGTACGTACGACTTGTATAATCTTTTATTTAAACGAATAAAACAAAACTGTTATTTCGCGTTGAAACGGGAAGATAATTTATTCATTTTGTTGTTGTTTTTAAAATTCTAATTCAATATTTACCTGAATTTAAATTTGTATTATCCGGTATCGTTTTGCGTTAATTTATTGCTTTCGTATGGGGTTACAAAATTCATGAACTAAATTAAAATTATTATGGAACGCTTTGAATATCGCTTTAATATATTAATTCGATACCACTTTGAGCTGCAATTAATGGGTATCAAAGTATTATTTCAAGATACGAAATTGTGATATTTCAACTGCGTATCACAAATGATATTATTATAAAAATTAAATTATTACAGTATATTGGAAGGAAACTACAGCAACCTAAAAGAAGGACAGCCAATAACCAATATTGGCGCAATTTCAGTCACAAAGATGTGTGTGAAAGGTGATACAAACACTATCTTACACTGAGAAAAGTGATAATATTCAGTCTCCGATTTAATTGTTTTTTCAACATGTTCACGAGCAGATGGCACAATTCTTTGTAACGATGCCTCACAGCTCTTCTATGACATCAACCTGTTTAGGGGATGTATCGCCATAAACGATAGCCTAAGTGGCAAAGGAATCGTTTTTCTGCATTTCTTTTTTAAGTTTTGAAGGGCTTCCGGTTTAAAGAGGATGCCATTCGTTAACTGCACCCTTCTTCGCATTCCATTCGATTTTATTGGGAAAAACGAACTTTCAAAGCAAAAACCAAACACGTAACCGAGCACCGTTTTCGTGAGAGATGTATTTGTGGCGGATATTTAATCGACTAATTATTATTATTTGTAATTGTACATGTATTTGGACGAAACTAAGGTTGAAATGATACATTAATTGCTGTTTTATTCGAAATTCTGTTCAATTTCACGAGAACATTGCAGACATGCTATTCAACCAGGGTCTTTAATTTCCTATTATGTGGTGTTTTACCTAATCTATCATTACTTTTCCCACAATCATTTTTAAGTAGGGTATTTGTAGAACAAGTTATTATAATTGTTGCAATACGTTCACCGCTGTGAATATAACATTTACATATATCAGTATCCAAAATGGCTACGTTCGGTGTTCGGTGATATAATTTAAAATATATTATATTAAAGCAGAACGTTTATTACATACAATTAAAAACATCTCTTCGTGATCAAAAATAATTTTGTTAAATAGAACGTAAGAATATAAAACTATTTGAACAATAACATCTTCACTTTTTTTGTCAAATACAACGGACAGTTAGGGAGTTGAGTTGGAATAGCATCTTTTATAAGCCTAAAATATTGGTAATCTGCAGTCCGAATATTTATCCCAAAAGAAGACATATGCTTCCCTGTCTAGTAAATTAAACGGTAGATTACATGCAATAAAGGTAACACATAAATTAAATTTAAATTTGTCATAGTGTCGTGTGCAATTTTTTTTTTTGAAGAATGCTGTTTACTATTTACGTGGCGTAGACAATCCCTTTTGGACCAACACATTAAAGGGATATTACAAACTATACGTTGAATTTTAACGCCATCATAATTTAGGTCAAGCATTTCTGCTATAAATTCTGTAACTTTGTCCAACATTGGTCGTTTTCGCGACGTAGGCAACATTTTTAAAACAAACGTAGAACTACGAAATAGTATTGACGGTAGCGTGCATGTAAACACAACAGATCTGGTTGAGACTCGCAGTTATACTGAGGGTTATATCGAACGTCCGCCACTGCCCGTCGGCGCTAGTGGGCAATTCTAATGATAACTTTTAAAAATCACATTTGCCTAACTACATCCAACGGCTAGTATGCTCGTTGTAAATGTATTGGCAACTCGTATGGAACAAAGATCACTGCCCTTTTTTATACCATCTACTTTCATATAACATTACATGCAATTAAAAAAGGAAATAAAGTAATTTTTTGCAGCGTAAAAAAGTGATATAGTAGTTAAGTGAAACAGTCAAAACAAGCCAACGGCATAGAAGCAAAATTTAATTAAATGTAGGATGGTTCATTGCTACAAAGTAATATCGCAGACAGAATATATTACGTACAACCTGTTCTTCAGCATAGAAAAATTATGAAATTCTTTTGAAAAGAATTTCATAATAAAGTAAATTTACTTTCAGTGTAATATTCTCTAGACACATTTCTTCATTAAATGTTACACGCCGCCTACCTTTAACAAAAAATGCTACATGCGCCCCTAGTCGTTATTTAAGCTATTTCAATTATTTAGTTCGTATTTTATTGTTTGTTGCAATGGCAGCTAGCAAGAGTTTTCGATGGGTGGGCACAAGAAAGTATTGCTGTTTTTTTACTGTAACTACTAGTATTTCTTTATGTATTAAATGGTTTGGAAGTATATATTATCGCATCTTCTCTCCTTTTTTCTTGAATTCACAAAGATTATTCATCAATCATTTATTACAACAAAATACCATCAAACCGTTAATAGAAAAAAAAAACGTTAATAGAATTACATGTATGTAACTTAACCATAACCTGGATCTTACAATACTATCGGATCGAAACAGTTGACCAGAATGACCAGTACTTTTAACCACACAAAAGTTCCTGTCAACGACGTGGGAGCATCTGTAAAAAATTGGGGTTACTGCTAAAATGTCGTAAAATCGAAAATTTTACATTTTATAGAAAGATCGTACAACAGACAACCCTACTACTTTGTGCATGTAACACTAGCGCAGAGTAGTATTAATTGGACCGAGTTTTAGAATGTAAACGTACGCGAACATCAATAAAATGAAATAAGCGTCAATGAAGTTTCGTTTCTGTTCAACATTAGGTGCAAATGCATAAAAAACGCAGCTCAACTGTCTACGCATATACATATGTACAGGTCGGGCACAGAGAGCTTTGCGCCAGGTTAGAAGTGAGGTTGCCGCGCCGTATGTATGCAGTTGAATCGGTGCGGGCTACCTCAGCGAATCAAATCATTGATTTATTGCGACAGTTTCTCATTAACCTTTCGTTAGTCATAATTATAGAGGTATGTATGTAAGTATGACTAACGTACGCAAGGAAAAAAAAACGACCGTTGGCTAATAAAGTTACTAAATTTATCAGTGAATTCCTGTATATGAACTATAATGGAACTAAAGTATTGTGTAGAGTTTGCAAAATAGCTACAGCTATTAAGGAGAGCGAGAAAGGATTTCTAGATATTTTTGTTGAAACAGATTTAAAAAGTATTGGCAACAATTGTAGACGATTACCAAACGCTATAGAAGAATTGCAAAATACTGGCTTGTCGTTAGTAGAATCAGTGCATGTGGACGAAGTTAATACATTACTACACGGTATAAACGACGCAAAAAACGGTCGCATTATAGTTCGACAGTGTTAACAAAAAATTCCGGTTATACGAAATTAAGACAAATGTGTTGGACGGTCTTCACAGCGAACAACCTTCACCGAAATAAATGTGGAAATAACCCTGATGGTGCAAGTTTTTCAACAATCCTATCCACACTGTTAAGAAGTTACGCTTATTTACTATATTATTATTTATTGCTACAGTATTAAGTACAACAGATTCTTGAAGGAACTACTTTGTTTACTTTTTACGGCTATAAATTACGTGCGCAACAAATGCCGTTTTCAAACAAAAAGAAACTAGTAATGACAATGAAAATACTTCAACGTGAGCATATATTCGCTTTATTAATGAAACTTTTTTATTGCGTCAGCTTTTATTTTTTACACTGGGGTATTAATTTCAAAATATCACTCCTGTCGGCTGTGAGTTACATATACATAGGTACACTATTTATAATCCGTGGCCCATGCGTCTGATCCGATTCTGTTGGGACGACCGATTGTGCCCGGATTATTGATTAGTGAGAGTAATTGTTTTTTGCTTCCGGTTTTTTTATTTATTTTTTACTTTTGTAATAATAACAACAACCACAAAACACATACAATATACAGTCAATACAAAAGTAAGAAAAAACGTAGGCAAAAAGCAATTTTTCTCACTAATAAAGTCTCTAATTGATCGCAATTCCGAACAAAATTTGCAAAGGATCAAGAAAAGCAATGCTTTCTTGCCTTGATTTATATTTTAAATCCATCATCTATCAAATCTCTTTTGTCTCTCATTTTGGGGCCTCAACGCTATAAGAGTAATTTATGTGAAATGTCACTCTATCGATTTGTGGAAAAATATACAGGATGTCTAATAAAAATTTATTTTTTATTACACCATCTTATTGGGCGGAATAAACTACATATTTTTTGTGTTCCGACTATCTCAATAGCTGCTCTAATAATTAAGTTATTACTTAGAGTTGCTCAATTTGCGGCAACAGCCAGTAGCGAGCGCATAAAAGTTTACGCCAAATAAATGGTTAGAAATAAAATATAATACGTACTCAAACACTTACCGTCTTAAGAGTCTTCCGTGAAATCACAAAGTGAATAATGTCTGTTAAATATCTGCAACATTAGATATGTTTCCACAGTTGTTTCGGCAAACCGAGCGCGGCGTGAGGAAAACGTGTGTCTATATGCAGAAAACGAACGTTCTACATCTAGTGACGTTATATTTGCGTAATTAGAATAATCTTTAGAACAACTTAACGGTTCTGTTGACGCACCTTCACAAATTTGTCTTAATATGCCAAAATCAGAACCTTTCTCTAAAACACTTTCAAACCTTTCTAGAACACAAACATTCTTCTACCGCGCATAGCTGTGCGTGAACATTTTGCACTATTTGCAGAGATTCCACTAACGATACTGAACGATTTTGTAATTTTTCTATTGCCTCCACTAGTCCGAAGTAACTGTTCTGAATAGTTTTTAAATCCGTTTTAACCTGACTATCTTGAAATTTCGACTGGCTTTCCTTGATATCCGCAGCTTCCTTTGGATCGAATTGTAAAACCACGTTCTTAATATTCTCAAAATATTTATGATAATAAAACGCTGCCTGTAACCATGTTCCCCAAGGTGTAAGAATAGGTTCTGGTGGCTCAGGCATGCGGGGGCACAGTCTGTGAAATTTGCGAATACGTTTTGGGGATTTGACAAACACTGCTTTTGTATGCGCTATTAAAGCATCTACCTCAGGATAACATTTTCTAATACTATCTGCCACATGACTGAAAGCATGAATTTTACACGTAATATGTAACAAGTTAGCACAATGTTTTTTAAGAGACCGGCCTACAAAAAGCATGTTTGCGGCACCATCACTCATAAACATCAACAGTTGGTTTGTTGAAAGTTCAAGCTTTTCCAATTTATTAAACACTAACTTTGAAATTATTTCGGCAGTACATTGTTGTACTCGTCTGGAAGCTAATAGAATTGAAGGTGACGATTGATGTGGTTGCATTGTACGTACCATTACATTAACCACAAGATTTTTTTTACGATCTGTTGTTTCCTCCACACATAACCACAGTTTTTTATCTTTCAGCTCCGATTTAATTCTGTTTTAAACATGTTCACGAGCAGATGGCACAATTCTTTGTAACGATGCCCGAGTTGGTAATTTGCAGTCCGAATATTTATTCCAAAAGAAGACATATGCTTCCTTGTCTAATCAATTAAACGATAGATTACATGCAATAAAGGTAACACATAAATTAAATTTAAATTTGTCATAGTGTCGTGTGCAATTTTTTTTTTGAAGAATGCTGTTTACTATTTACGTGACGTGGACCAACACATTAAAGGGATATTACAAACTACACGTTGAATTTTAACGCCATCATAATTTAGGTCAGGCATTTCTGCTATAAATTCTGTAACTGTGTCCAACATTGGTCGTTTTCGCGACGTAGGCAACATTTTTAAAACAAACGTAGAACTACGAAATAGTATTTACGGCAGCGTACATGTATACACAACAGATCTGGTTGAGACTCGCAGTTACACTAATGGTTGTATCGAACCTCCGCCACTGCCCGTTGGCGCTCGTGAGCTACTCTAGTTGTTACAGTTTTGATCGTCAAATATAGATTTCACCGTATCTCTTTTGTTTTTCATTTTAGACTATAGTACTGTGAGGATATTTTACGCAGAATTGCATTTCCTATCGAATAGTTGAAAAATATAGAAGGTGTAAACAAAATGTAAACAATTCAAGTTAGCGCTGAAACGCGATGTGCAATTGTTTCTTTCTCAATACCATTGTGACCAGCGAAAAAATCACTACATCTTTGCTAATTTAACCAATATTGTAGCTACAATAATAACAAAGTTGTATCTAATTAAAGATACCCTTATCCATACATGTACCCACTCTCTATAATATTTTCTATAAACTAAAGACAGTATCCGGAAAATTTTTCACTAGATTGACAACAAAAACTGACTCCATGTTGAAAAGAAATTCGTACATACATATATTGAAACAATTTTACGAAGATTTCGACTTAGATTTGCAAGTAAAATCTTGCAATTACATCCAACTAGACATATTTCGGTTATATCTTCGTACAGTAAGCGATGCTAGTCACCTAAAATGTGGGCCTCTCTACTTACGAATTATTACAAGCTCTTGTACATACATCATATAGATCAATAAACAAATAGGTAAATATAAAAAGCATTAACTAGGGTCATAAGCCCAGAATGAATTTTTTTGTTGTAACAAGAG
This sequence comes from Dynastes maya, assembly GCA_029619315.2. Classification (NCBI taxonomy): domain Eukaryota; kingdom Metazoa; phylum Arthropoda; class Insecta; order Coleoptera; family Scarabaeidae; genus Dynastes; species Dynastes maya. Next base: position 32,617,377 of record JAROYE020000003.1, read on the forward strand.
CGCGCATTGCAAAACACTCTACGGATAGGAACGAAGAAAAGGAACTAAAATTGTCTCGTGTAAAATACAAAGAACTTTATCAGAGCGTTTCTCTGATAATCTCTTATCCGACCAAAGTTATACAAACTTATTTTTCTAAAGTTCCGTGAGAGCAGTGTTCAATGCACTTAAACACTTCTAGAACTTTTTCGATCTTTATGTTGGTCCAGTTTTACCATCTCAAACACACCAACTGGTGTTATACACAGTCTCGAGTATTTAATCTTAAAAATACGTTTTACGAAAGTGTATTTGAGTATTTTTGTATGCGAACTTAAGGATGGACTGATCAGGATCAATTCGCTTTAAAATGCGCAATTTACAATATGTACTAATTTGTTGACTATCGCAATTCCTAACTTCAACTATATAGATCTTTATTAACAAATCAATGTAGTAAGTTATCAATTTTAGGAAGATAATTAATTAAATTCAATTTAAAAACGATAATACAACAATACAATGAAACAGTTCACTAACAACAATACAAAACAATACAAAACAACAGAATTCTATTTTTTCTATCATTCCGCTTAATATTTAGTAATGCTTGTTATGTGATAGTTCCAGCAAATGCTGTAGTTAGAGACTGTCGTTGAGCAATTTTGTACATATTAAGGTAATGGTTATGTGACATAGCAATTTCGCAATATTGAAGTTAAATTGGTAGTATTGAATTTACGGAACATTCTCTCACAATTGTGTTATTTTCCTTTCTTTTCGCGTGGATTGCATACTAACAAACATCCGATATTTATCCATATGGACGCTGTACAACGGCGAACACATACACAAACGAAAGACGAGTACACATATGATGGCATCTGGTTTCTATTTACATTTGGATTCCGCTCGCGGAGGAGGGTGGTCTTTGAAAGCGAACTCTTGAGCATGAAAGCCGCCTGTCATTTCAAAGCTACATCGGACATCAGTTACGATATCTGTTGTTTATTTTCTCTGTTAGTAGCGGATCGGTTGAGGACATTTCCTGGTTTTGTATTCGAAGTGCAAAATTTATGACAAGCATACCAACTTTCGTTGAAATGGCGATATCTAAGTGGGTTCTTCTAACATTTTAAACTAAATTGGTAGTAGTTACGCTGTTGTATGGATAATAATGTTAATATTATTATTATTATAAACGGGCCATGGCACAGATGTCTTTAATCACTGCGACCTTAATAGATCTATTGTAACAAAATGCTCTTATGTGTAGTCTGGGCAAACAGCGGTGACAGTCAATGTAGTAGATATGTGGTGCGGAGTTGGCGATTGTTTATTTCACGCGTTCACAGCGTCAGTACTAAATCGATGCTGTATGCGAGTAGTTCTGTGTATATGTAGGCTGTCGTAACTTATTTCGTAATTGTGCTGTATGTTTGCTTTAAAAATGTCGCAGTTAGGTACGTCGCGAAATCGACCAATGGCAGACAGAGTTAAAAACTTTATAGTGGACATGCCGGACTTAATTTTTGATGGCACTAAATTTCAATGTCTAATTCGTAAAATCCCTTTAATGTGTTGGTCCAGGAGCCATTGTCAACATCACATCGAAATCAAACAGCATTCTTCTGCAAAAAGTGGCATACGAGACCAAGAAAAATTTACATTTGATTTATGTGTTACTCTTATTTTATGTAATCTATCGTTTCGTTTACTAGAGAAAAAAGCATTTGTCTCCTTCTGGAATAAATATGCGGACTGTAAATTACCTAGTCGGACATCGATACGAAATGTAGTGCCATTTGCTCGTGAACGTATAGAAAAAAGAATTAAAACGGAATTGAAAGATAAAAAACTGTGGTTGTGTGTGGACAAAACAACAGATCGTCAAAAACATTCTGTGGTTAATGTAATGGTACGTACAATGGAACCACATAAATCGTCACCTTTAATTCTATTAGCCTCCAGACGAATACAACAATGTACTGCCGAAGTAATTTCAAAGTTAGTGTTAAATACATTGGAAAGGTTTGAACGCAAATATGTTTTCTGCAGGCCGGTCTCTTAAAAAACATTGTGCTAACTTGTTACATATTACGTGTAAAATTCATGCTTTCAGTCATGTGGCAGATAGTATTAAAAAATGTTATCCTGAGGTAGACGCTTTAATAGCGCATACAAAAGCAGTGTTTGTCAAATCCCTAAAACGTATTCGCAAATTTGACAGACTGTGTCCCCGTACGCCTGAGCCACCAGAACCTATTCTTACACGTTGGGGAACATGGTTACAGGCCGCGTTTTATTATCATAAATATTTTGAGAATATTAAGAACGTGGTTTTACAATTCGATCCAAGAGAAGCTGCGGCTGTCAAGGAGAGCCAGTCGAAATTTCAAGATAGTCAGGTTAAACGGATTTAAAAACTATTCAGAACAAGTACTTCGGACTAGTGGAGGCAATAGAAAAATTACAAAATCCTTCGGTGTCGTTAGTGGAATCTCTGCAAATATTGCAACATGTTCACGCACAGCTATGGGCCGTAGAAGACGCAAAAAATGTTTGTTCTAGAAAGGTTTGAAAGGGTTTTAGAGTGTGAAGGTGCGTCAACAGAACCGTTTAGTTGTTCCAAAGATTATTTTAATTACGCAGATATAACGTCACTGGATGTAAAACGTTCGTTTTCTGCATATAAACAAACTTTTTCTTCACGCCGCACTTGGTTTGCCAAAACAACTGTGGAAACATATCAAATGTTGCAGATATTTTACAGACATTATTCACTTTGTGATTTCACGGAAGACTCTTAAAACGGTAAGTGTTTGAGCACGTATAATATTTTATTTCTGACCATTTATTTTATTTTATGCGCCCGCCACTGGCTGTTGGCGCAAATTGAGCAACTCTACTTATAAGAAACAATATTCTATGCTAGTCAAAAAGTGAATGCAATTACTTTTGGAGACTATCTAGCTTGTAAAAAATCTTATACGCATCTTACATATGACAAAACTTCGAATTCAGTTCCATTAAACTGGTGTATGTATGTACCTGTTAACATGAAAGTTGTTAATCAAAATACAATCTTTAAGTGCTGCTTACATATACATATTATTTCCGGGTTACCCCATCTCGATTAAGATGTAGCAATTAGAAAGGAAAGGTTTTTAGCGAACCCAAAATTCTATCTATATAACTGTACTTACATCCACTGTATGTTAGTTTAAATTCAATTAAACAATATAGGACGAACGTAAACATAATACAATTAGTTCTCGGAATAGTACGTAGTTCTTACTACTGGCAGAGTCGGAATGGTGAAGGGTTGCTATATGCTCGTGTACTTCGTGTCATGCTAACTACGAGAAGAATGTGTAGTCAATATGCATTGTTATAAGTTATAATTAACTTTAGCTTTCCCCTTTGTGTAAGAATCTGTAACATGTTCTGATGAATTTCCTCGCACTGATGTAAATGGGGAAGCAGCGTAGGGGCTGAGACCCGAAAACAATGACCTACTGACATTATACGAACCCTTTTGTATGTAAAATATTACCGAAATGAAAAGTTACTTTGTGTGCTTCTCCTATATCAGTTTGTCATTTCTTCTTACACGATGTGGCCTTTGAAATCAATAAGATGCTATCTCCGGCCATAAATTTCATTGTAATGAAAAGTATTTCTGGAAATGTTTACCGGTGGATATAAAATTATTCAGAAATTTAGTAATATAAAATTTGATTCAAATAGGGAGCGTACAATATTTTAATTTAATTCTTGACGACTGGCAGTCGCACGAGGGTAGTCTGGAAAGTTTCCAGACTACCCAGAAACAAGTATTTTTTACCAAATTCAGTTTTATTTCTCAACATAGTCTCCTTGTAAATCTATACACTTTTCACAGTCATGCTCCCATCCCTTTAATCAGTCCAAATAGTAATTGGCATCTTGTTCTGCAAAATAGGCGTTTAGGAATGTGATGGTCTCCTCATTCGATGAAAATCTCTGTCCTCCGACCGAAAGTCGCTGGGGCTAGATGTGGTGAATTGGGAAATTTATAGACTTTCGGTGATAGGGTGCTACGTGGGGCTTAGGTTTGCCTTAAGTAGAGTGGTATTAGCATACCACTTGATAGCCGTTCCCTATCAAATTTTAAAAAGTTCGGTTATCATTAGTTTGGGCAGCGGCGGTAACAGTCAGTGTAGTAGATATGTGGTGCGGAGTCGGCGATTATTTATTTCACGCGTTCACAGCGTCAGTACTAAATCGATGCTGTATGCGAATAGTTCTGCGTATATGTAGGCTGTCCTAACTTATTTCGTAATTGTACGCTTATGTTTCCTTTAAAAATGTCGCAGTTAGGTACGCCGCGAAAACGACCAATAGCAGACACAGTTAAAAACTTTATAGTGCATATGTCGGACTTAATTTTTGATGGCGCAAAAATTCAATGTCTAGTTTGTAAAATCCCTTTAATGTGTTGGTCCAGAAGCCATTGTCAACGTCACATCGAAAGCAAACAGCATTCTTCTGCAAAAAGTGGCATACGAGACCAAGAAAAATTTACATTTGATTTATGTGTTACTCCTATTTTATGTAATCTATCGTTTCGTTTTATGTAATCCATCGTTTCGTTTACTAGACAAAGAAGCACTTGTCTCCTTCTGGAATAAATATGCGGACTGTAAATTACCTAGTCGGACATCGATACGAAATGTAGTGCCATTTGCTCGTGAACATATAGAAAAAAGAAAGAAAACGGAATTGAAAGATAAAAAACTGTGGTTGTGTGTGGACGAAACTACAGATTGTCAAAAACATTCCATGGTTAATGTAATGGTACCTACAATGGAACCACATCGACCGTCATCCGCCTTCTTATTTGCTTCCAAAAGAGTTATAAATTGTACCGCCGATGAGATTTTAAAGGTGGTGTTGGACTCATTGAACAAATTTGAAGTTTCAACTAAGCAACTTTTGATGTTTATGAGTGATGGTGCCGCAAACATGCGTTCTTTGGGCCGATCTCTTAAAGAACACAGTGGTAACTTCTTACATGTAACGTGTAAAATCCATACCCTAAATCTTGCGGCACAAACGATTCCTACATGTTTTCCACTAGTAAATGCATTGATTGCTAGTACAAAGGCAGTGTTTCTAAAGTCCCCGAAACGTACCCGACTATTTCACAAACTGTGTCCTGATTTACCTGAACCACCACAGCCGATTGTTACACGTTGGGGAACATGGTTGCAGGCTGCGTTTTAATACAACAAATATTTTGATCAAATAAAGAAGGTAGTTTTAACATTCAATCCGACAGAAGCTGCAGCAATCAATAAAAGCCAGGAAATATTTCAAGATAGTCAGGTTAAAAAAAAATTACAAACTATTCACAACAATTACTTCGCATTAGCAGAGGGAATAGAAAAATTACAAAATGTTTCGATGTCGCTAGTGGATTTTGTTCAAATTGTGAAATGATGTTCACGCACAGTTATGCGCTATAGAAGGCGAAACAAATTGGTGTGTAATACGAAAATTTGAAAGTGTTTTAGAGAAAGACTCCGATTTTCTTATATTAAGATAAATTTGTGAAGGTGCGTGTGAAGATGCATTAAGTTGTTTCAAAGATTATTTTAAATATGCAAATATAACATCTTTAGACGTCGAACAGTCGTTTTCGGCATTAGAAAACATTTATTCCGCACGTCGTACTCACTTGACTGAAATAGCTGCAGAAACATATCTACTAATTCAAATATTTAACAGATGTTACCCAGTTTGTGATTTCACGGAAGACTTTTAAAACGGTAAGTGTTTCTGCACGTTTTCTAATTTATTCCTTACCTTCTATTTTATGTGTAAACTTGTATGCCCTCGCCACGCCTCTGGCTGTTGCCGCATATTTGCCTAGGTTAGTTATCACCTAGTAAAATAATATAATACTGGATTTCAAATTGTTTTTTTATATTTTATACCTCTTTCATATGACAATACTCCGATGAAAGTAATGTTGTGATTAAAAGGTACTAAACGATGGCACCTCGTTATTTCTATCGATTATACATAATCAACGCAGTCAATAACTCGCTATCAACAATAATATAGGAATGTGCAGCCTTTTAATTACAGCTGGATTAGCCTCTCACCTCTATGCACTTGTTTGTAGTGCTTGCAAGTGTTATAACATGTGTAGCAAAGTTACCCGTACTTGTCGACAAGCAATTTTTTATAAAATCACTGCCCCAGCACAAACATATTTCCTGCCTAAAATTAGATTTTCCGCCGGTGGAAAGGAAGTATTGAATTTATTTGTCCTGCTGGGAATATCTCTGACCGAGTTGTCTCACTTTAGCGAGTGTATGCGGTTATTATTCTGTAGCCTGCTATACGTATGTATGTACTCGTACATACGTAGGTACGAGTATATCTACGACTTAAAATTCGTTCTAACGCACTTTTAATCCAAACTACCTTTTCACTCTTACGGTAAACAATATACGTTGTTCTAGCATTTTCATAGACTAAAGGGTGTGCATAGCATGTTAATGCATGTGTGAATAAAAGATATTTATGATTATGTTACGGTTCTGTAATTACAATTGACGTAATACAAAAATACAGTTGTAAAATCTTTCTGTTTTGTTTTTGCGTTCGCTTTTGTGAGAGCTTTTTTTTGTTTATTCTGTATTATTTGTGATTTTCTTACAATTATTACGTCGATTTGATTTTTAAGTACCTATCTTCCATCTCAAATTTTATTTCGGCAATTCCTACTCATTTCAAATACCGTGCACACAAAAAATTGGTAATTTTATAGCCTTTATCACCTTGTTAGTAAGCTTTATTGTAATGTTAATAAGCCTTACTAGAAATATAACCTTTTCATATCTGCTACGTTCTTTTTAATATTCTTTAAACACGGGAAATTATAAAAAAGAATTAATGTTTTGAAATTAATTAATTAACTATGCGGTCTGAAGGTCCAGGAGTGTCCTAAACACACTCTTTCGACAATTTAGATTAAACCAGATATCAATTAATGACATTTTACGAGTATTAAAACTGGAAAAGAGAAACTAACCTGGAGTTATGACGATCAAATACAAGCTGCATGTTTACGTGTTTCCAGTAGAAAGGAAACCTGCTTATTCCTTAACCACCAAACATGACCTTTAGCTCGTATTTGTGGTACAATTTAAACGTTAAACACCTAGAAGATGGGAACGCAGTCAAGCCGTTACCACCGAAACTAGAAGGCCTCAGCGCTCTTCGATGACGTCATGCTGGGTTGTTGATGTATCGCCATGCACGATATTAGCCTAAGCGGTAAAGGAATCGTTTTTTTGCATTTTTTTTTGAGTTTTGAAGGGCTTCCGGTTTAAAGAGGATGCCAGTCGTCAATTGAGCCCTTCTTCGCATCCCATTCGATTTTATTTTGGAAAAACGAAGTTTCAAAGCAAAAACCAAACACGTAACCGAGCACCGTTTCCGTGAAAGATGTATTTGTGGTTGATATTTAATCGACTAATTATTATTATTTGTAATTGTACATGTATTTGGACGAAACTAAGGTTAAAATGATACAATATTTGCAATTTTATTCGAAATTTTGTTTAATTTCACGAGAAAATTTACAGACATGCTATTTAACCAGAACCTTTAATTTCCTGTTATGAGGTATTTTACCTAATCTATCTTTCCCATTATGTGGTGTTTTACCTAATCTATCATTACTTTCCCTACAATCGTTTTTAAGTAGGGTATTTGTAGAATAAGTTATTATAATTGTTGCAATACGTTCACTGCTGTGAATGACATTTACACATATCAGTATCCAAAATGGCTACGTTCGGTGGTATAATTTAAAATATATTGTTTTAAAACAGAACGTTTAACACATTTAAAAACATCTCCTCATATTCAAAAATAATTTTGTCAAATATAACGTAAGAATATAACACTATTTGAAGAATAAAATCTTCACATTTTTTGTCAAATACAACGGACAGTTAGGGAATAGTATTTTTTTTGAGCCTAGGATTTTTTAAACTTATAGTTATAGTTTCCCCGGTCCTTCAATCTGTAGCTGTTGAAATATCTTCTTTTACAAAGTGTAACTCAACAAACAAAACATAATAACAAATAGCCGACCGCCATGTGAGGTTCAGTTACCTTGCTTTTATCGTTTCAGAAAAAGTTGTATCACTTATACAACACTAGAAAAACATTACAGGTATCACCAACAAAGTACGGAAATATCACTACACAGTATTTTTTTAATAAAACCAATATAATTTGGATAAATCAATTCAAAATGCAAGAAACGATCTGAACGTGTGAATGATCGACGACTTACTTCAAAATACGTCACAGCCTGTCAACGTCAAAGCTGTTTAGCCTTGTATTTTCGGTAGTAACGGTCAAACACGTATTACCTGGATGAATATCTTGACAGAAATTAATTAGCGCCTCTCAAACCCATTATTTTAATCGAGATAGCGGCAGCTAATTTGCATAGTTTTACTCTTTGAAATATAATTGATGATAAATTTCCAAAGGGTATTCTTATTTTTAAAAGTAGCAAAATATATGCCATGCAGGAACGCAACTTAGAGGCTCAATCTATGCTACTCTATAACATATAGCACCACCTGTACAATAATAAAATTTACTGACGAATAAGACAATGAGTTGATGAATGATATTTGATTTTCGAATTTACACTAAAGAATTTACTGAATTTATGCTCACTTTTTGTAGGAAAATATTCCATTAAAATTGATGATTTAAGATATTGCCCCATGTTCCTCGTTGAGATCTATCTAGGAAGAACAAGGTAGGCAGCTGCGTGAATCCACTTCTGACTTGTCGAGGACCCTCAGGATGGGCCCCCACTTAGACGTCAAGTGGTGCGGGTGACCGATAAGATTTTTGGCGATGAACAACAAGGACGCTGATAATTGAAGTCAACATGCAGGGGAAAGAGATTAATGCCTGCTCCCAACAACTAACCTAAATGTGATAGCAACAAGGTAGGTACCTCCACAGCGTTTTGTTGGCATACGCGTGGCTAACTCTGGAGAAAGAAGGAAGACCTCATACCTCACAGGATTTTTGTTTGAGAATGCAGTCAATCAACACAGTTACATTGGCGAAACTCAACACTCTTCGTGACTGGACTATATTTTCCACAATTCTCTTGCAACTCGAAAGAGCTAGATAATCAAATATGGGTGCATTGGCAAGCCATTAGCGAACGCTTTAACTAAGAAAAAATATTTATTTTATTGTGGAATAGGCTAGTAGTTGCAGGTGTTCTGTTATATTTCCTTAAACAACTGTTAACGACACTAAAATTGCAAGAAATAATGCTATTTCATTCCTCTTTTAAGTTTGAATTATAAGCGAGGAAGTTATAACTGGTCATTTTCTTCACTAGGTAGGCATTTTAGTTTATCGTGGATTTTAATTGAAGGTTAACCAATCTGCCGATGTGTACTCGAAGATCGAGCATAAGCTGGCGTGACTTAGGTCGCGTGTATGCGTGGATTAACAGCCAGTCCCAACGGTAAGAAAAAAATCAGCGGCTCTACGACCTAACCACCTTACTATGCCCTTCTGGGTTCCATGCTCGCTAGAATCGATCATCAAACGTCACGAAACGCATTTGATTACCCACACTCTGATCGTATCATACAAGAATTAATCGTATAAATGCGAGATAAAAATTTTCCTCGAGTTTCTACAATTTTGAGGAGGAGGAGAGCTCTAACAAGCGGTATAGGGCGATGGAGGGGTTGTCATCGCATTTTCCGTACCCCCTCCTACATCGCTTCCGCTCAGCGCTTGGGCGTTTTCGCTTTTTATAATAATTTTCCGAGAAGGTTAATGTGAAACACACCGACAGGAGTTATCTACCCACGAGGAATTTTTCCCTAATGGAATACGACAATGAATATAAAACAGCTGGTATAAATCTCCTTTTCTCGGAGATACGGGACAGACGAAGCGTCTAAAGGCGAAAGAGAAAATGGAAGATCCGTTGCCGCGGTGGTGGTGCTTAACTGATGCCCGATATGACCTCAAACGGAAGGTTTTGTTGTTAGAACGTTTATTACTTGATTCACCGTGGGTGAATATACGGAAGGATCTACGAAATGCTGGATTTAAAGAATGCAACAACGCTAGTGTGCTTTTTGTACAATGCTAAATTTGATGGTGTCCTGAATTATTTATGGGACTCATGAATGCTTTATAAAATCATTTACTACCTTATATAAGATTTTATGAGTAATATTTCCGACATTCTCTTCTTAATTTTCAATGAGGAATAAATGCAAAAACAAAAGTAGGTCTTAAGGCTCTGCTCACTAACGTAATGGATTCTTCTCATTTTCAAAATGGAATTTTTCATTTAATTTTAATTGACGTGACGCAGTAACCCGAAATCAAGCGGAATGTACAAAATATACCTTAATAGTGATGCGTTTGCCTACGAGAGAGAATAAAATATTTCTAAGGCTATTTATTTAATTTTGAACGAGAAAAAGGTACATCATACGATTCAGCGCCACACGTTCATAAAATCTCTTACGTACCAAAATGCTAAACATGCTAAAAGGTTGGTGATGGTTCAGGGTGACGAAAGGATTTGGGATTCCAAGCTATTTCAGCTAGCTGAGTGCCAAAGTTGCCGAGGGAAAATCAAATAGCTACAAGAGCCATCTTGAATGCTAATAAATAAAAGAAGGGAGGAGACAAGAATAGATAGTTCCATTTCTCTAGGCACAGCCGTCCCCCAAAGGCTTGTTCATAATTGATCTGTCCTCGTATAATAAAACACAAGTTAGCAACAAATACATGAAGATACCCAGTAAAGTGTTTTCCCTGCTGTTGAAAATGAAACACTAAAGGAATAGTAAAGCTGCTTAGACATAATCCACATCAGTAATATGATCTTTTACGTGTGGTGAGTAGTATGGAAAGTTGTCTGCAAAGTTAATGTGAAGGATGGTGACAGAGCGCGTCCTAAATGATGCAAGAAATTAACTGGTTTAAAATTGAATATATTACGATTTTCTCTGCTTCCATCTCTATAATTAGATGCAATTTTTTAATCAGTATGTTATTAATATCCAAATATTAATGCTAATATAGCTCATGGTATTAGTGGAATCATTCCCGGCAAAAAACAAAGCGCGAAAAGGGAAAGCGTTACCCCACGCACATGTTTCTGTCTACCCGGCGTCATCCGCGTGGCTCCGAACATGGTCCCTTCCTCGCCATTGTTTTTCACCTCTCGGGTTTATGTCATTACTCTCCACAAACAACACCAAAATATATCTCTGTAGAACAGCGACAGAAACCCGGAATACAGATGGCCACCACCTACCGAGCACCTGGTCTGCTTAACGCAAGATAGCCTAGCGCCTAAGCGCTGCGGTGTCTGCACATGTAAATGATTCCTCAGGCTTACCATGATTTTATGTCTGTTAAAAATATACATGAAAAAATGCCTATGAGCTATATTGGCATTAATTCTTGGTTATTGTTGCTAGGCATTTTTTCATGTGTTCATGTTCTCAATATGAATAAATTCTGTTCGCATCTAAAAAGCATGTGCTGCCCTTCTGGAAATTTCTTGCATTATTGGCTGGGTTCATCAGAAGCAATAACTTGCTAACGGTTGGCAACAATTCTGATGAACGATCGTCTAGATTGCCAGCGTGATGCAATCCTGTATAGCTAGCGGTCGCCATATTTGCAAGCGTAGAAAATTTGTGCTTATTGCTGTCAATCATATTTTCGTTTGAAGGCATTTGAAAATTATGACAGGTATTTATTTAAAAAAACCTCAGCTGACAAGTACCTAAAGCAAATTGCAATTATACCAATCTTCAACTAATGGCAATCCTTATCATAAACACACATATTCTGATGAACGCGGCCATTGTCATGTTACATCAGATATACGAGGGTAAGTCAAATATTATCTACACTTTCGCCAAAACAAGCTTTGAAGGTTATCGTAGTGGCGGCCGCTTGCGCATGCGTTGAGTTGGCGCCTCTGTGGTCATGTGTGCGGAATTTAATCACGATCGCGTCATTTGTCTGCTAGCTACAACAGCATAAGCATGTCAACTCCGCTATTAGTTTGCACCAAAGAGGAACAACGAGCAGTGATCCGATTTTTATGGTCAGAGGGTGTGAAAGATGCTGAAATTAACCGGAGACTTTTGTCACAATACGGGGACAGTGCTTTATCTCGCAAAAGCATTTTTTTGTGGATCGAAATGTTTCAAAGTGGCCGCACGAGCGTAACATAAAGAGAGGGAGCTGGGCGGCCGTCAACCTCGACCACCGACGACAACATTCAGCAAGCTCGAGAGATGATTACAGCAAATAGGCGAGTTACCATAGGTGAGGTTACATTTTCTTTAAACACCAGTCACGGTTCTGCCTATCAAATTATCCACGATGAACTTAAATTTCGTAAAGAGTGTGCGCGATGGGTAGTTATTACTAACGCTGGCCACGAGCGGTACCGCGCATCGGCGTAGAATCAGTTCGGACCGAGAGGAACGGTAGTATTACTTCGTCTGCGGAGCAGTACGGACATTTTCGCTGCCGGTCATTTGCGCAATTGTTTATCTGTCCTAGAAAAATTATGATTTTGTCAGCAAAACGACCGCGGTCGGACAAACTTCGAAAATTTATTGCAGAAATTCCAGACTTAATATATGAAGGTGCTAAAATTAAATGTGTAATCTGTAAAATCCCGTTAATGTGTTGGTCCAGACAACATTGTCTACGACACGTAAATAGTGAAAAGCATGTCTCAAAAAGAAATTGCGCACGAGACAATGAAAAATTTATATTTAATTTATGCGTTACGTTTATCGCATGTAATATATCGTTTAATTTACTACACAAGGAACCATTTTATCTGCTTTTGGAATAACTATTCGGAGTGCAAATTACCAAGCCGAACACCGTTACGAAGAATTGTGCCATCTGCGCGCGAACATATTGAACAAAAAATAAAATCGGAGCTGAAAGATCAAAAATTGTGGTTATGTGTCGACGAAACAACAGATCGGAAGAAACATTCTGTTCTTAATGTAATGGCACGCAAATTGGAACCTCATCAATCGGCACCTTCAATTCTATTAGTCTCCAAACGAATACAATAGTGTACTGCCGAAGTAATTTCAAAGTTAGTGTTAAATACATTGGACAAGTTTGAACTTTCAACAAACCAACTCTTGATGTTAGTGAGTGATGGTGCTGCAAACATGCTTTCTGTAGGCCGGTCCCTTAAAAAGTATTCTGCTAATTTGTTACACATTACGTGTAAAATTCATGCTCTCAATCTTGTGGCGGATAGTATCAGAAAATGTTATCCTGAGGTAGACGCTTTAATAGCACATACCAAAGCAGTATTTGTCAAATCACCGAAACGTATTCGCGAATTTCGCAGACTGTGCCCCCGTATACCAGAGCCACCAGAACCTATTCTAACTCGTTGGGGAACATGGTTGCAGGCCGCGTTTTATTATCATAAATATTTTGACAATATTAAGACCGTGGTTTTACAATTCGATACAAAGGAAGCTGCCGCTATCCAGAAAAGCCAGTCGAAATTTCAAGATAGTCAGGTTAAAATGGATTTAAAAATCTGTCACGACAATTACTTCGGGCTAGCAGATGCAATAGAAAAATTACAAAATCCTGCGGTGCCGTTAGAAGAATCTCTACAAATAGTGCAACATGTTCACGCACAGCTATGCGCGATTGAAGACGCAAAAAATATTTCTGTTCTAGAAAAATTTGAAAGTGTTTTTGAGAAAAATTCTGATTTTGGCACATTAAGACACATTTGTGAAGGTGCGTCAACAGAATCGTTAAGTTATTTGAAAGATTATTTTACTTACGCAAATATTACGTCACTAGATGTAGAACGTTCGTTCTCTGCATATAAACGCATTTTTTCCTCATGCCGTATTAGTTTTGCCGAAACAACAGTTGAAACATATCTAATATTGCTGATATTTAACAGATATTATTCACTTTGTGATTTCACGGAGGACTCTTAAAATGGTAAGTGTTTGAGCACGTGTTATTTAATTTTTATTTAAAAGATGAGCGAAATTATTTGCGGCAGCAAACATCTCTATTAGCAGAATAGCTCTAGTGGAACGCGAGGCCTGGTCGACTCTACGCTACTGCGCGGTACCGCTCGTGGCCAGCTTTAGTTATTACCGCAGGTGGTGCAATAACAGCATTTAAGCCGTTCAAAGTTATATTCTTATAATTTGAAATAAACTATACGTAGATGGTCTCCTATGCGATTTTTGTTCACAGACCTGTGGTTTTTGAGTTACTGCAGTTGATTAACCGCGATATGTAGAGACTTGATATTTGGAGGTTTAGTTTAGTTTATTGTGCTTATAATGATTTTGCACTTGTCAAGCATGAGGCAAGCCTGCTAGCCAGAACTGCAGATACAGATATGCGCTAGTAGCCGTGTTTCTTAAACAGTGACAATTTGAGGTACCTTAGCTTCCGAATTCGGTGAGACTTCATATTGAAATCTATTCCGAATACAGTGCTTATGGCAATTGTCAAGTTTGAAGCAACTCTGGTAATCAGAACAGTGGATACAGTCCGTAAAAGCAAGGACATATGCGCTAGCAGTCTTGTTCCTTAAACAATGACAACTTAAGGAAATGATTGGAAAATGTTGTGCCTATTTAGTCAAATTAATGAATTTTTACTACTCACTGTAGTTCCTCAAGCGACAGTGTTGTACGATGTCCTCGGCGAAAGTCCTGCCCCCTTGTTGTATCCAAATCACGTTCAAAATGTATTTGTGTGCTTCAAATCTTGGTTATAATTTCGTAGTTTTCAAATTAAAGGATCCAAAAATGATTCAGTACACAATGTTCATACTTTATTGTTGATATGCTTTCATATTTATTTGTAGCCGTAATTCACTTCGGAGGATTTTAAAATTGTTTTAAAACTTATGTTACCCTATGTATTGTCATTTTCGAATATACACAAAATTTACCTTATGAATAGAATTAAAAAGCAACCTTTCTGATTCAAATTTCCACACCAAAGTGTATTACGTTTCCATGGTGATGCTGCATGTCGAATTTTTGAAGTACGACAGGTTGCAATGATTACCATGTATTTTAAATACAGTATGTGAGTAGTGGTTAATTTTGTTTTGCGCATTAAATGTCGTTTACCGGACTCTCTTTTTAATAAAAATGGGTGTTACACTCATGTATAAGGCACGGACAAAAAATTAATTTGGAGGAAAATAGAGAGAAGAGGCGACCAGCACTGTTTCGCCTCACAAAGTCGCAACCATTACAATTAAACATGAATACAATCTCAATTTTACATTAAGTAAATTGAATACATACACTCTTGAATAATAAGATCATTACTCATTACAATATATAGGCCCGATGTTGGCTGATACGAATTTTTTATATTCTCATTTTGCCGTTGTGTATTCGGCATGATATTGGGTAGAGTTTGATTTTCTGACACTAGTACATCTTAGTTAGACCGACAACATCCTTGTAGTATGCGTATGTTCAATACGTACGAGGCAATGTCCAGTGATGTTCGTAACACGTGATGTCGAACGTACGCTTGTTGCTGGCCATTTTGTTCGTGGTGCGTGTTATCCAACTATATCTTTGGTAGGTTCCTACTTAGACTATTACGTGTTATCTGCATTTTTACAGTTTTATTAGTAACTGATCCTAAGTTTTCAAAGCTATAATGTTTACTGTAGAAATGTATTGCAACTCGTTATTATCCTTTTGCCATATCTGTAGCCGACATTGGCCCAATTTATCAGTTATAGTTGGGAAATGCTCTCTTCTCTATTAGATATGTATGTATAGTGCGTTTCGTTAGAGAAAGGTATATTTACGTCATACTCTCTGGGGAGAGATTTGCGTTTCGGAGCTTCTGTGACTAAACAACAGAGATACTCTAACATCATTTACGAGCGTGTTGTTTCATCGCCATTATAATTGTATGTGGTGTTGAGGTTAGTGCCAGCATTTGTTGGTTTGATTCGTTTTTGAATAGTCATATTTCAATGACGTAATGTACCTTTCTCTAACGAAATGCACTATATGTTGCTATAAAATCATGATTCAATGTGATATTAGGAATCTCTTTAAATATAATCTTATTCCAATTAGGAAACTGGAAAAGGTATTTGAGTTAGGTTGAATCCTATTCTTGTTTCATAAAATCATCTTCTTAATTATGAATATAATCACGAAAGTGTAGCATAATGTTGATTTTTACAAAACAGAATTTCTTTTTTGGTTCACAATAACTTAGAATTGCAAAAGTTTACAGGCAATCGGCTGAATTACACACGTATACCAATTAAAAAAACAGTCTATTGATTGCGCTTAAGCGAGAAACATTTACAAATTAGATTGTTACGTAGTAATGAGATCATATTGTCACATCAATTAGCATAACAACGTATACATCGTTAGCTGAAGAATTTAATTTCTTTGCAGTAATGAATTTAAGCAATCAAGAGCGTAATTGCGAACATTTTAACTCGGTGGTGTAAAAATTACGCGGGATGAATTTAAATTGCAAGTGATAACGCATGTTGGCGTGAAAAGGGAAAGTAATTACAATGGTGAATAGGGAACAAAAAGAAACGTAAACTTTGGCACAAAGTAGAAAGTTAAATAGAAGTCTTAATTAATGAAGAAAATGACGCAGAAAATGCAAATGAAAAAAGTTTAATCTAACTTTTGAACGTGACCTAATATTTATGTTGCTGATCTTATCTCGCGCTTTTTTCTACCGCGTTTCGCAAATTTAAATTAATCTTAACCTCTGGTCTCTGTGCGGTTAGCGTTTGTACAGAATTTTTTATTTGGGTTTGGAGCAACCGTTTGTGTTAAATGATCTAAGTCTAAGTTAAAGGGTAGAAAAAGCAGCTAACTTTTAATAAGCGTTATAGTAGAGTTGGGCTTTTATCTTGTTTTAGCTCATCTTAAGGAACATCTCGATAGCTTGTTTAGCATAGCACGGAGTTACTCAACATTAAATAGAATCCTTACATTTTAAATTGAATATTAGGACTATAACGTTGTACACTTTTGAAGAAAGCTATTTGTGCGAGTAGAATACCATCTTATCGATTAGACGCATGGGATACGTATTTTTGTGTAGCTTTGGAAATACAAGCCGATGTGCAAATGACCAGTAATTTATTTAATAGATTACGTTCTGGCTAGTTACAATGAGTTAGCTTTTGCAAGAAAAAGGGGCATACACACACACGCGCAATAGTACTACACATTTACCCCTACAATTGTTTTATTGCAGATATTAAGCCTCCCCATTGCATTTACTCACTGATTATGTCATACAGTGTATATAAATAGTAAGGAGATTAAGCCAATCGTACGATTAGGAACAGTATAATTAATACTGCCAATTTTTTTAGAAATTCCTTATCAGAAATTATCTTAAACATCCATCGTTTCTTATCAACTACCTAAGTAGATCACAAACGTTTGACCAATATTGGCCCTATGTTGGAAATATATTGGTTGTATATCAGTGGTGGCTGGTGCACTGTGGCTGCGAGCTGCATTACAACGCTTCGATTTCCTCGTGTACTTCCGTTGCATGTCATGTACATTGTACTATGCAACGGAAATACACGAGGAAATTACAGCGTTGTAATTGAGGTCACCACCGCTGTGTATTATAATGAGCAGTGTTAGTGAAAAATATGTTTTATACCCCCACTAACTCACGTGATGCTAGACTAATTGCTGAGAGAGAGGACCGCTGCGCCGAGCTCGGAACGCGTGGCGTTATATCTGATCTGAATAGGTTAGTGTTGCTATTGTTAAGTGTCGCTTACAAATAATTTAGATTGGGTGTATTTATTGTTTTTTACTTTTCAAAGCGTTTTCAGTTTCATTTACTACATCTTTTTAAATAATATTTAGTGTAGTTCTCGCAGTTCGTCTTTTTTTAGAATTCCATTTCGGTTAGCTATTTTTTTTTTGATTGTACATATTTTTCTTTCGTATTCCCTTTGCGTTTTCGATTTATGTTTTGGCAATGTTTTTTTTTTTTGATTCTTCTACAAGTCATTTAAAAGGATGGATTGCAGAATTTGGAGATGACTTTGGAATTGTGGAAGGTACTATCATACATTGTAATATCTGCAATGTAAATATCAAATGCGACAGAAAATCCTGTGTCACATGTGAATACAAAAAAAAATTTAAATTCGCAAAATCAACCGATCACAGGTGAATTCTATATGAAATTATGCGAAGCGTTTTGTTCGGCAAACGTTCCGTTAAATATGCTTGAAAACCCTGTTTTTAACAATTTTTTGGAGAAGTACACAAACAAGCATATTCCACGCGAATCTTCGTTGCATCAAACTTACGTTCCCAAATGTTATTCACGTATAATGAATACTATAAAAAGCAATGTTAGTAATAATTACATCTGGATATCGGCAGATGAAACCATTGATAGATTAGGACGTTGCATTGTAAATGTCGTTATCGGAATATTACATCCAACTATGCCATACAAACCGTATTTAATAAAATGTTGCGTAACAGACAAAATTAATAGTAACGTTGTGTCTTCTTTTATCGACGACAGTTTAAATACAATATTTGATAATGCTCAAAACAAATACAACAGGGTTCTTTTATTTGTAAGCGATGCAACCCCTTACATGGTAAAAACAGGGAAATTATTAAAAGAAAAATATAAAAATATGTTACATATTATCTGCATTTCTCATGCTTTGCATCGCATATGCGAATTTATTAGGGAAAAGTTTTCTGATGTGGACACTTTGATAAGCTGAATGAAGAAAATACTTTTAAAATCACCCGAAAAGAGTAGCCATATATAAAGAAATGTGTCCACATCTTCTTTTACCTCCTACACCTACCACTACACAATGGTACATGGTTAGAAACGGCTTCATTTTATACAAAAAAATATTGAAGATGTAAAAAAGGTCGTTTTTATTTTAAAAAACGATGCTCACAGTATTGTCGAGTAAACAAATTCTCGAAAATCCGAATTTATATATTATATATTTATAATTTATATAGAACTACAATATATCGAAAAATATTTCCTTCATTTACCATCGACAATAAAATATTTTGAAAACGAAAATGTATCTTTAAGTGATGCTATCTCTAAATTAGAATCCTATATTCAAACGTTGTTAAATATTCCCCATAAGATTAACACTGAGTTAAAACAAAAAATAGTAACAACATTTCAAAAAAATCCTGATATCGATAAATTGAAAGAATTTGTTAAAAATACGGGTGAAAATGAATTTAAACAATATTTTCATCATCCTCCGCTAAGTAGTGCAGATGTTGAAAGAACGTTTTCACAATTTAGAGATTTTTTCTCATCAAAACGATGCCGTCTTACAAAAGAGAATATCGACAAATTAAAGATTATTTTCGCAAATAATTCATTAAATATGTGAACGCGTTCTTGCTGGATGTTGTGTCTAAGCGGCATATTGAACTCTAATGCGTCTCACTATTTCATTGCGGAATGGGCGGGCCAACGTAAAAGGGGTATGTGATTGTCTTCAAAGAATTTCTTAACCTTTTTTGCCACATGGCTAGGAGCACTATCTTGCATAAATATACGCCCTGTCGGTATGCGACGTCCTGGCTTAAAATACGGTAATAACGTGTTTTTTAACACATTTATGTACTGCTCTTGACGCATTGTACCTTCTACAAAATACAAAGGGCCGGGTCCGTCTCCACTAATCACTCCCCAAGTCATTACCTGTGGAGGGTGTTTTACAGTTCGAAGAACCGTGGACTTTGTGAGACGTTCGCCCGGTCGTCTACGAACAAATTGTGCTCGCTGCGCTAACACATAGAGCGAGCACTCGTCACTAATGAAAATCTATTAAATAATGCAAACATTAATTCAGTAAAAATCATGTTGTTAAGTTATTCATCTTTTTCCAATTCTCGTCTGTGAAATGTTGATATTCTCTTGCAAAGTTGAGACGAGCAGATTTCATTTTTTCCGTTAAACGCGGCTTTTTTACATGTCTTCGGCCCATTAAGCGATTTTCGCGCAATCGGCGCCTGGCAGTTCTCTCGAAATCTCTATTCCTCTCTAACTTTTTTTGAATCATTTTAATTGTAGCAAATCTTTTTCGACCGCACTTTGCCCGTCTTTGTGTCGATGTGCTAGCTCCTTCGATTAAGTTTCTAGCTGAACGCGATACACAAGAAGGAGATACTTTCTGCAATTTTGCAATTTCTCGTTGTGAATGTTTGTTTCAATGTAGAAGAGCTTGTATAGCGGCTTTTGTTCACTTGTTAAATCTTTCCCAGGCATTTTCTACAAAAAACCCCAAATATTTCAATTTTTTCAAATTGCAAATAATTAATTATTAAGAGAGAGATAGAATAACAATTTTACCTTTGCAATAACGATATATCAACACAAAACACTCCACAACTTAGCTTCTATACGGTTATGACGAAATATTTTAAAAAATATCGATGCAATCTCTAAACTGTGAACTCGCTAAATGTAAGTTGATAACTGAAATATTTATATATACGTACTTTACTCTTCTGAATATCATTTCTCTGGTACTTTTATTTATTGATACAATAATCTAGTCCCCCTATAAACGATCGGATTCAAAGCAAAAGAATATCACTATAATAGGATGGGCATTTCCAGGTAAAAGGGTTGATACATGTTTCAAGTAATATGGCCAGGGACTGCACATATGAGTGATTATTTGTTTTCGTAGCTTGTTATTATTTAAGTGTCTGCTACTATTCATTAGTACGTGAAATGGGTTTTACAAAAATACTACTGCCATTTATTATTTGTTAATACGTAACGAAATCTAATCTAAAATGTTTACGATATAGGTTGTTGGGAATATAGAATACCGCTATTCTGTATTTGCACATCCGTTTCTTCATATATGTTCAATCCTCTTTTTGTCTTAGAATGCCAAGAAGAAGTCAACGTCGACTTTGTAAAAAAAGAAAGCAGTTCAGTGAAGAAGCAATGAGTCTCGCAATTACAGCAGCTAGAGAAAAAATGACGTGACTGGTGCAAATAGTTATGTTATTATTGCAATCATAATATCTGTAGGTTTTATTAATAAATAGAGCAACGCAAACGGCGCTGAAAGCCAGTGGCTGACGCATAAAAGTTTAACCAAACTAAACACGGCCGGGACAATTCGGTATAAGCGTCAGTATAACTGCGACTCGAAAGCCGATTTGTTGTGTATGCATCTACGCTGTCGTATACTATATCGTAGTTCTACGTTTGTTTTGAAAATGTTTCCTACGTCGCGAAAACGACCAAAGTTGGACGCAATAAGAGAATTTGTTGCAGAAATGCCTGATTTAAAGTGTGATGGCGCTGAAATTCAATGTGGAAATTATTCAGAACAATTACGTGGGACTAGCGGATGCGATAGAAAAACTACAAAATTCATCGGTGTCGTTAGTGGAATCTCTGCAAATAGTGCAACATGTTCACGCACACCTACGCGCGATAGAAGACGCAAGAAATGTTTGTGTTTTAGAAAGGTTTGAAAGTGTTTTAGATAAAGACTCTGATTTTGGCACATTAAGACATATTTGTGAAGGTGCGCCCACAGAACCGTTAAGTTATTTGAAAGATTATTTTACTTACGCAAATATAACGTCATTAGATGTAGAATGTTCGTTTTCGGCATACAAAAACACTTTTTCTTCACTCCGCACTCACTTTGCCGAAACAACTTTGGAAACATATCTAATGTTACAAATATTAAATAGACATTATCCACTTTGTGATTTCACGGAGGACTCTTAAAACGGTAAGTGTTTGAGCACGTATCACATTTAATTTATTTTGTGTAAACTTTTATGCGTCCACCACTGGCTTTCAGCGCAGTTGCGTTGCTCTATTAATAAATAAATATTATATAGCAAATTTCCAGTCTATTCCATATTTGCACTCCGGTTGCTTAAGTAATAATTGTGGTATTTTTTTTTAAGAATGTTTTTTCGAGAATGTATAGAACCATAAGAAATCTAAGTAAAGATCTTGGTCCGTAACCATTTTGAGTATATTGATGTACTTATAAAACAAAATGGAATTCCATATTTGCATCTCTACTTTATAACATAAGCTGTCTTTCTATGAGTGTGATCGCAATTCCTGAAGCGCTGCCGCATTGTATGCTGAAAGGTGTTCCGACAGAAATCATCCTTCACGTACAAAAAACTAATACAACGAAGAGTAAGAATTGCAGATTTTGGCCTGCTTCCAACTACATCCATGTTCGTACATTAGCCATATAGCTCAGGAAGTTGGAATATCAGTTGTAACGGTTCACAGAACGGCAAAAGGGCACAAGCATTAATCACAAAGTTAAAAGATTTTCCACTAGCTTTGCGAAAAACTTTGTTCTTCCAGTTGGATGAGGCCCCAACTCATAATGCTTTCGTTGCCATACAGTACCTGAATGCAACATTTACCCAGCGCTGGATTGTCACCCATGGACCAGTGCAATGGCCAAAGAGATCACTTGATCTCACACTACCCAATTACCTTTTATTGGGCCATCTTAAAATGGTAGTCTATCCAGAAACGACAAAATTAGCAGCAAATGGAGAGTTGCGAAAGAAATTAGAGACATGTGTTGCATGGTGAACACTTTGTAATTTATTAAATAGGCTTCTATTTGTCGTACTCCTATCTTGCTACCTATTAAACAATCCTGCTACTTAAATATTGTTGTTTTCTTTTGTTTTCGTTGACGTTGTTCAGCTGTTTCGATTCTAATTAATAAGTTAATTAATAAAAAACTTGTTTCGTTTTTTTTAAATAGCCGTCTTGAACATTTACAAACGTTTTTATGGGACTTACAGCAACATTTTCTTATGCAACACTCATAAATAAAGGCCGGAATATGCAAAAAAACGGAAATACGAGCGTAGATATGCGCACTTATAGAAAATATGCAAATAAAGAAATACTAGAAACACGAAAACTGCAGTACTTTCGGAAGAAATATCCTTTTATGTTTATTATAAGTTTACTTACAACATTTTTACAACATAATTAACTAGATTTACAACTAAATACTTCTCAAAGTTTTCTATTGAAGAATTGTGGCATTTTTCTTAATACACGTATTTGTGCAGTGAACAGGTTCTTTCTACGTGGACGCTTATTGTAGGAGTACTTGAAATAAAAAATGTTATCCACTGGCAACTCATTATTTTCTGATAGATCACTAAAGCTGGCCACGAGCGGCACCGCGCAGTAGCGTAGAGTCGACCAGGCCTCGCGTTCCACTAGAGTTATTCTGCTAATAGAGATGTTTGCTGCCGCAAATAGTTTCGCTCATCTTTTAAATAAAAATTAAATAACACGTGCTCAAACACTTACCATCTTAAGAGTCCTCCGTGAAATCACAAAGTGAATAATGTCTGTTAAATATCTGCAACATTAGATATGTTTCAACTGTTGTTTCGGCAAAACTAGTACGACATGAGGAAAAAATGCGTTTATATGCAGAGAACGAACGTTCTACATCTAGTGACGTAATATTTGCGTAAGTAAAATAATCTTTCAAATAACTTAACGATTTTGTTGACGCACCTTTACAAATGTGTCTTAATGTGCCAAAATCAGAATTTTTCTCAAAAACACTTTCAAATTTTTCTAGAACAGAAACAGGCTTTTCTGGATAGCGGCAGCTTCCTTTGTATCGAATTGTAAAACCACGTTCTTAATATTGTCAAAATATTTATGATAATAAAGCGCGGCCTGCAACCATGTTCCCCAACGAGTTAGAATAGGTTCTGGTGGCTCTGGTATACGGGGGCACAGTCTGTGAAATTCGCGAATACGCTTCGGTGATTTGACAAATACTGCTTTGGTATGCGCTATTAAAGCGTCTACCTCAGGATAGCATTTTCTGATACTATCCGCCACAAGATTGAGAGCATGAATTTTACACGTAATGTGTAACAAATTAGCAGAATGCTTTTTAAGAGACCGGCCTACAGAAAGCATGTTTGCAGCACCATCACTCACTAACATCAAGAGTTGGTTTGTTGAAAGTTCAAACTTGTCCAATGTATTTAACACTAACTTTGAAATTACTTCGGCAGTACACTGTTGTATTCGTTTGGAGACAAATAGAATTGAAGGTGCCGATTGATGAGGTTCCAATTTGCGTGCCATTACATTAAGAACAGAATGTTTCTTCCGATCTGTTGTTTCGTCGACACATACCACAATTTTTGATCTTTCAACTCCGACTTTATTTTTTGTTCAATATGTTCGCGCGCAGATGGCACAATTCTTCGTAACGATGTTCGACTTGGTAATTTGCACTCCGAATAGTTATTCCAAAAATAGATAAATGGTTCCTTGTCTAGTAAATTAAACGGTATATTACATGCGATAAACGTAACGCATAAATTAAATATAAATTTTTCATTGTCTCGTGCTCAATTTCTTTTTGAGACATGCTTTTCACTATTTACGTGTCGTAGACAATGCTGTCTGGACCAACACATTAACGGGATTTTACAGATTACACATTTAATTTTAGCAGCTTCATATATTAAGTCTGGAATTTCTGCAATAAATTTTCGAAGTTTGTCCGACCGCGGTCGTTTTGCTGACGAAATCATAATTTTTCTAGCACAGATAAACAATTGCGCAAATGACCGGCAACGAAAATGTCCGTACTGCTCCGCAGACGAAGTAATACTACCGTTCCTCTCCGAACTGATTCTACGCCGATGCGCGGTACCGCTCGTGGCCAGCGTTATAGATCACTACATAAAATTCTGGCGAATATCCTTTAATTGCAGATGGTCTTACAATATTTTTATTTACATCATTAGCCAGATTACTTTAGATTCTGGCTGATGATGGCTTATTGCCGAAACTAGTTCTAGTGTAAATAAAGATGTTGTAAGGAGTAAAGAGGATTTTCAAATATCCCTTAGCCTTTTAAAACCCTCATCTTTTCTCGAGCGGAAAAAGGAACGCTAAGAAAATATTTCCTTTGGTTTAAAATATGTAGTTATTGCATTGCGGATAATTGAAACAGTAATTGTCTTGAATTAAGGCGGACAGCTGTGATACAAGTAAATATTTCTCTTCGTGCAGGTGAATCTTTTCTATAGGACTGAGTTCGCAATGGAGCCTTCAATACCACCTTTTTAACACTACTAATAAGAGTGTTTACTAAAGGAAAATGATATCTGACCTCTTCTACAACACGATTTGGTCTATGCGTCAAGCAAGTTGAGTGAATTAAATTCCAGTAAGGGACTTTTAAATTGTTAGCTGCCCCACCATGCACGGCGAGACGTCTGTCAACAACAGTAGAATTTTCCCTTATAAATACATACGCAAAATATACGAAATTACTACAAAACATGTAAGTAATGTACAAAATGCATATTTGCC
Source organism: Dynastes maya (assembly GCA_029619315.2). Classification (NCBI taxonomy): domain Eukaryota; kingdom Metazoa; phylum Arthropoda; class Insecta; order Coleoptera; family Scarabaeidae; genus Dynastes; species Dynastes maya. The sequence continues at coordinate 32,642,928 of JAROYE020000003.1, forward strand.
ATGAAGTTGAAAATATTTTTGGGAAACACATCAATTATATCATCCACCAAAATTTCAGAAAGATACTTTAATTATTACCCTGTTTGTTGAAGTTCGGTTTCCTGTAATTTTTTGATTTTCTAATCATCACTTATCACTTGTAGTTAATACATATAAGCGCAATTACAAAAGCATCAATTGATTTTCTTTCTTATAAAGAACATTTGTACGATATATTTAAAAAAGAACATAAATTTTCAAATAATTTTCGGCGGCTTACTTCAGCACCAAGAGAACTTGCGTGAGTAAATACCTTGAAGTTTCTTTCATTTACAGAAGACTTTAGTCATAAATAATTTAGAACTGTCTAACTTTAAAGTTGGTCCGTTTTTGTGGTTACACCGGGCCGCTTTTTGTTCGTACCTAATTCTATGTCAATATAATTGGAATAGTTCGCAAATGTTTAACTATTAGAAAATTTACCTATAATTCTTTCTTTGCGTATACTATAATTCGATAGTTGTTCTACTCTTTTAAATAGTATCAATATACGGAGTAGTATAACGCAATAAATATTAATTAACCACTGTTATAACGAGAAAAGTTGACATCGCAATGCAAATAAGTAACAAGGTGTACAGCCTGTCCACCTATGTGTGCGGGCGGAAGAAAATTCCTTTCCTGAGTTATTTAGAGAAAAGGTTTTCCAATAAAAAATATTTGGAGACAAGTATACTTGGTGCCTTCATCTTAATTTTACGTAGGTGAAAAAGAATTTGTACGACATTATTACTTAATGATTCAGGTTATGGGTAAAGTAGTTTTATTAAGCAAAAATGGCATGTTCTGTAGGTTCATTATTTTAAGATGTCTTTCGTGTACATTCAGCGATAGGAGTGGAGTTGGAAATTGTTTCCCTTCTAGCAGCTATGGCAAAGACAAATTATTTTTATCGCTGTAATTTCCAGTACTTTCAAGGCACTCTTGGAAGGAAATAAAATCCGACGTAATCTGTTCACACAGCAGGCCATTTCATAGATTAATATCTCTAAAATTTCAATTACGAATTTCAAATATTGTACAATGTGAGATACAAACACGAACTTGCTGCAAACAATCAAAAACTCTCTTAACTTTCTAATATTCAATGAATAATACTACGCATACTTATAAATATTAATGATGACGGGCGTATATAGATAGAAGCGTACATATATTCATATTATGTGTATATGTATGTATATACATATGTTGTGACTGTGTTAGAGAATCTCTGTCCTCGCAAGTATTGATCCCGCAGTAGCAGCAGCAGCAGCAGCAATCCCGCTCGACATCGTACTCGGGTACACTTTCCGCAGGATAAAGAACCTATTGTAACATTACACAGCACTTCTGCAGTAATAATTATTTAAGACTGCCGACGTGTTGGGGGTATGCAGTACCTTGTAATTATACACAGATTCAGGTAGAATCGTGCAGCAAACACGATGCGGTTTAGAATAAACGAATTACTTTCTTCTGAAATACGACCATTCTCGGGGAAATTACTGTGATAAAATGAAATTATTCTTGAGTTTAGTCGGTAATTTATGCCTTTACCGTGCACATATTTCACCTAGGTTTAGATGTGTCGGCGCCTTGCTGCTTCGTTATAAATTTCTCATTTCCCATTCTACAATATATTACCTGGTAGCTAACGATGCATACCTGTCGATACAAGGCTTTTACTGTTAAATTATTTTGCCGGAAGTAGACACTGATGCAAGTCAGCTGAAAAAAGCGAGACATTCAAATTCGCTACGTATGCACTTTCGACATACAATTTCCATGACACACCCAGAGAAACGTTTACTTGTACCAACCCTGTCCGACTCGAATCAAGACAATTACTGTTTCAATTATTCACAACAAAATAACTGTTTTAAATCAAAAGAAATTTTCTTAGAGTTTTCTTTCTCCGCTTTAGAGAAGCATATACTTGTAATAAAATAATTGTGTTTCTTTGTTTAAGACATTTGTTAACTTAATTCAAGAAAATCTTGCAGAAAATTTGAATAAAGCGACCCTTAATATAAGTAAATGGCCGTTATAATACAAAACAATATTTTCTTAAGAATAGTAAGTTGTTTTTTTAAATTTATTTACTTAGAATTCTTGAAATGCATATTATTTAGATCCACATTATTAATTGCACTTACCTTGTTTAAAACAGTACGACATATCCGTACATAATGCAGTGAAATATTCTCATTGCTTGTGATTTTAAAAAGGCTAAGGCACAGGTAATCCACAGAATTATGTTCAAACAAAAGTGAACTTAATGTAGAAATACACTTGAAAAAAGTACATAGAAACAATAACCAAGATAATGCTAATAAAAATAGCTCATGGTATTGATGGAATCACTACCGGCAAAAACAATGTGAGAAGAGAAAAGCACTAACGCTTTTTGCTCCTGCCCACATTGTTGTTCGTCTCTCAGTTTATGCCATTAATTTTTAACATTCCGAACCTAACAGCTTATTTTTGTAGAAGTAACACTGATTTTAAGTTACTGTCGTTCTCCCACAGAAGGCTACAGGTAATACGTTAGCCAGTAGAAACAGGGCTCTCTCAATTACAACAATGGTTTCTAAATGCATATCTCCTTTTAATTTATTATCGAAAGTAATACCCAACAGTTTACAACTCGAAATTGGCATTACCTGGTTCTGTTCACATATAGAGTCCCTGGCAATCGAATTAGGACCACTTAAAATATTATGATTTTGATTTTTTTTTTAATTAAAAAAAACAATTCGTAATGTTGGCAATATTGCAATTAATTACCTATAACATGCGAGTAGGTATAATTTGAACATATATTTACAAATGTTTGCTTTTTCCTCCTCTGTGTTTTATTATTTCCTCAATTCTTTTTGGCATACTACCAATGCAGCTTTTTATTGTTCTTTTAATTTCGTCGCTATTATACCATATATCTTCAATATGCTGTTGTAATTCTACCTTTGCAGTTGAGTTTCGTGGACGTACGATGTTTTTCAAGACATCCCACACATTTTCAATTGGGTTTACGTCTGGTGAATTGTCCGACCAAGGTAATACACGCAGATTATTAAATCGAAGGTATCGCATTACACTTCTTGCCTTATCTGCAATGTCACGCATGAAAGTATATGGTCCTTGAGTCGGATCCAATGAACCAATATATGGCATTAAATAGTTTTGTAAAGTTTTTTATATTGTTTTTGTTCCATTGCTCCGTTAACGAAATATAGTGGTCCCGGTCCTTCTGTCCGTAATACACGACCAAACCATTAGAGATAGGGGGGGGGGGGGTATTTAATAGTTTTGATTGTGCATATCGAAGAACAAATTGGCTTCTCTCCGTTAGCACTTCTAGCCATGATTCACCGCTATAAATAATTTAGCAAACAGTAAATAATGTAGAGCACCATTAAGCGAACTATGAGGATGAATATGACTAAAATACAGATGATAAATGAAACTTACCTTCTCCAATCTTCAACTGTATATTTTTTATATTCATATCCCATTGAAATCGTGTCACTTACATTTTAGATGTTAGTCTTGGCTTCTTTGCCGGACGTCTGCATTTCAAGCGTGCTTCATGAATACGTCTACATACTGTTCGGGCTGATATTTGTATACCTTCTTCACTATGAATTTTATAAACACCTTTAGTGGATAGAAAACGATGTTCTGTAGCCACTTTTACTGTACGACGATTATCTCTTACAATTGCTTTGCGTTTGCCGGCACAGTTTGTTCTGCCATTACTTGTACTAGGAATATTCTCCTTAATTAATTTCGCGATTCTCAGAACAGTTTGTTGTGATACACCCTCTTTTTGTGCAACTGCACGTTGAGCGAACTCTCCCATTTCAAGAAGAGCATAAATTAGTGGTTCTCCTCTGTTGTTATATCCTTCTTCTTTTCCATTATGATAATAATTGACCACTAAAATAGATGCACACAAATAAAATCAAAACTCTTTGATGTGTAATTGAAAATGTGTGGAATGTCTTGAAAAGCATCGTAAGTACACGAAACTCAACCACAAAGGAAGAATTACAACAACATATTGAAGATGTATGGCATAATAGCAACGAAAAAAAACTATAAAAAGCTGCATTGGCAGTATGCCAAAAAGGATTGAGGAAATAATAAAGCACAGGTGAGGAACAAGAAAACATTAATAAACACATGTTTAAATTATACTTACTTACATGTTATATGTAATTAAATAATAATATTGCCAACATTACTAACTGTTTTTTTAAATTGTACCTCAAAATTATAATATTTTAAGTGGTCCTAATTCGATGGGGGATTGGGACTGTAAATACGTATAATGACTCGTCTGTATTAAAAAAGATTATATTAAAAATAAATTTGTTTAAAATAAGTTTATTGTCATTAAACCAGTAAATTTGATTTTTCAGAAACGTTCCTACAACTCACAAGAAGTCCGCGTCTGTCATTGCCAGTTACAGCCACATTTGTGTCATCGGCATGCTATGTCATAAAACCTGGTATATTGTCGTAGATCGTTAATAAAAATTACGAATAATAGTGTCCCAACATGGAGTCTTGCGGTGCACCGGATGCAAGACCGACAAGAGCAGCAAAACTTTTTTGTAAATTCCTTAGCTAGGGTATTATCTTACACCTACGCACCAGGTGGTTACACTGTATAGTGGCATGCTTAATTTTATTTGGCTTTGCACTGGAAATAACGTCCGGACGTATCCTTTAATTGCGACCCTGTAGGAGTCAAAGTATTTAACATCAAATTTATCTGACGGGAAAATGTTGAGGGAATAGGGAAGTTAAAAGGTTCACGAAGATGTAATGAGTATAAATGTATGTATCTAAGTAATAATAAAGTTAGTGAAAAACCTTATTCGCCTATTAGTACACGTCTAATTAACATTTGGAAAAGGGTTCCGAGCCTCGTGGAAAAGTCTACGTTCAAGACAAATAGTATTTATAAATCGTAAAAAGTCGTACTACCTTATGCCTGGACGCCCGACGAGTAATGTTGGGAATTTGAAATTATCCCGAGCTAGGAGCACGAAAAAAAAAAACGAATGAGTGTCATTTAAAAGGCATATATCCTCGTCACTGGCTTAAATCTTAAATGGCAGTCGGTTTTTCAACGTCAAAATCCATGAAACGGTTAAGCTTATGTCGATTGATTTATTATCGCTGCAAGCTCGTGTAGTAGTAAACACGACTTTTGCGTAATAGACGAGAGCCGAAGAGGGTACGCCGTGTAAATTTCGTGTTTGGATAATGCAAGGGACGCGCGTCCTGATCCGTTTACATTAATAATGATCGAAGTCAATTTGTGCTTGAGCTTTTTACGCGCGCAAAATTTCTCAAATTTCTTTTGTTTTATTCACAAGTTTTCGGATCTGATGGGACCTTTGGAAGCGTATTGTATGACCTTTGAATCCCTTTTATCCTTTGCTAAACACGTACAGTTTCAATGGATTTTGTTTACATTTTGGAAATCATTACGATTATTCCAAGTGTAAAGTAGCGTTCACATGGAGTTAGTAACAAATTAGCGTGAGAATTAATGCGAAATATTGTATATAATTTCGTCGATATAGTGACAATTGACAACAATAATGCTTTGTCACAGCGTGACTTAAATTTTTCTATTGACAATGTTTTCCTTTGGAATGTTATACAGTGAGGTCCTAAAGTATCCAGCTTTGTTGCAATTAATGCAATTATGGTAGCTTTGTTTAAATTTGTCACCAGCAAAAAACGAAGTCTGAAAGGCGCAGGTATGAGTATAAATGGAATTATGAATATTATAGAAAAATATTAAAAATTATATCAAACATTAAACAAAGAAATGCAATCGCTTATTTGGCGGTTTCACAGCCATTCCATAATAAATTGCGGCTTGGTTGTGTAAGAAAAGTGATTATTTAGGTTTATTTACATTATTGTATGATGATATATTACAAGGAAAAAGATTAGTCATTATTTTCGTTGTCGATTGTTGCTGTTACTTGGTTGTTTTTATCAATCACATCACAAGTTTTCAAGCATTCATAAACTTCTCGCTAGTAGATAAGTTATTCTTACGCTGGGTGACGGCCCAACGGGGTATAGAAGCTTTAAAGCTTATCGTAACCTCAGGAGCTTTTGAGTGCGTAAATGCTCATTTAACTATTCGCTGACATGCAATTGGTAATGGATCCACCAGAAATATTTGGCCCTTGATTCTGGTAGGACTCAAATGCATAGAACGTAACTCTGCCACACTCAGAAGTCACAAATCACCGTTCCTGATCACACGCGTCCCGGTCAGAAATGCGTAACTTTGTTTAAGTAGGAATTTATAAGTTATAATTAGAGTAACCAAAACTTGCGGACTCGCATAGGCGTCGGTATTACGGGTTAATATAAGAATACGAAAAATTCATAAATAAACTTATTTGCTAATTATTCAACAAATTAGAGGCATCAGGATGTGAACTACTGTAAACTTGCACCATTGCATATGTTTCCACAGTTACTTCTTGAAACCTTGTGCGTCGACAAGAAAAAATATTCTTATACATAGAAAACGATCTCTCCACATCTAAGGAAGTTACATTTGCATGTAGAAACTGTTTTTCAAAATCACTTAAAAGTTCACTATTCCTACACTTATTATAAACGGCCTCTAAAGTATTAAAATCGGGATTTTTCCTTAAAACATCTGCCAACTTTTGACTAACGCATAATCCTGGCGTATCATTTAATGTGTGTAATTTATTTTTACACTCTCCACTATGTCTAATGATTCCTGCAATGACAATTCAGTACATTGTAGTTTTCTGATGGCATCTAGTAATACTGTATAATTGGTACATATTGTTCTTAAATCTTCTAAAAGTTGAGGAATTTGAAATTCTCTTTGACTTTCTCTAATTGCTTTGGATTCATTCCGATTAAATCGCATTATAACTGATTGGATTTGTTGAAAATGGGTCAAATAGCAAGAAGCTGCTGTTAGCCAAGTACCCCATCGCGTTAAAATTGGTTCAGTAGGTTCTGGAATACCTGGACAAAATTTACGAAATTCTTTTAAACGTTTAGGAGATGTACGAAACACTGCTTTAGTACTTCCAATCATCCGATCAACGTTTCCGTAATGTTGTCGAACAACTTCACCAACTAAATGCAAAGCATGCAGCACGCAGGTTATATGTATTAAGTTAGGAAATATATGTTTTAAGGATCGCCCAACACTATCTGTCATAATCATCAAAACTTGATCTTGGGCAATTTTAAATTTTTTCAAAGCGTTCATTATCACCTTTTGAATATTTTCCGCAGTACATTGTTGAATACGTTTGCAAGCTAACAAATATCGAGATGCTATGTTCTCGCTAGATAAAACGCGAGCGATGCACTAATTATGTACTTGGTATAATACTACAACACACAAAAAACACCAGCTATATTTTCAAAAGCGACACGTAAGTACATAACCTTGACCATTCGACTAATCTCTGAAACAGCTCAACCGGTACTAAAACGAAATCTCTCTCAGCGCGGTTTAACATGATTTATATTCAAGGTCGACACTACATGCCTGCTTCTCTACCGGTTTAGTTTATTTATGAATTTTTCGTATTCTTACATTACCCCGTAATACCAACGCCTATGCAAGTCCGCAAGTTTAGGTTACTCTAGTTATAATTGACATAATATATATCGAGAAACATCCAGTAAACATTAAAATTCCGAATGTTTCCACTGTCGTTTCCATGAGCCTTGTTCGCAGTGATGAAAAAATATTTTACAGGGTGCGGCAAAACTTCCTCCCTAGTTTAGTTTACGTATAGAAAGGGGAGTATTAGTTCTACGGAAGGGCTATCGGTTGGGAAGGACGCTGGAGTTGGTGGGGGGTCAATTTTGTTTTCCAACTCAATTCCCTAACTGTCCGTTGTATTTGACAAAACAAGTGAAGATTTCATTGTTTAAATAGTTTTATATTCTTACATTATGTTTAACAAAATTATTTTTGAACACGAAGATATGTTTTTAAACGTGTATAATAAACGTTCTGTTTTAATACAATATATTTCAAATGATATCACCGAACATAGCCATTTGGATACTGATATATGTAAATGTCATATTCACAGCCGTGAACGTATTGCAACAATTATAATAACTTGTTCTACAGATATCCTACTTAATAATTATTGTGCGAAAAGTAATGATAGATTAGGTAATAATAGGAAATTAAAGACCCTGGTTAAATCGCATATCTGTAAATTTTCTGGTGAAATTGAACGAAATTTCGAATAAAATTGCAATTACTGTATCATTTCAACCTTAGTTTCGTCCAAATACATGTACAATTACAAATAATAATAATTAGTTGATTAAATATCAACCACAAATACACCTATCGCGAAAATGGTGCTCGGTTACGTGTTTGGTTTTTCCAAAATAAAATCGAATGGGATGCGAAGAAGAGCTCAGTTGACGACTGGCATCCTCTTTAAGGCGGAGGCCCTTCAAAACTTAAAAAATGAAATGCAAAAAAACGATTCCTTTACCGCTTAGACTAATATTGTGCATGGCGATACATCACCTAAACAGCGTGACGTCATCGAGGAACGCTGATGCGGTGGTACAGGTTTCACCTGTATACGATTGAAATCTTGTGCTGGCTATCAAATATGGAGATGTCGATACACTTAGTTTTAGTATCTGAACCACTACCACTGAATTTTTCTTTGAATCCGTTCATTCCTCTACAGTCCAGCAACAATTTTTGACCGTGCACGTCATGCCGAATTATAATCTCAGTTCTTTCACGCATACGTGGTAAATAATTTCGCAATGTTGCTTCGCTTGGTAATTTGGGGTTATATTTGTCGATACTTAGGAAAATGGTCCTTTTGGATGTTATTAAATGGACCATTACAAACACTTATCATAAATATTAAATCTACTACAAATTTGGCATAGGGTTTTTGACCGTGCCTTATTCATTTGTGGTTTGCGCTGTTGACGTATTTTTCGCATTCGGATCGTTTCCAAATTAATATATCCCTATCGCACGTCAATCATCTCACAAAAGATCGGTCCTATTTAGTCACCAAGCAATAATTTTGACGAATTATTTGTTCGCTCAATTCCACTATTAAAACACGGTAACGTCAGGCTGGGTCTGATTGACTCAGCCGAATGCGCTTGCGGCCACCAAGTAGCTGACCTTGACCACATTCTTTTGGCATGTACAACCCACTTTGTCCCGTTTTGTACTGCAAAAAGAAAATGTAGTGCTCTAGTATTAACGGAGTTACAACGGTTTCTCCTTGGCGGGGCTGGGGACATGCCAGCGCCGCCACCTCGACATTTTGCAAATTCGTATACGATATTATTTTGTGCCGTTTTGTGCCGCAAAAAGAAAATGTTGTGGTTTAATATTAACGGTGTTATAATTGTTTCTCTTTGGCGGGGCTGGGGACATGCCAGCGCCGCTACCTCGGCATTTTGAAAATTCGTACACGATATGATTTTGTGCCGTTTTGTGCCGCAAAAAGGAAATTTTATGCTTCAATATTAAGGAAGTTATAACGTTTACAATTTTGGGCGTGGTATGTCCCCAACCCCGCCACCACTGGATATTGAAATTTCGTATACGCTATCATTTTATGTTAATTTCATGCCGTTTTGTGCCGCAAAAAGAAAACATTGTGCTTGAATATTAAGCTAGTTATAACGTTTAGAATTTTGGGCATGGCATGTAATACCTTGAGATCGTCATTGTTAAACGAATAATTATTCAAAATACAGTGTTGTTCAAAACCTGTGTTACATTTTTTATGTTTTATACTACGTTTATGTTCTTTAAGTCTAGTATTGAAGTTCTTGCCTCTTTGTCCAATATAAATTGCATCGCAATCGTTGCATTTGATTTCATATATTCCGAATTTATTTTGATTTTCGATGGGAGCTTTATTGTTTGCCAATAACGATCTCAAGTTATTCTTGTTGTTGAATAATCATTCGTTTAACAATGACGATCTCAAAGCATTACATCTAGGTAAGGAATTAAATTTTAGGGAAATTTTGCATATTAAGAAAGCGGAGAGAAAAGGTCTGAATATTGTTAATAATATTACGGAATCCCTTGCTGGCCACTGCTTATGACAGCAATTACACTATAAATCGCTAGTCAAATTATTGCGCTCCATTTTGTTAACTAAATTCTAAATCTGTAATATAATCCCCTGTCAGGTAGTTTTCGTGTTTAGATGGTTGACCATGTTCTTGATTTTGTATTACATATCTTGATAATGGAGTAAAATCCGAAACAATTGTCGATCGAATATACTATTTTGGTGAAACAGTTACTAAGTGTTTTCTTGTGTTTTTATTTTCTATTTACAATGTTTCACCAAGTGCTGACCGAAGAATCCATCGAATTTATTATATTTGTAGTTTATTCGAACAGATGTTACGGTGTAAAATTCCTGCCTCTAGCTGTATATGTTACGATACAAAATTTCTGTACAGAGCTGTATAAGTTAACCCTTTGATTATCGTTTGAGTTAATGTTTATTCCGTTAGATGACACCCCCCTTGAAAAATAATGTTTATGATTATTTATTTCAAATCCTTTTGCAGAATTACATTGTCATGAGTTAAATTAAGATTTATTTATATTTATTAAGCATTCTTAGTTTTAAAAATCCCTAAATAAAATACCGAACCAACCATTTTCATATCCCCACTTCCACCTGTTGGACTCACGTGATGTTGGCGCTAACTTGGGGAAGAACGACTTAAGCTGGTTAATGAAAAGGACGTATGGATGGCTTCGGAAGGTACAAGTAGCCATTTTGTTTGCTGCCACTTTGTGGAAATACCTTTTTGGGATTCTTGGTTACCTACCTGATTAAATATCGTATCGGTTCCTATCGTTAAACATTCACCTAATGGGGAATTCGTATTTCCGAGCTAGATACATACTGATGGCCTGCCGTTTCCCGTAAGTGTTCTCATTTGAATTCCGCTTTTAATCCTTTTCTCTCCTTTCGGAGCAAACCCCCATATGTAGCAATAAAGAGCGTGTGACCAAACCACCGGTTCGCCCCTGAACAACTTGCCTGAGAAGCTTGAGACGCTTGAGAAGCTTCGTGAACCCAAGGCGTGGTTAGGTTTGGACGCTATATATTGTATAAGGTATTTTTAGATTGTAATAATTTTCGTGCACGAATATAATCCATCCTGTAACGCTTCTAAATTTTGTTTATCAGTTTTGTAATAGTTTATTCACTTTTGTCAATTTATTTCGCCAATAGTGTTACAGTAAGGATCTTAGATCTTAGGACCGTATTACATAAGGCTCATATTTGTATAACATCAATTTTCGTATAACCGTTATTCCCGCGTAATTCTAGAAACGACGCTATCACCTCATCCCCTTTGTTTTGCTTATTTACCGGTCACTATTTTCCTATTTTGAATATACTTATTTGTCTGTTCATTATTGTTGTTTATTTATTTGTTTAAACGTATTCACATTTGCTTACACCTCTGTAAATATATGTCACATGTTTATTTATTGTTTCTTTATTTGTAATATATCTAATCTTGTTAAACGGTGTGTATTTTTCCTGTACTCATTATTTAGTAAAGTACCGTAACATACAGAGTACCCGAAAATTAATGTTCAATTATATTTGTAGCAATATTTACGTGGCCTATCAAACAATCTGTTATTGTCACACTCACACTACGCTAACTTTTAGTATTAGTTATCCAGCGACGACTTTCCCTATTTTGGCGTCGCTAAGCTACAGGCTGGTCCCTTTATATTATTTAAATAGCGGCGCTTATCAATCTCCCACGCCGTCTTCGGCTGGGCTAGGGCAAAGGGAACCGTACCCCATACCACCGTCTCGAATACCTAAAAGTACCCACCATCTTCAGTGTTTGAAAGGTTTATTATTCCACTTTTCGCGCGATACTTTCGCGATAAGCGTTCAGCGTGGCACAGAATTAACGATAAATAACTTTTTTAAGCCACAAATACATCTAGAAGTATCAAATCTATTCAGCTTCTTAGAAGATTCGCATAAACCATGATGCCAAATCATGCCTACTATGTTAATAAAAATATATTTAAAACCGAGCCGGAAAATTTTTATTTTCTCTATTATTTTAGTAGTAATTGCGTTAGAGATTCAAATCCATTGTACTAATTACATACCTTGGTTACTAGTTGACTTTCCAAACAAAAAATGTCAATTTACACCGTTATTTGACAAAATAAAAACAAAAGTAAACAGTAGCCAATCTGCTACAAAATTTGGTCATTGGAAGCACATGGAGTAAATTCATTTTTAAGAAATATCCCGTGAACGTTTGACTGTTATTGCGAAATGCGCCCATTTCGTACGATTCTTACTTTTAAATAACACCTTCCTTTTAGTCAGAAACTTTAGTCCGAGAGTAGTGAATTTGCTTTCGAAACATATTTTTATGGTAAGAAATTGTCATAGTCGGAAATTACAAGCATTTCGCGACACAAAATTATAGCGTATACGAAATTTTAAAATTCACTGGCAGCGGGGCCGGGGACACGCCAAGCTTAAAATTCAAAACGTTATAACTCGCCTAATATTGAAGCACAAAATTTCCTTCTTGCAACACAAAACGGCTCAAAACCAGCACAAAATGATAACGTATACGAAATTTCAAAATTCAGTGGTGGCGGGGCTGGCGACATGCCATGCCCGAAATTCTAGACGTTATAACTTCCTTAATATTGAAGCACAAAATTTTCTTTTTGCGGCACAAAACGAGCACAAAATTATAATGCATAGGAAGTTTCAAAATCCGGCGAGGCGAGGCTGAGGACGTACAGCCCGGCTTTGCGAACCTAATGATTCCCAATTGTACTCACTGTTCAAATTCTTCATTAAAACGTTTACCACTCTATATGACGCTCTGTGACTCTAATTGTTCATTATCTGTTAGATGTAATGCCCTGCCAAAAGCTCTAAGGCAAAACTAAATATAGATCAGCACTGAAAGGAATTTTGACATATCAAAAGCAACATCTGTTGATAAGATTTAGATTTAGATTTCTGTTATTAACATTATGCGAGATGCATTTACTTCAGATTTACTTCCAAATTATAACCATTAATTACACTTATACAAAATAAAGAAACTTTTGTATTATTAAAAGCCGATGAACTTTGCTCAAACTGAAACTATTAATTTGAAATTTCTCCGCAAACTAGTTGTTGCGAAAACTTTGCGTGCAAATATTTTAATTAAGCGACACCTAGTGCTTCCTTCAGCAATTTTGTTGGTAGTAATTAATTTTTCTTTTTTGCCGCCCATCGTCGGCAAACGTAGAATATGAGCGAAGAAGGTTTGTTTATCAACACCTACTAATTGTAAGCTAGAGCTCACCAAGTCAGCAACCGGAATGTTTCGCGCATATTAAAATAGAAGTTTTAATTTCAATCAACCAGCTTGCATTATAACTTAATACCATTACACAGGAACATATCGCTCGCAATGCTGTCAAAACGTATAACGTGGAGGTGTCTTATCGTACAGGAAAATGCTGCCAGCCATTACGCTGATGTATTTCTCTCGAGCGTTAATGGTTGTAGCACGCCAGTTGCATACCTACCCTACCTGTCTTGGCTTGAAATTGCATTGCGGGCGGTGCAAATAGCGAGGTGCCAGTAATATGTAGGAGCGTACGTCTGGCAGTTTTAATGTTTGCACTTATTACGTGTCTCTTTTATCTTACCGATGAGCGCCGCATCATTATTTAGGCGAATGCGCGCGAATTACATGATTCCAGACGGGCAAATAATTAGTAGCAATTATTTTAATGTATCCTGCTGATACTGACGACTATAACTAAAGCGGCAATACCAACATTGTCGCAAAAGTATATTCACTGCTTACGAAATTGCAACGGTACCATATTCAGCTCTGAAGGAGGAGGGGCGATAAGGTGCTTTTCCGCTTCCATTAATTTTCGTACTTACCCAAATGTCCATGTGTTGTTTGTGGCATCCTAAATATTAGAGATGTGTACCGCGTATGTCAATCTTTGCTTTGTATGATGACTACCTTGCATTGCAATTAATGGCTGATTCTTCTCTTTAACAGGTTTTTGTTTAATTGGTTTTCCCCACCGCAAAAAAAAACATTACTATCAATTCGTCTTTCGATAACTTAATTTTGTAAATTTCCATTTAGCGAAAATTCACAGCATTGAACATAGTAATAATAATAATAATTAAAGACTGGATGTATCCCTTTTAATGCGTATCTCAAAGAATTTTGTATATTAATGTATAATTTCTGTTCATTTTGGTTCACGTATTTAAATAATAAAGGAAGCGTTATACGTAAAATGTAAAATACAAATTACGTTAGTAAATACATAATCAAATGTAAACAAAATGCTCTGGGCTTTCCCTTCCAGTTACGGGAGATGACAGTGCCGCTTAAAATTTGCATAATTTATTATTTCACCAACAGCGCCGGCTTTTTCTTTTAGGTTGTGCGACACCCGGGCAGAAAAATTTGGAGGGTGGGCAGTAAACAGCAACTTTTGAGTTTACAACCCTTTGTCTAAATAATGTACGAATTCCCAGTTCGTATAGATTGTGAATAATAGGAATTCCCTGTTTTATTATTTAATCGTAGTCAAGTGCACGCGTAAACCTCAAGAATTACCTTAAATTGGAGAGGGCAATAGCCACATTGTGTTTACACAGATCGTTCAAAGCGATAGTGCGGCATTGTATGCGTTAAAGCTGCTTATTTAAGATATTATTCAAGTGCAGTCATTGTACGAAATTTTAGTAAATTGTGCGTCACTCTGTCCAAATTAAAATTTCCGACTAGCATCCAATCCACGGCCATTAAAGTTTATTTGCTATTGCCTACCGAGGTATTATCAAGAAGCTTTTATCCCAAAAGCGGCAGTTCTGCTTCGTTCAGCAAAGACATCTCATAAACGCTTAAGAAAGTTGTACCTGGTTGTATAGTGAAAATAAATGCAGTTTAAGTGTAAGGTTGCGGTTTCATTAAAAAAAAAAGGAGGAGTCACCCAAACAATCCTAAATACGAGTGTACAGTGAAAACGTTCGTTTAATCATGCCAAAAGCTAGTAGTGGTACATTGGCTTGGATCAAATCTCACCCTGAACTTCGTTTGGATAACGAAAAAGTGTTTTGTACAGTATGTTGCAAAATTGTAAGTACTTTTTTTAAGCTTTTTTATTGTAATGTAAATTAAAAAAAATACAGATATTTCGTGACTTGTAGGTAACGCTGAATTTGCAACTTAACTGATTTAGTAATCTTGAGTAAAATAACAATGTACCAAGTAAAATTTATGCAAGGTGTCCCCAAATCTGCTTTACAAATTCTAACCAGAGCTTACTGTTTGTTAACTGAAAAGTCCATATACACGCTAGTTAAAAAAAGACACGGGGGCGTTGAAAGTTTTAAAGAATGTTGAATTACTTGAAATATTCTTGAGAAGATTCAACTTGACCAGCCTGTATATCGGTATTAAGGAATTTTTGACACGTGTGTAACGCATTTGGGGATATACTTTTAACGTGGAAAAATTTATTGACACAGTATTTCCAAGATTAGTGTTGAAATTTTATATTCTCTTCACATCCCCTGTGAAAAAAAAAATTTCAAGTGGACCAACATATCAAGACATCTTCACATGCTGGCAAACAGAAAAATTGTAGAGTAAAGAACCAGGCAATTTCACAATGCATTGAATTAATAACAAAGAGAACCGACGTAATTAAATACTTGGAAAAATTTCATCTCGGTAAGGAATCGAACCTGACCTCCCGCCTGCTCGGGCTATTGGCACACCCGTCCGGTAAGTAGGAGGTGTTAGGTTCGATTCCTTACCGGGGCATGATTTTTTCAAGTATTTAATTACGTCGGGAATTCCAAGGAAATTACAGATTTTCATTTTTTTTGTTGAGTTAAAGTGTTGAGAAACGAATTTGAGAAGATAGTATGTAGTTCCCTGGTCGGTACAAATATTACTAAATGTGATCATTACAATTACAATAGTAAAGCCGACCATCAAGGCCTATTGTAGACCGGCAATGTAATTTTAGAGTTCGCCGAGTAGACCTGCCCTTCTGGTGAATTCCAGAAGTTCACTTAGTGAAGTTATAGAAGCCCTGCCAAACAGAGAAAATCTGATTCTGCAGACGGCAGGACAGTGGCAGAAAATGTACGCAACTGTTTCTTCCTCTTCCAAACATAGAGAGTACTCTTCCTCTTGAGCGAGCCCCATTGTGTGCAGGTGTTTTCTTTATTGAGCATGGCCAGCAAGGATTGCGGTAAGAGCTCTGACAGACTTCCTGTCAAATTCTATAAGCATCCTGGCTCTGTCTCTGCTGGCCAACATAAATGCCCTCACATTATAATAAGCTTTATTGCTCAAGAGAAATTTTCAATTAGAGGACAAGTAGTTAATTACACGAGTTACAAAATGAATATAAAAAACAAGTAAGAATAACCGTTACAAATAATTATTAAAGTAAAGAGCAGTGATTATCCTTATTATATATAAAGTATCGTAAAAAATATCACATTGCGAAGAAATAAGATTAAGGTTTGTACAAATCATGTAAACAGGTGAATTTAGAAGAGCATTTGTTCGAGGAAAAGGTAGATAAAACGTCGTCGAATTATGGACACCAGACGACGGGATTATAAATTGTAATTTTTTAAGTGGTACCGATTACCGTGGCCATTACACAATTTCCAGAGAAGAATTAGATAAACCTGTGGAGTTACGCCAGGTTCGAAATGTAATCATACTCACTAACTCTTACAGTGACTTACTTGATACTCATGGCAAACTGACAAAGTTCAAGAACCGAGCAAGTGGTTGAGTTTAGTTTAGACTATCAGTATTTTGGTAATTTTTTGTCTAGAATTTTGCCAAAAATCAAATCAAAACTGAAGTACCAACTTAACGCAATGTTACGTGCATATTGTAAGCAGTTTGACAGCACATAGTACCTAATCCAGGTACTAAAGGTCACATCTGTCTAATACTCACCTCCGGAGAAATAACATTTGTAAACCAAAAAAAAAAAACTCTAATAACTCTTAATTTTGGAAAAACAATATCTTTTTACTTTCTGCAAAAATGCAATAATATACATGTTCTATTTAAAAAATAACACAACTTTGGGTAGCTACGAACTCATGAGATACTCTGTACGTTTAATAGGATCTCGTTCCGAGAAAAATTGCGCTTTGAAACATTTCTACTGGCAAAAGCAGAATCTTCCGAGCCTGTGATGATGATTCATCCTGTATAATATGAAAGATGTGTACTGTATTGGTTTACCTTTTCTTAAATTCAATTCCTCGGAAGATGAAGCTACAATTAAATTATAAGTTAATATAATACAACCGTTGTGCTGGTTTTATTGAACACCAACAGCATCTATTCTTGTCTAATCTTTAGCTAAAGCTAAAGTAATAACTAAAGCTGGCCACGAGCGGTACCGCCTAGTAGCGTAAAGTCGACCAGGCATCGCGTTCCACTAGAGTTATTCTACTAATACAGATGTTTGCTGCCGCAAATAATTTCGCTCATCTTTTAAATAAAAATTAAATAACACGTGCTCAAACACTTACCATTTTAAGAATCCACCGTGAAATCACAAAGTGAATAATGTCTGTTAAATATCTGCAACATTAGATATGTTTTAACTGTTGTTTCGGCAAAACTAGTACGGCATGAGGAAAAAATGCGTTTATATGCAGAGAACGAACGTTCTACATCTAGTGACGTAATACTTGCGTAAGTAAAATAATCTTTCAAATAACTTAACGATTCTGTTGACGCACCTTCACAAATCTGTCTTAATGTGCCAAAATCAGAATTTTTCTCAAAAACACTTTCAAATTTTTCTAGAACAGAAACATTTTTTGCGTCTTCAATCGGGCATAGCTGTGCGTGAACATGTTGCACTATTTGTAGAGATTCTTTTAACGGCACCGCAGGATTTTCTAATTTTTCTATTGCATCTGCTAGCCCGAAGTAATTGTGAATGATTTTTAAATCCATTTTAACCTGACTTTTGAAATTTCGACTGGCTTTTCTGGATAGCGGCAGCTTCCTTTGTATCGAATTGTAAAACCACGTTCTCAATTTTGTCAAAATATTTATGATAATAAAACGCGGCCTGCAACCATGTTCCCCAACGAGTTAGAATAGGTTCTGGTGGCTCTGGTATACGGGGGCACAGTCTGTGAAATTCGCGAATACGTTTCAGTGATTTGACAAATACTGCTTTGGTGTGCGTTATTAAAGCGTCTACCTCATGATGACATTTTCTGATACTATCCGCCACAAGATTGAGAGCATGAATTTTACACGTAATGTGTAACAAATTAGCAGAATGCTTTTTAAGAGACCGGCCTACAGAAAGCATGTTTGCAGCACCATCACTCACTAACATCGAGAGTTGGTTTGTTGAAAGTTCAAACTTGTCCAATGTATTTAACACTAACTTTGAAATTACTTCGGCAGTACACTGTTGTCTTCGTTTGGAGACTAATAGAATTGAAGGTGCCGATTGATGAGGTTCCAATTTGCGTGCCATTACATTAAGAACAGAATGTTTCTTCCAATCTTTCAACTCCGATTTTATTTTTTGTTCAATATGTTCGCGCGCAGATGGCACAATTCTTCGTAACGATGTTCGACTTGGTAATTTGCACTCCGAATAGTTATTCCAAAAGCAGATAAATTGTTCCTTGTCTAGTAAATTAAACGGTATATTACATGCGATAAACGTAACGCATAAATTAAATATAAATTTTCCATTGTTTCGTGCGCAATTTCTTTTTGAGACATGCTTTTCACTATTTACGTGTCGTAGACAATGTTGTCTGGACCAACACATTAACGGGATTTTACAGATTACACATTTAATTTTAGCACCTTCATATATTAAGTCTGGAATTTCTGCAATAAATTTTCGAAGTTTGTCCGACCGCGGTCGTTTTGCTGACGAAATCATAATTTTTCAAGGACAGATAAACAATTGCGCAAATGACCGGCAGCGAAAATGTCCGTACTGCTCCGCAGACGAAGTAATACTACCGTTCCTCTCGGTCCGAACTGATTCTACGCCGATGCGCGGTACCGCTCGTGGCCAGCGTTAGTAATAACAGCAGAGAAATTAGAAAGAAATCAAAACTTTTAACGTGAACGCATCTTAGAATAATTTATACCGGATCTATCAAAAAATAAAAATAATGAAGTAACCTGGCACATATAACATTTAGCTGAGATTGGAATTTAATCCGGATGCCGTGTCGCGCTTCCCAAAGTTCCTTGATCAGTTGTATCACGAACCATTCAGCTGCACAAGCCGTTTTAAGTAGATTTCTTGTAAATCAACAACAAAATTTCCTCCTTTCTTTGACATTTTTTTGTGCAATAAAATGTTAATCATCGAATTTTTAACGTGAACATGGTCATAATACAATGTTTCAGTCCCTCTTTCGTCGGTCAAGCGAAACCCGATCTGAAAAAAAAGAGAAGGTTGAAAATGTTTATGGCTTGTAGGTTGAACAATTTGATGCTTTTTTTAATATAGCAGCTCGACGATCGAGAAAAACTGATCACGGCATCAAGGTTTTCGACGCACTGGTGAATGCTATCAAAGGTATCATAATTGAAAAGAAGAGCATCAAACAAACGACAATGGAATTCAAGAGACTAAGAAGGGGTTTCAGACAATATTTGACAAAAATACGAGAATTTGATGCGAATTTGAGTGACAATGTTTTGCGGACTTTGGTTTGAAGAGTGGCATCGTGTTCGACTACCAAATTGGTGGCAAGGCGATGAAGAGAACGATATTCACGCCACGGGAAAATCTTGCGTTTTGAAAGAGAACAACAAAAGGGTGATTGAAAACGAAAAAGGGTACCAGTGTTGCAAAGGATCGCGAAAAGTCACCAGCAAAAATGATGATTATTTCTTGGTTTGCCTTGACTATATGCCGGAGACACTTACCTCTACCAACTTCATCAGATGCAAGACATGCAAGAAGCCAGCTCATCCCAAATCCATCAATGTGCGACGAAGCCACTTCACGAGCCCAATGTGCAATATTCCAATGAATATGGCGATTAGGTCGAAAAATTGTCACATTTCGGCATTTTGTCATTTTCTCACTTATTTTTCACTTCTCATTTCCATTTAAAATCGTCAATAAATGAGAAAACTACAAGCCTTTTCTTTTTAACACCTGATTTTTCAAATCGTAAAAAACAGCCGAAACCTTTTTCTGGTTTAAAAAAACAAAAAGTCTTGTTTAGAGAGTTTACAATTGTCATTACCTTTTGAATGGTGTATAGCACATTGCGATGTTCCAATGAATACAGATTTAAAACTACACCCAACTTGTAAGCCTCTCCCCTACAATAAAACCAGTATAAATAAGTTTTAGGAGTATTCTTAAAAGTGCAAGTCCTTAACTAGCATTCCGAAACTACTGCAAATTTTTGAAATCTACATTCGAATCGATCTCAGCCCGATGGAACCCGGGATTTCCATAAACATATTTTTTAAAGGGAAATTGTATTTTTGGGGGTAATTTGGCTGAACTGTAAATTTTTTACTTCGAAAATATATATTTCATCTACTTATTTACATATCCTTCCGTTGATAGAAAAGTGACACAAGTCAAAAACGATCATTTTTGAGATCATTAATCAAAATTAACCCAAAAAGGCAATATATTGTATTTATATCAAAAAATTGCACATTTTAGAGTAAATATATTAATGCTTTGATGAAGTCCGTAAACATAACACAAGTCTATTAATCGTCATGTAGTGAAACATCTTAAAATGGCTCTACTGAAAAATTAATGATTTTGACATGTGTCACTTTTCCATCAACGGAACGACATGTGTCGTATAACAATATATAAAAGAAAAATCAAATTAAATTATCTTTTATGATAAAGTAATTAACTAAGAATGAATAATTATCCAATACTTATGGAGGCTGAACTTTTACTGACTAATATATTATTTCGCTTGTTTAAACTATAACGGGTTACTTTATGGAAAACATTTTTTGAAACACGAGGACGAACTTCAGACGACAGATATTGATGGAGTTCTCGAGTTTCGGGTTACTTTCTTCACAACTTTGAAGGTCTATAGCGAAACTTAAATAATTTAATAAATTATTTTAGAAATAAGGTATCTGAAGGTATGTATTCAACGGTTTTCTTAGTTTTAAGAGGTGGCATTAAATATGTATAGGATGATTATAAATTCCATAAATTTTTGATATTTTAAAGATAAAATACAAAATATATACCACTTTCTATAATTCAGTGTTGATCTGTGATACGACGATAGTGAGTTGTACTGAGAAAGAGGACATTATATCAATAAAATTTATGTATATTGATAAATACTATGCATTTTGTAGTCATTCTATTTATTTCATTAAATTAGTTAGCAATTAGTTAACAATTGGTTTGGGGATTATTTAATTCAGCGTGTTTTTATTTTCGCGTTTCGCAATTTTCAACACACGTATATACATCAGTAATCTGGGCAAATATGCGGTAATAGCCAGAGGCGTGGCGAGCGCATAAACGTTTACACATAAAATAGAAGGTAAGAAATCAATTATAAAACGTGCCGAAACACTTACAGTTTTAAAAGTCTTCCATAAAATCACAAACTGGGTAACATCTGTTAAATATTTGAATCATTAAATATGTTTCCACAATTGTTTCAGTCAAGTGAGTACGACGTGCGGAATAAATGTTTTTTAATGCCAAAAACGACCGTCCGACATCAAGCGATGTTATATTTGTATATTTAAAATAATCTTTAAAACAACTTAATGCATCTTCACACGCACCTTCACAAATTTTTCTTAATAGAAAATTGGAGTCTTTCTCTAAAACACTTTCAAATTTTCGTATTACACACCAATTTGTTTCGCCTTCTACAGCGCATAACTGTACGTGAACATCATTCACAATGTGAGCAGAATCCACTAGCGACATCGAAACATTTTGTAATTTTTCTATTCCCTTCGCTAGTCCGAAGTAATTGTTGTGAATAGTTTGTAAATCCCTTTTAACCTGACTATCTTGAAATATTTCCTGGCTTTTCTTGGTTGCTGCAACTTCTGTCGGATTAAATTTTAAAACTACCTTCTTTACTTTATCAAAACATTTGTTGTAGTAAAACGCAGCCTGCAACCATGTTCCCCAACGTGTAACAATCGGCTGTGGTGGTTCAGGTAAATCAGGACACAGTTTGTGAAATAGTCGGGTACGTTTGGGAGACTTTAGAAACACTGCCTTTGTACTAGCAATCAATGCATTTACTAGTGGAAAACATGTAGGAATCGTTTGTGCCGCAAGATTTAGAGTGTGGACTTTACACGTTACATGTAAGAAGTTACCACTGTGTTCTTTAAGAGATCGGGCCAAAGAACGCATGTTTGCGGCACCACTCATAAACATTAAAGGTTGCTTAGTTGAAACTTCAAATTTGCTCAATGAGTTCAACACCACCTTTAAAATCCCATCGGCAGTACAATTTATAACTCTTTTGGAAGTAAGTAAGAAGGAGGATAACGGTCGATGTGGTTCCATTGTACGTACCATTAAATTAACCACAGAATGTTTTTGACGATCTATTGTTTCGTCAACATACAACCACAGTTTTTTATCTTTCAATTCCGTTTTCATTCTTTTCTCTATATGTTCACGAGCAAATGGCACTACATTTCGTATCAATGTCTGACTAGGTAATTTGCAGTCCGCATCTTTATTCCAGAAGGAGACAAATGCTTCTTTGTCTAATAAACGACACGATACATTACATAAAATAAGAGTAACACATAAATGAAATATAAATTTTTCTTGGCCTCGTATGCCACTTATTGAATTTATAAGTAAGTGTATGTCTGCAGTCAAATCTAGATTATGTTTTTGGACGTTTTGAGGGAAGCAGAGTTCTTTATAAAGAATAACTTTTTTCTGTGAAATGCATATTAAAAAGTTTTTACTCCTTGTAACCCGATCCATGGATACCCTGTATATAATAATATATAAATATTCGCACAGTATTAGCAGGAAAGTTGACACTTGGCGCACACCAAGAAAACGAAGTCGAAACGAGACATATAGAGCTGGAGAGACGATATATCGTACATAAAAAATATATAAAAAACAGTGTTGTGAGAATAGAAATTGAAAATTTATCTAAAATTTATTACAATATTTTAAACCATTAAGTCTCTTATTGATAACTAGTAACTTGTATTACATTTCTTCCTTTTTGAATTTCAAAACACAAACAAAAAGGTTTGCAAAAAAATAATAGCATAGCGTTTTGCATGAGTCGATGTTTGTCTGCAACGAAGTGACGTTCAAGTTTGCTTACTAAACGAAATTTGTCACATAAATACATTTTAAACCTTTTACAAAATATGTGATTTTTTCCTTGGATTTTGTAACCACGAGAATTGCAATTTCCATCAAGAAACGGTAGTTAGAGTATTTATGACCATATAAAAACTTTTTAATAATTTTTAATGTAATTTAATAGTATTGTTTCATTTTGATTCTGTTTTTTATGTGATTTTTTAGCTTCTAATGAACACGGCTATGTTGTCGAAACGTAAAGTTTACTGAATTTATCTCAATAAAGTCGATATTACTACGATTACCTACTTTTTACTGAAATATTACTATTAAAAAACAATTCAAATTTCTTCAATTAATTGCTTTAGTTTTGTTCTGTTTTGTTTCTGATCAAAATTCAGATAAGAATTGGAATTATGATACGTATGCAGTACACGTGCCAACATTTTCATAAAAATCTGGGACAAGCGACATTACCCATTTTAAACATGTCTTTTGTAAACTATGAGAAAATATATCAAATTGTCTGTCAGTCAATCGTAAATGGATAAGTCATTGTCACATGATTGAAAAAACGTCAAAATGAGCTCATAAGAGTTGTCCTAGATTTTTGTGCAAGTGATGGTACCTGTAAAAGTATTTTCGCTTTCTCGAGCATTTGAACTAGAACTCTCTCTACGACGACAAACTCTTCAAAATCACATATCTTTTGCCTACACACAATAACTAAAAATCCTATTTGGAATAAAATAGGCACTCCGCGAAAGCATTTCAAACTTTAAATGTCATTGAAGAACTTGAAAGTTGAGTAAATACACGCGGCCAACTTCCCTACACTAAGTTATGAAACAAGTTTCGAAATATTTCAGAGACAACGCGTTCCCGGTTATTCGGTCGCTCTTTTGTGGTTTCTCTACAGCAAGCCGCTTTGCCGCCTGCATACCGTTGCTCGAGCAGTTCAGTGTAAAATGTTTTGCGAGAATTTTTGCTCATTTCGTGCTAGCGTACGGTATAATAGCAAGCGGAAGCTATTTAACCTTTGTATGATAAATTATACCTCGTAGATACAGTCCGGCATGATAAGGTTCCATTAGTAATATATGAAAAACGAAATGCGACAGAGAGAGGGAGAAAGGAAGAGAAACGAGATTAAATTTATACGTTTTGCTGTTCTAGTCTATCCAATTTATTGGAAATAATTCCACTTTTCTATTATTTTCTGTTAAATAATAAGCCCAATGCTTATAAGCTGCAGCTTTTGAATTGTAAATAGTTGAATGTAACTAAGAACTGGGTAAATGGTACCGGATGCTTGCTGGTACAACGAAGAACACGGAATTTGAAGTGTAATAATAATACATCTTTATTGTCCAACAGTCTTCACAAAAAATAATTACAGCCCAAATATGATATATAAGTACATTTTGAACTTTACTGTTATTGTTATAAGTAGAGCAACGTAACTGCGCTGAAAGCCAGTGGCGGACGCATAAAAGTTTACACAAAATAAATTAAATGTGATACGTGCTCAAACACTTACCGTTTTAAGAGTCCTCCGTGAAATCAGTAGATCAGTAGATAATGTCTATTTAATATTTGTAACATTAGATATGTTTCCAAAGTTGTTTCGGCAAAGTGAGTGCGGCGTGAAGAAAAAGTGTTTTTGTATGCCGAAAACGAACGTTCTACATGTAGTGACGTTATATTTGCGTAAGTAAAATAATCATTCAAATAACTTAACGGTTCTGTTGACGCACCTTCACAAATTTGTCTTAATGTGCCAAAATCAGAGTCTTTATCTAAAACACTTTCAAACCTTTCTAAAACACAAACATTTCTTGCGTCTTCTATCGCGCATAGCTGTGCGTGAACATGTTGTACTATTTGCAAAGATTCCACTAACGACACTGAAGAATTTTGTAGTTTTTCTATCGCATCCGCTAGTCCCACGTAATTGTTCGGAATAATTTCCAAATCTGTTTTAACTTGATTATCCTGAAATTTCAAGCGGCTTACCTTGACAGCCGCAGCTTCCTTTGGGTCGAATTCTAAAATCACGTTCTTTATATTCTCAAAATATTTAAGATAATAAAATGCAGCCTCTAACCATGTTCCTCAACGGGTAAGAATAGGTTGTGGTGGTTTAGGAATACCGGGGCATAGTCTATGAAATTCCCGAATACGTTTTGGGGATTTTACAAACACAGCTTTTGTATGTGCTATTAGAGCGTTCACCTCGGGATAACATTTTCTGATACGAGACTGAGAGTATGAATTTAAGTTAGCACAATGTTTTTTAAGAGATCGACCTACAGCAAGCATGTTTGCGGCACCATCACTAATAAACATCAACAGTTGATTTGTTGAAAGTTCAAACTTTTCCAATGTATTTAACACCAACATTGAATTCGGCAGTGCATTGTTGTATTCGTCTGGAAGCTAGTAAAATTGAGGGTGACGGTCGATGTGGTTCCATTGTGCGTACCATTACATTAACCACAGAATGTTTTTTACGATCTGTTGTTTCGTCCACACATAACGACAGTTTTTTATCTTGCAACTCCGATTTAATTCTCTTCTCGACATGCTCACGAGCAAACGGCACAACTCTCTGTAATGTTCTCTCACTTGGTAACTTAAAGTCCGAATATTCATTCCAAAACGAGACGTATGCTTTCTTCCTTAGTAAATGAAATGGTAAATTACATGCAATAAACACATAAATTAAATTTAAATTTGTCATAATCTCGTGTGGAACTTTTTTTTGAAACATGCCCTACACTATTTACGTGCCGTCGACAATCACTTTTCGACCAACACATTAAATCTATTTTACACACTACATATTGAATTTTAGCGCCATCACACTTTAAATCAGGCATTTCTGCAATAAATTCTCTTATTGTGTCCAACTTTGGTCGTTTTCGCGACGTAGGAAACATTTTCAAAATAAACGTAGAACTAC
Source organism: Dynastes maya (assembly GCA_029619315.2). Lineage (NCBI taxonomy): Eukaryota > Metazoa > Arthropoda > Insecta > Coleoptera > Scarabaeidae > Dynastes > Dynastes maya. The sequence continues at coordinate 32,669,399 of JAROYE020000003.1, forward strand.
GATATAGTATACGACAGCGTAGATGCATACACAACAGATCGGCTTTCGAGTCGCAGTTATACTGACGCTTATACCGAATTGTCCCGGCCGTGTTTATTTTGTGTAAACTTTTATGCGTCAGCCACTGGCTTTCAGCGCACTTTGCGTTGCTCTAGTTATAAGTGCTAATAGATGTGGTGGATGCATTTGGTTATTAATAAATTATAAGGCAATCGCACTATAATATTCTCTACGGCTAGACAATGATGCGAAGTTGTGCCTTTGTAATAGCTGGTTGTTGTCAAAGTTCCTTGCAAGGTAAGTACCATCTAATTTAAACGATAAGTACTTCATAAAACGTTTGTGTCCCTTTTCTAGTGTTGGATTTAAGTAGGAGAAAATTGGATGCCACACTACTGACCACACTAAACCAATGACAAGATGTCAACAAAAATCCGAGAGTTTTAGACGTTGCGCTGCATACTGCGAAAGTATGCATGCGGTTAAGTTACGTGATACCAGATTGTTGTCTATATAGTAATTGTAGTGTATAGGATTCTGTACTTTAGTGTATGATACAATAGCACATTTGTCTATGTTTAGTATTAGACCATTATTCGTACACCACATATGAATGTTTCCAGACTATTTTGTAAACTCTCTGCATCTGTAATATCCGTTATTTATCGATAGATTTTCAAGTCATCCGTATATAACGAGGATAATACATCGTTGACGAAGAGTGGTCCCAAGTTTGAACCTTGGGGGACACCGGTGTAAATTTGAAATAGTTTGGTCAAGAATCCGTTGTGGTAGATATAGCTAGATCTATCATTGAGGTAAGAACATAGAAGCTGAAGCAAGCCATTTGAAGATCAAAAATATCCAGAGTTTTCTAATTGTAGTAATGTATGATCGATAACGTCAAAAGTTGTAGTGCTGTGTAAGCGTAAGTGTAGTGCTGTAGTAAGTATTATAAAGGTATTTATGCTTTTTAAATTGAAAGTTGCTGTATATACAAATAGAATGCACTCGAAGAGATACTTATACTCAAAATTGCATTACCATCATCAACTGAAATATAAATAATAAATAAATATAAATAAGTATTATGTACTATTGATTCATAACATTCATTACACAATTTTTTTGTATGCTCTGAACAAATATTTTTAAAACATTTAGAGCATATTTGTTTAGAATGGCGGTTATTTTTTCTAGGGCACAGATAACACCGCTCAATTTCTAACTGCTCGTTTAGAACTTTTTGAATTTTTCTTGGCAATTGAGGGCACTCCAAGCGATCTAATTGATATGGTTTTACAAATTCTTGTCCTAATATTTTGAGGAAATTTCTACGCGCATTGACTGATTCAATATTATTATGTTTATAAATAATGAAAGCATTTAAGGCGCAGACGTTAATGAAATGGAAAAATAAAACCAATGGCCATCTCCTTGTTCGCCGTCCTACATTGTAAATACGTAGCACAGAGTTTATCTGTTACGTTCACTCCACCCTTAGTTGTATTATAAAATGTCAACATTTCCGGTTTCTTTTCTTCTCCGGTATCTTGGTTAACGTTTGCATCATGGTGCATTGTGGAGAGCAGAAGAACTGGCTTAGATTTTTTTTGGTATATAAGAAATCAACGTTGCATTTTTTGAAAATCCAAACAGTGTACTTTTTACAGTTCTATTCTTGTTGGAACACTGCTGGAATTTTTCTTTTATTTTTGCTTATTGTTCCTACTAATGTTAAATTATGGTCCGACAATAAGCGGACAATAAGGATACACTTGTGTACCAGTTATCGGTTGTCACATTTCTGCCAGTCTTATCGATAGTTTGGATCAATCGAACGACAATTTCCTCTGCAGAGTTACTGACTTTATAAGGTCCTTCTAGCTGAGTTCCGGTGTACACTTGTATGTTTACAGTATAACAATTTTTGGCGTCACACAGAACAAAAATTTTTATTCCATAGCGATTTGGTTTTGACGGAATATATTGTCGAAATTTGCAGTTACCACGAAATGCCACCAATTGTTCATCAATGGTAACGAATTCAGAGGGCGAAAAAAACTCACTGCATTTAGAAACAATATTCTCGAATAAATCCCGTATTGGGGCAAGTTTATCTATTTGAAGACGTTCATTACGTGTACTAATGTCATCAGGTCTAATACAACGAAGTATAAATAAGAATCTTTCATAACCCATTGTTGTATAAAAAAATTGACTGGCTAAATCATTATCAGAGAATAAGTCTCTGAAATTCAAATGAGATGATCGCAGTACACCGGCAACAATGGGCAATCCTATGAAAGCTTTTATTTCATTGTGTGTCACGGAATTTGCACAGCTCGCTCTTTGGAAGTTGGGTCTTACTTTCCACTCAATGTATTTATTTGTATTTTCCACCAATATCCAATTACCCAATCGTCAAGAAATAGCGCGAACATAGCGGAAATTTCTTTTACATTCTTCGCACGACCTTTGCAACCAGCAAGATGAATAAAAAATATTACTTTTTCGTGTTCGTGATGTTGGAGGGGGTACTTTATTCCACTTTGAAGTTGTATTTTTACGTATGAAATTATAAACCATAAGAGCTAAGTATTTTACAACAGTGCTTATTTTTTCATTCCTAAGAAAAAAATTTGTAACATCAAATAACTCTTCCGTATTGCTATAATCTTCTTCAACAACTGAATCACTATCATGACTAGATACACTTTCATGAACCTATGTCGCATTCGGGATAGATGTTTTCGTTATCAAATTCTATCCAAAAATCGTCACTTTCAAACAATTTCGCTATTTCTTCATCACATAATCCACGTTTACTACCCATAATGCCAACTGTACACATTAATGCTCAACGAACTACTAACTCAATATTCAATGGGCATAGATATTTTTAAATACTGTACTGTAAATCACTCACAAAAACACCCGTTATGTATAATGAAAGCTCAAAAAAAAAGACAAACGTAACTACTGACACTACGGAGTGCAGGGTCATAAATTATGTTTTGTCTACATTTCACTGCATGCAATATCTGGACTATATCATGTTACATGAGTTTTAGAAACACCATTCGAAGAATACCTATTAGGTAAACTGACGTAAATAAAATTTTCTGACAGATATTACAATTTGTAAAAGACCTGGCGCCTCGTAGGCGCCATGATAGTACTTAAAGGTTAATAATGTATATTTTTAAAGTTTAAACTAAATAGAGGATTAGCGTCCAGATTGCATACCCAAGAAAGATTTTATTTATGTTCTGTTGTTAAAGCAAAATAAATATTTACCGCCGTCTTGAGATTTTTATTTCATTAATTAAATTTAACTGCATCGGCAAAATCGAGGAAATATCGATTTTTCTATATTCGCCGATGGTAGCCATATTATTATGGGGCTAAGTTACTTTACGCATTAATCTAGAGCGCATGCGAAGAGAGCAATTTTGAAATAAGTTCAATTGAACGTTATGCCTTTCAGATCAAGTGTGTCCGATAGAAGATTAATAAGTTAATAATACCTTAAGGCATTTTTAAATTTCCTTACTTTTTACAGAATACAAATTGAACTTCTCAGTACACGTAGTTGCAGTACTAAATAACATACATACATTTAATTTATGTACGCATGTCTTCATTCTCCAACATTTTCAGAGTACGAATATAGAACGTATAGCTAGAGGATGCATAATTTATGGTTTCTGAAGCAACTGTCAACAACATGTAAGATATTACGAGTTTACACAGTGATATATTCTCTAGCTGAGTTTTGCTCCTGCCTCAAGGGCTATTAAGCCACACTCAGTGTTTCGATAAGAGAAACACTCTACTCAAACACACATACATACATGAATATGATGATAAGATTATGCGGGGAACTAGATGTAGACTAGATGTAAAAAATAAAACAAAGAACATAGAAACGTGTGTATATTTTAGTTTAGTTGCGAAATTGTCCTTATACGTTGTAATCTAGTATGTAGAATATGAGCATAAAAAACGTAATCGAGAGGGTCATGTTTCTTTGAATTAACTTTTATGTTAGTTACAACCAAGGTTGGTAGAAAACATTTACTCTAAAGGTGGTCTCAGTTTAAAAATAGCGTTCGCAATGACGTCAATGGCAGTGGAATAGAGAACATATGAGATTCATCAATTTAAACGTTGTTACGAACAAGTATATCTATATATTATGACGTCAAAATATCACGTCTTTCACCGCCCTCAAACTTTGGTCAAGTATTGCAAGATAGGAACTGAGACAACCTTTAGAATACATACATTTTACCAACCATCTGACAGTTAAATCTTGCTTAAATCTCATTAAGTTCGAAACTTCAAATGACGTTTGAGATATTTTACAGTAATGATGTAAATAAGTTTAAAGAGTAAATGCTAATGTGGTAATCTGAGTCAATAATAATAAAGCTAGGAGAATAAAAAAATATTTCCTAGTAAAAGTAAAAAAGAAGAATTTAGCAAAGAATTATAATAAATGTTCAAAGTGATCTCCTTCGGTTTCAATATAAATCCCTACCCGTCATTGCTTGTTGCAAAATGCGTTGGCGAGGTGTTGAGGCGTTATTGTATCACACCGTGTCAAACATTTTGAATCGCTTCGATAAGTTCTTGTATTGTGTGGTGGATTTTTAAGTATTGAAAAATAAGATAATCTAAAGTAGTTAGATCAGGAGAGCATGAAGAAAAATCTACTACACGGTTATCAAAATATTAATGTGACAGGTTCATTGCTTGTAGTGTTTTATGAGCTGTGGCATTGTCTTGTTGGAAGTATTCATTTCCATAGTTCATCATCATGTAACTGGTTTTGAAAAGGTTGCAATAAGTTATTACGATATCTTTCTGCGTTTACCGTTTCATGAAAAAATAAATCTTCTCCGTGAAGCTGCTATCTAACCTTTTCAGAATGCAATGGTTTCTGTATCATGACATAAGGGTTCTCATTCGACTGTATACCATGGTTTGTTTGCTAATAGAACAATTAAGTCACAAGTTTCGTCTGAGAAGAAGGTTTTGTCAAGCATATCATCATCGTTCATGTGACTTTCAAAACAACGGCAGTGTTGCATTCTCACTACGTGGGTCAATAGGCTTAAGTTCTTGCACAACACGCATATTATATGGATATGAGATTTTCTCTAAGAATATGATGACAAGTACCATATGACAAATTAGTTTCCCGTGAAAGATTTCTAATTGACTTTGTAGGTGGATGATTTATACGCTTCCTCACATTCGCAATAGTTTCAGCAGTTCTTTTCTTGAGTTTACCACTACCGCATTTGTGACTTACTGCATCAGTTTCATGAAATTTAGCAATATAACGAACAATTTGTTGATATAAATCAAGATATAATACTGCAAATGTGGACACTGAAGATGAAATTCACCCATATATAGTTGCATAGAAGTAGATCATTCTCCATTTTATTGATTTTGTGGGGGAAGAAGAAAAGGAGGAAAAAAGACGAAAGAAGAAAGGAAAAGAAAACAAGAAAAGAAGGATGGAAGAGAAGAAGAGGAGAAGAAAATAAGAAGAGAAGAAAAGAAGATGAGAAGAAAAGAAGAAGAGAAAAAGAGAAGTGGGGAAAAGAATTAGGTTAATTAGTATTGCATTGTTGCTATGAGTACGGGAATTTGTAAAGGGGCATCTAATACTAGAGACTCTATGAAATAGATACTTGCAACTAGTAGTAGGTAGATGTTGTATTTCAAATGCGATTTTTCAAAACATTTAACATTAGGCAACAGGAAACAGATGAAGAACTTAAGGAATTTAATAAACGTATGGATCTATAGAATTATTATAGAAAAAACTGCCAGCTTTAACAGAAATCATTCAACTGTCGAATTAAAATATTCCGATTACTTGGCAGGTACTTGCAGAAGAAGAAGAATATATGCGATATTTCCGAGGTAAATATTAGCTCTCCTTCTTTGAACTACTGAAAGTTTTCCCTAATGGCCCATACACACAGACGCAGAGAACTTAATTCAAGCATGTACATAGATCAATGCGTATTCAATAATAAAACTTTTGTTAATAAATTAACAAAAGTTATAATGAACATTTTTTTTTGTGGTGTGGTACGGCCCAATGGGGTGTATAAGCTTTTTAAAGCTTGTCGTAACCTCAGGAGCCTTGAGTGTGTAAATTATGTGTAAAGTGTTCCATGGCTTTGTTACTATCACCACCTCGCCGTAAAGGGTGAAACGCACTTAACTGTATTCCAACTGCGAATGGTGACTTAGAAGTGTACCGGACCCGCTAAGAAAATTTTGATCCTAGCGGAACTCAAACACACAGCGCCTAGCTTTGCCCAGTCAAGCGCTGGCCCCCTTACCACTAGACCACCGAGCCGTTAATAACAATAATATGTAATAAGAAGTATGAGAATAATAATAATGCTTTAGTATCATTGATTCAGAAGACATGGGTAATTGTTACAAGTGTTAAAACTAATAGTTTTGAGTGAATTCTCTCACTGAATAGTAAACCCCGCTAATCAAAAACCTTTTTAATTAAAAAAATGAAATTTTATCTGTCTATCTGTCCGAACCATAAGGCACTGAGCGAGTCCCCCTGAGAGAGTCCTCTTCTTCTATGAACGGGTTCAGCTTCGGTGTTTTGTTGATTGTTTATTACTAGTCTGGTGTTCCACGTTTTCATCATTGACGAAAGTAAGTCTATTATTCGAGGATTTATCTTATATACCTTCAGTATTTTAAGAAGCCAGGAATGAGGTACGCTGTCGAACGCCTTTTGATAGTCCACATAAGCTGTATATAGTGCGTTGTTTCTTTTTCTTAGCATCGCCTGTGACTATGGAATCTGTTATTCTCTTTGTATCCTTTACTGCCTGATTGATATCCTTTTTGCTCTTGCTTCTTTGGCAATGATGGCGTTAGATTCTAGGTGGTTTTATTAGCTTTTGGAGGTGGTATTGACGTGAGCAGCTTATAAGTAGTCGGGAGACGAGTTATAGGGCAATATTTGGAGGGATCCGGTCTACGAGGTGTGGTTTTTGGTATGAGATAGTAATGCCCGTTGCTAGGAAAGGCGGTATTTTACTAGGATCACGCAATAAAGTATTGAAAACATGTGCTAGCTTTTCATGTGTATAAGTGAATCTTTTATGCCAAAAATGCTGTGCATTGTCAATACCAGCTGCTTTATTATTATTGTTATTAATATTATTATTAACTAAAATAATAATATAATAATTTTATGAACATTGAGATTTATTCTGGTTGTGTGTTACTTTGCCCTGGTTGGGCTTATAAATCGTTTCCTCATTATCTGGGATGCGATTTCAGGCCACCTACTGATGTAGCATTTTTCACTTGACTGTATTGGCATCGGTATTGGTTGAAACTGGCACTCCCCGAGCCACAGTTTAACATATGTGAGAATATACCCCGATTGAGCGGTTGACTGACGTGATATTTGCACTGTGGCAATACTTGCATTAACAATTATTTGTAAGTAACATAGTACGTTTAATTAACTAAAAATTTTAACAATTTCAATAGAAATCAGACTAGACAAAAAACCTGATTTAGGTAAATTGAAAATAATATTTGCTTTTCACCAAAATGGGGATAATGTTCTTGTCCACAATTTAAACTCTAACGAACATGAAATAAAAGAACATTGTTATGCACCAATAATTTCTTGAGACGTACAGTCAATATAAATCTTTGTTGCAAGATAATCGAAGACGATTTATTTTTGAAAATATAAAGAAGCACTTGATGCAAATCATACGTTACTTAATATTTACTTGTTTTAATAGTAACTTGAGGAATGAAAACTGTTACAAGTAATTGCAATATCTTAATAACGTTTCTTTACATACATAAATATTTGTATAAACATCATATAGTGTTGAGCATATTACAAAAACAATGTTTTTCCTTGAGAAAACTCTTATGCTTACGAATAAATTAAATCCATGCTTAAAAGTTATCGTTGTACCTGTTCCTATCATACACACATATCAAACGCAGCAGACCGCAATCCCTACCAACGGTTCCGTCCGTATTCCCACCTATCTATGCGTACACTCGGAGCAACATCATTTCATATTTTGTACCTTGGGGGTGGGCAGAAATCGCATCATTACCTAATAAACACTAAATTAGTTTAATCAAATATATAATTAATATATACAATCATTTCAGCAGAGATGTAAATCCATAACAAATAGAACGATATATAATAGCTACGTCCACTATTTCATGTTGAGTACCGTCGTGTGGAAAATCGTAAGGAAAAGAAATCTATACTTCTGCACAAATTTACAGCTGAGAATATGGTTCAAGTATTGCTAAAAGCATTCGACAAGAAAGTCAACAGTAGGGCGGATAATAAAAGCGATTTATTGCCGGGGTCCTTCAAGGACGACGTACGCGTCATAAAAATGCAAGAATAAAACCGAGAAAGTTAGGTAAAACGCGAGACTTGTTAGAGCGTAGTTACAGTGTTTTTATGATTTCTGCAGTTGTATCTCATCTACGGTGAATGTTGCTAAAAATGGCAGGTAAGCTATAAAGATCCATATGTATGTATTTTCTTTTCCAGGGACTTAGTAATGATGGCGAATATATTATGCGATACGTCTTCGTTCCGTGTATGAAGATAAAATACGTTAGTAGACGCTTTCCAGGTTATACGTTCAGTGTAATATTCACATGTTTTCCTCTATCATCCAATATTTATTTGCAGTTAGATACACAAATGTAGCAGATCTGTCAGTGATACGAAGAGAGATATATATTTATTGTACGCTAGGCTTCTATTCATACAGTTATAAATAGAAAAGTTTTATGCAGATCGGTGATAAAATTTCTAAATCGCAAGCGCAGTTTTTGTAAGGGGCAAGGAGAGCAACTGCATCATATTTCTTGTTACGGCCGTGAAACAGCATCTTTATAGATTTTCCTAGCAAGCAACATACATTTTATTCGATAGAAACCTTCGTATGTAAGCTTTTTTATAATAATAACATTTATTTTCTCTATTTTAGGATAGTGAAATACGTCCCATAATTGAGATTATGTTTTAGTTTAATTTTAAGGAATTCATCAAGATAAAAAGAAATAAAAAATAAATAACATGTAAACCATTAAATATGTAAAAAGTGAAAATGTTTGAAATTAGCGAAAAATTAGATGATTGGTAGTGTATATTTGTATTTTTCTTTTCATATGGTAAATAATGAAAATGTTTTCGTTTCTTTTGATAACGTGACTCAAAACCTATTACGAAAACAAATAAATAATATTTCATTCGATAAATGTTCTAAATTTTAGCAAAGAATACCAGCTACACATAAATGATGCGTATACAGATCAATGGCTAAAACAGTGAACTTCACACTTTTGCGTATCGAGCTTGTTAGAAAAAGTAACGTTGTTCATTGCTTTATTATTAGTTATTGTGTGACGAACCGCTGTTCGACAATTTTTAAAGACTACTAAAATTATTATTATTAATTTCAAATATTATTTTGCCTTTAAATTCGTTTGTAAGATAATGTACATTTACTTTTGAACATGCTTGTATATTCTGTATATTTTTCCCGCTCGAAATATTGTTGTGCAATATTTTAATATTTCATTTGTATGTAACATGTTTGTTCATTTCCAGAATACAGAACACGCATTTAGTATTTCCTCCTGTTTTCTATTTGCCAAACCTTCATGCCATAACACTACCATAGGAAATTGTTTCTTTTGTTTCCCAAGAGGAACAAAGTTTTTATTGTAAACGCTTATCATTTTAGTAAAAAGTACTTTCTTAAACATATCAATTCGTGGTAGCATTATTACCTTTTGTAAATCGACAGACTTTCTCTGTGATCCATCTTTCTTTCATACTCGTAAATACAAATCTTGTTTAAATAAATTTAAGCAAACACGTTAGTATGATTGAACATATCCGAACATATCCGGACACATATTGTAGGAGAACTGATAGATAAGAATCCGCGTAAACTCTATGCATTTACGCGGTTACTGGTTGGTGGCGCGTAAATATGTGGTTAAAACGTAGGAATACGGCATTTTATGGGCAATATACGTGAAACAAATACATTAAAAAATGTTTTATAAGACCCGAATACGTAGTTTTTTTGTGTAAAACCTGTTAAACATGTTTTCAAAATCTATATAAAACCAATAACTGAATTTCCCAAAATTTGTTGAATACAAACATGGGTAATACTGAATAGAAGATATTGATGTTTCAGTTAAACTCTGCGTTTGTCAAATTTTTCAGAAGAAATTTAATATCTCGAAGGTAGTACATCCTTCACCGATGATATTGTATATCGTTGAACATGTGTCTGAAAGATCTGCCTAAACGATTCGTAAGATATAAGGTGTACCATTTGAAATAGAAAAGTTGATATCCGTTTCCGGTTTAATGGAGAGTGTCATGAAGTTGAAAATATTTTTAGGAAATACATCATTATCTATAATATCGCCCACCAAAATTAAAAGAGATAGTCTAATTATTTTCAGGAATACCTTTAATAGGCCATTGTCGTGAATGACCCGGTATATATATGTTCAAAAAATGTAATGCGCTCGTCCACACCAATTGTTTTAAAGCATATCACAAGAAATAATGTGTGTGCATTTTATTTATGATATTATGTTATTTAACATTTATGCTATGCATATCTGGACAGCGATGCTTATACGCATCATCCTCTTTTTCACAAATTTAACAAAAAAAATATTTGTGCTAGATTTATGTTCAAGGCTTTATTATATAAACGATATCATACCTTAAGAGTCTCTTAGTACCGGGGCGCTCATCATCTTCAAGGGATTCTTGCGCAAACGGTAACATTTTGCCCACTTTTTTATAGTAGAATATAAAGGAGATAAATCACCATAAACGCCGTCTAAACGTTATTTAATATGATAAGGCGTATGCCCTTCTTTTGTTTAAAAAATTAATGACCGCGCGGCACTCAATTTTCATTACCCGAGACACTTTCATGCACTAGTCACGTTGGCTGGCTGGCTACTAAAAACTACTACTCTTCGAGCCGTAATATATGTTGTGTAAGCTTCGCACATGTGCAACTACGACGCAACGGAGTTTGAACATGCCCGAGCCTATAAAATGCCTGTCAAGCCGAGAATTTATGGCGCCTACGTCATAGATACGTACAACATACATTTATATAAGTGTATAGGTGTATAGGATACCAAAATACGTACATGTAGGTTGCGCATTGTCTATATGCATTACCTTATACACCTGTATATTATCTGCGTATGTGTACATGCATTATGCACATAGATTGTGTGTATAACCTCTGCATGCGTGCCTCAGTGTTAGCAAAGAACTGCTTCATATCTCTTCACTTTATTATATTTCGCTCTCGCTATCGCTATGAAATTTTAATATCGAAGGGCACATGTGTCTGTATACATACATACATTACAGTGGCTAGATGGGGTCCATATAGAAACCACCAGTAGACTTAGAAATTGTAGAGAAGTGTTAGCTTTTGGTAAGAACGTGCTTCGCATCCACTATGCTAACTTTTGAATGACAAAAGCTATAGCGTTAGAAGAAAAAATCAGATCCATTTATACAGGCGCGTATAAAGTATCGCGCCAAGTAGAATAACGTGCAAACGGTAACACACTTATATTTGATAATTAGCAGCGTCCAACGTTTATTATAACTCACTTCTTGACATAAGATTCACTTGTTTTATGCAACTGGTGTTTGTAGGACGCCGCCATCTTGTTTCTTTTTTATTAGAAACAGGGTTTAACTTTGTATCATTTGAAAAGTATTTCCTCTAAATGCACAGGAAAGTACATCATAAGGTTCTATATTGAAAAATAATAAAAATAAAAATAATTTTCGTGAAAAAAAAAGCAAATTATTTTAGACAACGAAAAAGAAATGGCAATAAATAAACGAACTCATAGTAACTGTTGAAAATGTTGCCTGTTCACTTCTTGGCAGAAGTAAAGTCGCCCTACAGAAACTTTTAATGAACAATGAAGGTGTTCTGCGCGAATATTTGCTGTCACATCCTTAATCCAAGCTCATAAATTATCTAATGTTGTTTTCCTATTAACATGCACCAAACTTTTTAAATGTCACCAGAAGAACAAGTCCATTGGAGTCATGCCTGAGGACCGAGGAGACAATTCTTTTCTTTCAATTCATTTCTCTGCAAACGTATTATTCAAGTAATCACGAACTTGTTGGCCAAAGTGAGGCGGAGCATCATCTTGTTGAAACCAGATGTCTGGATGTACGAGTTGTGGATTCATTGGATTAAGTTTAATTCCTTTTATTCATGGCACAATTTGATTTTGTAATAGTTCTAAGTAGATAACTGATATTATGGTTTCCCGTTTAAAGAATGGACCAACGTTGTTTCTATTCGATATACCACACCATGCACTAAGTTTTTCTATATGTTGTCGATTATTGGTATCCCGATATCTGCAATTATGGCTATTTACAGAACCGTTTACCATAAACGTAGCTTCATCCGAAAAAAACAATATTGTTATAAACATCCCATTAATTTCAATTTTATTAGTCAGAATTTCTACGAATTTCACCCTAAGGTCAAAATCGGCTTCTGATAGATCCTGCACCAAATGTGCCTAGTAGGGTTGTGGTTTAGACCGCTTTAGTATTTTTCGCTCCGATGTTTATGATTAGTACCTAGTTGTTTGGTGGATGTTTGTGGTTTATTAAAAACATCAAGTAAACCGTCTAATGTAATATCATTATTAGTTGTTGCCTTTGGTCTTCCACAAGTATGCTTTTTATCTCCTCAAATTGTTCTAGATGCTGTTGATCTACTAATTTGAGTTCCTCTGCGATCACTGAAATCAACAATTTTGACTAATTCGATACGTTTGATTTTAGCTAAATTCATTTTACTTAAACTTCAAATTTAGCACTAATTTCAATATAGCTAGGGCAATAATACGATAAACACAAAACAATTGCTTTACAGAATCAGTTTATAATTGGCAATAATAAAAAAAAGCGCAAAAGTCTTTGTTACATTACTTTACAATAACGATCTTTATTATTCGGAATTAATAGTTTATTTTCTGCAATTTCTTGATTATTTTAGAACAGACAGAATAATGTACTTTTCTGTATTTTTGAAATAAATGTTTTTCAAATGATGCAATGTTAAATCCTTGTTCCGATTAAAAAAAACAAAAAGATGGCAGCATCCTGCAAGCACGGAAGAAGTGAAACTTATATCAAAAAGTGGGTTATAATAAGCAGTTTAACGCTACCAGATATCAAACCCAAATGTGTTATCGTTTGTACGTTATTCCATTTGGTGTAACACTTTATATACATACATACTAGGGTGGGTAAGGATTCATTTATAGGCGCGAGTCCCATACATATAGCGAATAATGTTGTCGCTTGCTACGTCCCCTCCGCTCCTCTCAGCCCCGAGACAAGCGCACATTTATTATTATAATAAATGTTCAAATAAGCAGTCATTTGCAGTATTGCCTCTATCGTAGTACCATTTGACTTCTTAGTTTATAGGAACATAATTAAAAAGAAAACTATTCTACAGTATAATTTCCAGACACGAACAAAGCAAATCAAAAATGACCAAGGAGAAAAGATCGAGAAAGGCAAGGATGATCAATTAAGGAAATAAACTACGGGTATAATGAATGGCTAGAGTCTAGCGCGATCATCTCCTGACGGCGATTGGATTTTTACTGATAGAGATAGATTCGCTTTCCAGGACTCCCCACCTTATACTTTCATAGTGGACAAACGTTGCATCGCTGTCCATATAGGTATTTTTGCGGTTCACTTTACTACGAAACTTACCAACGCGGTATATACTCCTTGTATATTTGATATGCTAACAGGAAAATATTCGAAGGGGTCGGATGTATTGCAGACTTCGGCTTCGCCTCGGTTTGCAAACCACATCCTCGACCTCAAAACTGCACTTATATCCCTTGCGACATAAATAACTATGAATTTCTGACGAACAGCGGTTCGTTGCAACATATGCAGATAATAAATACATCTGAAATGCAGCGCCTAGTAATTCAATTAGCTTCATTAGTAAAAATTAACGCAGTTTTAGTCTCTTACGGAAGTCGCTACTTTTGAATTTATGCATATAAATGCAAAATAGTAGTGAGGTAAATTAGAGTACATAGCATAAGGAAACAGTACATTTAATTTTCCTGAAATAAAGGTTCCATGCATTTTCGACAAACATGCATGAGCATATGTATATTGTTATTACATTAATAAACAATAACAATAGTAAGCAAGATATAATTCCATGAGCCGAATGGAATGTTTAATAAGTTATTAAATAAATATCCGCGTTACAATGAAGAACCTCTCAAAAATATAGCGAGGTCTCTAAAGGTATGGTCTATCTTCCGCGTTTAGTCGCGGCGAGTAAACGTTTCGAGAACTCGCGTCTATTGCGCTTATGCAATATGCGTGTCTGAGGTCTATCTTACGCGTTAAATTTCGAGAAGTCGCAGGAAGACGACGCGTCTTTTAATCGAATCGCTTTGAAGGTCGCGATAATGAATTTGGTCTATTATATTCAGAGAAGAGAATAGCCACTTGGAAAATTTTAAGAAATTTGCAAAATGTATGTAAGGAAACAATATACTATGCTGTACTAAACTAATCTAAATCAACCTAAAACGAAAACTATTATAAAAAAGAAGAACAAAGTCATTATAGTTAAATATTATGTAGCTAACATCTAGTTAAGTTTTGTCGAATAAAGTTATTACTCTATATCTGTTCTAGTAACATGTTTGGCTTGCCAACTAATACTTCCAAATCTACTATTAAAATAGTTTTTGAATTAATTTCTGTTTTGAAACGCTGCTACTGTAGAGTTACCACTTGTATAACGTAAACTTATAAAATTTTCTGTGGGTTTCTGAATATTAAAATCATCTTGGGTACTAGCATGTGAATCTCTTATCATATTATGTAAACAGCACGCAACCAAAACGATGTCATTTATGAGAGATGGAGAAGTTGCAATGGGTGTATATAGTATTCGAAAAGTTTGACATAGGATTCCAAAAGCATTTTCGGAAGTTCTTCGTGCTCGGCTTAGACAATAGTTAAATATTCGCTTGTCTGTGTCTATTCTGGCTTGATCCCGGGGATAAGGTCTTAGCACATTTTCTGTTAGTTTAAATGCTTCGTCGCCTACTATCACATAAGGTAGCATAACACTGGTGCCAGGCAAACTAGTTTCTTTAGGCATAAATTCGTTACGATGTATAAGTTGATAGATTGAGGACCTTTGAAATATTCCACTGTCACCTTCCTTTCCATAAGCACCAAGATCAACCCATGTGAATTTGTACCCTGCATCAACAATGGCTAACAAAACTATGGAAAAATATGATTTGTAGTTGAAATACAGACTTCCTGTTCCCTTTGGACAAACTATACGAATATGATTCCCATCAATCGCTCCACAGCAATTTGGAAAATGCCATGTTTCATGAAATTCCGTAGCTGCTTGCTTTAAATGTTTTTGGGTGGGTTTGGGTAAGTAAATTGGAAGTATTTTATCCCGCATTGCAGCTAAAACTCGTACTATCTTACTAATGTGATTATGAGATATTCTGTAATTAAAAGTCATCGATCGGAACGATTCCCCGGTAGCAACAAATCTAGATGGAAAAGTTAGGAATTTTATATATTTATTTGTATATACATTTAAAACTGAAAAAATGTATATAGATACCTTAATGTTAGAGCAAGCAATTCAGAGGCCGAAATAAGAAGTTTTACAAACGTGGAGGGCGCTTTTTTTATATAATCGGATATATAGGAAAGCACATCCAAAAACTGATCCTTGGTAAGTCTAAAGTATTCTTTAAATTTAGTGTCACCGTCCATTAAGTGCCTTTCTATCAGAGTTGTGAAACATCCTTCTACAAAAATATTCTTTCTCTTGCCTCTACAATTGCACAGTATCGCTACTAAAGGTCCCTCTTCTTCTTCTTCTTCTTCTTCTTCAATCATTAAGGTAACGGCAGCTAACACAGTTTTTCTCATAACTTTGTATTGTATTAAAAATTAAATAAATATTGTAACATTCAATATCACGTAATTATCAGAAGACAACTGCTTTCAGAAATATTAACTAATAAGAGTCGCGTCCACTAATCGCCTGCCAAAGCGACTACTCGACGCGTTTTTTCTAATTGTTTACTCGCCGCGACTAAACGCGGAAGATAGACCGTACCTTAACGGTCCAATATCTTATAAATCAAATAATGAATGTTATGGTTTTATGGAAAAGGACAAAGTTTGAAATGAATAGCTGGTTTGTAATTGTAAAACAATATTTTCGTTGAAAATCCAACTGGGCAGTCACTCTAAATGCACGATTTCTATTTAATCGATAAAAATGTTTCATTATTTTGTTGTTTATATTCAATCTTGCTTCAGTGCAAAGAGGGAAAAAAAACGGCGAAGCTTGAAACAAAAGGTTATTTAATTTGCAATACATTTTATCGAGTTGTTTGACACTAAAAAGTTGGAAATGAATAAAAAGGTCAATACAGTGAAGCTTATCATCTGAAAATAAGTTTTACAGAAAATTCTATTGGTTTACTTTTAATTGAAGTTGTAAAAATGTTTAATGAAGTTTTTTGCACTCCCTTCCACGAAGATTTAGTTATCGGAAAAAAATATTCCTCGGATAAATTCACAATAAAACAGCTTAATTGGTTTGCAATAGCCCACTTAATCCAATTCTAACAAAATACTGCTTAAATTGATTAGAGGCGTTGTGTTGATTTCGCGCGTTGCTAATATGTTTGATTCGCATCGCTCATTTTCTGGTTCACTGACTTACATAATTGATTTAATGGTGCTTCCTTCCTCATTTCCTGTAAGTCCCTTATTCAGTTTTTCAGTTCATTTCAGCTTTTCAAGTTATTTATTTCCGGGATTATTGATTTCCGTCTTGCTCGCGTTTTGCAAGAAAATCGCATTTGACAAATTTCGTTAAAGTTTTCAACGTTTATTTAGACTGTTATTGTCTGTAAGGTATCTATTAAATAATACATGAAACCAGTTTATCAAAAGTAACAATAGTGTTATAATTACGTTATTTTATTTATTAATAACTTGTTGACACAATGTTAGCGTAAAACATGTTACTCTTTAAATTATATGCTCTATAATTTACAATAGTTAATAATTACAAATTAAAATATTGTAAAAAATAGCTTGATAATGGTTGTTGTGGTTAGACTGGTTACTCTCAAAACAATACAATGTACAATTATTTATGAATTTGACACAATATAGCGTAAGTTAATACGATGGATGTTTATAATTTGGATTCTGTTTCATTACCTTTAATACCTTTATGGTTCACATTAATTTAAAAAAAACGTGTTCTTTGTCTATATTTACTCTACATAAACATAGATACATGCAAACCTAAACAAGAACCTCGTCTCTACACTTGATACTTGATCACAGCTACAAGATTTTTGAGTAATAGTTTTTAGCCTCGTTTGGAATGATAACAAAAAATTCTCTTTTGGCAACATAATGAAAGGCATATAGTTTTTGATATCAAGTATTACCAACTTTATTCTACAGGTGTTCTAACCTGGAATTGTAAGATTGCGCTCATTGTATAAATAGTGGGAAGCTAACACTTTCTGATGATATAATAGACTACATAGAGTATCTTTTAAAAAAATTTCCATGAATATAGGACGATCGGCAAGTGTCATGTGGACATATGCATTACTATACAAAAACGTTACAGATAGGAGGGTGTATCAAATATAGATGGAATTGATTTTTTTTTAATTGTACCTTTATTTTACAATATTTACATGAATATATTATTCTTCTACATAATCTCCCGCCCTAGAAATACACTTTTCCCAGAGGATTGGGGGCTAATCTATCTAATTTTTGCCGTGTAGCGTTTGCTGAATGTAGCCTGGCGTTGTCATGGAGAAGAATGACATTTCTAAGGGATAGTGTCTTTCTTTTCCTTGGAAACAACAATTTTGCGGCCTTTAGAAGGTTGCAATGATATTGTGCGTTAATTATGGAGAAAATTAACATGAAAAGCACCGAGCCTTCGCCTTCAACGGCGTCCTCCCACCGCTATTTATCCATTCCATACTCGCCTGTTTTAACTCGAAAGAATAATGGTGAACCCAAGCTTCGTCACAAGTTATGTTTCGATCCAAAAACGACTCACTCTCTTGTTGGAATCGACTCGAGAAAAGCTGGGAAACTCCCAATCTGTGTTGCTTCTGTTCGTCCGAACGCGGAACCCATCTTGCGGACACTTTGTGAAGCCAGAGACGTGGTAATAACCCGTTGCTGCATGGGGGCAAGCACTTTTTTCTCGCTCATGGTTTCTTTAACGCTAATGTGACCTGAAGGAATTAGGGCCATGTCTACCTATTCCCTAACCACCTAGGCTACCTGAAAATCGATTCCGCCACTGGAGTTAAGAAAAAATCAGTCCCGTCTATAATTGATGCACCCTCGCATAAATTTATTATATTGCGAATACAAGAAATATGTGGTACTATTTAAAAAAATTATTTGAACTTGGCAAGGTTTGGTGTACAATTCTGAGCAACCTGTATGTTTCGAATGGGTTCTCATACAGTGTCTAGTAGACCCACGTATGCAATTTAATGTAGTAAAAATTTATGAGAAAACCTTTTTGCATTTCGAAATTTTTTAGGGAAATAGATGTACCTATTTGTACGATTGAGGAGAAAATTATAAATATATCGAGATCTGTTGGAAATAGACACATATAATCCATATTATGTTGCTTTATTTCTAGACGGAGAAATCAAATATACAAAGTGTTACGTTTAAAATAATAAAGCAAGTGTCTGGTTCACTACTTATTGATCACTTTATATATATATATATGGAAATGTCTTGGGAGATACCTCCTGGTGTCTATTATATTTGAAAATTTCGACATTTATTTGCAGATATATTATGGAAAGACATACAGGATCGTATAAGAAAACCTAAAGATCTGGATGCTGACAAACAAATCGTTGTTACATGTTGAGCTTTGAATCAAGCAGTGCGTCCAAGTCAACTACATTTAGAGTAAGATGTAGTTGAACACTGGCAACGTTCAAAGAAATCCGATTCTGCCTACACTATTCATCAATAATTGTAAGATTGCTCTGTAGTTTTATACATCCAATTTCTAAATTGGTTACGTTTTATACTTTTAGGTCATATGCGAATGCTAGAGCAACTCACAGTTCAATTTTAGAGGTAGGTCATTAAAAAAAAAATGTTGAATTTATTATTCGACAAGGTTCGACCCCTATACCACCCCAGAGGATCTAGGAAAGTGCTCAGATGACAGTCCATTGTAAGATACGCAACCAGATCTGTTCTTAAGGTAAGAAGACATCAACCATGGAAGTGAAGGGCGGAAACCAATGCAGTCAGGTTTAGCAAGAAATAAATTGTGGTCGACAGAGTCAAATGCTCTTGAGAAATCTGTCTAATTAACGTATAAGTAACATCATTGCTTACGATGATCAATTCTAGATGAAATGAATTGAGTAATATTTATTAAATTTGTGACTATTGATCTTCCAGTCATGAAACCGTGTTGCTGTACAAATACAAACTGTAAAGCTGTATTTTTCAAATCGAGTGGAATTGTGGAGCGTGTCGTTTTGGACACGCAGAAGACAGTGGTATACTGAACAGTGTCTGTCTAAAGTCATTAAACCTACGACCAAGTTCAAGAATGGACACCTAGTTCCTTAATCATGACAACGCCCCAGCTCACCGTGCGAAAGCCTCCGCCGAATATTTGACCACTACAGGACTGAAACTTCTTCAGCACCCTCCTTACAGTCCAGACCTCCCTACGACTTTGCACTGTTCCCGCATATGAAAACGAAGCCGAAGGGGAAGCGGTTTTCCAGTGATGAGGCCCTTCTGAGAGCTTGGGCCAACGAGTGTGCTTTGGTCCCTAGTGAAATTTGGCAGATCTGGTTTAAGGATTGGTTTCGGAGGATGGAGAGATGTATTGAATGTGGTGGAAATTATTAAAAAAAAAAATAAAAAAATAAACCTGCATTGCAAAACTTTCCTAGTACTCTACGTACGTATGGTTGGACATTGATAACATGGGATCTATTTGTATTGCGCCACACCTGTCAAAGTGGACAATGATGTTTTCTAGCAAAATTTAGTTTACTCATACGTCAATAATAATAGTTGTTTTTTTAAACCTGATAGAACTTAAAAAAATAATACGAAAAATTAAATTCTAATTTTTGGTATGATTCGAAAGATTTATTCATGGCATTAACATTTGAAAATGATTTCGGGCATATGGCCACCACAGCTGTTATTGACGAAGCGTATTCTGGACGTCCAATCTTGGGTCACTTTTTCGTGCACTGCCGGTTGTATGTCGCAATGTTGGCTTCCAAGGCTGGTTTATTGACATAAGTCGGTGATTTCACGTACCCACACAGAAAATAATCGAGAGTTATCAAATCGCAAGACCTTGGATGCCAATTGACAGGTCCATTCCTTTAAATTAACTTATCGTCAAATTTTGATTTCAATAAGTCGATGGTTGCCGTCGCCGTATGGCACATAGCGCTATCCTTTTGAAACCACACCTTGTCCGGATCAATGTCCACCATATTTTCGGACAAAAAATCATTATTCATGGTAACGATCTCCATTGGCTGTAACGCGTGCTCTGACCTTGTTCTTGAAGAAATAAGGACCAATAATGCCATCGACGTGTACACCGCACCAAACAGTGCATTCTTCTGGCTTTAATGAAGTTTGTAGGGTCTCTTGAAGATTGGTTCCACTCCATATGCGGCAATTTTGTTTATTCACGAATCCGTTAAGCCAAAAATGAGCCTCATCGCTAAACACAATTTTGCGATAAAACAACGGGTTAGTTTCCAACTGCGGCGTGTTACTGTTATTGCACCATGTAGAGAGTATGTGGTACGAAACTTATCCACAGTTCGACGGATGGGTTACCCAGAATGACGATTATGTGGGCCATAAAAATCACGAAGTCGTGTGTAAGTTGCGCGAATTAATGACCAACTTTCAAAATAAATTTGAGTAATTTGGTAGTGTTGGTCAAGCGTGAGTCTATTCATGATGATTTGGCAGAATATACTGATCATAAATGTCAAACAGTGAACGCAGTATGATTGCTCGTTTGACAATTAACTATTCGTAAGTTCTATGTAAGCAAAAAAAACACGTTTTATTAAAAAAAAAGATAGATGATCGTTTTTTAATAGCATTCTCTTTGAAAATTGATATTTGTACATAAAATGAGAATCTGAATATTGTCTAGTTACAATGCTAATCGATATTTTTACAAATAAAGATACTTTATTCTTATGACTTAAACATTTTAAAATTTTCACTATTTTGGTTAAATTTTAATTCCAAAGAATCCATGAATTTTCATCTTATCTAATTTTCTGAAATATTAATGACAAGGTTTTCTATTTGGTGCCAGCTTTATGCTCCAGACTGTATATGCGGTAGACTACCATAAATTTCAAGATTTAGAAACATGTAAAAACGTTACCGCTTTATAAAGATTTTTTAACTGCGCCCATTTAAATCGTGCGAGATACTCGTGGATAGTACTTAGATTAATATTCCTAGGGAATGTTGTCTTGACGAAGCCCAACGCGTTACTACTGACGAAGTAATTTAATTACGTTGAAATTGATATATTGCTACTGAAATGTTATCTGTAACGAGATGGTGATATGTTGGAAAGGATTTATGTGCCGCACATAGTTTCCTATTAAGTGTTCATAGCATCTCTAGCCTTTATGAATCGGAAAATAATGGACGAGCTGCATGTCGTAGCC
This sequence comes from Dynastes maya, assembly GCA_029619315.2. Taxonomy (NCBI): domain Eukaryota; kingdom Metazoa; phylum Arthropoda; class Insecta; order Coleoptera; family Scarabaeidae; genus Dynastes; species Dynastes maya. The sequence goes on from JAROYE020000003.1 coordinate 32,691,389, forward strand.
GATAGGAGGACCTTTCCTGATAAATGGTCTCGGACTTCCATTGTCAAATAAGCGAGGACAGAAATGCCAACCGTACATTAAACATTTGAACTTCACTACCACCGGCACCCTCGTTTCGACCACACTCCAACACGTACCGTCATCGGCGGTCATTTATTTCTGTTTGCCGACTGCGATTTTAAATTATGCAAAATCCTGTTAACCGATGGTGGTGGTAGTGGTGCTTAGCATTCGTATATACATTCAAGCTGGCGTGCTTGCCTGCCTGCATCGTTACCCTACATTTCGCTAATTTCGCACGCAATCGTGAATGTGTTTGATTGGTATTTTGCAAGTACTTCACGCAGTATGCCGCTTCTTTCTATCGATTTTTGCGTTAGGACGTTGTTTGCGCATATAAATCATGCACACGCATATTTAGAGGTTTTACGTGTAACTATGTACTTGCTCTATCGCACACGGTGGTTCTTTTATTTTTCAACTTTACAGGAACATTGCTATTTTTTCACCTCAGGTGAAATTTATGAAAAAATTTAGTTAGGAAACGAACTATTTAGAATGCAATAGAAGACAAATTGACAAACTATTTGCCAGTATTACAAAATGGTGCATCCATTTCAGATAAACAATTATTTTTGCGCTTCTGAAAACCAATATTACAATGTTTAACTCTGTTGAAAATGATGTTATATTTATGCTGTATATTTGATTGAATTTCAATAAAAATGTGCAGAAGCTGTTGTGTATTTTAACTTTGAAATGATTTATTTAACGTAATAATATCTTTATAACATTACATGCAAACTATAAATGTTAAATGTGGCTAGATGGCAAATTCCATTGTTTGCCGGGTTCAATCCCGGAAACGAAGATTTCAACTGTTACCTAGAGCGATTCGAATGTTTTGTGGATGCATGTGGTTTGGCTGGAGAAAAAAAGGTAAAATATTTTCTTAGTTGTATAGGAGCTAGTACGTATTCTGAATTAAGAACTTTAACTGCGCCGAATAAACCGACAGAATTAACTTTTGATATAATTAAAGAATTATTAAGCGGTTATCCAATGCCTCTAGTTTGTATTGAGAGACAACGTTTTCGCTTATGCAAACAAGGGGAGAGACAGTTGCTGATTTTTTGTCTAGTTTAAAAGAAATCTCTGTAAATTGTAATTTTCAAGGCGAAGATAGATTGAATGAAGAATTGCGCAATCAAATCATATAGGGTATTCGGAATGAACAAACCCAAATTATTTTTTGCGAACCGATGGATTAACATTAGATTTAGTAATTAGAAAAGCCTTGGGCGACGAAAAAGTTTTTCTTGGGGGTACATAATGTTCACAAAATTAATGAATCCACTCCGAAACGGAAGTTTGTTTTAAAATCGCAGGTAAATCATAATGTTAACTGTAGTTCGAAAAACATTGATAGATCTCATAAAAATTCTGGTGATTTTGGAAATACTAATCGTAGTTTTAATAACAATTCTGAAGTGGTATACTAACGTTGCGGTAGGAAAAATCATATAGCTCCATAATGTTGATTTATTAATATCTAATGCAACAAGTGTAATAGGTCATCTAGCAAAAGTTTGCGGTGTAAAACGTAATATACCGATTGCATCTAATAAATTGATCACAGCTCAAGATAACTCAGATGTAGAGGTTGCTGAAGTATTACTGATAGTTAGTTTAAGAAATAACCCAACTTCTAAAATTATAGCTAATGTCATTGTTCTAAATAGACTTGTTAGTATGGAAGTTGACATAGGTTCAATTTATTCCTTAATGTTTTCCTACAACAGGTTTTCTACCCCTTATAAGATGTACTACCAAAATGTTAGAGGACTAAATTCGAAAACACATACTTTTTATAACAACTTAATGAACCACTCCGTTGATATACTGCTACTTACTGAAACCTGGCTAAATGAATCAGTATATGATAATGAACTATTTAGTAGTAGTTATAATGTCGTACGTAAAGACAGAGACTTTGCTGAAGTTAATCGCTCTAGAGGTGGTGGAGTCCTAATTGCATTTAAGGAACATATATCCTTCACTGTTATTGATACCAAACACATTGCTAGTTCGGTGCCCCTCATTGATTTATTACTTTGTAGATGTTTTTCTGAAAGTATTTCTTTTCTTCTTGTCCTAGTTTATGTACCCCCTCACATCTCGTCAGAGGAGTTGGAAATATTTACATCCACCCTTGAAGTTGTCTTGATTAATGAAATTTTTATCCTTATTGGAGATTTCAACGTCCCCAATTTGTATTACTCTACTCATCAAAAATGTAATAAAACCTCAGTCTTTCAAAACTTTTTAGATTTACTTAATGTCAAGCAATACAATAATATAAAAAACTGCGATGGCAAATTACTAGATTTAGTCATATCTAATTTTAACCATGATATTGATGTACAACATTCAGAAAGTCCGATTGTATCTGAAGATCCTTATCACCCTAGTTTGGAAGTTGAATACTTCTTTCTACGTTCCTCTTCATCGCAACGATTCCCTTCTGCGAACAATTTCCGATACAACTTTTACAAAGCTAATTACTTGTCACTATACAATCAGTTTTTGAGTTGCGATTGGTCCTTTCTTCTTGACTATACTGATGTTAATAAAGCTCTGGATGCTTTTTATAACTCGTTGTAGGCTATCTTGGATCTTTACGTTCCTTCTAAATCCCGTACAAATATTTCTTATCCACCCTGGTTTACATCAGATATTATTCGTAATCTAAAATACAAAATTTTTTATCACAGCAAATGGATTAAGACTAGAAATATAATGCATTACAATGAATTTAAACGAATTAGAAAGTTAAGCAAAGCGCAAATTAAGAATAGTTACGTTCACTATCTTGGAAATATTGAAGATTCTATAAAAACCTCATCTTCTCATCTATGGCAGTTTCTTCATGCTAAAAGGCGTTCCACAAGGATACCGGGCAGACTATGTGACGACCACGGAAATGATTTTACTGATCCCGATAATATTGTTAATGCTTTCGCTGATATGTTTTCTTCAGTGTATAGCTCAGAGGATAGCATGTCTTGGTCTCATTCTGATTACAATCCCCTACCTTACTCCTTTCCATTGGTTAGCGAAGATGAACTTGTTGCACTAATGGCTACTTTTCCCAACAAATGTACCGCAGGTGATGATATGTTACCCAGTTTTTTGATACGTGACTGTAGATTTGTTTTTGCATTAACTCTAAAAATCATTATCAATCTTTCAATCTCATCTTGTACTTTCCCTGAACGTTGGAAAATAGCCAAAATTGTCCCAGTGCACAAAAAGGGCAATAGTGAACTTCTATCTAATTACAGGCCCATTTCCATAATACCCAATTTTGCTAAACTTTATGAGAAGGTATTATATGTTAGCATTTATAATAGCACTCGCTCTTTTATTGCCTTAAATCAACATGTCCCAATTTAGTAGTGAAGTCTTGGATAGACGTGGTCAAGTTGATGTGATTTATACAGACCTGTCCAAGGCTTTTGACATGATTAATTATGAAATTTTGTTAGTGAAGCTGAGCTCCTTCGGCTTTGTTCCTTCGGCGATAAGTCTCCTCGAATCCTACCTGAAACAGAGAAAGTGTTATGTAACTTATAACGGATATTGCTCTCGTAACTTTGTTCTTTCCTCTGGCGTCCCCTAGGAATCAAATCTGGGACCGTTACTGTTTGTGCTTTATATTAACAACCTGCTGTTGAAAATTGACCTTCCCACCCTTGCTTATGCAGACGATATTAAAATCTTCTCGGAAATATCTTCCGTTGATGACACGAGGAAATTGCAAAATGGTCTTGTTATGTTAGTAGAATGGTGTGAGCTTTTTGGGCTCAAGTTAAATGTTGATAAATGCTGTGTACTTACCTACTCGCGTTCTTGTTCACCGTACTTATTGTCCTACCAAATCAGAGGTACCAATTTGTCACGTAACCTTGAGTTTAAGGATTTGGGTGTACACTTCGATACCACTCTCACATTTAAAGCTCACATTAACAATATCTGTTCTGAAGCCATGAAATCTCTGGGGTTTGTGATGCGTGTCTCTAAATACTTCAATAACCCTTCTTTATTAAAGTCGTTATACTTCGCCTTTGTACTCAGTAAACTGGAGTATGCCGCTCTAATTTGGTATCCCTTATATGCTTGTGACCTTCTAAATCTAGATCGTATCCATCGGAAATTTTTAAAATTCCTGTCATTTAAGATTGATGGAAGTTACCCTGAGAGAGGTACTCCACAGGATGGACTTCTGGTAAGGCACGACATGCTGGCTTTGAGTACGAGGAGGGATGGCATCTGCGAGAAATTTCTATAGAAATTGCTTAGAAATGACATAGATTGTCCATACATACTGGAACGAATGAATTTTCTTGTGCCACGTTTGAATTCAAGATCTGATAGTGGCTTCATTCTTCCATTCGCAAGGACTAACACAATGAGACGAGCGCCGACGTATACTTTGTCCAGGGCGGCTAATAAACGTGACTTATTTAAGTAAAACATGTAAAAATTTACTCTTTATTTTTTTTCATGTATTGCATTGTGTTTTTATTTAGTGTATATACTTACCTACATTTCTCCTGTTATTGGGCAATATGCCTGTTGGGAAAAATAAATGTTTATTATTATTATTATTATTATTATTAATACAACCTTTTGAGGGAAAAACTTTAGATTAATTTTACAAGGGTATAGAATTATTAATTGATCATTGTAATAAATGCATTGAAGTTAGGGGAGATTATATTGAAAAATAAAGATTCTTAGATTTTACCAAGTTTATTTTTTCTATATCAGGCCGAGAGTTTATGGTGCCTACCTTGTATCTCCCTTTGCTCGAATATGACGAAACAGATACACTTTCATCCACAACAACGAAAAGAATTCACGTCCATTAATCACGATCCTTCGTAAGTTCTACATGCACTTTACGTTGCGACACATTCACCTCATCCCATCTCACTACCATTACCGATGTTTATTTGGTTGTATATCGCTTCGCTTTAGTGAATACGAAGTCCGCATCTGTGTGCCATTCGATCAATGAATGCACAGTGAGACTGGCACCTAGATAAAGAGGACGCACACGAAGAGCGACAAGGGCGGGAAATAAACGTCTGGCAATTTGTCTTGTCATTTCACATATAAAATTCATAGACGCATATTCGAAGACCTCGTTAAAGGTTTTGACACGTAATGTGCTTCAGCTCAAACGTGTCATTGTATATACTTGGAAAGGCTGCAACTCTGCACAAACGGATACGAGTGGGTATGAAACAATAGAAAAAAATTATGTAAATTTACAATTACAGTCGATGGCAATTTGTTACCATTGGCAAACGATATAATTTTAAACACATTTTGCTTTTAATTTACAAAATGTTGGGAACTTCCAAACGTTTGCATTGTAAAGAATATTGTAATTTATTCCATTCACGTCGTAATAATTTACAAACACTGCTGCAAATTTTTACATGTACCTTGTAATTACTTGCGCAAGCTTTGTAAATTGCTGCATTGTATTTATTTGCATATAGTGTTGTACATTCTTACACGGCTTCGGTAATCTTCACAACACATATGTAAATAAAAAGTTGCGTAATTACATTTTTTTTTTAAATGTCAGTACATCATGAACATAAAAATAGCTAATCATTTTACTCACCATATCTAATTTTAGATCAACTCCTAATGCAAATCTGTAATTTCCTTAGAATTTCAGACGTAATAAACTACTTGAAAAAATCGCGTCCCAGTAAGGAATCAAACCTGACACCTCCCGCTTGCCAGAGGGGCATGCTAACCACTTCACCACCGGGAGAGTATTTTTTATTTGAAAAATTTTTCTCTAAACTGCTTAGGAAAGGAATTATCTTCTATCTACACAGTAGGTGGACACACTGTATATATATATACACGTAGGTACAGTTACGAACGGGATATTGCCTTTGTGAATGGCAACAGAACATTCGAGTTTCACTGATCGATCGTATCCAATCGCAGCATATCATACAGCGAACTGCGGTACGCACGCTTGTCCGCTCAGTCACGTAATATTATAATCCAACGCCTTCTGACAAAATGTGTTAATTCTGAATTACTGCGTAATTTTTCTGTAATCTCAGTTTATGTTAGAAAGTACAGTTTCTTATATTCATTTTGTTGATGCTATACGATGTAGGAGAACGAAAAAGTAATTCTAAGTAGGAAAAAACAAGGGTTCCTATAAAATTATAATAAAGAAAAATAAATTCAATAATTATACAAAATGAATTTAAATTCTTTTACTTTATTAAGGAGAAAAATCCCCTGGCAATTTTGACCTTTGTAACTTTTGTATTTGTTGCGTTTCAAAATATCATTTCAACTAACAAACAAACCCTCACTTCTCTCTCCTCCCGCTCGGGATGCGTTAGAGGGATTTGAAGCTGTTCGTTTATTTGTTGGCATTTACGACAATTCTCAAAATACCATTTAGTATGATCTGCACCATCTCTGCGGTTGTATAAACTAACATAATGTATCCGAAATCCGATCACTTGTTAGAACCTTGCGAGCGCATAGATAGACAAAGAATGGTTCAGATAGGCGTCTTAGAGCTACGGAGTTGCGCGCGATGAGGCTGGCCGGCGGGGATAAATGGAAGTATGCCAGATCGCGCTACGTACAATATATATCGCATCCCGGTGTGAGCTGAGCCTGCGTGTGTATTGTAGTGGTGTATATTTACATCGGCAAACGCAGCTGTCTGTCAAGCACGTATAATGTTTTCAGGATGGCCATTCGGGCAATGTGAAATTTCCTCTGGCGGTTACTAGTTCCTTTTTCGGAAACTCTCTTTCCCCCCGAGCCTTCGATTTACGGAGTAGGGGTACAAAATATTTATTAAGCCGACTGGCCTTGGTGTGTGTGTATTAAATAACTTATATAAGCCCAGACAACGACAAACGGGGAAGAACGGTGAAGTTATTCCTCTTTAGTTCATCTTCCTGTTTTCGTAACTCTTCAAAATTAATGAAAATTTTTTCGAGCATAATCTCATAAATTAGTTATCTATAGTAATGTTTCTGTCTAGAACGAGAGTAAATTTTAGTATTGTTTAGTTGTCGACGCTATTCTGTATTGCAGAATAGCATGAATTGAGTCATCCAGTCGTGCCACTACATGCTCCCCTATGCTACTTGAAAATAAATAACTATTTATTGGAAATTTTAACATCAAATTACATTTGGAAAGTATTATCAAAATTGGCTATGGACAAAAGAAACGCCATAGCGATTAAAATAATGGGGTGAAGGGACGCCAATTAATTTGATGATGCTTGGTCAAGCTTTCATCGAGGTAACACGTATTTTGAGTGTGTTCCAAGTTTCAAAGTGTCTAATATTCAAATCATAGCAAAAGGTAGACGTGAAGGTTGGATTTTGAGAATCGGCAGTTCCCCGTGAATCCCTTATAAATATAAAGTTTATATGACACCGTCTTAGAAATTCAGGTTAGCTTGCATTTTTCAGTTTAATTTTTCGTTAATTTCCATTTACTGATATAAAAATTAGTTTAACCGAACCTCCAGCTCATCTAATTATTTAACTAATTTACAAAAATTCCAAATTTTTTAACAATTTCCCTGTTTGAAACCATTTCAATGTATACATGTAGGTTTCACGTTTCGGGTCCCGATCCGCGTTTCTTGTTGTCGGTCCTGAGAAGGACAGTTATTCATGCGTCGACGTTTCGATGAGATCGCACTCATCTTCTTCTGGACGATATCGTTCTGGTGGCAACAGGACATTGGGACACAGTCGGCACATATAGTGTGTTCAATATGCCCGCTCGTCCAATGTGAAAAATCCTCTGGCGGATATTAGCACTTTTCGATAGCTTATACTCTTTTCCTGCCCTCCGATCTTTATTATGAAAAAATTGTTCCCATGACTATAGCTATTGTAGTTTCCAAGATATCACAGGTAGCCACTCTTAGTGGCACACGTTGTAGAATGTAGCAAAGGTGCAAATTAGATCTGGCACTAACAAGCTTCTGGTCAAAGTCGAAAGATGTCTGCGATTCGATAAAAATAAATAATCATACTTATAATGCAAACTTGTATATAGTAGCTGGTCTTAAATATGATGCCATTCTCGGACATAACTTTCTCTCACAGCATGAGGTCGTCATAAATTTGGAAACTAGTACAATATACATCAAAGAGAATCTGTATCAAAATCCCGAAAATGTGATTGTCGAAGAAAGTAAGATTTCAAATCAGAATTTTTTTTTTTAATTTTGGGATCAATAAATGGAAATTAGCGAATGTTAAAAATTGAAAAATGAAACTAACCTTAATTCATCGAAGATGTCATCTAAACTCTATATTCCTTATGACATTTACTGGAAATCTGCCTGTTCTAACCTCCAACCTTTTCTTCTACCTTGAATTTATTTTCTAATTTCTATATCGAACACTTGAATTTGGGACCGCGGCCAAATTAACTCGAAGAAAGCTTAACCAAGATTGATGAATTTATTTGTCCTTTTCTCCTTTATTTTAATCGCGATGGCGATTGTTTCTCTCCATAGCAAATTTTGATATCTACCCAAATATAATATAACGAGGAACGTTTGATAAATAAAGTTATTTTTAGAAGTTGGATGAGAGAATGAATGTAGTAACGCTACTAGATGACTAAAACTAGACGAATCTATGCTCCAAAATACACTGACAACCTAATTATGACAAATTCACTGACGTCTACTGAATAACTTTACGATAGATTTAATTTGCGAAACCCTGCTAGAATTACCTCAGAATTTATCCTCTTTTTTGTTGTAGGAGAATTTTTACTTTAATTTTGAAGAGTTACGAAAATAGGAAGATGAACTAGAGAGGAATAACTTCACCGTTTCTCCGCGTTTGTCGTTATCTGGAGTTGTATAGGGTATTTAATACACGCACTCCAAGGCCAGCCGGCCTGAGGGGAAATCGTGGCTTTCGAAAACTAGCTCTTATCCGCCAGAGGAATTTCATATCTATCGGTTGGCTGCACTGAATACCCTATATGTTTTAAATTGACAGCTGATATTTCCGAAGTAAATTTCAACAATGTAGTAAATATACAAATAAACGTTCTTTGGTTAGAAATGTTTTAATATGTTCTGCGGGTCTGCAGCCACATTGAACCAGCCGCCCCTGTACAATTTTCAATGATTGAATTTATCTCGCTCTTTTATGATGTTTGAATACTTAATTGCGGGTAATCTTTAAAATAAAACACTATAAATAGGTGATGAAGTCAGCAGTTTTCAAGCTGCAGGTATGTTTGCTATCAATCAGTACCATAGACATATGTCAGTAGGTATTCAAGTTATATATTCGTACAACGGTGCTATGTATAACATTTTACAAAACTGTTTAGTTTTTTTTCTGGTTTATTTATAGACTCTAATCTTATCCTTTTTCATCCTTTCAGTCTTATATCTCCATCATGAACCCCGCCCGAAATTCACAGTTATCAATTCATCTCAGAACGCCATATTTTATAACCAGCCAGTATATAAATTCTGCCGCTTGCTCTGTATAAAGTGAATATTTCATTCCCTTATTGTTGTGTTTGTTCTCGCCATAATGTTTCGTTCGCGCCGAACAAAAGCGTCTTACCCGCGATTTTGTTTTCCGCGAGCACAGACATCACGCGTCTTCCTAAATTTATCAGCAGCAGTTCACTTTGTTTCACGTAAATTAATTAGCACTCTTGATTTATAATCTCTTCTCAGTCTGCCACAGCTACAACTACTAATTCTTCGCTTTGTCTCCGTGTACCTACCCTAATGTGCGAACAGTTGTTTCCTGATAAGGCAGTGGCATTATGCGACAATAGAGTAATTCGATGTTTATCTTTGTCTCGGTCTGGTATACGGAATCCGTCGGAATCGATTTTGCAGAGTTGGTTCTTTACTGTAAAGTAAGGGGAGGTGAGACCTTTTGTAAACAGCTCGCTTAACCAAAAAGTGCAGTGACTCACTGAACTCGTTATGGTTGCTTCTTGAAACAGTCCAGTTCGCTCTACATCAATACGGTGGTGGTAAAATGGACTATTATTTCGTTTTAGGATTCAGAAGACTTGTACTGTCTGGTATATTTCTTTACAATGTGACGGAATTTATTGGGTTACAAGCATCCTTGCATATGATATTCGGTCATAGTGTTACACTTCACTTGCATTCTTTCATAAATTATATTGAGGGGTGGCCGTCCATGGACATCAAAGTGATAAAGCCAATAGAGAACCTTGTAAAATTCCGTATTCTATCGACAACCAACTCGACTGAACGGACTCTAGCTACCATCAGGATTAATAAATCTTAGTTGTATTCTATCTTCACGAAATGATGCAAACCATTCTAATTGCACACCTTTCTAACTTTGAGAATAAAATGTCGTGTTGGATACAATCGAATGCTTCTTGTACGTCACAAGAAACCCCTACAACAGCACTGTGTATCTCTGAGTTCCATTAATGATGAAGAAGTAGATCTTTCTTTACTAAACCCATATTAACAATCAGCAATAGTATTTTTTTCTTAAATGAAATTAGGCGGTCTAATATGCAGTACTACACAATTTTTTTCTATTAACTGATACGGGAAGAGCACCACTTCACTTACTGGAAAGGGTATTCTAAAATTTAAGCATCTCTTCTTGATGAGTTTTTAGATAATTTAAATTTGAAAGAAAGTGTCTATTTTGGCAGCATGGGGCAAATTTTATCATCCCAATAACTACAAATCAGCGAAACAATATGTACATGGCTATTACCATGTCAAAAACTCTATTAAACGTACTGTATTTCATTTTGCGAACGTACTATAATAATATTTTGTTACAAATTTTGTTTTCCATCGATTTAAACACACATGGTGTAAGCCAATTTTTTTACTATCTTATATCCTGACAAGAGATAAGCAAAAACTTCCTTGTTTACACATAATATTTAGGTGATATCGTAGCATCAATAATAGGCTGCAATAGTATCCCGATAACCTTGCGAAGCCTTTCAGTTGGTTACCCTCAAAATAATAGAAGCATGATTTAGCTCCAATAAGGTCTTTGTTAAGCTGATTGTAGATTACCGAAATTAGTGGTAATTTTTGTTATTGATTCCATCCTCACATTGTTCTTGTTTCCGTACGAGTATGGTATGGGAAGTATCCGTGTTTGGAGAAAGATGGCGCTTTGTGTCAAAATCTGCGTTACCTACTCTGAGTACTATTCTTTAGTCAAGGATTGTCAAAATTTCACAGAGATTCATCAAGTAGTGTTGTTTGTTTTGAGAATAGTTGAAAGTGGGCAAATTTATGTATTTGTGGAATCATGGAAACATCGGTCAGTGATTCGATTCCTTTTTTGGATGGGAAAACGTGTGCAGAAATCAAAGAGAAGTTGGGTGCATGTGGAACTGGTTCACCAGTTCAATGAATTCGGTAAGAAGCGGCCAGGTGATCCCATTGAGGTGACTGCGCACGATTTGATCAATAAACTTCATGATATCGTGTTAGCAGACCGCCGGGTGAAGATTAGAGAGACTGCTAATGTGGTAAACACCTCAAGTGAACCTGTGAAAAACATTCTTCACGAAAAATTGAGTATGAGAAAACTATACTAGCTATACTAGTGAGTTCCGACGGCGTTACGTGATTGTAGATGAGACGTAGATACACCACTACACGCCAGAAACCAAAGGTCAGTCGGCAAAATGTTTTTTTTCCCGGTAAACAAGCACCAAGGAGAGCGAAGACAATTCCATTAGCCGGAAAAGTTATGGCGACGATTTTTTGGAATTCACAAGATAATCTTAATTGATTATTTGGAGAAGGGGAGGGCAATCACGAAACAATGCTAGGCTGATTTATTGGATCGATTCGATGTTAAACTAGGGAAGAAGGCCCCACTTAGCGAAACAAGAATTCTCGACAACGCCCCGGCCCACTCATCCGCAATTGCGACAGTAAAACTAGTCCAGTTTCCGTATGCATTGACGCCACATCCACCATATTCGACAAGTTTCTTTTTCTACATTTGAAGAAATTTCTTGGCGGAAAGCAGTTTAGGTCAAGTGAAGAGGTCATTACCGAAACAGAGGCGTATTTTGCAGAGTTCGACAAATCCTATTATTTGGATGGCGTAAAAAGGTTGGAACATGGCTAGACTAAGTGTATGGAACTACAGGTCGAGAAATAAATTTACTAAACACAAAATAATTGCGTTGTCTTTCTTAACACAGGTATTTATCATACCATCCTCGTATATTCCCCAATGTTAGTACTTTAATTCAGCTATTTGGTCTCCATTTTCTTGATTCTCTTCCATATCTGTTTCTCTGCCACAGCTAAGCCATCGTTTATACATAATAAACTTTTCTTTCTTAATAATATTTTTTGCTGAAATATTTAGTTGCTTGTTTCCTGTTTCAACGTAGTTTTGAAATACTACTAATTAAATAAGCCGAGAAAATATTTTTCATTTGTTTAATAAATACTGGAAGCAATGGTAGAACTCTAAAGAGTAAAAATATTCAGACCATAGGTACTTTTCTTGAAATATTAAAATAATACCATATTTTCACAATTACTTTGTTGCACATCAGTCACAGACCTTCCACGACTTATCAAAGGAAACTCAGTTTGTGTCGCGCTAAGTAATTAGTACCTACCTCCAATTTATAATCACTTCTTACGAGTTCGTCAGCGTTACAGCCACTAATTCTTTTCTTAGTTTCCGTAACCTTCTAGCACGTGCAAACCATTGTTTCTCGATAAGACGGTGGCGCTATGCTACAATAAAGTAATTTGATCTTTATCTTCGTCTCCTCTCGAGCACGTATCCCTCTAGAGTCGATGTTGCGGAGTTATGCAGCAAGTTTAGAGTAGACGAAAGCACAAACTTTCTGCCGCTGGCGAAGCAAGTGACATTCGCTGCGGCGTAAATGCATTTCTAATACATCCTCTAGGAGAATCGCTAGATCCGTATTTATGGTGCTTTCGTTGGATTAGAGTAAGGAGTAAAGTTTAGGTATAAATCTTTGTTGTAGATACATGTATGTACATACAGATGAATTTTGATATTTCCTATTGAATTCCGCATTAAATCTTTCTTAACACTAGAACTATGCCAGTCAAAATGACTGCTTTTACAATTTTATTATAAAATACCTACTACATGTGATTTTTCTGCAATATAATAAATTTTATTTTATTACTCAAAATCAAAATAATTTTATATCATGGCTATTTGTATCAAGACCAATCAAAATAACTAGTACTAGTCAAAATGTGAAAAGGTTCTACAATCTATTTTTCTTTCTCGTTTTATGTAACTTCTCATTCGTTTTTAGAATTTTTATTGCGATTTAATATAACGCTGACAAACATTAGGAAAGGATCAATCATGATTAACGCTGGCCACGAGCGGTACCGCGCATCGGCGTAGAATCAGTTCGGACCGAGAGGAACGGTAGTATTAGTTCGTCTGCGGAGCAGTACGGACATTTTCGCTGCCGGTCATTTGCGCAATTGTTTATCTGTCCTAGAAAAATTATGATTTCGTCAGCAAAACGACCGCGGTCGGACAAACTTCGAATATTTATTGCAAAAATTCCAGACTTAGTATATGAAGGTGCTAAAATTAAATGTGTAATCTGTAAAAGAAATTGCGCACGAGACAATTAAAAAATTTATATTTCATTTATGCGTTAGGTTTATCGCATGTAATATACTGTTTAATTTACTAGACAAGGAACCATTTATCTGCTTTTGGAATAACTATTCGGAGTGCAAATTACCAAGTCGAATATCGTTACGAAGAATTGTGCCATCTGCGCGCGAACATATTGAACAAAAAAAAAATCGGAGTTGAAAGATCAAAAATTGTGGTTATGTGTCGACGAAACAACAGATCGGAAGAAACATTCTGTTCTTAATGTAATGGCACGCAAATTGGAACCTCATCAATCGGCACCTTCAATTCTATTAGTCTCAAAACGAATACAACAGAGTACTGCCGAAGTAATTTCAAAGATAGTGTTAAATACATTGGACAAGTTTGAACTTTCAACAAACCAACTCTTGATGTTAGTGAGTGATGGTGCTGCAAGCATGCTTTCTGTAGGCCGGTCTCTTAAAAAGCATTCTGCTAATTTGTTACACATTACGTGTAAAATTCATACTCTCAATCTTGTGGCGGATAGTATCAGAAAATGTTATCCTGAGGTAGACGCTTTAATAGCGCATACCAAAGCAGTATTTGTCAAATCACCGAAACGTATTCGCGAATTTCACAGACTGTGCCCCCGTATACCAGAGCCACCAGAACCTATTCTAACTCGATGGGGAACATGGTTGCAGGCTGCGTTTTATTATCATAAATATTTTGACAATATTAAGAACGTGGTTTTACAATTCGATACAAAGGAAGCTGCCGCTATCCAGAAAAGCCAGTCGAAATTTCAAGATAGTCAGGTTAAAATGGATTTAAAAATCATTCACGACAATTACTTCGGGCTAGCAGATGCAATAGAAAAATTACAAAATCCTGCGGTGCCGTTAGAAGAATCTCTACAAATAGGGCAACATGTTCACGCACAGCTATGCGCGATTGAAGACGCAAAAAATGTTTCTGTTCTAGAAAAATTTGAAAGTGTTTTTGAGAAAAATTCTGATTTTGGCACATTAAGACACATTTGGGAAGGTGCGTCAACAGAATCGTTAAGTTATTTGAAAGATTATTTTACTTACGCAAATATTACGTCACTAGATGTAGAACGTTCGTTCTCTGCATATAAACGCATTTTTTCCTCATGCCGTACTAGTTTTGCCGAAACAACAGTTGAAACATATCTAATGTTGCAGATATTTAACAGACATTATTCACTTTGTGATTTCACGGAGGACTCTTAAAATGGTAAATGTTTGAGCACGTGTTATTTAATTTTTATTTAAAAGATGAGCGAAATTATTTTCGGCAGCAAACATCTCTATTAGCAGAATAACTCTAGTGGAACGCGATGCCTGTTCGACTCTACGCTACTGCGCGGTACCGCTCGTGGCCAGCTTTAATCATAAGTATTACCAAAACAGTATATGTCACAAGTGCACATGTTTTTGCAATGTCGCTGAGCTATTTTTGTATGGAACAGGAAATAATAATGATGAACATTTTTCTAGCTTTCTAGCTTCATGATTAACATAATAGTTAAACGTACAATTTAATTAATAATTGAGGTCAGGAAATGCTTGAGAATCATGCATCACTAAGCGACTGTTATCAACTCTACGTACAATTACTAAAATAAATGAAGTATCTACATAGGTTCGCTGCAAATCATCGTTAGACACATTACTAATAAAATTTATACCAACTTTATAGGTGGTCGTTAGTACTAGGTATCCTCAATATTTGAAATATTGTCTACCTCCTTCCCTAACTCGTGCATTTACCTTATTGACCAGACGTAGGCTTGTCATTAATCATCCCTTGAAAACGTTCAGTGTAGATAGAGACCTTCACGGCCTTCGCGATAACACTCTCAATAGGGTATAGATATTTGTTTAGGCGGGTCTCAAGTTACATGGGGATTTGTCGCGGCATGATAGGTATAATTATTCATTAGATGCAGTCACTTCGTAATTTTGGCAAAGTACATATTTGTATTATCGGTATCGTGACTTGATGAGGTGTGAATAATCTAGCGATTTGGAATTATGACCACCTGTCAAAGGACAATAGTTAAAAATGATTCTTGTATATATTTGCAGAATTTTTTAGAATATTGTACTTATGTTACATATGATTAAACCTGATGTTAATTAGTTGATTCCGGGTTCTTTGTTGACCCAGCATATAGTGTAATACAAGCAACTTCCAATACCCCTAATATGTTATATGGGTTTTAGTTGAGGTCTTCTGGATTGACTATTTATGTACACGTATTTATATTGGAAGATTCAAAATTCATTGTAATGCTATACATCAACTCTTGAAATAGTAATGGGAGAGATCAACTTTTATTAAGAGGGGCGGGGACATTGAGTGCGACATTCTTTGACCTAAAATTGACACCCTTTCCTTTCATTCTTTCAAAAATGTTAAATAGGGCTAAATGGGTTAAGTAAAATAACTTTTTTGTATCATTTTGACATGTTCGTATTTGAAACATGCGACAAAAAACGTTTTAATATAAACAACAATACAAATTGTAGAGGACATCAAACGAACGTTTACCACTTTATAAATCCTTTAAAATTAAGATAGGCAAGCAAAATACTAAAACTAGTTTCTTCTCCTAACCTGTCGACATAATTTCGTCGATGCTAACATATTTTCCAAATTCATCTCCTGAATTCTTTACTAATTTTTCTCTAAATAAGACAAGAAGGAAAGCAGGTGTGAAGCTTGAAATTAGCAGAATCAAATCGTTTTGGTTCAGGATTTTACAAGAATGATAAACCATTCCAAGTTACTTTTTGATGACCTGGCGGTAAATCTGAATGGTTACCTGTGTGGTGCATTGATTTCAGATCCTGGCTTCTCAGATCACTATGCTCAGTTAATACACTACACCATTGCCCAGAGAAACTTTGAAGTTAAATTAAGTCTTAAGTTTTGGCTCACCCTAACCGTAAATCCTGTAAATCGTAAATCCTGTAATTAAGAGGTTTGATACCTAAATGCTTAAATTATTAGTTTTTGTTGACTCCTATAAAAAGATCAAATAAAAATAAATTGAAGTAACCTACTCTAACAACACGTCAAGGTATGAAACAAAGGATTCAGGTAACAATAAAAAGTATTTTTGTTTCTGAAATTGCGGCCAGTGTAAACTCCACGAAGGAAAGACTTAATTTGTGGATAGCAAATCATCATTTGTTGTACATGACTTAAGTCATAATTTAGGCATTTTTCCATCGCAAAATGTTTTGAGTTATTCCTTGAATAATAAATGGATATTTTTAATATATTTATGGTGGTTTACTTAGTTGTCGATGTGGTCACATCCCTTTGTTTTTATTAGATATTTTTGTAAAAGTCAAATAAAACTACCAATGGTTTTGATAATACATATTAGGTTTTTCAATTTAAGTTCTTTTCTGAAAGCACTTAATTTCAGCGCTTATGGTTTACAGGGTAGGCCAAAACTTAAGAAAATTGCAAACATCTAAATATCTTCGGAACGACAATAGATTTCAATTTGCGGTCATTATATTTTCATTTTTCTAGATTGATTAAAGTTATGTCATTGCAATTCAATTTTTCAATAAAATCGCACAAATATAACAAACTGGCACACAATGCCACCTAGTTGCCATTTAAAGCAAAAAGCAAGCATTCTTACTTATCTTCTTAAACTGCTTGATATTCTCTTCACAATGAGCCTACGTTTTTGAAAATAGGTTTACATTCACTAAGATACATGGACTTCTGCGTGATAAAAAAGTATGCTTCCCCCACCACTTTATGATAGGCGCAATCAAAAACTTAAAATTCGCTCATCATTCACCCAAATTGTAGATAATTGTCAACGGCTTCTTTTAGGTTTACTTGTCGCCTTCCTTATTAATAAATAGAAAATGATTAAAAAAAATAATAATTAAATAGCAAATTACGCCATCTTGCGTCAAGTTCAAAATTTTGAAAATATTTTTAGTCCTCCGTTTGACGGGCTGGGTCTACGAAGTTTCGCAAAATCGTTTTCTTGCTGTAACTTCTATAAATATTTTTTTAAATTCCTGAGTCTTTATACAGCTTCCTATCTTTAATGACAACTTGTGTTGTATTTTTTCAAATTGTAACCCCTACCATTTGCGTGTTGCAAGGGCATTGGGCCTGACAGACCTAACCCGTGTATTGTTGTTGTCATTAAAGATAGGAAGCTATATGAAGACTCAGGAATTTAAAAAAATATTACACAAGTTACAGCAAAAGACGATTTTGCGAAACTTCATAGACCCAGCCCGTCAAATGGAGGGTTAAAAAAAACTTTAGTATGTTGATACAAGATTGTGTTTATTCGCATAAAGAGGTATCTGGGTGCTTCCCTGGTGACACAAATATATTTGTGGGGTTCAGGAAGTTCAGGGAAGTAAAGTCGTCCGAGTTTACGTTCAATCGAGACATGATAGTCGTCTCGTATGTACCGAAGAAATGTAAGAACGTTTTGGTCGCATCGTGCATGCACCAACATGATAAAATCAATTACAGCACAGGCGAAGCTAAGAAACCAGATATAGTAACTCTCTATAACCACATTAAAAGTGGTGTAGACGTGGTAGACAGAATGGCTTCCTCATATATCACTGCCAGAAACGCTGGTGCTTTATGGAATTGCTACAGTTATATACAAGGCCAATCAGTTAGATGGCGAGTTTAGTAAAAGTCGAAGACTTTTTTAAAGTGCCTAGGCATTGAATTAGTCCAAGGTGACATACGAAGGCGAGCATGTGCATCCAAATTGCCAAGGGACGTTCGACAATCAGCACGTTTGGCTGGAATTACCCCAGCAGAAGATACCTCTTGTCTCCCTCCCAACAAAAGAGGATGGTGTAAGTATTGCAAAAGGACCAAAATGCGCTATCACAGTAAAACCTACAAATCCTGGCTTTGCATGAATCATATTACTGCATGTTGTGGTGATTGCCTAGAGAGCAACGCACTCTAACTTTAAACACCCGTACTTTGTGTCTGGGAGTAGGTGCAGTATTGTTATTATATTTTTTTGTTACCTTTATGTTTGTTCAATTAGTTACCTACGAATGTAGAATTTATTTTTGTGTTTACTTTCGCATGTACGTGTTTTTCTTTAAACCTGCGATTTTCGCACATATTTTCTTCAATAGAGAGAAAGTTCGATATTTTGTTTATATATTTACTTTACCCATGGTATTATATTCTAGAAGCACCGAAAAGTTTAAATAGCCCTTAATAGAAATAACTAATGAAACCTTGAAAACAGGCAAATCTTAAGAATGACCCTGACAGACCCCACGCGTCCAACGGTGTGATTTTGGAAGCGCCCGTCTACTGGAGGGTTAAATATGTTTTCATGACCATAAGGTGTCAATAACCAAAATTCTAGAGAATTATCAGCGGCCTTCTTTATATTTATTTTTCGTCCTCTTTTAATTAGGGAAAATAATTAAAAAAAGTATTAATAGAAATAAAATAACAAATTACGTCATTTTGCAGCAATTTCAGAATTTCGAAAATATTTTAAAAATCTGGTACGTAGGCTTCCGCGGTAGTCAATAATACTATACTCTTGGTTTCCAGCTTGGAACCGCGTCGTTGTCGGCGCGATTCCAACACGGAAACTAAGAGTGTAGTATATATTAAGGAACGATCCAGTGCGACTCTGTGTGTGAGTAATTCACTTCTACTTCTCACAATAACTCTGTTTTAATAAACCTGCTACCGGTTTCGAGAAGCTTCTCTCATCATCAGGCAAGCTGAAAGGATCCATTAAAATATTTAGTAGTAGACAATGTAATTAATGTTAATTAGATTACAATTATCTGTTTTTGTTTGTTGTAACTTATAACCATAGGATGAAAACCTTTTTTTATTTATTTTTTTTTGTAATAAACATTGCAGTGAAAATAATGTAATGTAAAGGTCTTTTTGAGATCAAAATATTAATAAGCAATAGTTTGAATTTTTATAAAAGTTCTAAGATATGAATAGGATGTTAATAGGTGACCAAATCTAAAAATACATTGTACAAGAATCTGTATTATGCTATCCTATATCCCCTGCTATTCGAGTATAATAAAACTAATATATTTTTTTTATATTTAAAACTATTAATAAAAATATTTTAATTAAAAAATAAACCAAAAAAATCTAGCGACCTCTATCATTCGAAGAAGGGACCACCACAAAAAATAGGAGAGAATATACAGAAAAGTACATATGACGTCATGTATTAAATAAAATTTCAAAAGTTAGTGTTGAATCAACATTTAGTTGGACGTTAAGAGAAAGCCCTCTGTTAGACAACTGCTGATGTAAAAGCTCAAGTGATTCTAAGTTATGTAAATAATTATCTTTATTAGCGATGTGTAAAATGTCAAAATTGTTCTTCACATCGAAATGGCGATTAGTGTCTTTAAGATGATTAGCGAAGTGAGAGAAGCCGGATGCTTTGTGTTGTAAGCATCTTAAGTGTTCTTTAATATGAATATTAAAGTTACGATATGTTCTGCCAACGTAATTACTTCGGTAAGTATCACATGTGAGTTTATAAGCTCCTCTCTTCTTCATATCATCTACAACATCCTTATTGTTCAACAACGCATTTCGGAGAAAAACTAAAGTTCTGAAAGCAACAGAGAAGTAGGGTCTTAACAAATTAGCTACTGTATAAGAAAAGTGACCGATGTATGGTAGCGAGGTATAAGATTTTTCTACATCAATAGTAGTATTTGTTTGATCTAGGTAGGTAATTCTTTCCATCTTCCTTCTTTGTATTTCGTTAAGAAGTTTGTCGATGACACTGGTGTCAAAATGGTTCATAGTAGTTCATAAAACAGATGGCTACTATGAACCATTTTGACACTAGTGTCATCGATAATCTTAACAAATGGATCCTTTCAGCTTGCCTGATGATGGGAGAAGTTTCTCGAAACCGGTAGCGCGTTTATTAAAACAGAGTTATTGTGAGGAGGAAACTTTTATTTTACCTTCCCCAGTTAATATTTTAAAGATGTTTTTACGACCGCATTTACCAGTATAATTTCTTTCTACAAGTTCTGCGACAAACGGTTATCGAGATATGGCTGATCGCCACCCTTAAGCAATCGCCCAGTATTTTCTTATTCAATAAAAAATGCTTGTAACGGTTGCTCTTCATAAATGCGTATGGATGGTGTAATATTACTGACATGAGCATTGTGATTGTTAATGCACACATCATATAAATTGGGGTTTTTGATTTTTACATATCGCCGCTAAAACATTTTCTATTCCGAGAAACAAAAGCAGTTTTGATAACAGTAATATCAGTTTTAACAGGTGAATTTGGAAATATTTATTGCGTAGAAGCTTTACATGTGCATTTGAAACCATTCTTCACGGTTCGTCGCTATTAAACGTTTCGCATGAATTTTTGCAGTTTTCAAACATGGCAGAGGAAGACTCGAGCGTGTAATTTATTGGTACAAACCTTCTAGATTCTTTGCATACAAGGTAATGAAACTCACTCCGTACCGAGCCGTGGAGTGCTCATGTTCAATGGGAAGCGAAATGTACTGAAAACTCATTATAATTGTGTGCGGACGGAGGCAGATATGATGCCGCTTTATGACGTACTTTAGCATTGAAATTAGTCGAAATAAAAACATATGCCCGTAGTACATAGACACGACATGGTATTCATCTATCGCCGATGCAAAATGTACGCCAAGGGATGAATTCAGAATGATCAAACTTTTTGGTATATTGCAGTTTATTTTTCAATGTAAAGTGGTGTTTTGACTATTGGTCAAAAGTTTTTACGTATGTGTTTTGGATGCATTATAAAAGTTTGTTATGAAAACTTAGAACGACAGTTCATGGCTATTTGTTGCCATCGATAGACATTGTAATTTTGTATACCCATCGATTTATTTTAAAAGGGGTTGCTAATTTCCAAACGTTATTGTAAGTTATGCCATCCACGTTGTAATAATTTACAAGCTCTACTGTAAATTTTTACATACACTTTGTAATTATTTGCAAATACTGTTGTAAATTGTTACATAGACTTTGTAATTATTTGCAAATAGTATTGTATACTACAAGATTCTTTTGGGTTTAATTTAGATTGGTGTTTTTATACTTGACCGTGCTGTCACATGTGACTTCGTTCTTCTTTAGACTTGTTCACACGCATTGCAATAAATATCTTCTGGAACTGAAAAGGAATCAGAATAGTCCTGAACCCAGTTTCTTACTTTAGTCTGTCGGGAAATTGATGCTTATGCCATTACAGGTGTAAAATCACAAATAGTAACAAGTATGTACAGGGTGGACCAAATTGGTCCTATTTCATGGGTGTACCTGTGAAGGAGCATAGCTAGACAAAAACGAAGTACATAGTTACGGGCCAGTTTTCCAAGGCAAATTAATTTCTCAAAATGGATTTTTGATATTTCGAGCGGTTGTCAAGTTATGGGCGAAACTCAAATTTTCATCAATTTCTGTTAATCGTTCTATCTTATTTATTCCTTAAATTAGAAAGAAATGTTATTAACATTTTCTGTAGTTAACGCGACCCTATTTATTTTTCCGTTGACATTTGTCTTATAACCACAAACAGTTACTAGATATAACACAAACTTGTGTTTTTGTAAACGGAAACAATAGTAGGCTATGGTTTGATTAAAAAGGTTATTTTACCAGTTTTCAGTATATACATAGTTTTACATATTAATATGAAAAAATAACTGATATATTGTATGTTTTCTTAAATTTTAAAATAATAAGGGTGCCATGCATGAAATTACCATGGCAACACGTCCAGCAACACGTCACGCAGTTTTTTCCTTTAATATTTGTGCAATTTTGCTTACGGTGTTATAAATTACAGTTTTAAGAAATGCCACAGAGAATATCTACTGAGTATCTAAAATAGTTTTTTTTTTAATAATAATTTTATTAATTCCATAAATATAAAAAGATATACAAATTCATCAACATAATGCAACTAATAATACAACTAGAATTTTAATTTATCTCTGCAAAATATTTTAATTACATCAATTAATCAATCTTAAATGACATCAATAATAAATTTTAAAATACATTCATTAATAAACTTTACAAGTGCTCAAATTGCTGTCCACCATTTTCTAAGCATTTCCGACATCGCTTATAAACAGAATTAACAGCATTTATTATATGTATTCTACTTATCTGTGGATAGTTTGTTTAGAGACTGTATATTTTTAACTCGTTTTATGTTTTTTTATGTGTATGTCCCCAACCACAAGCAAAAAGGAAATTGTCCAGCGGAAAAAACAGCATATCCCTAACATATCCGGAATTGAGTTATCACTTATCACTACAAAACAAAACAAGTTGAATATAAGAAAAGTTTAGCTGAGACAAAAAAAGTACTATTTACAACGCATCGGGAATGTTAGAAACGTGTCGCAGGAATTATGGCTATGTGTCGATTCTAAATTAGGTCGAAATAACAAAAGAAACGCAGCTATATCTATTAACGTAGACAATGCGGTAATATCTGATCCCTCACAAGTGGGTGCTATAGATATTTTGCAAATTTTTTACTAGCCCTCCATATTTGAATGTCACCCGAAACTTGGCCACGACTGGATAGTCGCAAGCTATCACCGCTCCTACAAAATTCCATTGCTTTTTGTCCAGTTATCCCCGATGAAGTTGCAAATGCGATAATGTCGTTAAAAAATAAGCATAGCACCGGTATGGATGGTATACACACGAAAACCATTAACTGTGTTGGGGATGTGTTAAACGAGCCATTAACGATAATATTCAATAAATCAATAGCATCAGGGGTTCTTCCCTCTCAGTTAAAAATAGGTAAGACCATCCCAATTTTCAAAAAGCACCATCCATATATTATTGCATACTACCGCTCCATAACAATATCAAGTGTATTCTAGAATGTGCTGGAATATATTGTAGATAATAGAATAGTCGATTTTCTTAACAAATTCAGTTTTTACAGGTGCCCAACACAGTTTTCTTAAATCGAGGTCCACCGAAACGCCTTCAGTTAAGTTTTTGCAATTTATTTATAGAGAAATCGACGAAGGCAATTATGTAGCCGAAATTTTCTTCGATTTGTCACAGGCATTTGATAGCTTGGACTTGAGTTTTGTGCGGGAGAAATTGTGCGCGGTGGATATCATAGGAAATTGATTGTTTTTTTTTCCTTTTTGACGGGCCGGACGATGCGTGCAGCCGTATCTGGTATTAGAACCAATTCGATTGGGCGTAGCCCAAGGTTCGCTTCTAGGTCCCCTAATTTTTCTTATATTTGCGATTTGACTGATGTATTGAAGTTAGGGGAGATTATATTGAAAAATAAGGATTGTTATATTTTATCAAGTTTATTTTTTTCTATATTAGGTCGAGAATTTATGGCGGCTACCTCGTATATTTTACAATACTGCAGTGTGGAAATAATACTCAAATAAACCTGAGTATCTTTGACTGTTGCCAAATAAACTCCATTAAGAGCTTGTGGAGGAAGTTACGTAATATGCTCAAAAAACTAGAGTCTATAAATAGAGGAAATCAAGTAAGATTCAAATAGTGAATTTAATTTTGATTACGTATTTTTCAACGAACCAATCGTGCGCAAATCCCTCGTACTTGGAACTTTTTTAGCGATTATATTTTCCGAACCACTTTGGAACGATTTATGAACGGGCGAAACGTTTTCTGTTTCGAGCTGTACGCGGACAACTTACGAAACAGTCAGTCGATCGAGAACGGAGATATTTCTTCAATACTCACCAATTACGGTCAAGTTAACTTTGGAATTTCTTGTCTGACCGATTCTAAAGTCCACTCTACATCTATAAACGCCTTGATCAGTTTCTCGAATGTGGTCGACGCCGAGCTCGGCCGGTTGCTTTTCAGGCATAAAATACGCCCGATTCGAAAATACATTCTCGTCCGACCAACGCTCCGCCAAATTGAAATCTCGATCTCTTCCGTCCACACTGAAACAAACAAAAGATTTCAACTGTCGTGCTTGCGGTCGTATAGTTGCTCATATTATGCTTATACGACGCGGGAACACAAAAGCGACTAATCGATATAACGTCATACACGCAACCAGTTGGCGGATAAATTTGCTGCTTAGAAAGAAATCGATTTCTTACAATTTATAATAGGAAAGGTACATAAAGTATGACCGATAGGTATTTCATATACTTTGAGTGAGTGTCTACAAGAAATTTTTTCGTACACAAAGAAAAGTTCTTGACACAAACAAATATGTATTCAGTCAACGAAATCGTAATTGTAAATGGCGGCAACGATATATTTTTTGAATTTAAAGAAATATTTTTTTTGGCTTCGTTAATTGATTCAAACATATGATCTCTTGAAACAAAAATAACTTCATGTTTGATTTGAAAATATATCTGTTTGATTTAATATACGTAATCCGTTCGATTCAACAATACAGTTCTTTCTTTTAAAAAAATTCGTCAGTTTGAAACAAATATATTTTCTTTACCATTTATTTGACTTCACCCTTTAATGGCGAACGTTCCCAAAATGGGAACATACTTAAAAATCCAATTTTTATTGAATTAATCATATTATTTGCATGTTTTAAAATACACATAGATGTAAATTTTTTTGATTGTTAATTATACAAATTTTATGCAACTAATATGATTAATTCAATAAAAAAATCGATTTTTGGTGTGTTTCCATTTTGGGAACGTTCGCCATTAAAATGTTAGGTAAATATATATTTGTTTAATAAAACATTTCTGTGGTTTGAAGTATGCTGTTACTTTGACAAATATATAATCTTGTTGGTGTTATTACGCCACTGAAATGGTTAGTACGATAGATGCTTTCCTTTTTTTAGAAAAAAAAGCACCCATTTATGAGCAAATAGGGCAACAATGTGTCAAAAATACATAATCTTTTGAAAATCTTTATTAACATTGTGGATAAACTAACAAAAGTACATAAAGGATAAGATGTTTGATGCTGACTCTTCGTTCAACTTTTAACTGATAGACTTAATTCTATCAATTATCCCTCTGAAATCAGAGATAACATAATAGAATTAACCAAAATATGGGCTATATCAAAACTTTTTTCAGTTTAATTACCAGATATATATACAACCGCATGGTCTAGCAATGGCCTCACCAATCTCTCCAATCCTAGCAGATATCTTCATGCAACCCCTTTTCTCATTTCATTAAATTTTATACCAGATATATCCACATCTTCATAATTTGGTCAGGAAATTACTTGAATTTACAAGATCATCTTTTTTACATCAATACCGTTCATAAATCAATGAAATTCACATTAGAAACTGAAAATAATAATAGTATCAATTTTCTAGATGTCACTATTTCAAAATCGGAAAATAATAAAAAAATAGTTTTTGAAGTATACAGAAAGCCGATTCATACGGGTATTACAATTAATGAATTCTGTCATAAATATTCTTCGTTTTACAGCTACTTACACAGACTCGTGAACATACTCCTTACCCAAAATTCATTTAATAAAAAGTTGAACACAATTAAACAAATAGCTACTATACATCATTAGAATCCACACATTATAGACAGACTTTTAAATAAAATTCGAGGAAGGCAATTGGAGAGAGACGTTTGTTTAGATCAAGCCATTTTACCAACAATAGATAAAGACAAACACTACATATATATTCCATACATACACTACCGTTCATGGAAGTTCGGGCAAGCAAAAAAATGTACGGAAGTCAAAGAAAATAAGAGAAATATTAAATGGCCATGTACTTAATACTTACTTACATGATTTTACATATTTTCAATTTATTAAAAAGAAAAAGTTAATGTAATACAAATAATTTAAATCCGATTTTCATGGAAAAATCCACTTTTTGCCTTTAGGACTGCTGCCACTATTCTTGGCACCCGATTCACTAATTTTGCTAATGTTTCATTGGGCAAGCTTGTCCATACCTCCTGGAGAATGGCCCACAAATGTTCCTTCGATTTTGGACACTTTTTCCTAACACATCGGTCCAATTCTTCCCATAACAACTCTATCGGGTTCAGATCGGGGGACTGTGGTGGCCATTCCATAATTTTTAGGGTTCTTTCATTTTCTTCTTGCTGCAGGTAATCTGTGCACAATTTAGATTTACGTATGGGGTCATTGTCCTGCATAAATTCAAATCCACCACCAATTAATCGGACACCTGACGGTATGGCATTTTCCTCCAGGATTTTCCGATATTCTTCTTTTTTCATTATGCCCTCAATTTTGAGCAAGTCTCCTGTTCCGATTAAGCAAAAACAACCCCAAACCATTACACATCCGCCTCCATGCTTCACCGTAGGAACTATACACTTCCGTAACATTCTTTCCCCTCTTGATCAGCGTACGAAAACTCTTCGTCTATTTCCAAAAACTTCAAACTTGGATTCGTCAGTCCACAATACGTTTTTAAAATCGTCCATTGTCCAGTCTCTATGAGCTTGTGCCCATTTCAGTCGTTTCAGCCTATTTCCTCTTCGGAGTAACGGTTTTCGACAAGCCTCTTTCAGCCGACGTTTCACAGTGCTCACAGAAACTTTGGAATCTCGCTCATTATTGAATTCTGCAGCAATTTCTGATGCTGTTAGTCTTCTATTGCGCTTACTAATTATTTTTATTCGTAAATCATCCGCAGGACGACGACGGTCCTGGCCAATTACGATCTTGCACGTCACTGGTTGTCTTAAATCGAACTATAGTATTATGTGCTGTAGATTTTTTTATTTTTAATTTATCCGCAATCCGTCTTTCTACGTACCCTTCCTGATGCAAGGTAATAATAGCAGATCCTTTTGAAACAGCTACAGGCTTTCCACGGGGCAAAACCGAAATTATTTTTTGGTGTTAAATACATTGGAAAAGTTTGAACTTTCAACAAATCAACTGTTGATGTTTATGAGTGATGGTGCCGCAAACATGCTTGCTGTAGGTCGATCTCTTAAAAAACATTGTGCTAACTTGTTGCATATTACATGTAAAATTCATACTCTCAGTTTCGTAGCAGATAGTATCAGAAAATGTTATTCCGAGGTAGACGCTCTAATAGCACATACAAAAGCTGTGTTTGTAAAATCCCCAAAACGTATTCGGGAATTTTATAGACTATGCCCCGGTATTCCTGAACTACCACAACCTATTCTTACTCGTTGGGGAACATGGTTAGAGCCTCTATCTTATTATTTTAAATATTTTGAGAATATAAAGAACGTGATTTTAGAATTCGACCCAAAGGAAGCTGCGGCTGTCAAGGTAAGCCGGTTGAAATTTCAGGATAGTCAAGTTAAAACAGATTTGGAAATTATTCAGAACAATTACGTGGGACTAGCGGATGCGATAGAAAAACTACAAAATTCGGTGTCGTTAGTGGAATCTTTGCAAATAGTGCAACATGTTCACGCACAGCTATGCACGATAGAAGACGCAAGAAATGTTTGTGTTTTAGAAAGATTTGAAAGTGTTTTAGATAAAGACTCTGATCTTGGCACATTAAGACAAATTTGTGAAGGTGCGTCAACAGAACCGTTAAGTTATTTGAAAGATTATTTTACTTACGCAAATATAACGTCACTAGATGTAGAACGTTCGTTTTCGGCATACAAAAACACTTTTTCTTCACGCCGCACTCACTCTGCCGAAACAACTTTGGAAACATATCTAATGTTACAAATATTAAATAGACATTATCCACTTTGTGATTTCACGGAGGACTTTTAAAACGGTAAGTGTTTGAGCACGTATCACATTTAATTTATTTTGTGTAAACTTTTATGCGTCCGCCACTGGCTTTCAGCGCAGTTGCGTTGCTGTACTTATTAATCTTATTATTATAAATGCAACGCATGTCCTACTTTATCTTTGTTTGAGCAAGATATAAATAATTCTGGAAAGTTTCCGACGCGCCAATTAAAAATGCTTCCGCATTCGATTTGTATAATTCTTTATTCGCACAAAAGTTTCACGCTTATTTTAGTCATGTAGTCAGTATTGTTAGTTAGTGTAAAAACCACTCGAGCCCTTCTGACGTTACGAAAAGTTAACAAACATCTTGGGTACTTATCAGCTTCATTCCTTCATAATTCCTACATTGTACTAAACATTTTATATCAGTTCTGGAAGTGCATCGCTTCACATTAGTCTTCATTACTTACAATTAAGACTTTCTGAACTTTCGTAGTTGAGTCAAAAAGATATACTCGGGGGAGTTACGCTAATTACTTAGCATGTATGCGTAGTCATGCACCAGTTATTTTCGTCTGCAGAAGTCTCTTGTATGTTTCAGATTTAATTAGATTGACGCTTGTTACAACTTTCGACATGAAAGGTAACATGAGGTCGTTTTGTTTATTTCATAATCTTGTTGTTAAGTATTGTCTTCAGGAGCATTAATAATATTCATGTATAAAATTTTACTTACATGAAGAAAGTGTCTTTTGATATAACATACATATCTGGATTAAAGTACGTTTTCCATTCCAACTAAATCATAAGACTAAAATTGGAGGTGTTTGCTTTTACCTTTTCCTCTCTTAAAACCTACGCTATTTGCCCGTCCAACTACTTTTTTTTCTGAGATAAAAGATTATTATTATTTCAATAGTATTTCTGTATATCAATAAAAGAGGTAAATAATAGTCAATTATTATGAAGCATGTACAAACTAAAAATTAAACAAAGAAACTTTGCGCACGCAGGGAAATGCTTTCTTGCATTAGGAAAATAGATTTTCTTGCAAAAATCAGTCTCTATTCAATAAAATATTTTTATTTCAAGACTATAAAAATCTAGACTATACCACCGTATGGGCAAGTATGGTATCTATTATTCCAGTATTCCAGTTCCGTCGCTACTATCTAGGGCAGGGACTAACTACTAATACTAGGTGGCGCCAGGAAATACTTCAGTTGCTGTTTTTGAAGATTATTATCATAAGCTGAGAGAGTGGCCAGGGGTAAGAAGCTTTAATGCTTTTCTCTTCTCATATTGTTTTTGCCGGTAATAATTCCATCAATACCAGGAGCTATTTATATTAGCATTACCTTGGGTATTGTTTCTAGGCACTTTTTTCATGTGTACTTCTACATTAAGTTCACTTTTGTTTGAACTTTATTCTATAGATAACCTCTACTTTAGCCTTTTTAAAATCACGAGCAACGTGAATAATTTACAGCATTATGTACGGATATGCCGTGCACTTTTAAACAAGGTATGCATTTCAAGAATTCTAAGTAAAAAAATGCTTTATTTTAAGGAAATAAAACTATGGATTTATGAACAATACCTAAACGCTTTCTGGAATTAAGGAAACTATTTACTTTCTTTAAGAAAATATTGTTTTGTATTATAATAGCCATTTACTTATACAGAGTGCGGCAGGGAGACGGGAAATTTTGATCATCGGCTTACTTCTGCTACGTTCGAGTAAACGATTTGAAAATAAAGAGGTATTCCTAGTTTTGATTGGCTATTTAGTAAATATGGAACAGTGGCCAAGTCAGCAGCGTGCATTTGCTATGAAAGCGTTTTATAAAAAATGGCGAATCTGTCACAGCCGCACAACGTTTATTTCACATTCAATTTAACATTCCGCGTCGTGGTAGTGTACCATCAGCCCATGCAATCAGTACTTGGGTTAAGAATTTTGAAGAGACCGGTTCAGTCCTAAAACGTGAGTCGTCAGGTGCTCAACGAAGTGTAAGAATCCCAGAAAACCGTGAAATGATCAAGGCTGCTATCCAACGTAATCCAACGCGCTCTGCTCGTCGGCATGCCTTAGCGCTGCGTATTTCTGATAGATCACTTCGTAGGACTTTACACAGTGATTTAAATTTCTAAATTTTAGGCCCTTCTATAGATGTACTTCATAAAACATTGTTCAACTCGAAATGATCAGAAATGTTACTCAGTCCCTTTCTGAAATAAACGATTTATTTAAGTGTGCATGGTATAAAAGCGGATACATGGACGAATAACCCCCACAATTTGAAAACTACAGAATGTTATATACAATATCGTCTCAATTCCACTGAATTTTACTGCAACTGTTTATCTCCATTATTTTCCGAGGAAATACGTGGAAAAATAGACGTGAGACACCCTGTATGTGCAGGATCTCAACATAATCTTGCATTTCGGTGACAGGGAATTAAAAAAGGGAAAAACGAAGACAATACAGCAAACCAAACCTTCTTTCCAACTAGGATTTAAATTTTAAAGAGACTAAGACGTGAACGAGCTCAAATATTCTCTCTTTAAGCTCATGTCACAACGGATTATAGACTTATCCCTCGTGATTCCGGCGAACACCTTCTTACGCAAAAGAAACCATCATTTTAGAATATATTTTCGCAATGAGATAAGGAGCTTCGAACACGTTTATTGATTAAAATTTGGGCGTTGAAATATTGCATCTATTGTATAAATGGTAGCTGAATTAACTAATTTGCGTGTGTTGGAAAATACGTGGATACTAACTGTCAGTCATAATTCTAAATCAGATGAGAATAATTTTGAACGTGTATCGTTCCATTACCTGCAAAATGCAATTCTCGATCATACAAAATATGTATGCACTGCGTGACAATAAATTGTGTATCAAATGTAATAATGGGGGACAAATAGATATCTTCATGGAACAAATTTTCGCGACTTTACATTGACACTATATCGTAAATGTTTAATAATTCGTGTTAATCGTTTTGAGCACGTTGAAACAAGGGTTGCAGGTTCGTATGTAGATTAATTGCATCTACGTGTGTCAGAGAAATTCAACGAAGGGGTAGCTACAGCTAACCAGGGAATTCGTACTTAAATAGTATGTTGTGTAAGATGCAAAATGGACTAAAAGAAAGTAACCTCAAAAACCTTTTAACGAATTCTAAAGACCTAAAGAATTTACAAAATTTCATGTAAAGGTTGTGGGCAGGCAGAAAAATCAATTAAAGTTAGGTACAAAGAGTCCATGCTAGGGGCTTCAACTGATGAATGATTCATTAGTCAACGCTCCTGGCATGGAAATCTTTGAATCTTTGTGTTTACAAGTGTGCCTATCTATTTTAACTCATTTATGACCCTGATGTAGCTTTAAAAATAAAAGCGAAATATTAGTGAAATTTAAAAGAGTTACATCTTTTCCAAAACTTTGGCCGTCATCCCAACGGTTTCAACCATGTATTATTGATTATGTTCCACGATGTTTTGCTTTTGTTTCTATAATTTATGATTAGCTTGTCGTAATAGGACTTTTTAGTTTTATCTACCAACATTTTATACTCATTCTTTAAAGTTTTAGAGTATTATCGGATTATTAGTTTCTTGGTACTTACTGTAAAAATCTCGCAATTGTTGCACCCGCTCTTTCAAATTATTATTATAACGTGGAATCTTGGGTTTAACCCGTTAATTTAAGTATTTTTTGATTGAAAAACAGGTTTAAAATATTCCATGAAAAGCATTATATCTTTCCAGGCGAAGTATAGACATCAATCTTCATCTCTTAGATGAGATGGAAATTGTGAAATTACTAACTCGGAAAAAGAGCGTCGATATGTAAAACTTTTCATTGGGCGCTGGACAGATGCATCTATTGTAAACGATGGGTAACAACGATTTGAGAATATACACTTCCCACAACGACAGGAGTATTAATAACAATATTTGTCTCAATCTGCCGTCCCTGTATCTTGTACGTGGACGTATGGCACCTTGCATTATCTTGCTGTAATCATCATCCTTTCGGATACATTAAGAATTTCGCAATACTTTGTACTATCCACCATACCTTAGATAAAATTTTGATACTTCTCAGGTGGGACGTTCTCTTGATAAAATCTTCAGTCTATTACCACCGATTTGAAAACAGCTTTCATCAGATATGAAAACATTACCAAAGTTGTCTTGTTGAAAATTTTGAGAAAAATTTATTCATTGCTGCATTTGCGCAGCAGAAATTTTTCTTGGTTTTCTGAATTAAAAGCCTTGTTTCTTTGATATGTTTTGAACCGTTTCTGGAGAAACCTGTATTCATCTAAAATATATAAACCTGCTGGTCAATTTGCGAAACACAAGTCGAGAATTGCTTCGTCCTAACGTAACCAAAGCATTTAAATCATTTCTTTCACCATTCCTGATTCTCTTTATTACTTCATATACTGCACTGTTTCCCAGATCAGTTAACTGCTCCAGCACCTTTGCTTCCTGAACCCTTTTTCTATATGAATGTTCCACCAACTTTCTTTTTGCCAAATGCGAGATGATTATATAAATATACAAGCTGTAAAATGTTAAAGCTGTTGACACACATCAAAATAATCAACTTTTCACTAGAGACATTTTACAATTTTTCATTGCATTAGAGTTAACGGACTTTATGTTTGTATATTTCATCAAAGCATTAACATACATTCTTAAAATGTTCTGTAATTTTTCAATAAAAAATATTGGCTTTTAGGGTTCACAATGACTAATTATTTCAAAAATGGTAATTTTTGACTTGTGTCACTTTTCTATTAACGGAACGATATACTATTGACACATAGCTGATTACCAGAACAACGATAGAGTAAAGTAAGTTTATGATTTATCGGTACAGTTTGCGATAAAATTGTATACAGTGTGTCGCCGGATGGACTAAACAAGAGGGAAAAAATTTTTATTTGTAACTTAACGCAAACATGTCATTGTTTATAAAATGTTTTGCTTGTCTCAAAACCACCAATTCTGAAACAAAAATCAGAATATTCTTTTTAGCAGCTGAGAAAATTACAAAGACACAAAAATTTAAGCAAAAAAGTTTCTAAGTTTCATGTTTTTGATTAAATCAGATTATCCTGTTATCTTCCATGATAACCTAATAATTAAATCAAGTTACGTGTTATTTGTCAATGTCATTACGTATTTGTGTTGGTAAGAAATTATCTGCAAGAACATTTTGGAAACAGTCGTTACGGATCCGTCAATTGGCCGGCTCGTTCCCCTGATTTAAGCCCATTGGATTTCTTTTTATGGGGATATGTTAAACAGCATGTTTATAATACTAATTTGGGTAACAATATCGAAATTTTAAAACAAAAAATTACGGAAGCGGTACATTCTGTCACTGAAGATATGATCTACAATGTTTATAAAGAACTTGTACGTAGAGCTGAAAAGTGTATAGAGGTTGGAGGATACCACGTTGAATAAAATAAAATGTTTTCCTTTAGCTCAAGTGTGTTTTTGTAATTTTCTCAACTGCTAAAAAGAATATTCTGATTTTTGTTTCAGAATTGGTGGTTTTGAGACAAGCAAACAATTTTATAAAAAATTAAATGTTGTTGTTAAATGTGCGTTAAGTTACAAATAAAAATTTTTTCTCTCTATACAGGGTGCTATAAAAAAGTAGAGCAACCAAAAGATGTATTTTTTTATAAGGGACATCCTATATATGAATTAATTTTTTAATTCTA
Source organism: Dynastes maya (assembly GCA_029619315.2). NCBI lineage: Eukaryota > Metazoa > Arthropoda > Insecta > Coleoptera > Scarabaeidae > Dynastes > Dynastes maya. Next base: position 32,725,674 of record JAROYE020000003.1, read on the forward strand.
CGCTAAAAATTCACATTTTCAAATATCTATTTAATTGAAAATTTTACCGTCGTTTCTGTAAGAAAAACATTTATATTGATAAGTGGAAAGATAAATGTTAACTTAATAGGTACTATATAAAACATTTGAAAGATTGGCTACAGGATGTTGAATATAACTGTCCAAACATGAAAAAAATGAAATTTAAAAAAAACACTTTTTTCAAATGGCACACCTTGTATATTTTTGTTTTATGTTATAAAGGACTAGGAATCCTCTAATTTTTGTTGAATATGTCCTATACCTATCTTCAATTCTTTTTGAGATAGTTTTTTTTTTTCATTTTGTATTGCCTTCTAGTTTATTATTGCTTCAATCGAATTACCATGGAAAACAATAGTCAGATTAAAAATCCATGAAATGTCAGTATAGAGAAGCGCAGTGTTGTGACAGTAATGTATTTTATTATCTCTCTCTCAACTTTTGTGAATTATTGCGTTTGAAATGGATTATCCAAAAAATGAATTAATTTTTATGATTTATATATTGGACGAGGCTGATAAAAATTGTGTTCTTGTACAAAGAATTTATAAAATGAAGTTTTCTGAACGCGGAACACCTAGTTCGCACAGTTTTCATAATTTGAAAGAAAGATTTGATTCTACCGGTAGTGTTGATGATCCTAAACGTAAAATCGTCAATAGAAAAGCTACTAATGAAAATAAGGAACTTCAAATTTAATGAATACTCTGGAAAATCCTCAAGTAAGTAGTAGAGAGTTAGCAACGTTATGTGATACCTCACAATCAACTGCGAATCAGACAACAAGAAAGTATAAATATCACCCGTATCATATCGAACTTCATCAGAAATTACGAGTGCACTTTTACCATGTAATGATTGAACAATTACAGTTAAATGAAAACTTCTTATGTGACATAATGTTTTCCGATGAAGCTTCGTTTAAAAGTAAAAATGTGAAAATGCATTATTATGCTACAGAAAACCCGTTTTGGTTCCGGGAGGTACAAAATCAAAACCATTGGTGTGTGAATGTTTGGCGTGGTATCCACTACAACAGGATAATTGCTCCATATTTTTTTAATCAGACCTTAACTGGCCTTAGTTATCTAAACATTAAGTAAAGAATTACCCCCATTACTTAAAACACTTGATGTAAATCAGAAGGAAAATATGTGGCTTCAATAGGATGGTGCGCCTCCGCACTACGACCGTGAGGTTCGAGAATTTTTTAATCAACAATTTCCACAAAAATGGATTGGGCGTGGTGGTTATATTGAGTAGCCACCAAGATCTTGCAATATTACCCCATTAGATCTTTTCTTATGGGGTTATATAAAAGAGCGGGCGTATGTTAGTCAACCTACCACAAGGGAAGACAGGCAGAATAGAATAAGAGATGTCTGCCGGAGCGTAACACCACTAATATTGTCAAGAGTCAGAGACGACATAAGGAAAAGAATAAATATGTCCGTTCAACAAGAAGGTCATTTATTTGAACATTTATTAAGGAGAAATTAATTATTGTAAACATTAAGTTTCCTTTGTTAAAGATGTTAGATAGGATACATTTTGATTGTTTTTGACAACATATTTTTTTTCATTTCCTCAATACAAGAAAAAGAAAAAAAAATATCTCAAAAAGAATTGAAGATAGGTGTAGGACAAATTCAACAAAAATTATCGAATTCTTAGTCCTTTATAAGTTAAAATAAAAATATACAGGGTGTGCCATTTGAAAAAAGTGATTTTTTAAAATTTCATTTTTTTTCATGTTTGGACAATTATATTCAACATCCTGTAGCTGATATCTCAAATGTTTTTGATAGTACCTATTAACTTGACATTTGTCTTTCGACTTACCAAATATAAATGTTTTTATTACAGAAACGACCGTAAAAATTTCAATTAAATAGATGCTTGAAAATGTGAGGTTTTACCTTTAAAGCTGAATATTTCGAAAACTGCAAGGTTTCAACATAACAAATACATAACAAAAAAGTTCTAAAATTTGGCGTAGAATTAAAAAATTAATTGATATATAGGGTGCTCCGTTTAAAAAAATACAACTTTTGGTTGCTCTACTTTTTTAGTGCACCCTGTATGCTTTTATATATTTTTAAAATGTGCGGACTTACCAACCATATCATACGATATATACAGTTTTATCGCAAATTTTACCGATAAATCATAAACTTACTTTACTCTATCGTTGACTCACCCTGTACAATCAATGAATAAATGTTCAAACTTTATTTTCATTTATAAGATAATCCTTGACTGATCCTCCTTGGCGATACTTTGTGACCCATCTTCTAATTATTTTTCCAGCCGGAGCCAGAGCAACATGAAATTCATGACGAAATAATCGTGTGTTAATTACTGCAGACCTGTTCTCTATGAGCAATCGACCAGCACTCCATTTATCAAAAGGATAAGATATGACAGAACACTTGACAGTTAGAATCATTGTAACTTGATATTTCATATGTTTTTAAATAAAGTTTAAAACTGGGTCATTCCTAATTTGACACCCATTAGTAGACGTCAGGAATCTCACAAGTAAGGGAAATCATCAAAAATACGAAAATTAAAAATTCCGGATACTTTCTAAGCGGACTATAGATTGGTATGTTTTTTTTTTGCTTTTAGAATATTGATAACTCATCTAACGTAAAGAATTTCAATCAAAATTTTAAATTTCCTCGCAGCTGGATTAAAAGCAAAATTAAGAACTTAAAATCTATTTGTACTCGGAAATGTTTGCACAAACTAGAATACCGATTACTAAGGGCTGTTTATTTTTGATAAAATAGTCGATTCTCATCTCGAACGGAAATTGATTAGCGTTGTTATTGTTGCATTACATTGGATTGCAGATAATTGAAATTTGTTTATGCTGCAGGTTATTTCAAGACTTCTATCCATATTCAGGCCACTTTAGTAATTCTATTTTAATGTACGTGAGGAAATCGTTCAATCAAAAATTAATTATGCTTTTACAAATATCTAAATACTTTGCTTTGAAAGTCTAGTTTCATATTCAGTGCAGGTTGCACGTTCAACATACAACGTGTACGATAATTCTAAAGAAAAACATCAGAAATTCCGTTAAGCTAATACCAGCGTTACAATAATATAATTTTCAGTTGCATAACGTTTCCCATGTAACTTCAGAAGCTCATTCTCCTGGAAATAGTTTGTTCGGTGAAAGAGTGTATTATTGTCAATACCGATTCCCTTTTCGTATCTGCCAGCTACGCACACTGCCGTAGCGTGGAAACTATATGTTGATGCAAGAAAATACGAGTGTATTTAATTCTACAAATTAGTTTAAAGTGCCAGCAAATTTTACTGAGAGCAAACGCTTTGAAATAACTTTCAGCCGGAAGGAATATCCTACACATACCTAGGCCAACATATCGAGATGGATCCTTCCTTTGTATGTGGGTGTTTTCTTTTAAAGTAAAGGTTGCATTCCAATCTAGTACAGCCTCGACAAAACTGCGTAAGAATCCTCTGTAATACAGTGGGCGCTAAACTACATTGGCACTGTTGCAAAATTTGCTCATACGATGTACGATGCTTTGTTTGTATCTAGTAATTGTACTATGAAATATTTCTCTTTTTGATTATGTTCTTATAAACTAACAAGCCGTGGAATGGTACTATGTTAGTGCTGCAAATGCTTTGGAATTAAATTTACTTTTAAGAAAGTAGGTATTAGTTACTATTATTTTAACATTTAATATATTGGATATTTCGAATTAAAGAAAAACATGAATGAAAGAATCTATTTATTTTTTGAATTCATTATTTTTCTTATTAAATTGCCGTATTTATTTGGAAATAATCAACGCTCGTTTATACTCTTCAATAAGATGAGCACTATCAAATAAAATGCATGTATTTCCTAAAACCTGCACTGATATCGAGCATGTACACTAGTCGACTGATTATAATTTGCAAGCGTGTGCGGTTGTTTCGGGTAACTGAGGAGCGGCGTTACCACCGAGAGAAGAAGGCCAACGAACTCGACGTCAGCAGGCTGTGACGTATATTGCAATAGGTAGTCGATCAGCCATATTTATAGATTTGACATTTACATGCACAGACCGTTTCTTGCGTTTTGAATTGGTTTATCCAAATTATACATATTGGTTTTATTTTAAAAAATACTGTGTAGTGATATTTTCGTAAGCGATAAAACCTTTTCTGTAACGTAAACGCGTGACTCGGGCGGTGTATACTGTAGCGTCGGCTGTTTTGTTTGCAGGTGTTTGCCGACCCTTTACAGGAGTTCTGTGCCGTCGGCTGTCTCAAGGTGTTTTGTGTATTATGTGTTTATAACAGTGCTGTATACCTGTTGCGTACCTCAGCGTACCCTTGCGAGTTACACTTCATAAAAGAAGATATTATTTATTTTTAACAGCTATAGATTCAATGAGCGGTGAAACTTTAACTGTAAATTTAAAAATCCTAGGCTTAAAAAAGATGCTATTTATTAACTCAATTTCCTAACTGTCCGTTGTATTTGACAAAAAACGTGAAGATCTTATTGTTCAAATAGTTTTATATTCTTACGTTACATTTAACAACAGAGATGTTTTTAAATGTATACAATAAATGTTTTATTTTAATACAATATGTTTTAAATCACCGAACATAGCTATTTGGATACTGATATATGTAAATGTCATATTCACAGCAGTGAACGTATTGCAACAATTATAATAACTTGTTCTACAAATACCCTACTTAAATATTATTGTGGGAAAAGTAATGATAGATTAGGTAAAACACCACATAATAGGAAATTAAAGACCCTGGTTAAGTAACATACCTAAATTTTCTGGTGAAATTGAACAATATTTCGAAGAAAATTTCAATAAAATTACTGTACCATTTCAACCTTAGTTTCGTCCAAATACACGTACAGTTGCAAATAATAATAATGAGTCGATTAAATATCAACCACAAATACATCTTTCACGAAAACAGTGCTCGGTTACGTTTTTGCTTTGAAACTTGGTTTTTCCAAAATATTTAAACCGGAAGCCCTTCAAAACTTAGAAAAGAAATAAAAAAAATGGTTCCTTTACCGCTTAGGTTAACATCGTGCATGGCGGTTGACAGGTCTGGACCTGCAGTTTAGAGAGAACTGACTTGTATATTGTAAAATCCGCAGTTCTGATCCCCATTGCCGTGTTTGTGGAAAGTTAAAGGAAAATCTTATTCCAGTAGACACGAAAACAATAAGGCCTATCAAAAGTTACTGACTTTTTACAAAACCACAGAATATAATTGAATCTAAAAATTTCCCTTTTTGACAGACAATCCTTCACCCAATTGGTTTAGCTTTCGCTGCAGACTTTAGTAATAAGAGAAGAGTTCCAAATTTTTGTTTTCTTACTTTCATATTGTTTTCACCCCCGCACGAATCTGACGCACAATCGAAGCTACAGGTTTCTGCTCGTGCATTGTAGAATGTGCGATCGCCGGCAGTCGAAAAACTGTCAATCCAGAGACTGATGTCAGCATTGCAGGATTAAACTGAATCGTGTGGCGCGCAACAGACGACATCATAGATCCAGATCGTACAGTTCTGAAGGTGCAGGTCAACATTACGTGAACGGATACTTTTAGAGTGTTTCGTATAATCTATTCACCTGCCTATTGCTTAAATATTAATAATAATAATAATAATAATAGTAATAATAGTAATATTTATCTTCGTAGATATTGACAATTGTATATACATTATTGTAGAATATAAACAGCTACGAAATATCACTAGGTCATAATCAATTTTATTGGAGTGGTTGAGATTGTTCTTCCAAATGAAATAGAAGTAAGAAATAAGGAGAAAAGTAACATTACATGCCTATCCTAATGAAATAATTCTCCAATAATCACATGCACATAACCAAACAAACAAAATATGAATTTATTACAGTAGCTATTCAAACGGCATGTAGGGTAAAGTATTTGCAGCTTATCCAAGAGAGAGGTTGCAATGTTGCTTTTGTGTTCATTTCCTAGCCAACAGTTTGTGATCTGCTTGTTAGTTGAGTACTGTCTCTCTTTGTGTACACATTTGATTGTTTCCTCTAACATTTGTTTGAAGAAATACATTGCTATTATTATTATTATTATTATTATTAGATAAAAAGAACAGGACGAATTGATTTTGAAAATATTGCATGCTCGAAGCACAGTATCTGCTAGTGATGGGTCGATATTTTAGTAACGGTATTTTGGAGCGGCATTTTGTTGTCGCGGCCTGTCGCGCTCTGCAATACCGAAATAACTTGTTACTTCGAAACGATGGGCTGTCGCGCGATACGGGACCGGTAGCTCTTTACATTCGCGACGTTCCTGTGGAACGGTAACGTCGCTGAAACGACAAATTTCCATCGTTACTTTGGAACGACACGCTGTAGAGCGACAGCGCGACATGGGAACGAAGCAAAGTCGACTATCTTTGGAAACGTGGCGATTTACATTCGCGACGTTCCCGTGGAATGTTAACTTCCTTGAAACGATAAACATCGTCAGTCGCGTAAAATAAATATGTAACTTTATTTATTCAATAAAAATTGTATTCTAATTAAAGAATAAACATATTGAAATCTTTAAAAAAGAGATTAAATATTACAAACAAAACAGATTAATAAAAAAAGAACATAGATTCACTAAAGAACAAAATAGTTTATATAAAAGTAGCTATCACGTAAAGAAATTAAAATATTTCTTTGTTGTAATTTAAAAATAATAATCGTTTTACCTTAGCTGAACAGCTTTTAAAAATGCTCATTATACATCCCAAATTACAGTGTCGCATGTAGATATGTAAAGCGATCAACCAGGTAACAAGCGATAACACCGTTTCATATCGGTCATTTTATATAGTTCCTAGTAGTGGTGGGTGATGACGACTAACCTGGGCAAATATGCGGTAACAGTCAGAGGCGTGGCGACCGCATAAAAGTTTACACATAAAATAGAAGGTAAGAAATAAATTATGAAACGTGCTGAAACACTTACCGTTTTAAAAGTCTTCCGTGAAATCACAAACTGGGTAACATCTGTTAAATATTTGAATCATTAGATATGTTTCCACAGCTGTTTCAGTCAAGCGAGCACGACGTGCGGAATAAAAGTTTTTTAATGCCGAAAACGACCATTCGACATCTAGCGATGTTATATTTGCATATTTAAAATAATCTTCGGAACAACTTAATGCATCTTCACACGCACATTCACAAATTTTCGTATTACACACCAATCTGTTTTGTCTTCTACAGCGCATAAGTGTGTGTGAACATCATTCACAATTTGAACAGAATCCACTAGCGACATCGAAATATTTTGTAATTTTTCTATTCCCTCCGCTAGTCCGAAGTAATTGTTGTGAATAGTTTGTAAATCTCTTTTAACCTGACTACCCTGAAATATTTCCTGGCTTTTTTTGGTTGGTGCAGCTTCTGTCGGATTGAATTTTAAAACTACCTTCTTTACTTGATTAAAATATTTGTTGTAGTAAAACGCAGCCTGCAACCATGTTCCCCAACGTGAAACAATCAGCTATGGTGGTTCAGGTAAACCAGGACACAGTTTGTGAAATAGTCGGGTACGTTTCGGGGACTTTAGAAGCACTGCCTTTGTACTAGCAATCAATGCATTTACTAGTGGAAAACAAGTAGAAATGGTTTGTGCCGCAAGATTTGGAGTATTGATTTTACACGTTACATGTAAGAAGTTACCACTGTGTTCTTTAAGAGATCGGCCCAAAGAACGCATGTTTGCGGCACCATCACTCATAAACATTAAAAGTTGCTTAGTTGAAACTTCAAATTTGTTCAATGAGTTCAACACCGCCTTTAAAATTTCATCGGCAGTACAATTTATAACTCTTTTGGAATCAAGTAAGAAAGAGGGTGACGGTCGATGTGATTCCATTGTACGTACCATTACATTAACCACAGAATGTTTTTGACGATCTGTTATTTCATCCACATACAACCACAGTTTTTTATCTTTCAATTCCGTTTTCATTCTTTTTTCTATATGTCCACGAGCAAATGGCACTACATTTCGTATCTATGTCCGACTAGGTAATAACGATAGATTACATAAAATAAGAGTAACACATAAATGAAATGTAAATTTTTCTTGGTCCCGTATGCCACTTTTTGCAGAAGAATGCTGTTTGCTTTCGATGTGACGTTGACAATGGCTTCTGAGCCAACACATTAAAGGGATTTTACAAACTAGACATTGAATTTTAGCGCCATCAAAAATTAAGTCCGGCACGTCCACTATAAAGTTTTGAACTGTGTCTGCCATTGGTCGTTTTCGCGACGTACCTAACTGCGACATTTTTAAAGCAAACATAAGCGTACAATTACGAAATAAGTTACGACAGCCTACATATACACTACTTGCATACAGCATCGATTTAGTACTGACGATGTGAACGCGTGAAATAAATAATCGCCGACTCTTCACCACATATCTACCACACTGACTGTTACCGCTGTGATGACGTAAACAGGCGCGAACAGCGATTCGATTCGTGTATTTTCCTTGCATATTGTGTACATCGTACTACGCACGCAAGAAAATCGAATTGGTGTCCCTCCCGTTTACGTCATCAACCACCGCTACTAGAAAGTACTTCAAAGTAACGGTATTTTGTCGCGGTATTTTTGTGTAGCGGTCGCGAAAGGAACGTTCCATGAGTGGAGCGGTATTTCCCATCACTAGTATCTGCATAATGTTGACAGTTTGGGTATCAGAACATAATATCCGTCATATTTTGAACATTTCTTTCTGCCTAAAGCAGATGTTTGTGTATGAATGTCTTTGCTACAAAGCGTCAATAAAGGAAAATAATCCAATCAGCGTATGCAAATGAAGCGAAGTGGAAACTGCACAAGATAACAACCTCGAAGGCTGCGGAGAAATATCGCCAGGGCAGCCTCATATCATATGTTGAAAGAGTAAAAACCATTGATTTGCAAAAGGTAAATGTCATTCCTAACATGCCCGCCATAAAATAACTTTATATTTAAACACTATTGTGACATGAAGGCATATAAGGACGTGACGGCCACAACGTTGTGAATGTCCTGTATGGAGTTCTTCAAGAAAAATTTGTGAAAAAACTCATTCACGTTTTTGGACAAATAATTGTGCAGGACAGAATACAAGTTTAATTATGGAAAGAAAAATAGCGAAAATTCGCGACATATACAGCGTAGGCGGAAGATAATTTTTTCTTTGAACAATTTAGAGAAAAAATTTTCAAATAAAAAATATTCAAATGCGTGTTCTGTATAACACAACAATATGCTCAAGTATAAAGGGCGTTCAGTTTCCGCTACACACGATGCAAGTTTGTTTTTTAAATGGAACATCCTGTATATTATTACGCTTTTTAGGTACCATTCTTCAATTCATGTCATCTCTCTTCAACATTCCCTATACCTGTCTAGCTAAGCGTTTAAAACGATTGATATAATTTGATATTCTTGCAAAATTCCGTTGTTTCTTTAGCGTTCCGCATCTTAAATGTCTTGCATGCTGGGGTGGTGATTCAAATCTTATTCAATTAACTATTTCTTGAAGTTTTCACTAGCACATTGAAAAAGAAATTATGTCAAATTGATTCTACAAAATGGCAATCGAAACAGCAGCCAAGTTTTATCAATGTTACACTGATCTTCAAATGGAACACTCTGTATACATTTAGAGAATCTAATAGGGAATCTCTTGTTGAATTTTTTGCAAACGTCTCCCCATACCTGAAGTACGTCATTGTTTAGTAAATGGAATATGAAATTATGCAGAGATAATTTGGAAACGCTGCGAACAACAGGCTGTAATTTGAAATTGATCAAAATTTTGGATTGTTTCCGTGCGAACTGCAAATTGCAAAGCATAGCATATATGTTGGATGGTTTCTACAGCTAAATAAGATCACACAAATTCCAATTGTAATAACATACGTAATTTTAAATCGTTTATTTAGACAGGTACTCAGTCAAATAGTTAGCTAAACTGGTGGGTCTGAGTAAATGTGTGTGTAAAATATACATACCTCATAAATAAATAATGTGGATAAATGAGGATACAATCATACATTTTAAAGATGACGTTTTAAAGCCTGTCAATTTTCTCATAGGCGTAGTACGTATAATTGTAATGCATCGATAAAGAAGAGAGTGGTTTCTGCGTCTTTCCCTTTTCTTTCGTTATACTAAAAATATTTATCTTTGCGTAGTACACATCTGCCGTCTTCCCGGCCATTGTTTTGACGATCTCAGAGGGACGCACTTTATGGATTGGCGCAATTTGTTTCAGGTGCGGAAGAAGAATGTGTTCCTTTTGTGTATTGTCGGGAAATGGCTTGAGTATAAATACAGTCTGACAAATAACCGCAGCCTGAGATATATTAAGGCATAATGGACGAATGTGAACGCAATTTTCGAAACGCCACACCTATATATCATTGTCCGCATCTCGTTAAATAGCCATTAATCACCTGATGTACAAAAATTAAAAGTTTCCTCTTTCGAACGGACGTGATCGATCTGTCTGATGGAAACTCATTGTCTGCGACGTGAACGGGCACGTATACGTGAATTCTCACCACAACTACCCGTATAATAGCTTTACTTTTGCTTTTTATACGCGGGAAAATAACATTTTAAAAATACGTGATTCCTTTGCGCGCCAATGGCAACATGGAAAATGGTTAGATATAACAAATGAAGTACTTATACGTCAGAAAAAAGCATTTTTCCATCGATTTTTCTTGCTTTTGACACACTTACCTGTATATCGGCGTTCCTAGGTCTTCCCTATACCAAAGCACCAGTGCTACTTGATCGTTCGGTGTTTGAGTTGATATATCACAGGGTAAATAAACTGCTTCTCCAGCCACGACTTGTAAATGTACAACAGGTACTGCAACAAGAAAAGAAAGCATTATTTAAGAACTGTGTTTGGAAAACATCTAGAATATATGTACGATAAGAGTTCTCCTAGCGGAGATCCTTTAAATGAAGGCACAGAAAAACATTGCTTGGGAAATGTTACAACAGCGTTATGTGGAAAAACAATTGTTGCAGTTTGTACTACAATTACGCAAAAAACAACGCTGTGGCATTAATTCACATATGACTGAGCTACAATACCATAAAATGTTGTGAAAGAATTATTTGAAAAAATACAATAAGGTGTGCACCTACTTCGTACTCATGGCTATTTTTAGCTATACTTTTAGCGTACGAGACAGCCTATCTTTGCTGTTCAGTTATTAATTTAGACACTGTTAAATTATGCTGGTACTTAAAATTACCCATTTTCCCTGTAGATTCAAGCCCATTTTAAGCATTTGATGGTGTGCACAGTGGCGATGTTTAGTTGTTGTGATTAATTTGGTGTTTCTGAGAGCTAATCACACAAGCAAGTGAAGAAGCATTAAGAAAAAAGTGATATCTTTCGGCTTGAGAGCTGAGCTTAGTGCACTTAGTAAGTGTTACAGACTCTCTACTGGAGAACACTTTTGGCCGGCAACGCCTTTTAGGGACGGTTGTACCAATTCTATACTTCATTCCTGGCTTGTGATTGGCTAATAGGAGAGGTAAATTCACATACACAAAAAACATTGTATTCAGTGGTATTCAGTAAATGAAATTAAGTTAGATGAAACGAAATATCACCCATATCTAATGTCATTTGTCAAACATCTTTGTTGGCTTTGGTTTTGTATTTATTGCTTTTTATTGTCGTTCGGTATGTTTTTATGAGCAAATTGTCGCAAAATAGTTCTTTTTAGAGCTCTACTTGCTACCATTGAACATTTGAAGGTATTCTTGTAATAAGTAAATCGAATTACCAACATGCACAAAACTATTGAGTGTCCAGACACGAAAGGGATATTGCCTCTGTGAATGGCAACAGAGCATTCGAGTCTCACTGATAGATCGCATCTAATCGCAGTATATCATAAAGCGAGTAGCGGTACGCACGCTTGTCCGCTCAATCACGTAATATTATAATTCAAGGCCTTCTGACAAAATGTACTAATATAGAATTACTGCATAATTTTTCTGTATTCTCAGATTATATTAGAAAGTACAGCTTCTTATATTCATTTTGTTGCTGCTATACGATGTAGGAGAACGAAAAAGTAATTCTAAGTAGGAAAATAAACAGCGATTCTTATAAAATTAAACTAAAGAAAAATAAATTCGATAATTTACAAAATAAATTGAAAATTCTAACAATGCTACTTTATTAAGGGCAAAAATCTCCTGGCAATATTGAACGTTGTAGCTTTTGCATTTGTTGCGTTTCAAAATATGTTTCACAGTATTTCTAGTAACATCGATTTCGTTCGCCTATTTCAACTAACGAACAAACCCTCACATCTCTCCTCCCGCACGGGAATTGTTTGCATTTATGGCAATTCGCAAAATACCATTGATCTGTACCATCTCTGCGGTTGTATAAACTAACATAATGTATTCAAAATCCACGATCTCTTGTTAGAACCTTACGAGCGCAAAGAAAGACAAAGAGCGCGTCAGTTAGGCTGCAGCAGTTGCGCGCGGCGAGGCTGGCTAGCGGAGATAAGAGCAAGTATGCCAGATCGCGCTACGTACAATATCTTTCGCACACCGGTGAAATGTAGACCAACTTGTATAATATATACATTTGTATTACACTTATATCACCTTGCTAAATCGTATAGATTGTTAATGCGGACGATACTTTGCCCACATTGAAAAGAACGACATTATCGAAGATCTTAAAGAAATTGGGATTTAAGTGGATGAAGCGAAGTCGAAACAGTGTTTTAATGGAACGGCAAGGTATTGTATTATGGAGACGTCGATATTTAACCAACATCAGGAAATTTCATGCGGATAGTAGAAAGGTCAACGCAGGTCATACAAAACGAAAAATATGGGAAGTCACCACAATACTTACGGCAAGAGAAGCATTTGTGGACGGGGTTACCACGGGACTGAGGAATCCTGGAGGAAAAGGAAAACGTTTAATTATATTGCATATTGGTAGCGATGATGGTTTCGATGAAAATGGTCTCCTCTTTTTCGAATCGAAGGAAACAGGAGGTTACCATGGTGACATGAACAGCGAAGTGTACACTGAGTGGATGAGAAATATATTATATCTTCTTGAACCAAACTCTGTTATTGTCATGGACAATGCTCCTTACCACTCAGTCAGAAGAGAAAAATTTCCTACCTCTACCCGGAAGAAGCAAGAATTGATTGAATGGCTTCTTGCGAAAGAAATTGGTACTGACAATACTTTATTAAGGGTTGAGTTACTTGAACTTGCAAAAAAATATATTGTTGATAATCCCATTGCATATGTTATCGATCAAATGGTATTAGACAGTGGTCGTACAATTTTAAGGTTGCCACCATATCACTGCAACCTAGACCTCATTGAGCTTATATGGGCACAAGTGAAACATCATGTTGCTGTTAACAACAAAACTTTTAAATTATCCGAGGTCAAAACATTACTAATTGAGGAGCTAAACATTGTGGGTATTGATGCATGGAGAAATTGTATCAAACATGTTATCGAAGAAGAGAATAAGATGTATCAACTGTATGATATCGTTGAAGATATGGTTGAAGAATTTATCATAACAGCAAATACATCATCATCATCGTTAGAGCTGTCAGCAGAATCTGAATAATCATTCATATGTGCATTATATTAAGCACATTTGCATAATAAATTGAAATTATCTGTTTATCTTGTTCATACTATCATATTTATATATTTATTTTATGTATACATTAGTTATTTTATAAATAAAATGCTGAAACTAAACAATTTTTTTTTTTATTAATGTTAATTCAAATATTAAGGGGAGAAAAATATATAAATTTGCAATACGTGCAAAAATTGATTGTATGATATTTGTGTTCTCTTAAATTAACGCCCAATGTAATCCCATTTATTTACTAATACAATTAAACAAGCTCCAACTATTCCAACAAATCAAACAACCAATTTACATTGAAATTGATTTCAGAGATGTGTTCATTTGTTTTATTTTACCACGTAATAATATAACCATAACATATCGCACATAAAATACGAAGAATTATAATTTCATGCGATATTACACTTTGCACAGCTACAAAATGTTGATAACCAAACTTTTAACGCTTACGACGGCGATGCTGTCAATTTACAATTCGAATTCACTGCTGTTTTCCTATCCGGTGTGTTTTCTCGGTGTAATATGGACTTCGATCGTAGCGCTATCTACTGCACTCTTAACGTGAATGAACTATAGTTAATTCCCGGTTCAAGTGATCTGTGGATCGTAGAAGACGCTAGTTCAATGAGGTAAGTATTGGTAAAATTTGTGGAACTCTTGTTGTTCGATCTCCTTGGGTTCGTAACTAATCATGCCAAGAATTTGTAAATCCTCGTTTACGAGCTATACAGAGAAAAAGAGTTCTTGAATCAAACAAATATATCTTTGAAATTATTATTCTGCCACATTTAGCGTCAGGAACGTCTCTCATCCGTGTCCAGCAATTGTCTGCCAGCATAGAGGGGCTCCACTTGCCTTGGTAGCGCTTTCCGATGTCCAAAATATCTTGGTGAAGTCTCTCCCTGTGTTGGTCACTGACGACTCCAAGATTGTCCGGGAAAAAATCTAAATGTGTCTAAAAATGAATTTTTAGACTCATATTGCACCCCAATGTTTCATACAAAGTCAAAAGGTCTTTTACAATGTTCTTGTAGTCTTCGGAAGAGGGGGGTAGATGACATCCTTAACTCCTGGAGTCAATTATGTTCGTGTCGGTCACACTTTCTTTACATAATGGGTTTTCTTGTCTCGACTGTCCCACTCACACAGGAAACAACAGTATTTCGTGTAGCCGAGTTGCAATCCGGGTAATAGCGCCACAACCTTTAGATCGTCGCAGATATTCCACTTAAATTCACCGTATTTGATTTTTTCTAAAAGAATCTTCATGTTGTCGTATGTTTCCTTCATATTGCCTGAGTGGGCCAGAAGAATTGAGGGCAATTTATTTCCATTGTGAAGTAAAACGGCTTTTAACCTAGCTTTGGATGAATCAGTGAACAAACGCCATTCATCAGTGTGATATTCATAACCGAGACAATATCATTGCAGAACACCAAGTCATCTTGAAGGGGGAAGCAATCATTGAATTTGGCATGACGACTACGATAAAACGAAATTTTTATGTCACTCTGAAGTAGATTCCAGCCCTTCAATCTGGATCCCAAAAGTTCGGCTTGCTTTTTAGACAGGCTTAAATAGCGAACGAGGTCACTAAGGTCTTCTTGAGTCAGCAAATGCGGTTCATTTGAAGAACATCCCGATTCAAATGTGGGATCCAAATTCAAATTTTCTTCTGCTACTTGATGTGCTTTCTCATCACTAGACTCATCATCACTCAAAGTCATGTTTTCTGCAGGTGCTGGTACAGGTAGCTCCTCGTTATGAGGTACTGGCGCCAGTGCAGATGGTGAATTAGGATATACAGTGCGTTTAGATTTTGATGTAATACCAGTTATATTTGTCAGGCAGAAGTAGCAGTTCGAAATGTGGTCTTTAGGTTCTCTCCATACCATAGGAACTGCAAAAGGCATATGACGTGAACCTTTTGCCCATGCTGTGAGAAGCCGAACACATGTGACATAGGAAATATGGGCGGCCCAATTTTTATCCTGGTCACCTACTTTACAACCAAAATAAAGTTCATAATTAATGGTGTAAACGAACGTTTCTCGGTTTTAAAAGTCAACTCGACGTAGCAGAACGAACTTGGATCATTTTTACAATTTCTCGGCATTTTAGTGGCACTTGGGGTATCAACGTAACACTTTAAACACAACAGCACACTTTCTCAAGGGTTAGAACAAGGCAAATGTGGAGTTGCAATGTTCTCTAGCCGGTCAATTTACTCCAACTGCGCTCCCGGCCAAAGATCTTATATTGCTCCCGGCCAGCTTGTCGAGACCTGTTCTGCCTGTTCCGAATAACGCAAGATTACTTAGAATTACGCAATACTGTGTAACATTTTATTTTAAATGCCTAAATATCACCGGCACATTTATCGGCATTTTATTGTAAAGCACACAGTATTATGCTAGGTGGATAGACTGGAACTCAAAAACTGTGGGTGATGCACTAATTTTGAAAGTGAATTTGAACTCAGCGTGCAAAAATACATAGGAAACAGGCATTTTTATACTTGAGACAAAAATCTTGTTAACCAGTGTAATTATTGTTTTCATAGATACCTATATAAAAGAGCATACCTTTAGGAATTTTTTTTGCGACCTATTTTTGTAGTTATAGTATACATTATAACAATTTGTATATACTACAGTTTGTTTAAAGTTAAAGGCGCAGTGTACCTAACTTTGATGTTAGTAATATTGTTAAAATCAGGTTACAACTTCGAGACATCGAGACCTAACCTTTTTAGATGCTTTCTTCTCTAAAAAGAAGAAAGCATCTATCGCACTAACCATTTCAGTGGAGTAATAATACCAAAAGTATAATATATTTGTCAACGTAATAGCATACTTTAAATCACAGAAATATTTTGTTGATGAAATACATATTTATTTACTCTTTTAATGGCGAACGTTCCCAAAATAGAAATATATTAAAAAATCTAATTTTTGTTGAATTAATCATAATATTTGCATAATTAACAATAAGAAAAATTTGCATCTATGTATATTTCAAAACATAAAGATTTCATGCAAATAATATGATTAATTCAACAAAAATTAGATTTTTTTAGTATGTTTTCGTTTTGGGAACGTTCGCCATTAAAAGGTGAAGTCAAATAAATGGTAAGAAAAAATATATTTGTTTCAAACTGACGAAGTTCTTTAAAAGAAAGAACTGTATTGTTCAAAGGTATTACGTATATTAAATCAAACAAATATATTTTCAAATCAAAGGTTATTTGCTTCAAGAGACCATATGTTTGAATCAAATAATGATGTCAAAAAATTATTTCTTTAAGTTAAAAAAATATATCTTTGCCGCCATTTAAAATTACGATTTGGTTTACTGAATGCTTATTTGTTTAAATCAAGAACTTTTTCTTCTCTGTGTAATTGATAATCTCTTCCCAATTGAAGCTGACGATCTGCATATTCACTTTGTTATTTCACCTGTTGCTTTTCCGTTCTTTCCACATAGTTTTCTAAGCATACCACCTTGTCCAAATTAACGTTAAAGTAGAAAATAAGAAACAGTCTTGATATCGCAAACTACAGTTCTACATGCAAGTGAACATTAAAGCTAAAATGCAGTGTCAAAGTGAAGTGTATCTATTTGCTATGTTACTATCCACAACTCAGCACGCTCTACGTATACCACAACAATGCGAGTGAAGTATTGTGGCTGCATAACCCCCTATGCGAGAAACGGCTTAACTACGCGACCCGATTTCACTTTCATAAAAATGCTTATACATCATACATATACGGCAGGTCCTTTCGGTATAAAGTTGTGTGGTTCGCTTTCCAAGCGACTAATAAATGTTTCCATCTGGTGAGATCGTAGTAGTTCGTAGGTAGCGGTCGTAAAGCGTAAAGTTCCCGCATGAAATTTATTTACGACATGAGAGGTCTTCAGATGGCGCCTCATTATATTATTCCGGCACCTAACGTGGTTAATCGTAACCAACCGGTGCCAATTAGGGGGGGTATGAATTTACATAATGAAGTTAAATATTAAAATAGGTTGCCGAGGAGTAATTTATTTATTTATTTTTAGAGGGTTAATTTTATTACAGACTAGTAGATACATGTACTGGGTTAGTAAATAGTATATGGAACACCAGTCTTTGCGGTTGCTCATTTTCGGTCAAAATTAATTGTCTCCATATAAAAAATAGAAAAGTTTATTTTATAAATCTAACACTGTGTATTTTTACGCAGATTTACTTTTATAGATAATGTCCTCGAGATAACCATACGAAGAAATCCAATGAATCCCTTTTCTCAATCCATTCTCCAGGAAAAATTTTATCCCTACTTCGTCGTACATCCTCAAAAGAGCTTAGCAGATTTTTTGGATGAAAATAGATTCTGGAAATAATGCAGCATGATTGTTCAACAGATCCATGCCGCACCGTTGACAAATGACACACCGCAAGATCATTAAGTATTCAGTAAAGTTATTTTAAAATTAAAATTTTACATTACTTGAAAAAAGTTAAAATTGGGAGTATGTATAAATATTTTTTCTAATATGTTTCCAAAATTTTACGATTACAACCCTAATAAAAGATTTATCCCATATCATAGTTATCGTGCCTTTTCATAAATGCAGATACTTTCTTTTTCATTAATGTTGGCGTTAAAAATATATACGATGATGGTATGAGAAGTACTCGTGTTTGGAGACAAATGGCACACTGTATCAAAATCTGCATTAACGACTGTGAGTACTGTTCTTTACTCGACTCCTGCCAATATTTCGAAGAGATTCATCGAGTAGTATTCTTTTGGAAGCTGTTAAAAGTGAGCAAGTTTTGTATTTGTGAAATCATGGAAAAAGGACAATAGGTCAGTGATTCGATTTCTTATTTTGGATGGGAAAACGTGTGCAGAAATCAAAGAGAAGGTGGATGGGGTTTATAAGGACCATGTACCTTCGACGACTACCATCAGATACTGGTTTAATGAATTTGAGCGTGGCCGAACACCTGTCCTTGATGAGGAGTGGCCAGGCCGTCCCATTGAGGTGACTACGAACGAGATGAGCAATAAATTTCATGTTATCGTGTTAGCAGACCGCTGCGCTGGATGAAGATTAGAGGGACTTCTAATATGGTAAACATCTCAACTGAACATGTGCAAATCATCCGGAAAGCTATCGGCGAGATGCGTGCCGCATCCACTGACGATGTCTGACGAAATTTTTACGGCTCTCTTATATCTCGGCAACCGAATGAGCTAGGAGATTAGGTTTGTGTCCGTTGGAAAGCTCTCGGCGAGCGCTTTAAAACAAAAAAAAAGCTCAACTCTCTAGCTGTAATCCTTCCGATGCTAGAACGTCTCAAAGTTCAGAAAAGAAGATTCCTTTTTTTAACTTTGAAGCACTGTGGGTCCCAAACCAAAAAAACTAAGAGGTTCTGCAGGCTCGCAATCGATCCAGCGGACAATTTTCTATCGGAGCCCGTCAAACTTGTCAACCGGAAATGCATAGCTAACGATAAATCAGCCGAAAACTACGGCGATGTCGATTTCGGGTCTCCTTTTGACGCCGTTTTTGGTAGTTCAAAAAACAAAAAACGCCCATAACTAGCGAACGGTTGGAGCAATCAAAGAAAGTAACTATGTTGTTTTGATCTACGTCGAAAGCTGCTTCTTTTGGTATATAACACATCGCGATTCGGAACAATTTTTTATTTTGCACCATAACTTGCGAACGGCTGGAACAATCAAAGAAAGCAACCATATCGTTTTGATCTCCGTCGAAAGCCGGGTCTTTTGCTATATAACACAACGCGATTCGGAGCAATTTTATATTTTGCACTTGTTTTCAGAACTTCAAAAAATTCCATCACTTTGGGTAGAAATTTTTACGGCTCTCTTATGTCTCGGCAACCAGATGCGCTAGGAGGTTAGGTTTGTGTCCCTTGAAAAGCTCTCGGCGAGCGCTCTAAGACTAAAAAAAGCTCAACTCTCTAGCTGTAATCGTTCCGATGCTAGGACGTCTCAAAGTTCAAAAAAAAAGATTTATTTTTTTAACTTTGAAGCTCTGTAGTTCCCAAACCAAAAAAGCTAGGAGGTTCTGCTGGGTCGCAATCGATTCAGCGGACAGTTTGATCATTTGACAATCGAAGCCCGCCAAACTCGTCAACCGGAAATGCATAGCTAACAATAAATCAGCCGAAAACTAGAGCGATGTCGATTTCGGGACTCTTTTTGATGCCGTTTTTGGTAGTTTAAAAAACAAGAAACACCCATAACTAGGGAACAGTTGGAGCAATCAAAGAAAGTTACCATATTGTTTTGATCTACGTTGAAAGCCGGGTCTTTTGCTATACAACACAACGCGATTCAGAGAAATTTTTTATTTTGCAGCTGTTTTTAGAACTTCGTCAGTGGATTGACAGATTTCTTAGCATGTGCACGAACGCAGGATACTACCCACGGCTGCCGCGTACACAAGATCTAAAAAGAGTAGTCCAAATAATAAAGAGTGTGTCCAATAAAAGCAATATCTTATGAAAAAAAGGCTTAAATCACATACTTGAGTTGTTAGCTTAATAATTCAGAAATTAAGTGAATAATCAGCGGGATGCACACAAATTTCTTAGAAACAATTATAAAACGTCGTGCATATGACTATAAATGATTTGAATTATTATTTTCTTCTGATTTTAAATAAAAAGTAGCTATATTTATATACTATAGAAATTTAAATAGACACAGCTTCTGCATTTGTTTTTATTATTTATTCATTATTTTAGATGAAATCCTTCAAACGTATACATATATGTACTGCGGGTAGGTACAATTACTGAATGTATTTCGAAGGAGATAGTTCAGGTTTTGTAATACCGTGAATGCAAGATGGATGATTCTTGGCTTATAAACAAAGCTTCCCATGTCGTAATGTTTTTGCACGTTTACGGAGATACAGATACAGTTCACTTTTTACTACACTGAAAACAGAAATTCCGGTACGGATAACCTGCAATTTAATTACCGGTTATCTGTACCTTAATTTTTGTCGTAACATGAAATTTCCGGCAAAAAAATAAATTTCAATGTGAAAATTTAGATAGAGTATAACACTTTTACCTTGAAAACTAAAAATGCCCCTGTACTTTTACTTATCTACATATTTACTGCTCATTATTACTACCATAATAAAAATTTGCTTTTGATTTATGTACAGGGTTTTTCATTTTATTTTGACCACTACTTATTTCCGTTGCTATTGCAGATTCAAAAAAAATATTCCAAGTGAAAGTTATAGCGTTTTACCTCTACCGAATAAAAATATAATAACTATCAGAATTGTGTATACAGGGCGTTGCCCACAGAACATAGTTTTGCTTTCTTTAATGAAACGCCGTGTATATTTTTGGATTTGTTATTCTGCTGAATACAATTAGGAATTTTTTTGAGATAGAGCTATTCAAAAATATAAAAATATACAATATGTTCCATTAAAAAAAGTAAAACTATGTTCTGTTGGCCGCGTTCTCTGTATGCAACTCTGATAGTTATCAAATTTTTATTCGATAGAGGTAAGACACTAGAACTTTTGTTTGAAACATTTTTTTGTATCTGCAATAGTAAGGGAAATAAGTAGTGGTAAAAAAAAAATGAAAAACCCTAACTTTCATCCGTTTAACTGCCAGTTATACATTTATATGCATTTAATTAAGATTGTGGTCGAAAGAAATATGATGTTTTAACTACATCCTCGTACGTAACCCTGGTGCAACGTTTCCGCAACAAACAAATCAGGAACCAGTTTAGGCTCTAGCTGCGCGATTTGGTCGACATTTTAACAAAAATAAATCAAATGCCAGCTCCAAAATGTTATGGAACTCGAGAACTATTTTTAGCACCATAGGTCTGTTCCAAGGTTCAACAAAATGATTAGCTGTATTTACATGTTAATCACTTACATCTTTTCATATTAGACCTAATAATATTCTATACTATAACACGATAAATGAAAGTAACATATTGTGAAACTTTATTTTTTATTCTCGGTATATACTAGGCAACAATGTGAGAAAACAAAACGGAAAGTTCCGCGTTTCTTCTATTCTTCATATACTTTTCAGAAAATAATATTGAGGGATAAATAACTCACATACCATTACAAATTTTATTTCTTCGCAACTTCAAAATCATATCATAATTCTAAAACAAGTATATTTTTAAAAACTAGAATTGATGGTTTATTTTCCCAGATATTGATAACTAAAGCTGGCCACGAGCGGTACCGCGCAGTAGCGTAGAGTCGACCAGGCCTCGCGTTCCACTAGAGTTATTCGGCTAATAGAGATGTTTGCTGCCGCAAATAATTTCGCTCATCTTTTAAATAAAAATTAAATAACACGTGCTCAAACACTTACCATTTTAAGAGTCCTCCGTGAAATCACAAAGTGAATAATGTCTGTTAAATATCTGCAACATTAGATATGTTTCAACTGTTGTTTCGGCAAACCTAGTACGGCATGAGGAAAAAATGCGTTTATATGCAGAGAACGAACGTTCTACATCTAGTGACGTAATATTTGCGTAAGTAAAATAATCTTTCAAATAACTTAACGATTCTGTTGACGCACCTTCACAAATGTGTTTTAATGTGCCAAAATCAGAATTTTTCTCAAAAACACTTTTCTAGAACAGAAACATTTTTTGCGTCTTCGATCGCGCATAGCTGTGCGTGAACATGTTGCACTATTTGTAGAGATTCTTCTAACGGCACCGCAGGATTTTGTAATTTTTCTATTGCATCTGCTAGCCCGAAGTAAATGTCGTGAATGATTTTTAAATCCATTTTAACCTGACTATCTTGAAATTTCGACTGGCTTTTCTCGATAGTGGCAGCTTCCTTTGTATCGAATTGTAAAACCACGTTCTTAATGTTGTCAAAATATTTACGGTAATAAAACGCGGCCTGCCACCTGGTGGCTCTGGTATACGGGGGCACAGTCTGTGAAATTCGCGAATACGTTTCGGTGATTTGACAAATACGCCACAAGCTTGAGAGCATGGATTTTACACGTAATGTGTAACAAATTAGCAGAATGCTTTTTAAGAGACCGGCCTACACTAACATCAAGAGTTGGTTTGTTGAAAGTTCAAACTTGTCCAATGTATTTAACACTAACTTTGAAATTACTTTGGCAGTACACTGTTGTATTCGTTTGGAGACTAATAGAATTGAAGGTGCCGATTGATGAGGTTCCAATTTGCGTGCCATTACATTAAGAACAGAATGTTTCTTCCGATCTGTTGTTTCGTCGACACATAACCACAATTTTTGATCTTTCAACTCCGATTTTATTTTTTGTTCAATATGTTCGCGCGCAGATGGCAGAATTCTTCGTAACGATGTTCGACTTGGTAATTTGCACTCCGAATAGTTATTCCAAAAGCAGATAAATGGTTCCTTGTCTAGTAAATTAAACGGTATATTACATGCGATAAACGTAACGCATAAATTAAATATAAATTTTTCATTGTCTCGTGCGCAATTTCTTTTTGAGGCATGCTTTTCACTATTTACGTGTCGTAGACAATGTTGTCTGGACCAACACATTAACGGGATTTTACAGATTACACATTTAATTTTAGCACCTTCATATATTAAGTCTGGAATTTCTGCAATAAATTTTCGTCCGACCGCGGTCGTTTTGCTGACGAAATCGTAATTTTTCTAGGACAGATAAACAATTGCGCAAATGACCGGTAGCGAAAATGTCCGTACTGCTCCGCAGTCGAAGTAATACTACCGTTCCTCTCGGTCCGAACTGATTCTACGCCGATGCGCGGTACCGCTCGTGGCCAGCGTTATTGATAACAATTTGATAGCAAAATTGTGAATTTTATTGACACATTGTGCATATGTATATAAACATTCATAGTAAACATATTTTGTTTATTTTAGGTGGTAGTTACTTTGAATATATCTACACACTTAATTATTTTTTAAAGATTTTTAAAAACACTTTCAACCGTTTGATATTTGTTGTTTCTAGCAGAAGGAAAACTGCATTCTTCATTAATATGATTAGCTCGCTGCATAACTATATTGAAGTTACTTTTATTGCACGCTATGATACAATTAATCAAAAATTTCGTTTAATCAATTGTTTGTTTTTTTGAACAATTTAATGAAAAAATATGGTCTTAGCAAATCTTCTTCCGTCACTGAACTGCGAAGTTTATGTTTATCATACATGTACATATGTAAAGAATAACATTGTTTTTATTTACACAACGTGTGTGAAAAAGTATGCACCGTATGGGATTTTTTGTTGTTATGGACTTATTATGGACTTGTTATAAACCAAAAAATAAATTTTATAAACTTTTATAAAATTACAGTAATTCAGAAAGTTTGAGCACCTTTCCCCACTTAACACCCATTAATCGCAGTTTATCTTCTACCCTATATACACGGTGGGTATTTAAAATTTAAAAAAGAGGCTCAAGAGAGAAGTACCCCTATTTTTCAAAATAGAGGAAAATATTATTAAGAAAAGTTACTTGGAATTAGCAGTTATACCCAAATATGAAATCACCGCATCTTATCTCAAAAATAAAAAAATTGCCTTTTTTTCTGGATCATCTTTATGCACTTCACATGTTTATAGGAAAGTTCCTTATATTTATACCGAAGATATATACTTTTTTCATAATATGAGGACTTAAATGTACCCCCATTTCTTTCAGTGTATAGAGAGATTGCTGTCTGACGATAACGCGAGACGTTCTTCTACTTTGGTTGCAATAAAATAGTTACGGAAAAGCAGTTATGTGAAATTGAAGACTGTAGGACAAGTCGATTGTTTGAACATCGACTGCATTACTCGCATCCTTATACTGATACTCATATTTCAATATACATCCGATCGAGCTCGGTGCTGCAGAAAATCTATATAGGAAAAGGATATATTACTTGTAAGAAGTTACTACTGGCTCACTACTGGGGGTACTAGGTGCGTTCAAAACAATATGATACGTTGCTAAGCGGAAATATTCGAAATATACAAATAAACCTGAACAAATTATAATTCTTTATAATTTGCTCTTTCTCTAGAAGTTATAATCTATCTTTCTTATCGGATAAAATATTGCCACCGCAATTTAAAGGAAAGGATGCACAATAATTTAAACATAATTAGTTATAATAGGAAAGCGTTTCGTAGCAATGCTGTCCTTTCTATGAAACAATACATTATTTGTTAATTTAGAAAAGTATAAAAATGAGAAAATACAAAAGAATTCCAAATTTTGCGATTAATTTACATTATTATAGGAAGAGTTGATTATTCTAAAAATCAATGCTCGGAGAAATTGTGTTGTATTCTTTCTTGTTCAAAATCGCGACTATTTATTAATTAATGAAAATGAGCTTTTCCTCCAATAACATGACGCGCCCCTGCATTATGTAGCGCCAGTTCAAAATTGGTTGCATAATAATTTTCCAAATCATTGGATGGCGCTGTGGGGACCAATTGAATGGCCTGACCGTTCTCCAGATTTGACCCCACTTGATTTTTTCTTGTGGGATCACCTGAAAACAGTTGTGTACCAAAAACAACCGCAGAATATTGGCGAACTTAGACTTGGAATTACTGAAGAATGCGGGCATATATCACCAGAAACATTTGAAAGGGCCAGAAGGGAATTTGAAAATAGGCCATATTATTGTCTTCAACAAAATGGTACACAATTTGAACATTTAATTAACTAATTTTAATATTTCTTTTGAATAAAAGCTTGTAATTTTGCAATTCTTGCTTAGCATAGTATTTTTCAGAACTTGACCAGATGTCAAAGTAAGATGTATTACTGAAATCGTAACGAAATTATCTTTCCAACGATGTGTCACAAATGGTATCATCCCTTTAAGATTTTTATGTTGGGGGTGGGGTGCCGAAGGGGGTAAGTTTAGTAGTGGGAGTATGATTGTTTTCGTCATTTTATAACAATAAATTTAAGACCACTAACTATTATATCTTAGGCACATAAATTATTGCTGAAAATAAAAAAAACACTCTCGCTTATGGTATAACATTAATATAAAGCAGTCATAACAACTATATTATGAATTTAACAGCAGTTGTCATGCATTTATTTGTTTCATTTTTCAGTATATAGTAGTTAAGATAAATGTACTGTGAAATACCAAATCAAAAGTCGAATTTAATATTTTTTGGCGACAAACTAAAATGTAAAATTACGTAGTTCTGTAGACAAATTGTAGAGTGTGACCCACTTGAAATAGTAGCACCCCTGTAGAACCTACATTTTGTACTAAAATTAAACCATTTTTTTAATACATAGTGGGTCAAAAAGTCTACTTTCATGCAAAATTTCAGAAGTTCATTTAAATTTTTAAGGCACACTATAATTATTTTTAGAGGTCGAAAGTAGCAAAGTTTTATTAGCGATTTTTTATTAACCAAAATTTCATTCAATTGTATTTATTAATAAAAAAGTTATGAGAAAATCATTTTTCAAACTTTACAGTGCATTATTTCATAAATCCACTTCTTACGAAATCTATTGACCAAGGTTGAACAAAATTTATAAAAAAGTAAACAAATTCGATTCATTGTTCGTATTTATTTCAACAATTATCAAACCTAACTAAAAAATTAATGCTGATATAGCTCATGGTGGAATAATTTCCGGCAAAAAACAAAGCGAGGGAAAAGGGACAGCGTAAACCCGCGAACATGTTTCTGCCTACCCGGCGTCATCAGTGCGGAAATGACTCCGTCAATACCATGAGCTGTATTGCCATTAATTTTTTGGTTATTGTTACTAGGCAATGTTTTCATGTGTATTTTAATACATCATGGTAAGCCTGTAGGAATCGTTTAAAGGTGTGGACACGCGGCGTCTTAGGCACCATGCCATCTTGCGTTAAGCAGCCCAGGAGCTGCTCGATAGGAGACATCCCGAGTGGTTGTCGCTATTCTCTAGACGGCATGTCTATGTTTCTCGACGCTAGGTGGCGTGGTGAGATATATGGTGATTCTGTTCGTGGAGAATTGCAACATATACTCGAAAGGTGAAAAACAATAACGAGGGAGAGGGACACGTACGGAACCGCCCTGATGACGCCGGGTAGGCAGAAGCATGTTCGCGGGTTTACGCTGTCCCTTTTCCCTCGCTCTGTTTTTTGCCGGAAGTGATTCCACCAATACCATGAGCTATATATTAGCATTCATTTTTGGTTATTGTTACTAGGCAATCTTTTCATGTGTATTATCAAACCTAGTTTGCAATCACTCAACTATCAATTGAGTTAATGAACAATTATGCCCTAACTATCAATGTCACAGCCTGCTTTTGACTTCATTTATAAATTCTTAATTTCGAGGTCATAGCCTATTTTGGATTCTAGTTAAATTACGTGTATTTTTGGATGAAATAACAATTACTATTAACAACTGAAACATTTTTTTAAAGATACTGCGATATTAAAATGCATTAAATAAAAGTCAAGTGAGATTATTAAAAAAAAAAAAAGTTTAACTGGTAGGTATTATTTATTTTTTTAAATTTGTAACTTAGTAGCTGTATTATTAATAGAATTAGAATTTTTTAAATTTCGCGGACGATTTAAGTTGGTAGTTTCGGCAATAAAGGACATATTCGCCAATTTCTTGATGTAATATAGACGAATATGTTCTTTACTGCCGGAACTCCCTGTTTAAACCATCCATGAAATTTGAAAAATGCCAATTCTAATTACATATTACGTTCACTTTTGTATTATAGTTACGTTTTCTAAATACGGATTCTTGCAATTTTGTGACATTTAATAATAAATTTGGTTAATTTTTAGTTGTTTTTTTTTTATAAATTTTGATCTACCTTGGATAAATAAATGTTGTAAGAAACGGATTTATGAAATAATACACAGTAAAGTTTGAAAAATGATTCTCTCATAACTTCTTTATTAACAAACATATCTGAATGAAACTTTGGTCAAAATCGTTTCAAGGCCGTCTGAATTCAGTGGTGTAGTTATATTTTGAATAAAAGAATCGCTAATAACACTTTGCTACTTTCGACCTCGAGTGTGCTTTGAAAATTTAGATGAACTACTAAAATTTTGTGTGGAAGTAGACTTTTTGATTCACTGTGTATTAAAAAAATGGTTTCATTTTAGTGCAAAATGTAGGTTCTACAGGGGTGCTTTCATTTCAAATGGGTCACCTTGTATTTGCATCTCTGGTACTGAACGGCCTAATTCTTAAGATAACGACGATGGTGACGGTAAACAATGATAAGGGTCTAATTTCATTTTCCATTTAGTTAGATACTCTCTCAAAGACCGCAATAATTTAAAAAACACTGGAATTTAACAACATAGTATCGCATTTCATATACCACTGCTGCTTTATCGTAAAGTTAGCTTACAATTAATGTGTTTAAGTAAGATACCAGAAGAATTCGAAAAAACCCATCTATATATATCACATCGTGCGATGCCCGTGTTACATTTACTTTATTTCAGTTTGTATTTGTTCGGGAGTTATAGCAAAACATGTCGACCGATACAGCTTCACAGGTTGTATCTACCGTTGAGTGTTCGTTTTGTTTCCATGTCATGTGTGCGCCAATTTATCAGTGCAATATAGGCCACAGTATCTGTTCAAATTGTAAAGATTCGTTGGTTCAATGTCCTACATGTCAAGATGACACAGACCTCGTCAGAAATTATGCCCTAGAATCAGTGTTGCCCCTGCTACTTGACCAACCCTGTCCATTTGCCAAATACGGCTGTCAAATAAAACAAGCTGCAATAGATATTGAAAAGCACCAGAAGATTTGCGCCTATCATGACTATCTGTGTCCATTTTGTTCTACGTATCCCATTTGGCAAGGTACCAGCAATGAATTACGAAAGCATTTAATAAGCAGCCACGACGAATTTCAGTTACTCAAAAATGAGGATCAAGAACAACATTTATTTAGTATACCGAATTGCAACTGTGCGAAATTCAGATTTTTGGCCATCAAGAATACATTATTCTATTTTTACCAAATTGAAAGTGGCAGAGAAATGTTAAATCAATATTGCGTTGAATATGTAGGGAATAAAGGAAATGCTCAAAATTTTGCTTACAAAATCACGATTTCATCGAAAGAATCACCCAGATATCGTAGAATCGAGTATATGGAGTTCTGTAGTAATCATCTGCTGCCGTTTAAAGTTCCTCGAAGTTTGTTGGATAGCTACTTGAAGGCTGCTATATCTTTGGAGATGATCGAAGTGAAGGAGCACAAACATTAAATGGATTATGGCCTATTGAAGAAAAAAAGGAACCGTTTGAACGGTTTGCTTCAACGTAATTTATTTAGAAAAATACTTTTGTTCATTAATCGTTAATTTTAGCTTAATTTTATCAAGATATGTAGCGTATTGTCAAAAGTGATTCATAAAATTTATATTTCTTTTTATGTTCATAATTGTAATATTGTCTATTGAAAGCTACCAAAGATGGAGAAATGAGATTTCCTGTACGTATATGCATACCATAGCGTATTTTATAAAATTATTTACAAGTATATAGAGTGTTTCAAATTTCCGCAACGGCTTTCAACTTTTTTATTACAAATACTGAAACGCAATAATTGCAAAGAGAGATGACGGAAGATATCTTTATGTGGAAATTTTATTTTATTCGTAAATAATTTTATAAAACATGCTGTTATACTACATACGTACAGAGAATCTAATTTTTTCCATCATTGGTAGTTTTCCTGCTGAACTCCGCCGACACACTAATGGCGCACCCGGTATGTTTTTTTCGATGTTATAATAAATGGATAAACATAAACAATTGTAGTTTAATTTTTAATACACGAAATGTAAAAAGTTGAAGATAGATTAAATTAACTTAAGGAGCGTTTTGAATAAATTACCGGAAATTGCTCACTCTTTAATATTTTGTTAAGGACTTCCTTGTACAGCAACGCAAACTGCGCTGAAAGCCAGTGGCTGACGCATAAAAGTTTACACAAAATAAACACGGCTGGGACAATTCGGTATAAGCGTCAGTATAACTGCGACTCGAAAGCCGATCTGTTGTGTATGCATCTACGCTGTCATATACTATATCGTAGTTCTACGTTTGTTTTGAAAATGTTTCCTAAGTCGCGAAAACGAACTAAAGTTGGACACAATAAGAGAATTTATTGCAGAAATGCCTGATTTAAAGTGTGATGGCGCTAAAATTCAATGTGTAGTGTATAAAATAGATTTAATGTGTTGGTCGAAAAGTCATTGTCTACGGCACATAAATAGTGCAGGGCATGTTTCAAAAAAAAATTCCACACGAGATTATGACAAATTTTAATTTAATTTATGTGTTTATTGCATGTAATTTACCATTTCATTTACTAAGGAAGAAAGCATACGCCTCGTTTTGGATTGAACATTCGGACTTTAAGTTACCAAGTGAGAGAACATTACAGAGAGTTGTGCCGTCTGCTCGTGAGCATGTCGAGAAAAGAATTAAATCGGAGTTGCAAGATAAAAAACTGTGGTTATGTGTGGACGAAACAACAGATCGTAAAAAACATTCTGTGGTTAATGTAATGGTACGCACAATGGTACCACATCGACCGTCACCCTCAATTTTACTAGCTTCCAGACGTATACAACAATGCACTGCCGAAGTAATTTCAATGTTGGTGTTAAATACATTGGAAAAGTTTGAACTTTCAACAAATCAACTGTTGATGTTTATGAGTGATGGTGCTGCAAACATGCTTGCTGTAGGTCGATCTCTTAAAAAACATTGTGCTAACCTGTTGCATATTACATGTAAAATTCAAACTCTCAGTTTCGTAGCAGATAGTATCAGAAAATGTTAGCCCGAGGTAGACGCTGTAATATCACATACAAAAGCTGTGTCTGTAAAATCCCCAAAACGTATTCGGGAATTTTATAGACTATGCCCCGGTATTCCTGAACCACCACAACTTATTCTTACCCGTTGGGGAACATGGTTAGAGGCTGCATTTTATTATCTTAAATATTTTGAGAATATAAAGAACGTGATTTTAGAATTCGACCCAAAGGAAGCTGCGGCTATCAAGGTAAGCCGCTTGAAATTTCTGGATAGTCAAGTTAAAACAGATTTGGAAATTATTCAGAACAATTACGTTGGACTAGCGGATGCGATAGAAAAACTACAAAATTCTTCGGTGTCGTTAGTGGAATCTTTGCAAATAGTGCAACATGTTCACGCACAGCTATGCGCGATAGAAGACGCAAGAAATGTTTGTGTTTTAGAAAGGTTTGAAAGTGTTTTAGATAAAGACTCTGATTTTAGCACATTAAGACAAATTTGTGAAGGTGCGTCAACAGAATCGTTAAGTTGTTTGAAAGATTATTTTACTTACGCAAATATAACGTCACTAGATGTAGAACGTTCGTTTTCGGCATACAAAAACACTTTTTCTTCACACCGCACTCACTTTGCCGAAACAACTTTGGAAACATATCTAATGTTACAAATATTAAATAGACATTATCCACTTTGTGATTTCACGGAGGACTCTTCAAACGGTAAGTGTTTGAGCACGCATCACATTTAATTTATTTTGTGTAAACTTTTATGCGTCCGCCACTGGCTTTCAGCGCAGTTGAGTTGCTCTACTTCCTTGTGAAGTTGCGTAAAAGGTAAATTATATGCAAATAGTTAGATACTATTGAAAAATTAGAAACGTAACATTAAATGTGCGAGGGCCAATTTCACGTACCCGTGATAGTCAGGCATCATCATGGTTTATACTTTGAATTTAATATTTAAAATAAAATTGAAAATTTGAGTACTGATTTTATTTATTTAGTTGATACATTATATCCATTCGATGTATTTAATAAAACATTCTCGGCCCGTCAGGCCCGTACAAATTCAGGTCTGGCCCGTAATGAAAAGAGACGAGGCGCGCCCAAGCCCGCCCGCGGGACCGGGCGGGCCGGGCTTTTCCTAGCCCGTGCAGTGCTCTACGTTAGAGTCACGATAAGTGGGACTGACTTGAAAGGCGAATTCGAAGCCTTCATATATCGTTTGAGAACATTACGTCACACGTTCTTGTTCTATGACGTTCGTCGGCCTTGTACATGACGCGTACTAGCTACCATACATCATCTCACAATGCCAATCGACTCTAATGAAAAAATATACACAGGTTTCCCAAAAGTAGTATACAGGGTTTTCTCATAAATGAATTTACAAAATAGAAATTAAAATTACTATTTAGAAATTAATTTGATCACACTAGAATTGAAGAAAGTCTGAAACGACGAGATGACAACTATCCTGAGAAAGAAAAATATAGCATTGAGAGAAGTAAGAACGGAAGCTATAAATAAAAAGGAATGGACTAACTTTGTACATGCTGTTGTGTAATGTTACACCTTAAAGTCTATGAGGTTTTGGTTATACAATTGGTTAATGTTGTCTCCATTCAACGATAATCCTGGTGAAACGGGGAAACTCGTCTTCGCTCTATTTGCTTCACACCGCCGTCGTAAATGTTAATATTTACTATAACATTTTCCGAGAAATGCCTACGGAATAAATTCTATTTTGTCTTTATAGCAAATTAAATATCGCTCGGTAATAAGCCATCAAGTCCGGTAGTAAATACTCGTATTTTACTGTTGCCGGTATTCGCTTATGTCAGCTTGTTAGGCGATAGAACGTGAACTGTAATATGATAATTTTAAAGAAAGAAAATTCTAGTTGATTGAAATTTTATTCGAAAGAATATGAAATATTGTATTTCATTATGAAACAGGTATCGTAATTGGCCGTGATATTTGACAAATCCTATCGGGAACAAAAGAGTGAAGGGACGAAGCGACAATCTTCCCCCTAAGTGTTAAATTTTCCAAACAAATTCACGTCTTTTAATTTCACTTCAAGTAGAAGGTTAATTCAAGTTTTGATTACTCAAAAGTACAAGGGGTTTATCTCACGTAACGCGAAAACGCGTAACCAGAGAGCATGCGGTAAGTGTCAAAGTTTCAGGTTAGTTTCCCTTCTATTAATTTAATTTTTGTGAAACGCTATTGTTAGCTATTTCTTTTTATTTAAACCGCCGAAAGAGTCTCTTGAAGACACCCCTAGACCTGCGGACCGTAAACATTAATTCATTTATTTAGAAAACCAATTTATAGATTATATATTATACACTATCACCTACACTACCGGCCATAATTATTTGCCCACCTATATTTTTGCTCGGATTTTAAAAAATTATGTATTTATTATTATTTAGGGGGTATAATTATTTACCTACAAGTATTACACTAATTAGTTCCACAAAATACTCCTTTGATACTTAATTATTTATTCAATCTCCTTAATTTGATAATTGGGGTTCCGGGTAAGGCCATAAAGACACCCGACATGTAATACAATTATCATTCACTAATAAATATTTAACGTGTGCAGGAAAATGTGACAATTCCCTATTTATCCGAATTAGAATAATGAATTTAGATTTAGCAGTCATTGTTCTCTTAAACAGTGAATATCGTTAATAAAATTATCTAAAATTGGTATTAAACTGCCGAAAACAAGAGAGTTGCCTTTATAAATCCGCACACTGATTGTTGCTTTACATAATCTTGGCCGAAGTAACAGAGATATCGCAAGAAAACTGAAGTCGCCAAACTGTTGACTATAACGTTAAAGGATATCAAGAGGCTGACACATTACTAAATAGAAAACGAACAGGACGACGGAAAGTGATAACACCAGCCGAAGATCGTCGAATAATTATGACGAGTAAACGGAAAAAATGAAAAACTGCACTTGAAAAAAACGGCGGAAATATGAATTGGTCCTGAAAAACGAGTTAGTTTAACCACCGTGAAAGGAGGTTAAGAGAGGGTGGTTTATTTGGCCAAATAGCGTTGGGTAGACCACTTTCACGCAAGCAAAATAAAATAAACAGCTGCAGCGGTCTAGAGAGCATCAACATTCGACAGTTGATAAGTGGAAAAATGTTTTGTAGATCGATGAGACCAAATTTGAACTCTTCAGTTCCATGAGAAGAACGTTCGTTCGAAGCTCGAAAGGAGAACGAGCAGCAGAATCATGTGTAGTACGTATAGTCAAACATGGGGGCGGATCGGTAATGTTTTGGGGTTGCTTTGGCACCGCATCCGTAGGAGACTTGGTTAAAATAGATGGAATTTTAAGAAAAGAGCGCAACCGGGCAATTTTGGAAACAAATGCTACACCATCTGAAATGAGAATAATCGATTACGATATTATATTTTAACACGATAATGATCCGAAACATACCTCTAAACTGCACCGCGAATATTTAGAATCGGTGGAACGCGAAAGCAATATCAAAATAATGAAATGGCCTCCTCAAAGCCCAGGTGCTAATCCCATAGAGCTTTTGTGGGAGGAACTCGATAGGCAGGTGGAAATAA
Organism: Dynastes maya; assembly: GCA_029619315.2. Taxonomy (NCBI): domain Eukaryota; kingdom Metazoa; phylum Arthropoda; class Insecta; order Coleoptera; family Scarabaeidae; genus Dynastes; species Dynastes maya. The sequence goes on from JAROYE020000003.1 coordinate 32,759,947, forward strand.
ATCCTTCAACTTCCAAGGAATCGTTGTGGAAACAACTACAAGAAACCTGGCTTAACATAGAATCCGCTATTCTAACGAAATTGATAGGGAGAATGCTGCAAGTGTGCGCCGCAATTATTAATAGTCGAGGTGGACATTTCGACGAAACAAAGATTTAATTTTTTTGTGTCAAATAAATTTTATAATTGAATAAAGATTATCAATTTATTTGTTTAAGATTGTTTTATTAAATGCAAAACTACAATTTCTTTTTCAATTCCTTTATGCTTATTTCTTTAGATTGGCAAATAATTATGGCCGGTAGTGTATGTTCGAATTTTCTTTGCTTCACAAATGTGAAGATATAAATTTCTCATTATCCGGGCGAATACAGTGAACGCACTCGTGTTAAAAATTATGAAATAGACATAGATAAAGCTTTTGAACCGTGCATAGCAACTACTGCAGCAACTAATTCTTTTGTCAACTTTAATTTACGACATACAATACGTAATATAAAGCCTCAACTACTTCCGAGGTAGGTATATAAAACGTTAGATATGCAAATTTAATATGCACCGAACACAAATTTCACACTCTTTCGCTTAAATTTATACAATACTAAATCACTTCGAAAAGTTATGGAAACCTTAACGGCAATTGCACTTTCGTGGCTGCAATATCCATGCAAAATATGAAAATGAAGCAATTATTCGTGAACTTCTAAATTTACAACCATCCGACGGGTATACGAAACATTTAAAGAATCTAAACGACTTAATTTTAATCTACTATATTTGCCAAGAGCCGCGCTACCTTAGATTAAGAAAAATATTTGTTCGTTCTTTTCGCGTAATCCTTTACCCCTTCCAGTATCCTTTGCGAGCACGTACGAAAAGTAAAGAACAATTGGCTTCTCTTCGTTAACGAGCCAAACGGCACGCCGCACTAACGGAAAAGGCAGATATCCCGGCTATTTTAATTAAAGGAGTGATTCTTCGACTATCTTCCTTTAAATCGTACTCGCCTTAGTCGCCCTTCGAACTGGATTGGCTTACTTTCGGGACTTCGATGGGATTCCTGATACGGCTTTATTTATATGAGAAGCTTCGGCGTTTGGCAATTGCCCAATGTTTTCCTGCGGATGCAATTAATAAGTTGTGGAGCGAATCTTGCACAGTGAAATTTATTGTAAGGTGATTCCACGATATAGGTACTTATACTTTGGATCTTCACAAGAATATTAAAGAATCCGCTCGATATATGGACGGTCAGTGCTTTTACTTGAGTTTTATTGTGTTATAGAGCTTAAATTTTATGTATTTTGCTTAATGTGGCTGCGGGTAATTCCACCTGCTTGTTGTTATCAAACGCCCACTTATTGTTATCAAATACGGGTCGAGACGAGCATGTGTAAATATTATTCTTATCATGTGCTCGATCACTGGTATCATGTTTTGCCTTTACGGTCTCCAATTTGAGATTAAATTGATGCTAAGGAGATTTCGTTTACCCAATTATATACTACATGACATGGAAATTGCAACACCAAGAAGGGGTGCGAATTTTGTGACAAACTTGGCAGACACATATAACTATTCAAAGGTAATAATTGGTTATAATTTCAAAGAAAAAGAACAAAGGATTAACATAATTTAATTTTATTTTTATTAATAATGTGTTGGGCCAGCCGTATTAGTTTCACAGTCCCTCACTTCGTGGCATAGATTCCAGTAGGTGGTCGATGTCCGTTTGGGGTATGGTGCCCCAAGCAATCTGCAATTTGTGCCGGAGAGCTTCCTGTATTTGCGGAGGATTCCTCAGTTTTCTTCCCGTAATGCTCCATATGTGTTCGATTAGTTAGAGGTCTGGGTGGCCATGGTAAGATATTGACATGGGCCTCTTTGAATCGGTTTAGAGAAGTTCTTGCTATTGAATATAGCGATGTTCCCCACGTGTTCGCCTGGGCGTTATGCGGCCATCATGCATCCCTATACAAAATCGAGATTCATCACTGAACACTATCCTATGCCACTCAATGTTCCAGTGCATTCTTGGTTGTCAACTTGTATGTACAGCCTTGGCCAATAGAATGAAACTTTGCAAAACTTAAAACTTTATTGAAATATATTTGCAATGGTGACTACACTTCTTTTATTTTAGCTTCAAGTAGTCTTTTGAAGGGTATTTGTGACACTTTGATTTCGTTTTCGCAAGGTGCTATAAATACTCGATTGGATTTAGGCCTGGGGATTGGGCAGGCCAATCCAGAAGATGGGACCTATTTTCGTTTATCGTTTAGTCTTTCGAGCTATGTGGTAGGCAACGTTATCTTGTTGGAAAAAACGTTTTCTAAAAGCTCATCTGGAAAAGGTTTTACACACAGTTCCTGTAGAACTCAAAACCACAATTTGTGTCCTCCTAGTTTCACTTACCTGTTGCTTTTTTATTATGTACTATGTCCACGGATTGACTTAGGCAGAGGATTTTTTTTTAGTAGGTTCAGACGAGAAAATAATTCTTTATAAAAAGCACCTGCTATAAAATAGCATTAAAAGAAAACCATTGGAAAATAAAGAAACCGAATTGAACAAAAGAGGGATTGAAGATGACCTCGAATATTCGAACAGGAATTGAAGAAAAGATTAAGTATTCAAAGAAGGACTGAAGAGAATATTATCGATTTCACATACACAACACACAAGGGGGATTAACAATTCTAAGTAAATTTATTAAAATTTGCAAATAAATACTAGAAAATAAAAAAACGGGGTCGTAATTTTCTTAAATCCATATTTCTATTTAACTTTGTAACCACTTAATATATTAAAAAGCACGTATTAGGTAACAAAAGGCAACATAATTGTAATAAAGTTTATTAAAATGATGATAAAGCTCAATTAACATGGTGCTACAGCTTATTAACATCACTTTTATTATCTATTTGTATTATCTTTTTTTAGTGTGTAGAAACACATTGCTTCTTCAAATAGTAGCATCATTAAATCTAACAATAGAGTGGAGTAGCATTTCAAGTTAATCTCTTACGTCTACCTTTCCTAAAAATCCTATTAATTTAGCCTGTCATGGCGCGTTAATTAGCTACATTATTTCGTTAATTACCTTTATGTTTCAATAATATTTTCCCCAATTAAATTATCCATTTTCATTAATATCAATGTGTACCTCCAGTATTGTTACAGCATTTTTAATGGCAAATACTACGTTTAGGAAGATAGTTTTGCAATTGTCAATAACATCACCAATTATAAATTTTGCATTCAACTAGCAAATAATTAAAATCGTTGTTTTAGTTTATTTAAGCTTTATTTCCATAATTATCTTGGTGGCCAAATGGGAATGGCAGCCGGCTATAACTCAGAAACTAGTATTCACAGAGCTTTCGAGTAAAATCTTCTTTAATAAATATGGCCAAAAGAAAATACTGGAAATGATTTTAAAGTATGTAAGATGACCAGTAAATAGTCACGACTAAGTACAAAATTAAAGTTTTCATCGTGTTTTGTCTAATTAAGAGTTATCGAGGATATATAGGAATTTATTATCAACCCAATTCCCTCTTTTTTTGCGTTAAACACATCTTGTCTTATCTTCTAAAGTAAGGTGGTGGGAAGACGTCAATTGCTTTTTTAAATAAATATAGGTTACTCCTGCTAGGCTTAATCGGATCCTGGTCTCGTTTAGAAGAGCTTTATTTGATCTATCAAATGCAGTTTTGGTCTAGTTCTTATGGACTATATCCTCACCACTAGAAGGCGTTATCTGACGTTATAATAAGTAAAGGCTTTTCGAAAAAATTTTAAATAGAACGGTATGTTTTTTTTTCACGCGGAAAAGTAGAGAATTAAAAACTTGGAAAACGTAGAAAAACACTTGGTATAGTTTCACAAATTATATACTTACTACACAAATGATATATTTACTACATAACTGATATATTTACTCGAGTATAACACTTTGTGTTATACTCCTGATGATGCCGAAAGGCGAAATGTACATCAAGTAAATATATCATTTGTGAAACTATACCAAGTGTTTTTCTACGTTTTTCAATCTTTCTAAAATGTTTCACCAAGGGCCGACAGTGCGTTCAACTACTATTGTTAATTAAAAACTTAGTATCTCAGCAAAAACCGCGTCTCGATATCTTTTTTCCAACCGGAGATATTAACGAAAAAATTTGTTGCACCTGGACGACCTGGTCCTGCTGACTGCTGTTTTATTTAAACTTTTAATGGAACTGTATTAGCAAAAATAAAAAAAAACTATTTGAAAGATAATTATTTATTTTAATGCCTTATAATTAACACATGGGCTGAAAAGTCCCGGGCCTGACAAAGAAAACACGTTTTTTTTTGTTCAAAATTAGCTTTATTCATCAACGTAATTTCCATCAAGAACAACGCAATCATTCCAGCGCCGCTCTAACATTTCAATACCACTTTTGTAAAACGATTTATCTTTTGCCTCAAAATATGCCTCAGTTTCAGCGATAACCTCTTCATTCGAGCGAAATTTCTTACCAGCGAGCATTTTTTTTTAGGTCTGCGAACAGCTAGTAGTCGCTGGGAGCTAAATCTGGCGGATACGGTGGATGTGGGAGCAATTCGACGCAAAAATTCCGGTTTGTTACGTTTAAACATGGCCAAACACTGCTCAGAAGCATCAACACGTTCTTGTTTTTGGTCAACAGTGAGCAAACGCGGCACCCATTTTGAACAGAGCTTTCTCATAGTCAAATGCTCATGCAATATAAAGCCAACACGTTCTTTTGATATCTTTACGATGTCAGCTAACTCACGCAACTTCACTTTTCGATCATTCAAAACAATTTTGTGGATTTTTTTGATGTTTTCTGGTGTTACCGCCTCATTTGGACGTCCACTGCGTTCTGCATCATCGGTGTCTCTACGACCACGTTTGAAGTCAGCAAACCAACGTTTGATTGTTGTTTCTGATGGAGCGGAGTCCCCATAACACTATTCAAACCATTGCTTCGCTTGAACGGTATTTTTTCCCATCAAGAAGCAGTGTAAAATTAAAACACGAAATTGTTTTTGATCCATTGTTTTGGAAATAACAAAAGTAGCGTCACTCTTAGCACAATAACTCACAAACTAATGAATAGAATATCATGAAATTTTAACAGCTGTCTTTTTAAGGCTAGTACTAACTGCAAAACAGGTGAATGCAATAAAACTAGCGCCATCTATGTGTTAGGCCCGGGACTTTTCAGCCCATGTGTTACATTGAATCTCATGTTTTTAGCGATTTCAACTTGAAATAAACAATAAAAATTTGATTAGCCCAGTAAGCGAATTCTGAAAAGCGAGTAGGCTTTGAATAAGAAAAGATGTAGAATAAAAAAAATAACACGTTATGTGACAGCGTTAATGCTTTTAATTCTTAATCTTATAAACGAAGGGATATGTGACGTGATAGAGGTTTATTTTGAATGCATGAGAAATGTAACTGTGGCCGCCAGGGTATATGCAGTGCAGTCTCCTGACAGACGACACCACAGCGTTGAAGTTTTTCTTCGGCTAGTAGTTTCTTTAACATTTTAAAGAAACTATTGAACACTATGCAGTTTAGTCATGCTTGGAGCGATTTTCCACAGGAATATTTATTAAATTTATTTCTCCCATTGTTTTCAACATTAATATTTACTAATCAAACTTTAATTCCCCAAAAGGAAAAGCAACCTAAGCTATGAAACTTAAAACATTTGTAAATAAATAAGTTGTAACTACCCCGTGTCTGTTTTAATGATCACCTTTTCTCAACGTGATAATACTGTAAGTACTTGTGTGTGTTAAATTTTGTGAAATGTGTCATTTCATTGAATTACCTGCCTTACACCTACATATATCTACCTTTTGGTTTAATCAATTTTGTACGTAAATTATCAAATATTCTTGAACTAAATTAATAAATATGTACTGCATATGTATTGTAGTGGGATAATGGAGTGAAATGCGTGCACTTGCATTAAATATTACTAATTTATATCATTTATTTATATCATTATACCCAATACCTTCCAATAGCGACCACCCTCGGGGAATCAAAAGCTGGTCGCTATTGAGGAGTGGTCATTTAAAAGAGGACAGGAAAATTACAGCAACTGATATCCGTTTATTTACATATAACACATGGGCTGAAAAGTCCCGGGCCTAACACATAGATGGCGCTAGTTTTATTGCATTCACCTGTTTTGCAGTTAGTACTAGCCTTAAAAAGACAGCTGTTAAAATTTCATGATATTCTATTCATTAGTTTGTGAGTTATTGTGCTAAGAGTGACGCTACTTTTGTTATTTCCAAAACAATGGATCAAAAACAATTTCGTGTTTTAATTTTACACTGCTTCTTGATGGGAAAAATACCGTTCAAGCGAAGCAATGGTTTGAATAGTGTTATGGGGACTCCGCTCCATCAGAAACAACAATAAAACGTTGGTTTGCTGATTTCAAACGTGGTCGTAGAGACACCGATGATGCAGAACGCAGTGGACGTCCAAATGAGGCGGTAACACCAGAAAACATCAAAAAAATCCACAAAATTGTTTTGAATGATCGAAAAGTGAAGTTGCGTGAGTTAGCTGACATCGTAAAGATATCAAAAGAACGTGTTGGCTTTATATTGCATGAGCATTTGACTATGAGAAAGCTCTGTTCAAAATGGGTGCCGCGTTTGCTCACTGTTGACCAAAAACAAGAACGTGTTGATGCTTCTGAGCAGTGTTTGGCCATGTTTAAACGTAACAAACCGGAATTTTTGCGTCGAATTGCTCCCACATCCACCGTATCCGCCAGATTTAGCTCCCAGCGACTACTAGCTGTTCGCAGACCTAAAAAAAAATGCTCGCCGGTAAGAAATTTCGCTCGAATGAAGAGGTTATCGCTGAAACTGAGGCATATTTTGAGGCAAAAGATAAATCGTTTTACAAAAGTGGTATTGAAATGTTAGAGCGGCGCTGGAATGATTGCGTTGTTCTTGATGGAAATTACGTTGATGAATAAAGCTAATTTTGAACAAAAAAAAACGTGTTTTCTTTGTCAGGCCCGGGACTTTTCAGCCCATGTGTTATATTAATATATAATTTTAATTAATCGTGGTGTCAATTTATCAGAAACTAAATCATAATTTAACACAATAAAATTAATTTAACATTATGTACACATATAACACAGTAACTAAATACATAGTATGTATGTACATATATGTACATATGTAGTAAAATTCTTATATTTTAAAATAATCGGAAATTAATGATTGCTTCATATTTTTTAGTTAATTTTTATAAAATTCAGATTCACATTTTATTGATAACTTAGAAATATTGTGAAGATTGTTCTCATTAATAAAAAAGTTTTTTAAATCTATCAAACTTATCCAGGCTTCAGAGTGGCTTGATATATTCGACACTGGAAAAATTTCAGGTTCCTCTTTCTCTGATTGAGAGTTGGGAGTAGTTCCATCCATTTATTGTATTTCTTCAATACAGTCGATGAAGGTCAATTCTGCACTTTCTGTTGGCACATCACTATCGATCAATGCAAATTGTTTCAAATCCACAAATGTGTCCTTTATGGTAGGAAATAGTTGTGCGAGCGGAATATTGTCTTCTTCTTCAAAACCATTATTGTCTTACTTACTTACTTAATCCTTGGGCCTTGTACCTTTCGGTGTTGGCTGGCAATAAACTACGCCAAGCCACCGTAACCCATATCAAGGCATTGGTTGTGGTTCTTTTTCTCTATTCCTTGAATAGGATAACCACCGTATGTACATGTTAAAAGCCGCTTAATAAAGTAGCTTCTAAAGAACATTTTAAAATTCTGCATAATGCCTTGGTCCAAGGGTTGGCAATGTAGTATTAGGTGGAGGAAAAATAAGTTGACATTATCCAGTGCAATTTTGGAGTGAGATGTAGCATTATACAGAAAGAATACCACTTTTCTATTTTGCTTTTTCATCTTTGTGTCCATGCTTTTTTGTTGGAAACCCATTGGAGAGGCAACTTGTCGATGTGTGCCCCCTTAAAACATCGAGGATCTTTGCTTTTGCCCATGATAAGTGGTTCCTCCTTTTCACCTTCCATATTTGTACAGAACAAAATTGTAATTCGTTGTTTTGCAGTTTTTCTTCCACAACACTTGTTATTCTTCAATGCATATGTTTTGTTGGCAACGCACGATAGTAAAGACCCGTCTCATCTGCATTAAAAACATCTTTTGGGGTATAATCCTTTAAAATAGACAACAGTTTTTCTTTCCAAGTTTTCACGTTTTCGACATTAACATCGGCGGATTCGCCACATATTGTTTTGAAAGTAATATCGTGCCGACAACGAAATCTTTCTAACCACCCATTTGATGCCTTGAAATCATCTAGTCCTAGGCATTGCGCAACTTTGGGGGCTTTTGCTTGAATTATGGGCCCAGATATTGGCAAGTGCTGGTTTCGAGCCTTACAAAACCAATTAAATACGGCTTGGTCCACAGCAAGTCCCTCGGTGTTAGGAAATTTTCTTTTTTGTTTAGCGTTGCCACCTTCTTGAAACAAATTTCTAACCTCTTCTTTATTTTGTAGCAATATAGTCACTAAAGTCTTACCTACTTTCAATTTTTCAGCCAGTTTCCCGGTACTGAAACCACTTTTTTCACTTTCGTCAATTATATCAATTTTGTCTTTGATAGAGAGACGTTTCCTTTTTCCCGCCATACTCAAGTAATTACGTTAGTTCCAAAACAACATACAAAAACCACGATAAAAAAAGTTGTCGACTTCGATTACGCGTCAAACCGAAAAATTCAATGAGCAGTAGTTCAAAATAAAACTAATGTTAAAGCCAGATTTCAAGAGCTTAGGAAATAAATTTTGTCTGCCTACTGCCTACCATTAAGTAATTTGTACACAACATACAGTTGCGGCCATAAAAGATAGGCACCCAAACAAAACATTTGTTTCGTACAACGAATATTTTTTTCTTGGAAAGACAATACTGCGAAATTGTTTTGTAACGGCTTTTATACAATTTTAAGTGCGATTTCTAAGAAATCTGGATTGAGTTAGGTATTTAACGTGATTATTCCGTATATTTTAAAAAGTTATATGCAGTATCTATATATTTATATTTCTTAAGAATTGTCGGATTTATTTTATAGCCCTTTAATGAGGGTTTTTAGCATTGACGTGTACTTGGAAATTTCGATGATGTGTGCTCGCGGTCGTTTAGGTGATAGGTCGGTATAAGGGAGTATAAAAGAACGGGGATTTCCATTTGTAAATTTATCAGGAAGGAAACTTTACAGGAGTGGTCACTTACAGAGGTTTTACTGTAATTGGAATATTTAATTATCAAAATTCACTTATTATTTGCAGAATTTGAATGCTCTTTTATTACAATTCGAATTTGGCATTTTGATAATTTATATTATTAATTCTTTGTTTCTTAAAGGAAGATTAATCTATTAATATTAATTGATGGGGATAATCAAAGTCAGAAGTTATTTTCAATAATTTACCTAATAATAATACTTTTATGGAATGGAATCTAGAAGTTAAGATTTATAATGTAATCTGTAACGTTGCAAACAATCGTCGTTAGACCAACCATAAAAATATCAAAGTCGTTGGATTGGTATTTCTGTGACAACGAAGTAAACAAGAAGACGGAAATAGAAATTTTTGACATCAGACAAAAATATTTAAGAAAATATTTAGAAATTTAATTTAAAATAGATATTTTGGTTGTAAAGACAGTCAAAGGAAGTGTAAAACCACTTACAAGGGAACACCGGCAACCCGGACTCCCCAAAAAAATGAAATTTTGTGGATTTGTAGAGGGGTCCAAGGTAAGAACATCCCACTTATTTTTATCGGCGGAATCCTCCGTAGGTGGAGTGGAGGGCGCTCTTAAGAAGAAACTACCCGTTTATATTTGTGCAAATATCTCGAAAACTATTGGAGATATTGAAAAAAAGTTAAGACAAGTTTTTAATTGTTTGAAGAGGACTATATAATAGCATAACTCTTATTTCAAAAAGTATTAATTTTAATAGAAAAATTACCCTCACCCCAATCTTTTTGAAAACTTTAAAATTTTTAGATATCGGAAAAGAGGGGTTGTTCCATACTGAATTCAACCATATACATTATTATCATTGAGTTTTACCTTTCAATCCAAAGAAAAAGTATTTTGTCATATGAAAGTTGTACCAATGGACTTACTATACTATACTATAATTGAATAAATACATATGTAATAACACTTTTGAAATAAAAAGTATTTCATAATAATTTATCTAAACGTCTAGACGTCTGATAATAAACTTGATCTGATCGCTAGTATGAGTAGTTATTATTTGCTGAATTATACAATAACAACAACAAAGAGATTTTATCGCGAAAGTGTTTATATGAAAAGTATTTGTTATTTTCGTATGCGTAGTTTAATAAATATTAGAATGGATTGTCAAACATAAGTAACCATATTATTTACATACTACTGTAGTATTAAAATCATTTTATTAAACATCAATAACATCCTGTATATATAGAATTGTTTTGAAGTGATATATTTAGATAGATAATGAAAAATTCTGTCACGTAGTTGCTGATAAGTTCATATATATATATATATATGCATACGACCATACTTAAACGTTTATAATTAATATTAAAGTAATCACTTCGAGAACTCACAATCAGAGAAAACGCGACGAAAAGAATGGCACGAGTTAACATTGCCAATATTCTGTACATGTCACAAATAACTTTTAAAATTGAAAATATTGCAAGAACTCCTACGACATCAGACGAAATAGAGTTGCACGACGCCTTAAAAAGATATTATTGTTAGAGCTTCTGAAGAAGGTATGTTTAGTTTCGAAAATGAAATGAGTTTGGAATTTGAATCGCCTTCAGAACCACATGAACCACAGTTTGTTGAATCACTATCTCAAGAAGAAGCTAATGAAAATTGGGAAGAATGTGTACCTGAAGAAGGAGGTAGCGTTGTAGATGCTAACTATAAAATTGAAGCTGTAGAATTTTGGAGAAGTGGGAAGAAAGCAAGACGAGCACTCGAAAGTGTTAAACAGAAGTTTAAAAAGGTAAAATCACTTCAGCAGTTGTATAGATGGGAAAATAGCGTTAATGAGGGCGGAATCAACAGTGAAAAAGCAAGATATATCGCGGAAGAAGTACTTACACAATTTCAAGACGCGCTAACATGAGGAAATATAGTGCATGATATGAATATTCGACGTTGGGCTTTAGAGGCAAAAGACAAAGTTGGATATACAAGTTTTAGAGCTGGACATTGGTGGATCTGGCATTTTAAGCAGGTGCATGGTATTGTATCCCGTAAAGTAACTAAACTTGTTACACATTCTGCTGTATCTGATACAACTGAATTACGCGACGTAAGCGATAGATTTATAAATCAAGTAAAACCTTATATTAGTTCTCTTGGAAGAGACTATATTTTTAATGCAGATGAGAGTGGTTTTAATATGGAAATACACTCTGGTCGTACATTGTTTCCACGAGGTGAAAAGCACGTTGAAGTCACTGTACAGTCTCTGCATTCTATTACTCATAGTTATACCATAATGCCTACTATTTCCGCAAATGAAAGATTATTGTCCCCACTTTTCCTAGTTTTGAAAGAGGTAAGGGGTACTTTAGGTCCTCGTGTACAGGAAACACTCTTTCGCCCAATAAATGTATACATATCTGCATCTACATCTGGAAAATTAACATCCGGGCATTTCAAAACATGGTATACAGATGTTTTCTTGCCAAATGCTGGTCCCAATAATTTACTACTACGATATTCATGGAGTGGACACTGTCCAGCGGAACTATCTACATTGACACCAAAAGACAAAAATGTGAATATTTTGACCATTCCAAAGAAGACGACAGCATTAATTCAACCCTTAGATGTTTATGGTTTTAGATTATGGACAAATTTTGTAAGAACCTTTTCTGACCAAGTTATTTTGATGGGCCACGATATAAACTTGCATCATAGAAATACAATTATTAAGTTACAGTCTTTAACCCATAATCAGTTTTCGTCTCCGAGATTTTTTAGTGTTTTTAAGTATTCTTGGTACAAAAGTGGATACGTTGCGGAGCGACCAAGTGCCTTTGAAAATCCAGTAAATTTCTGCTTTGCCAAAACTGCACAATCCACACCACTGTGCACTATTTGTGGAAAGCCGGCTCTTGTACGTTGTTCTTGGTGTAAGCAATATCTGTGTTTTAAACATTTCTTTTTAGATTACCATTATTGTAACCACTATATTGAATAACATTTGTATAAGTATGTTATGCATGTAATGTACTATATAAGTACGTATGATAAAATTGGCGATACCTGTATATATATATGTATATAACGCTGCAACTTTGAAAGAAAATAAAATATGAATGTATATATGTATGTATGTGTGAAATTTATATGTTTGCAAATACAAATTGCAATGTAAACTTTGTCATTCTGCAAAACAACTAGTTACTCTGTTATATTTAGTTCCGGCTATATTTCAGTTTCGGAGGTATTTATAATAATATTCAATTTATAGATGATTATTTTTTCTCCCTCTAACTCAAATTTCCCAACTCCCAAATCGGTATGTTTGTTTACATCATAAAAAATGTTTGTAATATTGTTGATATTAAAGTAACACAACCGGATAAAGTTAGTATGGTTAGATAACTAACTCTGAACATCCTACTGCAAAACTGTTATTACATATTCAATTATAATAAACAGTACGTCCTCTGGTACACATTTCACATGACAAAATATTTTTTTCTGGAATGAAAGGTAAAATTCAATGATAACAATGTATAAGGTTGAATTCAGTATGAAACAGCCCCTCTTCTCCGATATTTAAAAATTTTGGACTTTTCAAAAGGGTTGGGGTGGGGGTAATTTTTCTATTAAAATTAATACTATTTGAAATAAGGGTTATGCTATTATTTAGTCCTCTTCAAACAATTAAAAACTTGTCTTAACTTTTTTTCAATATCTCCAATAGTTTTCGAGATATTTGCACAAATATAAACGGGTAGTTTTTCTTAAGAGCGCCCTCCACCTCACCTACGGAGGACTCCGCCGATAAAAATAAGTGGGATGTTCTTACCTTGTACCCCTCTACAAATCCACAAAATTTCCATTTTTTTGGGGAGTCCGGGTTGCCGGTGTTCCCTTGTTAGAAGAAAAGAAGAATAAAAATTGAACCCAAGGAATTAGAAAAAGGAAATAAAGAGGATTTTAGACCAGAAGGATCTAAAACATCACCTAAAAAGAAGGGAAAGATGATTTGACAAATAATTGTGTAAGTAGTTCAAAATTGATCCTAAGTGGATTATTGAGAACAAAAAAAAACTTGGAATTATCTTTATATACATTTCATTTGAAACATCTCAATATATTATAAATTTGAATAACGCGCATGCACACCAATAAGAACATGGCATTTTTGCTTCAAGGTCATAAAATTTAAATCACAAAGATCAAATGCCCCGCCAGAGGGTTTCGCAAGAAAATTACTTATTCGTGTAAAACTTATTCTTTTATTCTTACCCTTGAAACATTATTCTTCACACCCACAATTTAAATTTAATCAATTATTCATATTATTTAAACATGTAATGTTGATTGTAATTAAACTGTTCTAACCAATATAATTATAAAATATGTATTAAGTTTATTGCTTCTAAGTACGAGGTAGGCGTCATAAATTCTCGGCCTGACAGGCTTACACATGTTATGTTACGGCTTGAAGAGTAGTAGTTTTTAGTAGCCAGCCTGACAACGTGACTAATGCATAAAATGTCTCAGGTAATGGAAATTGAGTACCGCGGTCATTAAATTTCTAACAAAGGGCATACGCCTAATCACATCAAATCACGTTTAGACGGCGTTTATTGTGATTTATCCCCTTCATATTCCACTCTAAAAAAGCGGGCAAAATGTTTCCGTTTGCTCACATGCTTGATATACAAAGAACACTCGTACATCATAATTAAAAACAAAACCATTATGATATACTCAGCTAACTGAAAAGCAATAGGTACATAATAATAATAAGAAGAAACATAATAAGCCCGTCCTTTACTAAGCGATACATACCGTACGGTATAATTTTACAAATAACTAATTTAACTTCGAAGATCGCGGCAGAATTAAGCCCGTGTGAAACTTATCTGCCATCTATGTATCTTGTTTGAAACACGATTATTAGGATTACAGGTAATTAAGTTCAAAGTACAAAATTTATGGCTCTTGCTTGCCTCCAATCCGCCACACTCTCTAATATCCGTTAATTATATTTCCCTTCGCCAATATCGCTTGGATTTTTCTCGACTAGCTGCGATTTCATTAAGCGAAATAAATTCCGGTTTGTTTTGTCTCTTTAAGCCATTGAAGACGTCAAAGGAGTAGAGTAGAATGTTCGTTGTCGCATTTTTATTTCTAGAACTTGCTACAATATTGGTTTAATTAAAACGACACGAGAGCTGCATTTTGCGGCGCTGGATTCGTAAACTGCTGCAATAGAACCAGCTATTACATACAGATAAAGTATCGGAATTATATCGATATTATTAGGGTGCATATTATCTTGAAGAAGCGAAAATAAAAAAAGAGGAATGAAAATAAATGTACTTTTGGGGAAAAGTAATGGACGTACAAAAACCACAACGCCGAGGTTGTTCGTAAATATGTTAAAAACACCTCTGCGATCGACACAATGAAAAAAATATCATTACTGCCCTGATTGGAGGAACGTTAGTGCGATTTACGTGTTAAGTACCTTGATTGCCCTTTACATAGGATGTAATGGAATTTTACGTCCCTAGGTACGTAAGGTAATACTATATTAATATAGCAATGTGTTAGTACATAACAGAAATTGATAACTTTGACAATTATATAAGTATTGTTATGTTAAATATTTACTTCGAAAATATCAGCTGTCAGTCTCGAACGTATAGGGTATTCAATATTACCACCTGATAGTAATGAAATTCCCTTTGGCGGATAAAAGCTATGTTTCGAAAGCCACAATTTCCCCCCAGGCCGACTGGCCTTGGAGTGTGGACATTAAATAATTTATATAAGTCCAGATAACGACAAGCGTGGAGAAACGGCGAAGTTATTCCTCTTTAGTTCATCTTCCTATTTTCGTAACTCTTCAAAATTGTCAGTTGTATTTTAGAGCACCGATTCGTCTAGTTTGAGTCATCTAGTAGCTACTACATTAATTCTCTCATGCTACATCTAAAAATAACTTTATTTATCAAAAATTCCTCGTTAGATTATATTTGAGTAGATATTATCAAAATTTGCTGTGGTCAGAAACAATCGCCATCGCGATTAAAATAAAGGAAAAAAAGACGCCAGTTAATTCATCAATCCTGGTTAAGCTTTCTTCGAGTTAACTAGTATTTTGGCTAAGGTCCCAATTTAAAGAGTACGATATAGAAATTAGAGAATAAATTCAAGGTAGAAGAAAGGTTGGAGGTTAGAACAGGCCAATTTCCAGTAAACGTCACAAGGAACAGAGTGTTTACATGACATCTTCTTAAAATCAAGATTGGCTTACATTTTTCAATTTTAACATTCGTTAATTTCCATTTATTGATCCCAAATTCATTAAAGAATTGCCGAACGAGTATCAAAGAATACTTCCGAATCCCACAAATGAGTTAAAAATTGAATCAATTTGCAAAATTCCAATTTTTTTAACAATTTCCCTGAGACAAAACATTTCAGTATATAAACAAAAAATGTCAAATATTTTCGTAAAATGCTGCTTTTTTCGAAATTTTGGGCCGGTTGTAGGACAAATATTGTACGTCATTCGGTAGATTCCATGCACCGTAGGATATTGTTGTGCTTGTAATCGCAGATGGAGATTGTTTTAAACATCCATAATATATTTTTGTATAATTTTTTTTAACAGTTGAGCTTACGCCTTTTATCATATTTAATTTTTGTACCCGGTTTTCAATTTATGTTATTGCTGCTGATTAAACATCTACTAATAATAAACCAAATATTTGGTTCAACATTTATTTTGCTTTGACAACAGAACATAAATAAAATCTTTATTGGGCATGAAATCTGGAAGTTAATCCTTTATTTAGTTTACACTAAACTAAAAATATTATTAATAGTTTTTATACATCAATACGGAGTAAAAACACATAGGCCAAATAGGTCAAAACAAAGCCAACCTTGTCAGTTCTGGTTGTTTATTGGTAATAAATAATCGATTTAATATTTTTTTAAATAACTCGGAAACGAACGAATTTAGGTATAGAAAATAAAATTTGTTTTACCCGCTTTTTGCAAGTAGAATATGTACACTGAGAGAAATGTAGTGATAAGTAGAGTTGGCCACGCGCGCCAACAGGCAGCTGCGTCGTATTTATACGGTTACATACAAGCCTCAGTGTAGCTTCAACCTTCCATTAGCGCGGTAGGTGTTGTTTGCGTACGTCGCGCAAACGACCCAAGGCGGACCAAGTTAGAGAATTTTTAGCCGAAATTCCTGACTTAACGTATGATGGCGCTAAAATTGAATGTGTAGCATGCAATGTCCCGCTGATGAGTTGGTCCAAAAGGGACTGTCTACGGCACGTAAACAGTGAACGGCATGCTTCAAAAAAAACTTGCACACGAGACTATGACAAATTTATATTTAATTCATGTGTTACTTTTATTGTATGTAATATTCCGTTTATTTTACTAGACAAGGAAGCGTTTGTCTTGTTTTGGAATAACTATTCGGAGTACAAATTACCAAGTCGGACATCGTTACGAAGGATAGTGCCATCTGCTCGTGAATATGTTGAAAAAAGAATTAAATCGGAGTTGAAAGAAAAAAAATATGTGTGGACGAAACAACAGATCGTAAAAAACATTCGCTCGTTAATATAATGGCACGTAGAATGAAACCGCATCAATCGTCACCTTCAGTTCTATTAGCTTCCAGACGAATACAACAATGTACTGCCGAAGTAATTGTAAAGTTAGTGTTAAATACATTGGAAAAGTATGAACTTTCAAGAAACCAACTGTTGATGTTTATGAGTGATGGTGCCGCAAACATGGTTTCTGTAGGCGGGTCTCTTAAAAAGCATTCTGTTAACTTGTTACACATTACGTGTAAAATTCATGCTCTCAATCTTGTGGCAGATGGTATCAGAAAATGTTATCCTGAGGTAGACGCTTTAATAGCGCATACAAAAGCAGTGTTTGTCAAATCCCCGAAACGTATTCGCGAATTTCACAGACTGTGCCCCCGTATACCTGAGTCACTAGAACCTATTCTTACACGTTGGGGAACTTGGTTAAATGCTGTGTTTTATTATCATAAATATTATGAGAATATTAAGAACGTGGTTTCACAATTCGATCCAAAGGAAGCTGCCTCTATCAAGAAAAGCCAGTCGAAATTTCAAGATAGTCGGGTTAAAACGGATTTAAAAATTATTCACAACAATTACTTCGGACTGGCGGAGGCAATAGAAAAGTTATAAGATCCTTCGGTGTCGTTAGTGGAATCTGTGCAAATAGCTATGCGTGATAGAAGACGTAAAAAATGTTTGTGTTCTAGTAAAAAATGAAAGTGTTCTAGAGAAAGATTTTGATTTTGGCACATTAAGACACATTTGTGAAGGTGCGTCAAGAGAACCGTTAAGTTGTTTCAAAGAATATTTTAATTACGCAAATATTACGTCACTAGATGTAGAACGTTCGTTCTCTGCATATAAACGCATTTTTTCCTCATGCCGTACTAGTTTTGCCGAAACAACTGTTGAAACATATCTAATGTTGCAGATATTTAACAGACATTATTCACTTTGCGATTTCACGGAGGACTCTTAAAATGGTAAGTGTTTGAGCACGCATTATTTTATTTTTATTTAACAACTATGCGAAAGTATTTACGACAGCAAACATCTACACACAATAGCTCTAGTGGAACCCGAGGCCTAATCGAAACAACGCCGCTGCCCGTTGGCACGCGTAGCCCACTGTAGTAATAAGGCATACAATATATTTGTAGTTAACGTGTTGTAGTAATATCCACCCCATTCATGGTTGTCGCAACAAACGTAACACAAACCATGTTTTTATAACTCAAGCTTTAGCAGACTTTACGAACGCGCAGTATGGCAACGAGTGACATATTGTAGTGAAAAAAACTAAATATTTGTAATTACTATGGTTACGTACACCACAAAATGTTGAACAAACAAACAATAAGTGTTACGCCCAGAGAAACGTTTACTTGTATCAAGACTGTCCGCCTCAATTCAAGACAATTACTGTTTCAATTATCCACAATACAGTAACTGTTTTAAAACAAAAGAAATATTTTCTTGACGTTTTTTCTCTACCTAGAAGCATATACTTGCAGTAACAGAATGTTGAAACAAAAGTGAACTTAATATAGAGGCACACATGAAAAAGGTGCTTAGAAACAATAATCAAGATAATGTTGATATATAGCCCATGGTATTGATGGATTCGCTGAAATATTTCCCAGCAACATCTAGCGCCAAGAGATGTGTCATGCCTTCCAGCAACAGACAGAAATATAAATGCCATATTTATCCATACAATAGCCCTGTTCGTTTGCGTTGCTGAATTTGATCAATTTTGTCAAAAATAGCATATGTAGCACGTTTACAAATAGCTAAACTTCTAACGAATACAACAAAATTGACGAAACTGATATTGAGCACTTTCAGCAACGCAAACGAACATTTTCAAAAGATATCGGTTAATGTAATATTTTTTCTTTTTTTTACTATTTATCACGTGTACTAATTTAACACAATTTTTTTTAAACAAATAAGAAATAATAATAATAAAAAAAGGGATAAATAAACTTATATATTAACTCATTAATTATTAAACTACATAAAAATAATCCCTATTTAATTACATTATTAAAGAAATAATTTAATTATACTGTAACATAATTTGTAATTGTAATTTTTCTTGTAGCTGGCCTGATGTGTTTTTTTAACACGAAACCGGTTGCCTAATTTTTCATTCCTACCTTTAGTATGAATACGTTCTCAATTTAAAACTAAATGATTTACTTGGAAGAAACATTTTCCTGTCTCGGATTTTGTTGATTTTCTAACCCTAAGAAAATATTTATTTAGTACAAATAAACTTTCAAGAAAAAAATAAAATTAGGAGCAAGTGAATAAACTAATGAAAACGTTTTTTTTTTTTAATGTTACAGTATAGTTAAATTATTTCTCTAATAATGTAATTAAATAGGGATTATTTTTGTGTAGTTTAATAATTAATGAGTTAATATTTAAGTTTATTTATCCTTTTTTGTTATTATTATTATCTATTATATATTAAAAAAAAAACTATAGTTAAATTAGTACACGTAGTAAATAATAATAAAAAGGAAAAAATATTACATTAACCGGCATCTTTTGAAAATGTTTATGAAACGTACGTTTAAGGTTATATCATTGTATGGGTAGGTATGGCATCCATATTCCGGTTTCTATATTCGCTACTCTGTAGGACGGCATGACTACATCTCTTGCCACTAGGCGAAGCTGGGAAATATTTCAGTGCTGATTTTGGAGATTAGGAGCATAAATTTTTTCTTCTCATGTTGCCTGGAGTGATTCCAACCATACCATGAGCTTTTATATATCAGCATTATCTTGGTTATTGTTTCTAAGTACTTTTTTCATGTGTACTTCTACATTAAGTTCATTTTTGTTTGAACATTATTCTGTTACGAGCGTGAGAATAATTTGCTACATTATGTATGTATAGGTCGTACTGTTTTAAACAAGGTAAGTGCAATTAATAATGTGGATATAAATAATATGCATTTTAAGGAGTCTAAGTAAATAACAGTTATAATGGTCATTTACTTATACTAAGAATCCCTCTCTTCACATTTTCTACTTTAACGACAATTTTACTACAAGTGTATGGTAATTTACCTACAATTTTGTAGTACCTTTTTTACTATAATTTTGGAGTATTTTTACTATAAATACGGAGTACAGATAGCCACTTCAAAAAACTGCAATAATAGGGTATTTTATACTTACTTCGATAGCTGTCACTACAGTAACCGTCGATTTTGGTAGGATGCACTACAATTGTGGTACAATTTACTATATTTTCTGTCGGTGTAGATATACTTAAAAATAAGGGTTACCAATAAAAACAATTGGCATTTTTAAGTTGAATATGTTAGCGTTTGGAGTGGGTTTTTTGAACACTTTGTACAACAGTCTTGATATGTATTTACAGCAATAAAGAATATTTTACATCGCTAACAAAAATCTGATTTACATGGGTAATACCGAATAGAAGATATTGATGTTTAAGTTAAACTCTGCGTTTGTCAAACTTTTCACAAAAAATGTAATATGACAAAGGTGGCATATCCTACATCTATCACATTGTATATCGTTAAACTTGTCTTTGGAAGGTCTATCTAGAGAATGCATAATATACAGGCTATACCATTTCAAATAAGATAGTTGATGTCCGTTTCCAGTTTAATCAAGAGTACCATGAAATTTTTTTTAGGAATTTCAAAAAAGTACTTATTTCCAGAAATACTTTTAATAGACCCTCGACGTGAATGACCCTGTACAAAAGTACAAAAACATAACTTGTGCTAATTAGATACATTTATTTAATGATGATAATTATTATACAATTTTTTAAATTATTCGAAACGTGCTTTTCTACAAATACTGATTTAATTTAATTTGACATTGGTGTAATGCATGTGCATTCTTATCTGTATTTGGATTCTAATTTCCGTTTTAGGTAGCTATTATTTTTTCCTTGGTTAACCAAGCGCTTGATTACATATCTGCCACATTCGTAACGCTTTGGTTAGATAAAACATATAATTGATTATTACCAAAAATGTATAGAAAAAAGAACCATAAAACACTATTGTATTTCCGATTGTTTGCAGTCCTAGGCGTGGAGTAGCGTCACGTTTCTGTAAAACAACTTAATCTAATTCTGGAATAACGATAATTACATTGTACTAGCAACATACACAAAACATCTGATGTTTACAAAAGTCAGCATGTAAACAAAGGTTTCAAAGTCAGTGTCACTACTGAGAAATTCCAGATACAGGATGATAGAATTTTACTTAGAAATGGTATCATTCTGCTGACTAGAGTAAACATAAATTACATCCAAAAAACAAGCCATGCAAGTGAACATCGGAGCCATCAGAGAATCCAAGTTGTACGTAGAATTACTAATTAGAATATATTGCAGTATGGGACATCCCATCTGAAGTGCTTCCATTCACACTTCAATATACTAATTTCAATCGATTTCGTATTAATATTCGTAAAATATTAGAATTTTGGGTTATTATTCGAATTCTTCATTTTGATGAATTATATTAGTAATCTTTTATTAACATTACCTTACAGGCGATAATCAAAGTTCCGAATTATTTTGAGTAATTTATATTTTGGAAACATAATTTGTAAAAATGATATAAACACACATATGCAACACACTATATTTGGAATCCAAGCAACAAAATCCTTTAAGTAATCTACAGTACCGAAAACGAACATCACATCAAAATTAAAAATATCAAGTCGTTAGATTGGCAGCACCCAGACAACGCATAAACAAGAAGATAGAAACAGAAAAATCTGACAGTAAACTTATATTTGGAAGACTCGTAAATTTGAATTTAAAGGTTTAATATGAGCTTAAATATAAGCTAAAAAGTGTTAAATCAGCGCAAAATCTAACCGAACAAGTCATAGAAGGGGATTGGAGTCTATTTAGGAGGATATCAATTTATTATTTGAAAGGAGCAGATCAGGATTCAGAAAAGAAACAAAACCAAGTAGTTTAATGAAAAAATTATCTTTGTAAGTGAAATACTAGAAATAATAAACGGAACAGATTGTCACCCAATTTAATACTTTTAGTTGTTTTAAAACATCTTAATATTTTATTTTTGATTTAAATATAAAGATGCATTCTCTCAGTTAATGCGACAGTGCATTAAACAATCGCAGCCTCAAACAGTTTGGAGACAGTGATGTGGCACGATACTTCGACATAGCGGTATATATCGCTATGTAAGTTAAACTTAGATTTATTATTAAATACGTACACTAGTAATTCCATTATCAATGTAACATACAGGGTTAGGATGTTGTATTTTCTAAAGCAAGGTCTACATTACTCGTAAAACCTAATTTCTGCAATAGTTTGTACAACCCTTTCTTGTGCCCTCAGAACATTTCCTGCATGAGCAGAGTTACCCCACAATGCTATATCGTACTTCAACTTCGGGTAAACAGTCCCATAAAACAGCTTCATTACACACCCCGATCCAATGATATGCCTCATAAATGTGGGAAAGGAACCGTGGTTCACTTCTAAATTTTTTCTAATGCAATTTTAGCCTAAGAATAAGTGAATATATGATTTAGTATAGGGTAATCAATAATTCTAAGATTGCATACAAAATGTGGGGCACTGAAGCCAAAAAATACAAAGTTTTGAAATTATATTCAAATATACCTATCAATTTTTATACATATTTTGCATTTTAAATCAGGGATATCATACTAGAAACACAAAAGTTTCGTCTAAATTGCCAAAATTATTGTACTAAATTGATTTGTAATTAGTATGTTACAGCTATAGAATCATTCAGTCCTAATAATAATAACAATAATAATTGAAGCAATGAATACTGTAAATAAAAGTGCTTATAAAGCTTCTAGACTATTAAATGACGTATATTTACTAGTTTCTTACAGGTGCCATAAATTTTCAACGATGACGTAAAATCATTTTTCCAATTCCTATTAATAAAATGCTCCTTTTATATATTAAATTTCATTTTTAAAACAATAGTTTAATCAAAAGGATGAATAAAATGTTTATAGCAACACTTTATTCACACTGCTATTGACAACACGAATGAAGTAAAAAAATTAAAATTCGCACTACCTTTGAAATTTTGCTATGGATGGCGTGTTTATAAAACATGTGACACTTCACGCAAATTCTTTAATTTGCCGATTTAAGAGCCTGAAAGTGTTTGAAATGGCAAATAACCAGGAAGAAAGCATACCACAAGATGTTCTGAACCAAGCTGCGATTGCAGTATCTAATTTATTGCTAGAAAAATTAGTTTACGAAAAGGAGTTGTGAATGGAAGAAGTTTGTGAAAACTGTTAACGAGGATATACTGCTAGCCTATTTCTTAGAAAAATCAAATGAAGTAAAGCTGTCCACATTATGGTGTCGTTACTCAATGCTCAGAGCAACGCTATCCATAAATGAAAATATTGATATTTTAAAGTAAGTAAACCTAAATATTCTAAATTAAATTTAAGTATTACGGAGTTTTGCAGGTTTTCAAAGCTCATTGGTTTTATAAAAAGACAGACTTCAGGTTACGAACCAAGAAAGTCTCGAACATTTGAAAAGCAGATTTCTACGAATTTTTATCCGAGACTCTTAATGAAATGTATTTATGCATGAAGGTAAGAATTTTTATAATCATCCTTGAAATACGTTTGCAATTTTTCATTCTTTATAGGTAGTCTTAATTATAGGTGTAGCTGGCGGATGTAGAATTGACGAACTACACAAAATTCGAGTTGATGGCATTGATGAGAAAGAGCCTGTTCTAATAATTTCGCTTCCGGACACTAAAACAAATAAGAAACGCACATTTACAATTATTAATGAAGACTGTCAAGTTAATTTAATGGAAATTTACAAGAAGTACAAAAATTTACGTCCACAAAATCTACCACGCAGAAAATTTTTTCTGTTATCGGAATCAAAAGTACGCGATACAACCTATCGGTATCAATACTTTTGCAAAAACAACCTATAGAGAACCTATAGAGAATTAAAAATTGAAAACGTATTTCAAGGAGGATTATAAAAATTCTTACCTTCATACAAAAGTACATTTCATTAGGGGCCTCGGATAAAAATTTGTAGAAATCTGTTTCTTCAAATGTTCGAGACTTTTTTGGTTCGTAACCTGAAGTCTGTCTTTTTATCAAAGCGATGAGCTTTAAAAACCTGCAAAACTCCATAACAGTTAAACCTAATTTAGAATATTTAGGTTTATTTACTTGGAAATATCGATTTTTTCATTTATGGATAGCGTTGCTCTGAGCATTAAGTAGCGACACCGTAAGGTGGACACCTTTACTTTCTTTGATTTTTCTAAGAAATAGGCTAGCAGTATTTCTTCGTTAACAGTTTTCACATTTTTTATTGTCTTCCATTCACAAAATTTTGATTTTTCTGACAATAAATTGGATACTGCAATCGCAGCGTGATTCAGAACATCTTGTTGCATGCTTTCTTCCTGGTTATTTGCCATTTCAAACACGCTTTCTGACTGTTAAGTCGGCAAATTGAAGAATTTGCGTGAAGTGTCACATGTTTTATAAACAAGCCATCCATAGCAACGAAAATTTCGAAGGTAGTGCGAATTTTATTTTTTATTTTTTACTTTATTCGTGTTATCGATAGCAGTGTGAATAAAGTGTTGCTGTAAACATTTTATTCATCCTTTTGATTAAATTATTGTTTTAATAATGGGATTTAATATGTAAAATGAGCATCTTATTAATAAGAATAGGAAAAGACTTTTATTAAATCTACTTTTCGGTTCAACTGTTGTTGTAATCAAAAATCGGCTGCTTTCACATATTTGCCCAATTCTTTATGTGTTTGCTGTCCCGACACCAAAAAGCACAATATTTGAAAATGTCATTCATGACTTAGAAACGAATTTGGATTAGAAGCTATAGTTGCAGAATAAATTCCAATATTAATTCATCTACTATTTTTGGACATAAACGTGTCATCTTACACAACATAAAGTTATATTCAAATGTAGAGGATGTTCAGGTTCTGCCACACATGAAACAAGTTGGGTTTTTTAAAGGGACATCCTATACACTGTTGCATTTTTAGATGCCCCCCTTCAATCCACGTAAACATCCTACAACATTTCCTATATATCTAGTTTTTGGAATAATTGAAATAATTTGAAATTTTTGCGAAATGCCGTTGTTTCTATAAAACCCAATGTCTTAAACTTCTGTTGAGAGGTGGTAAGTATAGAGAATGTTCAAGAAAATTGACATGAATTGAAGAGAATATTTCATTTAAAAAACCAAATTCTTTTCGATGGACACTTTGTATAATTTCAAGGCACGTTTAAATATTCCAATCTATTTTTAATATTTTGCATTCTAATGTTTTCACTACTACCAAAATCATACTCTAATTGTAACTGATAGATGCAGTGTCCTTGTAACAATATTATTGATGAAGTAACACGATTAATGTGCACGAAATAGAATATTAGATTTACATGTATTTACACAACACATACAGACATCCTTTAAAATGCACCTGTGTTCTCAGAATTATAAAAAAAATGTAGTCAATGCGTGACAACGGGAAGTACCTTATCCCACTACTGCTCTTGCAGATACTCTGTTTCGATATATAAATAGCGTTCTAATCTTATTTGAGTTATCAGTACATTGTGAAAAAGAATAACAAAATGTTAAAGTTATCTTATTTATTATTAGTGATATTTGTTGCTAATTCGTTAGCAGGTTTGTCTCAATTATTTTAAAATATAATCATGATAAGAACAAATGCAGCATTCTATTATTTCTTCTGTTCTCTTCATTTTAAAAGTTTCAACGATCAAAATAACAGGACGTGCCACTTATTGTATTGTTGATACATATCAGACAATAGCTATGTTGAATTGTAATTCATTGTTGTACTTCTAATTGTAAGAAATTGAAAATTGTACCAAACTGCATTGCAATTTTCGCTGATTTAATTCAAGTTAGAGCAAATTAAGATATATTAATCTGTCAATTTCTTTGCAGCAGTCCTTGTATGCAACAGACCGAACGAAAAGTACGCATGTGGTAGTGCTTGTCAAAGGACATGTCGTAATCTCGGGAAGCCTTGTCCAATAATAAATGTAAGATGTAATGATGCCTGCTATTGCGTGGAGGGTTACGCTAGAAACGACTTGGGAGTGTGTATTCCGATCAGAAACTGTCCGGGAATAAAAGGTTAACTGAAGACATATGGTATTAACATCTTCTATCAGTCTAGTTCATTATCATGTTTTATAATCTTGACTTGAATATACAACATACGTATGTGTTCATTATTGCATTGATATAATTAGATATAATAAAACAAGTACTTGTCTTTTGGTTTCATACCAGGCTTTGAAAAGTTTAAATAAGCTTCACAAAATAGAAACGCAAATACACAACTGAAATAGACCTATAATTAAGTTTTAGAGTTAAATACAGAATTTCACTGTGTTCGTGTATTGAAAAATTTTGATTTCCTAAAGATAAATAATGTTAAACGTTAACGTGCGTTTAAATTTTTATTTTATTAGGTGTTTTACGTTTTGCAAAGTAATGAAAGTATAGTAACGAAAGAATGCAGAAGGTTGACAATATTCAAATATTTCTTCAAATCACAATATCACTATATATTGTGTGTGTGGGAGAGGGGGGGGGGGGGTTGGAAACGTTACCTTGGACAGTACCAACTTCTCGAACAATTTGTAGCTGTATCGGTCATAGTTATGGCATGCTGAGATAAGATCTCATAATTATACTTGCAGGCTGGAGAACTTATTTTTAATCTATATGGGCTGATTCATTTTCGATTCTCCCCATGGGGATCTTGCCTATTATTGGAGAGAGCGTAGGTCTAAATTTGGCAAAGTTGCTAGCTGTTTATTATGAACCTGAAGAGAAAACGGGCCTGCAACAAATGACGTTCGAGATCTTCATTTTCTTCTTCTACCTTTAGTACCTTTCTTTAACCTTGCAGATTGATACTAAAAACACACTCTCAAGGCCACTTCCGATCTTCTATCTAATGGTGTAGTCCAAATTTTTACATGAAGTTTAGGTTGTTTCTGGCCATCGTCAACTTTCTTATTTCTTATCGGCGCCATATTGTATTTTGACATCATCAGAAAGAATCTTTTTTTTCTGATTTCAACCATGTATAACATGTTGACAAAAGTTTTTGACATCATGCTTTAATTAACTAAGAATAAATTTTTAAGTTAAATAAGTTAGCCACGAAATTGCAAATTGGCAAACATTTTACTTATCATTCTTTAGTAATTGAAAAATGTCGTACGCCAACGAGGAGAAACAAGATACGTTAAGTACTTTTTGTTCATCGAACCAACACCCGCATCGTACCATTTTTCTAAATCTTGAGAGAAGCTTTGCCGAGAAAGGGTTGGTTACCAAGCCGCATAATGTTTATGTTAACAGGAATTTGAATGAAAACCAATATTTTACAAATGGTAAATTAAAGTTATATTTTTGCTAAGATTATGTACGAGGATCGTTCGGAAACTACGTGGCCTAACAAAGAAAACGCAATTTTTTTTCGACAAAAAACATTTTATTTTTCAAGATAGTCTCCTGCTCGCTCAACGCATTTATTCCAACGATATTCTAAATTAGCAATTACTTCCTTGTAGGTCGATGAATCCAAGTCCTCGAAATAGGAATTTACAGCAGCGATTACCTCAGAATTGGATGAAAATCGCTTACTGCCGAGGTATTTTTTCAGGTTTGGGAACAGATGATAAACGCTGGGAGTCAAATCTGGGGAATAGGCCGAATGAGGCACTAATTCAAATCCCAAATCATGAATTTTGGCCATTGCAATCGCAGACTTATGGGCAGGTGCATTAGCCTGACGGAAAAGCACTTTCTTCTTTACCAAATGAGGTCGTTTCTCATTGAATTTGGCGCTAGGTTGTTACAACAAAGTGGCATAATACTCGCCATTTATCGTTTTCCCATTTTCTAAGTAATCGACCAACATAATTCCAGGAGGATCCTAAAAAACAGTTGTCATGACCTTTCCTGCTGGCAAAACCGTTTATGCCTTCTTTGGAGTGGAGAACCTTTGTGTGTCCATTGTTTGGATTGTTCTTTGGTTTCGGGAGTATAATGGTGGACCTAGGTTTCATGGTTATGAAACGGCGTAAAAGGTCCTTCGGATTGCGGCGAAAACGTGCCAAAAGTTCACGAGAAACACTCAAACGATTCAGTTTTTGCTCCGGTGTGAGCAACCGCGGCACCCAACGCGCCGAGTATCTTTTCATTACCAATTCTTCAGTTAAAATTCTGTGCACACTGTCATCTGAGATACCCACTATGTCTGCTATCTCGCGCAGTTTTACTCGACAGTCATCCAATACGATACGGTGGACTTTTTCAATCATATCCGAGGCAGTTGCAGTTTTAGGACGTCCACTACGGGGTTTATCATTTGTGCTCGTACGACCACGCTCAAATTCGGCAACCCAGTTTTTAACTCTGCTCTTGCTCTCAACTCAGTTTTTTCCAATGTTTACAAAATCACAGGAGACGTTCACTTTGGCGTACTGTCAAAAACATACTAATTGACAGATCGCTCTGTGCTGTCATATTTAATCTATTAAAAGATGATTCTACAGAATGGTAATGAAAATTCCTCCGAATTCACGCCATATCTGTGTTAGGCCACGTAGTTTCCGAACAATCCTCGTAAATTTTGCACCTTATTTGTAACAATAAAAGAAAATAACAGTAATAATATTAGAGAACAAAACAATAAACCAACAATTACAGTAAATGTTCAAATAGCTGACCATTTTCGTTGATTAACAATCGCCCAGGTTTTCCGACATTTCGAACTGCTCATTGTATGGTTCATCCAAGAATTACATCGAAGGCACTCTGGAGGCTACCTCAAAGTTCTTCGATGCTTTGTGGGACATCAACATTATAAATATCACTTTTAACAATTCCCCTTAAAAAATAATCCAGAGTACTTAAGTCAGGAGATCTCGTCGGCTATTCAACAACTCTATTTCCAATCCAACGGTTTGGAAACCCTTAATTTAAGTAATTCCTTCCAATTTGCATTGTGAGCTAGTGCGCCATCTTGTTGCCACCATAAGTGCTGCGGATAGTTTATGAAGGTTAGCTATAATAAGCATCTTTTCCCATTTCATGCTTTTTTATACGTAACTGGTTCTATGAGACGATTTCCCAAAGTGTTCATTCAAACGTCTAATCCAAAATGATGTGGCCCCTTTGCCCTATTTTGTCTGAGGTTTTGTACTGTCCAATAGTGCTCCCACGCACATAATCTAATTTGAAGCAACATGCACTCCAAATGTGCCAGTGTTTTTAGTTTTAATTACTCAAATTAGTATCTAAATCTTGTAAACAGGAAATCATAAAGCAGGCAATCGACCTTCACCATACTGTACCCGGAAATCCGGATATACTTTTATTTGTTTTCCTATATTTCGCGGTTATGTAGGGTTTATGAATTGTTAAATAAATGCGAATTTTAATCAACTTTTCCAGAAAATCAGAAGTACCTATAGAGATACCTTGTGTTGTTCGATTCGAATTCAATCATACATCACGTGATATCAAAATATACAGGATGTTTCTTTTGAAAAAAGATATTTTTTTCTACTTAGGAGGTATGGCAAATCAACTTTAGGCTTTGAACTACCTGTATAATGTATATTCTTTTAAGTACACTAATGAGCCCAGGATTTGTACTTTTCTTAACTCATAAAAGTTTCGGTTTGGTGTTCCTTATTCGACACGATGTTAATAATAATATACGTTTTATTCAGTAATGCTAACAAAGCGTTGAACAAGTCAATTCAAATAATATAAATATGTGTGTAAATATAATAGATAAAAAATTATTAAAATATAAATATTGTACGAAAAAGTGTAAATGACAAGAGACGCATTGTTTAACAATTAGACAAACACAACAATTATTTACAACATTGATTAATATTGACGTCAATATACATATAAGATTAGAGTTTATTAAAAAAAAAAAATCAAGAACGGAATAGAGTGTCATCTTTTGGAGATATGCACGCAGCTGTGACTTGAATTTGTTGGCGTCACCACGGTTCAGTTCGTACGGTAGGTGATTGTACACAATAGCCTGGGTCGTTACATTTTTGAAAACTAAAGTTTTACTTGTCTGTGGAGGCAGTAGGTGTCCTGCCTTGATACCGCGGGTGTTATGCGTGTGTACTAATTCTTGATCTTTAAAAAGTTTTCATGCACAAATATCGCGTACTCAAATATGCAAATCGCAGGCAAGGTAAGTATGTTACGATCTTTAAATAGGTCTCTGCCCGATGTTCTAGGATGTAGTCCGAAAACACTTCGCACGCAGGTTTTCTGCATTTTAGAAATTCTGTCCACAGATGCGCCCCAAAATATAATTCCATATCTAATTTTACTATGAACATAGGCATAATAAACATCAACTCCAGCTTGGATGTTTGTGGATCGAGCTATTATTCGAAGCGCGTATGCAAAGAAAGCCAAATCACTCGACAAGGATTCAACGTGCTTCTTCCAGTTGTTTTCTGTTCTGATGTTCTGCACACCTTAAAAGAAAAGGAAATAAATTTAAAACGATGACCGATAGTTGTAGGGGTGTTTGATAAAGGTGCAAAGTAGGATTCAAAATCGAAGAAAAAATACTGTATTTCCTTTGAAAATAATATAAAAAAATATTAACAAAAGTACTTTGTTAAAATTGTTTTTCTAAATGAATTATTTGTTTCTGTGTGTTTTTGTTTCTTTTGAAATGGAAGCACGTCTGTAAGGCGTAGATTTTGCACTGAAATTAAACCAATTATTTTGAATACATAATGAATCAAAAAATCTACTTTTACACGAAATTTCAGAAGCTCATATAGATTTTCAAGGCATACCAAGACTATTTTTCGAGTTCGAAAATAGCAAGATTTTAATAGCGATTTTTCTATTAAAAATTTGACTACACCACTGAATCTAGAAGGCCGTAAAATGGTTTTAACCAAAATTTCATTCAAATATATTTATTAATAAAAAGATTATGAGAGAATTAATTGAATGGCTACCAAGATTGCCTGATTTGTTGACACTAGATTCTTTTATACGTCAAAAGTTCGAAAAGTTTATAAAAGACGTGCAAAAGGAGAACTTTGTGCAAGGATATGACAAACTTGTACGGAAGTTACACCGCAACAATTAAGACATGCTGTAATACACATTCGGAAGCGATATGATAAGTGTATTGAAATAAATGGAGGATTGGTGAAAGCTAAAAAAAAATTATTTATTTAAATATCGACATAATTATTTCATAAAGTGTGCTTTAATTTTAACTATGTTTCATTTATTGGTTTTTAATTTGTTAATTTTTACGACAGTTCAGTAAATAATGTTGTTTTCCTTTGTTATTTTGTGGTATTTAATAATAAGTTTAAATCATTAATTTGCAGTTGTTCTTTTTTGACATCTTGATTTACCTTTGTCAGTGCAGAAGCGGATTTATGAAATAATGCACCGTAAAGTTTGAAAAATAATCATAATCTGCTTTGAAAATTTGGATGACCTTCTGAGATTTTGGAAGTACACTTTCCAATCCACTATTTATTTAAAATAATAAGTTTCATTTTACTATGAAATATATGTATGTAGGTGCTACAAAGCTATTTCCATTTCAAACGGGCCACACTAATATATGTAAAGCAACATGAATATAAAAGGTTATTACTAGAGAGCGGAATTATATGCATCGGAAATCAACAAAATATGCGCATATATATGCAGAAAAATTCTTCTAAATATGCACAATTTTTGCTAAATATGCAGTTTTATGCGCATATGTTTCTGATACCGATTAACTTCTTGTTAAATGTTATAAAGCAAGAATAATCACAACGAAGCATTTTACAAACGTTTATTGTTCTTACATTATTCCCACTTACATTTTAAAATGGCAATTATATAAACATATACGTACTTAAACTTTGCTAAAATACATACTTAGACACTACATATTTTTATTATTAAAACAATTTACAATTAAATGCTTTTCTAAATTTTCTAATGAAAAATTATGTCGCCTATCTGTGAGAATGCATTTATATATCGAAAAACTTCTTTCAACATCAACGGAAGTTATTGGTGCGTACTTTAATGCATACATAATCTCAGGACTTAATTCTATACTTGTTTCCGTTTCATTCATTTTTAATTCACCAGTTAAAATCAAACTGATTTTTGCTATACTTTTGTATCCTACATTTTTGTTAATTATTTCTTTAAACTTTTGACTTATTGAGTTTCCTATTCTACCCGGAATATTTGAAACACTATTTTCTAAATCATCGATTAATTTACCTGATTCAGTTAGTGGCAGCGATTCTTTTTCAAGTTTTGTTATTGTCAACGAAATAAATTCATAATTGGCTTTAATAAATATCAATTCATTAGGCAAAGAAGAGTTTTTCAAAATTTCTTGACACTTTGCAATAGAATTGCAGTTGTCAGTAGAGAATTCTGAAATAATGTTTTTGATCCCTAGATAATGGTTTGCATAAAATATTGCGGCATTAACTAAGTACCCCATCGGGTAATGACGGGTTCAGGTGGTAAAGGAGTATCTGACAGCTTTTCTCTATAAATATGAACTCTCAATGGTGACTTTAAGAAAATTTTCTTAACGTTACTGACTAATGTATTTACTGCTGGAAATTCCTGCCGAGTTTCCTCGGCCACTCTATTTAATCAATGAGCCAAACAAGTAACATGTATTAAATTAGGGTACAAAAGTTTAAGCTGTTGACCCGCTTTAATCATATATGCCGCTGCATCGGACAACATGACTAAAATTTTTCCTGTGGGTACAACATCGGGAAGAAAAAAATTCATGGAACTTTCATTAACAAATCTTAATATTGTGAGATGGTTTGTTTTTTTAATTGTTTACAAGCAATTAAATACGATCTACCAGGCTGTTTATTATTTAGATGACTAATTAATAAATTTGCTATATAGCCGCCACAGGAATCTGTCGTTTCATCAACGGTAAAATATATATACTCGTTTTTAACAATTTCCCTAATGCTATTGATTGTTTCAAAATAAATATCGGTTACGTAACATTTTCTGGGCAAACTTTCATCCGGAATACTCTTTTGGCAGTGCTTTTCTAAAAATTGCCGAAAACACGGATTTTGCAGCTTTTTGAGCGTTGTATTGGCAGTAACCATCGCTTTGCACAAATCTGCGTTAAATATTTGTTGCTCACTTTGTTTTGAGGTTCCGGCCAAAAATTGTGTCAAAGGCACTTGGCTATGTTTTGAAACTTGAAGTTTCCGACAGTTTCTTTAATGCGTTTCAGTTGCAACATGTTGGGTGACTTGAAATTTGCGTTCACATGGCACGTGTAAAGAAAAAAAATATCACCAAAAACTTATAAGAAAATCGTATATGGCTGTATAATTCTAAATATTAGTGTATTATACACAAAACAAAACTTACCGTTTTTCCACATGCTTTGCAGAAAACTCTTTAAACCGTTAGAATAAGTTCAGGAACATTTTTGATCCACGAAACAATTAAACTTGTACTCACTTTTGGCATTTTTCACTACTGCACCAATCTACTTCAACGTCTGGTTATACAATGAATAAGAAACATTTTGGTAAATACTTAGACTCCCTATGAATCAGATAGTTGCCGGTATGGGGGTTGTTGAAAATTATATGATAATTTTATCTAGAGAATTTGCGACAGCCCACCACCTGAAGGATGGCGGCTTCTTTGCGAAGTAGGCTCTTTGTCGGTGGTGAGGTCCAGCGACAGAAGAGCCGACTCTGCATCTAATACACACGTGTCCGATAAATTGTTCGTTGGTAAAAGTTTTGTTGTATTACAAGAAAACACTAATAAAGTTCAAAGAAAAAATTATTTTTGTTCTAGATTTGCTAAAAAATGCACGAATATGCTCTAGTTTGTAAAAATATGCAATAATCGCTGAAATATGAAAAAAATTACTCAAATATGCGAAATATGCAATAATTAATCTACTTCAATCAATTCGAAAAGTTGTTATTCGAATATATACTGAAGCATTTGCTTGTCATGTAAAAAATATGGGATATGCAAATTGCATAAATTCCGCTCTCTAGTTATTACATTAAAGCAACTTCAACTTCAGTGTATTAAGAAAAATAAATTTTTAACATATTGTCATCACCATTCTTTGCTCAAATCGCGTCTGACTGGCAAGTAATTTATAGCGAAAGACAAGCGACAAGGACATAAACGCAGTTGCCCGTCCTCGGTAATTGTTGAATGCGGCCTTACGTCATTGTAATGGAAATTATGACCCACATTTATTTGTGTACCCTTAAAATGTCGAAATTTCTGTAAATGACATCGGGTCAAAAGCAAATGTTATTTTATGGATATAAATGGTAACGGGTTTTTGTAAGACATCTTTCTGGATTCGTCCATAAAACGTAAGGGGTTTTCTTCCTCGGACATTTTCGCCGTCGTCGATAAAGTTTTTTCGCTCTAATGTCGCTCATTTGCACGCTCGCTCTCCTAAAACTAGAATTGAATATATGCTAATAAATGCGACAATTAGGTGCAGACACGTCATGTTCTTTATCGCTGGAGCGTAAAATTTTACGTCGATCTTACTTGTAAAATAAAATTTTATATATCTGAAGTAAGCAAAAAATAAAAGGGTCACATTCACAAAAGCAAATGACAACTTCTTTTGCTTAGGTCTAATATTTTTGCCGAACTTAACATGATTGTGTCATACCTTGGGAATATAACCTTAGCTCAGAAGTGCCCCATAACCTTATTGTTTATGAAACATTTCAAGGAGGAGAATAGAAAGAGTGCGGTATTGTCAGACTACAGATTTAAGTTGCTTAATTTATGTATTTAAGTCCAGAGGACTGAATCGTTGTAAATTTACACGTACAAAGTGAGTCATCTTGTAGCATGTCACTTTTTAGAACTTAAAACTCAAGATATTCTGATATGTGATTTATATTTAACAATTTAAACTTTTACACCTGGCTGTATACTACATATAAACTAAATTTTGCAGCTAACTGTAGTTACACCATATCATCTTTAGATACCAATTGATTCACTAGGGGATCTAACATTTTGATTTGTAGAATATTTAAATTTTCAGATGCCATTTCCTTTATAAAGTTTCATATTGTCTGCCATTTTGGTGCTTTTCTTGCTTTGCTAAAGGAAATCTAGGTAGGCGCACGGTATTTTTCATCCTTTTATACTCAGGTTTTGTTTATTGTATTCCTTTTAATTCATATTTTTAGTTATTTTTTTGCGCTTATGCACAAGTTTGCTTCTAGGCAAATAAAAAATGGGAATTTTAATTTAATTTATTTTAATTAATTTTAATTAATTTTATTTAATTATTAACGGAAATTTAACTTTTGGATATATTACATGGCACAATATACAGGGTTCGACAAAGTAAGGCATTATCTCTCTGTAACATAAACTTTAGAAAACAAATTTAGTAACAAAATTTGTTTGACAAGTTATTTTCTATTATTTTCCACCATTTGCGGTTTTTTTTCAAATGGCTTCTTCTTAACAAAAAAAAAATTTTTAAATGGTAACAGTAACATTTTCTGGCAAATTTGAAATTCCTATAAATTTCTTAATAACCATCAGCGTGGTTTCGAGCGCCATCTTCCCCTGCGCACATTGTGTTCACCTCTCAACTTAGGCTACAAATTTCCAAAAACAGCACTGAAATATTTCCTGGCGCCACCTGGTGCCAAGAGATATCATCATGCCGCCTAGAAGGTAGCGACATAAACCGTGTGTAGATTCCGTAACGCGCAGGCGCAATACCATCTTGCGTTAAGCAGCATATGAGCGGCTCGATACGTGGTGCGCATTCGCATTCCGGTTTGTGTTTCCTGTTTTCTTGGTGACATGATTATATCTCTTGGCACCAGGTGGCGCCAGGAAATATTTTCATGAGTTGAAAGGCGAACGCAATGTAGACAGCGAAAAGTAGCGCTCGAAACCACGCTGATGACGCCGGGTAGGCAGAAACATCTCCATGGGTTGATGCTATTTTCTCTGCTTACATTGTTTTTGCCGAGAGTGATTCAACCGATACCATGAGCTATATTAGTATTAATTTTCGGTTATTGTTACTAGGCACTTTTTCCATGTGTACAAATATATGTATATATATATATCTAGTGAAATGCCTCAATTTTCAATTTCAGTTTTTCAATTTGTTTATTCATCCTAAGATCGTATAAGACTTAGGAAAAGTAATAAAACCAACTTCACAAAATAAAATGTAGAATATGTAAAAACGTTAGTAACTTTTAATAATTCTAAAGGAACATGTAGAGAAAGCAAAGTATGAAGCTAGAAGAAAGTATCTGTGTTTCAAACATCATTTCAAACACATTAATGAACTATACGTAATCTAAGAAAATGTCTATTACCTTTAATTAAAAGCGGAATTCTTTTAGCTACAAGATGAGACTACATAATTTAAATATATGCAAGCAACCTTTTGCAGAGTTTTTCCAGCATAAATACGTTATTTTTCAAAAATAATATAAATAAAAGGATTATCTGTGTTATAACTTATAACTGGGGATAGCCTCAGCTGTTTCAACATCAGCGTGTCTCATCTCATGATAAACTTAATGCAACTAAAAATATATAAGGCAGGTAAAATTAAAATATCAAATTAACTAAAAGCATTCTTGCAAGATTCTGATCTCTTTTAGCTTCCCGCTTCATTATATCTACTAGCTTTATTAGGAACTTAAGATGGCTATAGATAATTTTTCTGTAAACGTAATTACATCCATGTAATCTTTCTTGATAAAAACAAATTTCGTGGGAAACTTGCCACACCACAACATCCCATATATGTACGTGCATTACTTTTGCCATTAACTAATGACAAGCGATTGTATTCTAAATCAGCATTATCTACTATTGTATTGTATATGATGCATTTACTCCATACGATTACAACAAAGATAAATAATTAATGTTTTAGTGAAAACATGTTTCCGGCATTGACTCCAAAAATAATTAACGCCGACACAATGACATATGAAATGAATAAACATTTATCGTGAACAAAAATCTTTGTATTATAATGCTTTGCCAGACCGTGTAACGGCCTCAATAGTCCATTAGTAGCGGACTAGACAAGAGTGAAGAATAGGCTAGGTTATTAATAATAAAAGTTCTAAGCAATAAAGTTTTAAAATGGGCGCCACATAATTTATTTTATGAATAGCATGGGCTACTAGCATCAAATTACGAAAATGCAACGTCAGATAACGATTTAAGGGTGTACACTGTTGAAAATAAAAGAAATGCTTAGCAGAAAGCACTTAATTACACAGTTGTGTTCGTAGAACTCTATCATACAAAACAAGCACAAATTAGAGTTATATTTACAAAAGAAAGTTTTGAAACTAGTACTTTGGGTATAATCAAATGTTAATTTACTCACTACTGAGGGTTGGACTGATCTCCGGAGGCTGAATGATAAGAACGAAGGCATTTAAGTTGGTACAAAACAATCTATATGTTACGTTCTGTTTGAGTGGCTCTGTACAACCTAACTATAATCTAGATATTTCTCCGAAATTCTTAAGTACGCATTTGCCGACCTAAATTGTAGTTACAAGATCTTGTTTTACATCAATTTAGCAGTTACAATTAAATAACTGCAGATCCAACCTGTTCCGGTATAGTTGAACGGTAGATGTTCGGCTCCCTCAAATGAAAAGAATGGCGGCTGCAGCACGTGGTGGAACCTCGCTTTTGTGCGCGTTCCAATAAGCCAAAAACTTCCAAACAGCCAGATAAAAAAAAACTAAAGAAATACATATAACTACTGTATGCTGCACTACATAACTACAAATCTACAGCGCATACCTGAGGTGTTGGGCGGTTTTACATGAAAACGGAAAATTAAGGCTCACGATATATTCGGAATGTATTCCTTTGTTTATATTCCAATCAATAACTTCCAAAAACTCAATAAATAAATTGGAGCGAATAATACTTTAAAACACTATAATACTCTCAATCAAGTAGTTCTCTTTCAAAATTCTAATCACTAATATAACAAAACAACAATATTCTCGGCACACTCCGCACCACACAAACTATTAATTAACTCGGAAAGGCCGTTTCGAAGACACGTGGGTCTTCGTCATCAGCCGCGTACCGATTGATGTGACAGAACATATATTAAATTTAACGAACCTGCTCTATCCCTCTTCAAGAAAAAATATATACAAATACTAAAAAAAGACTAAAAAGCAAGATAAAATGAGGAGAAGGGTCTTGTCACCACGAAATGCAAAACATGTAGCCATCCCACCCTAACAAAAATAAAAATCGAGTGACAACGGTTATGTCCCTTCTATCCGTCAAATTTGTGTTCTTTCCGTCTATACCCCTCAAGTAAGTACTGGACATGAGGAATATACGAAAAGATCGACGTCTCTTGTTATAGCGCAACCATAAATCACCTCTTTATCGTAATAAATCGAAAAGACAGGAAAAGTGTAAAGGTCCCTTCTCTCTATTGATTAGGTTTGCATTCTTATTTATATAAATAGTCTTATAGGCCTCCAGTCAAGTCAGACATGTGGGTCTTCACTAATATAGGCTTATTTTCCGATGAACATAGTTCAACAACTCAATTTGGGCTGTCCCTCTGACTGCGAGTGTAAATACAAAGAGCATTAAAAACAGTCCAACATAAGCAGACCAAGATAAAAGTACTATTACTTAAAATATTTACAATCTCACATTTAGCGCCCTAACTTATTCTCATGTGGAGATATATATTGTAGTGGGAGTTATTGGGGTGAAGTGCGTGCAGTTCCACTTCAATTCGTTAATTTTATTGTTTTAATGTCAATATTCGTAAAATATCAGAATTTAACGTAGCATTTGCAGAATTCGGATTATTTTCGGTTATTATTCGAATTCTGGCATTTTGGTAATTTATATTATTAGTATTTTATTTCTTAAAAAAAAACTCCATTTATATTACTTTGTGGGGGATAATCAAAGTTCCGGATTATTTTCAGTAATTTACATTTTCAAGATATTTTTTGCAAAAATGACATGAAACTCACAAACACACATTATTTAGAATCCAGTCACCAAAATTTACGTTATCGTATTGAAAATGAACATCGTAACGCCAAATTTAAAAGTACAAGCAGTTGGATTGGCAGTACCGCGACAACGAATAAACAAGTAGATTTTTCGCTTAATCATCAGAAATTTAATTTAAAACTCAAACGTGTTTGAAACTATAAACGTAAAAGTCTTAAAAAACTGTTAAAACTAAACAGAAACAGTTTAAAGAAAATAATCAGGAGAATTTAATCAAAGAAGTTAAGAAGACGACTCTAGGGTTTATTATAAGAAGTTATCGAACATTCACTGAAAAAAAGGAAATCAGGATTCAGAAGAGGAACTTAAAACGGCACACACACCACACACATAAGTAAATCTAAATAATTTTGTAAGTAAAAAGTTGAAAGTAATAAACGGGAATTGATTATCGTTTAATTTAATATTTTCATTGTAAAAAAACATCTCATTATGTACGTTGAAAATTGCACAAATAAGAAAAGGTAAATAAACTTAATTAAACAATCTCTAAACCAATTGAAAATTGCAATTGAATTTAATTAATAAAAAGAATGAATACAACCATCAAACACAAAAAGCTGTTTTAGTGGGTTAGCTATAGTTGCGTATTTCCTTTTCCAGTGATTGTTAGGTTTTATCGTTTTTGATTGCACTCTTTCATACGTTAAAATTATAAAAGATTCTGGAGGTTATACGTTTTGTTGCATATAGTTGAAATGTTCACCTTGGCTACAAAACGACACTGATGTCCCTTATTACATACACAAGCATTGCTTCTTTTTACAATTGGCAATGCGTTAGAATTGTATGTTGTATGTTGTGTGTAACACTTTTCATTTTGAGGAGCACCTTCACGCATACGAAATATCAGAAGGAAACACTATTGGAATAGCTCTCTATAACTTTAGTGAAATAATGTTCTTCAGTATCATATTATCGCCAATAGTCAAATGTTTGTTGTATCTTGGACATAAATTAATTTGTTTAGATTTTAACTTTTATTCTTTTCTAGTACATTTTTCTACATACATATTATTTATTGATAAGAAATGTTAACGAATTTAATCAGTCTAATATGTTAATGGTTACGTAGTAGTATATGTTAGTAGATGCCTCCTGTTGAAGGATCTACCACACATAAACAACTAGTAAATAAAACTAAGATTGATTGTAATGTCAATTTCATGAGCCATTCTCACAACAAATCTGGGGCAATGTGGAAAATGGTGGAAGATCTTACTACATTCACAGAAAGACATAGGGACGTAATGCTAGAAGATGGCAATTTTCAAATCACGGATCCCCGAATACTGCAACACGTATATTGGATGCAATACAGGATATAGCCACAGATAATTGGATTTCAAATAATATCCACACGCTGTGTTTATTTCCATTTACAGAAGATGAAATGGTCGATATTGTTTCACTATTAAAAAACAAACATACATCTGGTTTTGATGGAATCTCTGCAAGAATTCTTAAAGAGTTTTCAATATTGGGTGTCCCAGATTCAATCTTACAAGCATGATACAATAATATCCTTCTTATTTGTAGAGATATAAGATTGAGCAAGGTGTCGTCGAAAATGGTTTGTAGAATCCTAAAAGATATACTTTCTAAGTCCACCCTTAGTAAACCACCCTTTAAAAAACTTCCCTTAAACCATTCTTTTTAAATTACTCCTCTCATCTTTTTGGCTTTATGATTGAAGTATTAGAAGGTAGAAATCCAACGGTACAAACAAAAACTTCATTTAATAAATGGCTACTAATAGAAACATAAATTATTTAAATTTGGTTGTATGTATATGTTAACGTCAATGTGCGAAATCAGTCAATCTGCAGATTTCTTAAGCGAGTCAGTCAAAGTGCGAAATTATATTTTATTTTCTAATTTTCGCAACATTGCCTAGTCAACCTGCAGATTTACGTGTTCTGGCCCGCGCCCCGCACGTCGTCGCTAGCTCGCGCCGCGCGCTTCCTCGCATCGCACTTGCCCGCCTGACGTCGTGCGCAGAGTACAGATTCAAGTTTATTCCTGTCGACTAACTTACGTATTTAATTACTGCTCCATTGAACGATTTCTTTTAGTTTTCAAATCTATCCTTGTGTGAATTGGCTAATGCATGTTGTTTTATGCCAGTAGAAATGCAAGAAAACGCAGAGTTACGTGGTAAAATGAAAGACCGATTCTACGCGAAACCTTATGACGAAGTTCCGAAACAAAACAGTGTTTTGTTAACAAAAGAAAAGTATGCTTCCATTATAGAGGATGTCAAGCGAATTAAAACGTGTCATAAAAAGGAATCGTCAAGAGATTATCGGCTCATTCAAAGGTATGATGTACTGATTGTATACGGCTATGAAAAACTAATCGAACCAGTACTAGATACCCAAAAAAAGTGTAAAGAAACTTGTTAATGCTGACGAAATATTTGACATATTGCATTCCACTCATTTGTCAATTGGTACGGCGGAAGAGATCGAATGTGGAAAGAACTAAACACACTATATAAAAATGTAACAGGAGCTCAAATAACAATGTACTTGAATTTATGCGAACCATGTCAACAGAAACAAAAAAGTGAGAAGAAAGGTATTGTTGTAAAACCGATTATTTCACATCCAAATGAGGAACTCCATAATTTACCGAATGAAAATGCAGCTATCGATGATTTCCGGTTACCCTCTACCTCTATTAAATCAACTTTACAACAAGTCCCAGAGTGTTCAGTACCCGGAATGTCTACAGAACCTGATGTATAAAATCAAAGAATAGTCGTCGAGGCTGGAGTAAACGTACAAACACAGTCGCATTTGACAGAAGATACAGTTGCTCAATTACCCTACATCGAAGAGGAATTCCTTTCGCAAGTGCTAGAACTAATAACAAAGGGCGAGCTACGCGTAGCTTCAAAATCACCAACGTCACAACATCAAGAAGACATTTTAAAAGGGACGAGTTACTCACCGGAAAAGGAATTAAAGTGTATTGTTTGCGCTAATGAAACGTCAGGTGTTCATACCTGCATTGAATGTAATATGTTTGTTCATGTGATTTGTGGTGAAACAAAATCTGAAGAGGAAGGTTATGGTGAAAAGTTACCTACTTTGAAAAATCTGTAAAAACAATATGGATCAAAAGGAACAGCGTGAAAAGGCCAAAGAGGGCCTGGAAAAACAAGCCAAGAGGATGGTAGCGATCTCTGATGCCAACCACCAAATAGTTGATGAAGGATCTACTGTAAGAATTAAGATACCTGACGTTAGATCAAAAACTGATGCCCGTTCTATTTTAGCCGTGGTTCTTGGCAAAACAGATGACGGTTTCTGTGGTTCTTGGCAAAACAGATGACGGTTTTTATAAACTGGGTACTAAAACTAGCATTTTAAAGCAGTTATATGCAAGATCGCAATTTAATGTTTTCCAGGAAAAAAATATTTGAAAAGAAGATGTCCCTCCTTTGGAAATATCTTTACGAGAAGCTGCAATAAAACAATCGCTTGGTTCTAGTCAGGGTTTCAAAAAATGTGATTGCAAAACAAAATGTACGACGAATAGGTGTGCTTGTCGTAAAAATAATGTTCTGTGCAATTCTAAGTGCCACCAATTTTTACACTGCATCAATAAATAATTCAGTTATTTTTTGTTGGTGTTATTAATTTAGATATTGATAGGTATTTACTTGATTTTGAATAATTAAAATTTTATATCGTACTTAATTAGTGTTCATTTAATTAATAAAAGAATGTT
Organism: Dynastes maya; assembly: GCA_029619315.2. Taxonomy (NCBI): domain Eukaryota; kingdom Metazoa; phylum Arthropoda; class Insecta; order Coleoptera; family Scarabaeidae; genus Dynastes; species Dynastes maya. The sequence goes on from JAROYE020000003.1 coordinate 32,802,918, forward strand.
CCATTCAAGCAAAAAACGTTTTTCATAAAAGTTTATTGTTACAACAAGTATTCAATAACTTTTTTTTGGTGTCATGGTTATTAGTTCAGTTATTAATATTTACTTGATCTTCGTTTTCTTACAATTTTGTTGTAAACTGTTGATTCTTTTTTGAGCGTACCCAATTAAATTTGATTTTATTGATAAAGGAATGCTTTATTCGAGCAAATAACCTTTTATACGCGCATTTACTGAGGCTTGGTAGCCAATCTGCAGGTGTACTAGTAAATCTGCAGATTGACTAGTCAATCTGTGGAGAGAATCAATGTCTTCGCGCTTGGACTGACTCGCTTAGAAAATCTGCAGATTGACTGATTTCCGCTCATTGCCTGTAACATATACAATCATATAGGTTGTTCGAACAGAAAAGATTCAGATATTTATTTCGATTTGCAAAAATAGTTTACGTATAGTTAAATACATAGTGAAGTAGTGTTATAAAATCTGTAAAATGCCCTCTAATTTTTCTCATAAAAATTCTCTTATGAAGCAGCACCACTTTATGGAGAGCGATTTCCTAACAGAGCGGTACCATCACATATGGCATTTCCTCCATCCTTGAAGCCAAAATGCGAAAGGGCCCATTTTCATCAAATTTAAAACGTTCTCATCATGTAACACCAGTTAGAACAGAATAAATGGAGATAAATGTACTGGCTTATGTTAGATTAAATCCACATATTTCAATTAGAGCTGGGGCAGATATGGAAATAAGTAAATCATCAATACAGAGGATACCAAAGATTCAGTTCCAGTTGCTGCAAGTACTGAGGCCTACAAATTTTAAACGGAGACTAGGATTCATTGCTGCAATGCAAGTCATGTTAGACGATGCGGTGAAGAATCGCCATAATTGCTATTACTGGGCTCCAGAAAATCCTTATTGGATGCGCGAGACTCACTTTCAGGTAATACTGGGTGTCAACGTTTGATGCGGATTATTTAATAGACGTTATTTACACTTTTTACATAATGACCTCCCCCAGTTAATGTAAGATATTCCATTAGTACAGCGCATTGATTTGTGGTAGCATCAGGATGGCATTCCGCCTCACAACTCGCGGTTGGCTGAGTATTTAAACGACGTACATACATCCCAATAGATGGATTATTACTAACGGTCCTATTTAATGGCCAGCTCGCTTACCAGACATAACCCCACTGGACTTCTTTTTGTAGGAGTATTTGAAAGAAGTTGTGTATTCTCCTCAGCCTACGAACTGACGATTTGAAACTTAAGATTCGATGTGCATGTAATTCCGTTACAATGAATATGATAACAACAGCAACTTCCAGGGAACTAATTGGTCAGTTTTACTGCTGATGATGTTAGCTTGGCTATCGAAACGTATGTCCAGTGCACATGAAGTATTCTAGTAAGGGTTTTAGTGAAGAATTTCAACGAAATAATAGACAGTCTTGCTAAGTTAGCCAGAGACAGCGGACTATATAAACATTATCGTCTACTATACACCGACTTTATATCAGAAATCGCGAATGTGTGTGTTCTTTTTGTGTTAGTTACCAGATCGACCCCGGGTGTGAAGTTTTGTGTTTGTCTCATTCATTGGTCCTTTCGGGGTGTTAGGTGGTAAAGCCCAAGTAAATGGCTAATGCACGAAAAAAGCATGTTATAAGGAATCAAACAATTGCAGAACAATTTACTACAATTTGTTTGAGAATATACGACTGGTTACAACTTGCGCAAATCTCTACTGCTCGATTGTGGTTAACGGACTGTATTTCTATTAAATACATTACTGTTGTAAACATTTAGTCAATGATCTGTTATAAAGGTTGCTACAACAGTATACAAGTTTTGGTTACACACGTTGTAAAAGAATGCAACAACTATCCGTATCTTTTCGTATCCCCAACAGTTTTCCAATTCACAGATAGCATTAGTCAGCCACGAGAATGTTACCAACACCTGTGCTCATTTGCAGGTATGCGTTGATACAAAATATTCGACAAAAAAAGTCATGTATCATCATCAGCAGTAAAACTGAATTCAATTTTACTGCTGATGATGATAGCTTGACTATCCAAATGTGCATCCAGTACGAGTTAAGTATTGTGGTAAGGGATTTAGTGAAATGTTTCAGTGTTCCAGTGCCACAGATTTAGAGTACCCGATTAATAAACAAATATACCTGGGTGTTTATTTAATTTTTCCTACTGGTCAACGAACGTTTAACACTTCATTGGAACAAAACAGTAATATTGTAAGAAACCAAATGTTCTCTGAACAATTAAAATGCATTGCTAATAGGTGACTAAAACTTGTAGTTCGTTGAATGTATTTTGCATTGGCTCAACTATTTTTTTCACAACGTATCAAAGGTTTATATATCATCAAAGTGTTAGAGTGTTAGTTTTGAGAGAGAACACCACTGCACATGTTTCTTATATTCTTAGATAAAAAAGATGGCACGTATAAACATCAAGGACAACAATGTATCAGAGAAACGCTAACAATTCGACGATTCAATCCAATTTACTCCAAATTGTATCGAATCGTTTTTGCCAGAAATGGTGCTACAATTCCCGCGTTATTTTATTATACCTTTTCAAGTAACATTGTACTACAAAATATACATATACCTAACATGAACGTATTATGTTGGAGCTACAAATGCTGGGAAAGCTAACATATCGCGTATTAGACAAATGAAAGAATATTTTAGGGCGCTCATGTTCTTAGCTAAGATCCAAGTTTTTCTCGTCTCTAAAATAAAATGTTTTCACGTCAGACAGATATCGCCGAAAGATATGAAAGTCTGCTATACTGTGTTACGCTAACGGTGTAGTGTAGCGAAAGCCAGTATCTGCTCCAATTTGCTCCACGGCTTTACGGTGACGTAACGTACGGCGTGATAGAATTAAATGTTGTTTCTGCTTTCTCACATAAAGATTTTTCCATTGTAGAAGGAGACGACGCAATAAGAAAATTAGCTGAGATGTATGCAAGACGTACGTAATATAGCAACGATCATGTATACGAAATAGTAATTTTCGGTAGCATTTCGCAGCTTTATGGTGGAGGCGTTGTGCTTATATGGAATATTTCGAGGATCAACTGGAGAATGTGCCGTTTCTCTATATTTAGCTCGCCTGTCTTGTTACTTTATGCCTCAGGTATTTTCCTTTATTAAATAATTTACTAATAGTAAGATGAGCCGCCTTTTTTCGTAACAATAACATATGTAACAGCTCTCAAGTAATCTATATAAAATAAGTACTATAATTGATGTATACCAAACAAAGCAATGAAAATACGTCCCATTCTTCCTCATGTACATTGTTTTTGTTATTAAATAGCGCACAATTTCATTTGCAAAAAAGAAATCATTATTAGGCCTAATAAAATTGTCTGAGAAGACAAGAAGCAAATTAACAGAAATAGTAACCGAAAACTAGTTTATAGATTCTATAGTAAATGATATTTACGCCTAGTCACAACAGTTTCTTAATTAAAACATGCAATACATTCTACAGTGACAAATTTGGGCTCCTTTACTCAGTACGTTAGTGAAATCTTGGATAATCAGGGACAGCTGAATACCGTATACACTGACTTCTCTCACGCGTGTGATAGAATTGATCACTAGTCTGGGCAAACAGCGGTAGCAGTCAGTGTAGTAGATATGTGCTGCAGAGTAGGCGATTATTTATTTCACGCGTTCACAGCGTCAGTACTAAATTGATGCTGTATGCGAGTAGTTCTGTGTATATGTAGGCTGTCCTAACTTATTTCGTAATTGTACGTTTATGTTTGCTTTAAAAATGTCGCAGTTAGGTATGTCGCGAAAACGACCAATGGCAGACACAGTTAAAAACTTTATAGTGGATATGCCGGGTTTAATTTTTGATGGCACTAAAATTCAATGTCTAGTTTGTAAAATCCCTTTAATGTGTTGGTCCAGAAGCCATTATCAACGTCACATCGAAAGCAAACAGCATTCTTCTGCAAAAAGTGGCATACGAGACCAAGAAAAATTTACATTTGATTTATGTGTTACTCTTATTTTATCTAATCTATCGTACTAGTACAAAGGCAGTGTTTCTAAAGTCCCCGAAACGAACCCGACTATTTCACAAACTGTGTCCTGATTTACCTGAACCACCACAGCCGATTGTTACACGTTGGGGAACATGGTTGCAGGCTGGGTTTTACTACAACAAATATTTTGATCAAGTAAAGAAGGTAGTTTTAAAATTCAATCCGACAGAAGCTGCAGCAATCAAGTAAAACCAGGAAATATTTCAAGATAGTCAGGTTAAAAGAGATTTACAAACTATTCACAACAATTACTTCAGACTAGCGGAGGGAATAGAAAAATTACAAAATGTTTCGATGTCGCTAGTGGATTCTGTTAAAATTGTGAATGATGTTCACGCACAGTTATACGCTGTAGAAGGCGAAACAAATTGGGGTGTAATACGTACATTTAAAAGTGCTTTAGAAAAAGACTCCGATTTTCTTATATTAAGATAAATTTGTGAAGGTGCGTATGAAGATGCATTAAGTTGTTTCAAAGGTTATTTTAAATATGCAAATATAACATCACTAGATGTCGAACGGTCGTCTTCGGCTTTAAAACTCATTTATACCGCACGTCGTACTCACTTGACTGAAACAGCTGTGGAAACATATCTACTGATTCAAATATTTAACAGATGTTACGCAGTTTGTGATTTCACGGAAGACTTTTAAAACGGTAAGTGTTTCAGCACGTTTTATAATTTATTTCTTACCTTCTATTTTATGTGTAAACATTTATGCGCTCGCCACACCTCTGGTTGTTACCGCATATTTGCCCAGATTATTGATCACAGATTTCTTTTACATAAATTAAATTATTTTAATTTCTCTCCTCGATTGTGCTTATTAATAGGATCATATTTAACACGCAGATCAAACTATGTTTTCCATAACGGATTTGAGTCATTTCATTTTGTATCCACAAGTGGTGTTCCGCAAGGATCAAACCTTGGTCCTCTCCGATTTAACTTATTTATAAATGATCTCTTGCAATCACTTACCTGTTCCGTTTTGGTGTATGCGGATGATGTTAAGGTGATTTGTGCTGTATCTGGTCGTGACGAAGCTGAACAATTGCGGCGTAATATTGACTTCCTGGTTAACTGGTCAACGCCAAATGCTATTACATGTACTTTACAAGGAAAACTAAGCCGTATCAATTTACGTACTCAATTGAAAATCAAACTCTCTAAACTGTCTAAAATAAATGTAATCAAAGATCTAAGCCTAACTTTTGATCCAACTTTATCTTTCACTAAACCATATAGAAATTATTTGCTCGTCCGCTTCAAAAATGTTGGGCTTTCTATTATCATGCTTTTGTCGTCAGTAAATTAGAATACGCTTGTGTAGTTTGTTTTCCTTTTTATACATCTCAACACCTTCCAGTTGAGAGGATTGAACCACGTTTTCTGAAGTTTTTGTCATGGAAAGTCTACGGAACTTATCCGAATTGGGGTATATCTTACTACGATTTGCTTTGTAGGCACCAAATGGACTCACTAAGTCATCGGCGTGAGTTCCATGGCGTTCGGAACCTGCAGAAACTTCTTTACATCAAAGTTGATTGGCCTTACTTGACAACTATATGCTTTAACGTTCTGTGACGGGCATTTCGTCATGCGTCTACTTTCAATATGCCAACACCAAGGACTTACCTACCACTCCGAGCACCAATCTACCACATGACACGCAGTGCCAGCGTACAACATAAAGACATCTCTGTTTAGTTTTTCTTTCTATTACAATTTTTTGCACTTATACCAATATGTCTATTTTTTTCTAATGTACAATGTTTTATTTTTCTTCTAACATCGAGAAAAGTTCACCAAATGATGCTAGATGACCCTCGAATTAAGAGTAGAGAGATAGCAGTGGATTGTGCGCATCTCGAAAGAATGTGTTTGTCATATATTGACTGAAGATTTGCTGCGCTTGCTCATTCAGGATCAAAAACGAAATCGAATGAACATTTTCATATTGAAGCAGTAGCGAAATAATGTTCTAGTTTTGCCGTCGAATTATAATTGTAGATGAAACTTAGATACCCCCTACACTCCTGAAACTAAGACACAGACAAAACAGTAAACTGCGAAGGGTGAATCGCTTCCGAAAATAGCGAAGACTGTTCCATCGACCGAAAAAGTGATGGCGACTGATTTTTTGGATAGTCATGGAGTTGTGTTAGGGACATACTACGCATCACTACTTGACAAGCTGAATGTAGAAATTGCGGAAAAGCGGTATCGTTTAAAGAAAGAGCCAATTTTGTGCCACCAGGACAGCCCGTCACACTTCAATGGCCGCCATGGCAAAAATTCATGAACTGGAGTTCGAATTGATAGACCACCCACTTTATTCAACAGATCTGGTCCCCCGCGACTTTTTTATGTTTCCTAGGCTCAAAGTTTCGTTCGAATGACAGAGATTTTCATAAAATGAGGAGATTCGTAAATGTCTGTTTTGCAGAACAAGGCGTCAATTATTATTTGGACAGATTAAAGAGATGGGAGGATCGCTGGGAAAAGTGTATTGACTTACTAGGAGACTATGTTGAGAAATAAAACTGAATTTAACAACAAAATACTTTCTGTATTAGGTTTTCGGACTACTCTTGTAACACAACAATGGACTTAAAACATGATAGGTTGTAATGCCACTACTTATAACATTAAGCGGCTTGGTATGCTTCTGGATATCATTGATATCATCAGACATGGTTTTTACCAATGCGACTACGCTGCTCGGCCGGAAAAACGGAAGAAAACGAGGAAAGAGAGCCGAGTCGACTCTCGGACGAGTGTGATAGAGCTTTTAAAAGAGAATTACTACTTTACACGAACCCAATATGCACAATTTTTTATTAATGCAGACGCATGTATGCGTTTACCCAGTTAAATTTTGTAAAACAATCCGCATAGGCAGACATTCCCTTTGTTAGGTTCCTCGGGAATAAGAAGACACTCTTGGTTTCGGTTACTCTATATTTGCTGTACTTGATGACTAAGATGAAAATAACTACCGTATGACGTGCACAACTGAATGTATGAATGGAATATATGTCGTATTCAATGTGAGGTCCTTATATATCTCAGAGCCTCTTTATCACAGTGTCAAAGTACATTTGTCCGTTTACAAGAATCAGTTATCTCTTCAATATAACAAAGAAATTTGTAGTACAATATTTGGATGATAGTATTCCTAAATGTTTGATGTACATGAGTAATTAACTAACAGATTTATCTAAATTGATTAAATATGTGCGAGGTATACAACACCATTATCTTTACACAAGTTGTAGAGAGATTGGTGTCCATTTTAGGGACATTTTACCGTATTGTGTATTATATCAAGACGAAACTACATAAAATGATAATGTTGCAAACGAAACAATGGTAACTCTAGTCCAACTTGGCAAAAATAGTATTCTCGTGCTATTTGAGTCGATAAAAAATTCAAGCCAATAAAAAATTCAGTAAATATCTCAACTTTTCTTTTCTTAAACTCGAGGTCCGTCAAGAGTGTCCTTAATAAATAATATCACTTGAGAAAGTTTTTCGTCCTTCTAATATTTAGTAACTTATAACTTATCCAACAATGTGTAATAAAACAGATGGGTTTACCGAGTCGAGTTTAAGATAAGAAAAAAGTTTCCCGTCTGTACTGCGCGTTATCTGGTTTGTAACACTTAGAGGGTATTATTTGTTTGTTTCTTGTCCGCAGTACATAAATATTTGGATACGGTCTTAAATTATATAGGAAACCTGCAGCATGCAATGAAGATAAAACTTTTTCTGTGTTGAAGTGACACCTCACAGGCTTCTTTTTGTTTCAAACCATGTTTTTAATAACTGTGTAAGTGATATAGGAAAAAGTTGAAAATTCAAACAGTTTTTTTCTTTTAGAAATTAATATTTTGCTTCATATAGGATAAAGAAGTCCTTTTAGATGACCTGTGATATGCATTCCAAAAGGCATAACTGAGGTGGCGTTCACATAAGGTACTGCGAAGTGCAAAAATTAAGGTATAGAGCGAAAGTTTGCACAATGCGATTTAATATGACCGTTCACATTGTGATGTGCAAAATTAAGAATTACTGTAACGCGTTAAACCGTTACCATCGAAACTAGAAGGCCACTCTTCGATGACGTTGCGCTGTTTAGGTGATGTGCATTTCTTTTTTAAGTTTCAAAGAAAAAACAAACACGTAACCGAGCACCGTTTTCGTGAAAGATGTATTTGTGATGGATATTTAATCGTCTAATTATTATTCGTAATTGTATATATATTTGGACGAAACTGAGGTCGAAATGATACAGTAATTGCAATTTTATTCGAAATTTTGTTCAGTTTCACGAGCAGATTTACAGATATGCTATTTAACCAGGGTCTCTAATTTCCTATTATGTGGTGTTTTATATAATTGTGAATATGACATTTACATATATCAGCATCCAAATGGCTACGTTCAGTGATATAATCTTAAATATATAATATTAAAACAGAACGTTTATTATACACATTTAAAAACATCTCTTCGTGTTCAAAAACAATGTTGTTAATATATAACGTAAGAATATACATATAAAACTATTTTAACAATAAAATCTTCACGTTTTTTGTCAAATACAACGGACAGTTAGGGAATTGGGTTGGAATAAGCCTAGGATTTTTTAAACTTACAGTTATAGTTTCACTGGTCCTTGAATCTGTAGCTGTTGAAGAATAATATCTTCCTTTGCAAACACGTAATACACAAAGCACCTTTAGACAGCTGACTGTACAGAACACTTGTAAAGAGTCGGCGAACACTTGCAAACAAAACAATCGACGCCACAGGACACAGTCCCGTTTTTACGTTACAAAAAAGGTTATATCGCTTATGCAACACTGAAACAGTTCACTAAAACCCTTACCACAACACTTAATTCGTACTGGACGCACGTTTCGATAGCCAAGCTATCATCATCAGCAGCAAGACTGAACTAACAAGCTAAGTGAAAAACTAACCTTATAAGGAAAATAAATTCCTCGACATGTTAGTAATAAGAAATAAAAATAAGTTAGAAATAGACATATATAGGAAACCTACTAGTAATAATAGATTCATCTTACAGGATTCTAATCACTCATATGAACACAAACTTTCGGCTATTAACTTTTTGGTGCACCGGTTACTCAATTTTCCTTTAACGAAAGATAGATATCAAAATGAACTAAAAGAAATCATCAATATTTCTAACTTTAACGGATTCTCTGAAGATGTCGTCTATAATACTATTAGGAAACATAAGAATAGATTAAGAATTAGAAATGTAAGCACATTAGAACGCATTGACGGCCGTAATAATAAGAAATATGTTAAATTACCCTTTTATCCATGTTACACCAAGGGTCTTCAAAAAATCTTTTCTAACATTGACCGCAAGATTGTTTTCTCTTCGAGCAATAACCTTAAAAACCTTCTAGGAAATTCCAAAGACCCAGTGGATAACATGGATAAATCAGGAATTTACAAAATTTCATGTAAAGATTGTGATCAAGTGTATATTGGGCAGACAAAAAGATCAATCAAAATTAGGTACAAAGAACATTTGGCTCATCTCAAATTCAGAAGGTTTGATAAATCTAGCGTTGCCCTACATATGCTTGAAAATAACCATAATGTTGATAATATAAAGTTAATTAAAAACGTAAGGAGTACTTCTCAATTAAATTGTTATGAAGGCATGGAAATTTACAAAAACAAAACTCACTTAATGAATTCAGATTTAGGACCACTAAATTCCAGCCTTTATCCTTTGTTACATCATGTTTAATCATTTTAGTTGTAATTTTAACCATGTGCAATGAACCGCTTCATTGTAATCTAGGATTTATTAACTCACGTCATTCGGCTCATTTACCTTTAGGCTATTTATAGTCCTGTGCAATGCAGCGGCTCATTAAATTTTACGATTTTAAATTTACATTTTGCATAATTTATTTTCCTTATAAGGTTAGTTTTTCACTTAGCTTGTTAGTTCAGTCTTGCTGCTGATGATGATAGCTTGGCTATCGAAACGTGCGTCCAGTACGAATTAAGTGTTGTGGTAAGGGTTTTAGTGAACTGTTTCAGTGTTCCAGTGCCACAGTTTTAGAGTATCCGTTTTATGCAACACTAGAAAAAAATTACAGGCGTCACCAACAAAGTACGGAAATATCACTACACAGTATTTTTTTTAATGAAACCAATATAATTTGAATAAACCAATTCAAAGCGCAGAGACGGTCTGAATGTGTAAACGCTGATCGACACCTACTTCGCACAGTTTTCATAATCTAAAAAAAAGATTTGATTCAACCGGCAGCGTTGATTAAACGTAAAGTCATAAATAGAAAAGCTACTATTGAAAAATCCTCAAGTAGTAGAGAGCTAGCGCAACGTTATGTGATACCTCACAATCAACTGCGAATTGGACAACAAGAAAGTATAAATAACACCCGTATCACATCGAACTTCATCAGGAATTACGAGACCAAGATTTTGAAAGGCGAGTGCTGTTTTGCCATGTAATGGTTGAACAACTACAGTTAAATGAAAACTTCTTATGTGACCTAATGTTTTCCGATGAAGCTTCGTTTAAAAGTAATGGTGTCGTAAATTGCCACAATGCATTATTATGCTACAGAAAACCCATTTTGGGTTCGGGAGGTACAAAATCAAAACCATTGGTGTGTGAATGTTTGGTGTGGTATCCACCACAACAGAATAATTGGTCCATATTTTTTTAATCAGCCCTTAACTGGCCTTAGTTATCCAACCTTTTATGTGAAGAATTATCCCCATTACTTGAAACACTTGATGTAAATCAGCAGGAAAGTATGTGGCTTCAACAAGATGGTGCGCCTCCGCACTAGCACCGTGGGGTTCGAGAATTTTTTAATCAACAATATCCACAAAAATGGATTGGGCGTGGAGGTTATATTGAGTGACCACCAAGATCTTGTGATATTATCCCATTAGGTTTTTTCTTATGGGGCTACATAAAACACCGGGTAGATGTTAATCAACCTGCCACAAGAGAAGACATGCAGAATAGAATAAGAGATGTCTGCCGGACAAAAAAATTTTTGGTTGCTCTACTTTCTTATCGCACCCGGTATACTTTTATATATTTTTAAAATGTGCGGACTTATTAACAATATCATACGATATATACAGTTTTATCGCAAATTTTACCGTTAAATCTTACTTTACTTTATCGTTGACTCACACTGTATAAATAATGGCCTATGCAGATGACAGCAGTTATAAGAAAAACAAAAACGAGCATTACAAAAGCAATTGATGCAACTTGAATTACTTGGGAGTTACAGTGGGGCAAACAGGGAAAGAAAGAATTTAAGAAAGAATAACCAAAAGTAATCGACCGTTCGGGAGAAACAGAAAATTATGTCAGAAAAAAAAGAATAAAAACATACAAAACATTAATAAGATACACAATTACATACGTCGCGGAAACAACAATAATGAACAAAAAAGAAGAGGAAAGCTTGAGAAGACTAGAACGGAAGATTATGCGAACAATACTAGGACCAGATATCACCCCAGATGGGGACAGAAGACGAAAAACAAACAAGGAAAAAGAAAAGGAACTAGAATACGAAAATATAGTAAGAGTTATTAAACCTCAGGTGTTAGAGTGGGCAGGATATATAATGAGAAGACCAGAAACCGAAATGATAAAAAGAGTAACTAAGTGGACGCTAATCCAGGGCAGAAATAAAGGGAAACCCAGAACACCATGATGGAACAATATGGAAAAGGCCTGAAGGCAATGAACTTAAAGCAATGGGAAGAGATATGCAGAGACAGCAAGACATGAAAACAAGTAACAAAGTCAGCATGGACTCACAACAAATTGTAAAATCAGAGGAAAGAAAAAGGAAAAACGGACTAATCCACCGCAGAAAATGGATACTTAAGCGTGGATCATAATCCGAATAGATTAAAAGTCGTTGATGTTGATGACTTAACTCGCACATTAAATTTAAAAGTATGTAAGTACTGAGGTATTTATGCTTACTACGTCGTTTCAAAACAAAAGTTTGGGAGGAGTAAGTTTGAATTCAAAAAAAATGTTCAAAAATGCTCGTAGGGTCAAACCGGGTTGGCGGGCCGAACAAGCTTGTCGAGCCGAACGGGTTGCGCGTCCCGCGTTAAAAAACCCTGCCCGACCAGCAAAATATTCCATTCCGGCCCATTCACACCTCTAACAACAACCCTCTTTCAATTTGTTCCACAATGTTAAATTTAGAACGAGATATATAGTTAAACCCTACTTTATATTCAAACACAAACTACCATAAAATTAGCTTCGTTCACATCACCTCCCCAGGTGTATATTTTCGCGCAATATGATGCTCACTCTCACCGAATGTTAGAATTAGATTAGAGACACCTAGACGCTTTGATTAGTAAAGGTACCCGATATGTTATATCGTGAAACTAATTACTAGACGTAGGTGGCACCGATATAGGCAGCGATAGAAGGTCAAACATAGAGAAACAAGAACGTAGAACACGTGAACAGGGGGAGGACAGGCGTCGCGTTGTGTCGGGAATACCGGAGGTGAAAAAACCTCGAAACCTCCATTAGCGACGTCGACCCTTCCGCCAACCCGATAGATCTATATATAATGATTATGACAGCGTTTCCAATATATTAGGTAATTCAATTAAGTTGAAAATTTATCACCTAAAACGAAATTACACTGACTGTCAGTAGAAGTTACCGCTTATTAACCAGTTGGGGCGTCACAACCGGCGAGCCGACTCACAAAAGCAATTACATGCAAAGGCACACCGATGTTGTACCTAACTTACTACCTATAAGAGTGTTGCTAAATTTTGCGGAAAATGAGTTAAACTAACCAAAAGTTTCTACCTGACGACAATATGATTGTGTCATGTATAAAGTTTGGGGCGCTTCCCCGTTATAATGTTAGGATACTAATAAATATTACCTTTACGGCGAAGTTAGGAGTAGGTAACTCGGAAAAGTTAGTTAAAACGGAAATTAAAGTGCAATAAAGGCGTGTTACAACTCTACAAGTATTGAGTGGAATTAATTACATGGGGTAAGAGAATTTAAGAAAGAATTGATACTAAACACAAAAATAACTACTTTGATAAGATTATTAAGAGAGCCCGGTAATAGGGAGCCGTGCTATAGCCGTACCTGTCTAGTATACAAAAACAATAGTAAGAAAATAGAAATAAAATAACAGAACTAATATATAATTATATGTGAAAAGTAGTGAAACACTCACCCTTTTAAGCAGCCTTGGCTACGTAACAGTAAAACTAGAAGCACCATTATCAGTATTAACATCACATGGATAAGAGTGGCAAAAAGTTGACACCATTAGACGTGTTTCCACAGTTGTCTCGGTGAGCGATGTTCGCCGTGGTGAGAAAATGAGTTTATATTTTGAAAAAGAGCATGATTAAAATACTCCTTGTACTTAGTCAGTGGATTATTCGATACGCCATCACAAATTTGTTTTAGTGTGCTAAAATCGGGATCTTTCTGTAGCACACTCCCGAACTTTTCTAAAACGCGATTATATTTTGCGTGATGTATAGTCAGTAGCTGTGTATGCACTCCGTCCATAATTTGCAGAGACTCCAATAATTATAACGATCTATTTTGTAATTGGTCTATTGCGTCAGCTAATCCTTTATAGTAATAATAATAATAATAATAATAATAGTTTATTGATCTAGTGGACCATACGGCATAAGATAAGTCAACAAAAAAATATACAAAAAAATGGATGTACAATATTAATGAAAAAAGAAAACGATATGTGTGCAAGTAACATGCAGCCTATAGAAAATAATACATGCAATTTACGTAGATACATATTATTTAGCAATACTAAGTAACTAATCGTAAGTAGAAACATAATCAAAAAATTTATTTAACGAATAGAAAACATTATTATAAAGAAATGTCCTAAGTTCTTTTTTAAAAACTTTTATATTTTCTAAATCTTTAATGGAAGCAGACAGCGAATTAAATATTTTGATCCCCATATACACTGGAGATATCTCATACGTCACCAATTCATGTTTTGGTACGGATAAACTATCTTTGTTCCTAGTATCGTACATATGAAAATTAGCGTTCCTAGTAGTCATAATAAACTTATGTTAGTTTTAACATACACCGCAATCTCTAGTATATAAAGAGCAGTCACGGTAAGAAGATGCATAGAAGAGAAGTAGGAGAGGCATGAAGTACACTTAGATACGCCAGCCATATTTCTAATAGCCACTTTTTGTATTCGCAACACCTTTCCAACGTGACAAGAAGCACCCCAGAAAAATATCGCGTATTTTATTCTAGATTGAAATGACGAATAATAGTATGACATTACAACTTCATTACTAGCAATAGTCTTTAATTTATATATTACATAGCATGATGTTGAAAGCTGTTTACATAAATTCGTGACATGTGTTTCCCATGTTAAACCCTTGTCCAAGTAGACCCCTAAAAATTTGGTATGTTGGACCTGCTGGATTATGCGCGAATTTATTTTTATTACGTCACATTCGTGCATTTTATTAGAACCTGGACTAAAACGCATGCAAACGGTTTTTTCATTATTAACATATAACTTATTGCTATTAAACCAACTAACAAAAGCATCAAGTAGCCTCTGTGTGAGCAGAATTAAATGCGGTCTAGTCCATTCAGATACGAGGAAGCTGGTATCATCAGCATACGTTACTGTATTCGAATGTGCTACAGTGGTCAACAAGTCATTCACATAAATAATAAACAATAAGGGGCCCAACACGGATCCTTGAGGAACACCTCTATCGAGAGGCAAGGCATCTGACCGCTGTGTCTGAAATCCCACTACTTGCGATCTAGCAGTTAGATAAGACGCAAGCCATTCAAGTGCTTTTCCGCGCACTCCATACATATACAGTTTCTGTATCAATATTTGATGATCAATCAAGTCGAAATACTTGCTCAAGTCCATAAAGACACCTAAACAACCTTTCCCTTCATTTAATTCATTGTAAAGCATATTGACATATTGAATCATTGCTGTCTCCGTTGATCTATGTTTCGTAAAACCATGCTGATACACACTTACGATGTTGGAAAACTCAAAGAATGATAACCTTTCACAAATAATTTTTTCCATTATTTTTGATACCACTGACAATAATGAAATGGGTCTGTAATTCTTTAAGTTTGTTTCATCATCTTTCTTGTACAACGGCAGAACCCTTGCAATTTTTAAACATTTGGGAAAAATCCCGTCTATTAACGATCTATTGATCAAAGCTGTAAGTGGTTGTGTTAGAAATTGTATATTATTTTTTACAATGTTATTACTAATTAAATCTATACCAGAAGAGTTAGATAATTTCAATCTCGATACAACAAAGGTCACCTCAGTTTCGGTAATTCTGTCTAAATACATAGTTCTGTCGTTGTACTTTATATTACAGCCATCAGTATTGCAATTTAAGCTTGCCGGTACAAAATTAGTAGCTACGAATATTTTTTAAATCTGTTTCAACGGAAATATCTTGACATTTCGACTGGCTCTCCTTAATAGGTGCAGCTTCGGCAGGATTGAATTGTGCAACAACAGCTTTTACTATTTTGAAATGTTCAGCATAATAAAAAGCTGCCTGCAACCATGTTCCCCAACGTGTAAAAATTGGCTCCGGTGGTTGACGAATACCAGGATACTCTGTGTGAAATGATCGTAGGCGCTTGGGAGATTTCAAAAATACTTTTTTTGTGCTTGCTATTAATGCATCTACCTCTGGAGAGCATTGTCGAATGGTTTCTGCTACAAGATGTATAGCATGTACTTTACACGTAACATGTAAACACTTGCAACCATGTTCAAGAAGAGAACGGCCTACTGAACGCATTATCGCTGCGCCATCCCTTATAAACATCAACACTTTATCTTTTGAAATTTGACATTTTTCCAACGTACTAAGTACAACCTTCGTGATTGCTGCAGCAGTACACTCTTGTAGTCTTCGGCTAGCTAGTAACAGTGGTAATGTAGGTTTACTACATACCATAGTATTTATAATTGAATTTTTTTTACAGTCTGTTGCCTCGTCAACACAACTAAAGAAACTGTTTTTTCAATATGCGTTTCATTTTCTTTTCCACGTCATCGCGTACAAATGCAACATGCTTACGTGTCGTTTTCTCCGTTGGCAACCGCAACTCCGGATTGTATTTGTCCCAAAAGTCCTTAAACGGTTGTTTATCGAGTAAGCCTAGTGGCAAATTACAGTTTATCAACATAAAGAAAATGCACTTCTCGGTGGCATGCCCAATTTTCGTTTTCTATACTGTGCGAAATTTACGTGTCTTGTACAGTTCCACTTCTTATTTAACACCAAATGTATTTTGCACACTTTACAAACTATCTTACTCCCGTTGTAAAACAAATCGGGAAAGTCAGAAATAAACTTGTTTACTATGTCTTGAAAGGGTCGTTTTTTGGCCTTCGACATGTTCACTAAAAACTACAATTAATAACTACGTCTGCATCAATAAAATTAAAACGCACTACACTAAATAATAACTACAATTAATAATTACGTCTATATCAATAAAATCAACACGCCCTATCCGCTATCCACTGCTACACTGAACTGAGTGATGATTTGTCATGTCGTATCATAATCGACCAGCCCTCCCCGCCCACATAAAACAGTCACACCGCCGCTGCGATTGCTCTCCAGTTACCGGGCTATAATTATTAGCATCACTTCAAGTATAATCAGTGGCGGTTCATGACCTTTTAATGAACGCACACTGCGCTGGTGGGCATTAAGGTGGTCCTTATGCAAAAACACTAAAACTTTCATAACATATTGAAAGCCTCTTACCTTGCGCAAGTTATTGATCAGCCTATTTGTATCACTGCCTCCTCTGCGTCCCTAATTGATCTAATTGTTACGAATGCCGATCTCCCACTATTAAAAGCTGATACTTTTGAATTTGATTCTTCCTATCATTTGGGTGTTTTTTGCGTTGCTAATTTAAAGATTAAGAAGTACGTACTTTTACTGCAAGAAACTTCTCCACTTTCAACTATGATAGATTTGTCTTCGATCTGTACAGGGCCTCTTGATTTTTGATATTGTCCTGCCTGAAGTTGTCTTTCTTAAATGCCAACATCCTACAAGTCGTAAGTCAACACGTACCTAAGAATGAGTTTGTGTTCTCTCGTCCTCCTACACCCTGGTTGACATATAATATCAAACCATTGATGAAATCCAGAGGTTGCGCACTTCATTGTTTCCACAAAACAGGCAATCCCACGCATTATACTTATTACAAATCTCTTAAAAACGAGCTTAATAGAGCAATTAAACGTGAAAAAGCAGCATACTTTGCTCATCAATGTTCCACAAATTCTAGAGATAGCAAAAAGTTATCGAAAGAGATTGGTAAACTTAATTTGAGTAGTACTAAATGTGCTGAGATTCCTCGCGGATTATGAGATGTGGAGGCCCTTAATCAGCATTTCCTTTCATCTGCATCGGATCCTTTACGAAGTTGCCCAGATTTCAACGATTTTAATGTCCCGCATACAGCTTCAAGTTTACGTTTAGGTCTCTTACGAGTAATTATGTCTCCGAGTCATTAAAAAGACTCCGTAGTAATGCAGTTGGCTCTGACGACATAAACGGACCTATTCTGAAGTCATGTGTACCTTTGTTTATTGACTACGTGATTCATATCTTCAATTTCTGCATTGAAAATGTATTTTCCTTTTGGTGTGGAAGACCTCGATTATCATCCTCTTGCCTAAAACAAAGAATATTGAAAGTTTTAAGGATCTTCGTCTAATCAGCATTCTTCCTGCGTTGGGTAAAATCTTTGAAAGGTGCATTGAGGGCCAGCTATGCCAGTTCATACACCAGGGCAATATTTTACCCCAGTTCCAGTCTGGTTTTAGACCTGGCTACGGGAGTGCATCAGCAATCGCTCATATCGTGTTCTACTGGATTCTGTTTATTATTCCTCTTTGTGTATTTTCCCTTCAAGGAGCAATTCTTAGTCCTCTCCTATTTTCAATATACACCTCGGGATTACCTCGCAATATTCGGCATTGTCAGCATCACTTTTATGCCCACGATACTCAGATATACATCTCCTTCAAACCTGAAGATCAAATGGTTGCCCAGCAATCACTAAATGATGATATCCAGAGAATATGTAAATTTTCACAAGACTTCCAACTACGAATTAATGCGGCTAAAAACCAGTTGATTGTTTTTGGTCCTCAAACATCTCGCAAACTTGTTAAATCAGTTTTGGATATAAAAGTGATGTCACAGTGTATAGTTCCTAGTGAGGAGGTTAAAAATCTTGGTGTGTATATGGACGGTACGCTCAAATTTCGCTTAAATACTTCGAAGATGATTCAGCAAGCATTCATTACTCTCAAAGTTATTTTCGTGAACCGTAGTTTTTTCGACCGCCCCACGAGACTACTGCTCTGCGACTCGTTAGTCCTATCTAATTTTAATTACGCTTACATCATTTGTTCTCCTTGCATTACTAAGGAAGACACCAAAAGAATTCAGCGAATTCAAAACTGCTGCATGAGATTGGTTCATGGGATCCAAAGATGTGGCATGGGTTCCTTATCTTCGATTTCAAACAAAATAGGAATTAAAATTCTTTTCAAAGGAAAGAAACTAGGGGGTGTGCGCGAAGAAATTCAGAAGTTGAAAAATAAAGACCACCCCCGTGGGCATAGCAGTGAAAACTTTAAGTCAGTCGATGAACAGAATACGATTTCTGGAATACTCCTTTCATTTCTTGCCAAAATCAAGCAAAATTGTTGCATAAAAAAGCAGAACACCCCGCAATATTTAAAAGAACCTTCTCATTTTGTCCACTTGAAATGCAAACTTGTAATAAATCTTAATTTTCAGTAGTTGTACCTTGTTCTGAAAATAGTAAATAAAAAAAATTGTAGCAGGCAGATTTTCTTGAACTTCCTCTAATGCAAGCTAAAACATGTTCATCTCCAAAAATGTGTGTCCAAATAAGAGCATGGAACTGGCTATCTGTAAAACTCCTTTATTTGTGGCAAACGTTAATTGTTAAGTCAATACCAACTGCATGATAATCATAAAATTTTTAGATATTATTTTTTTTTGTTAAACAGTATAATTGAAGGATTTCTTTCATGAACAACATATGTACATACGTCCAAAAATTTATTTTTTCAGGAACAACAAAAACCATTCCAAGTTATGTTGCGTTTTGGGGAAAAAACGTTTTTGCCAATTATTTATGGCTGTTGGTATCAACTGGTTGACTGGGGATAATCTGATAATTACAAATTCGTGTAAAGCAGTAAACTAAAAAAAAGTCTGAACCTGTGTCGTTTTTAACGGAAACAGTAAAACATTCAAAAATTAAAAACATAAAAAACTTTATTTTTTTGTTGAAACACTGGAATACTTCCTTTGCAAGTGCCAGGCGTTGACGTCAATTAGAAGGACAATGCTAGGTAACGAGCGGTTACGTGTTGCCGCCATTAGGGCGATTCCTCTGGGTAACGTCCTAACCTATGCTAAGGTAGTGGGTTGGTTGAGGGCCTAGAGGGCTCCCCGGTATACAGAAGATGCATAATGGGCCTATTGTGGCCTAAACGCTGTGAGATCTGTCTCACCTACTCATTGTCCATAATATAACGATAACCATCGGTATTATTTTCCATTCCTATTTCACACAACACAAAGCACCGCCAACTGTTTATTACAAGCCAACCAATATTTTTAGGTAATGTTCAAAATCGCTGCATTTCTTACATTTATAGAAAAAACAGCACAAGTCCAGGACACATATCGTTTTTGCTGGAATGCGATATGGGCATGGGTTGTTTTTAGAAAAACGCATAAACTTAACCTCTTGATAAAACCTACCTTTATGCTGTTTGCGACTGAAATTGGTTGCGGTATATCTTAATATGGCAATCACCTACAAGATGGCATGACTATCCCAAAAGCATCGTTTATAGACATGGGTCGTTTTTGAAAGAAACGCTTCAATTGATGATCAAATTTGAAAGAAATCTTTCGTTTTTCATTTTAATTAACGATATCTCATCCTTGTGATTCCAAATGTAACAAAATCATTTTCTGATAAATAACTGTTTTATTTGGTTTTACTAATCAAATAGTGAAGAGTAATATGAATCTGAAAAGTTGCAAAATTGACGGTAAACTCAACAATTATGGATAATTAGATATGCCAAAAGCTTTTCTATGTAACTCGCAATTTGTATCTCTCCGCCAAAACAAGTCTAATGCCGCAGGCATAAAGCTAAATAATACAAAAGTAAATGGACGAGAAAAATCGCCAAAATATTCAAATGTTATGGTTGCATGTAAAACACAAAGTGAACAATATTTCTTGTCTTAGCGAGCAGGATTCAGGTGGAGACGATCTAAGGAACTGATGTAAGATATGCTTTCATATATATTTATAGCGCGAATTTCCATCACATCTCTTTTATTATTATAGTCTGAACACGTTTAGACCACTCGGGCCTTTCGCGCTATAAATTTATCGATTAAAATGGGCCGAGAATACCGCATTACGTATGCATGGTGTATGGATGAATATATGGTGGTGGCAAGCTTTTCAGCCCCATCTGTTGAAGTTTGTATTTACCGCATACCGTAATCACTAATTAACTTGATATATTAATTATAATTCAAATGCTCTCCAGCAAAGCAAATTAGTTCTATTAGCTAGTGAATTGCGTTTAATAAATGACAAATGTGTGACATATACCCGCTGTAAAATAAGGTAGGTGTGTAGGTAACAACCTTTGAAAGATTTATACAAACATAATATACACAGAGGTGACAAACAACAGTTGAATACGATATCATTAGCGTATGTGTGATATATGTGTATGTTTTGTTTAATGCAGTATGCTAACATTTCACGCTACAATGTGAAAGCAGGAGAATAAGTAAATAAATGTATTTCTAAAAATAGACGCATTCTGTTTAGTTATTCGCATGTGTATCTTTGTGTTGGTAAAGTGCAAATTTTGTATTTCTATTATTAATGTAAAGGTCTTTTCATAGCTAAAGAGGAAAACAAAAATTTGTAGTATTTCATCGCAGCACTCTATAAACTTTAGCAAAAAACCTATCTGAATAGCTTCATTGCTAATTTACTAAGAAGCGACACATTTTAGGTATGGGAAAACGTTTATAAAAAAATTCAAGAATAGTTTCTGGAAAAATATATGGACTCTTCCATTAAAAAAAATTGAAATAGCATGAATCAAACATGGCAACTATTTCGACAGCCATTCTGTAGATGCTAGTTGAATCAAAAATATTTTTGATGTATTGCTGAAAACTCTAAGAAATACTCAATCGAATAAATTTGAATCAGCGTTCTAGGTGTTTAAGATTCAGCCGTTAAAGTAACAGCCGAAATTCGCAAAAATCTCAAGTTATCTCAAGACATGAATTGAAGAGGTATCTAAAAAAAATTAATAATATACGGGGTGCATCGTATTCAATGGAAACTGAACACCTTCGGACATAATCTTGTGTTGGGCAGAACTTGTCTAAAAATATTCTTTATTTTAAAACTCTTTTTGTAAATTGTTCAAGAAAGGAATTAGCTTCCGCCTACACAGACACGCTGCATGCAAGCTGATTCATTTTCGACCCTCACCATTGGGATCTCGCTTATTTTGTGTTAGTTATGAATCCGAAGAGAAAATGGTCCCGTGACAAATGACGTTTGAGATTTTAAAAGAAAACGAAAAAAGCTCCTTTTCTTCCTTTACCTCTAGCACCTTTATGTGACCTTATAGAGAAAGACAAAAACAAATCTTCCATGGCACTTTCAATCTTCTATCTAATGAAGTAATCGAAATTTTTATACGACGTTTCGGTTCTTTCTGGCCATCATCAGTTTTTTTATTTTTTCAAGGATCTTATATGAAAACGTTTGTGACGTGCACCTCCTAAAAAAAGCGTGCTCATGCAAAAAATAAAAACGCTTGCTTAAAAACTGCAGATGGGTAGTGGTTGTTTGTACTGCACTCGTAAGGGCGCCAGCTGTGACGAAGAACAAGGTAGTCAGGAATTTGACAAACATCAAAGAAATTGCATAAAAACATAAAATATAGATATAAAATTATATAATAAAAATAATACATCTTTATTGTCCAACAGTCAAAAACCAATTGCAGGAAAAATATAATAGGTACATTTGAATTTTCAAAAGTACAGGGCTACTATTGAATATACATATATATGGATAACAAGAAAGAATAGGTAAAAAGGAGAAGGAAAGAGTTAGTGATCTGGATAGTATTTGTGAAGGTTACGTGTCATGTGCGTTGGAGGAGCCTTAAGTAGCGCGTTCGTTCTATAACTAGGAGCACGTAGAAGATCAGTTAAGCGGGTGTTATGCTCAGGCACTGTTATTGCTATAAGCGCTAATAGATGCGGTGAATCCATTTGGATATTTAATAGATTATAAAGAAATCGTGCACGATAACGTTTTCTTCGACTAAAAATAAAAATATATATAAATGCATACATATAGTTTATAACAATTGATTCATATATTATAAAAAATATCCGAATAATGAAAATCCGCTGACCGACACATTGTAGCGAGTAGTGAGGCATGCATTCGTTCTAGAGAGTGGCAAAGAAAAGGAAGAGGAAAGGCGAGAGGAGAATCGAGGAACATGAAAATTAAGAGAGGAAAGGAGGTAAGGACTGTCAATAGAACCATGGACTAGCTTCCACACAAAGCGGGCTCCCTGACATTCCCATCTCGACAATAGTGATGGGAAACCATATCTACCAAGTAGTCTGGAATAATCCATTGCTCGTAATAACTGGTTGTATCCGAGTTTCTTGTAGGGTAAATGCCATCTAATTTATACGATAGGTATATATTAGATATATATATATAGGTATATATAGGTCAGAAAACGTTTCTGTATCTTTTCTAGTGTTAGGTTTAAGTAGATGGGAATCGGATACGACATTACCGATGCATATTCCAGTTTACTTCTTATTGATGCATTGAACAAGGTTTTTAGCGGAGCAGTGGTAGTAAACGAACAAGATCTCAACAAAAACCCGAGGGTTTTAGACGCGCTGCGCTACATACTGTGAAAATGTGTTCCGAAAAGAGAAGTTAATCATCAAATATTACTCCTAGGTCGTTCACGGTTAATTTGCGTGATACCAGATAGGTTGTTTATGTAGTTATTGTTGTATATAGGACTCCGTACAGCACATTTGTTTACGTTTAGTAATAGACCATTATTCGTACACCACTTATGTATGCTTTCAATTTTCAAGTCATCCGCGTATGCCAACACATTACAGTCTAATGAGGATAACAAACCGTTGACGAAGATGTTAAGTAAGGGTGTCCCAAGCTTGAACCTTGAGGGACACCGGTGTGAATTGGAAATAGTTTGGACGAGAATCTGTTGAAGTAGACATAGCTAGACCTATCATTGAGGTATGAAGACAGAAACTATTTTGGTGAGCGTTACTGATAACTAATGTAAATATAATGTATAAAATGACTCTTGTTTTTGAAGTAAATATAACAATCAACTATAACTTATTAACCCTGTATCAAACGAACTAGAATTAGATGAATTAAATTTAGATCACGGCTTACCACTATCGGTGAAAATAATATCAAGGAGCTGGTGAAACCATTGATAGCGGTTTGTCTTGGATACATCACATAAATGAGGTTTGTACAAGGTTATCTAGTACAATATATGTCCTGAGGAAACTTAAAAATTTAGTTGCACCGAATGTGGTTCTGTCGGTTTACTACACCTTATTTCATAGCCACTTGATTTACGCAGTCATACTCTGGGGTAATTCTTCACATTTCGTTGCGCATTATTGAGGGTGTCGGTTTTAGGGATCACTGCAGACCAATTTTTAAACAACGTCGTATATTACCATTACCATGTATATACATTTATTTTCAGTTATTGGAGATCCATTCTAATAAAAGTAATTTCAATACAAATTCATCAGTACATTCTTATAATACTAGAATCGCACACAAGATTCGAGAACCAAGTTTTCATTTTTCTAAATTAATTAAAAATTGTTTAAATATTAAATTATATAATCATTTTCCATTGCATATTACAAAGTTGAATATGAATAAATTTAAGACAACAATTAGAATCTACCTTCTTACGCACTGTTTCTACTCTGTTGCAGAATACTTCGACATACCTCCTGTTATTTACATCTTTCCTAACATATAGCTTTCTTGTGTGAGTTGTTCCTTCGTGGTCTGCTTTTGTGTTGATGTGAATCATTTGAAATTGGTTTAGACACTAATTTAGATATATGACGATTGTAATACTTTTGTAAAAACATGAAATAAATCTATGTATCTATACTTCCGTAGATATTTGTCGGGGTGGTGTCCTATAGGTAATCGGTTCTGTTACAAAGATGGATACTGCTTGGCAGGCTTGATAGGTAGATGATATTAACCAACATACAAATCGAGGACTTGAAGCTTATAACACTGACCGCTGCCTTCGGACCTTGCCGAGCAGAAAAGTATATTCCATGACGTGTAGAATATGGATGTATAATTATCTATGATTAATGTCTCCTTAATAACACACTGTATTACTGTGAATACTTATTAGAAATTCTTGAAAATAAAAATAATAAATAAACAATATGTAGTTTAAATGAAAAAATATTAAATAAGATTAAATAAGCAAAAGTTTGAAATTGAAAAAATCTGAATATTAACTCAGATGTTATAAGCTTCTTGAAACAGTTCACTAAAACCCTTACCACAACACTTAATTCGTACTGGACGCACGTTTCGATAGCCAAGCTATCATCATCAGCAGCAAGACTGAACTAACAAGCTAAGCGAAAAACTAACCTTATAAGGAAAATAAATTATGCAATATGTAAATTTAAAATCGTAAAATTTAATGAGCCGCTTCATTCCACAGGACTATAAATAGCCTAAAGGTAAATGAGCAGAATGACGTGAGTTATTAAATCCTAGTATTACAATGAAGCGGTTCATTGCACATAGTTAAAATTACAACTATAAATGATTAAACATGATGTAACAAAGTATAAAGGCTGGAATTTAGTGGTCCTAAATCTGAATTCATTAAGTGACTTTTGTTTTTGTAAATTATCAACATTATGGTTATTTTCAAGCATATGTAGGGCAACGCTAGATTTATCAAACCTTCTGAATTTGAGATGAGCCAAATGTTCTTTGTACCTAATTTTGATTGATCTTTTTGTCTGCCCAACATACACTTGATCACAATCTTTACATTAAATTTTGTAAATTCCCGATTTATCCATGTTATCCACTGGGTCTTTGGAATTTCCTAAAAGGTTTTTAAGGTTATTGCTCGAAGAGAAAACAATCTTGCGGTCAATCCTAGAAAAGATTTTTTGAAGACCCTTGGTGTAACATGGATAAAAGGGTAATTTAACATATTTCTTATTATTACGGCCGTCAATGCTTACATTTCTAATTCTTAATCTATTCTTATGTTTCCTAATAGTATTATAGACGACATCTTCAGAGAATCCGTTAAAGTTAGAAATATTGATGATTTCTTTTAGTTCATTTTGATATCTATCTTTAGTTAAAGGAAAATTGAGTAACCGGTGCAGCAAAAACTTAATAGCCGAAAGTTTGTGTTCATATGAGTGATTAGAATCCTGTAAGATGAATCTATTATTACTAGTAGGTTTCCTATGTACATCTATTTCTAACTTATTTTTATTTCTTATTACTAACATGTCGAGGAAAGGAATCCTGTTGTCTTTTTCTTCTTCGTGGGTAAATTTGATAGAGGGAAATTTTGAGTTAAGTTGTTCTATGAAATCCGTTATTGAACATTTGCTGATGTCAAAGATGCAAAAAATGTCATCGACGTATCTGATCCAAAGCCGAGGGAAATAAGCCAAAGTATTCTTCAGGTCAATTTCAAATTTACCCGTAAAGAGGTTAGCTATAAACGGAGATAAGCTGTTACCCATTGCTGTTCCTTCCGTTTGTTGATAAAAAGTGTTGTTAATTTGGAAAAAGTTTTGTTTCATGCAAAGTTTGGTCAAAAAAATGAAGCTAGTAACTTCCTCTCTATCCATCTGGTTATCTAACAAAAGTGTTTCTAAATATTCCAAAGTTAAATCAACCGGAACACTAGGGAACAATGAACTTACGTCAAACGATACTAAAATTTCTTTGTCAGTAAGCTCAATGTCCTTAGTTTTTTCAATGAACTCGTAAGAATTTTTAATAGCCAAATCTGGAAATTGTACAGGTAACTGGTTCAATTTGTCAAATAATCACCTGGAAAGTAAGTAAGTTGGACTGTTGATATTCGAAACAATGGGTCTCATGCTTTTTCCGGGCTTGTGTATTTTAGGTAAACAATACATCCTAGGTGTCCTAAGGTTAGTTTTTCGCTTAGCTTGTTAGTTCAGTCTTGCTGCTGATGATAGCTTGGCTATCGAAACGTGCGTCCAGTACGAATTAAGTGTTGTGGTAAGGGTTTTAGTGAACTGTTTCCGTGTTCCAGTGCCACAGTTTTAGAGTACCCGTTTAATAAGCTTCTTATTTGACTACATTTACTGTAGACAGACAAGACAAGAATGGTCAAAACTGATATGTCTGCCTTCAATCTTTTTTTGTGGATATGTAGGTATTAAAAATAATTAATTAAAAAAAAGGTCCAGGATCCCACACATCAATGCAAGAACTTTATGCGTTTTAATTTTCAAATACCTCAATTAAAGGAAATTGTCAATGAACTTTTTCTAACGTAAACGGCAAATAATGCATGAATTCTAAGTCATATGCTTGCTAAGTGTCTCAATTTTCTTGAAGAAATACTATGACGTAACTAGCATTAGATGTAGTGAACGCTCAAATTCAATTTCTGTTATACTTTCATCCAGCTATGTGTGTGCGTACAATCTTTCACAGTAGATTCAACGGTTTCGAGCACTACGTTATATAAAAGTGCTCTTAATAACGTTGCAGCTCCCTTTTGAATCATTGTATGTAAACACTCAGGCTGAGTTCATCCCGTTACCTTTGTTTATACAAAATTTGCTTTAATATGAAAACATTCTCGGATACTTGACAAATGAAATTGGTTATAGGAGTTTCTCTGTAATATACATTTTCAATTTGCTCCCTGGATTGAATTCTTCTTTGTTTCAATTTTCCAAAACATCAAAGACATTGCTTTAATCGGATTTATTAAAGTTTATTGAACGGTTGATTTAACTTTCTTAGACAGTCGAAATGACGCTGTGGAGGAGAAAGGGCCTGATGAGGTGGGTAAAGGGAACGGTAGGAGAAATAATCTAGAGAATTGGTAGTCTGGGTTGAAAATCGTTGTTTAATAGGACCATGTAAATTAAATAAATTATTGTATTGTTACTGCTTTTGACAGTTCATGAAAGGAAATTCAATAACGATTATTGTAAAATTGTTTGATGCCTCAGAACATTGAATTTAATTATTATTTAAATGTACTAGAGTATTAAATACGTAACTGAGTTGCGTTGTAATTCAAATAATATCGGAATCTATGTTTTTAAGATTTTTACTAAAACTGATAATTTCGTTATTGTGTATTGAAATATTTTTCTCAGGGGATTTTGGGAAAATTGTTAAATTTTCTAACTTAAATTTAATTTTTCAATTCTCAATGGGTTCGGGAGTATCCCTGGATACCCTCTTGGCAATTTTATAACGAATTTCCAAATCAATAAAACGAAATTAACGAATTTTAAAATTATTAATGTAATTAATCTTGAAATTTGAACGATGCCAATGTTATATAAACTCTCTGTTTATATAACCTCTACAGGAAGCTGCCTGTTCTGGAAATTTAACTCTTTTTCTCTTCGAATAAACTGTTTTCCTCACTGGTGTGCTGGTTTTCTTTTGATTTTGATTTTTCATTCATTTGAATACTTTCATTTTCAATATTAGCGCTATGCTGAATAATGCTTGCTTTAGTTTCAAATATATTTGTATCCACAGATGGGCTACCGTTTACGATACTAAACCCAGATTGATTCAATAACTTGTTTTCTTCTACAATGATATCTTGAAGACTGGACCTCGATACAGGTTCAAATCGCACACGGTTGTGTTTTATATGTATTGTGCTTGTTTCGTAGTTTATGATGACCTCATGCTGTGTGAGAAAGTCGTGTCCAAGGATGGCATCTGATTTTAAGTCAGGAACAACGTAGACATTTGCATGGTAAGTATGCTTGTTTATGATGATGAAATTACAGAGACATTTCTCCACTTTCGCTAGGATTTTGTTGGTTCTAGATCGGATTTGTATTCTTGAAGTATTGCATACAGACTTTGTGAAGAGCTCTTTGTTTTGCTCTAAGATTCGAGCATTTAACAAGCTCACTTCGGCACCATTATCGACCAATGCACTTAAGGTCATTAAGAGTGAGTTCTATGAATGGTAAGATATTTGTAATTCGCGGCCTTTCAATTGGGGGTGTTTCAGAGAATAAATCTTTGGGATGTTGGTAGCTTATTGGACTGTTATTGTTAGCTAAGCGACTGCGAACGGTATTTATAAAAAAAACTGATTTGTCTGTGAATTTTCGAGGTCGTTTACCTCTTCGACTACCTGAACATTATTAAAATGGTATTGGCGTTGACCGTGATCTTGACCCTTCGGGATGTTGTTTGAGTTGGTACTATTTGTGTTTCTGTTGTTGGAGTTACCACTTTGAACGTTATTTCTGTTGCTATTTTGATTTGAATTTGAACGACTAGAACCTCTATTGTAATGGCCGTTATTCGAAGAATTGATATTATTGTGATTTCTATTTTGGGGATTAGAGAAATTCGTCTGATTTCGACTGGAAGATTGCTGAGGCCTGTAGTTACTACTGTTAGATGTCGATGGCCTATTTGGAGACGAAGAATTACCATTATGGTTGGACCTTTGTTGATTGTTATTATTACGAAATGTGTTAAAAGATGAACTTGTTTTAGATCTATTTTCGCCCTGTTTGTACTTTTCAAGATCGTCAAATTGTACAAGAAGATCGCAAAATTCCGAATAAGATTTTATGTTTTGAGTGATGACTGATTCTGCAATTTCGAATTCGTAATGTCTGGATAAATATTTTATTAATTCAGCCTCTTCAATTTTTGAGATAAGGTGTTGAGCAATTGAATACCATGTACTTTGATGATGTATTACTAAATAGAAATACCTTTAAAAAGCAGAAAACAGACCTTGAAATTTCGTCGTTAGAAATTAGTTTCGTCGAAGAATCACTAGTATCAAATTCTCCAGTGTCGTTTTTAAATTAAAACCAATTCTTTTCTTTAGCTCTTGGTCGTTCTAGTTAGATAGTTAGAATCTGGTGCATGAAATGTTACTTAAAAAAAAAAACATATTCTAACAATTGCCTACACCATAAAAACAGCTTTTACCTTACTACTAAATTTATAAATCACAAGTACATCAAAATCGAAGTTTGAAAGATCCTTTTATATCGCACCCTTTACTTCAGCCCAAAATTATGCCTGTCGTGCCTACTATATTGATATCATTACCTCCCAAAGCAATGAAAAAGTAATTTCTTGCGGTTGGTACAGTATCCGTCCGTAATTATGTTATCAGGCCATTCAATTAACTTCAAATTTCCCTACATCGACGATGACTTGAATAAAGTTCGGGAGGGGCGTGCTTTTCTTGGAAAGGTGATGAATTTGAAATCCGATCATGTGCCTCGGGTAATCCCAATGCTTCCGAGAGCGCCGTGTTGGTAGGTTGAAAGGAAGGAGGAGCAACAACTGAGGAAAATAATGTTCGTGGGAGTAGAGTGGTATTATTTGAAGTATTTTGTTCGTTTTTCAATTTTATATATATATATGTTCGTTATGAAATTTTTGTCATAACCGGTATTTTTTCCTATATCATAGATAAAATGTAGTTTTTTACTAAAATTGTCTTTAGATAGTGGTATATTAAATAGTGTGTGAAATAAATATTGAAAGTTGATCTTTTGTATTTGTGGAAAGTAATGGAATCATTTCAGATGTAGTTATTTGTGTGGGTGATTTTCTGTAAATGACATATTCTAAAATGTCATCTTTTATCGAAACTAAAATGTCCAAGAAGGTAAACTTTTGTTATTTTCCAATAAATGTGTCGTCGGATGTTGCTTATTAATTAATTAATAAGTCGCGATAAAATTGTTGATGTCGAAAGAGCTACCCACGATGACAAACACGTCATCAGCGCACCGGTACCATAATTTAGCAAAGTGGGAACTTTTTTGTTTCAAATTAATTTTTAAGATGTTTAAGAATAATTTCGCTATAAACGGTGAAAAGGGATTACCCATAGCTGTTGCGTAAGTTTATTTAAAAATTGTTTCATTTAACATAAAACTATTTTGCTCCTACATAATCTAGATTCACTAAATAAGCCTCCCATTAAAAGAAACTTCTCTAAAATGTTTTTCCAATCGGCCTGAAGTATCGACTCTTAGATCTCTAAGGTTTTTTACTAAATTAAAATAGCTTTTGAAGCAAAAATCATTTTCGAAATCAAGAGTGTTGAATTGTTCAACTAGCCACTTTGCTAAGTGTTAAGTGGGGCAATTTATGTAGACCATTGGTCTATAAGTATCACCAGGCTTATGCAATTTTGGCAAACGTTATAATCCAGGTTGTGAGAGATTTTTGTGTTGTAATTTACTATACAAGTTTTTACAACGTTTCAATGTGGTTTTAACTTGACTTCTAAAATTATTTAAAGAATTTTTGTTTTCGATAAGAACCTAATCAAAGCATCCCCTTTACTGATTTAATGTAAACCTGTATGTCTAAGACTACTAAAGTATTACCCTTGTCGGCCTTGACGTACATGCATCCTTTCTTCCTAAGGGAGGTTGTTATTTCAGCATCTTCAACATGTTACCTGTGCTTAACCGTTACTTACTACCGCCAATACAAAGCTAAATAGCTTTGGCGTGAGCAGGCTGTGGCATATTTTGAAGTAGGCCATCGATCAGCAATAAACGCATTTACACGTTCATACCGTCTCTGCGTTTTGAATTGGTTTATCCAAATTATATATGTTTTTTGTCAAATACAACATGCTAGTGTTGTATAAACCTTTTCCGAAACGATAAAAACGGGGTAACCTAAAAACTGTGGCGTCGGCTGTTTTGTATGTTTTGTTTGTGAGTTATACCTTGTAAAAGAAGATATTTATTTTTCAACAGCTACAGATTCAAGTGCTGGTGAAACTATAACTGTAAGTTTAAAAAATCCTAGGCTTAAAAAAGATGCCATTCCAACTCAATTCCCTAACTGTCCGTTGTATTTGACAAAAAACTTGAAGATTTTATTACTCAAATAGTTTTATATTCTTACGTTATATTTAATAAAATTATTTTTGAACACGAGATGTTTTTAAATGTGTATAATAAACGTTCTGTTGTAATACAATATATTACAAATTATATCATCGAACATAGTCATTTGGATACTGATATGTGTAAATGTCATATTCACAGCAGTGAACGTATTACAACAATTATAATAACTTGTTCTACAAATACCCTACTTAAAAATGATTGTGGGAAAAGTAATGATAGATTAGGTAAAACACCACATAATAAGAAATTAAGGACTCTGGTTAAATAAAATCAAATGGAATGCGAAGAAGAGCTCAGTTGACGACTGGCATCCTCTTTAAACCAGAAGCCCTTCAAAACTTAAAAAAGAAATGCAAAAAAAACGATTTCTTTACAGCGTAGGCTAATATCGTGCATGGTGACACATCGCCTACCGAGTATCACGTCATCGAAGAGCGCTGAGGCCTTCTAGTTTCGGAGGTAACGGCTTAACTCATCACATTAGAAACCAGAATAATCAATTCTAAAGGAAAGCGCTTAATAGAGCATATCAATATCAAAAGGAAGCATCCTGTACTAAATTATGTAGCAAATTTTTTTTTATTGTCCTCCACCCTACGCCTCTTCTACCTTTTTGTACGAATAAATTCAAAAGCCACCAATTTGTTCCATTAGTATGAAAACCCGCAAAATTAATCCTTTTACTAGGAAAAAGAGAAAATAGAAGCGCGTTCATTTATTTTATTTTCCGAAGGTACAGCCAACTGAACCTTAATCCTATAATCGAGCATTCAGACAAATTTAATTTCAAAGACCCTTTTTTCCCTTACCCGAATCGCATCCGGTACTGCGGTAAATTATGGGACAACCACAATTTATTCGCATCGCTTAATTTTAGGAATATTTCAGAAGGAAACGACCAACGCTTAACTCGGAGCTAATATTTTAATCTGAATAAAGCTTTTGACAGCTTTACACTTGTTGATAGTATTCTATCAGGTGTATTGAGCGTAAGCACGAAGATACCCTTAAAAAAAAAATCAAATCATATCAGTTTTTAATCGGAAAGTATGTCAAGGACTAGACAGGACTGGAAACATA
Source organism: Dynastes maya (assembly GCA_029619315.2). Classification (NCBI taxonomy): domain Eukaryota; kingdom Metazoa; phylum Arthropoda; class Insecta; order Coleoptera; family Scarabaeidae; genus Dynastes; species Dynastes maya. The sequence continues at coordinate 32,835,645 of JAROYE020000003.1, forward strand.
AAAAAATCATATCGCAACTAATGCAAAGAGCTCTTGACTATACGTATAGATGGTATCGAAACCATAGCTTGCGCATAAACTCTCAAATTATAATTACAATCGCCTTTTCATAAGGAGAAGAAATGTCTGTCTTAAATTTCCCTCTATAAAAGGAGAAACCATTACCTTCACCGATTAAGCTAAACACTTATTTATTTGCTAGACTTACACTTGACAGTAAGTCGTATATATCATATCACACTATCATCATCATCTTAGGAGTTACGTTTGATAAAAAACTGACATCGAAGTCCCGCATCATTAACTTACGGAAAGAAACCATTACGGCATCGAGAATTTGCCGAAGACTGCTCCGTAGGAACTGGGGTCTCAAGCCCCAATTGACCTTACGGTTATATGCGGCAATTATTAAACCCATGATCACCTATGCCTCTCTGGTTTGGTGGCCAAAAACAACACAAAAGAGTGATTCGTTTTTGTCGCACAGCAGCGCTGGAAGTTCTGGTGGGACTCTACTTTATATCCATTTTCAAAAGCAGGCCATACCAAATGCCTTCACTCTTAGCAGACTGAAGGGATTAAAGCTTGAAGATCTTAGAGAGCATCTTAAATTTTTTTAAGATTCCAACATAAATTACATATCTGATTCACGTTCCAAATGATATTATTCCTATGCAATACAATTTTGATCAGCCTCATAAGCTGGTTATTGAAAGGCTTACTAAGTGAGCATCCGGCGAACCTCAATGCAAAAGAGGAACCATCGCATGGTACAGTCACGGTTCGAGAATAGAAGGAGTCAAGACAGGCATAGGTATTACTGGGACTCCGTACTAACATATTTCAAACAAAAATTTCTGTTTTAAACTTATGCGCCACAAAGAACCTCGAAAAAGGGGTACGAAGTGTGACCATAAATATATTTACTGATAGTCAGACAGCACTGAAGGATCTTAACGCCTACATATACGAATCTGACCTGATGCACGAATGTGCATATAACCTAAGGCAACTGGGACTGCGTTACTTTACGGTGGGTTCCAAGCCATCAAGGGATTGAAGGAAATGAAAAGACAGATAAGCTGGTCAAAGAAACAGCAAAGATGCCTTTCATTGGTGTTAACCCCTATTGTGGTTTGCAAAAATGCCACCTAAAACAAGTAATCAAGACATGGAACGCTGGCAAACAACAATATTCTCGGTACACTCCGCACCACACAAATCATTAATTAACTCGAAAAGGCCGTTTCGAAGACACATGGGTCTTCATCTTCAGCCGCATACCGATTGATGTGAGAGAACGTATATTAAATCTAACGAACCTGCTCTATACCTACTCTACAAGAAAAATATATACAAGTACCTACCTTTTGTCCTTTAGACTAGAAAGCAAGTTAAAATAAGGGGAAAGGCGGAAAAAGGTCTTGCGACCACGAAACCCAAGACATGTGGCCATCCCACCCTAATAAAGATATAAATCGAGTGAGACAACGGTTACGTCCTTTCTATTCGTCAAATTTGTATTCTTTCCGCTTCTACCCTTAAAACTAAATCCTAGACGCATACGGAATGTACGAAAGAATCGACGTCTTAGCACAGCCATAAATCAAATGACCTCTTTACCGTAATAAATCGAAAAGACAAGAAAAGTGTAAAGGTCCCTACTCTTCATAGATTAGGCTTGCATTCTTGTTCATGTAAATAGTCTCAATTTTAGGTTTTTTAATTTAACATTATGCCCGATATCGTTTATGTGTTGAGCTACACTTGACGCTTCTATCTTCCCGTACCTGTAACACCTGATGTGTTCATTGAATCTAGCACCTATCGCTCGTCTTGTTTGACCAATATAGGCTTTATCACAATCACCACATGCAATTTTATAAATTCCCGATCTTTCTCTCGTGTCCGGTTTATCATTCGGATTGATCAAGAAGGTTTTTGAGTGTATTACACTTTTCTTGTCTTTTCGATTTATTACGGTAAAGAGGTCATTTGATTTATGGCTGTGCAAAGACGTCGATCCTTTCGTATATTCCGTATGCGTCCAGGCTTCAGTTTTAAGGGTAGAAGCGAAAAGAACACAAATTTGACGAATAGAAAGGATATAACCGTTGTCTCATTCGATTTATATTTATATTAGTGTGAGATGGTCTTGCGTCTCGTGGCGACAAGACCTTTTTCCGCCTTTTCTCCTTATTTTAACTTGCTTTCTAGTCTAAGTGGCAAAAGTTAGGTACTTGTATATATTCTTCTTGTAGAGTAGGGATAGGGCGCATTAGTTAGATTTAATATACGTTCTCTCATATCAATCGGTACGCGGCTGAAGATAAAGACCCATGTGTCTTCGAATCGGCCTTTCCGAATTAATTAATAATTTGTGTGGTGCGGAGTGTGTCGAGAATATTATTGTTTGCCATACTACCCTACAGTTCTTGCTATCATTATTGAACATGGAAGGCGAATCAAATTTATTAAATTAATCGCCAAAGACAGCAATGCTATCGTTTAACGGAGGGGACCTTAGATTATTGGCAGGATTTTTGACAGGTCACGCAGCCCTAAAGTACCACTTGTATAAACTAAGAAAAGCCGAAGATCAAATCTGTCATCTGTGCAATGAAGATCTAGGGACGTTAGAACACATTTTGTGTGTGTTGCCTTCAAGAATCTATCCAAATAGTTATAAGAGGTATGAATGGAGAATGCAGCCAGTAATAAGAGCAAGAGGAGGAAACACGTCTTATTAGAATACCCAAATAATGTGTTTTAATTTGTAAACATTCAATTGTTTTGCTGTTTATTTTTAATCACTGTAATTTAACTTTGTTACGTTTCATTGTTTCATTTGTTAACAAATGAATTAATTACAAAGTGGTTTTATTAAGTTTTAAATAGTTGTAAGGTGTTCAATATTAAATAAAATTGAATTATTAAGTTGAATCGGTTTTATTGCTCGCCAGATATCACAGTGGCACACTATTTTGAAAATTTTCTATATTCTAGCAAGGTGGTACCGCATAAAGAAATAACGAGCTATCTCGAATTGGTGATTACCTCAATTTTGATGATTTTCCTCTAAATTATAACATAGGTTTAATACAAGTTTCAAAACATGCAATCGTCATCAAAGCTAAACGTTAAATGATAAAATTTGAATGTACTATATTAAAAAATTCATGTCAAATTCAAGTTATCTCAAGATTCTCTATTTATTCAACAACAAAAACTTTCTGTATTGTAACCTATTACGTTATTACTAGAGTAACCTAAACTTGCGGACTCGCATAGGCGTCGGTATTACGGGTTAATATAAGAATACGAAAAATTCATAAATAAACTAAATCGGTAGAGAAGCAGGCATGTAGTGTCGACTTTGAATATAAATCATGTTAAACAGCGCTGAGAGAGATTTCGTTTTAGTACCGGTTGAGCTGTCGAACGGTCAAGGTTATGTACTTACGTGTCGCTTTTGAAAATATAGCTGGTGTTTTTTGTGTGTTGTAGTATTATACCGAGTACATAATTAGTGTATCGTTTCATATAGAACTAATATTTACATACCTAAGAAAACAATGCCTCGTAATAGATTTGCTACTAATGTACATAAGTATGTGTCAGTTTTTCCCCATTTAAGATATGACGGTAGTGCAGTTTTTCGCTTAATATGCAATGTTCGTTTGGCTGCATTGGACAGAACTGATTGCCAGAGGCATGTCAATGGTATTAAGCATATGAGAAATGCAAGAACTGAAATACCTTATACACTATTCCTCATACATTTATTAATTATGTTTACCTCTTGTAATCTTCCGTTGTCATTGGTGAGAAAAGCAGCTTTTAAAACGTTTTGGCGAAAATACGTTCCAAAGTACCCATTACCCTCACAAACACAATTACAGAATCATTTGCCGCGAATGAAAGAGATGTTAGAAAATGTGTGTAAACGTGATTTGTGTTCCTAAAAAATATGGATTACCGTGGATGAGACGACCGATATAAAGAAAAACAGTATTGTGAATGTAATAGTTCGCGTTTTATCTAGCGAGAACACAGCATCTCGATATTTGTTAGCTTGCAAACGTGTTTAACAATGTACCGCGGAACATATTCAAAAAGTGATAATGAACGCTTTGAAAAAATTTAAAATTGCCCAAGATCAAGTTGTAATGATTGTGACAGATAGTGTAGCAACGATGTTAAGTGTTGGGCGATCCTTAAAACATATATTTCCTAACTTAATACATATAACCTGCGTGCTGCATGCTTTGTGTTTAGTTGGTGAAGTTGTTCGACAACACTACGGAAACGTTGATCGGATGATTGGAAGTACTAAAGCAGTGTTTCGTAAATCTCCTAAACGTTTAAAAGAATTTCGTAAATTTTGTCCAGGTATTCCAGAACCTCCTGAACCAATTTTAACGCGATAGGGTACTTGGCTAACAGCAGCTTCTTACTATTTGATCCATTTTCAACAAATTCAATCAGTTATAATGCGATTTAATCGGAATGAATCCAAAGCAATTAGAGAAAGTCAAAGAGAATTTCAAATTCCTCAACTTTTAGAAGATTTAACAACAATATGTACCAATTATACAGTATTACTACATAGATGCCATCAGAAAACTACAATGTACTGAATTGTCATTGCAGGAATCATTAGACATAGTGGAGAGTGTAAAAAATAAATTACACACATTAAATGATACGCCAGGATTATGCGCTAGTCAAAAGTTGGCAGATGTTTTAAGGAAAAATCCCGATTTTAATACTTTAGAGGCCGTTTATAATAACTGTAAGTATAGTAAACTTTTAAGTGATTTTGAAAAACAATTTCTACATGCAAATGTAACTTCCTTAGATGTGGAGAGATCGTTTTCTATGTATAAGAATATTTTTTCTTGTCGACGCACAAGGTTTAAAGAAGTAACTGTGGAAACATATGCAATGATGCAAGTTTACAGTAGTTCACATCCTGATGCCTCTAATTTGTTGAATAATTCGCAAGTAAGTTTATTTATGAATTTTTCGTATTCTTATATTAACCCGTAATACCGACGCCTTTGCGAGTCCGCAAGGTTTGGTTACTCTAGTTATTACGACCAACACCAGGGTTGGATTTACCACGCTAGATTATACGTTTCACGTCATTTGAAAATACACGAATATGGATCGTAACTACCCTTGCACTTGATTTGTCGGAAAAGTTTATATTAAAATGCTTCGTACAAACAAATTTAACACCGACGATGAGCGAGTTTATTCGAATAATTTCGTTCAACAAACTGTACGAACAATTCATACAAATATGCGAACTCCACGCCAGCAGGAGTACAATAAATTGTAATAACTATAACATTTATTTCTAATATTCGTATTACGTACAAAACTCATATGTTGTAATATGGCTCCCGGTAGTATTAGTTCGTGTTAATACTTTTGTAATTTATCGTTTATGCTCGTATGTGTCACTTCAATATGAATGAACTCATGAATTTATTGCATACTAAATGATTATTTTAAATTTTGCTTTGTTTTCGTTGTAATTCGATCGAAACCGCATTCTGCAAATTGGAAAGTTTTACACCAATGATATTTATACATATATTGAGATTAAACATTTATTTTTATACATTGATATAATCCTCACCTATCATAAGTTGGTCTTAAAAATTGCGCAGCATCTTTTACCATATCATTTTCGTCAAATGACTTGGGTTAAAACATTGATGTTGACTGCTGCACTCAACTACTGCACCGAGAAAAATATATACTCAAAATAACAATATATTGTTGTGATATTCGTTTATCAAGTTGAAAGTGTGCTGAAGTTGCAGTTTGAACTTATTCATCACGAGGCGGAGCAGTGGTGTAGACCTCTTCACTCAATTTTTCCCTAGTGCGGTATAATTTTATCTCTGTCTTACACAATAAGATCTATGAGATTTTCGTTAAAAAAAAATAAAAAATAATACCAGACAACAACGTGTACAGTGACACACTAATTTTTACTAACAAAATATAAATTATATTTTCTTAAAAATAATTAATCGGAAATGTACTGAAATTGAATAAGCAATTTGCTAACCACTACAGTTAATGGGTTTAAAATCATGGTTTTCATGGTAACCACATTTATATTGTACTACCGTACCTACATGAAACCACTGTAACCACGGAAGTGAAGGAAATTTCAAATGGACATACAAGAGGCAAGCTTATTTATGAAAATATAGTCAACTGGGGCTTCAGAAAACAAAAAAGTGATCAGAGAGAAAATAAATAAGTTTCGACACACAACTACTTTTCAAATTCCTCGATAATTTCTACAAATACTTAAATATAAATGAAATTTTACTCCGTATAAGCTGCAGTAGGACATGTCAAAAGCCTTTCACAACTGTAATTTGTAATTATCAAGACTCGAAGACCAAGCTTCCAGTCCATCTATTGAAGACCGGTTACGATCCAAAGAAACAGATGCCAAAGTAGTACATTAGTATACAGGTACCGAACATTATCAAAAATTTGGCCAAATAAATAAATAGAATTTTAAAACTAAATCCATTCATTTAATTATAAAATCCGATTTTAAAAGTATTAAATTTCAACTTAACAATTTAACTTATAAATAGCTATCGGTTAGAGTTTTTGTACCATTACTATTGTCTGAAAGAAATATAATTTACCTTGTTTTAAATTTATATCAAAATTATTATTAATAAATCACAGTCTCTCTTTAAAATTATTGAATCGTTTCATTTTTCTATCAAATAGTTTGATTGCAAAAAGTTAATAAGTGAGATTTCCCACGTTTTACAACTAAAAGTAAACCCTGAGATAATTTAGCATAATTTAAGAATACTGCCGCGTCAGAATTTGTAGCAATACGATTTGTTCAGTTCTGTAGAGGCGTTTGCAGTAATTTACTCGACAAAAAAACGTACAAATGAGGATATCTAATTAGATTTCCTCATGCGTACATGTAGCATAATTTGATTAATTTAATTTATTAAAATACAATTTTTATGTGACATTCATTCAAAAATATCACTACAATATGTATATTGAAATGTTCTATATGTGGAAGATTATAAAAAAACATTTTTTGAAATTAGATAATTAATTATAAGGTCTGAAGATCCGGCAGTGACCTTAGTTCACTCTTTCGACAATTTAGAATTAAATTAGATCTCAATTAATGAAATTTAACGAGTATTGAAACTGAAAAATGAAAAACTAACCTGGAATAATGACAATTTTATATAATCTCTATGTTTATATGATCTCTACTGGAAACCTGCCGATTTTTCAACCGCCAAACTTTACTTCTACCTCGTATTTATCGAATGATTTAAATATTAAACACTTGGAAAATGGAACACAATCTAACACGTGTAACCTGGATGAGAATCTTGACTCAAAGTGAGGAATTAATTAGCGTGCCTCTACTCCTTTATCTTAATCGCGATAGCGATTGTTTCATCACAATAAATTTTGATCATTCTTTTCCAAATATAATTTGACGATGAATTTCTAACGGATACTCTTATTTTTAAAAGTAGCATGATGCAATACATGTCGTGACGCAATTAGAAGACTGAATTTATCCTACTCTATGACATTTCACCACCAAGAATATGAAAACTGACGATAACTTGAATGATATTTAATAATGGAAATTATGTTAGAAATAAATTTTATACTGTTACTTGTTGTATCCATTGAATTTGAGGATTTACGATATGAAGAAATTGGACAGAAGACAAGCAACCGTTTCCCCTTGTTTGTTGTTGGTTGCACTTAAAATGAGCCCTAACATCCCCGCTCCAACGATAGGAGGCTATAAAAGAAGTAGGAGCTACCGAAAAGGAGCTACTTTCCGCCTGATTGATTCTGACATTGAGCAAGTGGCCATACTGAAATATACATGCCGTTAATGACAGTTGCGTTCAAAGATGTAAATTATATCATTATAATATATACAATAAAATGTGTGACAGCAATACTTTATCTTAAATTCAACTATATTTCTTGCTAGGGCAACTATATATTTTGTTAGATTGAATAAACGTGTTGTAATTCTTAGTATAAATTGTTCTTATTTTAAAAATACAAAGGTTACTGTCCCAAAATCTTTCTCTGTACACAAAGATTTTCTTAGTATGTTCGATACTGTCGTCCAGTCTACTGGACGGAGAGGTTTTTCGTGGTAAACCGCGTCCAGCTTACAGGCTGCGTTTACTAATGCATTTAAGTGTATCTACAGGCTATGGGGAACGTAGTTTGTCAAAATTAGTCCAAACATTTCCGGGATTTAATGCTAGTGACCAGTATGCTGTACCACATGTGAAATATAAGTAGAAAACGTTTTGTATAGAGGTAATTGTGCTAATTCGGTTTGGTTGTGTTTTTCGTATGTACATGCCATGAACATGTGGGTTATAATTATTGCAGAAACTGCAAATAAACACAGTATAGTACGTTTCTGTGTAATTCCATCCATTACAAAAGAAATTATTGACAGATAAATTAATGTTATTATACGACAAAGTATTTGTCAACCGAGATGTCAGTTGTCAATATGTCACGAATTTATTTTAAGTATTACGGCGGAATATTGCAAATAATTTCGCGCTAATGCTAACGATAATTTCGCGCTACCCTCATGTGTGTGTGCCATACTCCACTGCAAGTACACCTGCCTTGTCATTTTATATGGCACACTGTGTACTGCAAGATATTAGCGATTTTCCACGGGAATGTCCACAGTAAAAATTGCTGGATTGCAAAGAAAACCACGTATTGATGCGCAAAACAGAGGAAATCGCTTGTGTTTGCTTCTGTCCAGGCCTCGTGTAGTAAATAGATATATAGCTAAATGATCAATATTATGTTTAGTCTACTTTCAGCAAACGAAGCGCAAATACATTCTCAAAAACAATATCCGCGATAAGAAAATGTAAAACAATGGTTCAGTATATTGTTCTAGGATACCGCAATGGCGGTTATCATGTAAACAAAATAATAGTAAGAAAGTAAATTGCCGCCAGCAAGTTATTAAAGTTAACCACACCATATAGCCGCTTAATCTAATTCTACTCCCGTTTTCCGCATCCTCAGTAAAAAAAAAGGTTTAGTTCAGACGTTTCATCCGTTTAATAAGTGACTCTGAATGGTATCATCTATTTACATACCTTCCAATGCACAAGCTTATATGAAGGTTCGAAGGAATATTATTATACGACAGTATAATGAAGCAACAATTTTCTTGTAACTATTTCCTTCAGTCAAATGAATACACTTGGATCAACAAAATATTTTGCATATTATTATTGGTGCACACTTTAACGTGTTTCATCCTTGAAGTAGCTCTGTGCAGGTCGATTCATATTCGACGTTCACCGTAAGGATCTCGCTTATTATTGGAGATAGAGGGAAGGCTTAAATTTTGTGTTTGTTATGAACCCAAGGGGAAAACGTACCTGTGACAAATAACGTTCGAATGAAAATGCTTATTTTCTTGTTTTACGTCTAGCACATTTATTGGCCTTGTAGAGAAAAACCAAAAACACATTCTCAAGGTCACATTCGATCTTCTTTCTAACGGTGTACTTGAAATTTTTATATGACGTTTCGGTTCTTTCTGACCATTTTCATCTTGTTTCTTATCGGCGCTATATTGGATTCTGGCACCGTCAGAAAGAGTTTTTTTTTATCTATTTTCAACCATATGTAACATTTTGACAACAGTTTTCGATATTACGCTTTAATTGATGACAAAGGCATTTTAGGATTAAGTAAAGTAACCATGAAATTTCAAACTGTCAAACATTTCAATCGTGGTTTATTAGTAATAGAAAAATGTCGTTCACTAACGAAAACAGGCGAGATGCCTTAAGTATTTTTTATACACCGAACTGAAATACAATAATAGCGAGAACAAGACATTGTATCCAGAACGACAACAGCCACATCTTGTAATCTTTCTAGATCTTTATAGAAATTTGGCCGAGAATGTATCGTTTACCAAGCCGTGGAGTGTTTATGGTAACAGGAATTTGAATAAAGATTAACATTACAAATGGTAAATGAAATGTGTGTCTTTGCGAAGTTTATGTAAATCTTGTATTTTCTAGATAAATAATAACACATCGACATCTACACGCGTACTGGCGTCAAAATTAAATTGCCTCATACTCGAGTATGGAGAATTATACACTGAAATAATCTTTAACAGACAAACCCAGGATTATTGGACAGTACAGAATCCCAGAAAACATAGAGCAAGGAGACCACAACATCGTTTTGGATTAAACGTTTGGATGGACATTCTGAGAAATCGTCTCATCGGACCAGTTTTGTATGAAGAAACATTAAATTGGATTGAAAATAGTGGAGTTGTATAGCCGGCGAGATTTCCTGACTAATAATCCTCTGAATTATGGTTTTCGGGTTGGAACCGCGTTGTTCTCGCAACTTTTGCTGACGTTTCGTGCAAATTCTTATGGCACACCTTCAGCGCTGTTACTGCACACTGACTGGGGACTATTCATTTCGAAGGAGTTTATATAGAACAAAGACAAAATTTAACAACTTTGCCAAATTTAAACCTACTTTCCATTTCCAATAATAAGCGAGAAGATGAATCCCTAAATCTAATATTTTTAGCAAGTATAATAGCTATTACACTTGCTAAAAATATTAGATTTTTAAATTTAAACATTTCAAATTGTTGCTTGCCCACAACAAAATTCGTTTAAAATATATCAAATCTTAATGTACTGGATTCATGTAGTTACCTATACGATGCACGCAAATTTGTAACACATTTTCTGTCCGCCGGTGAAGAAAATTCAGCATGACGGGAAATTGCATAAATTACTGGCATCACAACTCATTTACACATCCGTTTTGGATATCCACTTCCATTTCCTAATTAGTTTCCTGCAGTAATATTGGCACCGTCGCCGATACGCAGACATACACAACAGCACCATAAACAGAAGAGGCAGTTGCAGTAGGACACAACGATTTGCTTACACGATAAGCAGAACCAGCGATATTACGACCCGCAGAACTACTGGTTGTTGCAATTACCTAAAATAACATGCCGAGTTATTAACAACTTGCGCTACCGCCTCCGTAAGTTCTGCATCGTTCTGTTTATTTTCCATAACCCTAAACGATAACGACTACATGCATGCATACGGCAATAAACATAACAAGACGCACGGTTGCAAAATTGTAACTAGTGAAATACGAAAACATCATGTGTAGTTCCGAGTATTTTTTTTTCTGAAAGCTTAGGATACTAATAACATCTCAATTGCATTAACATTACCGTATACCAGCTTGACTGCAGGTAAATCGATTATCCGAAGATTATATTTTCCACCTCGGTTGACGGTAAATCGTCCAGGCGATAACATTTATTGATTTCAAATTTTGGACGCAAATTCTTAAGATATGTCATTATGATATCAAGTAACTCATCAGACCGAATCACTTATCGTGTAATAAAATGATGCATTTATCCAGACAATTTACACGGTTTATTATATTTTACAATAGTATTTATTTCAATGAGGTAAATATCTTGAATATTTGAAAATATACAACATTCATGTAATTTGTCATGTAATTTATACAGTTATTAAGTTAATTTTTTTTTTATAATAATACTTTATTTGCCCAACAGAAACAAATTATAATTACAGGACAAAACGAAATACAAATCATTGATACAAATACTTATTACGATGTTCTTAAATACTACAGAAATATTTTGTTACAACAACAAAAAAGAAAAGCCAAAGTAAACAAAAACAAATTATACAATTATAAACTAATCATTATGTTACCGCCAAGATTAATTACCGTAGGGTACAATGAAATATATCCCATAAGTTGGAAATATTATTATAACTGTTGCAAATCGAAACTAGCGGTGATTTAAGAAGAATATTAGTTTTCGCAGCAGTACAATAAAATAAATTGTTGCGTCTAGATGAAAGTCTAGGGATAGAAAAAGACAATTGCGACAGGAGTGAGGGACAATCCGCAGAGCTGTGTAACATTTTATAGAGAAAAGTGAGACCAGCAATGTTCCTACGCTTTTCAAGTAAGATTATATTAAATCTTGATAACAGCAGATTATGATCTGCATCACGTTCAGGATAAACATTGTCACACGTAAGCCACAAAAACTTGACAAAACGTCTCTGTACTGATTCAAGTTGCTTTTTATGAATGTCATAAAAAGGTGACCATACAATAACAGCATATTCCAACATTGATCTAACGATAGAAAAATACAAACATTTTAGCGCAGAAACATTAGTAAACGTCCGGCAATTGCGAAGTATAAAACCCAGCGCTTTTCGAGCAGATGAAGCGATGTTGTTATAATGGGGACCAAAAGATAACTTGTCATCAACGGTTATACCCAAGTCCTTCGTGGTAGTACAACGGGCGAGAACCATGCGATCCAGAGTGTAATCAGACAAGATTGGGCAAGTTTGACATGTGAAGGACGTCACTTTACATTTAGAAATGTTGAGCGGTAAGCTATTTTCTCACATCGACGTTCTCACACCCACGTTTGTGGTCAGGAGGCTCTCTTATCTTAGTCCATTCTTAGTTTAAAAATTTCTGGAAATTTGTTTTTCAACCCTCACATTACTGTAGGTAATATCTAGTCGTTTTGAGTAGTCTTCCTTAAAGTCAACGAGATCTTCCTTAAAGTCAGCGAATGGTTGTGCTGCTGGTTATATTTAGGGTATCTTATATTCTCGATATCCTACAGTTATCGCAAGTTGTTAACACTTCTTGTACCATATATATTTGATCTCCAGCTCATCTTTCCTTTCACAAGCCTGCTTGTAGTACAAGAACTATTTTCAATTTAATTTTTGAAGACCATATCGTTATAAAGATTATTATTATTATTGTTGGTTAATGGCATTGTTATAAACCACACCGAAAAGAATTGCTTAATAGAATGTACTACAATATTGTCGCTGTCATTAACACAATTATGTAACCTCATCACAGCCGATTTTTGTAAATTACTACATGTTGTCACAGATAATTCTTTAAAATTACGGTCAAGTTTCTGTTATATTATTTCACATAAATGTATTATTCTTTTCAACAATCTTTGTGTCGAGACGTGCAGGATAAAAGTGTGGCAATTTTTTATACGAGGGACGTTCAATAATTAACGAGACAAACTGCATTAGCGGGAAAACTGCTGAATATTATTAAATGAAACTTTCTATGGGTCATGTTGGCAACCTTGGGGTCAAATTAAGTCAGCCGTTTGAAAGAAATAAAAGCAAAAAAACCTCTTTTGTATAAAATTTCCTGTTAACGAGAAGGTATCGATCTGGCCGTGCTACTTGTTCCTTGGAATTGCTAGATGACGCTAGTTCTGAATACGATTACAGAAAACAATATTTTAGTAACTGTCTTTTGTAACTGTCTTTATGTTGTTTATATGGTGACTGATACAATTACGCCGATTTTTAGCGATGAACTCAGACAAAATTCGATAATCAATCTATATACGGTAAATGAGTATAGGGAAATTTCGATAAAGTATATATTGAAAACAAAGCAGTAAACAATCTAGCGGATTTTATCGCGAATTAGCTTTAAATAAATTTTAATCTCGCAAATAAAAATATCATGGTTATGGGGAAACTTGATAGTAAGGATACCATACAATGGAAGCATACTCTAGCCGACTTAAGACAAATGCTCTATACAGCGTTTTCAGAAGATGTTGATTCGTGAAGTATTTCGAAGATCGTATGATGAATCCTCACATGGCTGCGGCCGCAGAACATGTCTGCGAAACATGCTGTTTAAAGGATAGTTGACTATCAAAGATAACTCCTAGGTCTTTTATGGTTTCGCTCCTCTGCAGCGGGTAACCGCTTAAACTGTACGTAGTAGGCAAGCCTTTTATTTTGCGAGTATATGTTACATACGTGCATTTTGCTTCATTTAACATAAGACTATTTTCTTGGCACTAGTGAAATACGTAATCAATACTCATTTGCAGATTAACCATATCATTAATGAAATCAATTTTTGCGTACATCTTTACATCATCTGCATAAGCTAGGGTATCACAGGTCAACGCTTCCAGCAGATCGTCGAGGAAAAGCACAAAGAGCAAAGGTCCTAAATTGGATCCTTGTGGAACACCTGACGTAATAGCATATTCACATGGGCTGAAACCATTATAGAAAACGTAACGTGACCGCTTTTTTAGTAGGACTCCATTAGATCTCGAAGGCGAGGTGACATGCCAAAAGAACTTAATTTAAAGAGCATAATATAATGGTCAATTCTGTCAAAGGCCTTAGAGAAATCCGTGTATATAATATCGACTTGCCCTCCATCATTCAGTGTGTCACTTATAAACTGTGTAACTGTCGCTAAGTTAGTTGTTGTAGATCTTTTAGGTATAAAACCATGTTGCTTCGCAGATATATTCGGCTGTACATTGTTGAATATAGAAAAATATAAAATTTGTTCATATACCTTAGTCACATCAGTGCTGCTTCCCTTCTTAAGAACTGGTGTAACTCTTGCTCGTTTCCAGCGCCTAGGAAAGGTAGAAGATTTCAAAGAAATGTTGACAAGAAGCAATTTATTTTTATTTCTATATTTATTGTAAGAAGTGGTTTTATTATGAAATAATAAATAGGAATATCTGAACTGAAATCTAGCTTGACTTCTTCCTTCAAAACTTCAATAATTTCAGCACATATTTCTGAAATTATACCAGAAATATGTTATTTTAAAGATTAAAAAGGAAACTCAAACTAGAATTTGAACCTTCTGATGCTAAACGCTAAACCTCGCACTGTTATCGGAAATCTTTACTTAACAGGAACTGCTTGTCGATATGTTGTATCTTCCTTTATAAATTTTTGGACCAACATTAATCAAAAGCTTTTCGAAGTCTGATGGAGAAATCTTACAAGATACTTGAAAAAGTAAATTTCCTGCTGCAAAATCCATTGTTAAATTGCCCTCATTGTACCAGCTTCGACTACTCTATAAGGAGAAGTCAGCCACCGACGATGTTTTCTTCTGGGTTTATTTGCAAGCAAAGAATGCAAGATAAACTGGCAGTTGCTGCTATAATAGGCTCGTCGTCGCTCATTGCGGGTGAATACTAATCCGGCGAATCCTCTGGAGCACGAGTTAGGCAACGAGCTAGACAAGCAGTGTGGACAATTTATTGCAAACTTGCGAGCCCCACGAGCACGAGCGCGAATACAAAACCGCGCACGAGTGGTGTATATGTATATTAAGTAGTGAATTTCGATCTTCCTGATTAATTGTATTTAGATTTAGTATTCAGGTAGTTTCTAGTTGCTTCTTTTTGATAAATGCGGGAAGAAGTAAAAATTAGTAGAGTAAAAGCTAATTGCAAATCACTCTTCTTAAATATTTAAACGTCTCAGTTAATCCGTTGTCGAACGAAATGCAGGTCCCATCCTTTCAAATTTATTAAAAATTCATTTCGTCAGTCTCGAATCTCGATATTGATGTGGAGCAGAGCAATCGCAGAGCATGCTTCGTCCAATAATACGTATTGACTTTTATTTGACAAATTTTACAAGTGAAGGTAAAAATAGAGGAAGCCATAGTAAGAGTCTCCTAGAGTTTAATAATTCCGCCAGCGACGGAGAATCATTTTACATAGCCCGAAATGAAGGGCGGGAGTCAGAAAAAAGGAGAAAAGAAATGGCAAAGGGGATCCGGGAAGCACTATTTTCGACTTCTTTTTACTTTATTGTGTATCGTTTGATACAACTTTTTTAATTAAAAATACATTGTCCGCTGCAGCACTAATTAAGCATTTTAACTAATTAAGCGCTTCCTTTGCACAGAGAGTATTATTTTCTTTGGATTATTCGAAGCTTTTTAAATATACTCAGGTAAGCAGAAGTCAATTAAAAAGGAAAGATCTTAAACGACGGGGGTCACGCTGGGTTTCGCTTTTAATATTGAAATTGATGCCTACGCTTGCCTGCGAGGAAATGACGGGAATTTGTTAAAAGCAGTTGTATGTCCATTCATTTCTTAGGAATCTGCCAATCAACATCATATGAACTACATATGTGAAACAAAAAACCGAAAAATATACCGAAAAATATAATTCGCATGATTGCAAATTTGAATGGGGCGGATCCTTCGATTTTCACGATGAATCCATTATCTACGATAGCGCTAGCGAACAACCCTAACACGATCGATCTAAGCCACCACAAGTGCCTATAACTTCATATGGGTCACTTAAAACCTACATCTATTAATGTTATTTTGACGGAAATCTGTGAGCTTCCACTCAACTTAAGAAGATAGTTTTTTGGCAATTATAGTTATTTGAAAACATATCAAAAATGCCTAGAAACAATAATCAAAATAATGCCAATATAGCTCCTCACAGTACTTATGGAATCACTCACGGCGAAAGCAAAGTTTGGTTATAGTTAATTCATCAAAAATTTGCGCAAGGGTTGCATTGAAATCAGTAAGATCGATAACTTATACTTGACTGATCAAACATCTAAATGCTGGATTAGTAAGAAATTGCCCTGTGTCAACATCAGCGTATAACCCTTTGTCTGCTTTAGGTACCTCTTTGAATAATCAACCT
Organism: Dynastes maya; assembly: GCA_029619315.2. Taxonomy (NCBI): domain Eukaryota; kingdom Metazoa; phylum Arthropoda; class Insecta; order Coleoptera; family Scarabaeidae; genus Dynastes; species Dynastes maya. The sequence goes on from JAROYE020000003.1 coordinate 32,852,332, forward strand.
TATAATATATTCAATGCTACATTCAATAGGTTAGTAGTTCTATCAAGGTGTTGGTTTTACGATCAAGTGTAATGCGATAAAAAGGGACCTTATGGGCAAAAAATCGTAAATACCTATCTTCACAGATTCTGGTAGCTATGTTTTCCCTTTTTATTGCATCACTCACAATTTATAAAAACTACGGACATGCATACAATTAACTTTAAGTTCAATGGACGGAATTTTATTCTTATTTGGTTGCGCTTTTTATGACTCACAACGAAAACTCTCAAAATCATTTCACTAAGAAAGCTGTTAGTCAGTTTTTCATGCAGAGCTAATCGTAACAGATGAAGGCTTCAAGTACTTAAATGCAATTGGATCATTTCCTATCTTCGTGATAGCGGATTGTAGAAGTATTATCTGCAAATGAAAAAATAAATTCTGAAATTACACCAATTATTATCAAAATCAATGACAAGGTAAACAAGCTAACGTTCAATTCCTGTAGGTAAAAAGCAATCTTGTGTAGTGATATAATCTAGAACTTCGAACGTAGTTGTCATTAGCGGCACATGTGGTGTGTTCAGTATGGCCACTTGTTCAACGTTAAAATCCCTTTGGGGGCTATTAGCTCTTACTCCTTCCTGGGCCTCCGATCTCTGGAGCGGAGTTACTAGGGACTTATTTTAACTCCAGCCAACGACGATTATGGGGTAATGGTCAAAGATCTACTGTTCTGTTCATTTTCTTCAGATCACAAATATTCAAAATTAATGGGATATCTTCCTACAACAAGTAATAACATAAATTCGGAGATATTTCTAACATAATTTAGAATATTAAATATTATTCGTCGAGGAATCATCTGTATATCAGTAAAGTTAAATATTTAAAAGTTGTTAGTAATATTCTATATCATAGAGTAGTATAATTTTAGTCTTCTAGTCGCGTCACTACATGTATTCCATTATGCTACTTTTATAAATAAGTTTATTCATCGGAAATTCATCATCAAATTATATTAGAAAAAGAATTATCAAAACTTGGAGTCAAGTTTCTCATCCAGCTAACATGTATTGTAGATTGCGTTCCAATTTCAAAGTGTCCAATATTTCAAATCGTACCATAAATACAAGGTAAAAGTAAAGGTTGGTGGTTAAGAATAGGCAGGTTTTCTGTAAATATCATATAAACACCGTCATAAAGTTCGGGTTGGTTTCCATTTTTCAGTTTTAATACTTGTTCAATTCCTTTAATTGACATTAGTTGCCGAAAAGGTGTTTTAAAACACTTCCGAATTCCAGTTCATATGATGAACTCTCATTTGCGAAAGTTTAATTTTATTCAACAACTTCCCAACATTGCAAATTTGGTGCCCAAACAGAAATGACACCATGAACAGAGTCGCAGAAGAGGGATATGAATCTCTAAATGTTCCAAATAATATGATAAAAAGCATAAATAATTTTCTTATTTCTACTTACAGAAAAGGGCAGACGACTTCTAGAGGACCATTCAACCATTTTCTCTAAAAGATTTCCTTAGAATCTCATGTTGCCTACGTAATCGTGTATTATGTAGCAGACGTCTTTACAAAATAAGTAAAAATGAAAATGGTCTAGACTAGGCTCGTGGGAGCAAGTAGGAACGCTGGAGCGCATGATTATAAATTGTAAAGAATTCAGAGTAGATCGGCAACTATTTTTGGAAAATGTATCCAAAAAAATCGTCGGCCCTTTTAACTACATATCGTTATTACGGCTCAGTGGTCTAATAGTAGGAGGGCCCGTAGACAAGTTTTCCTGGACTCCTACTCTCCAATTAAAAAATTCTATTCTTGAAATTGTGTGTGTACATAAATCAGAAGTGAAATGTTGCCACATTTCGCGAGTAAGCTATGACATAAGCTACAGGTATCTTCTACCGAAATTTTTGCGAGTTCTATATTGAGTGCTTCGTTGTCCAGATTAGGTTAATAACACTCGAGACATTACTGTAACTGCAATAAAAATGGATTTGGTATGTAAACCAAATTAAACCAGAACGAAATTTTTTTATAAAAGAGATATGTCTGAAATTTGTCGCTGGCAATGGCTACAGTTTACAATCATGTTAGATTGACAGATAGATAGTGAAGTGGTGTTTATTTACATCGTCAAACGCAGCTGTCATTCGAGCACGTACAGTACATTCAGCATGGCCACTCGGCCAATGTGAAATTCCCTCTGGCGGATATTAGTTCTTTTTTGGAAGCCTCCTTTCCCTCCGAGCTTCCGATTTATGGAGTGGAGGTATTAAATATTGATCTTAAGTCCAGTCAACGACAAACGAGGTGGAATGGTAACTCTTCAAATTTAATGGAATAACTTGCTACGATAAACAACAGTGTAAATTCAGAGGTATTTCTAGCAGGGTTTCGTCTATCATCAAGTTATTAAGTAGAACGTCAGTAAGTGTTGTCATTATTGGGTTGTCAGTGGTATTTTAGGCCGAACGAGTGTGTAAGAACACTCCCGAACCCCCAGTTCAACTAATTATTTAACTAATTTACAAAAATACCGTTTTTTTTTAACAATTTCTCTGTTTTAAAACATTTCAATAGATAGCAATCCGCCAACAATAAGTATGTATTGCATGACATATTTGAGTATTCCATTCCATCTTAAATGAGTATGTATTGTAATGTTCAATATTTACGATAACGACAACTTCGGCTGCCAACCTCTGAACGATTAGAATGTTCAGGTTAGGTACTTGTAGGTAATGAAATATCCCTTTTACCATTTCCCCCCAGCCAACTGGCCTTGGGGCGAGGACATTATATTAAATATATAAGTCCAGATAACGACGATCATAAGGGAACATAGGTAAAACTCCATCTTCTGGTCGATTTTTCCTTTTGTAATTCGACAAAATTAATGGAAAAATAAGCTAAAACAAACAGAGTAAATTGAGAGGTATTTCAAACATTACTTCATCAATTAAATCTTTATTCGAGCGTTTTTAGGTAAATCGTTAGAGAAATTTCTTATTTAAACCTTGTCAGTTAGAATTTAAGTCAGAGTTCTCTAAATACCGTCCCCTCGTTACGTCACTGCATTCATTCTCGTATGCTATTTCCATAAATAACATCATTTCATCGTAATGCATTATAAAAGTTTATGTTTGGGTTTTATTTATGAAAATTTGCTGTGGAATGAAAGAATCGACATCTTTCGCGATTACAAATAAAAGAAAGATAAACGACGCCAAAAATGTCATCAATCTTGATTCAGCCTTCGTTGAATTAATGTGTATCTCAACTATCCGAATTTAAAGTGTTTGGTAGTGAAATCAAAGTGTAATTTCCAGGAAGAAAAGGTTAAAGTCTAGTACAGACAGTTTCCTGTAGAGGTTATCATAAACATAGCGTTTATATAACATTAGCTTCATTTGAATTCAAGGTTAGTTAAAAATTTTTATTGTAAAATTCGTTCATTTCAGGGCGAGAAAAATTTTCGACAAAACCAATTTTGATATTTTTTAAATTATTAATGTAGCCGAAATAATAATATGGCGTACAACACTGGACTTACCGAGTATAAAAAAATTGTAGAAACGCGTTGTTATCTTTTAACAAAATTTCGATTACAAAGAACGGCTGTTTTACCCACTAACAATAGGCAAGTGCAGACATGGAAAAGTAAATCAGTTAAAACGTGGATTTCATTTGAATACGTTTCGTGATTGATCATTTTGTATGTGTCAAATTTGTTGAGACTGATTGACGTGTATTTTCTGTCTTTTAATACTTAAACTTTTGTTAGTGAAGTCCTCTATCATGAATCGCTATACGAACGCCGAGATGACTGACATGCATATCATTTATGAACTTGCTGGTGATTCATTAGAAGCTAGACGGTTGTACATTGAACGATTTCCTGACCGTAATGTTCCTGATAGAAAAACCTTCCAAAGTGTTCATCAACGTCTCTATGAAACAGGCACATTGAAACGAAGTGGAGGACCAGGAAGGCCAATGACAGTAAGAATGGCAGAATTAGAAGAGAATGTGCTGGACATGATAGAGGAAGATCCAGGTACTTCTACCCGAAAAATTGCAAATACTTTGAATGTAAGTAATGGGACTGTTTGGAAAATTCTTAGGGAGTATTTGTTGTACCAATACCACATACAACGCGTTCAGGCACTTCTTCCTGCTGATTTTCCTTCACGGATTGCATTCTGTCAGTGGCTTTTGCACACATAGGTTCAAATCCTTCAACTACTGACACCGATTCTTTTTACCGATGAAGCGAATTTCTCAAGAAATGCAATAAGGAATTTTCACAATAACCATGTGTGGGCTGAAGAAAATCCACATCAGGTACTTGAAGATTGTTTTCAACATCAGTTCTCATTAAACGTTTGGTTAGGAATTGTGCGTGACTGGCTAATTGGACCGGTATTTCTACCAGGAAGACTTACCGGCGAGGCGTATCGAAACGTTTTGGAACAAACGCTACCTCTGTTTCTGGAGGATGTAAAATTGGTAACAAAAAATGCAATGTAGTTTATGCACGATGGTGCAACAGCGCATTTTAGTGTGGTTGCTCGTGAGTTTTTGACAGCGGCATACGGAGATCGTTGGATTGGTCGAGGTGGACCTCACTTATGGCCTGCTCGATCCTCGGACTTAAACCCCCTGGATTATTCTCTATGGAACCATCTAAAGTCCTCAGTTTATTCTACTCCAGTGGAAAATGTGGAAGATTTAAGAAATCGGATAATTGCTGGGTGTAACTCAATAAGAAACGACTCTGGTATTTTTGAAAGAGTTCGGCAGTCAGTGAGGAGAAGATTGAATTCTTGTATCCTAGCTGGATGTAGTCATTTTCAACAGTTCTTGTAGATTAAGAAACTTTAAGTGTAATTTTTGGTAATAAAATGTTGGTTTTGTCAAATCATCAAAGGACAAAATATTCTTAGAATAGTTCATGGAGTAACCCCTTGAATTTTTGCTGTATGTTTAATAAACACCCTGTAGAGTCCAGAATAGCAAAATGAACAACGCAACGCTAAATGTGTAAGATGCAAATATTTCCCGACTGATGACGGTAACAATGAAAAATTTGGATAAAAACGTAAGAGCACTATACGAAAAATTTCACTTACAAAAGCCGGATGATAATAAAAGGATACCAACGCCCTATTATCTATGAGAATATCTCTGCGGTAACCGTATAAAAAATTGAGATAGTATTGCGTTAAGGAAATATTTTTACGTTGTCAAATACCCGTAAAAAAAGTTGTAAAGCTCAATATTCGGGGAAGTATAGATAGCCCACGTTATAGTCGTCGGCTCATAACTCAGCGTATAAAACAGCTTTACTGTCGTCGAAAGCCACGCAGCATGCTCTGGTGATAAAAAGAGAAACACATATAAGTAGATACAGCTAGGTTACGTCTATTCAAAGCGCATTCTATCTTTGATAATTTTGTGAAACAGAAAGGGAAAATGTTGGTAGCTGTATGAAAATTAAGATTGAGATGCGTTTTAGAAACAAAAATTCTTTCGTGTTATGTTGTTAAAACACGAGGAAATCATTTAGAGTTTTTTTTAATAATAATAATTGGTTACAATAACAATATGTGTAGAAAACATCTAGGAAACCTAAATTTAGAAAGATTACGGGCTATATAACACTATCTTTAAGAATTAGGCCAATGTTTGGTCGTTAATCCTATTGTGAACAAGGTTCGGGACTGCTAGTCTTTGTGGGAAACGGATACATATTGTGTAGTTCCATGTGGAATTGTTTTAAAAAAATCTAAAAATCATTTAAATTAGAAGGTTTTAGCAATTTTTTGTGAAATGTTAATTTCTTCGTAAAGAACCATTGATAGAAATATATTTTCCAAGATAATACCTTCGGAACCGCAAATCAGCAGCTTAAATTCTTCAATTTTTAAAAATTCAGCCCGAAATGTGTTCCTTTTGTCAAAAAGGGTTCATTTTTGCTTTGCTTAGGCGCACTGTAATAAGCTACACTGCAATTTAATTAGTTATTACCAATAGTTGTAATTATAATTATCTTGGTTTTGATTACATCACAATTTAGCTGAAAATAATCAATTTGTTACCTTTTGCCACTTACAAGGGAACACCGGCAACCCGCACTTCTCGATTTCGATGAAACTGCACAGATTGAAAGAGTACCTTGGTATAAGAACACAATTCTTTTCTTACCTAGCGTATCTCGCCGATTTGGGGATACAGACCCCTCCAATGATTTTGATTTTTTCTTATTTGTGTAAATATCTCTGAAATTATAACAGATATTTTTTTCTTTTTAGAATATAATTTGAAGTAAATTACATAGTCCCAAAGTTGACCAGAATTATTTTCGAAAAAAATTTATAATGCGGGACCGGCTACCCCACCGCCCCCTTTTTTTAATTTTTTTTTTTCTTTATTTTTCACAAATAAAGTATATTACATAGTCTAAAGGATGGCGCGAATTATTTTCGGGAAAAATTAATAACGGGGGACCGGGTACCCCGTACCCCCTTTTTTTTTTCTTTTTTTTTCTTTATTTTTCACAAATAAAGTGTATTACATCGTCTAAAGGATGGCGTGAATTATTTTCGGGAAAAATTAAAAACGGGGGACCGAGTACCCCATACCCCCATTTTGTTTACATTTTTATATTTTCTTTTTTTACAAATAGAGTCGGTTTTATGTAGAATATGTATGTGGTCAAATTGAAACAGTTAATAATAAAGATATTAAAAGACGTTAATAAAACTTTACTTGTCGTTGATTGTCGTTATAAATATATATTTATTTAGAAATTATTTATTATTTCGATACCGTTATTATTTCGTCTACCTTAGGATAACATTTTCTGATACTATCCGCCACAAGATTGAGAGCATGAATTTTACACGTAATGTGTAACAAATTAGCAGAATGCTTTTTAAGAGACCGGCCTACAGAAAACATGTTTGCAGCACCATCACTCACTAACATCAAGAGTTGGTTTGTTGAAAGTTCAAACTTGTCCAATGTATTTAACACTAACTTTGAAATTACTTCGGCAGTACACTATTGTATTCGTTTGGAGACTAATAGAATTGAAGGTGCCGATTGATGAGGTTCCAATTTGCGTGCCATTGCATTAAGAACAGAATGTTTCTTCCGATCTGTTGTTTCGTCGACACATAACCACAATTTTTGATCTTTCAACTCCGATTTTATTTTTTGTTCAATATGTTCGCGCGCAGATGGCACAATTCTTCGTAACGATGTTCGACTTGGTAATTTGCACTCCGAATAGTTATTCCAAAAGCAGATAAATGGTTCCTTGTCTAGTAAACTAAACGGTATATTACATGGGATAAACGTAACGCATAAATTAAATATAAATTTTTCATTGTCTCGTGCGCAATTTCTTTTTGAGACATGCTTTTCACTATTTACGTGTCATATTTTCGTAAAAACATCTATATATATATATATATATATATATATATATATATATAATATATATATATATATATATATATATATATATATATATATATATATTTCAGCCCTTTCCTTTGCATAAAATGCTAGGCTTAGTTATTATAATGCCAAGAAATTTCACATGGCTTCAAGTCAAACGTAAGCCTAACTATATCACTATGTAATCCATAAGTGAATTTATCGTCAGTCACTTTCCTTAGAATCAGTGGGTATTTTGATCTTAATATGGGATAAGATACTGAACTAACGTGACGAAATTTCAGAGTTATCTGTAGCTAGAAGCGAGACATTTTTAGCAAAAGATAACTTCTAGCAAAAGGTAATCACGTGGTTCTTCTATTATTTTCTATTATATATTTGTTGCGTGATAGTTTGCATACAGGAGGGTGCCCAACCATGCGCAAATTTCTCAATATCCCAAAGTTCATAATCATATTCTCATTGGCGAAATATATCCGGCACCGCCGCAAAATTTGCATTTTGTATGTTTAGTAGTGGAGAAATGTGCGAACCGCACGTACTCGTAATATAGATTGAAGTATTATGGGAATTAGAACATTCGGTGTTTATTTGTAAATTTCATCCGTTTCGCTTGCAAATGAAAACCGACATCCGTATGCATAAATATTTTCGGGAGTTGCTTAAACGCGCGTTGGTTTTATGTTTAATTTTTATGTAAATAGGCTAGCACGTAAAATAGCGAAATAGGAAACTACACATTTTAGTTTTATTCCGTGATGTAGTACGACATGTACGGGCCAGTGTTATTTATATGTATATTTGTCCATGAATACCAACAACGTTCTTATAGAACGAATGACTATGTGATTTTTCACGAGGCGAAAAGTCTAATAAATCAAACCGTATTTTTTCCATCATCGTCCTAGATTTGATGCAATATAAGCTCGGGCGAAATGCGTATGTATATATCGGTAGTCCATCATTTTTGAATTAATAGGCTTGGAAAATTGTGACACGCATTTCTATAATGGAGTTGCTCGATGGAAATGTTTTTGTGCTTATTATATTTTCTTGGAAATGCATCTAGAAATACTAACCGATAATAAACCTCGAAATCAAAAAGAGAAAACAAGTAGTAAAAATTACTGTAAATGTGACACTTTGGAGTATATTAACTGGTTTTTGATCATTTATAAATGACAAAAGACTTTCCATTGCAATTATAAAAAAAAAACTATAGATACGTGGAATTGTTTAAATTTGATTAGCATTTCACTTTTCCTACTTTCAAATCAACATCCTTTTCCAGCTAACCATGTAGCCGACTTTCCAACTATATTTTTCCAGGAAACATTGCTTTTACCATCTTAACATTGTATTCGCCAATAATGATTGGCATTCAACGGTTCGCCAGTAGAAAAAGGTACTCACATTACCATATACATAAATATAAATGTAATTATGAAATCTATAATTTTCCTTGGAATTTCCAACGTAATTAATTAATGAAATTAGAATTATGTCCACGATGAGGATCCTTGCATAGTTCTCGTGGTGTAGTGGTTAACGCGCCTATTTGACTAGCAGAAGATGTGGGGTTCGATTCCTCGCCGTGGACATAATTCAAATTTAATTAATTAACTACGTGGGAAATTTCAAGGAAAATTATAAATTTCATAATTCACCGACGGAAGCCAAAATATATTAAATAAAGTAATTATTTTGTACAATAATGGGCAAAAGTTGTAACCACTAAAGAATTTCTCCAAAAATTTTTACAAGTATTTTGTCAAATTCAGTCTTGTAGGTAACTAGTTGTGTGCACAAAAATGGCAATAGGGCCCTTTTTAATTGATTTCCGCTTTAACCCAAAAGCCCCTTAAATTTTTGAAATTTTAAAATGAAACTCATGTTCATTCTTGAAAAAAGGGCCCGTGCCCGTTATTAGAGGTAGTCAAAAATAAATACAAAAGTTTTGTTAGTTTTCTTTTTTTAAAAAAAAATTTAAATTAAAAAAAAAAGCCGTGTAAACCCCGTACCTGCCTGTATAAAAAAAACAATAGTAGAAAATAGGCAGCATTAACATATATGGATAAGAGGGGCAAAAAGTTGACACCATTAGAGTGTTTCCCACAGTTGTCTCGGTGAGCGATGTTCGCCGTGGTGAGAAAATAGTTTATTTTTTAAAAAAGAGCTTTAACATCTCCGATTTTATATTTAAATGTTTAAAAATACTCTTTACTTATTTCAATGTATTATTCGATACACCATCCAAATTTTTTTTGTGGCAAAAAATCGGGATTTTTCGTACACCCCAAACTTTTCTAAAACGCGATTATTTTTTGCGTCTGTGTAGTCAGTACCCGTGTATGCACCCGTCCATAATTTGCAAGACCCCAAATAAATAACGATCTATATAGAAATTGGGTCTTTTTTCGCAGCAATCCTTTATATAGCTACGAATTTTTTTTAAATCTGTTTCAATGGAAATATTTTGAAATTTCGACGGGTTTCCCCTTTAATCCTGTAGCTTCGGCAGGATTGAATTGTGTAACAACAGCTTTTACTATTTGAAATATTCAGCTAATAAAAGTGCCTGCAACCTTTTTCCCCGCGTCTAAGAATTGGCCCCGGGTTTGGGTTGCGAATACCGGACACTCGTGTAAAATGATCGTAGGCGTTTGGGAGATTTCAAAAAAACTTTTTTTTTGTTTTCTATTAATGCTCTACCTCGGGAAGCATTGTGAATGGTTTCTGCACAAGATAATGTTAAAATTTTATTTGGTTAAATAAAAAATTTTTCTTGGGGTTAGAAAATAAAAAAAAACCAAAGACAGAAAAATGTTTTTTTGCAAGTAAATCATTTAAAGTTAAGAAAAATTCGTACTAAAGGAAAGAATAGAAAAAATGGTTCAGTTTTCAAAAAATTCTATTGAAAAATTTAGGGACCAGTTTCTTTTAAAAAAAAAAAAACATCGGGCTAGCTAAAAGGTATCCAATATAAAAAAAAAATACTTAATGGAAAAAAAACCTAAATTAATAATTAAAAATTTTGACAAGGAAGATTTTGAAAAAGTTTTTTTTTATACGTTACAGTAAATTAAATTATTATCAAATAATGTTAGAAAATAGGGATAAATTTTATGTGTTTAATAATTAATGAGTTCATTTTAATTTACTTGCCCCCATTTTATTATTTTATTTTTATTTAAAAAGCTATATTTAAATTAGTACACGTGGTAAACAGTAAAAAAAAGAAAAAAATATTACAGTGACGGTATTTTTTGAAAACGTTTATGAAACCCGCGTATTTAAAGGTTATACCATTGTATAGGAAAAGTAGGGTATCTGCATTCGGTTCTGTGCATTATCTAGGAGGCATGACTATAATCCCGGGAAACCCCAGGTGGCCCCAGGAAAAATTTTACGTTGCTGTTTTTAAAGCTAAGGATAAATGAGGAGTAGAACCCCCGCGGCCCGGGAGCAAGGGGGTTTTTAAGCTTTTTCTTCTCATTTTTTTCCCCTAATTAGCACTATCTTGGTTATTGTTTTTACACTTTTTTCATATGCACTTTACATTAGATCACTTTTGTTTTAGCATATTCGTAGATAAAAACCCTATTTTAGCATTTTTAAAAACACAAACAATGGAATAATTTTTTTGCATTAGTAAGGATATATCGTATTTTTTTTAGCAAGCTAAACCAATTAATAATCTGCATATAATAATATGCATTTTTAAAAATTTAAAAAAAAAATGCTTTATTTTAGGGAAAAAAATTGATTTAGGAATAATTTTTTTTATAATGGCCCTTTTTCCCATACTAAGATTCGCTTTTTTCAAATTCTCTGCAAGTTTTCTTTGGGTTAAATTTAAAAAATATCTTAACGAAGAAATACAAATTTTTCGTTATAAGTAAATACATACCTGCGTGTGGAAATTAAAATAAAACCAGTTTTTAAAGCGGTCTTAAAATCTGGTCACTTCTATCACAAAATTCCAATAGCGCTTAAATCAGATCTGACTGTTTTCTCTTTCAATATCTCTTAGGATATCTTTTTTGTCGTAGTTATCACTATTCTCGTCGAGGTCAATTTCACATTGGATTTCTAAATTCACTGTCATGCGGAATAAATATTTGCTTAGCTTTCTTTTGTCTCTTTCTTCTTGTTCCTTTGCCAGCTGTATCAGCTGAATAGAACCTATTGTTTTGGAGTTCACTTCTGTTGTACTTTCGGACTATTGGGCTTTTAGATTAAATCACATTAACCTCTTCAACTGTATCATGTCAGTACACTAGTTTGGGGCCTAATATCTCACACTACAGTTGACATTGGTCTCCAAAATGGAAGATAGGTAAAGAATTTTTGCCCGATAGTGTAACAGTTTTCAAAAAATGCTAGTTTAATAACTAACAGTGTTACAATAAAAGTTTAGACTTGTAATGGGAAAGCTTTTGGCTACAAAAGAAGAATAATTCAGTTTCATTTTTTTTATGCATTCAGTGTATTTTCTTGAGTGATTTCTTTATAATCAACAGCAGCATAATATTGAAGACTATTGGATTTGATCGGCGGGTAAAAGATGTTACTTTGCACTTGTCTATATTTAGGGAAAGGTTGTTGATAACGCACCAATTATTTCACTAACTGCTGCAAATTGTCCTCGTCGCGGATTCTGTAACCATTTGTAACGGCATTTGCTACAATTGTAGAAGTAATCCTAAAATTTTTTCTGTGTAAACTTTCAAATCACAGCACCGGAATCAACGACAAGTTATACATGTTATCGGCTAGATTAAATGCTATTAATTTAGAGATTAAAGTATACAACAAACCAACTTTTGCCTCAGGAACAAGAGGTGTAGATCAAAATTAAAACCCGGCCTCTCACAGCATACTTCTGTTGTTTGTCAACTTTTCGGATAAGCTAGTCACTAATTCTTTCGTTTTTTATATCTTACTATAATTTCCTATCTGTTATTTATTTTGTTATAGTAATGTTGCTTCTTGTTTTTTTATCAGAAAAATTAATTATAATTATAAGAGGAATATTACAACCTGGATACTGAACAGATATTTGAATAGGCAAGGAATATCAGCTAATGGAGTTTCTAAAACAAATTGGGATATATACAGTTGTTTTTCGCCTAGTCTGTATAACTTACATGACTCCAAATCAGTAATAAATGTTGCTAGTTTCTTAACAACTATTACAATTTCCTTTCTATTTGAATATAAGGTGGCTCATATTGAATATCTGGAATACATGCTCTCTTTTCCCTTGCAGTTCTTTTTTTGTATTATTAGGCTATGGGATCTTACTTATTATATAGAAAATACGAGAATATTGCAGATTTAATATTATGTCGGGACTCTTTCCGATATCTTCTACGAAATATCAGCATTTGTATTCATCTTCGTATCTGTGTTCCTTATTACTGAAAATAGGTTCTCATTTTATTGGGTTCAGAGGAAATTGTCGTTGAGATGAGCGGATCCTTTCTTATGATAAATAAGTGCTTGTATCATTTTCTCGTAGAAAAAAGTGCGCAGTCTGCAATATGGTATGTCTCTAAGTTGCACGAAAATTTATTAATTGTTTAGTGGCGTATCGCTTTTACACTTAAAAGAAAGTAGTCACTCTTTATTACTTATTTTTATTTTATCTTATACATTTATATAATTATATTTGTTTATATTTCTACAATAACGGGACGAACCCAAAAACATTGTAACGTAAGGAAATGTGAATCAAGAACGCACGTGCACACGTACACAAAATAACCAAAGGGAAAAGATTATTATAAATTACTGAAGTTGGTCGAATAAGCTGGCTTAATTAGTATTTTAAACAGCCTCAAATTACAACAAAATATATCAAGTAAATGCAGCAGTAAGTTGCGGGTTTTGTAAGTGCTCATGAAACTAAGGGAGGGTATGGGGGGATCGGGATACGAAAGAAGTCAAAGAAGCAAGGTTTGGAGAGCTACTGCTATTTTTAAAGCAACTTATCTAACAGTATTAAGTCGTTTACTCAAAGTAAATATTAAAATAGGCTGGATTGTTTTCCACAGCTGAAGGGACATTTTAAGAAACTACATGAGCTACATCTTCATTGCTGGGTTACTCATTTCTGGTTCCCGGTTGGAACCGCGGTCGTTGTCGGCTTTTCTTCCACCTCTTATGGACATCTTCAGGGGTGTTACTGCACACTGAGAGGTATATGTATGGCTCGTTTCGGGTCAACGGAGCGGAAATGTTATGGATCAATGAAGCGTGGGCGGTTGTTAGGAGTTTAATCAATTGGGATTTTCCACGTGATGTAAGGATAGCCCCATCTTCACGATTTAAGTTTTTGGGCCATGGGTGTGAAAATCTCTGGGGGGACAAGATGGGGGTAAAGTTAAATTTGGATTTGGTGGCTAGTTTGTCGTCTATATTTAGCCAGCGCGGCCCCGGGACTACACAACAACCGTGTACAACACTCGTGTTTCAGTAACACGAGTGCTAAACCGATCGCTTTGTTTCACCGATATGCATACTACCGCACCAACATGGAATCTGGTAGACACCAGGGGCTTCCAGATGATTGGAGTTTTTGATGGGAAAGTAGGGTGAGGAGCTTGAATTGGGTTTGAAGATGTTTTTATGTTGTTCCTGATATTGCTGATGGGGTCGGTGCCGCCTTGAATGGAGGATAGATACGATTGCTTGCGGAAATTAGGATTAGGTGATGGGAGTTTCTGTGGAGAAGGGGTTGGTATAGCGGTTAATAGTAGATTGAATCCCTTTTCCCTAGAATAATTATTGCAGATCAGAGTTTCAGTGATGTTCAATCTTGAGGATGTGAATTGTGTTCAGATAAGGAAATTGCTCATTGGATAAGAGAATTGATGACACTCGTTTTAGGCTGGTGATGATGTGAGAGGCCCATTGAGATATCTACCCGTCTGCGGGGGTTTTTGGTAAATGGAATGTCCTAGCGCACCGTCAGGCCGTCGGTGTACTAGAACATCTAGGAAAAGGAAGGCAACCGTCCGATTCGATCTCAATGCTGAAGCGTATGAATCATGTTGGGAATTCAGAGACGATAAAAAAAAATTGTCTAAAGATTGTATCCATGAGGTCAAATGACAAAGGTGTCATCAAGTACCCGTATCGACACTTGGGCTTAAGATTGTAAGATAATAGGGCTTGCTATTCCATAACGCTTCTACAAAGATGTTGGCAGGAGGGCACTGGAGATCCTATAACTGCAACAAGCTTCAACCAAGTCAGCCAGATCACCCGGATGGTCATTGGAGACGAGGAACTCTCTAAAATGGATCCCGTATCCGGGATGGAAACTTTGGTGAATAACAATCCGACATCCAAGCTGACAAGTAAATCACCGGGATCTACCGTCAACTCTTTCAGTCGTTGGACGAAAATATGGTAATTTTGAATAAAAGGGTCTCTGTGTCCCAGCGTAAGATTTTAGAAGGTTAAAGAGGTACTTCGATAATTTGTAGGAAGGGCTATTGATAGTGCTGGCAATAGGACGTAAGGGGATATTGGGTTTGTGAATTTTAGGGAGACCGTATAACTTAGGGGGTGAAGAATCACTAGGAAGAGATGACCTCTGGGTATCGGAAGGTATAGATGACGTTTTAATGGAGTTAAGATGGGGAAAAATCAATTCGGGAAGTAGGATCACGTTTAAGAAGTTGATAGGTGCCATTTGCAGTAAGGAAAAACTTTTGGTCATTTCTCTTCGCTGTCCAGGAAACACCGTAGCATTTCCCTTATCATGTTATTTTCACCCATTCTTAGAAAGAATGGCAAAATTTACATAAACTTTGCAAAAACCACAACTTTAATTTACAATTTATAAAATATCCCGTTGGTTTTTATTTAAATTCCCGTTAACATAAGCATTCTGCGGCTCGGTAAACATCCATTCCCGACCAAGCTTCTATCAAGATCTAGAAAAATGATACGAGTTGGCTTTTTGTTGTGGATACAAAACTGTAAATATCTTCTACTCGCTGTTATTGTATTTCCGTTCCATGAACGAAAAATAACATATATTTATTGGTGTACGATATTTTCTATTACTAATGAATGATAAGTGAGATGTTTTGACTGTTTTTAAAATTCATAGCTACCTTATTTAGGTAATCTTAAAATGTATTTCTCGTAATTAAAGCATAATATCAAAACCTCTGGCAATTGTTATACATGGTGGGAAATCAGAAAAAAAGACTCCTTCTAACGACGTCAAAGTACAATATGGCGCCCATAAGAAATAAGGAAGTTGATGATGGCCAGAAGGAAATCAAACGTCGTATAACATTTTCGACTACATCGTTAGATAGGAAATCGAAAGTGGCATTGATAATATGCTTTTAGTTTTTATCTGAAAGGCTCAATAAAGGTACTAGAGGTAAAAGAAGAAAATGTGCTCTTTCCTTTTTTGAATCTCGAACGCCATTTGTCACAGGTCCATTTTCTCTTTAGGTTCATAACAAACATAAAATTTAGCAACCAAATTTAAACTTACCCTTTCTCCGATATCTTATCTCCAATAACAAGCGAGATCCCATGGTGAAAATCGAAGGTAAGTCAGCCTGTATACTTTGGCTACTAAAATATGGGAAAGATGCGTAATTACAATGAAAAACGAGCTAATATCGCGTAACATATAATCAAATCTAAATACATGATGTCATAATTAGAATTAGAAAATATTTTTATACAGGTACGTAACTTATAGCATATTCAATAATCAAGATATAAAAACTGTTACGAGCTAATACATTGTCTTGCATATACAAATATAAATGAAATATTGTCATAAGTTTATGGTGTACTGTTATAACCGACGCCCCCTGTCGGAATAACACACTTTACATTACCATCGAAACTAAAGGTCAAATCGAAGTGTCTATCCTTCATATTAACGCTGACAAATACATAAATATGTCAAAGTAATTTATTATGAGAAAGTAAGCAATAAAGCTCGGCATCCAGCAGTAAAACACATAGAGGCTGACCTGAATTACAAAAGTAATATCCGTTTCGTGTGCGCATTTTTACGGAAGTTATTTATATATCTCCGACCGAAGATGATATTAAAAAAAATAGAGCAGAGTTTTTTGATTGAGTGTAAAATAATGTTGATTGATGTGCCTCATCTATCTATTTCCCACACAATTCTTTATTCGGTTCGCTCCTGTGCTTTCTCAGTTTCTATGCGGCGGTGTTGATGTTTGTTGTTGTTCGTCTATTTGGTAATCACATTAGCGTTCTCAGTGTTTTCAGTCATCAGACTAGTAGGAGAGGATACAATATCGAGAGGTTGCGACTGTCTTGGTATTTCTTTTTAACTAAGAACGTGATTTTTGGAAGAGATAATGGTTAGACTGAAAGTCCTATAACATAATACCTACACAAATGGAGACGCAAATTTTCGTTGCCTTTCCGTACTTCTACCTAATCGTTGCTTTCGGTGCTTGTATTCGTTACCGCTCAATCACAGTAGATTCGCATCCCTGCTTATTATTATTATTTCAATGGTATGCAATGCGAATGACAATTTAAGTAATTATGTGATCTTGTTGTGTAAGTCAAAATGGAAAATCCAGTTTATTCAAGTATGGATATTTTAAACTTATTTTGTATTCATGGGGAATGTCTGAGAATTTGCCGGACATTCAACGATAGCCAGACATTCAACAATCTCATTTGCCACCAATGAAGAAGAATAAATTTAAACAAATGGAATCAAACTTCCTGCACTATGGAAAAGTGAAATCTGCCAGGTTGCGACAAAAACCTATTATTGGAGAGGAAGCAAACGAGGCACTGTATTAGTATATTCTACTACACACCCTCGTGGGTTAAGGTGTGCCGTGCAAGATTTGGGTATGTTGTATTAAAAAAAAAAAAAAGAAAACAAAACACTCTTTTATTGGAGTACTTCATCCTGGGAATAATGTTAGACGCGTCCAATTTTATGAACATATGGTGATTATGTGACGAACCATCCTGTTTCGCCAAATTTAAAGACTTTTATTCTGGAAAGAACGAAACCTGTATCATTTAGTCTTTAAATGTTTGTTATAAGTTGTTTCTTTTAATTATTGTTTTAATTCTAGAATCATTTATTTTGTCCTCCAGTATACACAATGAGTATTGCTACTTATGATGTACGTTAGCGCGCATATTGCGTAAGCACGATAGTTAGGGGATCCGTATGAGCGCGCGCCGCTTACATGCAAGGTCACACTACGTAGATAAACAAAAACGGGCAAACTTCGCTATAAAAGCGTCCGAATCCGCGTACATTTTTCTTTCTGTGGCTCAAGCTACAAAGGAACACCTCTCAGCGGGTTTGTACTGTGGGAGACCCTTCCCGGACTTCATCTCTCAGCGGCTGTTAGCTGTTGTCCGATGAGGTTTGGACAAAGGTAACGTCCGATATATTGGTGACAGTGTGGCTTAATCTATGTATCTATCGTGGAAATTTCGACTGAAATTATTCAAAGTCCGTTCCGTCAATATTATACACGTCAACATTTCGTAGTAGCGTGGCTCGAGCTATCTATTACGAAATCTCGAGGACCGATACATTCAAAGTACCTAGAATATTTTGCAAGTGTTTTGCCGCGGCACAAAGTTTAAAGACCCGATTAAACTCAGACCGATCTCGTAACTAAGAAATACGTTTTGTTTTCAATTATCTATTTTACTCGTTGTATATATATTTGTATATGAGCTTTATTTTGCTTTGCTAGAGAATTTTTATTTTATTTCATGAGGCTATGTATAAATAAAGTTATTGTCAATGTACTACATCTTTTCATCATTAATTGAACCCTTTGGCACTTTTAACGCTACCCCTGTTGGTTAAGACGCACGCTGTGACAATCATTCCGATATTCACTTAACTTTTCTTAATCACTAAAAGCCGCGAACATCTAACAGTTTTGTTTTAAAGGACAAATAAAATTAAACCACTTAAAAATACATGCTGTAAATCTGATATATGAAAATAGATGAAAATTCCGTGACGACTAGCGACATCTCAGCAGCAAAAAATCAGACTATATTATGAAGTTGATAACATAGTTCCCCTGTACATTAAGTATGAGATCTCAGTGTTTAAAATAAGAGAAGTTAATATTGTGTATTTTATTCCCGTCTAAATCACTAAGTCATATCAAATTGATTAAAAAGATTGTCTAAAAGTAAAACCGTCATATATCTTTACACGATAATCTCCACATATCATCCAGAGGTGTGACTAGTACCATCATAATAATAGCTTGACGAGCGAGTAAAGACGGTCACATTGTAATTTGGCACCTTATTACATTCTGACTCCCGAACAGAGAAGGATCACGTTACAATTAAAACTCCAGTGTTCCTCTAAAGGACTATTTGGACGAAAGAGGCAAAATTTAGTAGGAAAGGTATTGTAAGTAGATGAAATTGGCACTACTGGACATACATCGTTAGAGAAGGAAATTTTCATAATAATTTTAATTTCAATGTATTTTGCCTTGTTATGTTTGGCCAAGTTTCATTCAGAATTTATTTTGAAAATTTAGCGGCTCTAAAATATTTAGAAATTTTGAGAACGACAGTATCTGATTTTGTAGAAGAACCGCCTCTTAACTTATTTCATCATTGTTGGTATCAAATAGACGGAGCTCCAGGACATTCAGCCAATGATGTTGGGTATGATCTCGCGAATATGCTCGAAGACCGCGGCTTAACAATTAGTTCGACAAGAAACGTGCATGGAGAGTATCTTTATCAAATAAAAAATTAGTATAGAGAATGCTAATACAGATCGAAATAAAAAATTATCATTATATTTAAGAAATTCCACTTTAGATGCTTTGAATTTGCGCCAAATTGAAGTTTTATTTAAGCCACCTTGCCCATAATTGAACTACAGTAAAGACATCGTTGCAATTCTTCTAAAAGCAATGCAAATATCGATACTAACTAGTTAAAAATGACTGCTACAGATGTAGCCTAAAATAACATAGAAATGAAATGTGCAATAAAAAAGCACCATTTTACTTAAAATAAGGAAGTTCGATATAACCAGAAAAGAAACTATCTTAAATATATTTTCATCGAGCTGGCTATGGCTTAATTGGATTAAGTCGAAATTTTCAAAAAGAAGGGGTTTTCTGCTTCCCATAATACTCTTAACGAATGGTTTCAATGAATCGCCCTATATATTTTCCATTGATAAGGTCAGAGTAGTCAGAGTTGCACTTACAGAAATTTGTGTGACTACTTGTAGAGGAAAAGACAAAACTATGACATTTTTCACGGCTTATATACCCGTGTTTGGAGTGACATACCGCTTTTCGTTCATGACGCATCGCGACCTTGTACGTGATGCCTATAAGCGACAAAAATACATCGTTGCACAAATTCCCTAATGATTGAATTTACATAACATGTACACTAAAGCTCAACATAAAATAGCAGTATGCGCAAGATACACCCTTGCTCCAAATAATCTTGCTTTGAAAAATTAATTAATAAAACAAAAGCTTACAAAGTTGATACATGATTTAAAGACTGACTACAAAAGATAAATACATAATTTTACCTCCTTTTCTGGATTAAACAGTTTTTTAATCGGACGGATTTTGGTGGTTCGTCACAGGCTTCCGCAGTTCTATTTCACTTCAGTTGCAAATCATTCCCGTTTTGGAAGTTAAGTAATGTGGAATTGCGTATTACGATGCAGCTTTGTGAAGCGGTTCACTTTAAGATGCAGTATTTCGGTTAACGTCACAAATGAAATGAAATGCATGTTGAACCAAAGCTACAATTATAATCGACGTACCTAACCTCTTCCAATGAAATATAACAAGTCAGATCGCTCGGCCCAGGAATAATGGTGCAAAACTTCATATGCGCTCTAGCGCTGTCCAAAACGTTGTATGAATTCTCAATGTCGTAAGAAAGGTTCTCTCAAGCGGTACTTCAATGCGAATGTGGCATCTTGTAAATTTTACTTAAAACGATCATTTACATCACGTCTTCTTTCGCTCATTAATTTCATAGTCACATAAATAAATGCATAACATATTATTAAGAAGAGCAATTTTAGTCCCAGCATGTTCCATGTTATATTGACCTAATATTAAAGAAAAGCGCACGTTTTCTTTTTTGGTTTACCCGACGTTTTATCTAAAAAGGAATTCTAAAGATACACACTTTTCAGAAATTGAAAGCTTGATTAAAAAGTATTGATTCCGAAGTAAATAGAACGTCTCTCGCATAAATTTCCTTCTACTCAGATCCAGTAAATGATGGAAATTGCAAGTAAGTTCTTCTAATTTACATAAAGCTGAGGAAGCCGGGATTTCCCGAAGTATTGCTATTTTTTGGATGATCGTGTAATAGGATACTGTAGATATACGCGTGCCAGAAAATTTAAATTGGAGAGTACATTTACCATTTAAAATGTATAAGTAGAAAGCGCACTTTAAATAGGAAAATTTTGGCAATATTCAGGCGGTAAACGTGATGAAGGGGCAAGCGATGTCGTGTTTAATAATAATAACGTGGATCATTACAATGATATAGGAAAAGTTAAAAGAATATAGATTAGATTAGATTAGCTTTTTTATTTCAAAAAATGGCAAAAGAATACAAAGTAGAAAACAAAAGAAAAAGAACAGGAAAAAAGAAATGCCTGTTTAAGAAAATACGTAAACTCAAAACTAAATATACTACTAATACAAAAAATGTACATTAAACATCTGGGGGTATATAAACTTTATAATATTAAAATCCAAAAAAGCCACCCTTTATCCACCATACCCAGACGCGCGTTTCGCTATTTTCCGTTTCTTTTCGTGTGCCCTGGGGAAAGGGTTAAATGGCATTTAAAGATTTTAAATCGTATATTACGAAGTAGATGTTTCTTTTACGCATGAGAAATTTTTTAAAACGATTTAAATTTAAATTTAAAACCATGGGGGTTTTTTAACCAGTTTTTCGAGGCTGCTGCCGTCAGAATTTAAAAAAACAATTTTATTTTTTCAGTTCTGTAGGGGCCGTTTCCCACAATTTATTTCCCCAAAAAAATGTAAAAATAAGTACAAATTTTAGGTTTCCTCGTGCATACATGAAAACATTTAAAATTTTATATTAATATATAATATATTATATAAAAAACCTTTTAAACCCGGTTTTTTGAGGGAACCCCGTTGAATGTATAATTCGGTCGCTGTGGACCCCAAAAATTACTTTTTGACCCCGGGGGTTCGGCTAAAAACTTTATCGGGTGTATCTCAGTTTTAAAGGGGCGGGAAAAAATAGTCAGTAAAACCCAAAAACTTAAAATTTCCCCGGGGGGCCCCAAATCCCTTTACATCCCTAAAATTTAAATAGACAAAATATTTTCCGGGAAGGCCCATGTGGGGGCGCCCTGTCAAATTTTTATACAGTATTACAAAGATCAACAGACTTTTTGTTAAAGCCCGAAATTTGGCAACAATTTTCGGGGGGGTTCCATAACAAAACCATTGATATAAAACTGTATTTGGTAGGGGATTTATATATCGCGGGGGACTTTCTACTTAAAAGTATCTTTAAACCTGAATGTTTTTGTTCCCCGATTTTTTACTATCTGTTTAAATTTAAAACTAATCTTAGCTTACCTCCTAATAAAATTATAACACATTTTTCGGGAAAATTCGGGAAAATGTTTGGGTTTCATATGGGACGCTGAAATCATAAATTAAAATACTTGTTGGGCCAAAAATATTTTATTTCTATTACCCGGGAAGTGGAATCAGATACTGAAAACTTTTTTTTTTGTCAGTTTTTTTTTTTTTGCCCGTACAAATTTCAAAAATTTTAACTTCCTCAGGGATTTATATTTGAATGTTTGTTTTAAAATATCAAATTTTATATTTTTTTTTTTTGAAAAAGGCAAGAAAAAAAATTTGAAATTTGAATTTTTTGTGTTATTTAAATTTTTAGAAAAACCCTACACCCAAACATTTTTTTTTCCATAAGCTTTTTATTTTATACATGCCCATCTCTCTATATCGAATAAAAGGGGGAAAACGGTTAGAAAATAAAAAAAAAAACATGAAAACTAAAAAATTACAGGTGGAAGGAATGAAAAATTTTTTTTTAAACGAGTGACGATGTGTTAGAACAAAATTATTTTTGACGGTACCAAAGGGGTTATGTAATGTGAAAAGTGGATGGAGTTTGTATCTGAAAAAATTAATTTTCCCATGTTTCGGTGATTTGAATTGTAGGGTGAGAAATGAAAAGGCAGATGAATGGTTGGTCAACGAAGGGGGAAAAAGGTTAAATAGAAACTTTTAAAAAATTAATGGAATTTCCCTTTTCTAAAACAACCTAGAGAAAACACCTTTTTCCCATCATAAAAAAATCTATCCCGGATTACTCGAAAAACATCCAATTACAGAAGAAGCTTTAGAAATACATTTTTAATAAAAAAAAAAGGCAAGTGTGGGGACGGGAAGATTAAGAGAGGACCAGAGACTTTTTTCCCGATCATTTAAAATGCTCTTTGGAAAAAATTTAAAAAAAGCGAAAAGGGAAAAAGGGGAACCCTAAAAAAAGCGAGTGAAAGTGTAAAACATATAGATTGGGGAAGGAAAAAAGAGAAATATAGATTCATAGAATCCCGGAGCCCCAACGTGAAATGCTAGAAAGGAAAATCTTCTGAAAGCTGCCAGAAAAACATGTGGTTCCTAAAAAAAAATTCTAAAAGCAACAAACTTTATAGTTAAAAAAAATTAACAAACAAACAAAAAAAAACCCCAAAATAAATGGAAGCAATCTTGATGAAAGAATAATATAAAAATATAAAAGGAAATATAAAAGGGAATAAAAAACAAAATTGGGGGGGAAAAAATTGGGTTAAAAAAAATCAAGGAAGAAATTTGATAGGAAATAAAAGAAAGGGATAGTAGAAAATGGCCAAAAAAACACGGGAAAAGCGAAAACAAGCCGGAATATGTATCCCGAAGAGGGATAAAAAATTTAAATTACGAATGATCCCAAAAACGCGATAAAACAATGCAGAGCGGAAAAAAAATCCCAACAAAAAAACTACACTGCAAAAAAAAAAGACCAGAGTATGAGAGGTGTCGGGAAGTAAGGAAAACCCAACTTTAAAGAGGGGGGGAAAGTAAAGAAGGCGGTAAACTTCCCAAAAATGGGAAAATATAAGCTATAAAAAGGTGACGGGCAGAAATTTTATTTCCCCAGCATCAAAATTAAAAACCAGGGAAAAAGGGAGCCAATTGCCAAGGGTTAGACGAAGTCGAGGGGCCCAAAAAAAGGGTTGAATATTTGACGACACATTTAAAACCCTTGGGGGAAATGAAAAAGGGCCCTTTACTGACATTTTTTGCCTTTATAAAATTTTTTGTCAAGGTGTCTGAAGTGCCTGTTCAGTGTTTACCCTGATTATGATGGGAAGTAAAAATTTTAATACAATGATAAGGTCCCACATGAAATGAGATTTAAAACCCCAAAAGGGGAAACGTAACTTTTAACCATTTGAAAAAAAAAATTAAAAAAAATATTTGGGGAAAAAACTGGAAAACTTATCATGCGAGGGAAATTTAAAACCTTTTAAAACAAAAAAAAATTTTCCGCGCCAACTAAAATATACGTTTGAAAATATTTGTGGGGCAATACTAACTTATCGTAGCCCAGGGATCCCCAATTTTAAAAACCCAAATGAAGAGTAAACAGAATCTTTGGAAAAAAACTTTTTTGGAATTACAAGAAAAAGACCCAAAACGAAATCCGGGGTGTAAAGGACTAGATATAAATTTAACATTAAGTTTAAAATTTTTTGGCGGTTTTTAACTTAATAACCCCTACCATACATCAAAAATATACCATATATTTTAGGTGATAAAAAAGAAAAAGTGTCGCTTTTCTCTTTTTTTATAGGGTTTTGTAAGGCCTTTCCTCTGGGAAAAGGCGTGAAAAAAATTTCAGTTTTTAATGAAACCCGTTTTTAACAAAATTTTTTTTCGGGCCCTTTTTCCCCCAAAAAAAAGGACTACAAAAATAACATTAGTAATTGCTCGTTTTTGACTTGTTTGTGTAAGAATGGAATATCAAAGTGGGTTAAACGATGAAAGCAATATTTTTCTATAATCATTAATTATAGATTGGGGGGGTCATCTTTACAAAAAGACAAACAAAAAAAATAGGGAGGGGGCCCAAAGAAAACAAAAACAGGAAAATCCAGAAAAACATGAAGAATTTTCAACATTACAAGGGGCTATTTTGGAATCGAGGGGGGTAACATTTACGGGCACTAAAAGGGGCCCACACGAAATTTTCGATAGGGGAAAATGTTTTTGCTGAAAGGGCTAATCATTTTGTTTTTTCACCCCTTTTCAAAATTGTTTTAAAACATGATTTAAAATTTAAGGAAAAAAAAAAAAGCCAAGAAAAAAAGCTATTAGACATTTTCCAAAAAACAAAGGGAGCCAAAGGGCCTTATGTGAAAAAGGGGCGGCGGGGAAAATTTTGGGAAAAAAAGACTTTTAAATTACAACCTATCAAATCTGGGGTTTGTTTTTAAAACCCTACATTTCCCCTGTCCTTTCCCTTTAAATGATTTCTAAATTTAAATTTTTTAAAAATACCCCGGGTTTTTTTCCCCTTTTTTAAGGGAAAAAAAACTGTAATAGTAAAATTTACATCTTAGTTATTCCGTATAGAAGCAAGGGGATTTTGGCCCTTTCTTCTTTTTGGTTTTCCCGTTTTCTTTCTGGTTTTTTTCCCTTTTTTCACCTTTCTATAAACACATAACAACAATGACCTAAAATATTCAATAATAAACGATTGCAAATAAATCCCATTTACAGCGCAAGTCAGTTGCGCATTCCCCTTGCGGACGCTGCAAAAAGAAACGTACTTAAAAAAAAAAAAAAACATAAATTTTTGGTTTTTTAACGTTTCGGGGGTCCATTTAAGACCCAAATATTTAAAAAAAAAATCAGTCGGGTTCCCAAAAAATAACCCTTTTATATCCGGTTTCCCTAAGGGCATGTTCCCTACCTAACTTTTTAATTTATGGATTTTTTAAACCCCCCGTTGGGCACTGGTTATTTTCAATAGAATTAAAGAAGGAGCTGGGGTTTTTACTTTCTATCTCATCGGGTTTTAAGGGCCGGGGTCATCAAACGACCCGATAATTATCGGGCTCACTAACGTACTGTTTTAAAAGGTTTTATAATATATATAATATATATTTAATATTATAAAACAGCTTTAAAAGATTATGTTTGGGAAAATTGTTTTATATATTATTAAAATAATCTATTTTTCGTACACAATTACTATAACTATCTTGTGGATTTTCTTTCAAACCCCGGGCCCGAGGATGAGCTTTAAAATTGGCTCGGGAAAAAAGGGAGAAATTTTATTATTAAAATGTTTTTTTGTCAGAAAAAAGACCATCATTTCCCTTTTCCTAGAAATAAAATAAGGGGTTTTTTTCTTAGCCGTTTTTTTTGTGATTAGTAAAATTTTTCTTGATTGTGTCGTGAAACCAATAATAAGGGAATTTTGGTTAAATTTTGGCCCCTTAATTTTGGGTCATTTTGTATAGACCCTTTAAAAAAGGGGTCATTTTATTTATTACAGTCGGATTTACATTCTTTTGGGTTTCAGGGTTAAAAACTGGATTACTGTTAGGGGGGAGGAAAACTTTTTAAGTGTAACTTATTGCGTAAGGAAAGTCGGGAAATTAAAAAAAAAATTAAACCCCTTTGGTCTTTATTCGCCCTTTGTATCAATTTAAAAATTTATAAACGTTTTATTTGTTTTTTTCCCATGTCCCACGTCGTCCATAAAATTGCTGAGGCTATTCTGAAATCTCATCATTTTTGGGGCTAAAAGGAAACAATTTTTATCCATTACTTTTCGCGACATTTTAACCCCCACATAAAATTACAATTTTATGTGAAATCAAAAACTTTAGAACATCGCAGTTAGGGAATTGGGTCGCTTTCAAAATGCTTTTTTTAACAAATTGCGTCCCCCTTTAAATATTTTTTTTGTTTTAATATTATTTTGGGTTTCGTAATGAGGTCCAATAAAAATTGATGTCGACGAAATTTTAAATTTTAAAATAGCCAAAACCATAGTACAAAATAATCAAAGAATAAAATTTCAGAATCCTACAGGTTAAAATTTCTGAATTCTTCTTATATGTTGGAGATTTATCATTTAGTAATGTCGCATGGGAGCATTAATATACGTAGTAAAAAAAAAACCCAAAAATTTTTTATGGATATCTTTTATTTTCAGTGTATTCATGGGGAAATTGAAAATTTGACAATCCGGTAGTAAAAAAAATTTATTTTAAAGTTTTTCTCCTTTATCCCGAAGATTTTGGAATTGGCAAAAATGGAAAAAACCCTGTCCCTTTATCATTCCTAGCTAAAACCCTCCTCGCAATAAAAAATCATTTTTACATTTATATTTACTATTGGACAAATTTTTCCAAGATTGAGGCCCCGTCGTTTGACAAGCACTAACCCCCAAAGCATAAACTTAAAGGGGTTTTACATACCAAAAACCTCTGCAAAAAAAAAAAAAAAAAAATAGTGAGCAATGTTAAATCCAAAAAGCAAAAATCCCCTTTTTTTTTAGAAAAGGTAAAAAATGAAGACCGGCACATACAACCAAAATTTAAACGTTACAGTGTGTTAAATGCAATTTTTGAAATTGCGGTCTAATATAAATTGTTTTGTATAAAAACTTTAGGGCAGACAAAGCTGTGTATACGACCAACATAAGCTTTTCATATTTACAATCAAAGTGCATGTTTAATTAAAAAGTTTAGTAAACTGACTCAATTTGCGGAAAAGTGCTCATCGAGGTGCCCGATCGGAGGTCAATACTGTGTTAAGTCAAAGTGAAAAGATCATCCGAACCTCTCTTTTCCCACGTTTTCTCAAGACTTGACCTTTCTCAGGCGTCTACATGAGAATTTGCATGAAATCTCCATCGAAGTTTTATAAAGTTAAAATCATCAAATCTAACCAAACGATCACTTTTGCGTTTAAGTTTCGCGAACTGGGTTTCTTGAGCAGTTTGGAAGGGGGACCCACATTTCGCAGGGGAAAAACATTGTTTTCCGTAAAAGGCTTTTGGGTTTCAATGGGTCTGTAAGCAAGCATAACTGTAAAATTTGGGGGTGATAAAAATTTCGGTTTCACAAAGACATCTTTATCCTGGGGTCACGTGGGTGGGGTTTTTGATCTCAAGGCGTGATCGAACCCCTATTTTTTGAAGACGATGATAAAAAATCGTGACTTTTAAGGCGACGGTTGGGGAATATACAACGAATTATCTTTGGCCTGAACGGGAAAATTTTGACATAAACAATGTTTTTTTTTCAACAAGACAGTGCGACGTGTCCCCCCTTCATCGGGAAAATTTGTTTTATTCAACGCAAGCTCCTGGGCGCGTAATTTCGAAAACATCTTTAATTACATTGTAAAATTGGTTTGACTCGAAAAAATGGGTTTTTCAATGTATTAAACTACGATAGGTTTCCAATAAAAGTAATCCCTTTATACAGAGTAGGTTTAATTAAAAGATAATAATTCTTTTGTTTCAATCTATTAATTTTAAAAAACAATTTTAAATTTGGGGGGTTTTCTACAGGTTTTTTAAAAAGGATTTTTCCGTAAAAATTTGTGAAAACTTATTTTTTGGAATCACAAAAAACCAAGAAGAGGTCACTAAAATGAAAACGATTACTTAAAATTACTTTTCATATTTAAATATGTTTTTTAAAAATCAACACAAAAAAGAACTTAGAACCTGTTCTAATTTGTTTATAAACTGAATGATATAGGGGAATAGGTACACACGGTCCGACAGGTCTTTCACATTTTTTTGATTTTGAATTTCACTTTTTGTATTATCCTTCTACAATTTTACCTAGAAACCTTTAAAAAAAAATATTTAACCTTTTTTGGGACGGGTTTTTAATATTTTCCCAGATTTTTTAAATTTTAAAAAATAGCTTTGTAAGCTTTGTCACAAATTACTCTAAATTTTTTCCCAGCCCGGTTATGAATAAATTTTCGTTTTTGCACGTAAATTTTTAAAAACCAAGCAAAGGGGGGGATAACGTTCTGTAAAGGGCCATAGGAACTCCAGATTTCAAGAGCACGTTTTTGCATACAAAAAAATTTTTTCGACAATCCGCTAACGTTTTACCTTTAATAAAAAATCGTACATTATCAACGCCAGAAAGCAACTCAAGGGAAAAGATAAATGCAAACAGAATATGTATTTTTTAACTTATTATTTAAAGATAATGTAGTATGAGGTTTTAAAGGTTTGGAATTTGTTGTAAAATATTCCCCTTTTACCTAATGATTTTTTTAATGATTTTTTGTGATTCATTTCAACAAACGAAAGTCATGCGTTTTTTTTACAGTATTCTATGATTTGTTTTTTAAAAACGATATAAAAATCGTTATTAAAACAAGTTCAAAGGGAACAGTTATGGCGAACCAAAAAAAAAACGAATTTTCTAAAGCTCCAAAATTTTTTATTTTTTTTCCCCTATTTTTAAAACAACACAGTTATCATTCTAGAGATTGGGATTGAACTTGGGGTTAGTTTTTTAGGTAGAAGTACGGGGGAGATTACCAAAAAAATTTGGTTCAAAGAATTCCGTTTTTAAGTTCAGCTAAACTTGGGGAAACTAAAACAAATATATAGTAAAAAAATAAAGAAGGTATCAGCTACAACTTTTTATGGAGAGTTACTAAAAAAGTGAAACAAAAGTTAAATATCTAAAACCCAAATTCGACATAATTTTTAAAGGGATCTAAATTCTTTTTTTTAAATTAGTATAATTCAAACAAAACAAAAAATATATGCAAATATATAAATACACGTTGGCTGCGGCTTCACGGGGCTGCGAGATATATTGTACGTAGCGTGATCTGGCATCTTTGCATTTATCCCCGCCGGCCAGCCTCGGCGCGCGCAACTCCGGTAGCTCTAAGAGGCCTATCAGATACAATCTTTGTCTTTCTGTACGCTCGTAAGGTCCTAACAAGAGATCGTGGATTTCGAATACATTATGTTAGGTTATGAAACCCGCAGAAATGGTACAGATCATT
Organism: Dynastes maya; assembly: GCA_029619315.2. NCBI lineage: Eukaryota > Metazoa > Arthropoda > Insecta > Coleoptera > Scarabaeidae > Dynastes > Dynastes maya. The sequence continues at coordinate 32,881,981 of JAROYE020000003.1, forward strand.
AAATGGTATTTTGGGAATTGTCGTAAATGCCAACAAATAGACGAACAGCCTCAAATCCCTCGAATGCAACCCGAGCGAAAGGAGAGAGAAGTGGAGATTTGTTCGTTAGTTGAAGTGGGCGATCCTTGCTTTAGCCGACAAATTGCAGACGAAATCGGTGTTAGTAGAAGTACTGTGAAACGTATTTTGAAACGCAACAAACACGAAAGTTACAAAGTTCAAAATTGCCAGGAGATTTTGCCCCTTAATAAAATAACATTGTTGGGAATTTAAATTTATTTTGTATAATTATCGAATTTATTTTTCTTTAGTTTAATTTTATAAGAAATCGTTTTTATTTTCCTGCTTAGAATTACTTTTTCGTTCTCCAAACGACGTATAGCAGCAACAAAATTAATATAAGAAAACTGTACTTTCTAATATAATCTGAGAATACAGAAAAATTACGCAGTAATTCTGTATTAACACATTTTGTCAGAAGGCGTTGAATTTTAATGTTGCGTGACAATACCCCATTCGTACCTGGACCAACGAGTATGTCTCTTCAGCGATAATGGATGGGGAAACACATATTTCGATAACAATAGAATTATTGTTTATTTCCAGACATTAATATAAAATTTGTATACATTTTCACGTATTGTAATTTTTCGTTATCATGATTATTGAAATACAAATTGAGTTGGGAATTTTGTTACTTTGACGTTAAAAGTATTTTGGATATTTTCGAAAGTATGCAGTAAACGCTACAAATCTAATGGAGAATACTTGTCAAATTACTGGGGAGAAATGGTTAGCATGATTGCACATTTGAAGCCACTACTTATCCACCATACAGAGACGCGTTTTGCCGTCTGCAGCTCTTCGGTGTGTTTTTGTGAAAGGTAATGGCCCCTATATATTTATCATGTATACAAGTATCCCGTATCTTTTTGTTCAAATTTTAGGAAGTAAAGTAGACTTAATTTTCTAACAAGAAAAACGCAAAAGTTGTCGACCGATTGTTATTTGTTTCAAAGTTATACGCCTTTTCAGTTCTTTTACAGAAAATAAAAAAAAACTTCATCAAGTAAAATAAACATTTATTACTTAAAAAAGTGCAATTAATGATATTTTCAAAACGTCCACCCCTTTTTGAATGCAAGCATGTGCCCGTAAGAATACAGATGCTGTAGCCATTCTATTTCACGCCTGTTTTTCTCTATTGTTAGGCAGCCTCCAATAGTTATTCTTCAGTATCTAAAATTTGCGCGTATACTAAATCTTTCCTACAGCCCATAAATAAATTCTAGGGGAGTAATATCTTTGCATAATATTTGCACCTTTGACACAAGGTGCTTTTTGGGAGAATTTTTATCAGAGATAATGAATTCCTATTTAAGTGACGTAAAAATCCTAATTCACCCATGTTAGTGATTTGTTTTTAACAAAAATTGCAAATTTTATTATCCAGTTTCCTAAGTGAGTTGTTTTTCTCTATCCAGTTTACGGTTTAATTCAAATTAGTTGACAAAACATGAGATGGCCATGGATTGTTTAAACTCAATTAATTATTTTAAAGTTTGACAGAATTAAATTATTTTTCTGTTACCTAATTATTTTGAAATGTTTTAATTAAAATTACATCAAAAGTTGCTAACACAAAAAACACTACTTTTCATTGAATAAAAAGAAAACTAAGAAGATAATTAATTATTTAAATTATATTTTTCAATTTAAAGTTTAAAGTTTTCATTAGAAGAAAAATTTAATTTTAAAAATAAGTCTTGGTAAGGGAAATTTTGAAAAAAAAGTATCAACAAATCAATTCAACATATCAACCCTGAGTTTTGACGACGACCAAGCAATCATCGCCAAGGACGCATATAAACCTGGAATTTTTGGCAACCAAAGTTATATAAAAAATATGAGAAGTGAGGCTTGCAGGTTAGTCCTGAAAGGACGGAATAGCCCTTTTCAACTTGGGGCCCTATTCGAAATACTAAATATAGACATATAAAGTAGGTAGACAAATTCAAGTACCTGGGCTGTTTACTGGACAAGAATGGGATACGAGATTAGAAATAAGACAAAGAATCCAAAAAAGCGAAAAAGTTGCGTTAAGCTCCATTTGTGCTGTGAAGTGAAGTGTGGGCAATGGGAGAGGATGACAAAAGGGGAAAGGGCCCTTGAGATGGGTTAACCTTAGAAGGAATGCCAGAGTGTCAAGAAGGGAAACGATGAAGTTAAGGGGTTAATATGGTTTGTCCACTTACTGAGAATCCCAGAATCGAGATGGCCCCAAGCAGCTGTTTGTATAGAGACCACCAGGGACACGAAAAAGGGGAAGCCCTCCAAGGTCGTGGTATGACGGGATACGAAAAGTAGAGGAAGAGTCAGCACAAGACAGAGAGGCATGGAAGCGGAGGCTGGGTGGACAACAACTTGGATGATTGTGTATTGTGACATTTAATGTTTTATTGTACATAATTGATCCAAAATATATATAATCATAAAAAATTAAAAATTCTAATTTTCTCAAAGAAAAAAATTGTTTCCTCGCTTTCAAATTTTCGAGGTATTTTAAAATTAAGGCCCAGGATAGAAAAAACATTGAAACCTTGCTTAGTTTTCAAAAATAGCCACTTTGACAATTTCTAAAACCACCATTTTTAAATAACTAAACATCATTTTATCTGGTAGGTGCAAAATAAGTCCTTAGACAAACACAAATTGTGCATTAAATTTTTTTTCTTAAAAATTCAAAATTGAAATTTTTCCCATTTGTGGCAGACTTGATGAACAAGTATTCGCATGTTTTTTAAGGGTTGATTTAAAAAGAATATAGAATTTTGATCAAAGCATAGGGAAATTTTTGTGAGAATTAGGAAAAGAAAAAAGGGGATTAGTCTCACAAATATCTGTGTAAATAGTAGCGTTTTATACAAAAAAAAAACAAAAATGCTGTATCGTAAAAGTTTGAATGGTTTCCGCAAATAATTTAGTACTAACAGATATTCAGTATCGCCTGCGAACTTATCAATCTCCATTTAAAACAAAACATTACTACAAAAATTTTCCCTCAAATAATTCAAAATGTCTAACAAAACCTGTTAATGCAAAGGAAACACAACTGCAACGATTATCAACAATAAACAAGAGAATCTGGACATCTTCTCAAATTGCTTCTTTCCACGATGGCGAAGCAACTACTGATATTTGTGTCCAACGAATGCCGATATTTGTAGGAACAGGTTCTCCCCATTTCCAAATGTTTGGATTATTTCGCCTTATCGTAAAAACAATATCAAACGAGTACATGTGTATGAAAGGGCGAATAAATAAAGATAAATGTTTTGTTTTTTTTACGTTATTTTTCATACTGAAAGAAGTCGCAATGCTTGGTTCATGTACTTGTACGTATAGCACAACTTTCAAATTTTGTATATTTAAACTGTATATTAAAGGTGAAAATGTAAAAATTTTGAATTGTAAATTAAATTTGCTTTATTTTTATTTTATTTTTAAATGTCATATACAACAATACCGAGGAGAAATGCCAATAAACGAATAACTTTTTCGGATTAATACAGAAAAATTTAAAAACTCGAAATTTATAAAATATCTGTAACATGTGTAACATGGAGAACTATTCGATAGTTCTTTGTCTCACACCCGGACTTTTGATTACCTATCTTCAATCTGCTTGATATTGTGTCAAAACTGTGAGAAATTGAATTATTCATTATTGACACAGTACCATAATTCGTTAAATTCCTCGGAGGTTTGTGGATACCGTTGTACCCTTCGTTCGATGGAAATTCTATTCTAATACTTCGATGAGTGAAAGTGATAAAATTGATCACAGGAAAGTGCCTTTCACTATTTTCCTCAGAAAAGCTTAATGACTTGTGCCCACGTGTGATCGAATGCTACCCTGTTCAAAGTTTTTTTGGTACACTCTTAAAAGGAAAGGAGTAAGGTGGTCTCGATATACCGGGTGTCCCGTGAGGTAGGTACAAAACTTTCACGGCGTTTTTCTCAGGTAAATTCGAATCGAAAATGTATAAATGAACACGGCCCGCAAATGCATCCTTATCGAGATATGATGCTTTTAATTGTAGTAAGTCGGGCTACGTTTTTTTACTTATTTTGACAGATCGGTGTGTTAGTTTGATTGAACTCCGCATTTAAGTAACACAGTTAATTTCAAACTTATTGTAATGTTTGTTTTAAAAATGAGAATACGCAGATATGCTGTTAGTCTATGGATACTGCAATGCAGCGGTAGGGCATCAATTAGGGAATACGTCACCGGTATCCGAATTGAAGGATACCTGATGGTAGAGTATTCGGGGAGTTTTCGCACATCTTTGAGCAACGGGATCATTTCTAAATGCTAAGGTAACACGTACATCAGCAGCTGACCATGATTTAATACTGGATAGTGTTGAAAGAGCCCCATCAACTAGTGTCCGCAGAATATCAGTTCGCACTGGTGCTAGTCGAATGACTGTATTGAGAACGATGCATAACTTTGGTTTATATCCGTTCCATCTGCAACATGTCCAAGCTTTGCTGCCCACTGATCCAGGCTCTCGTATGCAGTTCTGTAATTGGGTCAACACATATCGTAATCTGGTTAATAAAATTTTGTTCATAATGAGTGTACAATTTACTCGAGATGGCGTAAATAATTTTGAGAAATACCCATTCTTGGCAGCTTGAAAATCCACATGCAACCTACGAACGGAATTCCCAACACCGTTTTTCAGTTAATATTTGGTGCGGTTGTTAGGGGATCAATTAGTTGGCCCTTTCGTGTTTGACGGTCGTTGTACATCTCCAATTTATCTTCATTCTTACGAGAAGAACTGCCAGTGTTGTTGGAGGATATTCGCTTCAAATAAGACAACAGATGTGGGTACAACATGACGGTGCTCTGCCGCACTATGGCAGAAATGTTATTGGTATTTGAGTAAACCCCTTTTCCTGGAGGTTGGATTGACGAGATGTCCCCGTTTCTTGGCCCACCCGCTCACCCGACTTAAATCCTTTGGATTATTACTTATGAGGTGAACTGCTTCGTAAAACTATTGCAGTTGCTACTGACATAAGAAATAACCGTCATGTTATTCGGAGAGCCATCAATGATATTTATGAACGGAATACACTGTGTTTGCAGTACGAAGGTGGATATTTTGAAAAAATTCTTGTGAACGATTCGTGTCATGTTTATTTTTTTTTTTTTTTAATAAAGAGATTTTCCATGGTTCTTGCTTCTTTAACACTACTACAATTAAAAGCATCATATCTCGATAAGGATGCATTTGCGGACCGCGTTTATATCGACATTTTCGATTCAAATTACCTGAGGGGACACGTTGTGAAAGTTTATACCTTACCTCACGGGACACTCGGTATTTTGTGTTATAAATAATAAAATAATAATTTTTTACCTATTAGACCACAAGTGAATCAGACAAATTATAAGAAATACACAACGTGAAGCAAAATTTTTTCACAATAATTACAACTTTACTTTTGTGCGGAAGACATGGAGGCCTGAAAGTATTCATCCAACGAATAAAACTTGGCGAAGTACTTAAAAATTTTAGGACATTCCATAATTTTATTCCCATATATTGAGGCGATCTTTCATAAACTGTAACGCTAAAGTCAAGATAGTTACCAGATTTCATTTTTTAGTATTATATTGATGTATTTTTATTATTTTTAAGGTCATCTTTCATTAGCTTAACGTGTGCCGGTACATCTACAATATATAATGCTGTTACAGTAAGTATTCTTAGGTCTTTGAAAATAGTTCTACAAGAGACCATTCTAGAAGCGGCATAGTTCCTTACAGCTCTCTTCTGCAGTATAAAAAATTTTTTTTGTAAAGTAGATACCCCTCAAAACGTTAACCCATATCAAATTTATTAGACTCAAAATGCAAGTAATAATAAGATATTAGTGCATTTCATATTACTAGATCTTTTAGGTATAGAGTATAATATATAGTACCATTGTGTTTGTAACTGATTACATGGGTCCCCTTCAAAACCATTATCAATTTGTAAACCAAAAATTTAGTGTGTGGTACTTGCTTTATAGAATCGTTAATTAAGGAGCTTTCGCTATATTTGTTGACACCAGACGTAAAATAAATCAATGTTGTTTTAATTTCATAGTATGAATTGAAATTGTTTAAGTTTACTTGTATATCTTGTAGTAAAAGACTTTTATTGGGCTTAGCACTATTGTACAACGTACTATCATCTGCATAAAGAATGAAATTGGGGGGCGTTGTAGGTAAAAAAGAGTACCTGCTTTCATAATTGATAGGTCTTCATATTAATATGTCCATAGTAGGCGTTGTATACTCAGTGCAGATGTAATCGCGTTAGCTCTCTCTATGTTTACGGCACACCAAGCGGAAAGGTTTTTGCCAAAAATCTATACCTTTACCACGTTTGTTGTTAAATTTGGAAAGAATAACAGGAAAAAGTTTAATTTTAATGTTTATTGAAAGACTGAACTAAATTCTGATAGCTGGTGGACAGACATGTATTATTTATGTTCTTTTAATTCACTGGTAATAGTTTTATTGGTTGATTTTACCGACTCGAGAACTCATTTCCGAGACACCGTTTATTTTCCCTTGTATGCAAGTTTTAGTCTTTCACGACAAATACGTTTAACGTTACTTACAGTTTCTTGTACATGGTCTCAACCGAAATTTTGAGTTTTAAATTGTATTTAAATTTGCAATTTTAAGATAAGAATTTCATTTCATTTAATTTTACTTTGATCCGAATGTCGTTTCTTTTATTATCTCTTGTAAATACGTAAATAAATCAATGTACAAAAAACTTGCCCGTTTTCATCTAGACGAATCCAAAAGCTACCTCAGGTAAATGAAGGCCGTGCTTCAGGCCGCCCTAAAACACATTTCACTAAGTTCACAAATTTAGGAATTAATTATAACCTGCGTGGAAACTGTTTATTTAATCATGCCCAATTTCACGACATTTTCCCAGGATTAATCTCATAAAAGTAAATATGCATTTGTGGCGACATCTGTTAACGAGAAGCGCAACTACACCTCTCTATATTGCTAAGGCCGCTAATATAGAGTCACTGTCAACATTGAGTATTGAAATATTTTACAACAAGGAAAGAAAGCAATTTACTTTCAACCAATTTACGATTACAAAGTAAATTAATTGAGAAAATAATTAGCAAAACCGTTTCTCTCAAGTTTTCCTAAATCCAATGTAGATAGTCCAGAGAGGAAGCACCACGTGTTACAATAATTATTTGACGTATGAAAATACGCGTGGAAAGAATGGCTAGTAACAACAACCAAAAATTATTGCCAATATGGCTCATGGTTTTGGTGGAATTATTCCCGGCAAAAACAATGTAGCAGAGAAAAATAGCGCTAACACATGAGCATGTTTCTGCCTACCCGGCGTCATCAGCATGGTTCTGAGGACAATTTTCTGCTGTTACAATTACGTTTGCCTCTCGGTTTATGCTGCTAATCTTCAAAACAGCACTGAATATGTCTTTCTGCGCCAAGAGACACAGTCACGCCGTCCCAGAGGGTTGCAAGACAAATCGGAGTGTAGATGTCCATCACCTATCGGGCAGCTCCTGGGCTGCCAAACGTAAGGGGGCGTTGTGCCTAGGCACAGCGACATCTATACGTGCAAATGATTCCTCAGGCTTACCAGGATGTATAAAAATACACGTGGAAAAAATGCCTAGTAACAATAACCAAAAATTAATGCTAATTAATATAGCTCATGGTATTGCTGGAAAATAGAGATTAGCAGCATAAACCGAGAGGCAAACGCAATTGTAACAGCGGAAAATTGTGCTCAGAACCATGCTGATGATGCCGGGTAGGCAGAAACATGTTCATGCGTTAGCGCTATTTTCTTTGCTACATTGTTTTTGCCGGGAATGATTCCACCAATATCATGAGCTATATTAGCATTAATTTTTTGTTATTTGACGTATGTATTAAATTTATATTTGGGATAACGTACAACAATTTTTTTTTACTATGCAATGAATTGTGGTTATATACATATGTATAGCTATTTTTCTTTCACTTTTAAAATATAAAGTATCAAAACAAAAACTAAATTTCAATATCGTTTGTATTCTCAAATGCCAGAGTTTAAAGACTTCCGATATCCAAACAATCTGAATTCGCATTAGGTTTAACGGTGTATTTTTTACGCTACACAGTATATAACCATCACTACATGAAATATTCAAACAGATTGAAATGTTTGATATACTCAAATTGCGTAGGAAAAGTGGCAAACACTGGTTGTCAAATGCTATATCGTCATAAAGAAGAACAAATAGAATGAAGGGGGAATACCTAATATTTGTCTACCATCATCGGCTGCACAATTTTCTGATATAAACATTGTAACTACCTTTCCAGATACGTAGCATAGAGTTCACTATGTGCCAGTAATTGTAATTTAATTTTTAGACAGGGACAAGTTTCATGTTTGCTCTTTGAACTTATTTCTATTCTGTAAGTGTTACTAAAACATAACCTGTACAATACATTAAAATATTGTTTACCTGTTTTTAATCAATTGCATTTTCATTAGCATCAATTATCCCTGAATAAAAATAAGTAGTAGACGAAATGCTTTAAAGGTTAACGATGGCGAGATCGCTTTCAGCTGTAGAAACAATGTCGTTCTAATCTATCTAGGGAGTAATTTGATGTAACTTAATGTTGTTTTATGCCATTCCTCTAGCGTTCGAGTTTTATAGCACGGAACTCAATCTACGCGGTGTTATTCTGAAAATCTCGTTTGCCATCGAATTTTATACGCGAGTATAGTTTTAGTTTAATTTGACATTAAATCTCCCACTTAGAATTTATTCTCGTAAAATGCGACAGACGCATGATGTATGAGATTCTATGACCGATTTACTTCGTTCTAAATATTGGAGCAGTCTTAATAGGTTTGGAAAGTTTTGCAATTTAAACTAAAAAAGATATTAAATTACCTATACGTACTTATATGTGGTTCTTCAAGTAAGGAAGGACGCGAATTATAAAAGTTCTGTATTGAATGCTAGTACACAATTTAAGTCAGCGTAATGATGTAAGTTTTTAAAGTGAGCTCTTGTTGCATGGAGGATGTACATACAAACAACTCGGACTTTCCAATGTCGCTGCTGTATAGATTTTTATGTACTTTATATTGCTATCTTGTGCTGCAAAAGCAGCCTTTCTGAATATGTGGAAAGTTCCTTTTGGTATGTCACTATGCTAATTGATATTGTTTAAATGTGAAAATTCCCACGCAGAGAAACGTTTACTTGTATGTAGATGCCTCATTTCAAGACAATTACTGTTTCAATTACCCACAATAACTGTTTTAAATCAAAAGAAATATTTTCTTAGCGTTTATTTCTCCGCTTAATAATTGTATTTCTTTGTTTAAGACATTTGTTAACTTGATTCAAGAAAATCTTGCAGAAAATTTGAAGAAAGGGATTCTTACTATAAGTAAATGGCCATTATAACACAAAACAATATTTTCTTAAGGATGGCAAATAGTGTTCTTAATTCCAGCAAGAATTTAGGCATTGTTCATAAATCAATAGTTTCATTTTCCTAAAATAAAGCATTTATTTACTTAGAATTCTTGAAATGCATATTATCTCTATCCACATTATTAATTGCACTTACCTTGCTTAAAACAGTACGACGTATCCGTACATAATGCAGTAAATTATTCACATCGCTTGTGATTTTAAAAATGCTAAGGTGGGTTATCTACAGAATAATGTTCAAATAAAAGTGAACCTACTGTAGAAGTACCCATGAAAAAAGTACCTAGAAACAATAACCAAGATGTTGCTAATATTGCTAATTGATGGAATAACTTCCGGCAAAAACAATGTAGGTAAAGAAAAGCACAAATGCATTTTACTCCTGTGCTATTACATATATTACATACAGTTTATGCCACTAATCTTTAAAAACACCAACTAAAATTTTTCCTGGTGCCACGGAGTGCCAGTAAATATAATCATGCCACCCTAGGTAGCAGCGATGGAACCGAATTACAGATACCATACTTACCCATACAATAGTATAGCCTTTAACGTGCAACGTTTCATAAACATTTTCAAAAGATAAATTATTTATCTTTTGATTATTTATCACACATACTAATTTAACTATAATTTTTTAAATATATAAAAAAATAAATATATAATAAATAACTATAATAGTCAATAGGACAAATAGATTAAAGTATTAACTCACTAATTATTCAACTACATAAAAATATTTATATTATTACATTATTAAATAAATAATTTAATTATACTGTAACATAAAAACAAACTTTTTCATTAGTTCATTCACTTGCTCCTAATTTTAATTAACTTTAGGTTTTTTCCATTATTGTTTTTCTTTTATTGGATGTCCTTGTAGCTGGCCTGCTGTGTCTTTTGAACATAAAACCGGTCGCTTAATTTCTCAATAGAACTTTGTGAGATCTGGACCATTTTCTCATTCCTACCTTTAATATGAATATTTTCTTAACTTAAAACTAAATGATGGGATTAGATTTTCTTGATTTTCTAACCTTTAGAAAATATTTATTTAAGCCAAATAAAATTTCAAGAAAACGGCTTTCTCATATTGTAGATTTTTATAGCCTTGAAATAGAAATATTTTCTTGAACAGAGACTGATTTTTCCAAGAAAATCTATTTTCTTCTTTGCATCACTACTTTTGGTACACCACTTCTTAGTTTTCCTAGTTTTCCGTGTCGAATTCCTCGCTTTCTTCCTTTTAAGACGTGCTAAAGCAAACATCGGTGATTGTTGGTCGAAATTTGAGTTTGGGGTCTTGGTACGTTAATTGCAGTGTTTCACTTTTCTTCCTATTTTTATTGCTGTCATTATTATTATTATTACTATTATTATTATTATTATTATTATTATTATTATTATTATTATTATTATTAGTATTATTATCATTATTATTATTATTATTATTATTTCACCATTTATTTACATCATACATTGTTTTTAACAATGTGTATTGTATTTAATGTTTTTTATTTTATTCTAGCTGTCTAGTCTATCACCTTTTCTTAGCGGCCACCTTGTGTACAAAATTCTTATATTTATCTTAAGCCATCCACTTTAAATATTATATCTTTATCTCAATATCTATTATACATTCCTTAATTTCTATCTTTTCTATTTAATTATTGCAATATTGACTTTATCGTTTATAATTTGTTGCTGTTGGATTGATGTTACACGTACTGTCACGTGCAGTGGAAACTTATTAATTATTTTAAGGAATCTGCGTCCTTTATTTACAAAATGAAGTTTAGATGAACTATATTTATCTTGTTGAGTACACTTTATCTTGATGTTGGAATACAAAGTACCGTGAGTGAGTTTTATTTCAATTTTTTTAGTTTTTTTTTTATCTCATGCAACAATCCCCTGTTGTATTTTCAGTGTTACCATTATCTTAATAATTTTAGATAGATTTGGATGTGCTACTCTGTTTCTTTCCTCTACAAGACATTAGCCTATCAAATGTTAAAGTTTTTTTTTTAATTTAACGAGATAAAAATTTGTCTTTATTGGCCCGTAAACCTTATTTAAATTTCGCTCTACATTTCTTTTAATTTTCCTGTCCTTCAGACTAATTATGATTGTCAATTAAGCCTTAATTTCTCTTTTTCTTTTTATTTTAAAAACAAATTGCTGCCTTTTATTTCTTTATTTTTTTATGACGACATCTACATGGAGAATTTATAATACCACCTGGAGAACCCAATTATCCAGCTTTAAAAGAACAAAAAGCTTAATGTTCCAAATCCAGGACTATTCTTTGCGTCCGATTGTATCAAGATCAGTAGACCGATACATTACAGTATTCTATCTGCCACGTAGATCTCTAAACATATGAAGATCGTGTTTTATTTTTTTTTTATTACAGAATTATCTCTGAACAATTATGCCGCGGTTCCTTGAGATAACCACAGTTGCTATTCCCTTTAAAACACCCCATTCTTTATGTATGTTATATCTTTCCTATACTTAGTCCCAAAGCGTCGTAGAGCTATTCCTCCTTCTGATAACCCTACCTTGAGTAATCTCTCGCTCGCCCCAAATGCAACGTTATTTGTTACAGCCTCCTATCTCTGCAATATTTCGAACAAGGAATATGTAATATTGTTTATGAGAAAAAGTATCCCCTTGTTGCAGAAAATATCACTGTAGTTAATTTACGAGTTAGGGGAACGGCTGGTTTATTATGGAATTAAATATTTCAGATTATCTGCATATTTAATTCCAATTCAACTAGATGCGGTCGAATTTGAATAGCAACTTAAGAAAATCTCCTTTTTTCCCACCTTTCATTACGCATATGTCTATTTTGAAGAAATTGCGTGTTATTTATACAATTTGTGATTATTGGTAAAAAACTGCAAAATCACAAAACAAAAAATAAAAAATGGAATCATCGCAAAATAGCAGTTCGTGTGATAGATATAGTAACCAAAATTAAGAGGAAGATAAATGAGTAACGACCGGATATTTTAATCCAGATATTCATTATACACGCATTCATAATTTCCTTCCGACACTCAATCCGCAAAATTACCACATTTCAAATCAAATTATATTCTCGCGTGCGTAACACGTAACCCAGGACGGACAGGCATGGCGACCACGGTTCGTGTTAGCGGACCGCTACCACGCCGCGCGCTGGCCTACTGGGTGTGAAAAGTAATAATCGGGAAACAGCGTACGTTATTTTCCGATAAGAGCGCTCTGGCCTATTCTCGCTTGACCGGACGAAAAGCAATGTGGCGTGGAGGAGTGTGGTGGATGAACGCGTTTTATGTTACTGTCGCGTACACGTTTGCGCTGAAATTTAAAAGCTTAAACATTATTTATCTCGGACGTGTGTATGTCGGACGTGATGTGATACTGAAATATGCTCCCTCTTTACTTTGCTTTACTTTTCGTTTCAAATGAATTCGTCCGATACTCCTTTGCCCATTGACCTATGTACAATGGGAGACACTTCAAATGGGAACTTTCGTTCGCCACAGCGACTGTATGTCTGATGCAGCTGCAAACGAAAGTAAACCCTATGTGACTTTATTCCGCTTCAGATGGAACATAACTAGGGTTTCACAATGGTCGTCGGGATATTCTTATATTTACCCTTTTATCTTATAAGGTTATTACAATTTTATTGAACTTTAATTTAAATAAAAGCATGTTTTTCATATTTTTTTTTTAATATTAGAAACAAGGAATATATATTTCATAAATGTGAATATAGTAACCGTCATGGATCATTTTCTGAATTAAATTATTGTCATAATTTTTTTAAATTTTAATATACGTATAAGGGAAGAAAGTCTCATTCTCATTATTGTCTACCAAATATAAAAGTTGTGACTGAATTACTTATACTGTGTTATATTTATACAACAATGCAGTAAAGAATAATATAAAATAATAGGGTAAAGTCGGGAGAGATGGCGCGGCGGCTAAGACGGCTCACTAGATTTATTGCGTTATTATGTCGACAGGGAGCGCATTAGTCGTTTCTAGATCACGTGTGGCTGTTCAATATTACAATCACGATGCAAGTTCGTTTATTGACTTTGATTAAGGTAAGAAAATTGATGATAACACTATTGTGTGTTATCAAAAATATTTCAGCTTGTTACTGCTACCCAACTATTTTCTTCTTGCATGCTTTCAAAATAATCTGTAGGTCTTGGATAGCACGTAGACTGAATAATTAACCATTGTAACTTAAAAATAACGTATAAGTATGAAAGAAAGAATAAGATGGAGTGAGCCATCTCCACCTCCGTTGTCGGGTGAGTCGGCTTGCGCCGTCTCTCCCGACATGTTAAATTTCTAAGTATATTTCTTAATTCACATTCAGGATTTTTTACTTATCGCCAGATGCCAAGCAACTATAAGAGGAAAGAAAGTTACAGTCGTGGAATGTGAACCCCAGACCAAATGACTTCTGCTACGGAAGCAGTTCGTAACGGCATGGGTGTTAGGGAAGCTGCCCGGCAGTTTATGGTTCCTGGTACGACACTACGGAGGAGATTGAAGTCAGGAAATGTTCAAAAGGGTCCCCTAGTGCCAGCACCCTCCCTAAGTCATACTGTGGAATGCAAAATTGCAGGTCATATTAAAAAGATGCAACAACATGGGTTTGCTCCAACTCGAACAATAGTGCGACGAATGGCATACCAACTAGCAGAACGATTAAAACTAAAACATAAGTTTAATAAAACTAAAATGATAGCTGGAAAAGACTGGTTTTACTCTTTTTTGAAAAGGAATCCCGATTTGGCAATAAGAAAGTCGGAAGGTGTTTCATTATCATTATAAGTGACTACTTCGAGTAATTACTGAAAACTTTAGAACAGAATAATCTTCTGGATAAACCAGGAAATCTGTTCAATATGGATGAAACGGGTCTGCAGCTAAATAACAAACCTGAATATGTAGTCGCTGAAAAAGGTTCGAGAAATGTAACTGCAGTAACGTCTGGAGAAAGGGGTGAGACCATCTCTGTTTTAGTGTGCTGTAATGCCGAGGGATTTTTTCTGCCTCTTTTGTGCATTTTTAAAGGAAAAAATAAAAAAAAGTGAATATGAAGATGGAATGCCACCGGGTTTGTATGTCGGAGAAGTCTGCATACGTGAACACTTCTCTCTTCTTTTTTTGGTTGCAAAATCACTTTTTGCCACGGAAACCTCAAGGATCAGTAGTTCTTGTTCTGGATGGTCACACATCTCACGTCAGCTCTGTAGATGTACTGGAACTAGCTGAACAAAATGGAATAATCTTATTGTGCTTGCCCAGTCACACAACACAATTTTTGCAGCCATTGGATAGATCATTCTTTAAGTCCTTCAAATTATTCTACTACTCAGCATGCAATGCATTTATAAGGACTCATCCAACACGAGCTATCAATAGATTGCAGTTTGGTAAACTTTTAGGGGAAGCGTGGTTAAAATCTGCGACTGTTGAAAATGCAATTGCGGGATTCAAAGCAACCGGTATCTATCCCTATAATCCTCAAGTTATTCCGGATTACGCTCCGGATTACTATCTTAATGACGCTGAGATCTCGAGTACTCAACTGACACGGACAGAACCTCATGAAGATTTTTCCAATGATAATGCAGCAAGAAAAGATCCAATTTCTACGAGCACGCCAGATACTATATCTTTGATAGATAACATTGCTGTTAATGAGGAAAAGGAAGATGTTACACCTGCGAAAATGTTAGACGCCATTAGTCCGATTTCTTCCACATCTAAGATTGAAACAACAAGAAAACGTGGTAGACAATTAGCTGCAGTCTTAACGACCGAGGAAAACATTCAAAGAAGGAAAACACTGTCGGAAAAAAGAATACACTCGTGAAGAAGATTACACCAAAGAATACTACCACACTGAAGAACAAGAAAAAATTAAAAAAAGGCAAGACAAGTAAATTTTGCACCTCTTCAGAAAGAGACACTACAGAAGAAAACAACCTCAATCTTAAGTCGGACATGGCAAGTGACGACATAGAAACTGAGTGCGTGGGATGTGGTGAGATTTACAAGGAGACAAAAAGTAGAGGGGATTGGATTGAAAGTGTAATCTGTCGGAAGTGGTTACACGAAACCTGCACAAACTTTCCAAATATGTGCTTGCGTTGTGGCAGAAGCTAACAGTAGCTTTATTGACGGTGTACGTTGGTTTTAATTACTTTAATTACGAATATTTTTGGTATGCCATCTTACCCGCACATATAGGGTAAGATGGCGCGTTTCAGAATTATCTATTCTTATTTGTATTTCCAATGTAGCACGCCTTTTTGTAGTTTTATTTAAATATTTTGTTTCAAGTACCTGTTATTAAAGTAATGTAAAAATTACAAATTGTTTGTATTATATTCACTGCGCCTTTTATGCACTTGAAGAAAAGGTGTGCCGTCTCTACCAGCTTTACCCTATAAAAAAAATATATGTATATATTCAAACAGAAAACAAAGATAAATACAAATTTCAGAGTAGAGATTTAGAAAAACAAACTGGCATTTAATAAAAACCATAAAAATAAACCCCCCATTCCCAATTACTTCTAACTATCTGGACATTGAGATTTAATTGTATTTTACTGTTTTACTTTATATCATACTATTAAAATTCGAGCAGCCTAATTCTGGATGCACGTCATATATCTGTCACACCACCATCTATAAAATACCAATTTTTTATTTTCTAAAACACATGCCAATTGAGTTATAATCAATAGTTTAATATACAGTGCGGTTCTAAAGTGTCCCACCTCATGCTAACTTTTGAGCGACAGTAGCTAGCGTTTTTAGAAAAAAAATAGGTCGATTTCTATTTTTTGTGAACTAACTTTTGCCGTTATCAGCACTTCAATTGTACTTCCGGTTTCAGCGGAAGTGACGTTAACTTTCTTTTTTTAAATACTTTTCATTTTTCGTTTTTGGAAAAGCGATCGAAAGACGAATCCAACGATACCACATATGTTATACTTTAACTTAAGAAATATGACGATATGCAGCAATATGTAACTTGTTTTTGTTGTTGCGCAAAGTTGGCTAGGAAAGAGCACCAAATTGTTTCTTGTGACGCCAGAGTGATTTAAAGAACTCGTTACTAAGCAAAATAATCATAACAATTGCCAAACTGTCAAATCTCCACTCCAACAATGTAAATTATTCTTGTTATTCATTGTTATTATAACCTGCACTTGTTATACTTTCGTTCTTTGTGCTCGTTATTGTTTTATGTCATTTTAACCTGTTTTGTTAAACGTTGTTTCCCCTTTACTTTATCGAACTTTATTGTAATTAATTAATTGTGGTAGGTTTGTTTAAATTTGTTAGTTTTTGACAGGCAATGTGCTTAAATTTCAGTTTTTTATGTTGATTTTACAATGGCCTCCTCATGGACCACGTAAGATAACCATCAAATACCTGATTTTAATATTCGGTAAGTTTGGCAACAATTACCATAAAGTGTAACATAATCAACACTGCCCTTGTACAGCCGGAAATATTTGAACTTTGCGCTAAGTAAGCATAGATAGTATAAAATTTGCAGGACGAACTGCTTTAACAGAAGATAATATGATTTAAATTATCGTACAATGTAGCGCAACCATGGCAAATAAGGTGATAATTGTTGCCAGGTTTATAGAATATTCAAATTGACCTAGCAATTTTGCATGGTTCGTGTCGAAGCCATCATAAAGGTAACAACACAAAAACCCTAAAAACAGGCAGATTGTCTATCAAAAACAATTAACAGAACAAGTTAAAATGAGAGAAAATAATAACGAGAACGAAGAAGGAACGTATGAGAAATACAGGTCGTAATGACAATAAATAACAAGAATAATTTCGCTTTTGGAATTGATAATTGTCAGTTTGGCAATTGTTATGATTATATTACTTAGCAACGAGCTCTTTAGTAAACTAAAACGTCTGGCGCCACAAGAAACAATTTGGTGCTCTCTCCTAGCCAACTTTGTGTAACAACAAAAACAGATTACCAAAACCTTTATCGCTGCATATCGTCATATTTCTTGAGTTAAAGTGTAACATTTGTGGTATCGTTGGATTTTTATTTTGGTTACCTTTCCAGAAACGTAAAAATATACAGGATGTTCTATTTAAAATAAGAAAGTTGACGTCACTTTCGGTGAAACCGGAAATACAATTGAAATGCTGGTAACGGCAAAAGTTAGCTCACAAGAAATAGAAATCGATCTATTTTCTCTAAAAACGCTAGCTTGTGTCGTTCAAAAGTTAGCATGGGGCGGGGCACTTTAGGATCGCACTGTATAAATAGTTATAGATTATTTCAATTTAACATTTACTATTTTAACATTTACTACCACTTATCATAATCAATTCATTATTTTAAAGCGCCTATTATCAACTAATGCAATTCAACTTTCATACAACTATTGGTATTGAAATACACCGTTGTCTATATGTTTCTGTCAACATTATCTGACATCTGGTGCCGTTCGTTTAGGTACATCGCTTATTTTATTAAAACTAGTCCTTATCATGAATCTAGTAAATAGTCTCGTTTCTTGGTGATTGTATTGGACTAAATTCCCGAAATATTTACACAAACAAGCAAAAGAAATGGTTGCAGCGTTAATAACGTTCTTTGAACAGGAACGTAATAGTGATAGTGTTCGTATTCACAGACAGCCTTTGATATCTTCTGAGACAGTGAGGGAAGTAAGTAGCGTATTTCCACAAATTTCCTGTTCAAAGAATTATAATTAAAGCTGGCCACGAGCGGTACCGCGCAGTAGCGTAGAGTCGACCAGGCCTCGCGTTCCAGTAGAGTTATTCTGCTAATAGAGATGTTTCCTGCCGCAAATAATTTCGCTCATCTTTTAAATAAAAATTAAATAACACTTACCATTTTAAGAGTTCTCCGTGGAATCACAAAGTGAATAATGTCTGTTAAATATCTGCAACATTAGATATGTTTCAACTGTTGTTTCGGCAAAACTAGTACGGCATGAGGAAAAAATGCGTTTATATGCAGAGAACGAACGTTCTACATCTAGTGACGTAATATTTGCGTAAGTAAAATAATCTTTCAAATAACTTAACGATTCTGTTGACGCACCTTCACAAATGTGTCTTAATGTGCCAAAATCAGAATTTTTCTCAAAAACACTTTCAAATTTTTCTAGAACAGAAACATTTTTCGCGTCTTCAATCGCGCATAGCTGTGCGTGAACATGTTGCACTATTTGTAGAGATTCTTCTAACGGCACCGCAGGATTTTGTAATTTTTCTATTGCATCTGCTAGCCCGAAGTAATTGTCGTGAATGATTTTTAAATCCATTTTAACCTGACTATCTTGAAATTTCGACTGGCTTTTCTGGATAGCGGCAGCTTCCTTTGTATCGAATTGTAAAACCACGTTCTTAATATTGTCAAAATATTTATGATAATAAAACGCGGCTTGCAACCATGCTCCCCAAATTCGCGAATACGTTTCGGTGATTTGACAAATACTGCTTTGGTATGCGCTATTAAAGCGTCTACCTCAGGATAATATTTTCTGATACTATCCGCCACAAGATTGAGAGCATGAATTTTACACGTAATGTGTAACAAATTAGCAGAATGCTTTTTAAGAGACCGGCCCACAGAAAGCATGTTTGCAGCACCATCACTCACTAACATCAAGAGTTGGTTTGTTGAAAGTTCAAACTTGTCCAATGTATTTAACACTAACTTTGAAATTACTTCGGCAGTACACTGTTGTATTCGTTTGGAGACTAATAGAATTGAAGGTGCCGATTGATGAGGTTCCAATTTGCGTGCCATTACATTAAGAACAGAATGTTTCTTCCGATTCAATATGTTCGCCCGCAGATGGCACAATTCTTCGTAACGATGTTCGACTTGGTAATTTGCACTCCGAATAGTTATTCCAAAAGCAGATAAATGGTTCCTTGTCTAGTAAATTAAACGGTATATTACATGCGATAAACGTAACGCATAAATTAAATATAAATTTTTCATTGTCTCGTGCGCAATTTCTTTTTGAGACATGCTTTTCACTATTTACGTGTCGTAGACAATGTTGTCTGGACCAACACATTAACGGGATTTTACAGATTACAC
Organism: Dynastes maya; assembly: GCA_029619315.2. Lineage (NCBI taxonomy): Eukaryota > Metazoa > Arthropoda > Insecta > Coleoptera > Scarabaeidae > Dynastes > Dynastes maya. The sequence goes on from JAROYE020000003.1 coordinate 32,901,739, forward strand.
ATTTAATTTTAGCACCTTCATATATTAAGTCTGGAATTTCTGCAATAAATTTTCGAAGTTTGTCCGACCGCGGTCGTTTTGCTGACGAAATCATAATTTTTCTAGGACAGATAAACAATTGCGCAAATGACCCGCAGCGAAAATGTCCGTACTGCTCCGCAGACGAAGTAATACTACCGTTCCTCTCGGTCCGAACTGATTCTACGCCGATGCGCGGTACCGCTCGTGGCCAGCGTTAATTATAATCTACGTAATTTTAGCGTGTTGCCGCAGCTTTGAATATTAGCATACCTTCTGTTAGTACCATATCAGAAGCAGTGAAAAACAATGAACCCCTGAGCAAATCGGCAAAAGCCTAAACCTATGTTAGGTATTGATGCTGCTACAAAATCGTCTATAAGGAGCTACATATGATATGTATCGAAATAGTAAGTATATGATGTATTAATTTTAATTTATTCTTAAATATCTTGATATTTTAGAATAACATATTACATGGAATAGTGTGCCACAAATTTTGAAGACTCGAAATGCATGTCATGGAAGTCTTTCGTCTCTGAGGATTGTTTTAAAAGAAATGAGTTTCCGTTAGAGAAAAGATTATCCTCGATAAGAATTGATGGAATTGCCATTCATAGCAAATGAGAGAATAAATTTTTTTTAAATTATATGTTAAAGATTTGTGTACCAGTTATTGGCAGTTTGTCCAGCTAGACGAAACGACTTTTGAAAATGGCTCCATTGTTTATTCATACACGATAAAGTGTTAAGAAAATAAAAACTGAGGGAAAAAGGTGTGTACATGTATAATATTCATAGATTAGAAGCGTATTTTTTAAATATTTATAAATTGCATTGTAGAAGCATTACTTTGCACGCCGGCAGTGTCGATAGATTTATACCTGATGCACCTCTGATATTTTGTTCGGGCACCTTGGTCATCATGGAGAAATGAAACGTGAACATTCTATTCATTGGTACGAGGATCAGCTCCTAAGACATCTTGAGAAGTCGTTTATGATAGTTGTGGATAACGCAAGTTATCTTCAATAAGTTAACCTACCGCAAGTTGGAAAAAGGAGGACGTTCAGAACTGGCCGTGAAGTAACAAGATTTCATTCGAGGCTTAAGAGAACATATAATAAGCAATTTGGTTGAGATGGACATGGTGCTGGCAAAATGTGGGAAGAAGCCTTAGGCGCCATCGCAAAGACAACACGGGAAAATACAATTCGTCACATTGAAAAAGGCCAGGTGGTGCGATAGGGAGATTTGATAAAGATGTCAGCCCAATAATTATACATCTCGGAGAAAGTGACTTGAGTGACTGTGATAACAGTGAATAGATTGTAATAAATAAAATAAAAATGTTTACCAATGTCTTTGTAATAAAACCTAAACATGTTCAAAAGATACAAAGCATTCTTTAACAAACCTTCGACATCCACGTATATATTTTTAAAATATCATTGTAATTAATCCTGGTGAAAATATCGACTTACTAATAATAGACCAGAGAAAAAGTGCTGTTGCCTTAAATGCCGTGAAATGTCTTGGAATATAAGCATGTGGAATATATTTTGTTTTTCTAAAAAAATACTTTTCGGTATGGCGTTATGAATATAATTTACCTACACATCAAAATTCAAAAAGTAAATACTAATACTTTTTTTATATAAGGTATGTAAAAAACTATTAGTAAGTAGTAGTACACCTACGTCTTCCCAAAATGAACTTTTGTAAAGGGTAAGGTTGAATTACAAAATTAAAAGCTTTGAAATAAATATACATCTATCCTTTTACATTAACGCATTAAAATTACTTTTTAATACCTAAATTAAATGTATAAAAAAGAAATACGCTTGTAAAATAAAACATAACAGGAATGCAGCTCATCGTCGTTGTTTACTTCAGCCGCACAATTCTAAATAAACATAAGCGACAATAGTAATGCAATTGAAATGTTTAGAAATTGCGTCAAGTTTCTTCTATAATTTTAATGGTTTCTGAGTTAAATAGAAAATAAATAAATGAAAAACGGTCGATTGGAACCCCATAACAGTAACACAACTAAAAAAATAAAATATAAATTTATTTAAAAAATACACAGATGCGGAGTGTCTCATTAGTTCATAACTATTCAAAATTGTGTTTTTTGAAATGAAACATGCATTTTTAAATTAACCGTCAAATTCAGGCAAAAGGTGGTAAGATATTACCACCTTACAATTAAAAGCATCGGCTTTACTAGAGTCTCTTTGAAGTAGTTGATGTTGCTCCTTTCAGAATTGTCAAAGCAACACGCAGTGCGAAACAAAGCAGCCTCAAAACATCTCAAAGCAGCATGCGACGTCAAACTATGCAATTGCGAGCGAGACATCGGGAAGTGGCGTTTCTAGCGGTGCCAATCAGGAAGCTAATTTATATTATGTTACTGTATTTATATTGTTGCATTATTACACTATTGTGCTACTTTTATCGACAAGTTGAATTTACTATATGTCTATACATACTGAAAATACTTGCATTAACTGGAATATGAAATTATTGAAAAGAACTATCAGTGTAGTTTTTTGATATCGCAACGAAAACGTTCAAAATCTATGTGCGTATGCACATAAAATGTATCCTTAGTTGAGGAATATCAATTCAATCAACTTCAAATGCTAAATTTGAGGTTACGTAAGAATATTTTTAAACTAAATTACACTCCAAATATATCTTCAAATTAAATCTATGCTCTTCGAATAACGTATAATTATTATTACAGAAAACCTCTTTCCACGCACTGAGAGAAATATAGTGGTAGGGCATACAATATATTTGTCGCTAATGTGTTGTGGTAATATTAACCCCATTTATGGTTCTCGCAACAAACATATACGTAGATCTTACTACAAATAAACGTAACACAAACTATTCTTTTATAATTCAAGTTTTGGTAGATTTTACAAGCACGCAATATGGCAATGAGTTTAGTGTAGTGAAAAAAACAAAATATTTGTAGTTACTTACTGTGGCTACATGCACTACAATATTGTTGTTAAACAAACAACAATAAGTGTTACACGCAGATAAACGTTTACTTGTATCAAGGCTGTCTGCCTGAATTCAAGGCAATTACTGTTTCATTTATCCACACTACAATAACTGTTTTAAATCAAAAGAAATATTTTTAGCGCTTTTTACTCTGCCTAGAAGTATATATTTGTAATGAAATAATTGTATTTTATATGCATATTATCAATTGCACTTACCTTGTATAAAACAGTGCAGTAAATTATTCTCATGCTTATAATAGAATAATGTTCAAACAAAAGTGAACTTAATATAGAAGCACACATGAAGAAAGTGCTTAGAAACAATAATCAAGATAATGTTGATATATAGCTCATGGATATTGATAGATTCGCTGAAATATTGCCCAGCGATACCTAGTGCCGAGAGATGTAGTCGTGCCGTCCAGCGACAGACACAGAAATATAGATGTCATACTTACCCAAACAATGATATAGCCGAATAACATTTCATAAACATTTTCAAAAGACATTGGTTAATGTAATATCTTTTACTTTTTATTACTATTTACCTCGTGTACTAATTTAACTACAGTTTTTGTAAATACATAAGAAATAATTTATAAGAAATTGAAAAACAAACTTAAATATTAACTCATTAATTACTAAACTACATAAAAATAATCCCTATTTAATTACATTATTAGAGAAATGACTTAATTATATTGTAACATATATTACGTTTTATTTTTCTTTTGGTGCACGGTGTATGTGCGGACTTTTACTTCTGATATCATATAATTTAACGTTTCATTTTCGAAAGTTTTGCATTATACGTATTTTTCTCTTAACCTACATGACAAGCTCTTAAATTCATGAATTTGTTAAATCTTTCGTTTGTTTTCCTTTAAAATGGATCGGATTAACCTTCTTTCGCGGCTCTCAATTGGTTTTTTGACATTTTAGTTCATTACGATACTCATGTATGCTCCATTAAAATCTCTAACAACAGATTTTACTTGTTTATGGCATTTCCTTTTAGTTATTTATCCTTTTGTTATTCTTTCTGCTACTTTGGATATCGCATACATCATTGGATTTACTTTTCGCCTAAATGTTAATTCTCTTATCGCTAAAATTGAGTTAGAATTAGTTTCTTACTTTTCTTGAGGGCTTATGCTTCCCTTTTTCCTTGTTTTAGCAACCCTTTGTGATTCTTTTCTTATATTTTTCTCCTTTTTAATTGGAAGTGTTTCTGTTTACACCTAAGGGTTATGTGTCGATCAGCAAAGGCGACAAATCTCGGTGTGTTCTGTAAGTTCTTCGTGTGGGAGGTCCGTTCCAAATTGCGGGCATGTAACTTTCTGTTGTTTTCGATCCTTTAACTCCGACCAGCTCCTTATAATGGTTGGTTCTTCCTTTAATTAATGTTTTATATTCATTCAATCTTACTTATGTAATATGCTATTTTAATCATTCAGTTCGCGTCGTCCAACTTCCTAATTCTGGGACAGCCTATACCGTCTGTGACGTATTTTCCGGCTGAGAAGAATTTGATCTTGCATTGAATTTCCGTCTTCTCTTGGTGCATTTTGATCACTTGTGGCTTGACTATCTAGAGTGACGTCCGTGAAGTAGTGGTTCCAATTTTATAGTTTGGGAATTTTATTACATTGTGTGGATATTTGTGGAAACCTACTTATAACCGTACCCGTTGGTTGATTTTGGATTTTGGTTGGAAATTTTGGAGAGAACGGCTCCAGATTACTGTTATACAAGATTTGATTTCACCGTCCCTAGCTACCATCTTGAATTTGCCACGTGTGGTGTCAAGATTTTAATACATCACCATCTTATTAATCATTTGCCCCGTTTTAACAGTAAGCTTTTATTCTGTTTATATTTCACGTGGTACCTTTGGGGTTTCGTTTATTTCTTTCTATGGGTTCTCTTGTTTTGGATTTTACCTACTTTCTGAGTTTTACCTATTCTTGGTACACTGTTTTGATACCTCCTTTTGGAAATTTTGTTTATGGAAATACTTCATTTTGGCCTAATATTTTTGGAATATTACCTTTTTTGGGAACCACCTATTTTGGACTTACGTGTTGCCTTACCTTTTTGGCTGAACGTTTCTGGAATTAAAAATCTTGAAGCAGGCATCGCTACCCCTGTACAGTCAACACCCTTCCGGAACCAGCTAAGTGCTTGTTAATTTCTTTTGCAAACCATAAATGTTAGACATTTTTGTTGTATACTTCAAAACTTAACAAAACAAGTTACATATGTCAATTACTACCTTTCATTATTTTTGGTTTAAATTTTGAAAACTTTATTTAATTCACGAGGTTTAAATTTTGAAATCATTACATCCATATTTTGATATTTTAAGAATATAATTTCATTAACTGGAGCGCATTTAATTGATTTTTGTCTTTATAATACCAGTATGGTATAATATCAGTACCACGTTGTTAGCTGATTTATAATTGGGTTTTTTTGTGATTGACTGGTAATGATTAAAGCGTGTCAAACGGTTGCACCCGTTGTGTTTACTATACATACGAGGAATCGAGTGGACGTTCGGTTATTATCGGTTGATCGGTGTGCGTGTATTATTACATCGATAGTACACGCGAACAATAGTACATGCACACCGATCAACCGATAATAACCGAACGTTCACTCGATTCCTTGTATGTACAGCGGGTGTAATCGTTTGTCACGCTTCAGTAAAGTTAACCTTTATATTTGTTATAATCTTCTGTAAGTCGAAACTTTGGCCAGGGTTATCGGTAATACCTTACGGGTATATTTTGTTGTCAATATATATATATATTTTTTTGGCTCATTTGGCTCACCACTTGGCTAATCTGAGCGTTTCAAAATATTTTTAACATTATTTTTTATTTTTGTTCTTTTTTTGCCACGGAGCATTAAATAAGCGTTCTTTTATACAATAATTTGCGTTTTTTTATATATATTTAATGGTCCCGCAACGTTTATTTCTTCCCCTAATAGGTTTCTTTTTAACAACTTGGAGTATATCCGTTCACTGGACAGGGTTATTCTAAACAGATGGCGCCTTGAGAATCTTTTTTTTGTGAGTAGTTTCGAACCACTCCCTCGCTGACGAGCAGGCTGGCATCCTGAATGAAGGTGACGCTCTACGAAAATTATTAGGGGATATTTGCGACTATTTTGGTATTTTTGTTTTTTTTAAGGTGTCGAAAACGGTAGCGCATATAAAAAAGAATTTTTTCATTAGTTCATCCACTTGCTCCTAATTTTAATTATTAACTTTAGGTTTTTTCCATTATTTTAATTTTTCTTTTATTGGATAACTTAGCTGGCCTGATGTGTTTCTTGAACACGAAACCGGTCGCTTAATTTCTCAATAGAACATTGTGAAATCTGGACCATTTTTCCATTTAATATGAAAACTAAATGATTTACTTGAAAAAATACTTTTTTGTCCTGGATTTTCTTGATTTTCTAACCCTAAGAAAATATTTATTTCTTCTTCTTCTTCTCTGTTTCTCCTTGTGCCCTAACAGGGCGTCGGAGAGAAATATTTATTTAATACAAATATACTGTCAAGAAAAATTCAAATTAGGCGCAAGTGAGTGAACTAATGAAAGAGTTTTTTTTTAATGTTACAGTATAATTAAATTATTTCTTTAATAATGTAATTAAATAGTTATTTTGTAGTTTAATAATTAATGAGTTAATATTTAAGTTTGTTTATCCCTTTTATTATTATTATTTGTTATACATTTTTTTAAAACTATAGTTAAATTGGTACATGTGGTAAATAGTAATATAAAGAAAAAAAACATTAACCGGTATCTTTTGAAAATGTTTATGAAACGTGCGTTAAAGGTTATATTGTTGTGTGGGAAACTATGGGCATCTATATTCCGATTTCCATATTCGCTACTCTCTAAGACGGCATGACTACACCTCTTGCCACTAGGTGACGCTGGGAAATATTTCAGTGCTGGTTTTGGAGATTAGGTGCATAAATTGAGGCGCAAATAGAAATGGAGGCATGAAGAAAAAACGTTAATGCTTTTTTTCCACATATTGCGTTTACCGGGAGTGATCAATACCATGAGCTTTATATATCAACATTATCCTGGTTATTGTTTCTAAGCACTTTTTTTCAGGTGGACTTCTACATTAAGTTCACATTTGTTTGAATATTATTCTGTTACGAGCATGAGAATAACTTGCTGCATTATGTACGGATAGGTCGTACTGTTTTAAACAAGGTAAGTGTAATTAATAATGTGGATATAAATAATATGCATTTTAAGAATTCTTAGTAAACAATATCATGGTCATTTATCTGCATGTGCATGTGTATTTTTAAATCAAGTAAAACGAATACGAGACTATTATTTACTTATTTTAAAAACATATTTCAATGTTGTAATCCAATTGCAAGTAAGCAGTTCTTATTCTAAAACCTACTTCACGTACTGCGTTCTGTTGAGTCCGTTTAATTGAAAATAATTTTGTTGTTAAGCCCTGTTTTTATACAAGCAAATATTCAATAAACAGCACGCTTTAATGAAATATTAGTGTATGAAAACAAGTGTTACCTAAAAGATAATCATATTACGTGAACCGGCGGCGTGTAATTCATCAAAGATAGCCAGTTAGGACAACCCTTCAAGCCTATACAGACCGAAAGTATCTTGGAGAAATTTATTACTTCTCTGTTAGATATGGGCGTACGCGGTCTTTGTGGAGGGCTCGATTTTTCGGAGACAATTTGATTACCGAGCGGTCTAATTTATTTTGAATAAATTTAAACTACACGTGGGAAATGCGTTTCAAATTCCAGGCTTTCGCCTTTGAGGGGGCGGTCTGACTAGAGGTTAGTTAAATTAATATGAACCGAGACGGCCTCGCTGCCACTCCAGGAGTCGGTTTTTAATAATTCAACGTCGTCGCATGCAATATTAAAGAGAAGTGAATCTACATTCGAGGCTGGTAGTTGACGTTTAATTGCGGAGCACCCAAGTTTATTACACCCGCTTTATTCTCGAAGATCATCCTTGATTGCATACAGAGTAAAAGAAGTTTTGTTTTTGGAATCTGATAGTGATTGTTAATTTACATATCTCACAAAAATATTAAATTAAAAACACTAAATGTCTTTCTTGCTAAAACTGAACAGTTTTTGTGTGCGACTGCCGATTCATCTGGGCAAGTAAAAGTTGTATTTATTGATTTTTAAAAAGCTTTCGATAGAATCGATTACAGCTTAGTGAGTAACAAATTAAAATATACTGTCCTTTATGGAGACTTGCTTAGGTGGATCGACTTTTACAGGATGAGTCAACGATAGAGGCGGTGGCGCACCGCATAAAAGTAGGTACGTAATATACAATATTAGTGAAAAATAATATTGTTACCTTTTTCTGTCGTCTTAATGAAATTTTTCACTTGTGAAAAATATTTCTGATAGTAAGATACTGCCCGGAGCCATGTTCCCCATCGCGTTATTACAGGCTGAGGTGGTGGTGGTAATTTCGGACACAATTGTTTGAATACACGGATGTGTTTGGGAGGATTGATGAACTTATCCACCATTGGATACTTCTTGCGAATGGTTTCTGCTATGAGCACTGTTGCGGCTCCGTCAGTAACGAACATTGTGACTTGGGTTCCTGTGATACAAAATTCTCTCAACGAATCTTTTATTATCTTGACAACGGTTTCTGCATTAGTTTTTTGAATCCTTTTACTGGATAACAACAATGAAGATGGTGGACCATCACGTTTTAAAGGACGCGCTACAACATGAATGACGCTATGTTTCTGAGCATCAGTTGTTTCATCCACACATAGGCAGATTTTCTTATTTCTCAGCTCGTCTTTTATACATTTACTGTACTTTGCACACGTGGCAAATTGTAGCGTAATTGCATAGTGTAGCAGTTGTCTTCGGATATTTTTTATTTGAAAACTGCCCACATACTAAGTAGACACACTTCTTAATTTTCTTCAGATCTTGACTATTTTAATTATTCTTCGGACCAAGGTTAATGGCGCCCTACGTTTCATGTTTTTAATTTTTTATTATTATTGTAATTTAATTTTTCACTTGGGACCCACAATCCGCCCTCCCTGGCATAAAAAACAAAGTTAGCCGTTTTCAAGAAGTGCGTTTGGACGTTACAATGTTCAGGTTGGTACTAAACTGCTCTTCGTATTATATTTGTCGTTCGTTCTGCATTAAGGAAAGTATGCCGGTAATACTTAAATATCCCTATAGGGTTGAAGGTCACTCGAATAAACCTTGGAAGCTAACTACGAAGCGTTTCAAGCAAATTAGTGTCATCTTTAATGTGACTTCCTCTTAGTCAAGAGATCTAGCGCTCCATGTTGCCATTACCATCAGAACGGGGTTACTTCCACTCCGCATTAGTTTATACTGTTACAGCAGGATAGACAGTGGCTGTGTACACAAACAAGATCGAAGTAGCGAGCAGTGGCGCTCTACTTCTGACTTCAGTAATCCCAGATTACAGAAGGAAATTCGTCCAAATTAAGCGTGTAAAGTGCCTTACATTATTAAGATGTTACGGGGTGTATTGCGTGTACCGTGTCTGGCTGGCAGTACATCTAGAATTAAATGCGATGCGACAGTATGGGGAGGTGGATGTTTCGCAGTTGAACTTACCTGGTACGTTGCGCTGCACCAACAAGATAACAAATAATACAACCCTCGGCGTGGTGTGTCTTAAATATTATATCGAGTCAACACTAATTTGTGTTTATTGACTACGCGAGGCGTGTTGCTTTTACAAGATAAGAATTTTCATGTTTCCGGCTTAGAATACAGCTGGGGGTTGTTAATATTAAAACGGTAGAAGATTTATGTTACGCGGTGCACTATCTAATGCCTATAAATGAGATACATATTTCCCCAATTTAATGTTCGGTATTATTTAGGACAATATTTTAATACAAGAAAATACTAGTCAGTATGAAACAGGATAAAAGTACGTACAGGGATTGATGCAAAAAGTGAGCATGTCCATTTTCCAGCTATAACTAATTTCTCTAACTCCGCCTGTGACACGAGCTGAGTGGATTGAGTAGCTTAGCAAGTGTCGTTGCCAGTCCCAAGCCCGGGAAAAGGAGGAGGGTTGGTGGGACGGGTCAGCGACCTACCCACCGTAAACACCTACATAGTGCTAAAAGAACCGACAAAAGCCTCGGAAATGAACGGTAACAAACACGAAAATGAAAAGACAAGGAACAAGATTAACGAGATATTGGAAATTGAACACATTAAATATGGCAAGCTGGAATGTACTATCATGGAATATGAGAGATCACGAAATAATAAATGATTTAAAGCAACGAAAAATAGATATATGTTCTTGTACAGAAACGAGGAAGAAAGGAAAAGATACTAGAGACTATGGAGAGTACATAATGGCATATAATGGAAAAGGGAAACATGAAAGAGCGAGTGAGGGGGTAGTAATTCTAATACGTAACAAACAGAAACATAACCTAGAAGACATATCTTATATAAGCGAACGAATCATTAAGGTGATACTTAAAACACAAAACCAACGACTACATATTATAGATGTGTACGCGCCAAACATAAGCAAACCTCAACAAATGAGAAATTAGTGCTACGACATTTTATAAGATCAAATAAACAGTATCCCAATAAAAGAGCATATTATCATAATGGAAGATCTCAATGCGCGCATAGAAAAGAAGTAATACCTAAGATCAAACATAAGTTCAACGAAGTTGTGCTAAACAACAATGGCTAACTACTAATAAACTTTTGTGCACAAAATAGCCTCAGAATAAATAATACCTTCTACGATCACCCGTGGAGGTATAAATACATATGAGAAAGCAGCAGAGGCAACCAATCAATATTGGATTACATTATTAGAGACAGATTCTGGACGTAAAAACATTAAACTCCGCGAACATAGGGAGTGATCACAAACTAAGATTAACATGCGCTTCAAAAAAAAAACAAAATACAGAAGTAGAAGAGAAGATAAACATTGAAGACTAAGAGACGAAAGTATAAGGGGTTTGTACGTAGATCAACTCAAAAGGAGAATATATGAAAATGGAATAACTAAAGAGGATAATATAGGACACGTGTGAGATAAATTGAAAACAAACATTAAAACAGCAAGTGAAGAAGTGTGTGGTAAGAGAACAATAAAAACCAATTCCACTAAGAACAAAATCCCATGGTTCGTACCTGAAATAAAAATATTAATCGATGGAAAAACAAAAACATATCTACAACATAAATCAACAGGAAAACCAGAAGACATAGAAAAATACAAACAGATAAGAAATAAAAATAACATTGAGAATAAAACAGATAGAAGAAGAATATTGGGAGTCGTTTACAAAAGGTATAGAAAGATATCTGACTGGAATACAGACTAAAATATGGAAAATGGTTAGAAATAGAAAACAGGAGGTGAAGGAACTACATCGCAATAGTAGAATTACCAAAGAAAAATGGCAGAAATATTTCGGAAGCCTATATAATAGTGGACGCCCAGCGAAAGAAGATAATCAGTTCGAAGTAGAAACATGTAAATATAACAAAAGAGGATATTGAATAAGCATTAACACAGTTTAAAAACCGGAAAGCTTCTGGAACAAATGGTATTGTAAATGAACAAACTAAATACGGAGGGGGAAGTTTAATAACAGAACTACAAAAATTAACACAAAACGTGATCCAACATCAAATAGTACCAGAACAACCAAAATAATCCTAGATAAATTAAACAATTATATTAAGATTTAGAACAAATAGGTCAACAACAGATGTCATATTTACATTAAGACAAATATGTGAAGAAGCTACAAAACCTGCCTTCATGTGCTTTGTTGATCTATGCAAAGCATTCGATAGAATTCAGCTAGGCGACGTATTAGCAATATTAGAAGAAAAAATGCTAGCGAAGGCTCTTATAAATACCATAAAAAAACATATACATTAATACAAGAACAAAAGTAAAAGTAGAAAATGAATACACAGATGAAATTAAAATTGCGAAAGGTATAAGACAAGGCGACTTCTTGAGTCCCATGCTGTTCAATGTAGTAATGGATAAAAATAAAGACAACATACAAGGACAATAAAAGGACACCGATGATGTGGTCTTAATAGCCGACAGTGAAGACAATCTCCAAAGGATGCTGCATCAAATGGTTATTATCGCGAGAAGATATACGTAATATGGAAATATCGAAAACAAAAACTAAATGTATAACGATCACAAAAAATCCGATCAGGTGCAAATTAGAAATAGAAAAAAACATCGTTGAACAAGTTATGACCTTCACCTACTTAGGCGTGGAAATAAGTAGTGATAGAAACATCGTAAAGGAAGTACAAAGGCAAACATTCAAAGCCGCAAGGATATCAGGATGCTAAAGAGACATCCTATGGAGAAACAGATACACGACAGTCGAAAACAAACTGAGAGTACATAAAAGCGTAATACGTCCAACCAGGGTGGAAACAAGTAAAGCTAAGCAGATAGCAAGAACAATAGAAGTGGCTACCCTAGGAACAATCGCAGGACATACCCTACACGATAGTGTACGGAATCAAGAAATACGACGGAAATGTGAAATACAAGATATAGGAAAATTCATAAGAGACAGAAGAAAGAAATGGAATCAACATATAGGAAGAATGGCGGACGACAGTTTGCCAAGAATAGCAAAAGATGAAATACCACATGGAAAGAGAGATAGAGGAAGACCGCCGAAAAAATGGTCCCAGAGCTAGCAATCATCATCAGTGGATACGCCGTAAGTCGAAGAAAAACAGGCAATGCCCAATTGAAGAGGAAGAAGAAGAAGAACTAATTTCTTCAATGGACATGTTTTTTTGTTCGATTGTGCAGCATTCTGCGCAACAACTACACTTGTATCCTAATCACACTCTTTATATGAATCTAGTGTAAGTCGTCCTCCTTCCAACACTCTGCACGTTTTCTGTTTCTGCTAAAAGATATCTTGCATTCACCTCTTGACATACTTCAATTGTGCAACAATATAATCAAAACTGGGCAAATGCTCTAAAAAATATCTGAGTATTTAATACTTTAATCAAACTGTTTAAATACACCTGCTTTAGATATTTAAATAACTCCGCCACACATGGAAAAGTGTCTAGTGACAATAATCAAAAATTAATGCTAAGATAGCTCATCAGTATCGGTGGAATCATTCGAGGAAAAAAAACAAAGCGAGAAAAGGGAAAGCGCTAGCCCATGGACATGTTTCTGCCTACCCGGCGTCGTCAGCGTGGCTCCGAACACAATCCCTTCCTGTTGGTAATATGAAATACCAAGGTTTCTCAATAATATATGTCGTTAAATCTTTCAAACGAGTCGTGAACTTTTAGCCTAGACCTACTATTAAGGTAACAGTGACCCATGAACAAATTTAGCATTTCCACCGTTAGCAGAAGCGATATTTTGAATTGCGTGCTTTCAAAGCTTTAACAGACAAGTACATATGAGTGATTATTTGTTTTCGTAACTTGTTATTATTTAAATGTCTGCTACCATTAACTAGTACGTGGAATGGGTTTTACAAAAATACTACTATCATTTATTATTTTTTAATAAATACCTAACGAAATCTAATCTAAAATATTTACAATATGTGTTGTTAGGAATATGGAGTACCACTATTCTATATTTTCACACCCGTTTTTACACATAGGTTTTCAATGAAAGCTTTCCTTTTTCTGTCTTAGAATGCCAAGAAGTCAACGTCGAGTTTGTAAAAATAAAAGGAAGCAGTACAGTGAAGAAGAAATGAGTCTAGCAATTACAGCAGTTAGAGAAAAGAGGATATGACTGATACAAATAATTATGTTATTATTGCAATTATAATATCTGTGAGTTTTATTAATAAATAAATGTTGCGTAGCAAATTTCTAGTGTATTCCATATTTGCACGCCAGTTCCACAAGTAATAATTTTGGCATTTTTTTCAAGAATTTTTTTTTCGAGAATGTGTAGGACCACAAGAAATCTAAGTAAAGATCTTGGTTCGTAACTGTTTTGAATATATTCTAATGGAATAGAACTTTAAATAACTCGATTTGCAACGAAGATGTACTCACAAAACAAAATGGTTTTCCATATTTGCATCTTCTACTCTACTACGTTTTTTAAATGTGTATAAAGTATCTTGTGTATTTTGCAAAATCTTGAAAGGTAATTTATTACTGATATAAAAAGTTTATACTCTATTGCTCCGAAATAAATAATATATAGTAATGGTAATATATTTTTTCCAACAGCTTCTGCACCCAATTACAGAAAAAAAGTAACAAGTAACAAAACGCAGTAACAAAAAATAAGAAACTAAATAGCTAAGTGCTATTTTCTGCGAATCGGAGGAAAGCAACATTCATAATGCAACTGAATGGGCTAGCATTAATATCGCACAGATCCGATATCTTATAGAAATTCGTGCATATTAAGGAAATCGGGGACGTCCTTAACACATTCGTTGTCGTGGGGTCACAGAAGAAAGAAAATGATGACCTGGAGCTTGTTGTTTAGTAGCCACGCACAGTTGATTCTATAATAATAAGAAAGTTACAGTGGTTTCCAGTTGCTATTAAAAAGATATCTATGTAGCCTTTGCCAAACCAGCTAACTTATGATGTATGTAGGAGGTATGTACAATGGCACAAAAGTAAACCTGGACGGTACACAGTAAACCTGTACGAAAGTGACCCTTGTTTATATTCTCGGTACTACTTCGTCGCATGCCAGTCGTCCAAGTTCATCTTTGTCCCATCGTACGTTTAACAGTTAAACGCCGGGAAAGTATATGCAATGTACTTTTTTTTGTGCTTTCAGGGGGTAAACTCCTTGATTTCGTGTAGAATTACAACAGTCTACTGTAAATATTAGACCACAAAAACGTATATCTTTACTCGAAACTAACCATTTATTTGAAACACACAAAAATACAGAAAAAGTGCAAGGTGTGAAACAAAACAAGTCAACCGAAAAGAAAAAGAACAAACAAAAATTCAGAGATCCAGAAATTCCTTCACATTATAACAATTATAACTTAGTAATAATAATTTTTTTACTCTGAACCTAAAAGTAGTGTAAGCACCGATTGCTCTTACCTCCTGCTGTAAGTTAATAAAAAGTTTACACCCCATGAATATAAGGTTTTTCTGAAAAAAGATGGTAGTATGGCGCGGAGGTAGGAGATAATTGGTACTCTTTGTGTTATAGTCATGGTGTTTGCTAACATCGTATTGCTTAAAAACAAACTATCTCAAGAATGTACAGTCAGCAACTTGTTAATTTTAAACGTGTTTCGCACAGATTCATAGCGACCTAAATTAAAAATGGTTCTTACTGCTCTTTTTTGTAATACGAACATTCTTTCAATAGAACTGCAGTAGCCGCAGTGAATGAGTCCGTACATGATTTTAGAAATAAAAGTAGGATGATAAAATGTTAGGAGAACTACAAAACTACATGACGTTCTAAAATTGAATAAAGCAAAACATAAACTTGATAAATTCCGACATAACAAATTTGTATGAGGTGACCATTTGAAAAACAATACCTAAAATTTTATTACAAGTTTTAAAATTTTGCTAAGTTATTATTTAAATTCACACCGGAAGCTTCAAATTTGGAATTATTGCAAAAAAGGGATGCATTTAGCTTTTTGTGAATTCAATATTAAGCAATTAGCATCTAACCACCTTGATATTCTCCTGAAGTTATTAGCAGCTCTAACTGTGACCTCTGGAAGAATAGGAGCATCAATAATAAGATTCATGTTATTAGCGTATGGTTGTAGAAACCGAAGGGTCAATGTAATTAATCAAGTCGTTTATAAATATTAAGAATAACGTAGGACCCAGCACTGAGCCTTGTGGAATGCCAACATTTACAACATTAAGGCCTGAATAATTCTAATCTTCCCAATGTTCATTTAGATACAATAGACTATAAAACTCTTATTATACAAATTGGATTTTTTGTAAAAGTGCGTTATTCAGCTGTTTTCCCATTAACTGCATATCAATCAACAGCAAAAACGTTACCAGTTTGCCCGTTTGAATGACTTCGCAGAACCAATAATAACAGAGAAAGCAATAGCGATCCGTTCATTTATATCAGCCCCTATATGGCTTGCAAGTGTATCAATTAAGCGTATACCTATTTAAAATGAGAGGAAATAAAATGAAGGGGATTTTCGGTTAGATAAGCAGATTCTTAATCTTTAAAAGAAAAAAAAGTCAGCCATGGCATAGTTACGAGATAGGCGCCATAAATTCTCGGCCTGACAGGCTCATATAGGTTCGAGCGTGTTCAAACTCCGTCATAGCTGCACATGTGCCAGGCCTGCACTATATATATTACGGCTCGAAGAGTAGTAATTTTTAGTAGCCAGCCAAACAACGTGACTAGTGCATGAAAATGTCTCAGGTAACAAAAATTGTGTACCCGCGGTCATTAAATTTTTAACAAAAGAAGGGCATACGCCTAATCACATATTTGGACACATCACATCACACGTTTGGACGGCGTTTACAAATTTTCTGCCTTACAAAACATTTGATGAACATTATACCTAGGATTGAAATGTTCAATGTTAGATATTTTTCGTTAAAGTAGACTGATATTAATCTACACATTCAGCATTCTACCCAAGAACGAGATATTAAAGAATGAATAAAATTAAAAGTCATTAGTACTCAAGTATCCATGCGTATTACGACTAAAGCTTTCATTAAACCGGCATTATCAAGATAGTTTCCCAACTTTAATCGCCGTTCTTTCTAAAATTTTTGCGTCGCTCCCTATAATTTATTTTATGAAATGAATAATCCGAGGGGCGGTAAATTAGGAATAATTGTCCCATTTCTACTAGTTTACCGAATACATTACGTGGAGATTATCTGCTAGGAGAGGCGTATGTACAGTCCTTAGCCATGAAAATAAGATCACTTGAGAAATTTATAAGAATATTTATTAAATATAATTTTAATTTCGAAAATCTATAAATGCATAATTGTTGTTTGAGTAATATCTGGAGTAACCAAAACTTGCGGACTCGCATAGGCGTCGGTATTACGGGTTAATATAAGAATACGAAAAATTCATAAATAAACTTACTTGCTAATTATTCAACAAATTAGAGGCATCAGGATGTGAACTACTGTAAACTTGCATCACTGCATATGTTTCCACAGTTACTTCTTTAAACCTTGTGCGTCGACAAGAAAAAATATTCTTATACATAGAAAACGATCTCTCCACATCTAAGGAAGTTACATTTGCATGTAGAAACTGGTTTTCAAATTCACTTAAAAGTTCACTATTCTTACACTTATTATAAACGGCCTTTAAAGTATTAAAATCGGGATTTTTCCTTAAAACATCTGCCAACTTTTGACTAGCGCATAATCCTGGCGTATCATTTAATGTGTGTAATTTATTTTTTAACTCTCCACTATGTCTAATGATTCCTGCAATGACAATTCAGTACATTGTAGTTTTCTGATGGCATCTAGTAATACTGTATAATTGGTACATATTGTTGTTAAATCTTCTAAAAGTTGAGGAATTTGAAATTCTCTTTGACCTTCTCTAATTGCTTTGGATTCATTCCGATTAAATCGCATTATAACTGATTGAATTTGTTGAAAATGGATCAAATAGTAAGAAGCTGATGTTAGCCAAGTACCCCATCGCGTTAAAATTGATTCAGGAGGTTCTGGAATACTTGGACAAAATTTACGAAATTCTTTTAAACGTTTAGGAGATTTACGAAACACTGCTTTAGTACTTCCAATCATCCGATCAACGTTTCCGTAATGTTGTCGAACAACTTCACCAACTAAATGCAAAGCATGCAGCACGCAGGTTATATGTATTAAGTTAGGAAATATATGTTTTAAGGATCGCCCAACACTTAACATCGTTGCTGCAGTATCTGTCACAATCATCACAACTTGATCTTGGGCAATTTTAAATTTTTTCAAAGCGTTCATTATCACTTTTTGAATAGTTTCCTCGGTACATTGTTGAACACGTTTGCAAGCTAACAAATATCGAGATGCTGTGTTCTCGCTAGATAAAACGCGAGCTATTACATTCACAATACTGTTTTTCTTCGGTCGTCTCATCCACGGTAATCCATACTTTTTTGGAACACAAATCACGTTTACACACATTTTCTAGCATCTCTTTCATTCGCGGCAAATGATTCTGTGATTGTGTTTGTGAGGGTAATGGGTACTTTGGAACGTATTGTCGCCAAAACGTTTTAAAAGCTGCTTTTCTCACCAACGACAACGGAAGATTACAAGAGGTAAACTAATAAATGTATGAGGAATAATATATAAGGTATTTCAGCTCTTGTATTTCTCATATGCTTAATACCATTGACATACCTCTGGCAATCAGTTCTGTCCAATGCAGCCAAACGAACATTGCATATTAAGCAAAAAACTGCACTACCGTCATATTTTAAATGGGGAAAAAGTGACACATACTTATGTACATTAGTAGCAAATCTATTATGAGGCATTGTTTTCTTAGGTATGTAAATGTTAGTTCTATATGAAACGATACACTAATTATGTACTTGGTGTAATACTACAACACACAAAAAACACCAGCTATATTTTCAAAAGCGACACGTAAGTACATAACCTTGACCGTTCGACTAATCTCTGCAACAGCTCAACCGGTACTAAAACGAAATCTCTCTCAGCGCGGTTTAACATGATTTATATTCAAGGTCGACACTACATGCCTGCTTCTCTACCGGTTTAGTTTATTTATGAATTTTTCGTATTCTTATATTAACCCGTAATACCGACGCCTATACGAGTCGCAAGTTTAGGTTACTCTAGTAATATCCTAATACTGTGTGGCCATATATAATTGCTGGTTATAAAAATAATGCTTAGGAGTGTAATAAATCGATTATCCACCTGCTATAAATCACGCCTTTTGCCATTCATACGTACAATAGTTATGTTCAGTTTGAATTGTGCCATTCATTAATTCGTTGGTATCTTTACAAATATAAATGAAAACAGTATTTTTACCGATTTTCTAAAGAACTTATATTTCAAAGAATTTTAATTTTATTTGTGTGCGTCTATTTTCGTGGTCAATTATTATCATAATGGGAAAGAAGAAGGATATTACCATAGAGAAAAAAGTACAAATTTCTGCTCTTCTATAGGCGGGAGAGTTCTCTCAACGTGAAGTTGCGCAAAAAAAATTAATTAAGGAGGGTATTCCTAGTACAAGTAGTAGCAGAACATCGTTTTTTATCCATTAAAGGTGTTCATACGATAAAATTCTTAGTGGAGAAGGTATATACCAGCCTGAACAATCCGTAGACGTCTTCATGAAGCAGGCATAAAATGCAGACACCCGGCAAAGAAGCCAAGATTAACATCTAAAATAAAAGTGACACGATTTTAACGGGCTAAAGAATATAAAAAATATACAGTTGAAGATTGGGGAAAGGTAAGTTTCATTTATTATCTATATTTTTGATCAAACTCATCCTCATAGTTCGCTTAATGGTTCTCCACACTTTTTACTTTTCCTAGATTATTTATAGCGACGAATGACGGCTAGAAGTGCTAACGGAGAGAAGCCAATTTGTTTGTCGACATCCTTCAGAGCGTTATAAAGAAGCATGTACGATCAAATCTATTAAACACACCCCATCTCTAATGGTTTGGTCATGTATTACGACGGAAGCACCGGGACCACTATATTTCGTTAACGGAACAATGGAACAAACACAATATAAAAAAGTTTTACAAAGCTATTTAATACCTTATATTGGTTCATTGGATCCTACTCAAGGACCATATACTTTCATGCACATACATCGTGTCATAAGGCAAAAAATGTAATGCGATACCTTGAATCTAAAGATTTGCGTGTACTATTTTGGCCAGGCAATTCACCAGACATAATTGAAAATGAGCGGAATGTCTTGAAAAACATCTTAAATACACGAAACTCAACTACAGAGGAAGAATTACAACAACATATTGAAGATATATGGCATAATAGCGACGAAATTAAAAAAAAAAAAACAATAAAAAGCTGCATTGGCAGTATACCAAAAAGAATTGAAGAAATAATAAAACGCAGAGGAGGAACAAGCAAATATTAGTAAATATATGTTCAAATTATAGTTACTTGCATGTTATATGTAATTAAATAATAATATTGCCAACATTACCAACTGTTTTTTTTTAATTTTACCCCAAAATCGTAATATTTTTAAGTAGTCCTAATTCGATGGCCAGGGAATGTATATCGTATCGTGTATATGACGTATGCAATGGATAACCTTGTGGTTAGAAAAATTATTACTATGTTCATTTCTTTCCTTTTTGATTCTATACGCGTCAATTTGAATGACGTGCTGTAGGAATACAAAATAAGTACAAGTATGTACACTAGATAATAACTACATACCATTGAAACGAATAATCCAGGACTTGTGATTATCATTTAACTTGATATTTCATCTTGAAGAAACATTTCAAATTTGGCATTCCTGTCAGGATATTTCGATTATGTAGGAATGTTCTGCTTTTCAAAATTCAAAATTAGCTTCAAACATATTTAGATTGATCCTTCTTCAGCTTCAAAACCACATTTTTAATAGGTTTTACAATTTCAAGATCAATAATATAAATTATCAAAACGCCGAGAGCACGGCCTAATTCTGGAAACTGCGTGGAAGACATAAAAGGTTCGTTAAATTAAATTTCTATAAAACTGGAAATATTAGTATCAAATGAATCAACATTAAAGGAAAGAGTTAATATACTAGAGAATAAAGTCACTCATTCTGACATCGTTAATGCATATTCATTCAATACCACTTATTAATAACGATATGCCTAATCAGTTCAATCAAAATGGCACGTTGTGGATATCCAATGACAAAAAATGTCACTAAACGTGTCATCGCAGCAAAAATGACATTCTTTCAAATCTGTAACGTCATTAGATCTTCTTTCACCAACGACGCAAGTACCCGTACATGATTTTCCGTTGTCCTTCAAAGCCTCACTTAAAAATTTTGATGATATCGAGTCCCATTTTTTGTCAAAATTCTAGTCAGAAACAGAGCGAAATGAAGTTAGAAGTAATTTATTCATGGGGAAATATAATGCACAAAAAGGATGTTTAAAGGAAAACCATTTCATAAATAAATTCTCAATCGTACAACATTTAACGCCCAAATTCACAAAACACGAAATTATCAATAGAGACGGGATTTTAGGACGTAAAAAACAGCTAAAAAGGCCCTTTTTTAGGCCTTAAAAACTATGTATTTAGGACGAAAAACTGTGATTTAGGCATGTTAGGCAAATACTTAAAAAAAACGGTAAACACAAAAATCATTTTATTTTAAAAAAACATGAATAAGAAGACGATATTTAATGTAATTTTAGGTACATTTCAGCCATAAAAAGAAATAAAACATACAAATTTTAACTAATAACTAAAATATGTAGATTCATTTGGTTTAAAATAATAAATAAATTAATTAATCGCCGTGTAACATGTCCTCAAATTTCGCGTTTGCGTAGCACACAAGATGTTTTTCCAAGTTGTCGTTAGTAAAATTTGTTCTTCGGTCGGAAAACAGCAGTTTGTACGAAGAAAATGAACGTTCTACGTCACACGAAGTTGTAGGACAAAACTTAAATATGGACCAGTCAGCTGTGGTATGAGCGGTAGCTTCAACTGCTTCGCCACTGAGCAGCTCAGCAAACTCTTTAACCGTTTTGAAACCTAGATTTTTCGAAATCACTTGGTTAAACTTTGACAAAATTATTTTGCCAACTTTTCCTGGGGCATTCTTGAGAGCTGCTTCGGCATTATTAATTACTGCAACAGAATCTGTAAGAGGAAGGCCGAATGTTTCTAATCTTTTGATGTTATCAATGAGAAATTTATAATGCGACTTGATGTATAAAAGATCGTTTTTGACATTTTGATTGGAAAAGTATTCTTGCGCTTGCTCAATACAGTTAGCTGAATCTTTGTCAAACGATATTACAACCTAAAACATAAAGCGTTAAATAAAAACAATCTTATTTAAAAATTTTGCTAAAAAAGTACTTACTGATTTTATCGCTTCGAAATTATTAGCATAAAAAACTACCGCCTCTAACCAAGTTCCCCAACGTGTTAAGACAGGTTCGGGAGGCAAAGGGAGATCTGGTAGATTTTCTTTATACACTGCCACACGCAGTGGAGCTTTTAAAAAGATTCTCTTGGTATTTGAAATTAAACCATTAACATTAGCATATTGATTTCTTAGACATTCACACACCAAATTGAGTCCATGTACAAAACATGTTAAATGATTAAGATTTTTATAAAAAATCTTCAAATTTGTACCACATTTGAGCATATAAGAAGCACCATCCGTGACTAAAAGCTTGACTTTTTCGTACTTAATTCCATCTGTTGGCCACAAAATACCTAAAATACGAGAGTTGCCTTTAACTTAAATATCTAGCATTAAATTTACAATATTATTAAAGTAAGTTTTTTGCATAATATATCTTACCTAAAGCTTGGTTCACGAATCTTGCCATTGTATTGCAATTTGTTCTTTCAAGTTGCTTTGTAGCCAGTAAATACGGTTTTCCTGGTGTTTCAGAACAAAGCTTACCCACAATCATATTTGCCATAATACGACCTTTAGAGTCAGTCGTCTCATCTATAGATATCCAAATATCGTTGTTACCAACTTCTTCGCGAATAGTGTTAATAGTCTTAAAAAATTAATAAAAATATTATAGGTGTAAACAAAACCTTAATGACACTCAAGTATGAAAATGCATTTTTAAATTATGATTTATTATATTAATTACCTCATTGTAACATTTTGTTACATATGTTGTTCTTAAGGTTTTCACGCTTGCCACATTCTTGTTGCAGTATTTAGTGAGAAAATTTCGCAGTTTTGAATAGTTTAATCTGTCCAGAGGAATATTTGTAGACATAAAAGTGTCGCATAAATCACGTCGATTTCTCTTGAATTTTTGGTGTCTGTTAACATTTGGTTCCTCAACGGTTTCCTAAGATTTGCCTGATGTCCAGGAGCAGTAGCATGTTGCTCTAAATGATTTTTCTTTTTGCAAGTTAACTACAATAATATTTTTGAAGCAAGTTAGGAAAGAAAAACAAAAACGTCCTTTACCACTTTTCCGCACGCTTTACAAAACAACTCTTCACTGTTGCTTGGATTCAGCTGAAAGACAGTAGTGCCTCCAATTGCCTTCAGCCATTTTTGAACTTTATCGCTATGTGATTCCTTGGATTTTGGCGTTGTTGTAGATGGAAATACACAATACACTGAGTAGATAAACAAGCACAAACCGACAGAAAACTACCGAAGAATATTCGTTGCAAGCTACGATATAAATGAAAATTCAAAGTACGTCTTTCACTATATACTGATGCGTCAATAGTCCACCTCGCTATAGGAACACACACATATACGCTCCAGAGAAACATTAAGAGAATAAATATAAAATCTAAACTGCGATATCAAGATGTCCATTGTATAAACTATGAATGCGCATCGTGTATTCATTAATCGCGTTAACAGGGAGAAGAAATTTGCTTATATGGTTTAAATTACAGGGCGTAAACAAGCCGATAGGGATTCCCGTAAAATAAAAACGTGGGTGCAGGTAAATGAACCCGAGAGCGATAAGCCGATAATTGAGGATATATCTTCAATAGGGTAGTAATATAAATTTGACGGCAGGCAAATCCAAACTTTGCCCCTCACACAATAGACAGGAAAACCCATCGTTGTATTAGTTTATAGCATTTTAGCTGTAAAACTAAAATTTACATTTGAGAAAGATGCAGCTGCGTAAAAACCATATTTATTTAAAATTAAAAAAAAAAAAACGTTTAGACCAAATAAATATGATTTTAGGACAAAATAGGTGAAAAACCACGATTTAGGCTGTTAAAAGTCCAAATAGGCAACTAGGCAAAATAAAACATAGCTAGATCGCTTTGATTTGTCGAGAAACATATAGATTTTGTATTATTTTTAATTTGCCTTGAATCTAAACAAAGAGGCATTTTGCCTAAAATTCCGTCTCTACTTATCAAGCATTTAGCAAGACATTTTGATTTTGAGATTACTAAATATTTGAGTATCCAAAATATACATTTCAAAATTTTAGTAGCAGTATGATGATTTATATAAGTTTTACACACATAATAAACCACAAACACAGAACCAACAACATCAGCATACTTCACATTCTTACACATCATATTATCGTCAGAACTTTATACAATGAAGAGAAAGCAAAGATGATACAATCACAAAAAGTATGAAGTCGTTGCATTGGAATTCCTGTGACAACGAGTGCAGATAGAAAATATTTTTTCTGACAACAGACATTTTTTGACTAACTCATCTAAAAATTCAATTTAAAATGATATTAAAAGTATTAGAAACTGTTAAAAGTAAACAAAAACACCTTGAAGAAGATAACAAAGAAAAATATATTAAGGAAGCTAAGAAAAACGATTGGAGGGGATTTATTATAAAAGGATTTCGAGCATTAACTTGAAAAGAAGGAAACAGAATTTAAAAGAAGAACATTAAATACATCACAGTTTACTGTAAGTAAGTCAAAATTATTTTTGTAAGTGGAGGATTCAAAATAATAAAACAGGACTTATGATTATCATTTAATTTGATATTTCATTTTTAAAAAACATCTCAATAGAAAATAGCTGTTTTAATAAAAAGCGTATTTGTAAGCATGCAAGTTCCCCACCTATGCGAAATTGTATGTATCTATTTGATCCTCAGTTCTCTTTAGCAAGCCTCTATTACAATTGATGTTTTAAAACATTGACACGGTAATTCTAGAGGAAAATCCTTTAAAAAAATGAAAAAATCATCATAGCTACCCGGCTTAATTTAGTTGTAATGTTATATAGTTCACGGGGCTGTACAGCGGAAAAGTGATACTTCTTCTGGACTATGTAGATACGTGATTCTTTGTAATATTATAATATCCACAACGGATACCTATAAGTTAAATGGTAATTGGCAATGGCAATCATTGCATTGTACTAGAACGCGTCGCAAAATAAATTCTATTTTGTCATAATTTTGCAAATTAAATATCACTCGAAAATAAGTCGTCGAGTCCAATAGAAAATGTGCATATTTTGCGATTACCAATATTCGCTAATATTAGTTCGTCGGGAGTTAAATCGCGAACTCTAGTAGCATATTGCAGGTTGTAATATAATATTGGCAAAGGAAAGCAATTTAGTTAATTGTAAGTTAAATTGTAAGAATATAAAACATCGAACATACGAAATTTTAAGTGTAGTAGTGTTAGCATTTTATTTTACAAGACCAAGTTTAATTCAAATTCAATCATTTGAAATAACGCGGGGTTTTGTTACGTGACATATTTTTTCATCAAACAAAACAAAATACAAATTTTATAACGTTACAACAGAAGAACATTTGCATCAAATTCAAGCAATGTTCTGTTTCAGAATATATAGCTGCTGAAAGAATTTATTCAGACTGATGACTTTTGAAATCTATCACTCTCAGATATAAATAAATCCAATATCTTTTCGTGCGTTGAACGTGCAATGGAGAGAAGAACAAAAACCTGATTTGTAATAGAAAACTTACACGGAAAAAATCACTTGAAAGAATGTATTATAATATTGTAAGAAATATATCGTAGCAGTCATTAACACAATTATTACATCTTGTTGTCACAAATAATACTTCAAAGTTATGATCAAATTACTATTGCATTGTTTCACATAAATGTATTATTTTTTCGAACAATCTTTGTGTCGAGACGTGCAAGACGAGATTGTGGCTATTTTTTACATAAAACTTCCTAACTTTTTCAAAATAAATAATAGAAAATGAGTGAGTTTATAAATAAATTATGACTTATCTATACAGACAATTTTATCATCGAAGCCTACCTAAGTGCATGAATCAAATGTTTCCTGCCTTAGGATTAGATCCAGATAGTATTTGGTTATTCAGCAGTAGATGTCGCAACGAGAACTTAATCTTATTTCTAATAAATCATCTGGTTTCATTGAGTCAAACCATTTTCATCGGGTTTACAATTCTTTCGGAATCATTTTACTCCGAATTTGTCGAATGTAACTTTGACAAGCAAGTGACATTTAACACTAATTCCTTAAATTCCGTTTTCCACCAAAAATAGGTTTTTCTCTAAAAAGCATTCGAGTATATCTCACTAATGACATTATACCCTATCAGATTACCCATTTGCATGTATACCTATTATCCATGTTTATAATGCGAAATAGATAACATTTTCTCTTAAGATGGATTCTTGATTTTGGCAACTTGAAGGGAAGTGAAAATGGCAATGGTGGATCACCCGATTTGAATATGAACAACATATACATAATAGTAAGAAAACTGAAAGAAGGGTAGCAAGAACAGAATTTCCTTTAATTATGCATTACAATTCCATTAGTTAACACAGGCATATCGATAGACTGCGATTTTAAATGAACACCGTAATTTAAGTAGGTTTTCTATTTCACCGATAGAAAGAGTTATTGCGATGATAATCTGCAATAATTTGAATTACGAAGAGTACTTGTGTTCGATGCAATTAACATTTATAGTTTTTTGCTGAAATTAGGTAAGTTTTTTAGCTGCATAAATATATGGTTTATGTAATTATGATGGTGATGTGGTCCTGTATTCTATAATGAAGTTTTAGACATACCATTACTCATTTATCTATATGAGTGTAAAATTATAATGGCAAAAAAGCGTAGATTAGGTTTGCATAGCGTCCTTGTCGTTATATTATATGTTGCAGTCGACTCCCGACTATCTGAAATGTATGGGACCAAACCCGTTTCGAATAATCGAAATTTCCGTTAATATGAGTAGTTATGTGCCTATCTATTAAAGAAAATTTCTTTATTGTTAAAAATTTTAATGATTTACAAAAGAATCAATTTTTAATTGGTTAGGCTTGCATAAGTATTGATTTTTTGCCGAGATGTCCCATCTTTCAATTAAAAAACATCAGTTGTCTCCGGTAGTTGCTCGATATAAATTAATACCTTGTCTAAATACTCGACTGCTTTCCGGTGTGAAATATTTTGCATTGAATTTCCTTCTGCCTCACTATTCGTCATGGGGATATTCATTTTCACCAATTAGATTAATTAAGTCTAAGTTAGACAATTGTTCGCCATCTTCCTTTTCTACCTGAACCCATGCATCAATATCTGGAGTAATGTCCTTAAAGTCAGGTATCGTAGTCGCCAGATCGTATACATTATCTACATCTTGTTTAATTTCATGTTGGCTCGGTTCTGTTGGTTCATTTGGCATATCAATAATTTTGTTCCACGACTTTTGTATGCTCGACTGTTTTATACTGCTCAAGAAATTCAATATATTACACTTTTTAGGTTAATATTTTTCAAACAATCGCTACAGTTGCTCCCTTCGTTCTCTGTCTCCAATATAAATTGCAATGATTTTTTACGGTAGCTTCTTTTCATGCTTTTCAAAATGCCTTGATCCATCGGCTGAAGTAAAGAGGTGACGTAAGCATAAAACTTGAACTTCTCCAAACCTAAGTTCGTGTTCAGACAGATAAGATGGTGCATTATCTACTAGCAACAAAGCTTTAATAGGTAGTCCATTTTTCTTAAGGAATTTTGTAACCGATCGATGTAAGAAACTCTTCAAAACAATTTCGAATCCATGCATTAGCTTTTTTGGTGTTTATAGTACAACGGCAACACGTTAGGGCTCAGGTTTTTAAATGCCCTTGGTTTTTCTGATTTTCCTATACACGTGAGGTGAATTTTATGATGTCCAGAATAATTGCTGTAAGCGAGAATAGTCACCCGGTCTTTACTTTTTTTATAACCAGGCGTAGAAACTTAGTTCTTGTTAAAGCTTTACACAACCAAACAGTACAATCAAATTAACTGCTGATCAGAGTGACCCGATAAGCGCTGCCACATGTTTACACAATGTTGCGGAAGAAACACACCATTTTCGCTTCGAAACAGATCATTTCGGATAATCGGGAATCTACTGTACATTGACGCGCTTATGGTGGAGACGCATTGATGTGTGATCAACGTAATGTAAACGTTAATTTAAATAAAATTTTTTAGAGATAATGGTTTGCACGTATAAAAGAAGAACGTAACGCGCCTTTATTCATCGACGAAAATAACATGAAACGTGCTGTAAAAGATGTTATTGACAAAACACAGCGGCAAATAAAATAAAATAAAAATCTAAATATATATAACTACAACAGAGCATTGGAAAATGGAAAATCACAAGGTGTAGTTTGGTTCAATGAGAGTACTCATTCACCATTCTTTCACTAAACCTTGAAAATGAAATGCTACAACAGAAAAGACATGCCTATCGTTAAACTTAAATTTAAAAATTCTGGTATGCAGGAATAAATAAGTTTTAATGCATGCATCTTAAAGACTCGTGCATTTAGTGTTATTTTGAGAGCAGCACATAGAATAATCTAGATTTAAAACTCTTAACTGGGAACAGTTTCAATGATGTGGGAATGGAGTTGCAGATTTTGCTAATGTTGTAACTAAAAGATCTCTCGAATAAGGCGGACTTATGAATTATTCTGAAAATTTTAAAATATACGAATTGTCTTGTAGCTCTATAGTTATTATTTCAGAAATTATATATGTGTATCAGTGTACCTCAAAGACATATCAATCTACCTCATTAATGGGGAAGTTTGATACACATGCATATGTTAAAAAAATATAAAAAATAGTAAATAAGTAAGTAGAAGTTATTTTAAATTGTTAAAGTAGCAAGCTACAATAATGAAATTTTGGAAAAATACAAAACCTAATTAAAAATATATACATCCAATAAAAGCTGTATTAACGTACTTCTCTTCTCATGTAAGGTTGAACTTGAAATATAAAATAATATTGAGTACAAAAAGTGCAATTATATGTAAGTTTAAAACGGAAGTACACAGAAATAAAGGACCCACCGGGAAAATCTGACCCTGGTGGAACTCGAACGCATAGCGCCTAACCCTGCCCAGTCAGACGAAGACCCTCTTACCACCGAGCCGCTAAACTTGATTTGAAATCGATAATATATTGAATAACATTCTTTATTGAGCCATTTCCTTTCAGTACTTATTACCACTTTTGTTAAACATTTCATTATCTAAGCATAAATTGTCGAAATATTTATGCTGTCGATATATAAAAATTCTTGCTCGCAATATATCAGAGCCGTACAATACTTGAAAGTTTTAGAATAATACGTGCTCTTATTCTGGAACATACTGAGCAACAAGTTACTTTGTGAAGTGGGTGTAATAAATTTCTCTGTTCGTATGTTGCAACCATGCAAAGTAATACGTAATCCTAGCACTATTCTCTACATACGAAGTACAAAAAGTGAGAATGCGGTATTTTACTACAAAGCAGGAACAGCATATACAATGGTAAAGTAGAAAATAATATACATATCTCAATGTGTTAATTAAGTTTATGAATCACCGACACTGTAAAAGATGTTTCAATTACAGATTTACAGTAAAAATGCGGTAAAATGGATTTAATCCATGAAATGTAATTGAAAAACGAAACTATAAGATTATAAAATCAATATTGAATATGTGAATTTTATTTTGAATTCTTGGATAGAATACCTACCGCTCGTAAACGAATATGTGAAATATATCTGTCTTTACTGAATGAGTGATAAATTCCAGCTAAAGGAAATAAAACGCATTAACTAAAATAATTCCTTTATTCTTAAATTCCATTACGAAAAGGATGAATTTCATTTTTTTATGAACTGAGTTGAGTAAAGAGTTAAAAGAAATAATCGCTATTGCAGGACATAGCGGGATACATAGAGATCTTAATAACTAGAGTTGCTCATTTTGTCGCCCACGCAGTAGCGTGGTTACAATTGTGAGGGGAGCCCGAAGAGAACAGACACAACCCCGCGAATGAATGCTTCATGTATGGACCCTGCGTTTGATTTTGATATTTTTTCTTTTTATCTTTTGTGAGTAAATTGAAGAAAGGATTTATAACAACAAAGAAAAAACAATATGCAACAATATCCGTGTATGTGTTTATTTACAGAGAA
Organism: Dynastes maya; assembly: GCA_029619315.2. Classification (NCBI taxonomy): domain Eukaryota; kingdom Metazoa; phylum Arthropoda; class Insecta; order Coleoptera; family Scarabaeidae; genus Dynastes; species Dynastes maya. Next base: position 32,932,071 of record JAROYE020000003.1, read on the forward strand.
ATACAATTTTGCAGTACAATATACACATCTTCAGTTTAAAATAAAAGTATTCTTACATGCAATAGAATTTTCATTATTTCATAGATTTGAAAATTAAATTATACAGGGTGAGTCGGGAGGAACGGACCAAACTCCAGGAGGGCATTGTACACGTGAAAATAATGTAAAGAACTCAAATATTCTTATCCGATATTCATTTGTTTTCAAATTGTAGGGTAATAAAAAAGTGTTAACTAGTGTTCTTGTAGATGGTCCAAATTTTCCCCTGTTTTCGAGTTAATACCTCTTAAATAAAATAAAAATATCCTTGCATTGACAACCCATGTAAAACAAAAGGTCAGATATGTTCGACATTAACAGTTTTTCTCGCTTCTTATCACATATGATGCACCGGCTATCTGAATCAATCTTTTCGAGACCAATCAAATACGATTCACACTATTTTTTTTTTCAATTACGTGTACAACAGGGGTTTTATTTTTACCTGATTTACGTCAATTTCTGATATTGACTAATATACTGATTTTCATAAAATTCGCAACACCTAGAATTAGTAGAACGATTTTATTGACATTTCTACAAACGATGTAATTTATCATTACAAACAAACGATTAAAATTTGAAAACAAAAGAACAGAAATAAAAAAAGTTTTTTCAATAATGAGTTGCTCTGCCATGATTTGTTATGCACTCATTTAGTCGACGTGGCATGCTGTCAATCAATTGATCGATATCGGCCTGTGGTATATCATTCCAAGCTTCCTGAATCCATTCCCGAAGATTGTGCAAGTCGTGTGGAGGGTGTGGTAAATCATTTAGCCGCCTATCGATCACATCCCAGGGTGATAAATAAGGTTCGACAAACGCGTGATACGGCAGAAGCGCCGAGAGGGGATTTAGGTCGATGCGAAGACAGTGGAGAGTTTAGTCATTCAATAGGCGCGCAAGCGAACGGTCATACGATAATTATCGGTTTATAGGTGTGCGTCTTTTAAAACATGGATCGTCGTAAGCAAGGTTTACCATTAGCATCTCATGTGAATAAATATATTAGCCGTTTCCATGGGTTGGAATATACAGGTACTATCATTCAGTGCAAAATTTGGAATACACGGTTGATAGGTCGCGATAGATTTCCCTGTAGAGGACATATTAAAAGTAAACGTCATGTACTGATATTAAGCAACAATATTCCGTACTGGGAATTTCTGTATGATTTTATTTTTATGCTAAGTGTGTGCAACATCCCACAACACCTAGTAGACAATGAACACTTTCGTCTTTTTTGGAATAAATATGTTCCCTCGTGCAAACTACCAACCAATAGACAACTGCGATACAATTTACCACATTTTCAGGGTTCAGTAAAAAACTGTATAGTAGACGATTTGAAAAGTAAGAAAATTTGCGTAAGTGTGGATGAAACAACTGATGCACAGAAACACAGCATGATTCATGTTGTAGCGTGTCCTTTAAAACGTAATGATCCAGCAGCTTCCTTGTTATCAACCAATAAGAGGATTGAGAAAAATGATGCTGAAACCGTTGTGAAGATAATAAAAGAATCGTTAAGAGAATTTTGCATCCCAGGAGCCCAAGTCACAATGTTCGTTACTGACGGAGCCGCAACAATGCTGAGAGTTGATAGGATGTCGAAAATATGCTTTCCGACTCTTCTTCATATAGCATGTCTCATACGCGCGTACCATCATTGCAGAAACCATTCGAAAGAAGTATCCGATGGTGAATAATTTAATAGCATCTACCAAAAAAGTGTTTGTGAAATCTCCCAAACATCCGCGTTTTCAAACAATTGTGTCCGAAACTTCCACTACTACCTCAGCCTGTAATAACTCGATGGGGAACATGACTCCAGGCAGTATCATAAATATTTCGCAAATGTGAAGGATGTGATTTTAAAATTGAAATCAAATGAATCTGCAATTCAAGAGAGTCAGCATTTTCCAATTCGTACGTTCAATTACAAATAGATGAAATTTCCATAAACCATTCTGCAGTTGTACAAGCTATATCGCTGTTACAAAACACTTATCTTTGCGAGACTCATTAAATACCTTAAATAATTTACAAGCCACTCTAGGAAGCTTGACGGATCCTATAGGACTAGATGTCGCTCAAAAATTTCGTGCAGTTTTAAATAAAAATCCCGATTTACAAAAGGTTCGGTCTATTACTGAAAATAGAGAGTGCACAGAGGAGATAAAGGAATATCTGAATTACGCAAATCCTACTTCGCTAGATGTAGAACGATCATTTTCTAAGTACACGAAAACGTTTTTACACCAACGTCGAAGGCCAAGTGAATCGACAATGGAAGCGTTGCTTATGTTGCAGTTTTACGCGGCTTACCGCGGCAGTAGTATTTTGTCGCAATGGACATCAAGGCGTCAATAAAAGGTAAGAATATATTATTTTTTAATAATACTGTATCTCACGTACCTACTTTTGCGCGATATGCCTCTGACGTTGCACTCGTTTGTCGAACCTTAGTGATAAATCAGGCGACCGAGCAGGCCATGGGAAGATGGCAGTGATAGCTTCTTCCAAAAAGCGTGTTGGAGCCTTTGCCGTATGGGGGCGCGCATTATCTTATTGGAAAATGGGACTCTTGTGGCCAAAAATCTTAAGCGACGTTCTTCACGATCTGTCGTCCACCGGGGACGTTCAGATCCAGGGCGACGTTGTGTAACCCCTTGTTCGAACCATCTGGAACAACATCTCACCACCGTTGCAACATCACGGTTAACACGGCCAGCAATATCTCTAAGCGAAAGTCAGACCTCTCTCATGCCAATAATACGGCCACGTTCAAAATCATTTAATTGCCGATAATTTGCACGTTGACGAACTCTTGCCATTATTAAATGTTAAGAAGGCGCTAGTTGACAAACAAATCGCAAAATTGACAGTTATTACTACAGTTGGCCACGCGCGCCAACGGGCAGTGGCGTTGTTTCGATTAGGCCTTAGGTTCTACTAAAGCTATTGTGTGTAGATGCTTGCTGTCGTAAATACTTTCGCGTAGTTGTTAAATAAAAATAAAATAATGCGTGCTCAAACACTTACCATTTTAAGAGTCTTCCGTGAAATCGCAAAGTGAATAATGTCTGTTAAATATCTGCAACATTAGATATGTTTCAACAGTTGTTTCGACAGACCGAGTGCTGCGCGAGGAAAAAATGTGTTTATATGCAGAGAACGAATGTTCTACATCTAGTGACGTTATATTTGCGTAATTAAAATAATCTTTGAAACAACTTAACGGATGCAAACGTGTCTTAATGTGCCAAAATCAGAATCTTTCTCTAAAACACTTTCAAATATGGCACTATCATTCGTAACGATGTCCGACTTGGTAATTTGTACTCCGAATAGTTATTCCAAAACAAGGCAAACGCTTCCTTGTCTGGTAAATTAAATGGTATATTACATACAATAAAAGTAACATATAAATTAAGTATAAATTTGTCATAGTCTCGTGTGCAAGTTTTTTTTGAAGCATGCCGTTCACTATTTACGTGCCGCAGACAGTCCCTTTTGGACCAACTCATCAACGGGACATTACATACTACACATTCAATTTTAGCGCCATCATACGTTAAGTCAGGAATTTCGGCTAAAAATTCTCTAACTTGGTCCGCCTTGGGTCATTTGCGCGACGTACGTAACATTTCTAAACAACACGTACCGCGCTAACGGAAGGTCGAAGCTACACTGAGGCTTGTATGTAACCGTATAGATACGACGCAGCTGCCTGTTGGCGTGCGTGGCCAACTCTAGTTATTATACTACCAATTGTTTTTTTTTCATAAAAGTTAATATTACTAAGTGCAAATATACAAACAAGAAAACCAACAATCGATAGCTACATTTTACTGAAATTTTAATCATTTCTTTGTTTCATCAAGATATGCATACCAACTAACCAATTAAGATAACAATGGTGCTAAATATTTATTTCTAACATACATCATAGCTTGGATTTGTGTGAAGTGCATTCTTTTCAGGCCGGGCGGTGCGATGTCCTTAAAAACTCTGTTAAGCGCATGAAGTAGATTATTATTAAAAATCATACAATTTGATTATTTTATGGTACCTTCAGCAAATTGCAAGACAAAAGGAAGTTGACCCTGAGACCAGTAACACCTTTTAACAATATGGCGTCAACTTTTACCATTCATTCACGAAGAGTACAGAAGATAAAGACTCAAAGATGTCTTATTTATTACAGGGTTTTTAAACATTTTCATGGCTCTAATTTCAATTTCTAAAAAATTCTTCGACCTATGCTAACTACAGAAAAGCATAGTAAATGTACGTCTTAAGTAATTGCTTTTATACTTACTACCTATGAATTTCTAGCTGCACCAGATTGTTAGTGCATCGGGGATGCATTTGATGTTGCTGGTTTTATTTTACCTTCTTATAGTAGATATAAGTATGTATAAATATAGGTTAAAAAACATTATATCAAATGACAATGTCTATGTTATTCAACTACAGACAATAAAGTTTATTATTATTATTATTTATGTTCTTCAAAATGTTAACATTTGCCAACCAATTAACTTTCAACTTGTATGTTTGACATTTATTGCTTTATATTTATCTAGTGGAAGACGATAGCTGGGAAACATAAAGAAAGCGGAAAGCTCTAATCAATCACACAGAAACAGATATAAACGTACTGAATTGACGAATGAATGATGTTCGTATGTCTGCCGTTGTGCGTTTGATTTCGTCACTTCTTTATCCTTTCCGCTTATATCCTTTTCCCAGCCCGAGGCACTTATGTTTACTTCCGTGTTTTCCAGTTTGCCGCTTCTTTAACGTCTTCACTGGCCTATTTCCGCACCGATGCACAAATAAACGATACCTCAGAGGAAATTGCATAAGCGGTTTTTTCATGGAAATTTTCGAAGAAGAATCCCGTGTATATCTATTGTATACACTCAGCTCGCAAGCGTATCTATACTTCTGAAGGTATTTTTAGAATAGCTGCGGTGTCGTTCAACTCAGATTATGTTTAAAGCACCGTACATAAAACTTAAGACAGCAAAGCTATGCAGCTTTGTTGTGATAGGAATTAAGCTTTCACGTCGGAAGATTATATACAAACAATATCGCTATTGAATAGAGTGTTTTTTACACGAGGATGATTTTTATTTTCCTACATTCAGCTTTACGTTTATACGAAGAAACATCGTCAAAATGCGTTTTTGTTTCTCAAACCTAATTATTAAGGTTCGCAAATCACGGTTCCCGATCATAGGCGTCCGACTGAGAAATGCGTACCCCCGTTTAAGTAAAAATTCGTAAGTTATAATTTGTAGTTAATATGATACATATCGGAAACGCTTACCTAGTAAATATTAAAATTCCAAATGTATTCGAGTAAGCATCCGAATCAAGACGTACGTTTCCGCTGTCGTCTCCTCAACCCCTGTTCCAAGCGTAGCCGTGAAAAAATATTTTTATATAAGGAAAGCGACTGCTTGGCATGTAATAACGTAATGGTTACGCAACTGTAGTGGATTTTGAAACAAGTGAACGTACCTCAAGGAGCACTGTTATAAATCTTTCTTAATCTACCTAAATCTGTATTTTTTTTTGTAGATACTATTCAACTTTAGTCGAACACAGACACTTTTCCCAACACTTAAGATTTTCAAGAATTCGACTAACGGTAATCAAAACCTTTGTAATGGTGTGAAGGCTTTCATTATTACGAGGGTAAGTCAAAAATTACTTACACTTTTAGTTCTACAACTGTATTAAACAAAGATAGGTGTACAACAGACATTATTTTTCGATATAGTCTCCACGTATAGCAACGCACTTGGTCCAACGAGCCACAAGCTTCCGTATGCTTTCCTGGTAGAAGATTTTCGGTTGGTCGTGAAGCCACTTTTGCACCGCATCCCGAACGTCTGTGTCCGAGACAAATCGACAACCTCTCAAAGCTACCTTGAGCGGTCCAAAGAGATGAAAGTCTGAGGGAGCAAGATCATGGCTGTAGGGAGGGTGTTACAGGATCTCAAAGCCCAACCTGTTGATAGTTTCTATGGTGTTATGGGCCGTGTGCGGACGGGCGTTGTCTTGCAACAACAAATCTTTCTTTGAGAGTAAACCACGGCGTTTGTTTCGAATTGCTGGTTTCAGCTTATTCGCCAACAAATCACTGTACCTCGCACTATTTATGGTAGTCCTCCTGTCCAAGTAGTCGTCCAGTATAGGGCCTTTTTCGTCCCAAAACACGGTTAGCATCACCTTCCCAGCCGATGGCGAGGTCTTGAATTTTGTCGTATTAGGGGATCCTGGCTGTTTCCATTCCATACTTTGGCGTTTCGATTCGGGCTCATAGTGATGAACCCGCGTTTCATCAACGGTCACTATTCTGCTTAAAAATGCGTCGCCTTCCGCGTTGAAACGATCCAGTAAGCGTTGGCAGATGTCCAAACGTTTGGTTTTGTTTTCTGCGGTAAGCATTCATGGTACCCATCGCGCACACACTTTACGAAATTTGAGTTAATCGTGGATAATTTGATAGGCAGAACCGTGACTGATGTTTAAAGCAGATGCAACCTCACCTATGGCAACTCGCCTATTTACTGTAACCATCTCTCGAGCTTGCTAAATGTTGTCGTCGGTGGTCGAGGTTGACGGCCGTCCAGCTCACTTTTTTTGTGTTACGCTCGTGCGGCCACTTTGAAACATTTCGATCCACAAAAAAAACGCTTTTATGAGATAAAGCACTGTCCCCGTATTGTGGCAAAAGTCTCCGGTGAATTTCAGCTCCTTTCACACCCTCTGACCATAAAAATCGGATCACTGCTCGTTGTTCCTCTTTGGTGCAAACTAGTAGCGGAGCTGACATGCTTATGCTGTTGTAGCTAGCAGAAAAATGACGCGATCGTGATCAAATTCCGCACACGTGACCACACTCAACGCATGCGCAAGCGGCCGTCACTATGATAACCTTCAAAGCGTGTTATGGCGAAAGTGTAGATAATATTTGACTTGCCCTCGTAGTTATAAAGCTTAATCAAAAATTAGAGAAATCTAGCAATTAATGATAACTAAATCAGTTAGAAGCACGACGCAAATTTTTCTATGGTATACTTTTAGGGGTGAATTCTCTTTACTCTATCTTTTGTACCTTTAAGTAGAAAGAGAGGCGAATCACGCAAAAAAATTACTTAAGATGTAACAAGATTCCAAAGCAAGGAGGCAAAGCTATGTTTTAAGGTGGGGTTGAAGATCTCATTACCGCTTCCTAAATCCATTCCTGTAGTTTTAAAGGTGAGAGGAGCTATGTACTATTGCTTAAACACATTACTTACATTGTGCAAAACACAGGAATCTACTTAAAATATAATGCAAGTACTCCGAGTTCGAGGGATACTGTTACATTCGCTATCAAAGAGGTAGCGTGTAACTGAAACAGGAGACATAACGCATAAAGTCGTTTTGCCTGCAGCATACAAGTGCATCGCAACGTGGTAATAGCTAATGTAAAAGGGGAACGACGGAAATGAGTTGCTAGTAATGTCTTACCGTAAAATCTTAGGTGAAACTTAAAGATGGGTGCTGGAAGTACATTAGTGGAGTAACCATTAATAGAAAATAGAATTGGGTAATGAAATATGAGAAACAGACTACATCTATGCTAGTTGTAGAAGTAGTAAGCGTACTGGAACGTATCTTACTATGGCTCTATTTTATTTATTATTAGTATAATTATGTAATGACGTAGGTCATATGGAATTACTCTGCGTGGAAAAATCACACGACATTGCATTGTACTCTTTAACTAATGGAAATATATAGTCGACGACGGCGTATTAAACGTACCTTTGAAGGTAATTAAAATATATTTTTGAAATTTTCAGTGATATGGTTAAAGATTTATATTTCAAAAATATTTTGAATTTCATAGCATCCTTGAGTACATCCAAAACAGATACCAACTTTCCTATTTTAAATAGACCAGCCTGTATACAGGATGATTTATATTAGGTGTAAAAAAACTTTGACATTTTGTTCGGGAAGTCATTTAAAACAAAAAATGTTAAGTAAACAGGTCCTATTTTTTTTATTATTTACAGAACTAAACCAGACTTAAATTTTAATAAATCAGAGATGATTATTATAATACAACTTTAAAAATAAATAACTAAAAAAAGAAACAAATGACTATGAAAGAAAATATTGTCTACAATAGTTGTTCAAAATGCCTTCCTTGAGCCTGAATGCAAGCATGTCACCCACGAACCATTGAGTTGTAAATACACGCTATTATTGCACCATCTTGGCAAATTGCATTAAATCTAATTGTTATTTCGTTAAGTAATTGTTCGCGTGTGCTTATTTCGACACTGTAAACTAATTGCTTCAAATGGCCCCGAAGAAAAATATTCAAGGGGTGTGGATCGGGAGATCTTGGGGCCAAGTAATAGAAACTCTACGACCGATCCATCGTTCAGGAAACAGTACATTAATTCAATCAATGAATTACGCAGCAAAACATATTAGACTTAGAAAGGTCGAGTAATTTAATTTAACATCATGGAGGCAAGGAAACATATTTGTATTACCTTGAAGCTTCAATCTTAACGGAATTATCATTTTGGATACTTTTACAAGCTTCTCCGAATCTATAACAGAGAGCGCAAAAAATCTGATGAGGGTGTCCTAGGCTCTTTCTTCGAGAAACCAATAAGAGGCCTTATCCTCTAAAGTGAAACGTAGAAGAGGACCGGATGAGTAAATAATAATAATAGGTATGTGGTTACTGCGATTGATAATTTAACTGCAAAGTAAAATTCAGGTTTTGGATGTTTTTAAAATTTACTGCATCTGGGTTGTTATGACGATTATAAAAAGTATTAAAACGGCAATATAACCCATTTTATCTGTGAAATTCACCAACGTACACTGAGAGAAAAAAATGCATTGATCCAACAAAAATATGGACAACCAACCAAAAAATTTAGGTTAAATACAGTCGACCGATATTTTTGGTTCAATCAACATTTAACGTTGCTTCAAAATATATTTGTTAAATCAAACGTAACAGAGGTGTTAATCCAACAGTGCGCTTAATCTCAGTTTAAGCAATTTTAGTGGTTAGTGTAACATATTCATTTGATTGAATTAAACTTATCCCTTGTTCATTCTGTTCCCGTAATTTCGTTAGGTCAGCAAAATTATAGTGTTGCGTCGACACAAAAACTTGTTGCGTGTAGAATATAAAAGTGTTAGCTCAACCATTTTTCTTATTCAATTTAACAAATCTCTTTGTTGTTTTGAGTACCTTCATTTGTTAAAAAATCTTAATGAATATGAATGTAAATACTATTTTGTTACAAAATTGAATTCTTTTGAACAAATTCAAGTTCAAAAGAATTCAAGTTTATAATAAAATAGTATTTATAAATTCAAACTATATCAAGAAATTTGAAAAAAAGAAGGTTTAAAATATTAAAAAAGACAAAAAGCACCAAAATATACGGATAAACAAATGGAAATTATTCCGGTTCGATGTGGGAAGATGAGGACCAATCTAAAAGTTGCACAAAAAGTGTTGATCTTAGATGATGAGAAATGTTTTACCTTTGGTAACACTAACATCGTTGGAAATGCTGGATTTTACACAAAAAATAAAAACTCTGCTCCTGACGAAGTGAGATTCGCAGGTAAAGCAAAATTTGAGCCAAAAATTTTAGATTGGATTGCTATTTCAAAAGCCGGTGTTTCAAGTCCTCTCATAAGAAGTGTGCGTGATTCAGCAATAAATGCTGTAGTATATAGGACAAAATGTCTACCAAAACTGAATCGATTTATTGAAAGATTTCACCAAGGAGATGATATTCTCTTTTGACCAAACTTAGCGAGTTCGCATTATGCGAAAACTGTTACCAAATGGTTAACAGAAAATAACATCGCTTTCGTCCCTAAAGAAATGGATCCTCCAAATATTCCAAAGGCACGTCCTATCGAAGATTTGTGGGGAGGACTTAGACGACTCGTTTATAAGAAGGGTTGGACCACCGAAAACGAGAATCAGTTAGCACATTGAATTAACAATAAACACAAGCAAATTAGTCTAGATTACATCCAAGCCATGATTCAAAAGGTTCTATCTAACCTGAGAAAAATTGAAGAAAGTGGGCCTTTTGCCATTTTAACCTAATGATAATTGTAAACAAAAATTCTAGCTTTAAGATTAAACCATCGCATACTTTCTAATAGTTTTTGATTAAAGTATAAGGAATGTTAAAAGATGTTCAACTACTTTTGAATCACCCATTATAAACAAACAAATGATTTTCAAACTACGTGTCTTGATCAAGGCATTATTAAAACTACTCATTTCTTTCAAGATCGTCCATCTATATCTTGGTTTTGATTGATTGATCTTGATTACGTTAACGTTGTAACCACAGTAAGGAATGTTGATATGACTCAAATAACAAACCATTCCATATGACTCAAATAACAAACCACTTATGATCAAGCAGATGAAGTTCTATTAGCGCAATTAATAATAAATATATATAGTGCGGTACTAAAGTATGCCTCCCCAGCGCTAACTTTTGAACGACAGATGTTAGCCTTAGCTCAATTTCTATTTTCTGCGAGCTAACTTTTGCCGCTATTGGTAGTACAATTGCATTTCCGGTATTACCGGAAGTGACGTCAACTTCCTTATTTTAAAACTTTAACTTAAGAAATATGACATGCAGCAATAAAAGTTTTGGTAATCTGTTTTTGCTGTTACGCAAAGTTGGCTAGGAGGGAGCGCCAAATTGTGTCTTGTGACGCTAGACTGATCTAAAGAGCTCGTTGCTAACCAAGCAATCATAACAATTGCCAAGCTGTCAAATCTCAATTCCAAAAGCATAAATTATTCTTGTTATTATATCCCGCATTTGTCACACTTTCGTTCTTTGTTCTCGTTATCATTTTCTTTCTTTTTAACCTGTTTTGTTAATTGTTGCTTCTTTTTTACTTTGCCAAACGTTATTGAAATTAATTAATTATGGTAGGTTTGTTTACATTTGATAGTTTTAGATGAGCAATATGTTTGTTTTTTAGATTTTCTGTGTTGTTACTTTTATGATGGCTTCGGCAGGAACCATGCAATACTGCTGAGTCAATTTTAGTATTATGTAATCGGGCAACAATTACGCCTTACTTGCCGTGGTTGCGCAACGAAATAGCGCAATACTTTAAATTATATTAACTTCTGTTAAAGCAGTTCGCTCTGTAAATTTTATACTATCCTTATTTAATGCAAAGTTTGACAGTTTGGCAATTCTTATGATTACTTTGCTTAGCAGTGAGCTCTTTAGATTAGTCTGGCGTCACAAAAAACAATTTGGCGCTCTTGCCTAGCCAACTTTGCGTAACAACAAAAAGGATTACCAAAACCTTTATTGCTGCATATCGTCATACTTCTTAGGTCTAACATATGTGGTGTCGTTGAATTCGCCTTTCGGTTACCTTTCCAAAAACGTAAAAATACGAGGGTAAATCAAATATTATCTACACTTTCGCCATAACAAGCTTTGAAAGTTATCGTAGTGGCGGCCGCTTGCGCATGCGTTGAGCTGGCGCCTCTGTGGTCACGTGTGCGGAATTTAATCACGATCGCGTCATTTGTCTGCTAGCTACAACAGCATAAGCATCTCAGCTCCGCTATTAGTTTGCAGCAAAGAGGAACAACGAGCAGCGGTCCGATTTTTATGGTCAGAGGGTGTGAAAGGTGCTGAAGTTCACCGGAGACTTTTGTCACAATACGGGGACAGTGCTTTATCTCGTGAAAGCGTTTTTTGTGGATCGAAATGTTTCAAAGTGGCCGCAGCTGGACGGCCGTCAACCTCGACCACGGACGACAACATTCAGCACTCGAGAGATGGTTACAGCAAATAAGCGAGTTACCATAGGTGAGGTTGCATCTTCTTTAAACATCAATCAAGGTTCTGCCTATCAAATTATCCACGATGAACCCAAATTCCGTAAAGTGTGTGCGCGATGGGTACCACGAATGCTTACCGCAGAAAACAAAACCATACGTTTGGACATCTGCCAACGCTTACTGGATCGTTTCAACGCGGAAGCCGACGCATTTTTAAGCAGAATAGTGACTGATGTTTAAAGAAGATGCAACCTCACCTACGGTAACTCGCCTATTTGCTGTAACCATCTCTCGAGCTTGCTGAATGTTGTCGTCGGTGGTCGAGGTTGACGGCCGTCCAGCTCCCTCTTTTTGTGTTACGCTCGTGCGGCCACTTTGAAACATTTCGATCCACAAAAAAACGCTTTTACGAGATAAAGCACTGTCCCCGTATTGTGACAAAAGTCTCCGGTGAATTTCAGTACCTTTCACACCCTCTGACCACAAAAATCGGATCACTGCTCGTTGTTCCTCTGGTGCAAACTAATAGCGGAGCTAACATGCTTATGCTATTGTAGCTAGCAGACAAATGACGCGTTCGTGATTAAATTCCGCACACATGATCACAGAGCCGCCAACTCAACGCATGCGCAAGCGGCCGCCACTACGATAATCTTCAAAGTTTGTTATGGCGAAAGTGTAGATAATATTTGACTTACCCTCGTATATAGGGTATTCTGTTTAAAATAAGAAAGTTGACGTCACACACTATGATACCGAAAACGAATTAAACCGCCAATAACAGCAGAAGTTAGCTCGCAAAAAAATAGAAATCGACCTATTTTTTCTAGAAACGCTGACTTCTGTTGTTCAGAAGTTAGCATGGGGGGATACTTTAGGACCGCACTGTATAATGATAGCAAGGACCGTGGGATAATATAGCAAACACCAAGGTATTCACACATTCCGCACTACACAATATATTTAATCATTTCCATTGTTTACCGTTCGACCGAATGGAAACAAGAAAGGGAGAAAACACAATTAATGGAAAAATGGTCAATGAACATGCTGAGGTGACCACGCATGCTAAACAGTGGATGTATGGAATTATGCAATGCAAATTATTTGACATCCATGGACGATGGAGGGAAACATTCTTGTCACGAAATCATAAAATCGTTTGGAACAATCCAGGTATTTTTGCTACGAATGAGAACGCAACACATAGATCATTTAAACAAACAAAGTCATTTTATAAATTGAAATGTGTAAAAATGGTCTATATCAAAACTTGATAACTGATATTTCAAAAATTGGCTGTCGTTACTTATACTTGTACACGCTGCTTATAAAAATTAGGAATGTTTTCAAATTTTCTTTATGCAATAAAGCATTTCTGCAATGTATATGTTTATTTTCTTTAATTCGAAATCTATAACTCAAAATAATTTTGAGGGTCCCTTGAAATTTGAGTTATGGGGTAAGTGAAAATTCGAATAATATCAGTTTGTGTGGCTCATTGCATGCTCACCAACCTTTCTACCATCTATAAAAATTAAGGTCCATGCCTTTTAACTAACAAGGATTTATCTAAAAAAGTTGCGAAACAAAACTTAATGGGGATTATCTTTTGAAATGCTTTCAAACCTGGCATATTAGAATTAAAATTCACTGTCTCGCCACAACGCAGATGCATCTGTTATTTTAAGAGCTGCATAAGGGAAGAGCCATACATTCGTTTAGTGGGCATAAATAAAAATTAAGAGTTAAGAGTTGAAAGCATTAGGTTTAATTATACAGTATAATATATTCCATTTAGCCGTAGGCAAAATGTAATAAAACAGGATTATATATCAGGTCATGTACCCTAGCTCCTTCTAGTCATTTATGGATATTATTAAACCCTAGGGTAATTCCATCCGCAAACAATTGGGTAGGAATACTGTGCGCGAAACAAGTAATGCATCACCCTGACGCCGAAACAGGTAGGTGTAGCGGAAAATAGAGAGAAGATGGAGGAAATTGGCATGCGATATATGACAGTGCCGGGTTAGCAGCTAATTTAATTTTGTGCGAGGTAAGTTTCGTGATAGATTCGATACGGCTATTAGTATTCTCACCTTGCACTACTGCAGCGAGTCTATAGAGATGTATACTACCCTCTGCTGCATACGAAGTGTAATATCTTTGTGCACGCTACAACCTGTAGTAGGTGTAGATCCAGATGCTATGGGGATATTTTCCAAACTTCTTATGTACAGGATGGGCTAAATTGGTCGTATTTCATGGGTATACCTGTGAAGGAGCATAGCTAGACAAAAACGAAGTACATAGTTACGGGTGCGTTTTTCAAGACAAATTAATTGGTCAAAACAGATTTTTAATATTTCGAGAGGCTCTCGAGTTATGAACGAAAATCAAATTTTTATCAATTTCTTTTAATCGTTCTATCTTGTTTATTTCTTAAATTAGAAACAAATGTTATTTACATTTTCTGTAGATAATATGACTATATTTATTTTTCCGTTGACATTTATCTTATAACCATAAACACTTACGACATACAGATCAGTCCGCTCAACTAGATACACCCCGTGTTGCGAGATCATCCGACTGCATCCGACGAATTCCGAGTAGGTGCTCGAGTAGTTTTCAATTTGACAGTTCGTAATAATGACGTTAAAACTTTAACGATACGTATGTAATTGTTCAATTGTAATGTTTTATTCAAGTTAGAGTCATTATAGCTTGTTGTGAAGAACCGGTATTTTCTACTTGCTCATGCTAACGAATATTTTACAGGCCGCGTCGTGGGTGGCAAGGCAAGCAAAGGGCCATGTTTGTATCTAGTCAAGCTGAGAAGACATCAAGACGTTCTCTTCTACAGTCATTTTAACGTCATTATTACGAACTGTCAAATTCAAAACTGACGCACCTATTCCGAATTTGGCGATTTTCGTTGGATGATTTCGTCACTCGTGGGTGTATCTAGTTGAGCGGACTGATCTGTATAACACAAACTAGTGTTTTTTCAAATGGAAACAATAGTAGGCTATGGTTTCATTAAAAAGGTTATTTTACCAGTTTTCAAATATATACAGTTTTACATAGTTATATTAAAAAATAACTGATATATTGTATGTTTTCTTAAATTTTAAAATAATAAGTGTGCCATGCATGAAATTGCAATGGCAAAACGTACGTCGTCAAGCCGTTTCTTCCTCTAATATCTGTGCAGTATTGCTTTCTGTTTTATAAATTACAATTTTAAGAAATACCACAGAAAATACCTACTGAGTATCTAAAATAGGTTTTTTACATAATAATTTTACTAATTCTATAAATACAAAAAGATATAGAATTCATCTACATAATGCAGAAAGAATATATTTCTAATACACATTTATCTCTGTAAAATTTTTAATTACATCAATTAATCAATCTTAAATGACATCAATAACAAATTTTAAAATACATTCATTAATAGATTTTACAAATGCTCAAATTGTTGTCCATCACTTTCTAAGCATTTCTGACATCGCTTATAAACAGAATTAACAGCATTTATTATATGCATTCTACTTATCTGCCTGAAAACTGCCACAGTTCTTTCATTTAATATTTATACAGCATCACTTTCTGTTTTATAAATTAGACTCTTTAAGAAACCCGACAGAAAAAAGTCTAATGGATTAAGGTCTGGCGATCTAGCTAGTCACTTAACTGGTCCAAAAATTCCGATCCATTTGTTTGGAAAATGGTGATTTAGAAATTGCCTCGTAATCAAAGCGTTATGGGCAGGAGCACCATCTACGAGGGCGAAGCAAATATTAACCGGACTTTTCTTTTTAACGCTCCCTAAAGTGAGTAACGTGACGTGTTGATATATGTTGGATGGGGTTGTAAAGTGGAGGGGAGTAAATCGGTTCGGCTCGCCAGAGCAGATTGGTTGTTAGTAGCATCATGTCTGAGCAAGAGGTGCACACGTCTGCTGAGTAACGGATTATTACTAAATTTTTGTCGCGGGAGGGCGTAAAACCTGCCGAAATTTTGCATCGACTAACTGCACAGTTCGCTGAAAAAACGCTTTCAAGGACCCAAGTCTACGACTGGCACAAAAAATTTTCCGATGGCCGAGAGTCAGTGCAAAATGAGACCCATGCACGCCGACCGCGGACAAGCACCAGTGAGACGAATATTCTTGCGATCCGTGAGATGCTGCGTACTACTGTCAACTGCTCAATGAAGTGAAACTGGCCTATCGACGAAAAAGGCGAGACATGCCTATGCAAAGTGCTATTCTGCTCCATGACAACGCTCGGCCACACACAGCTGCATTAACCCAAGAAAAATTAGACAAAATTCATTGGGAAACACTGGAACATCCGCCCTACAGTCCCGATCTGTCGCCATGTGACTACCACATGTTTGGGCCACTCAAAGAAGAACTGGGAGGTCATCACTTTGACGACGACGAAGGTGTAGAAACGTTCGTGCGCAATTGGTTACAGACGCGACCACATTCATTCTTTGATGACGGAATTAAAAAACTTCCGATTCGGTGGGAAACATGTGTGAATAAAAGAGGAGATATTATAGAAAAATAAGGTGTATTCAAAATTTTATTTACTGTACCAATAAATGTTCTAAAACAAAAGTCCGGTTAATATTTGATTCGCCCTCGTAATTGAAACCATGTGTCAATACGATTTTGAATTGGAATGCTTTTAATGAATTCAAATAAATGATTTGTTAAAAGTGACATGTAATATTGTGCTGTTCAGTTATTTTCATATGTAAAATAATATAACTTGTGTCCCTTACTAAAACAACAGATGTTGAAACTAAATCTTCTTTGTCGACGAACAGGTCTCGTGGCATGTGGGTTTTCAATACTCCAAAAATGGCTGTTGTGTCTATTGTAAATACCAGCACTAGTCATACGAGTCGCATCACTCCAAATTAATTTTTTTTTTTAAGATTTTCGTTACAGATTCGTAAATACCATCTACAAAATTGTATTCATCGCTCATAATCGTTAGGATGAAGAAAATGACTCCTCCGTATTTTATATGGATGATATTTATATTTCTTTAAGATCCGTAGCGCTTCGTGAAGTGCCGACATTTTCTTCAATTTTTCTTGAAGACGCATTACTGTTTATCTCAACATATCCTAAAACAGTAGCTGCACTAGCTTCTTCATCAGGTTTATTATAATGTTTTGGTCTAGACTTTTCAAATGACCCATACTCTAATAAAGTGATATATGGCTGTCTGCGTTCTGGATATCTTTGAAAATACAATTCTGAAGCAGCAATAGGATTTTTTCCACATTCGATGTAAACTTCACACATGTCTGTCTTTTCGTATGACTTCTCCATATTAAAATCAAATAAATGAAACAAATAGCGAGAGCAAAATAATATGATAAACTATGAAAAAAAAATATTGGAATAGAAACGTAAACGAAAATAAAATTAATAAAACAGTTAAAACACAATAACAACGATAGAAATATGAATAGCTTGAATACGTACTGTTAGAAAATCAACTCTGATATATGTGGCTGTTGCTATAACACTGTCATGCATGGCACACTTACTAATTTAAAATTTAAGAGAACATAAAATACAGCTGCTATTTTTCAAAATAAATATGTAAAACTATATATATAATGAAAGCTGATAAAATAACCTTTTAAATGAAATGAGTTTGTTTTATATCTCGTAACTGTTTAAGGTTATAAGACAAATGTCAACGGAAAATTGGTGTCACATTACCTGCAAAAAATTTTAATAACACTTTTTCTTCATTTGAGAAATAAAAGAGATAGAACGATTAACAGAAACGTATAAAAATTCGATTTCTGCTAATAACTCAAGAACAGCTTGAAATAACAAAAATCTGTTTTGACCAATTAATTTATCTAGAAAAACGGGCCCGTAACTCTGTCCTTCGCTTTGATCTAACTATGCTCCTTCATAAGTATATCCATGAAATACGACCAACCACTAGTCATGTTGAAAGACAAATGCCGAACGGTTGCACCCGCTGTGTTTACTATGTACATACAAGGATCGTGTGGACGTTCGGTTATTATCGGTTGATCGGTTACACGCGCATCGATCAACCGATAGTAATCGAACGTCCACTCGATTCCTTGTATGTACAGCGGTTGCAACCGTTTATCAAGCTTTAATTATAATACTTTACTTTAAATTTATATGAAAACAAATTTTAATTCTTAGCTCGAAATTTAAAAGTGTATGCAAGTTACTTTCACAGCGGAGATGTGTTCAAGCGTCATTTGTGTAAGTATTATAGTGTTATAATTTACAATTTCGAATGTAGCAGCACGTATAGTGTGTTCACTATGTCCACTCGTTCAAAGTCAAACTCCATTTGATGGCTATTAGTTCTTTTTCAGTAGCTCCTACTCCTATCGTTGGAGCGAGGTTGCTAGGAGGTTAATATAAGTCCAGTCAACGGCGAACAATGGGGGAACGGATAAGTAACTTGTCTTCTGTTAATTTCCTTCGCATTTGAATCTTCAATTTTAATGGAATATTTACCTACAACAATTGACAGCGTCAATTCAATAAATTCTTTAGCATAATTTCGATAGTTAAGTAGCGTTCATTAAGTAATGGTCTAGTTCGTCAGTAAATTTTATTATTGTACAGTTGTTGCTGATGTCATAGAGTAACATAGATTGAGTCTTCCAGTTGCGTCCAACAACTGCACAATAATAAAATTTACTGATGAACAAGACGATTACTTGATGAACGATATTTAATTTTCAAAATTATGCACAAAAATTTATTGAATTTCCGCTGTCACTTGTTGTAGGAAAATATTCCATTAAAATTGAAGATTTAAGATGTGAAGAAAATGAACAGAAGACAAGTTACTTATCCGTTCCCCCATGTTCGTCGTTGACTGGAGTTATATTAAACTCCTAGCAACCGCGTTCCAACGATAGGAGTAGGAGCTACCGAAAAAGAGTTACTAACCGCCAGAGGAATTTTGACGTCAAATGAGTGGACGTACTGAATACGTGCCGTGCCGCTAATGACAGGTACGTTCGAAGTTGTAAATTATAACATTACAGTATCTTGCAGATACACTACTGTTCAGAAGTATTTGCGCATTCTTATTTTATTGTACTATTCATATAACATTACGTTAAGGAATATCATTCTTGCATTATTGAATAGTTAGATGGAAAGCAATAAAACCACACAACAACTGTGTAAATAATATTTGAGTTATTTAAGTCCTATAAAGTACTCTGAACATCCCCGGAATGATCTTTGTATGTGCGTATTTCTAAGTAATGACGTTATAGTTATTTTGTATAAGTATATAAGAGTAGAATATCGAAATTATGTTCAGCTTTTTCTCTCGGTATACAACACAAAGTGAGAGACCAAGGGCGTCAACATCTCACGAAGATCATTCAATAGTAGTAAGAGAAATAGGCGAAACATAGCCCCAGAAATCGCTATGGAAATTAATCCCTTCGTCAGAAACCGGTAAGAGTTTCTCTTGCAAAATGACGCTTACGGAAAGCCGGTCGTACAACTATGATTTGATCTAAATCTAGACTGATAGGAGGGTAAAACGTCAAAACAATTTATGAACTTGCGGATTTGACCTTCTAGTAGCTTCTCACAGATTTCCGACATTGCACATAAAATACTTATTGGTCGCAAGTCCTCAAATAATACCGAATATTGCTTCTTCGGAAGTGACAAAACGCGTGATTTTCTCCATACGCTAGGAAACACATTTGAAGAAATACGACAATTGATAATATGGCATAAAAACGGTAAAACATGCAGGCAGCACAACTGAATCTATTCCAAACTAATTCTACCTACATCCTCGGAAACGGATTGAAGGAAAAAACGTTACAAAGAGCTTACAATTTCCGGATTGGAATAAAATTGAATAATATTGGGATCTGGGTCTGAATCAGAGGAACATGAAGCTACAAAGACGTCATTTATGGTGTCCAGTGGGAGTGAAGTACAACGGTTACGGGGACGAATGATGTTCATATCAGAAAGGTCCCTCCATATAGTTTTACTGTTTGAAACCCGCAGGCGATAATCCAGGTAAGCTTTCTTTTCTCCTTTAATAGAAGCAGTCGTTGAAATACGGAGCTAATAAAGTCAACAATTTAGAAAATCATAGTACCCATATGTGAAAACTGGTTCAAGTGTTTAGAAGTGTTTAAGTGTTTATTGGTTTGTTTGCACATCTAATTATATGATGGCATTGATGACTGGCTTCAGTGATCGATTACGAACACAACCAAAAGTTCTTAATGTATTTAAAGAAACATCCCTGTCGTCCGCCAATTAACCAATCTACTGCTTTAAAAAGTATTTCAGATTATTTTTCAACATAATTTTCATCTATTTTATTTAATTTATGTATTTCTTATAATAGCGCAGAAACTATTCATAATATAAACTTGACGGGTTAACTGAAAAACCTATTTAATCCTTCATCCAAATCTATTAAAATATATCAATTGTTCTATTTAAAATAGTAGATTTGCCATTTTTGCTCAAACCCGACGTGGTACCACGTTGCAGTGTAGGTAAAATTATAGATTGACGCGCCAGGCGATTTTTCTCACTAAAGGTTGCTAGAATTTTGTTGAATTTATTCCATTCATCGTAAACGCAATGTACGAGCTTTAATAACTAGATATTGGGACAAAATAAAATACGTACATGTGTACTTCGGGTATTTGACAGTTTTTTTTTTTATAATCTTTTTAATTATAATAATGGTGAATAAGCAATGATTTAAATGTCAATTAATCACAAAACATACTTATTGTTTCATAATAACAATACAACCCTTAGTGTAACTGCGAGTCTCAACCAGATCCGTTGTGTATACATGTACGCTGCCGTAAATACTATTTCGTAGTTCTTCGTTTGTTTTAACAATGTTGCCTACGTCGCGAAAACGACCAACGTCGGACAAAGTTATAGAATTTATAGCAGAAATGCCTGACCTAAATTATGATGGTGTTAAAATTCAATGTGTAGTTTGTAATGTTCCTTTAATGTGTTGGTCCAAAAGTGATTGTCTACGTCACGTAAATAGTAAACAGCATTCTTAAAAAAAATTGCACACGACACTATGACAAATTTAAATTTAATTTATGTGTTACCTTTGTTGCATGTAATCCACTCTTTAAGTTACTAGACAAGGAAGCATATGTCTGCTTTTGGAATAAATATTCGGACTGCAAATTACCAAGTCGAGCATCGTTACAGAGAATTGTGCCATCTGTTCGTGAACATGTTGGAAAAAGAATTAAATCGGATTGAAAGATAAAAAACTGTGGTTATGTGTGGACGAAACAACAGATTGTAAAAAAACATTCTGTGGTTAATGTAATGGTACGTACAATGGAACCACATAAATCGTCACCTTCAACTCTATTAGCTTCCAGACGAGTACAACAATGTACTGCCGAAGTAATTTCAAAGTTAGTGTTAAATACAAAAATTTGAACTTTCAAAAAATCAACTATTGATGCTTATGAGTGATGGTGCCGTAAACATGCTTTCTGTAGGCCGGTCTCTTAAAAAAACATTGTGCTAACTTGTTACATACTACGTGCAAAATTCATGCTTTCAGTCATGTGACAGATAGTATTAGAAAATGTTATCCTGAGGTAGACGCTTTAATAGCGCACACTAAAGCAGTGTTTGTCAAATCCTCAAAATGTGTTCGCAAATTTCACAGACTGTGCCCCCGTATGCCTGAGCCACCAGAACCTATTCTTACACGTTGCGAAACATGGTTACAGGCCGCGTTTCATTATCATAAATATTTTGAGAATATTAAGAACGTGGTTTTACAATTCGATCCAAAGGAAGCTGCCGCTATCAAGGAAAGCCAGTCGAAATTTTAAGATAGTCAGGTTAAAATGGATTTAAAAACTATTCAGAACAATTCCTTCGGACTAGTGGATGGAATAGAAAAATTATAAAATCCTTCGGCGTCGTTAGTGGAATCTCTGCAAATAGTGCAACATGTTCACGTACAGCTATGCGCGGTAGAAGACGCAAGAAATGTTTGTGTTCTAGAAAGGTTTGAAAGTGTTTTAGAGAAAGATTCTGATTTTAGCACATTAAGACAAATTTGTGAAGGCGCGTTAACAGAACCGTTAAGTTGTTCCAAAGATTATTTTAGTTACGCAAATCTAACGCCACTACATGTAGAACGTTCGTTTCCTGCGTATAAACACACTTTTTCCTCACGCCGCACTCGGTTTGCCGAAACAACTGTGGAAACATATCTAATGTTGCAGATATTTAACAGGCATTATTCACTTTGTGGTTTCACGGAATACTCTTAAGACGGTAAGTGTTTGAGCACGTATTATATTTTATTTCCGACCATATATTTTGTGTAAACTTTTATGCGCTCGCCACTGGCTTTTGGCGCAAATTGAGCAACTTTACTTGTAACATGTAAAAGTAACGAATATGTGTGATAATAAATATTGGGACAGTATCAAGTAACAATCAAAAATGAAACAAAATAAGACAAGTGAGCTCCGAAAACAACGCCGAACGAAACGTCAGATTAATCGGCAATTGCTTACTTGTAAATTGTATTGAGTGAAGCGCTGCGTTTATTGAATAAAATGGTGAGTGATATCTTCACAAATCCAAAAATTCGGGAGTTAGTGCTAAAAAATTATCGCCATAATAAAACAATACGTGAAGTGGATGATGAACTTAATATTCCTAAAACTACCGTCTGGAATATAATTAAGCATTATGGAGGAACTGTAAATATCCTCGATAAAAAAGGCAAATGTCCGGGTCAGAGAAATACTCTAAGGCAAATTACGGTTGAATGGAATCATGAAACTAAACTTAATCTGTCAAGGGAATCCTGTCGCCAGTGGATTCGTAAATGTGGAAGTTTTATAAAGATGAACTATAAGTAACAATTTAAAAAAGTATTTAAAACAATTGTTTTCTTATAGGCAAAAGAAAAGCAACTGTTGACGGAAAAACAAGCAAAGCTCATATGGGCAAAATTTAAACTATCTTGGTCGGCAGAGGATTAGTCAAGAGTAATTTTTGGCGGCGAATCGAAATTCGACGTATGTGTTGGTGATTACCGCAAACGCGTGCTTCGCACTAAACATGAGACCTTCAGGATCAGGACGCTGTGAATTTATTGATGGTACCATGAATGCTGCAAAATCTCAACAAAACTGCAAAACAATCTGCTACCAAGTATCGCGAAGTTAAATGTTGGCGAAAATTACATTTTTCAGCAAGATGGGGCAGCCTATCGTAAGGCCAAAACCACAAAAAAGTAGTTTGGCGACCACAATGTAATTATTATTTCTCGGCCTTCCAACAATTCTGACCTTAATATCATTGATACAAGGTGGCATAAAATGAAACAAACATTTAGGAACAACCCGCAACGGACATTACCAGAACTTATAGCCAAAATAGAGCAAATTTGCAATAGATTTGCTCCCGAAAAGTGCAGATCCTTAGTTAATTCAATACCAAACCGAACTCGAGCGGTCATAAAATATGTTACTCCATTTTAAAAATAAAAATTCGAGCCATGTCCTAATATTTAGTTGCCATACATAATGAACATTTTTATTGTTAACTAGAGATGATGTAATAAGTATTTTGGTTTTTTGTGTTGTTGATTGGCCCCAATTGTTGTTAATTAACTAATTACATTGTATTAAACTAAGAAAAATATTATAAAAAAAAATAAACTGTCAAATACCTGAATTATGTATATATGTATTGTATTTTGTCCCAATATACAGTTGTTGGGGCCCGTACAACATAAAATCATTCCCTTATGAACTGAGGTAAAATTAATAAAATATCAAGTTGCTTAGTATACTAAATATAAAATTATATATTTAAAAATTTAAATTGGAGAAGCATCCTGTCAAATCTTACAGTCTAAAGTAACATTTCTTTGGTGCCTCCGTTGAAAATTAGTTCTAACTTTTCTTACCAAATCTTCCGGAAATTATATCAGTAGATTTGGCTTCCCTTACCTGAAACGAAGCAAAAGAAAAATTGTATTAATAAAAAATTCTAAATCCAACGAACAAAAAGAATAAAAAGAAGTAATGGAGAAAATAACACCAGTTTGTATTTTTGCGAATTTATTTTCCCGAGTATTCGACGCAAAGGACCAAAGAAAATGCTGCCCGACGCATTGTGTTCATGGCCTTGTCTTGGGCTTTAAATTAAGAATGCCGGGAAAAGAAAAAGAGAGGTCTCCACAGTGTTTCACTCGTACACTTCGGAATTGCAAACGACGCGGAAAATCAAAGAACAGAACCTTTTTAAGTTTAAAAACAAAACTTTACGCCTAGGGTTAACTTTTCATCGCGAAATTTAAGAGGGTCGTTTAGAAGTCAAACGTTTTCTATCAATTTTTATTGTTTAAAATTCTGTGGAAAGTATACTTATGTATGTATATACGTCGGTATTAGTTGTTCGAAATGGATTAATGCCTATGTTGCAAGGCGCAAAATTAAAAAATTCACAATTTGTCGAAGTAAACTATTTAGACGGTCGATGTCACTGAAATCACAAAAACATTATTGTTATGTCCTGGATAAATAATGTCACTTCATTTCACAAACTCACTTGGACTGTTGGCCATTATCAAGCTTAGGACCTTATGCAAAGAAAACGGTTGAAATATTCACATATACATGCAGATGTTTTTAAGAAAATATGCAGAAAAATATGCAAGATATGAATTAAAAATATGCACTATTTTGTAAAAGATATATTAACTCACAATTATAATGTAAAAACTGGATTTTGCTGTAGGAAGAAAGATTAGAAAGATAGAGTGTATAAACCTATTTATATATTTATTTTTTATAAAGTTATATAGCTACGCAAGAAAGGTAACATACGAGGTGTGGCAATTGAATAAACGGACTGGTGCTACAAAACATTTTACTGATCACCAATTACATTACAAAGTTTATCCCCTTCAATGTACTCTCTTTGCCGATCCCTACAACGCTCCATACGAATTTTCCACTATCGAGAGCAGTGCTGGAAGTCTGTTTCTGTCAGCTTGTTGAGAACCTCCGTCGCTTTCGCTTTCACCGCTTGCACACTGTCAAACCTTGTCCCCTTAAGCTCTGATTTTACCTTAGGAAATAAAAAAAAGTCACAGCGGGCCAGGTTGGGCGAGTGCGGTGGGTGGTCCAACACGGTGATGCCGGATTTCGCAAAGAACACCTTCACAGACAAGGAATGGGCTGGCGCATTGTGTTGGTGGAGCATCCAGGATTTGCTCTTCTATAAGTCGGGTCTTCGTCTTCTCACTCGTTCACGAAGAGTAGTTAGAACCTCGGGTTTCACAAGAAACTTCAGGTTAACTCGTTGCTCGATCTGAACGCTCTGCATTTTTCCGACGCGACGCTAGCGTAAGGACTTGAACGGACGATTGCTACAGCGAGACTGAGCGACGTACAACCATGCCCGTCGAGCTCAGGGTGGGGGAAGCATCTACAAGCACAGACATGTTCAAACCTGCCGTGGCGTGCTTGCTGTTCGCCGATAGTAGCACCAGTCCGGTTATTTAATTGCCACACCTCGTAATTAAAGTAAAAAATAATAAGTAAAAAATGTAATACAAGAATAACATTAACTAACATTTGCAAAGTAATTAACAATTCAATGTTTTCCAAAATTTTCTATCAAAAATTTGTAGCGATTGTCGGTGTACATATGTTTGAACACAGAAAAGCTCCTTTCTACATCGATTGATGTTATAGGAGAATGCTTGAATTTTTGACATATTGGTGGATCTATATGCAGTTCGACATCCGCACTAAAACTACCACAAACAATTTGAAAAACATTTTTCAGCTTTTCGTATCCTTTATTCTCATCAAGAACTGAAGCTAATTTCTAAGTTCACTGATTCAAGACAAATTTTTGCTTTCGAGCTTCGCAATTGTATATACAAAATTGTAATTGGTTTCGATAAAAGTTCATTGTTGACTGAAACAGTTCACTAAAACCCTTACCACAACACTTAATTCGTACTGGACGCACGTTTCGATAGCCAAGCTATCATCATCAGCAGCAAGACTGAACTGTCAGTTATCGAAACGTGCGTCCAGTACGAATTAAGTGTTGTGGTAAGGGTTTTAGTGAACTGTTTCAGTGTTCCAGTGCCACAGTTTTAGAGTATCCGTTTAGTTCATTGTTGAGTTAAAAATGGTGACTTTAAAGTACGCTTACTATCTTCAAGGGAAACGCACGAGTTGTCATGAATGTCATATACTATAGGTTTGATTTCGTGTAAATAATCAGAATAAAAAATCGCAGTTTCTAGCCAAGTACCCCATCCAGTTACAACGGATTCTGGCGGTAAAGGCATGTTAGGCAATTTTTCCTTATAGTGCTGGATTCTTAAAGGTACTTTAACAAATATCTTTTTTTTTATATTACTGATTAAATCATTAATAAGTGGAAATTGTTTTCTGATTTCTTCCGCTACTAAATTTAGATCGTGAGCAAATCACATAAATTAATAATAATAATAATAATAATAAGCACATTTATTTCTGTAATGTTCCATACAATGCACATACATAATACACAACACGAAGAAACAGGTCAACCAAGAAAACACAACATACAAACTAGTTAACATAGGCGTCTAGACTGTAGCAATTGCGCTGTAGTAAGTATTCTTTAGTATGTTTTTTAAACAAATAAAATGAATTAATGGATCTTATGCTTATAGGCAGTTTATTGTATAGAAGGCAACCCCTGTATTCGAGACTTTTCTGAAAAATTGCTGTTGAATGCTTAGACGCAAAAAGATAATGTTCTTGTCTCGTATTAGAATTGTGAGCAACATTATTTTTACTGAATGAATTATAATATTTATACACAAAGCATAAGACTTCAAATATATATATTCCATAAAATGTTAGGAAGTTATTTTTACTAAAAATACTTTTACAAGATTCCAACGGTCCTAACTTGAACATTATACGAAGAGCTCGTTTTTGCATGAGAAAAACACGGTATGCGTATGGAGAACAACCCCAGTGAATTACACCATAACGTACAGCAGATATAAAATTAGCATGATAAAAGGTTTTCATGGTGTCCAGATTACATGACTTGCGCAGGGACCTCAATGCAAAACAAACCCTGCCCAATTTACCACATAAACAATTAACATGATCTTCCCATTTAAGATTACTGTCGATTTCCAAACCCAATACTGCAGCGCTATTACTAAGCGATAACTTGTTGGAAAAGAGTGATAAATCCAAAGCAACGGATCTGGGATTAGCAAATAACACATACTTTGTCTTTGCTTGATTAATGACAAGTCTTATCTGAAAACCAATTGCATAACTTGTCGTAGATTAATTGAGTGCACTGAAAGAGTTTTTCTAAAGTATCGTCCTGTTAATTTTGCTTTAATGTAATTTTCCATAAAAACATTCAACAAGCTGTAGCTCGACAAAGAATCATTTTTGGATATATGTTTATATGAGGTTTTTTCATCAGTTTGGTTGGTAGAATACGCTATTTAAGTTTCCCTAAATAAAACCAAATCACCCTACGTTTTTAGTAAAATTAGGTCAATTTCTGTTTTTTGCGAACTACCTTTTGCCGTTATCGACAGTACAATTTCATTTCCGGTACCGCCGGAAGTAACATTAACTTTCGGTAATCGAAAGGCGAACCCAACGATATCACATATGTTACACTTTAACTGAAGAAATATCACGATATGCAGCAATAAAGGTTTTGGTAATCTGTTTTTGCTGTTACGCAAAGTTGGCTAGGAAAGAGCGCCAAATTGTTATTTGTGACGCCAGACCAATCTAAACAGCTCGTTGCTAAGCAAAGTAATCATAGCAACTGCCAAACTGTCAAATCTCAATTCCAAAAGCATAAATTATTCTTGTTATTTATTGTTATTATAACCTCCATTTGTCATACTACAACACCGCTCTTATACAGCCGGAAATATTTGTACTTTGCGCTAAATAAGGATAAATAATATAAAATTTCAATTATAGTACAATTTATTGTACAACCGCGGCAAATAGGGTGGTAATTGTTGCTAGATTTACATGATATTAAAATTGATCCAACAATTTTCCATGGTTCGTGCCGAAGCCATCATAAAAGTAACAACACAAAATACCTAATTAATTGCAATAAAGTTCGATAAAGTAGAGAAATAACAACAATTAACAAAACAAGTTAAAATGGGAGAAAGTAATAAGGAGAACAAAGAAAGAACGTATGACAAATGCAGAATATAATAACAATAAGCAACAAGAATAATTTACGCTTTCGGTATTGAGATTTGATAGTTTGGCAATTGTTACATTTACTTTGCTTAACAAGGAGTTCTTGAGATCGGTCTGGTTTTGGAGCTCTTTTTGAGTATGGGTTTCTAGAGAAAAATATCAATTTTCTCGTTTTTCTTTTTTATTTTCAACGTTATTTTTTGTTTCAAAGCATAAAATATCTCAAAACTTCATAAAAATCGTTCCAACTAGGTACGGACAACAAAATAAATCAAACACTCCCTGTGGGAAAACCATTAATGTCATATAAAGGTTTTACTATGTAAATACCTATGGCTAGTGTTATCTGAAATTCACTGTATAATAAATAATAATAATAATAACAAAAAAGAATAAATAAACTTAAATATTAATTCATTAATTATCAACCTACATAGAAATAATTCCTATTTAATTACATTATTAAAGAAATAATTTAATTGTACTGTAACTTATAAAAAAGAAACTCTTTCATTAGCTCATTCACTTGTTTCTAGTTTTAATTATTAACTTCAGGTTTTTTTTCCATTATTGTAGTTTTTCTTTTACTGGATATCCTTGTAGCTAGCCTGATGATGTGTGTTTTGAACAGGAAACCTATCGCCTAATTTCTCAATAGAACTTTGTGAAATCTGGACCATTTTTTCATTCCTATCTTAATATGAATATTTTCTTAACAAAACTAAATTATTTACTTAGAAGAAACATTTTTCTGTCTTGGATCTTCTTGATTTTCTAGCCATAAGAAAATATTTATTTAATACAAATAAAACTTCAAGAAAATTATTTTCTTATATTATACATTTCTACAGTCTTGAAATAAAAATATTTTCTTGAATAGGGACTGATTTTTGCAAGAAATAAAAATATTTTCTTGAATAGAGACTGATTTTTGCAAGAAAATCTATTTTCTTGAAGCAAGAAACCATTTCTCTGCGTGTGGCAGCAAAGTCGGGGCAGCCATTTGTTGGCTGTTCTGTTTCATAATTAATTGGAGTTTATGTAGTTTAAGATGCAATAAAAAAAATAATATAGTTTTTCGAGAAAAATGTATCTTTTACTAAAGTATTAAATGTTCTTATTGCGCCACGGATTATTTCCAGGAAGTTTTTATATTCAAACAAAATTGCATTGTTATGACAATGGATACAAAACGTTACTAGAACACTATACAACGTATAGCTACTACGATGTAGTGTTGTATAATTTAGTTAACAATCTCATATTGTATAGAACTTTACAAAATTTGATGTATAAATTGTACAACTCCCTTCTTCTTGTCACTTTCTTACAGTAAACTACCGTATCGAGAACGATAATTATTGTTTTGGTTACAGCACATTTCTTTCAATGTGTTTTAGATACATCTTGAGCTCATATAGATTTAATCTAAAACACTACATTCCTATTCAGATCTATACAATCCTATTCAGATCTATCTCAATAGCTTGATGGCGTCTTGTTTTGCTAAATGTATGCATACGAGATATACTTATGCTTTAGTTCCACCTACGTGGTGACCGTAGCTGAAAATTAATATTTTGTATAACGAAGTAATCTTATCTCGAAATTTAATTTCCAATGCTAATTTAGTCTAAACGGAGGTGCCTTGTATGAAATCTGAAGATAGTTTGTACAGGAACCCGAATTTGCATATCAAACAAGTTAATTATACGTGTTCTAACTCGCTGTTGCTACTAGTCTATCAGATGTCATTTCGTCAAAATTCCTATTTTGAAAATTAAGCAGGGGTCGCTCTATGCTACAAATCAAGTTATAACTATACGCCGAACTATTTAAACTAAATACTGATACGTTCAATGGAAGCCAAGCTTATATCTAAAATATATACAGCGTGTCCACCTAGTGCGTCGACGGAAGATAATTCATTTCCCGACCAATTTTGAAAGGTTTCGAACAAGAAATATTCAGAGAAGTTCTGCATAATACAAAAATGTTACTCAAGCACACAGAGTCTTCAGTTTCGGCTAATCACGACACAGGTTTGGTCTTTTATTATTATTACATTTTGGTTAACCCAAATTCACGTCAATACACGTAAAATAATAATGTTATGTTAATACTCAATACGATAAAATGACATTTATGTATGTACTGTGTTGAATGTCATTTGTTTGTCAAAATTAGGTGAACGCAAATTCAATTCTACACCTCAATTGTTAGATACATCGCATCGGCTACTAACGTAGTAAGCCCCGACTTCGCTCCTGCATTTCCGAAACATGCCGATTACGCTAGATGAGCATAGCACGCTCGCTCGTACGGTATGTAAACAATATATCTATTACTAATAAAGTTATAGCCATGGAGGCGTTAGTTTTCAATACGCCCTCGTATTTATGCAATTGAGGACAAAATTATATCTGGAAATCTATTAGATAGAATAGACGTATGAAACCTACATTGTATTGGTTTATTTATAGATAGAGTAACCAAAACTTGCGGACTCGCATAGGCGTCGGTATTACGGGTTAATATAAGAATACGAAAAATTCATAAATAAACTTACTTGCTAATTATTCAACAAATTAGAGGCATCAGGATGTGAACTACTGTAAACTTGCATCATTGCATATGTTTCCACAGTTACTTCTGTAAACCTTGTGCGTCGACAAGAAAAAATATTCTTATACATAGAAAACGATCTCTCCACATCTAAGGAAGTTACATTTGCATGTAGAAACTGTTTTTCAAAATCACTTAAAAGTTCACTATTCTTACACTTACTATAAACGGCCTCTAAAGTATTAAAATCGGGATTTTTCCTTAAAACATCTGCCAACTTTTGACTAGCGCATAATCCTGGCGTATCATTTAATGTGTGTAATTTATTTTTTACACTCTCCACTATGTCTAATGATTCCTGCAATGACAATTCAGTACATAGTAGTTTTCTGATTGCATCTAGTAATACTGTATAATTGGTACATATTGTTGTTAAATCTTCTAAAAGTTGAGGAATTTGAAATTCTCTTTGACTTTCTCTAATTGCTTTGGATTCATTCCGATTAAATCGCATTATAACTGATTGAATTTGTTGAAAATGGATCAAATAGTAAGAAGCTGCTGTTAGCCAAGTACCCCATCGCGTTAAAATTGCTTCAGGAGGTTCTGGAATACCTGGACACAATTTACGAAATTCTTTTAAACGTTTAGGAGATTTACGAAACACTGCTTTTGTACTTTCAATCATCCGATCAACGTTTCCGTAATGTTGTCGAACAACTTCACCAACTAAATGCAAAGCATGCAGCACGCAGGTTATATGTATTAAGTTAGGAAATATATGTTTTAAGGATCGCCCAACACTTAACATCGTTGCTGCACTATCTGTCACAATCATCACAACTTGATCTTGGGCAATTTTAAATTTTTTCAAAGCGTTCATTATCACTTTTTGAATATTTTCCGCGGTACATTGTTGAACACGTTTGCAAGCTAACAAATATCGAGATGCTGTGTTCTCGCTAGATAAAACGCGAGCTATTACATTCACAATACTGTTTTTCTTTATATCGGTCGTCTCATCCACGGTAATCCATATTTTTTAGGAACACAAATCACGTTTACACACATTTTCTAGCATCTCTTTCATTCGCGGCAAATGATTCTGTAATTGTGTTTGTGAGGGTAATGGGTACTTTGGAACGTATTGTCGCCAAAATGTTTTAAAAGCTGCTTTTCTCACCAACGACAACGGAAGATTACAAGAGGTAAATATAATTAATAAATGTATGAGGAATAGTGTATAAGGTATTTCAGTTCTTGCATTTTTGATATGCTTAATACCATTGAGATGCCTCTGGTAATCAGTTCTGTCCAATGCAGCCAAACGAACATTGCATATTAAGCAAAAAACTGCACTACCGTCATATTTTAAATGGGGAAAAAGTGACACATACTTATGTACATTAGCAGCAAATCTATTACGAGGCACTGTTTTCTTAGGTATGTAAATATTAGTTCTATATGAATCGATACACTAATTATGTACTTGGTATAATACTACAACACACAAAAAACACCAGCTATATTTTCAAAAGCAACACGTAAGTACATAACCTTGACCGTTCGACTAATCTCTGCAACAGCTCAAACGGTACTAAAACGAAATCTCTCTCAGCGCGGTTTAACATGATTTATATTCAAGGTCGACACTACATACCTGCTTCTCTACCGGTTTAGTTTATTTATGAATTTTTCGTATTCTTATATTATCCCGTAATACCGACGCCTATGCGAGTCCGCAAGTTTAGGTTACTCAATTTATAGATGAAGAAACCAAACGCGCGATAATGTACAGGGCGTTCCGTTTAAAATAAAGTAGATGTACGGGCCGTTATTTAAAGATTACTTGTATAGACGAAAATACCTTTGAAGGGTACTTTATGACGTCTATTATGTTACAGGAAACTTTTAGATAAATACACAATAGATGGATATACAGTAGGCGCAATATTACAATTCCAGAAGGTTGGGACAGCCTGTATATACGATGCCGTTATTGTGTAAATATTAAAGATGTGGTCAACTTAATTTTTTTAAGAAAAAACATATTTAGTGACTTCCTTCAAAACGCTTAACTATTATGTCAAAACTACAATGCTTTCATTCGAACACAAGAATAAAGGCGGCCTAAGACATAGTTACATTTATGTTTAAAATAATAGTAATAATAGCATTCTCCTTCAGATTTAAATAATCAATCCTTAGCATAGCATTAATCAGCATTAACACCAGCTATACAAGTATACAAAAGTTGAAAACACCACCATAACTAAAACACAATTAACAAGTTTAGCGAATTAATCATTTCGAAAATGAATAATTTAAAAGGAAACGGAATTAAAATAACAAAATACCGCGCGAATGGTTGTGTTGCCGCTGCTGCACCACGATAAATTCTGCAAAAAAAAAACAGTGGCTTGTAGGTTTTTACGCATCGAGTTTCTTTAAATTGGTATGCAAATAATTCTATGAATATTAAAATGCATGTTTAGTGTGAGCGGGTGTAACAGATTATGTACAATTTTTACATGCCGCTTTTCTGGTTTCACTCATTTAATGTATGCTAAATATATCGATCGGATCTGTACGCGGCTCATCATAGCTTAAAAATAAATTTGAACATTTTCCACACTGCAAAAATTTAATAGAAGTATAAATAACAATTAGTTTATTATTTCCATTTGCAAAAATAATAGATTCTCGATTTTATTGTTTTTGTTTATCCGGTTCGCTGTTTAAATTTGGAAACGTTTTATTTGAAAATATTTTTTTTATATATCTAACGTTTGGTTAGACAATAATTAAATATTTGCCTGTTATTCTGCATTAGCGATTGTGTCTAGTAGATACCGGCATCTAGTTTTAGTAATTAGAAATAGTGATGTGTAACATAGTGAACGTTGTTCTTTGTTATTCTGAATTTCCCAGTAAAAGTAAAAGAAGAATTTAGCAAACACTTATTGTAGCGAATACACAAACTGGTCTCCTTTAGTAAGGATTAGTAAGGATTCGCATTGAAACCCTTCAATGCAAATCCTTATTCATCGTTTCATGTTGTTAAATGCGTTGGCGAGGTGTTGAAGCGTTATCGTGTCATAAACATTTTGAATTGCTTCGGTAATTTCTTGTATCGGGCGTATTTTTAAAAATGTATTTTTTAGGCGTGGAAAAACAAAATAAATCTAAAATAGTTACATCAGGAGAACGTGGAAGAAAATCTACTACACGGTTATTAAAATATTCATCTGAGAGATTTATTGTTTGTAGTGTTTTATGAACTGTGGCATTGTCTTGTTGGAGATATCCATCACATAGCTCGTCATCATGCAACTGGTTTGGAAGAGGTTGCAACAGCTTATTGCAATGTCTTTCTGCGTTTACCGTTTCATGAAAAAATAATAGACCAATAATTCTTCTCCACTAAGCTGCTATCTAAACACCAACCTTTTCAGAATGCAGTGGTTTCTGTATCATCACTAGAGCAACGCAAACTGCGCTGAAAGCCAGTGGCTGAGGCATAAAAGTTTACACAAAATAAACACGGCCGGGACAATTCGGTATAAACGTCAGTATAACTGCGACTCGAAAGCCGATCTGTTGTGTATGCATTTACGCTGTCGCATACTATATCGTAGTTCTACGTCTGTTTTGAAAATGTTTCCTACGTCGCGAAAACGACCAAAGTTGGACACAATAAGAGAATTTATTGCAGAAATGCCTGATTTAATGTGTGATGGCGCTAAAATTCAATGTGTAGTGTGTAAAATAGATTTAATGTGTTGGTCGAACAATGATTGTCTACGGCACGTAAATAGTGCAGGGCATGTTTCAAAAAAAATTCCACACGAGATTATGACAAATTTAAATTTAATTTATGTGTTTATTGCATGTAATTTACCATTTCATTTACTAAGGAAGAAAGCATACGTCTCGTTTTGGAATGAATATTCGGACTTTAAGTTACCAAGTGAGAGAACATTACAGAGAGTTGTGCCGTCTGCGCGTGAGCATGTCGAGAAAAGAATTAAATCGGAGTTGCAAGATAAAAAACTGTGGTTATGTGTGGACGAAACAACAGATCGTAAAAACATTCTGTGGTTAATGTAATGGTACGCACAATGGAACCACATCGACCGTCACTCTCAATTTTACTAGCTTCCAGACGAATACAACAATGCACTGCCGAAGTAATTTCAATGTTGGTGTTAAATACATTGGAAAAGTTTGAACTTTCAACAAATCAACTGTTGATGTTTATGAGTGATGGTGCCGCAAACATGCTTGCTGTAGGTCGATCTCTTAAAAAACATTGTGCTAACTTGTTGCATATTACATGTAAAATTCATACTCTCAGTCTCGTAGCAGATAGTATCAGAAAATGTTATCCCAAGGTAGACGCTCTAATAGCACATACAAAAGCTGTGTTTGTAAAATCCCCAAAACGTATTCGGGAATTTCATAGACTATGCTCCGGTATTCCTGAACCACCACAACCTATTCTTACTCGTTGGGGAACATGGTTAGAGGCTGCATTTTATTATCTAAAATATTTTGAGAATATAAAGAACGTGATTTTAGAATTCGACCCAAAGGAAACTGCGGCTGTCAAGGTAAGCCGCTTGAAATTTCAGGATAATCAAGTTAAAATAGATTTGGAAATTATTCAGAACAATTACGTGGGACTGACTAGCGGATGCGCTAGAAAAATTACAAAATTCTTCGGTGTCGTTAGTGGAATCTTTGCAAATAGTGCAACATGTTCACGCATAGCTATGCGCGATAGAAGACGCAAGAAATGTTTGTGTTTTAGAAGGGTTTGAAAGTGTTTTAAATAAAGACTCTGATTTTGGCACATTAAGACAAATTTGTGAAGATGCGTCAACAGAACGGTTAAGTTATTTGAAAGATTATTTTACCTACGCAAATATAACGTCACTAGATGTAGAACGTTCGTTTTCGGCATACTAAAACACTTTTTCTTCACGCTGCACTCACTTTGCCGAAACAACTTTGGAAACATATCTAATGTTACAAATTTTAAATAGACATTATCCACTTTGTGATTTCACGGAGGTCTCTTAAAACGGTAAGTATTTGAGCACGTATCACATTTAATTTATTTTGTGTAAACTTTTATGCGCCCGCCACTGGCTTTCGGCGCAGTTGCGTTGCTCTAATCATCACGTAAGAATTTTCGCTGGACCATATGCGCATGGTTTGGTGGTTAACCCATTAACGCTCAGCGATCCCATATGAGATCGGTAGCTAATTATTTTTTTCTTAGTACATGATGTGAGAAATATACCAAATATGTGTATAAGGGTTGTAAAAAGTTTAGTATCTATTCAAAAATATGGGATATGCAAATTGCATAAATTCCGCTCTCTATTCATAACCTTTTGGTTTTTAAAAAAAATCATATCCCGTTTCCTACACTATGTCATATAATGCGATTGCAATAATTTATCCAAGCTTCCCTAATAGTATAATAAAATCTTCAACTTTCTGCCCCTTTCGGAAACACATAATAAGTTATAATAAGCGCTATACATCTTTTAAGAAGGGATATGCGTTGAGCCGACATAGAAAAGATATAACGGGCATTTAAAAGAGATAAATCAGTCGGAATAAGTTAGACGGATCGGCTTTCTGTAACTTTCCCTCGCGATTTCTTGCGTCCTATTCGAAGTTTGATAGTTATTTCAGTTGCCTTCGCGCGAGAAAAATTCCATGCAGAAGACGCTTATGTTGCCGTATTTCCCAAAACCGTATTCGCGCGAACTCATGTAAAAGGAAGAGACCGCAGCAAACTTTACGCGACGAATCTAACTAAAACAATTTGTTTTAGCTCCCGTTTTACTTGTTTTGGATAGTCTCCATTCCAACGGAGCGTGTATCGATTTTCAAGAGTGCATTTCATATTACTGTGGAATTAAGTTGGAATTTCTCTTGTCGAAAACAAAAATATTTTGTAATTACTTAAGAACTGCGATTCTATACCCAGAACCATAACAGTAAATGTTTGCGTTTTTTCTTAATTAAATCTTGGCTTTCTGTTGCAATTTTCAATACACTAAACGAAATAGAAACTCTGAAATTGAAAGACGAAATAAAAATGGCAAAATTTCCGAGTAAAAGTTGTGCTATAATAATTACAAACCTAAAACAGAAAATCTTTAATTTAACTAACCCAAAGGTCGGCAGACGGGCATATATTACCAATGATTTTAAATTTCACTCCACTTTGAATCCTGTAACACCTTATGAAATAATAAGTGTTACAAATAACTTAGAAAACACACATTCAACTGGTCTGGATGATATACCGGTTAAGATATTAACCGGTATGGCTCACATAATCAATAAGTGTTTTTGCACTTGATATTTTTCTGACCAGTTAAAAATTTCGAAAGTAGTTCCGCTTCAGAAGTCCGGCAATAAGACCGTACCGAAGAACTATCGCCCTATATAGATATTACCTAATATATCCAAGATTTTTGAAACTGTTTTAAAGACGAGAGTTGTTAGCTATTTCGAACATGATGGGCTTTTTGACGGATCGTAACACGGCTTTAGAAACAAGTTTTTCATAAGTACTGCTCTTCAACAAATATTATCAAGTACTTATGACCAAATTAACAGAAACAATTTTGTAGCGACCGTAAATTGCGAATTGTCAAAGGCTTTTGACTTGGTTGACCATTCATTGTTATTGTCAAAATTAAATCAGTGTGGTTTTCAGGGTACTGAGTTGCGTCTTTTTGGATCACACTTAACTAATACGTTTCAAACTGTTCAAATAAAAAAACTTTAGCATCTGGTGAAGTAAAAAAGTTTTTTTTCTAATATGGCCTTGTGAGTTGTAAGGCATTTTTTGCTGTAGTGATCGGTTAGTTGCTGCTGCCGCCCGACTAGACGCCCAGACTCCGATAGGGTTTGGTGGTGGCCCTATTATTACACATATGAACCTTGCGATACATATAAATGTGTACACGAAAAGGAACCGAATTATGTAATTAATATATTAGATAATATGTATGTATTTGCGTCTTTTATATATGACAAATAGCACGTTTTTAACTTTTCATGAGAACTATTTCATGAATTTATTTTGTGCACCTACGTACTGTGTTCAATTTAGTGTAGTTTGTCGTCAAAATAATGGGATCCTGAATGATAGTCTGTGTCGCTACTATGCGGACATTATCATCGTCAAAAGTGCCTTTCCATTGAAATCATTTTGACTGGTGTATTTATGCATTCTAGAAAAAAGTAAGGTAATGTCCGTGTGTTAGTGTTTTCTTTTCTCTGCTCGCATTGTTTTTGCCGGGAATGATTTCGCCAATATCATGAGCATTATTTTTGGTTTTGTTACTAGGCCCTTATTCATATGTATACTTATACATCATGGTGAGCCTGAGGGATCATTTGTACGTGCAGCCCCTTAAATAGTGGATCATAATACAGAACCATTATTTCATCTCCTATGACAATGGACTCCAAAATCGGTTCCGGGTCGTCTCCGCACATGTTTGAAAACGAGCGCGCACATTTGACCCGACGTTCACGTTGGAGAGCAGGAAAAAATGCGGTGCCCATCCTGCACTAATCTTATTCATACCCAAATGGTAATGGAGAATTCAGCGAATACTTGGTTCAGAAATGTTAGACATCACTCGTAATTCCTTCACTTTCAAACGGCGATCTGCCATTTCTTCAATAATTGAAATGTTTTGAGGCGTTATCAGTTCAATTGGCCGACCGAGGCGCTCATCATTTTTAAGGAATTCTTGCTCCAAACGGAAACATTTTGTCCACTTTTTTACAGTGAAATATGAAAGAGATAAATCATCATAAACGTTGTTTAATGTTTAATGTGATTAGGCGTATGCCCTTCTTTTGTTAAAAATTTAATGACTGCGCGAATTTGAACACGCCCCAACCTGTATAAGCCTATCAGGCCGAGAGCTTATGACGCCTACCTCGTACACTACAATGTGTAATAAGTAAAGCTGGCCACGAGCGGTACCGCGCAGTAGCGTAGAGTCGACCAGACCTCGCGTTCCACT
Source organism: Dynastes maya (assembly GCA_029619315.2). Lineage (NCBI taxonomy): Eukaryota > Metazoa > Arthropoda > Insecta > Coleoptera > Scarabaeidae > Dynastes > Dynastes maya. The sequence goes on from JAROYE020000003.1 coordinate 32,970,996, forward strand.
AGAGTTATTCTGCTAATAGAGATGTTTGCTGCCGCAAATAATTTCGCTCATCTTTTAAATAAAAATTAAATAACATGTGCTCAAACACTTACCATTTTAAGAGTCCTCCGTGAAATCACAAAGTGAATAATGTCTGTTAAATATCTGCAACATTAGATATGTTTCAACTGTTGTTTCGGCAAAACTAGTACGGCATGAGGAAAAAATGCGTTTATATGCAGAGAACGAACGTTCTACATCTAGTGACGTAATATTTGCGTAAGTAAAATAATCTTTCAAATAACTTAACGATTCTGTTGACGCACCTTCACAAATGTGTCTTAATGTGCCAAAATCAGAATTTTTCTCAAAAACACTTTCAAATTTTTCTAGAACAGAAACATTTTTTGCGTCTTCAATCGCGCATAGCTGTGCGTGAACATGTTGCATTATTTGTAGAGATTCTTCTAACGGCACCGCGGGATTTTGTAATTTTTCTATTGCATCTGCTAGCCCGATGTAATTGTCGTGAATGATTTTTAAATCCATTTTAACCTGACTATCTTGAAATTTCGACTGGCTTTTCTGGATAGCGGCAGCTTCCTTTGTATCGAATTGTAAAACCACGTTCTTAATATTGTCAAAATATTTATGATAATAAAACGCGGCCTGCAACCATGTTCCCCAACGAGTTAGAATAGGTTCTGGTGGCTCTGGTATACGGGGGCACAGTCTGTGAAATTCGCGAATACGTTTCGGTGATTTGACAAATACTGCTTTGGTATGCGCTATTAAAGCGTCTACCTCAGGATAACATTTTCTGATACTATCCGCCACAAGATTGAGAGCATGAATTTTACACGTAATGTGTAACAAATTAGCAGAATGCTTTTTAAGAGACCGGCCTGCGGAAAGCATGTTTGCAGCACCATCACTCACTAACATCAAGAGTTGGTTTGTTGAAAGTTCAAACTTGTCCAATGTATTTAACACTAACTTTGAAATTACTTCGGCAGTACACTGTTGTATTCGTTTGGAGACTAATAGAATTGAAGGTGCCGATTGATGAGGTTCCAATTTGCGTGCCATTACATTAAGAACAGAATGTTTCTTCCGATCTGTTGTTTCGTCGACACATAACCACAATTTTTGATCTTTCAACTCCAATTTTATTTTTTGTTCAATATGTTCGAGCGCAGATGGCACAATTCTTCGTAACGATGTTCGACTTGGTAATTTGCACTCCGAATAGTTATTCCAAAAGCAGATAAATGGTTCCTTCTCTAGTAAATTAAACGGTATATTACATGCGATAAACGTAACGCATAAATTAAATATACATTTTTCATTGTCTCGTGCGCAATTTCTTTTTGAGACATGCTTTTCACTATTTACGTGTCGTAGATAATGTTGTCTGGACCAACACATTAACGGGATTTTACAGATTACACATTTAATTTTAGCACCTTCATATATTAAGTCTGGAATTTCTGCAATAAATTTTCGAAGTTTATCCGACCGCGGTCGTTTTGCTGACGAAATCAAAATTTTTCTAGGACAGATAAACAATTGCGCAAATGTCCGGCAGCGAAAATGTCCGTACTGCTCCGCAGACGAAGTAATACTACCGTTCCTCTCGGTCCGAACTGATTCTACGCCGATGCGCGGTACCGCTCGTGGCCAGCGTTAGTAATAAGTGCGCTACTTGATTCCCACGAGAAATTAAACAGTACCAAAGATGACCAAGAAAACTACAAAGAAAAGAAACTGCAGCAGAAAATGGGAAACAAACTTATCTCATACTTTAGCATATTGGGTAGTACAAAAATAAAATAATATTGCGGTTATGTGGAATTTGTTCTGAAGGAAAGTGGCTATTTTATTCGTACTTCATACTTTGCCGTTTGCATGTTATATCTGCTATCAATATTTTTATCAGATAATTTACGCAAAATTCTCGCGAACCAACATATTACTACTGACATTTTTCTCGATCGGTTTCATCGAATACTCGTCAAACCGTTGTTGTTGGCGCAGTGCAATTTCCTCTTCAAACGAACACGAAAATAAAACCAGTCCCTGTTCTATATGGCATGTGGTGCAGGATATTTGTTGTAGCGCAAGTGTTAACAGTGACAGAGCTGCTATAACAGACGTTCGCTTGTAACGTACGCAATATAATTCTTTCCACACGTCCACCAAATGCAATTCGATATTATTAGTAGGAAAACGACATCGTTCCATTATAAGAGGTGGCTTGCCTACTTAGTTCAGTAAATATACGTTCACTTATTTACAAACATTTGTAATTATAGAGATACAGTAAAAGCGTTAAATACTAAATTAAAAGAAAAAAAAACGAATGAAAGGCTAATCTGTGTTTTCCTAATTGACGTGTGGAAAAGAAAATATCACTAAAAGATATGGTGTAATATATAACGCAAAGTAAATAGTAAAGTCTTGTGAAGGATATCTTGATAGAAAGAGGATTTTTAAATTCGAAGAATGAAAATTTTCCCAGAATGCTCGTAAACAAAGTGTTTACCTAGAAACAATTAGCTTTTAGTCATTTTCTCATTAATAATCTTGATCCTTGATCAACTTCTTAAGTGTTTGCAAAATATTTCACTTTCTCAATTCTCAATTTCTAGAATAGTTTCCATTCATGTCCTAATTCACCGAGTAGATGAACAAGAAGCACCAAAAATAAATTAATTCTTCAGGTAACTAATTCCCGTTTTTTATTACTTATATCAATTACGAATACTTTAAGCTGATTAGATGATTGATTGATTGATTGATTAGTCAATTTATGGCTGTAGCGCTTGCCATGGCCACTGATTAGATGTTGTGAATGTGAAGTGCATAAATGGTGATCCAGAAAAAAAGGCATCTCTTTTATTTTTGAGATAGGCAGTAATTCCTTTTTGAGTATAACTGTTAATTCTAAACAACTTTTCTTAATAACATTTTCCTCTATTTTGAAAAATAAGGGCACTTTACTCTTGAGCTTTTTTAAATTTTAAATGGCCAGCCTGTATACGGTAGAAGATGAACTGCGATTAATGGGTGTCAAGTTGGTTTTAAAAGGTGCTCAAACTTTCTGAATTACTATAATTTTATAAAAGTCCAGAAGAAAAAAAGGATCCCATATGGTGCGCATTTTTGACACACGTTGTAAAAAACTAACATAGCCCCGCATTTCGGATACTGCTGCTTGGTTTCTAATAAGTAGAGTAACCAAAACTTGCGAACTCGCATAGGCGTCGGTATTACGGGTTAATATAAGAATACGAAAAATTCATAAATAAACTTACTTGCTAATTATTCAACAAATTAGAGGCATCAGGATGTGAACTACTGTAAACTTGCATCATTGCATATGTTTCCACAGTTACTTCTTTAAACCTTGTGCGTCGACAAGAAAAAATATTCTTATACATCGAAAACGACCTCTCCACATCTAAGGAAGTTACATTTGCATGTAGAAACTGTTTTTCAAAATCACTTAAAAGTTCACTATTCTTACACTTATTATAAACGGCCTCTAAAGTATTAAAATCGGGATTTTTCCTTAAAACAACTGCCAACTTTTGACTAGCGCATAATCCTGGCGTATCATTTAATGTGTGTAATTTATTTTTTACACTCTCCACTATGTCTAATGATTCCTGCAATGACAATTCAGTACATTGTAGTTTTCTGATTGCATCTAGTAATACTATATAATTGGTACATATTGTTGTTAAATCTTCTAAAAGTGGAGGAATTTGAAATTCTCTTTGACTTTCTCTAATTGCTTTGGATTCATTCCGATTAAATCGCATTATAACTGATTGAGTTTGTTGAAAATGGATCAAATAGTAAGAAGCTACTGTTAGCCAAGTACCCCATCGCGTTAAAATTGGTTCAGGAGGTTCTAGAATACCTGGACAAAATTTACGAAATTCTTTTAAACGTTTAGGAGATTTACGAAGCACTGCTTTAGTACTTCCAATCATCCGATCAACGTTTCCGTAGTGTTGTCGAACAACTTCACCAACTAAATGCAAAGCATGCAGCACGCAGGTTATATGTATTAAGTTAGGACATATATGTTTTAAGGATCGCCCAACACTTAACATCGTTGCTGCACTATCTGTCACAATCATCACAACTTGATCTTGGGCAATTTTAAATTTTTTCAAAGCGTCCATTATCACTTTTTGAATATTTTCCGCGGTACATTGTTGAACACGTTTGCAAGCTAACAAATATTGAGATGCTGTGTTCTCGCTAGATAAAACGCGAGCTATTACATTCACAATACTGTTTTTCTTTATATCGGTCGTCTCATCCACGGTAATCCATATTTTTTTGGAACACAAATCACGTTTACACACATTTTCTAGCATCTCTTTCATTCGCGGCAAATGATTCTGTAATTGTGTTTGTGAGGGTAATGGGTACTTTGGAACGTATTGTCGCCAAAATATTTTAAAAGCTGCTTTTCTCACCAACGACAACGGAAGATTACAAGAGGTAAACATAATTAATAAATGTATGACGAATAGTGTATAAGGTATTTCAGTTCTTGCATTTCTCATATGCCTAATACCATTGACATGCCTCTAGCAATCAGTTCTGTCCAATGCAGCCAAACGAACATTGCATATTAAGCAAAAAACTGCATTACCGTCATATTTTAAATGGGGAAAAAGTGACACATACTTATGTACATTAGTAGCAAATCTATTACGAGGCATTGTTTTCTTAGGTATGTAAATATTAGTTCTATATGAAACGATACACTAATTATGTACTTGGTATAATACTACAACACACAAAAAACACCAGCTATATTTTCAAAAGCGACACGTAAGTACATAACCTTGACCGTTCGACTAACAGCTAAACAGCTCAACCAGTACTAAAACGAAATCTCTCTCAGCGCGGTTTAACATGATTTATATTCAAGGTCGACACTATATGCCTGCTTCTCTACCGGTTTAGTTTATTTATGAATTTTTCGTATTCTTATATTAACCCGTAATACCGACGCCTATGGGAGTCCGCAAGGTTAGGTTACTCTACTAATAAGCGATAAATTACAGAAATTACAAAACAATGTTATAAAAACGACAACGAATTTACCTCAATTTACAAAATAGTAAATTATAAATTATTTAAATTGTAATATTAGAAATATAAATAATTTTAGGTTAACATTCAATAGAAAAGCATGTTTTCAAAGCAGTTTATTCTACAGGGGTTATAGAGATAGAGAGTGAGTCGGGAGGAACGGACCAAACTCCAGGAGTGTGTTGTACACGTGAAAATAATGTAAAATGTTCATATGTTCTTATCCGATTTTCATTTGTTTTCAATTTATAGCGTAATTACAAATAAACAAAATTTCAAATCTTAAAATTTTTTTAATCAAAGCATTCTTTTAATAAATGTTCAAAAATGCCGCCATTACCTCTAAACATTTTACGTCTTCTTTAATATCGACCGCAGTATTTCTAAAGCCTGTTTTACACGCCGCGATTTATTGGTCAATTAATTTAACAAGTTCTTGACCAAGAAATCGGTAGAAATACGCTGCTTTACATGTTACAACAAATTGAACAATTTTTTAAGGATCGTGAATGATCCTTTCGTTAATAGTTGAATGGGAGAATTATTAAGTAGGAAATTATCATCTGCTTATAAAAGTAGATTGGCAATCTACCTTTGTCAAATGTTTTGGCTGTTTTGGTTTATGCACAGATTAGCTTAGGTTGCTTTGGTTTCGATTACTTAATTCAAATTATCCATTACTTCATGATCATCGTAAATTTTCGAAATTTATCCTCATTTTGCTTCAAAAACACTAAACAAAATTCGTAAGTACTTTTTTGTTACTAGGTTGGTATTAAAACAGCAAAGCTGTGAGAAATCGTCGGAAAATCGTAGCAAAAATAGAGGATGTTCTATTCAATTCAATTAATCGTACGATAAATTGTTCAAGAAATCGCACCGATTTTTGCTGTTTCACTCGGTACGATAAAATCAATCTTGTTCAATTAATTGACTAATAAATCACGGCGTGTAAAACAGGCTTAATACGTCGAATTACTTCATCCTGAGTGTCCACTTTTACCTTGTAAACTTCGTTTTTGATTCAGATAGCCGGAACGTCATATGTGGTAAGAAGCGAGAAAAACTTTTAATGTCGAACGTACCTGACTTTTTGTTTTACATGGGTAGCCAATGCAAGGATATTTTTATTTTACTTAAGACGTGTTATCTCGAAAACATTGGAAAATTTTGACCATTTTTCAAGAACGCTAGAATCAATTTTTTAATTACGCTATAACTTGAAAACAAATGAAGATCGCATGAGAACATATGAGTTCTTTTACGTTATTTTATAATAATATAATGACGATAATAACATGGTTTTATTGCACAAATAGGATGTAACACCAACAATTATACATATATAAAAGAAATATGTCTAGAAACTATTCAGGTGCAAAACACATAGCGCGACGGAGACATAAGTCTGTTTATTGCTAACCATGAATAAACTAGTATAAGTAACAAACAGTAAAATGCCTAATTACTAAGTAAAAGCAAAAAAAAAAAAACAGTGTAATCGGCATTTTTCGGAAATGCAGGAGCGAAGTCGAGGCTTGCTACGTTAGTAGCCAATGCGATGTATCTAACAATTAAGGCGCAGAATTGAATTTGCGTTCACCTAATTTTGACAAGCAAATGTCATTCAACACAGTACACACATACATGTCATTTTATCGTATTGAGTATTAACATAATAACATAAGATTATTTAACAATAATAATAATAATAATATTACAAGTGTTTTCTTTTCATATTGATTTGTCTTAACTTGATTTAAATAAATGAGTGACGACTTAACAGTAATTAACACAAGCGGTGTGTACTATACCAGAACGTGAACGTTTACGTATGGTTTACGTGTGGTTTATGTCAAAGTCGTGCAATTTCACTTTCCCGTGCGTTTCCATTCGTGTTATGTGAGAGAATGCACGGAAATTGAACTATTCATCTTTTTTGACATTCACGTACACGTCAATTGTGAGACGGCATTTCGTTCGCGTGTTTTATTTTCTCTGCATATTTATTAATAGTATTTTTGTTTGTGGATCCTGATTTTATGTTTAAACATGGACATTTTTTCAATCGAAGAAAAAAAATATGTTATAAAGTGTTATCACCGTAACCAATCCATTCAACAAATTATGCATTCCTTTCAAAAAACCATTGCGTATTCGACAGCGCGTCATTTAATTAACAATTTTGAAATGCACGGTTGTTTATATCCTCAGAAACATAAAAGGGAAGCTCTACAAAATGAACAACGAAATATTTTAATTTGCGCTGCACTAGAATGTTCGCAGAGATTTTGTTAACAGATTGGGATATTGCGCTTTCCAGTTAGGAGATCGTTTTGAACATATATTTAACTAATGGTTCAATTTATTTTTGTTTCCTTTTCTTAGTTTCTTGACTTTTGCTAGGTGTATTTTACATAATGTCAATAAGGTAAAGTTATTATTATTATAATTATTAATTATTCTTTTTATTTATAGGAGTATTGTTATTTATCTCTCTTCAAGAAAATATTTTTATATTATTTTAAAGCATAATTCTGCTATAAAATTATTTTCCTTATTTTGTTTACAACTGAATTGTTATTTCGTAATTTTTCTCCAAGAAAATCTTTTATTATCCTTAAGGTCGTTTCTATTTTATTCTAAAACCCAACTGCGCTGCTACAAACTTTTTATATAACTACATTATATTTAATTTCATAGAAAATGATCAAAATTGGAGAGGCAAGTGGAGGAAGGAGTTATGCTACAAAAATTTCTGAATAAATTAGATTTCAATAGGGCTATTTGCTATCTTTTATTGAATGATTATTTTCAAATGCGGTTGGTTTGATTAGTAAGAAGGGGTTGTAGATTAATAATATACTGTACTAGCGAACATGCAATATTCACCTTGCGTAATCGGAATTCTTGTGAACAAGGTGCTGAATTTGCCTTCACGTAATTTTGACAAGCAAAATGACAGTATACGTTTAGATGCGCTGAGTTCAGGTAAAATCGGATGAGCATAGTACGCTCGCTCTTACTGTATAATATGCGCCAAGCAAAGCACACAAACGCAAGACCCGTAATTAAATCCAGAAAAATAAAGGACGTTGGAATCTGCGAGGTGAAAGTCAAAACACTAAGCTTGAGAGAGAAACAAATATTTCTTCAACTGACGCTTGAAAGGGGGCAGCGACAACAATTTAAGCGAATCGTCAATATTATTATATTTATAGTAAATGTTGTAAGAAAAACTACGTTTAAACAATTGAGATTTATGCGCGGGAGAAGAGATAAGACCCCTAAATCTTGTCGTGATATTATATATATCGGAGCAAAACCTGATTTTCAAATATAAGTATGGTGGGGTTTTGTGATGAATAATCTTATGGTACAAGCCCGCATCCCCCGAGAAACGTGGTCATACTTCTTTAGTCCAAAGATAAACCTCACGCAGGAGTATTGTACTTTTTGAATCCTATCAGCCATCGCAACATCAATAGTAGAATGATATACACCTGCACAATACGAAAATTGATTTATAATATAGGCTTCACATAATTTAATTCTTATATTAGTACTCAGGCAATCTTTATGTAAATACAACTTCCTTAAATTAAAACAGGCAACCTTAATATAAGAATGTGTACAATACTCTCCTGGAGTTCGGTCCGTTTTACCCGACGCACCCTGAATACTATATTGTTCAATCAGGCCAAGCGTGCTACTAATTTAAGCAGTTTCATGAAACAACCACTAGATGGCGCTATTGAAGTTTGACATTGCCGTTTACCTAAAATTCGACATTTGTTATTGTTGAAACATTGATATCACAGAAATCTGCCAAGTAGTGCGTTTATAATGAGCGTTTAAAAAAAGCAATGTTGTGAAAAAATATGGAATTCATTCAATTTCACGTGAAAGTTTTCATTGGATGATTTTTTACGATTTTAGTCAAGTCTAATACAGCAATAATGCCTCAAATCGCTTCGTTCAACTTTTGGTAATGAAGCACAATCAGAAAAGACTGCTTCCGTTAGTGATGAATGTCGTGGAGGCCGGCCAAATCGGTTGTTGTTCCACAAATCATCGATGCTGTGCGCAACGTGATTGAAGAGGATTGGCATGTGACCTACCGTAAGATAGAGGCATCCTTACAGGTTCAGCTGTCAGATAACTACTTGGAAAGTAAGTATGTTGGACTGTTGGTGTTGGAAACAAACATAAAATATAAACATAATTTATTGTCGTAACCTTCACATAAAAGGGTATTGACATTGCCATATATACAGGCAAAAATATAAAAATGTATATGGGACAAACACAAGAAAAATCTAGTAAACTGGACCAGCACAGACATATTAAAATTCTACATTGAAGTATTCGTCGAGGGTATAAATTACATGTTCCACTAGTAGCTTTTTTACCCTTATCTTAAATTGCTCGCTTGTGAGTGCCTTCGATGTATTTGGCAGGTGGTTGTACAGTTTAACTGCATAGGAGTTTACTGAAAATCGAGCCCTATCTATTCGATGGTAGGGTATCACGTAACTGCCTTTGTGAGGCAACAATGGGTTTCATACTCTTTCCGGGCTTGTGTATCCTAAGTAAACAATACATTTTAGGTATACGTTTTAACATGGACTTTTTGGTTTCTGTGATCATTTCAGACAAAGGATTTTTCGATGATTTTAAATAAAAATAAAACTGTGACAAAGTGGTGTTGACTCGATTGAAATAATCCTCTTTGTCTAAGATGACCTTTGTCAGATTTTAAATAAAAACCATTTTTGTTTTTTGGTCTCCTAGCAATGATTTTTTGCCGAAATTTGAGTTTTACAAGCGGTACCAATAAAATTTTTGGTGTTATCATCAAAATTACTGATCGCGTTTTCTATGTCAACTATAATTTCTTCAGCCGGGAGCTTATTAAATATTAGGTTGTATCTCAAGCCTTTGTTTAAGAAGTCGATTTCTTCCTTACTGAAAGACTCGCATGACTCATTCATAACTAGTTTTGGTTGAGGTAATTTTTTCGGCAGGTTTTGGTTTGCTAGCGGTGACTAATTTCTAAATCTTTTTCCTGAAAACTTTTTGTTTATCTGAAACTTTCTTTGCGATAATATCTTCAACACTTGAAATAATTAACCCGTTCCGAATATTCGAAGTACAAAGGTTGTTACTAAGTTTTAAATACAAATTATATGCTTCCAATTTTAATTGAGTAATTCTACAATACCGGATTCGCATATTTTGAAGTTGCATATTTTGAAATTGCTTACTTTAGATTTGCATATTTTTGCATTTGTATAATTTAAAGTGAGTATATAAGGTTAGTTTTTCGCTTAGTTTGTTTGTTGCTTGGCTATCGAAACGTACGTCCAGTGCGAGCAAAGTATTTGTGGTAAGAGTTTTAGTGAAGTGAATTATTAAATATTTAAATGGAAATATCAAAATATGTATTTGGTATTTAAGTATGTACAAATATACAACTTTAACAATTAAAATTATTTATTTGTCCTAAATTTTAGAATCGTCTTTACTTTTAATTGCGTCGCATAATCGGGGCATTCTTGCAATTAATTTTAACAATGTTTCCGCAGTTATTCGAGCCCATCCTGCCTGTAGCTTTTCTTACTTCCCGATCGAGTTCTTCCTATAATAACTCGATGGGATTCAAGACCGGGCTTTGAAGTGACCATTTCATGATTGTTAGTGTCTCTTCCTCTTCCAACTGTTCTAAATATTGCTTGCATAATTTTGAAGTGTATTTTGGGTCATTGTCTTGTTGGAATACAAAATGCTGATCCAAAATTCTTACACCAGAGGGTATTGCATTTTCCTCTAAGATGCGTTTGTATTGCTCTTTTCTCATTATGCCTTGAATTTTTAAGAGATCTCCTGCGGATGTACCAGCAAAACAACCCCAAATCATTACCAAACCACCGTCGTGTTTGACGGTTGAGACTGTGCATTGCTCGAGTACACGTTCACGTACAGATGTTCTTACAAACACTCGTCTTCGCGAACCGAAAATCCCGAATTTGTATTCATCGGTCCACAATATCTTGCTCCAATCTTCAACCGTCCAATTTCGATGTTCACTTGTTCATTGTAACCTCTTTTCTTATTAATTTGACGAAGCAAGGGCTTTCGCATCGCAATTCGTCCGTGAAGGCCGGTTTTTTGCAGACGGCGTTTAACTATGGACATGCTAATCGGCTTCGGAAATACAATATTGATTTCTGCGGCGATTTCTGGAGCTGTTTTTCTTCTATTTCGTTTGCTGGACACCAGAATTGCAATATCTTGAGCTGATGTTGTCCCCCTGGGTCTACCACTTCGTACTTTATTTAGAAAACTACCACTTTCACTGTATTTTTTCATGTTATAATCAATAGCTGATGGATTTCTTTGTTGTCGCTACTACCTGCGCTTTTATGAAGGTATTACCTCTCATCCAGACAAAAGAAGTATATAGACCGATATTATTTAATGAATTTAAGTGAAATTACTAGCATACTATTCAACAATGCTGGAATGTATTTCCAATACATTCTTTGTATACGAAAATCTAAAATCCAAGGGTGCCCAAATAATTATGAGCGGTAGTGTATATAAGAAAAATGCAACTTGTCCATATTTTTTGCAGGAACTGTAACCTATTGATTCTGTTTTTCTTTTTATACATGAATAACATTGAATAAGATCAAAGACAACAGAAAATAAAATTATCAAAACATTTTAAGAAACTGACCTTGAAATAGTTATTTCTTTGTGATTTTCTTTGAATGCAAACTAGTTGATGTGTTGCGTTTTGCACCTACACGCCTCATTTTGTCTCGTCGTACACAATTTTTTAAAGTTAATTCAATATAGATGTGAATTTTATTAAGTGGACAAAAATCTGCCTAATTATTTCCCTGTTACTCTTCGTAAATGTCCCATTTACAATCGAAGCACCCCTTGGTCTTCTGAGTACGAATGTTCCGCAAATGATTGTCAAGGTATCTCCGAGTCAAACTTACGCATCAAGTGACAGTTTATAAGATATTCGCTTGAAAGTTTTATACGTCTCCTTGACGCGGCGACAAGAGAACGATTTATGACTTTTTAAAGAGTTAAGCTTGACGTACGGACAACGAATATCGAACCTCGCCGAGGTCTTTCCATCGCACCACTGCACCGATGGGGCTGTTAAGCAAAGCGCCCTTTTTCATAAATTATGTAAACAAATCTCGGCGAATCTAAAAATATAAGGCGATCGCTCTGCTTAGGTACTAGCGCCTTTGAGTGAATAGATGGAAATTGAAAGGAGTCGAAGAGAAAAAGCATCTGTGCTCTCGAGAATTTTTATATAATACCTTCTGAGACCTTTTGACCTAAATTAAAGTTACCAACTTTCCATATCAAGCTTATGGGAAGAAATTTAAGTTCCTCTACGGATAGATAATGTGTAATTCAAGAAGGTGTCATTATTAAAATTGATAAAATCTCTTCAGATAGATACTTAAATTGTAAGAATTAATCATTGCGATATTATATTAATCCGATATTATCTACACTTTCCGTTCTACAATTTGTTTAAAAAAAGTAGGGGTACAATATGTATGTACATATATACATCATTTTTCCACATAGTCTTCTCTTTTTTCAATACATTTACAAGGGAAGTACCCGAAGTGTTAATCGCTGATTTTAATTACATTTTGTCAGCTTGTAGACTCCACCGAGTATTGGTTACGTTGCTGCAGAGCTACATATTTAAGGGGTGAAATTTGCCCTTGAAATTCGCCCCAAATTTGTTTTTTTCAAAATAAGTTTTGAACGGTTAAAGATGATCTCCTTTGGTTGGTGTGGGTATACATATACATGGTGTTACAATAAAGACGGAATAACGTCCCCTATTTCTACTTGGTCCGTAGGCTTCCACGGTCGTCAATTATATTGTACTCTTGGTTTCCGGGTTGGAACCGCGTCGTTGCCGTAGCTCTTGCCGATGTTCCGTCCACACTCTTATATCTACTGAAGACATGATTACTGACATAGAGACTCTTGTCGGTCTTCCATCTGAAAACGCTGATCCCAATAGCTCTGAAACATCCAAAACGCTCGCGCGTGCCAAACCTCCAAAATCAAACCTTTCTAAGTCAGAAACCCGGGCCTTGAGAAACCTGAAATACGATCCTAAAATTGCTGTACTAAGAGCTGATAAGGAAAATACTACGGTGATCCTGGACAGCGAAGAGTATGAGCAAAAAGTTCTTTCTTTACTGTAAGACTATCACACCTATCTACTTCTTAAACGTGATGCTACCTCCCGAACTGAGCGTTCCATCATTAACTCCATTAAAACGTCATTTACCCCTACCGGTACTCAGAGGTCACTAATCCCTAGTGATTCTTCAGTCCCTAAGTCTCTCTAAAATTCACAAATATAAGATCCCCTTACGTCCTATTGTCAGCACTATCAATAACCCTACCTAAAATTATTGAAGTACATTTCTAATCTTCTAAAACCTAACGCTGGACACAGCGACTCTTTCATCTAAAATTCCCAACATTTCGTCCAACCACTGAGAGTTGACGGTAAATCCTGGTTATTTACTTGTCAGCTTTGATGTTCAATCCTTATTCACTAAGGTTCGCATACCGGATACAGTATCTATTATTAGAGAGTTCCTCATCTCCAATGATCAACCGGATGATCTGGCTGCATTGGTTGAAGCTTTTCTTTCTTCTACCTATTTCCAGTTTCGGGGTAAATATTATGAGCAAGCCTCAGGCGCAGCTATGCGATCTCCTCTGTCTCCTGTCGTTGCCAAAATTTTTATGGATGCGACCGAAGAACAAACCCTATTATCTTACAACCTTAAGCCAAAGTGTTGATACAGGTTCGTTTATGACACCTTTGTCATCTGGCCCCGAATCTTTAAACAATTTCCTATCGTTTTTGAACTCCCAATATGATTCCATACGCTTCACCATGGCGATCGAATTGGACGGTTGCCTTCCTTTCCTAGATGTTCTCGTACACCGGCGTCCTGACGGTACGCTGGGATATTCCGCTTACCGGAATGGCCTCTCTTATCATCATCCAGCCCAAAACACGGTGTTATCAATTCTCTCATTCAAAGGGCCATTTCGATATATGAGCTCAATTCGCTTCCTCAAGAACTGAACCATATCATTGAAACTTTGATCCGCAATAATTATTCTAGGAAAAATATTCAAACTACCATTAACCGCTATAGGAACCCTTCTCCTCAGCAACTTCCCTCATCTAACCCTAATTTCGGTAAGCAAGCGTATTTACCCTACATTCATGGTGTCACCAATCGCATCAGCAAGATTCTGTTCAGGAACAACATAAAAACCATCTTCAAACCCAATTTCAAGCTCTCAGACTACTTTCCCGTCAAAGACCGCAATCATCTGAAAGCCCCTGGTGTCTACCAGATTCTATGTTCGTGGGGTAGTGTGTACATCGGTGAAACAAAGCAATCAGTCAGCACTCGTGTTACTGAGCACGAGCGTTGTATACGGTTGTTGCGTGTAGCTGAGTCCGCACTAACTGAGCATAGACTGGAAATTTGTCACCAAATGCAATTTAGCTCTACCCGCGTCTTATCTCGCAATCCTCACTATTATAGTAAAAAAATCCGCGAATCAATACAGATTTTCAAATATCCCAGCAATTTAAATTGCGAAGATGGCTGCCCCTTACATCGCATGTGGAAATCTCAACCGATTAAACCTCTTAACAACCGCCACGCTTCATTTCCGCTTCATGGATGCATAACATTTCCGCTTTATCGATGCATAACATTTCCGACCCATTGACCAAAAGCAAGCCCTATATAAACCCCTCCGGAATAAATAATCCCCAGCCAGTGTGCAGTAACAGTCCTGAAGATGTCCCATAAGAGTGTGGACGTAACGTCGGCAAAAGTTACTACAACGACGCGTTTACTTGTTTCAATTTCAGCAAACGGTTATAGTTGTTGTATTTGCTATCAAATAGTGTATATAAAGATGACACTGATAATTATACAGGATGTCCACAAAATGATGGTTTTTCAAATGCTTCCTTATTCAAACGAGATACCTCACATTTTGTTGGGTGGTTGTATTGCACGTTAGAGATTGATCTAAATGCATATCATGCACTAAATGCTTGTTTGTAATAGATTTAGAAATATTTGCTTCCGAATACATCACGCCTTGAAATAATACAGGTGCTTAGAAGTATGTACATACTTTCATTTTCCTTGTTCTGCCAGTTCTTGAAGGTCGAGGTTGATAAGGCTCTCATCAGAAACCTAGTATAACTCTTGACCATCTAC
Source organism: Dynastes maya (assembly GCA_029619315.2). Lineage (NCBI taxonomy): Eukaryota > Metazoa > Arthropoda > Insecta > Coleoptera > Scarabaeidae > Dynastes > Dynastes maya. The sequence goes on from JAROYE020000003.1 coordinate 32,986,427, forward strand.
ATCTCTACTAACAAAAGCAAACATCAGTAATAAAATCTTTGGCTCAATTAATTTAAATTCATAGTAACGTTTCACAGATAGACAAAAATATGTCGTGAACCAACATTCCAATTCCTTACTGAGGTTCATATGTTTAAAAAATTTTATTACGTTGCAAATATCAACGAAATCATGGATTTTCAGATTTCAACGATGAAAGCCAACGCATGTTAATGGTGAACCAATTTTGAAAAATCCAAATCCAAGGTTTTATTAAATTCTCAAATCACAGATTACAAACCAGATTTTATTCTTTCCATTTAGCTCTTGATATTTTGGAATGATACATCTTTTGCTGACTGATTCATGTTCGGGAATAGTCGTATTATTTTAGACTTATATGCCCGAGAAGATTTCTTATTACCATCTTTTGCAAATAAATATTATAATGTACAATCTTCCGTTATTTGAATCGTAATACCCCGCCATTATTTTCATGGCTTTAGTGTCAAGCCCAAAAACTATTACAACGTTATTCTGTAAATTCAAGAATCTTAACTGTTATTACCAATTAGTTGATACATTGATTATTTCGTCTTATATACGGAGAACTATTTAGCTCTGCAACGCGATTAAGCTGAGCGGAGGGTTCAGCCGCTTAACGCATTTACATCTCTCTAACTCTTGTTATGTTCAGGTGAAAGTTAAAGCCCTTAGTATACAACCCTCTCTCCGTGGAATACGAATTAAAATCTACACCTTGGCAAAGGATCAACTAGTCGCAAATTCAATTTGGCTACTGGCCTAAGTAACATCAATTTGCGGAAAAGTGAATTCGAAGTGATTTGTAAAAGCCCCTATTAGGGATTCACTTTCAATTCTCTACTGCCTTCTCGGCAACCCGCTTTCAAATTCAAGTCATTTGTAGGTTTGCACAGCTTACGCCTTATGTAAGCCGGATGATTTCAATTTATTTAATAAACAGTGCGTGGATTAAACATACCTCGGATTAGTAGGATTGTAAATAACCAAGAATATTATAAAGTTTCACATTACAGTCCTTGGTCATGGAAATAGGGCCATTTGAGAAATATTACGTTTATTAAATAGAATTTTAATTGCTAATACATTATGGCCACAGATAATTGCTGGTTATAACAATAATGCATAGGGGTGCAACAAACCGGTTATCCACCTGCTATGAATCTCGCATCTTGCCATTCGTACGTACAATATGTAATTATGTTTAGTTTGAATTGAATCATTCATTAGTTCGTTAGTATCATTGCAAATATAAACAAAAACAGTATTTTTACCGATTTTCCAAAGAACTTATATTTCAAAGGGTTTTAATTTTATTTGTTTGCATCTATTTTCGCGGTCTTTTATTATCATAATGGGAAAGAAGAATGATATAACCACGAAGAAAAAAGCACGACTTTCTGCTATTCTAGAGACGGGGAGGTTCTCTCAACGTGAAGTTGCACAAAAGGAGGCTGTATCACATCAAACTGTTCTGAGAATCGCGAAATTAATTGACTCGGTGAGTGGAAGAAGGGTTTAAGTCCAAAATTTGACTTTCTAAGGTAAGATGGCCATTTTGTATATAATCCATATATTTATCCATTGAGCGAAAGAACGGTTCCATTTTATTTACTAATAAGTATGTACGATGGTCTTGTGAAACGTAGTTAGTGTAAGAACGGTTCAAGTCCAGGACCTGAACCGCTTTTCCACTCAGCATATGAATAAATATACACTAGCTCCATCTACAACCACATTATCTGTCAGTGTTCAGCTGTTAATGTTCGCGTATTGTTATTTTACAAGATTATTAAAATAAAGAATAGAGATAGTTAATATGTCTAGCAGTGAAAGTGAAGCTAATGATAATGATAACAACAGACAAAGCAGAAAAATAGTTCGTAATGTCAATTGTTGGAACAATTCTAAACGAAAAGTTGCGCGACTTACCGATAAAGCTTACAAAAGTACGTCAGGGAAACTTGTTCAAGCGAAGACAACAGGATCTCCATGCCGATGTAGAAAAAATTGCACAGAAGATTTTACAGAGGAGGAGAAAAGAAATTATTTCGAAGTTGTATGTTGGTCAACCAAAAAATGAACAAGATACTTTCTTAATTAATATGATTCAAGTAAAACCTTGCGAAAGAGGAAGGAAACGTTGTGTTAATAGTCTCGCTTCTAAGGCGACCACTTTTTCTTATTTTGCAAATAAAGGACATGAACGTAAACCTATTTGCAAAAGGGCCTACATGAGTCTCTATGCGCTATCACAACACCGAGTACAACGTTTAAATAGTATACTTTTATCTGGACATTCCCTATGTGACATGCGCGGCAAACACAATACAAGACCACATGTATTACCCCCAAATATGGTAATAAAAATTCAGAAACACATAGACAGTTTTCCAACTAAAACAACGCATTGTAGTTCGAAAGCAATTATATATTTAGATGCTAAATTAACAGTGAAAACAATGCATTCCCTTTTTATTAAACAGTATCCTGAACTCGAAAATAAAGTAAAATATGAATATTATTTGAAATACTTCAAAGACAATTTTAATCTTCGGTTTGGCAGACCCCAAGTGGATGTATGTTCTACATACATCAAGTAGCCGCTGCTGAACTTTTAGTTCATAAAAGAAGAGAGAAGAAATTCTATAATAAGTTGGAGGAAGTTAAAAAATTGTGCGATAGTAACCGCGAGGTTGCTGGTTTTACCTTTGACGTATACAAAATCTACCACTTCCTAGCATACCTGTGCAAGAAACATTTTATTATAGGCAACTGTGGCTATATTTATTTGAGATCCACAACTTGAAGGAAAATACTGGCCACTTCTATACGTATTACGAAGGACAAGCAACAAAATCTCCTGACGAAGTTTATATATTCTTGCACGATTATATTACTAAACATGTGCCTCCGGAGGTGAAGCAATTGCATATATTTTTTGATGGATGTCCGGGCCAAAACAGATATAATACTGTTGTTAGATTCTTGTTAGCATTACAGGCAACTAAACGTTTTAACAAGATTTATCATTATTTTCCAATTCGAGAACATTCCTTCGTTCCGTGTGACAGAGACTTTGGTATGGTGAAATGGTTAGTGAGAAGATATGATTGGATATACGTTCCTGAGAAGTACGAAGAAATGATCAGTAACTGTAGAAAAAATATACCGTTTACTTTTCAAACTATTACCAATAAAGATATTATTGGATATAAACAGTGGTGACCTCAATACTACAAAAGACTTACTAGTCTGTCTTTTCGAAAAGACACTACATTCACCATATCTCACTACAACGAATTTGTTTATTGTAGTGACACCCCGGGATACGTTACCACATACGATCTTATAGATGAAGCTTTCTCCAATACATTTAAATTGATAAAACCGAACGTAAACCTATCACTACCGAATAGCCGAGTTTATCTGGTACCTGTTCCAATAAATAGGAACAAAATTAATGATTTAAAAAAGGTTTTGCAGTATGTTAGTGGAGAACAGCTTGAATTTTACTATCATATAATTTCCTGGAAAACAGAAGATACCGAAGATACTGAATAATCGAACTATTTTTTGTGCTTAAAACGAATTTTAACTATTGTATTTCTCTCCCGTACATGCTTTTGTATTATTTTAAAATTATAACTATAAAAAAATAAGCTTTGTTTTTTATTTAATTAAGGTTTTATGCAATTTAAAATCAGTTTATTTTATTGAGTGGAAAAGGAGTGTAAGTCCAGTCAAATTTTTTCCCTGTAACTTATTTCGAAAATATTTTGCATCGTTTTTATAAATACCAGCATATTGCTTGGAATCATAGGAATAATTCGCCGGTTGTCGTGAAAACTCTAATATTATCCGTTAAAAAGATATATGTTTTTGTTTCCTGAATATTTCAATTTTTGGACTTACACCCTTCTTCCACTCAGCTCTTCAATTAAAGAGAATATTCCTAGCACAAGTAGTGGAAAACATATTGTGCCGGCAAACGCAAAGCAACTGTAAGAGATGATCGTCGTATAGTAAAAGTGGCTACAGAATATCGTTTTTTATCCACTAAAGGTGTTCATAAAATTCTTAGTGGAGAAGGTATACAAATATCAGTCCGAGCAGTCCGTAGACGTCTTCATGAAGACTAGCATCTAAAATGAAAGTGACACGATTTAAATGGGCTAAAGAATATTAAAAGTATATAGTTGAAGATTGGGGAAAGGTAAGTTTCATTTATCATATGTACTTTTGGTCAAATTTATCCTTATAGTTCGCTTAACGGTTCTCTACATTTTTTACTTTTTCTTAAATTATTTATTAGCGACGAATCACGGCTAGAAGTGCTAACTGAGAGAAGCCGATTTGTTTGTCGACGTCCTTCAGAGCGTTATAAAGAAGCATGTACGATCAAATCTATTAAACACCCCCCATCTCGAATGGTTTGGTGGTGTACTACGACAGAAGAACCGGGACCACTATATTTCGTTAACAGAACAATGGAACAAAAACAATTTAAAAAAGTTTTACGTAACTACTTAACCCTCCAGTAGACGGGTGCTTCCAAAATCACACCGCCGGAAGGGTAGGGTCTATCAGGGTTATTCTTAAAATTTTTTCAAAGTTTCATCAGTTATTTCTATTAAGGGCTATTTAGACCATTATTCAGTGCTTCTAGAATGTAATGGTAAAGTAAATATATAAACAAAATATCGAACTTTCCCTTGATTGGAAAAAATATGTGCGAAAATCGCAGGTTTAGAGAAAGACACGTACATGCGAAAGAAAACACAAAAATAAATTAAATATCCGTAGGTAACTACATGAACAAACATAAAGGTAACAAAAAAATGTAATAACAATACTGTAACTATCCCCAGACACAAAGTACGGGTGTGTAAAGTTCCTTTCAAGGCAATCACCGCAATATACAGTAATATAGTTCATGCAAAGCCAGGTTTTGTAGATTTTGCAGTGATAGCGTATTTTGGTCCTTTTGCAATACTTGCACCATCCTCTTTTGTTGGGAGGGGACAAAATGTATCTTCTGCTGGGGTAACTCCTGCCAAACATGCGGCTGATTGTCGAACATCCCTTAACAATTTGGATGCATATGCTCGTCTTCGCATGTTATCTTGGACTAATTCAATGCCTAGGCACTTTAAGAAAAGTCTTCAACCTTCACTAAACTCGCCATCTAGCTGATTGGCCCTGTATATAACTGCAGCATTTATGGCTCCAACGTTAAGGATTCCATAAAACAGCAGCGAGTATTTCTGGCAGTGTTATATGAGAAAGCCACACCACTTTTAGTGTGGTTATAGAAAGTTATATCTGGTTTCTTAGTTTCGCTTGTACTGTCATTGATTTTATCATGTTGGTGCATGGATACGACCAAGACGTTCTTAGATTTCTTCGGTACGTACGAGACGGCTATCACGTTTGAACGCAAACGCGGACGACTTCACTTCCCTGTTTTTAATCTTCCGCTTGACGGGCTGGGTCTATGAAGTCTCGCAAAATCGTTTTTTTGCTGTAATTTCTATAAATATTTTTTTTAATTCCCTAGTCTTCCTATCTTTAATCACAACAACAATACACGGGTTGGGTCCAATGCCCTTGCAACACGCAAATGGTAGGGCTTACAATTTAAAAAAATACAACACAAGTTGTTGTCATTAAAGATAGGAAGCTATATAAAGACTCAGGAATTTAGAGAAAAAACATTTATAGAAGTTACAGCAAGAAAACGGTTTTGCGAAACTTCATAGACCCAGCCCGTCAAACTGAGGGTTAATGCCTCATATTGATTCATTGGATCCGACTCAAGGACTATATGCCTTCATGCAGGACAATGCACCGTATCGTAAGGCATTGCACTTTTTATCTTGAATCTAAAAATATGCGTGTACTACCTTAGCTAGGCAATTGACCAGACATAAAATCCGATTGAAAATGTGTGAAATGTCTTGAAAAACATCGTAGGTACACGAAATTCAACTACAAAGGGAAAATTACAACATATTGAAGATGTATGCCATAATAACGACGAAATTAAAAAGACAATATAAAGCTGCATTGGCAGTGTGCCGCAAAGGATTGAGGAAGTATTAAAAGCTGCATTGGCAGTGTGCCGCAAAGGATTGAGGAAATATTAAAACACAGAGGAGGAACAAGCAAATATTAGTAAACATATATTCAAGTTATACTTACTTGCATGTTATATACAATTAAATAATAATATATATAATATTGCCAACATTACCAACTGTTCATTTTAAAATTTTAACCCAAAATCATAATATTTTTAAGTGGTCCTAATTCGATGGCCAGGAACTGTATGTTCTGGCAATGGGGCAACGCTTAACATTCACAGAAATAGATGTGAAAAAGATTTTATAAAAATTGATAGCTTGAAAATTGTAATATATTATTAAAATTTATCGTACTATATGTTTTGTAAAGTTCGACTCGATGAGAAAAAAAGAACATATGTTGAAGTCAATCTAAGTTAATATTATGTGGTATAGACCGAATAACGTAAATTCGTCGGAATCGATTATAACGTAACACCTTCAATGAAATAGGTAAAATCATAGAAGTATCAATAAAACCAAAATTATTGAAATTGGGAAGTAGAATTTCATTGTCAATCAAATCAAAAGTTTTGGGGAGGTTTGTACAAATCATATCTATCTGACCATTATTATTATAACTTCAGCGATGTGTTGAGGTATTACAGCCAAGCTTGTAACAGTTGAACGATTCGAAATGAAAAGATGTTGATATTTAAAGATACATACATGAATGAGTACAATACTAGAGGATCTGAGATTGATTTGTTAGCTGTTTCTAGACTTGCGGAACGTTTTCGGTAGTATAGAACACAGTTTTCTCTTGCGCATGCTAGAGATATATGAAGTGCAGTGTGTAGTAACATGATTTATTAAGATCCTGTCTTTCTAACACGAACAAGTAGTTAGTTTATGTGACAGCAGTTCTAAAACGATTTACTCAGATGATGAATATTTAACAAGGAGTACTCCTCAAGGGAGTTTGGGGAATCGGTTATTATTCAACATTTTCATTATCGATATCAATCATACTGTCCAAGGTTCTAAACATCTGCTAATTAATTATGACGATGACATAAACTTGCTTATTGGTGCTAATGATAAATGTTACATATATTTATTTACTACTAATTTTAAACACTATTAATTCAACTCGCGATTTAGGAATCCACATTGATGAATTTTCAAAATGGATCTGTTATATGCCAGCCAAAAAATTATAATAAATTAAAAGCGGTATATTACCCAATATAATACTCCCGAATTAGATATGGTGTCATCTTTTATAATCAGAGTCAAGACGTACATAGTGTTTTCTTATCGCAGAAACGTACTAACATGGGAACACTCGGAATCCGAAAATTTGAAGCTTTCTGAACAAGTAGTCCACACCCAAGGATGTTCGAAAGTATTTTCCTTATCGGCCCAATCTCGTTTTAAGGGGGCGAAACTACCCCTGAAAGTTTAGTAGATTTTCGGTTTTCTTAAAATAACTCGGCAATGGCTGGAACAAATACATCACAACTGTATATCAAAATAATCGTCTCACCGAGCTCTATCATATATATGAAAATGGCATCCTAGTTCCATTAAAAAACATTTATGGTGACCTCCCCCTCCCCTTCGATAAGGAGCGTATTCAAATCCCACGTTATGTACATACGTACATAAGTTACGGAGCTCTTCGAACAGTATAAAAATTATATTTTATTTTATGTAATATAGGTATAAAAAAAAGAAATAGGGGGAATTATGTTTTACACGTTAATATATAAGACTGAATGACATAAAATACATGTTACATGGCATACTTCCCAAAATATAACTTATGTGCACAGGTAAGTATGTGCGTATATACAAATAATTACTTAATCTGTATGATAATGTCCCTTTTCATAAAAATGCTTAAAACTTAAACAATGGTTGCACCAGGAACACCGTATATAGCACGTGAACCATATATGGCACATCACGATGGAACTTGAAAATCTTCTGTGAAAGCAAAATGTATAGGATTTGTTACACTCTAATTTGCAAATTTCTTAAATTCATATTTAAAATACTTCAAATATTTCATTTCGCGCCAATTCGAATGATCAAACAATCGCTAGCACGAATGAAATAAGGGAGTGAAGGGACGCTAATCATTTTCTCACTTTTAGTCAAAATACTAACCCAGGTAACACATGTTTGGTTGTGTTCCCATTTTCTAAGCATCCACCGTTTATATTCTACCATAAATACGAAGTAAAGATCAAGTTTGGTGGTTTAAGAATACGCAGGGTTCCAGTACATAACATATGAACATAGAGTTTATATTTGAACGTCACAATCCTATATTGGAACGTCACAATTCTAAGTTACTTTCCTCTTTTCAAGTTTTAATACCCGTAAAATTTCATTAGTTGATATCAAGTTTAATTTAAATTGCAGAAAGGGTGCCCTAGTCCTACAGACCATTTTTCCCTAGTTCCAAATATTGCAATATCTGACACTTGCAAATGCAAATGTCTTGTACCGCAATTGGTATAGAAACTGAAAGTTTAATCGATCAGTAAACCCATAACAATCGAAAAATCACATTTCACCATTTCAATTAAAATGTAACATTGCATCCCACTTGTTGACAGTAGACCACTTAACCGGCTTCATCAAACACGATTACGATCTATGTACACTTCAATATTTAACTTATCCGTGTCAGAAAGAATGCGAACCGTCGATCCTCAATCAGTGGGGAACGTTACGACGCGTTATACCGCTACCATCATCGTGTTGATATAATAAGTGCATGGTTGGGAGCGAAGGACCACTCCAGTGAGAGGGGAAATTAATTCGATTGGGTGGTACGCAGCTGTGCCTAATCCGCCGATATTGATGGGGCATCGTCGGGAAAAGGGGTAAGGGTTACGTCAACGTTTATAGTGGCGTCGGAATCGAATGGGCGTGACCCTTGCTTGCATTCCCTCGTAACACAGATTTCGAACCATATTTATGGAAAGCCGATGCTGGATAGTGGTGGTGTGTTGTCGGTTTGCTGTAGCTAGATAACTGTCGGTCGGAGAGATCGCTTGGTGCTCTCGATCTGAACGCGAAGCAGAAAGGCGTGAGAGCGTCGTTCGACGACTACGTTAAAATTTATTCATTTCTCCCCAGCGTGTAATTACTGTGAAAGTATTGCGGCAACACCTCCGCGTATTGTAGGTGCTTTTTAATTTAAATCGTGTTTGCTGAGAACAGCTCGTCGCAAGTTTATGGAAAAAAAAATTATCATTTTAAAAATAAATCTCCAACATAATCCTTTTTGGAGTTTCATACAACGAGAGAAAAATTTTGAAAATTTTACTACAATTGTGAAAACTGTATGTACTACATCAGTGGCAAGTACAATTTGCAGCAAGATTCTTCATCAAATTGTAGACTAAGATTGTAATAAACGTTGCCACTACTTGTAAGAAAAATTACACGAATGCAATCATATTTTAACCTATCGATAATAATCTGTATTATAAAAAGCAGAATTTTGTTAAATTATACTCCTGCAAACCACTACGAGATATTACTGTAACGCTTAGAAAAAAAAAAATAAAAACGTCTGCACGGAAAAAACTGTTAAAATAACTTTTGCAGTTGTACCAAATACCACTACAAATAGTTATAGGACCGTGACGGGAAGAGTGAGCCAAATTTGCAATGTTTCTGAATAAGCTTTTATATTTTTCAACAATTGCGGAAGTGTATGAATCGTACTTATCGAAATGCTAATGTAACGAATTTTAATTACATTAGATAACATAAATTGCAACAATTATTTGAACAATTAAAACATTTTATATTAAACTACCACAAATTCAAATTTTATAATTGTGTTATAATGGTTGAAACAACGGATTAATGAATTAATAATAACAATTCCAAGTTTTCGCTTCTTTAGCAGCTCCCATTTACAAAGAAGAATTGGCCGGCCATAAAAATATTACACACCTGCTCTCGTAGGTATCAGGTATTACTTGTTGAAGACGTGAACTATAATTTTGAGAAGAGGATAGTTCGTTTAGTAAGGAAAAATTATTGCCATTGTTCTTCTTTGTTGATTACTGTTACGAGACATGTTTGAACATGAATTAGTTTTGTATTTATCTTCGCCCTGTTTATCCTTGTCGAGATTATCGAATTCGACTAGGAGATCGCAAAATTTAGAACAGGACCGTATACATTACACGCAATGTAATATACCTCAGAAGGATAGTTGGGAAAACAAAATACGACAGAATAAGGAACATACAAATAAGGCAGATGATAAAGCAAGAACCAATTAGAATCAAACTAGAAAATAGGCAATTAAATTGGTTTGGCCACATAACAAGAATGGATCAAGAAAGACTGGTGCGAAGGGTGATTGACGCAGGAAGGATGGGGAGGCGAAAGCGAGGCAGGCCAAGAAAGACATGGATTGAAGGAATAAAAGAAATAGGTGCCGGACGCGGAAAAACCTTGGGTGAGATGAAAACATGTGCAAGGGACCGGAAGGAATGGAAAGCATGGATAAGGGAGACGAGCAATATGCAATTCGATCCGACGCTCTAAAGGGCACAAGGAATACGGAGAAGAAGAAGAAAATCGCAATGTCTGGAAAGATATTTTGTTAACTCAGTTTCGTCTATTTTCGGAGTAAGATGTTGTACAATTGAATATTTTTTGTGAAATATTGCTCTTTTGAGGTACCGTTGGAAGGATTATACTGGTCTCCAAGATCTCCAGCCCTCACACCACTAGACTATTGCTTATGGGGCTGGTTCAAAAATTAAGTTTACAAGGTGGAAGTCGATACAAGGGATGCATTAATTCGGCGTATTAGAAATACTGCAGCCGATATTAAAGGAACACATGAAGCAATCAGGAGAGCAACAGTCGCCTTTCGTAGAGGAAGACAATGTTTAGAGGTCAATAATGGCGGTATTTTTAAACATTTATCAAATGAACGCTTTGATTAAAAAGATGTTAATGCACTAAATTTTGTTTATTCGCAACTACGCTATAACTTGAAAACAAATGAAAATCGGATAAGTTTATATGAGATTTTTTACATTATTTTCACGTGTACAATACACTCCTGGAGTTTGGTCCGTTCCTCCCGACCCACCCTGTATATAACAAATGCAATTGATTAATGTTCCTTTATTGCATATTAGAAAGTACATTAACAAATCATAGCATATAACATAAAACTTTAAAGAAGGAATTCATGTAAAGTGAAGAATATAGACAGAAATATAACAAATAAATATAAATGTATTGTACCGGGTGGCCAAATAAGAATGGCAGCCGACTATATCTCAGAAACTAGTAATCACAGAGCTTTCGGGTAAAATAGTTTTTAATAAACTTGACCAAAAAAAAATACTGGAAATGATTTTGAAGTTTGTAAGATGACCAGAAGATGGCGCAACGGTCACGACTAAGTAAAAAATTAGTTTTTATCGTGTTTTGTCTAATTAAGAGCTATCGAAAATATTTGCATTTTATTCCTAATCCAATTGCTTTTCTTTTGCGTTAAATACATTTTGTCGTATCTTCTAAAGTAAAGGGGTGGGGAGACGTCAATTGTTTTTTTAAATAAATGTTGGTTACTCCAGTTAGGCTCAACCGATTTTAACCACCTTGGCATCGTTTAAAAGAGCTTTATTTGATCTATCAAATGCAATTTTGGTCTACTTCTTATGAATTGTGCCCTCACCGCTAGAGGGCGTTATCTGACTTTATAACAAATAAAGTGGCTTTTCCAACAAATTTTAAATAGAACAATATGTTTCTTTTCAGGCGGAAAAGTAGAGAATTAAAAACTCAAGACATCAGTGCAAACCGCATCTCGATATCTTTTCTCTAACCGGAGATATTAATGAAAAAATGGATATATTTGTCGCACCTGGACGACCCGGTTTTACCGACTGTCTACTATTTTTTTAAATTTCTATATATTACCATATTAGTAAACATTAAAAAATATACGCTATTTCAAAGATAATTATTTACTTTAATGCCTCATCAATAAACTCGATCTCATTCTTCTAACGATTTCAACTTGAAATAAACAATAAAAATTTGATTAGCCTACTATGAGAATTTCGAAAAACAATATTATTATTTGATTAACACTGTGATGCCCCTTTGTAGAATATAACATAAATGAATTATCATCAGCTATTTACTATGCATGTCAAGTGGACAAAACAATTGTCTCGACTACTGCATTTCTTATTTGAAGAATCATATCTTCTCTTGTAATGGGCCTGGTAGCAAAGACGAGGTTCTTTATTCTTCCCTACAAAGAAAAATCTAAGCGGAGACCTAGCTGGCCATGGAAATACACTTCTTCGTCCTATCCACCTGCTAGTTTAAGCATTATCTAAAAAGTCCGGAACATTTACCGTAAAATGCGCCAGGCACCCGTCATGCTGAAAACAACATCTGATGGCAGATTGAGACCGGAACATTTTTTAAAAGAAATGGCAATACGTTTCTTAGAAAATTTAGGTAAACGTATCCAGTAAGGGCTTCATTAAATATAAAAGGTCCAATAATTTGTCCACCTAGAATTCCACACCACTCGTATATGGACCAGTGACCTTGCTACTGGACTTCCTGCATCCAGTGTAGATTCGTTTATGACCAGCAATACATATGGAGATTTACACATCCATCACCATTAAAGGTAGTCTCGTCTGTCCACAAAATCCGCGATAGTATTTCTCGATCCTATAGTGTCGTCTGTTAAGAAACTGCACTGTATATAGCCTGGCGGCGACAGTTGAATTTCTCCTGCATTCAAAATAAACCCTATCATGTCAAATGCTACGTTTGTAAGACGCATATCTTGATCATTAGAAAGGCAAAAAAAGAAAATTAAAAGCATTAACAAAACGGTCCAAACGAAGACATGAGCCTTTTCTACGTTGTCACATAACGTGCAATTTTTCCTTATTCTGCATCTTTTATTATTCAAAGCCTACTCGTTTTTTAGAATTCCCTTACTAGATTAGTCAAATCTTTATTGTTTACTTCAAGTTGAAATCGCTAAAACAATGAGATTCAGTTTATTTATAAGGCACTAAAATAAATAATTATCTTTGAAATAGGATACATCTTTTTATTTTTACTAATATGGTTATATTTAGAAATTTAAATAAAATAGCAGACAGTCAGCAAAACCGTGTTGTCCAAGTGCAACAAATATTTAAATTTTTTCGTTAATATCTCCGGTTAGAGAAAAGATATCGAGATGCGGTTTTCACCAATATCTTGAGTTTTTAATTCCCTACTTTTCCGCGTGAAAAGATATATATCATTCTATTGAAATTTTTTGCGAAAAGCCGCTTTATTTGTTATAAAGTCAGATAACGCCCTCTAGTGGTGAGGGTACAATTCATAAGAAGTAGACCACAACTGCATTTGGTAGATCAAATAAAGTTATTTTAAATGAGGCCAAGATGGTTAAAATCGGTTAAGCCTAACTGGAGTAACCAACATTTATTTAAAAAAGCAATTGACGTCTCTCCACCACTTTACTTTAGAAGATACGACGCAAAAGAAAGGGACCTGGATTGGGAAATAAAAAACCTATATTTTCGATAACTCTTAGTTAGGGTAAAACACGATGAAAACCTTAATTTTATACAGTCGTGATCGTTACGCCATCTTCTGGTCATCTTACAAACTTCAAAATAATTTCCAGTATTTTCTTTTGGCCGGGTTTATTAAAAAAAAATTTGACTCAAAAGCTCTGTGATTACTAGTTTCTGAGATGCAGCCGGTTGCCATTCTTATTTGGCCACCCGGTACATTAAAACCTGTGGTGCTGCTGCCCTCACTTGTCAACAGTCAATGCATTGATGTCTTCCCGAAGCAATGCGTCAATGCAAACGACCCACCCATTATCGGTCTTTTCCCGAGGCCTCGCTGCTTGCCGTTGAACTCTATGCCGAACAATGAGTGCGGAATCTAACAGTAACGTTAGATTGCAAATTACAACCTATATGGTTATTTAGGATATACGATTTTCCACCTCACCAAAATTGTTTGCATAGCTATTCACAGAGGCACAAAGATAAGTGCTTCACAAGTATTTTCAACGTATGTTATAAATTGAGGTCGCGTACGTTATTTGGTTAATTGACGAAAAACACTGAATATATGCATAGAACTATTTTCATACGTTCTTACACATGAGATCATCAAGCGCTAGCGACTACGGCATAGCCATTAGAGTTGCATGCGCGAAGTTTATTTACGAATAATTACATACGAGCACTGAGACTTCGTAATTATGGCTACCGTCGCATTATCCAGTTGAACTTTCGCCTAACTAATGCGGATGTAAAGCAAAATACAAGCTGCGCATAGATCTGACTATGGCATAGCTTAATCGCATTAATCATTAGTTATTTCGACTCCAGTTAGAAGAATATTTATGTTATTTCAGGTGTCATAGTTTACAAATGCTTCATTGTAATAATTATTATAGAATAAGCGGCTCCGATCTTTTCTGTTGGTCGGCTTTTAAAGATATACATCGTGTCCACCTAGTGCGTGGACGGAAGATGATTCCTGCCCTGAGCAATTTAGAGAAAAAGTTTTCAAATAAAAGATATTCGCCCGCAAATGCTGCACAATATAAAGTTATATTCAAGTATACAGGCTGGTCACTTTCCGCTGCCAACTATTCGAGAATGTTACCCGGAGGTGGATGCATTAATAGCAAATACAAAAAAGTGCTTCTCAAATCGGCGGTTGCTTATTATTCTGAACATTTCCAAGAAGTAAAATCTGTGATTTTACAATTCGACCCTGACGAAGCTATAGCTATTAAGAAGAACCAGAAAGGTTTCTAACTACTTCTGTTGAAACAGAGAATCTACATGATAAGCTCTTAAATTCAGCTACACTGTATAGCTTCGCTTACTTTTCTTTCAAAATGGTTCGACTTAACCTGCTTTCGCAGCTCTCAATTAGGTTTTGACATTTTAATCTATTACGATACTCATGTATGCTACATTAAAAACTCTAACAACACATTTTACTTGTTTATTGCATTTTCTTTTAGTTATTTACCCTTTTGTTTTTCTTTCTGCTACTTTGGGTATCGCATACATCATTGGTTTTGCTTTTTGCCTTAATGTTTCTATAATAATTCTCTTATCGCTAGAATTGCGTTAAAATTAGTTTCTTACTTTTCTTAAGGGTTTATACTTGCCTTTTTCCTTGCTTTAGCAACCCCTTGTGCTTCTCATATTTTCTCCTTTTTCATTGGATGTGTGTCTGTTTACATCTAAGGGTTATGTGTCGAACAGCTGTTCGCGAAGGCGACAGTCTCGGTGCGTTCTGTAAGTTCTTTGTGTGGAAGGTCCGTTCCAAATTACGCGCATGAAACCTTCTGTTCTTTTCGATCCTTTAACTGCTACCAGCTTCTTATAATGGTTGGTTCTTTCTTTAATTGATGTTTTATATTCATTCAATCTTACTTACGTAATATGCCATTTTAATCATTCAGTTCGCGTCTTCCAACTTCCTAATTCTGGGACAGCCTATACCGTCTGTGACGTATTTTCTGGCTGAGATGAATTTGTTATTGCGTTGAATTTCCGTCTTCTCTTAGTGCATTTTGATCACTTGTGGCTTGATTGTCTAGAGTGACGTCCGTGAAGTAGTGGTTCCAATTTTATAGTTTGGGAATTTTATCACATTGTGTGGATAATTGTGGAAACCTACTTATAACCGTTGCCGTTGGTTGATTTTGGATTTTGGTTAGAAATTTTGGAGAGAACGGCTCCGGATTACTATTATACAGGATTTGATTTCATTTTAACGGTAATCTTTCGTTATGCTTATATTTCTCTCTGCGGGTTTTCTTGTTCTGGATTTTACTTATTTTCTGGATTTTACCCATTCTTGGTGCGTTGTTTTGATACCTCGTTTTGGAAATTTTGTTTATGGAAATACCTGATTTTGGCTGTACGTTTTTGGAGTATTACCATTTTTTGGAACAACCTATTTTGGATTTACGTGTTGCCTTACCTTTTTGGCTGTACGTTTTTGGAATTAAGAATCTTGGAGCAGGCATTGCTATCCCTGTACAGTGATATTTAATAGTTAACCTTTACATTTGTTATAAACTTCTGTAAATCGAAACTTTGGCCAAGGTTATCGGTAATACCTTACGGGTATAATTTTGTTGCCAATATATTTTTCTTTTTTTTTGATTAATTGAGTGTTTCAAAATATTTTTAATATTTTTTTTTTTTTTGTTCTTTTTTCCGGAGCATTAAATGAATGTTCTTTTATACGATAATTTGCGTTTTTTTATATGTTTAATGGTTCCGCAACGTTTAAGTCTTCCCCTAATAGGGTTTTTTTTACAACTTTGTGGGTTCCTGTTTATCCATTCACTGGACAGGGTTATTCTAAACAGGTGGCGCCTTGAGACTTCTTTTTTTGTGAGTGGTTTCGAACCACTTCCTCGCCGACGAGCAGACTGGCACCCTGAATGAAGGTGACGCTCTATGAAAATTATTAGGGGATATTTACGACTATTTTGGTATTTTTGTTTTTTTAAGGCGTCAAAAACGGTCGCAATCCTATCCACACTGTTACGTTTATTTATTATATTATTATTTATCGTTACGGTATTAAGTACAACAAATGTTTGAAGAAACTACTTTGTTTACTTATTATGGTTATTACATTACATATACAACAAATGCAGTTTTCAAACAAAAAAAAACTAGTAATTGCAATAAAAACATTTCAACATGTGCATATATGCACTTTATTTACCAAACATTTTTATTGCGTCAGCTTTTATTTTTTACACTAGAGTATTGACGTCAAAATATCACTTCTGTCGGCTGAGTCACACATACACTATTTATAATCCGCGGCCCATGCCACTGATCCGATTCTGTTGCGAAGACCGATTGTGCCCGGCTTAGTAAAATGGGTTTATTCCAACACCAAGCGCATTTTATTTTAGTATCCAATATGTAAGTGTAGCACTTTCCAACACACGATTATCAACTCGTCATGCATTGCAGATACACAAAGTTAAACATAACCAGCAAATAGATGAAATGCGCTAGTCTGAGTGAAACAACCCTATTTGCGATGCATGTAGTACATAAAAGGTATATCAAATCGTCCACAAAAGTCACAACAGGAAATTAATGTTCAACGAATATAAAATAACCATTTAAATGTTGTTGTCAGATTCTCTACACTGCGCAGTGTAGGGTTAATAGTTGTAATCAATACGCTGTTAAAATTTATAATAAACCTATTTTTGGAAAAAAAAAGTATTAATAAGCAGTTTTTGATAGTACCTAACTCCATTTGTGTTTTCATTAAAAACGTCATCCAACACTGTCATTACATAAAAAAAAAAAAATTGATAATACCAGGTATACCTTTCATTATCTACGGACAGCAAGATGTTTTAATAAGAGGTATAAGAGTATACAGAATGTTTGGTTCACCGACGTATATCTGAAGGGAGGCAGTAGGTAAGTCGGTTTGGAACTTGTTTAACCAAGAATACCAATACAAAGTGTCACGATTTCTGAGATAAAGCCAACTTAGTGATTTAACTAAATTAGACGATTTTTGCTACTGTGAATTATAATTAGACAGTATTGATGAAATGATATCAAAGACTATTAAACTGAAAGTTATAAGGTACTAAAAGCTTGCAATAGTGTTAATTAAAATTCATAGTAGCAAAAATCGTCTAATTTAGAAACCGTGGACCCAGGACCTCATTTCAGATATATGTCGGTGAATGAAACAGCCTGTATATTAAAAAGCACGTACCAGATATTGAAAGGTAACATAATTGTAATAAAACCTATTAATGTGGCGGTAAAGGTTATTAACTCACTTTTGTTATCTAGGTTCTATTACCTATTTTTTGGAGTATAACTAGCATGAGTGGAATAAGTGATTCTTATCTAATGATTGTAGATAAAATATTTTATTTTAATTTTAAAATATTTAACAAACTAATTAGATGATATGAATATATATCACAGTAATAGATTTACTTCTGAATTTGTTGCCTTTATTTTGAAGAAAATCGCCGAGTAAACGCAAAAAAGGTTCGAACCAGAACATACGGCTATTTTAACATAATTATAATTGCAGCAGTTTCAAAGGTCCTCTTCGTCGTTTTAAAACGGCATTGAATGCTTGTTGGCTTTTTTTTTAACTGCGTGAAGTAGATGAAAGCGCTGCAGTAAGCCATTGTAATAAAATACCAAATTGTAGTGAACTCAGCTGTAATTATAGGAAAAAAACAATTTTTGTTTTCGGCTAACATTTGTAAAGCTAGTTACCACGCTAATACTAAATTTACTTAAGTTCAGAGATTCATGGGCGATCTGAGAGGTTGCACTAAATAATTAATTCGATATTAGAATCAGTAAATAATGCGACAAAATAAACAACTTGACCTGTCTTTGGTTCAATGGTATTGTTTGTAAAGCTATTGTTGTCAACAAGACAATGTAAAGCGCACAATAGGGCGCTAAGGGAATACGACTACGATATACAGAATGTGACGAACGAGTTCTTGATTAAGTTACGTTTGTTAAAAGAAAATGTAACACAATTACCGGATTTAGTATCGTACACGGAGAAAACAAACTTGTAATATTTTTTATTAAGAAAATTATATTTACCTTAAATATAATTTTATGCTAACCCTAATACATGATTTATTTAAAATAAATATAATTTAAAAATTAAACCGTTTAAATATATTATACATTGTGTGATGTTTTCTAAAATGAAATATCAAATTAAATAATAATCACAAGTCCTGTTCATTATTTTCAATGCTTCACTTACAAAATAATTTTGACTTCTAGTAAAGTGTGATGTATTATTGTATCGTTTGAAGTTCTTCTTTTAAATCCTGTTTTCTTCCTTTTAAGTTAATGATCCAAATCCTTTTGTAATAAATTCTTTCCAGTCGTTTTTCTTAGCTTCTTTAGTTTATTGTTCTTGGTTATTTTTTTTACAAGGTGTTTTCTAGTTATTTTTAACAGTTTCTAATACTTTTAATATTGTTTTAAATTGAATTTCTGGAGGAATATTGCCAAAAAATGTCTGTTGTCAGATTTTGATTATCACCCATAAAGTAATATTATTTATTTTTTTTAAGAAATCGGAATTAATAGTATAAATTATCAAAATGCCCGAATTCGAATAACAACCAGAAATAATTCGAATTCTGCAAATACTAAATTAAATTTTGACGTTTAATGAAATTAAAACAAAAATTAATGGATTGTGGTGTAAGTGCACGCACTTCACTGCTATGTCCCACTGCAATTCTAAACGCTCATAAATTTAATCGAGTAGCTCAAAAATATACATAAATTTATTGGACAATAAAGCCAAACAATGACTTTCAGCAATTGTCTGCAGAAGCAGTTCTCAAAATGTCTTCTACAGAACCCTGAAATTCCGTTGAACTCTCGCAAGGGTTCCGTGAAAAACACCAAACTGGAATTCAAAACTTTCTGATTTTCATTTGACGTCCAAGCGATAAGCGCATTCAAGGAGAGACACGAATATTTTCTAAACCTCCGCCTGCCTAATACGCACGCCAAAACGTATTTATTTATTTTAGCAATAACCACAAAACTTTTTGATTGTAAGTGATTAAGCAGTAACCTTATATCTGACCTCCTTAGTTAATTAAAACCTAGGTCCTATCAAGCCCGACCTTTCAAAAACGTATTACCAATAGCCGTGCCAATTTTTCTATAAAAATAGAAAAATTGGTTGAATGAATAGTTTCTGAAACGTGGTTTTTATTGTTATTTGTTAGTACACATGAAGAAGAAACTCGTAAAATGAAATAAGTGGGCAAATCAATATTTAGTTACAAATAACGGCCACTGTCGTTTGTTACTGCATTTGTAAATGCAAGGCATGCTTTCCAAGCATCTGTCTAATGTTACAAGCTACCAACATCCACCATGTACCGACGCGCGTTTCGCCATTTACAGCTCATCGGTGTACCTTTGTGGAAGGTGGCAGCTATATTTGAAATTGTTGTATATATACGAAGTTAGTGGCTACATGTATGGATGAGAGTATGTAATTAAAGATACCTTAGTCACTAATCTGGGCAAATATACGGTAACAGCCAGACGAGTGACGAGCGCATAAAAGTTTACACATAAAATAGAAGGTAAGAAATAAATTATAAAACGTGCTGAAACAGTTACCGTTTTAAAAGTCTTCCGTGAAATCGCAAACTGGGTACAACTGTTAAATATTTAAATCATTAGATATGTTTCCACAGCTGTTTCAGTCAAGTGAGGTGCGGAATAAATGTTTTTTAATGCCGAAAACGACCGCTCGACATCTAGCGATCTTATATTTGCATATTTAAAATAATCTTTGTAACAACTTAATGCATCTTCACACGCACCTTCACAAATTTGTCTTAATATAAGAAAATCGGAGTGCTTCTCTAAAACACTTTCAAATTTTCGTATTACACACCAATTTGTTTCGCCTTCTACAGCGCATAACTGTGCGTGAACATCATTCACAATTTCAACAGAATCCACTAGCGACATCGAAACATTTTGTAATTTTTCTATTCCCTCCGCTAGTCCGAAGTAATTGTTGTGAATAGTTTGTAAATCTCTTTTAACCTGAATATCTTGAAATATTTCCTGGTTTTTCTTGATTGCTGCAGCTTCTGTCGGATTGAATTTTAAAACTACCTTTTTTACTTGATCAAAATATTTGTTGTAGTAAAACGCAGCCTGCAACCATGTTCCCCAACGTGTAACAATCGGCTATGGTGGTTCAGGTAAATCAGGACACAGTTTGTGAAATAGTCGGGTACGTTTCGGGGACTTTAGAAACACTGCCTTTGTACCAGCAATCAATACATTTACTAGTGGAAAACATGTAGGAATCGTTTGTGCCGCAAGATTTAGAGTATGAATTTTACACGTTACATGTAAAAAGTTACCACTGTGTTCTTTAAGAGATCGGCCCAAAGAATGCATGTTTTCGGCACCATCACTCATAAACATTAAAAGTTGCTTAGTTGAAACTTCAAATTTGTTCAATGAGTTCAACACCACCTTTAAAATCTCATCGCCAGTACAGTTTATAACTCTTTTGGAAGCAAGTAAGAAGGAGGATGACGGTCGATGTGGTTCCATTGTACGCACCATTACATTAACCGCAGAATGTTTTTAACGATCTGTTGTTTCCCCCACACACAACCACAGTTTTTTATCTTTCAATTCCGTTTTCATTCTCTTTTTTATATGTTCACGAGCAAATGGCACTACATTTCGTATCGATGTCCGACTAGGTAATTTACAGTCCGCATATTTATTTCAGAAGAAGACAAATGCTTCTCTGTCTAGTAAACGAAACGATAGATTACATAAAATAAGAGTAACACATAAATCAAATGTAAATTTTTCTTGGTCTCGTATGCCACTTTTTGCAGAAGAATGCTGTTTGCTTTCGATGTGACGTTGACAATGGCTTCTGGACCAACACATTAAAGGGATTTTACAAATTAGACATTGAATTTTCGCGCCGTCAAAAATTAAGTCCGGCATGTCCACTATAAAGTTTCTAACTGTGTCTGCCACTGGTCGTTTTCGCGACGTACCTAACTGCGACATTTTTGAAGCAAACATAAGCGTACAGTTACGAAATAAGTTAGGACAACCTACATATACACAGAACTACTCGCATACAGCATCGATTTAGTAATGACGCTGTGAACGCGTGAAATAAATAATCGCCGACTCCGCGCCACATATCTACTACACTGACTGTTACCGCTGTTTGCCCAGACTACTAATCATCGAAAATGTCGAAATTAATAGATATATCGACCTCTACAGAAGTGAGCAATGACCAATACCCCCACGTTCTGCGAGGGTAGCAAGGATCGACTTGTGGCAATCACACCAAGAGAAATAAATAATAATCCACCATGGTGGATGTTGATAACTTCTACCATGGTGGATTATTATTTATTTCCTTGGTGCTACCTTCACAGAACGTGGGGCACTGCTCACTTCTGCAGAGGTCGATATAGCTATTAATTTCGACGTTTTCAATAATTAAAGTAGCTTTAATTAGATACTCTCATCCATATATGTAATCCTTTGTCAGTTGAGAGTGATTTTCGTAATTCCCGGTCTAAATGGTCCTATATCAGCTCGAAAGGATTGCTAACCGGACTCTGTGCCTCTCCACTAATTTAGGTATACCTGCCTGAGTGTGTTCTAGAAAAATTCTTGAGTACTTTTGCACCGCACTCTAAAAAATTTAAACATATTACGGTGAAATTTCACCTCTTGTGGAGCAAAACAGGAAGTGGGGTAATTTTATCCTAGAGCATCAAAATGTAGGGTAAAATTTGTATAAAGTAAGGTATGTATGTGTGGAGCTACAACTTAGACACGGAGAGCTTATGTCAAATTTGTGATTTTTCTTTTTTTAGTTGTGGTGACAGCGCTACGGAGAATACTTAAGCTTTGAAGGTTATCATAACCTTAAGAGTCATTTAGTGTATAAATGGTGTATGTGAAATATTCCATGTACTGTAAAAAACGAAGGTAATTTTACTCCTTTAAGAGCAAATGTCACCTCTTGTGAAAGAAACAGAAAGAGGTGTAATTTCACCCTAAAACATCAGAATATAGGGTTAAATCAAGGTTGGTAGAATACATTTACTCTAACGGTGGTCTCGGTTTAAAAATAGCGTTCGCAATGACGTCAGTGGTAGTGGAAGATAGAACATATAAGATCCATCAATTCAAACGTTGTTACGAGCAAGTATATCTATATATTACTAACAATGACGTCAAAATATGCGTCCTTCACCTCTCTGCCTGCAACTTTCGGTCAGATATTGCAAGAATACATTCATTTTACCAACCTTGGGGTTAAATTACCACAAAATGAGGAATGTGCAACTAAATTTTAACACACAGCAGTCCTTGCATACCTCCTATGTATGAGTACGGTGTTTGTACCCTTCATCATGACCACTCATGCCATAATCCCGTATATTTAGAGACCATAAACGAATTATAAGTGCATAAACTTTAATCCAAAAGGTAAGTAAAGAAGCTATCACTTAATAACAAACCACGACAGCAATTGCAAAGTAGTGAATAATTAATAGGGATTATACGTTGTTCTAAACTGAGGAGGAGTGATTTAAATTTTTCGCGCAAACAGTAAGCGCTTCGATTGGCTCTGATCAAACCCGACTTACACATAAACAGCATAATAATGGAAGTCGTCGTCGGCCACTTTTAGTGTTTAGGCGGTGTTTACTATAACCTATCAACGTACTAGTAGCAGATAGATAGGTTTTAATCGTTGTTGCAATATAATGCGTAGAATATGTAAAATGCAAAAAACAAAAAGGATAAAATGTATAAAAACAAACACAGTGTAAATAACACATTGGTCAAACACATAAATATACAATGAAATACATATAATAAAAAATGGGCAAAAAATATCGCAGTTAATTCAAGCATGAAGCTTTGGAGATTGAATCTTCAACATTATATCTTGCTTTTTCCGTCTAGACAGCGTTCTTGTGTTAGACATTCATCTTTGGATAAGAAAAACGACATTTCGATACATTCAAGAGGCGATAAGAGCACTGCCACAATAGTGTCTGACATTTGCAATACTTTGGGTAGTCTAGTGTAGTATAAGTGTGTATTTCTCATCATTAGTATATCTATTCTAATATTTCTGTAGGTGTAACGCCAACGGTGTACAGAGTCATAAAGGAATACATCCAACTCGCTACATCTGAGGACAGTCTCGATCGTCACTCCAAATTGAAAACTTCTTTCACAAGAAGTTTTAATAACATTTCTTGCGTAGTTGTATTATCGGCTTCACATGTGAAGAATCAAAAAATTTTTATTAATAGAAAAAGATGAGATTACAAAATGGAGAAGGCATTATTTGGTGGTGATGAGGCAGTATAGACCGGAAGGCAAACTAATATTTTATTTGGACGAGGGAAGGGTGGACGAAGGACTCACAAAACAGAAAGTTCGTATGGATACAAGTGACACCACTTCTCGACAAGCTTCAAGTAAACGATTGAAGCTTTTTCGAGCTACTACGATACTAGCAACTAAATCGCCCATTCTCAATTAATTTATAGTAACAAATGAAAAAAAATAAGAAATACAATCTTAAGTAAGTACTATTATTACTATTTGTTAAAGTAGAATATTTTATTAGGAATAATTTTCAATCACCGCATGAATTGTTGAAATAATTTCTATGCATTAGTTTATAAATGTAGGTATTTACCGCACATAATCTTTAAAATTTGTATCTTATTTTCAAAACAAAGTAACTCTTGTAAAACGCCAACAAATTCATACGGAGGTTATAGTAAGTAAATTGGCTATTGATTCTTTTATCCATTTTGTTTGAGATTATCGCATGTTATTAAATTCTATGCGTGTTTCCCGTTTTGCTTCCGCTATTCTTCCTGTATTTGGAACAATGTATAAGTTATGATACTCATTTGAATAACAACTTAACCGATGCCATTCAAATTCAATTTTTAATTCACATCCTACGTTCACATCTCATTGTGTATAGATGGTTATTTGTAGTGGGTGAATTTCCTCAGTGCATTTAGTTTGAGGTGCTTTACAAAGAAAGATGTATGTACCGAATTATTGACCGTCCGTACAGTCACCTTTTGTAGTAACTCTTTAAATTATCTTTAATTTTTATTAAACTTTTATTTCGATACAGAATTTTCGAAAACATTGTGTACTACTTTTGAGCAACAGTACCTGTATATGTCTTATTAATCGATCAAACTGGTACATGTAATGCTGTGCTTTAAAATTGTTTTGCTTGTACGCGTCACGTACAAGGTCACAATATGTCATGTATATAAACCTCCCAGATTTACATTTCGGAGAACTTCTGCGTGACAAGTCGGCGCTTTTAAACTGGTTAAAAGCTGAGAGTCCGGGAAATATCCCGCGGGCAGCCGGCAATTAAGCAGGCAACAGTTGAATGTTTCTTGAAGTCCTTGAAGTATCCCATAGGCAGTCGACGGACTATGCAGGCAACTGTGGAATAGTTCTTACCGTTTTCGTTCTAACAGCCTTCAGCTGTTTTGTAAGTACCGCCGGACACCGCCGTCGTAAATTTTGTTAACTTAACTTAGAAAACGTTTAAATCCATAACCCGACTCATATCCTTACACTGCATGCAAATACTTTGAGAATTTATCATTTCCTTCTGTAAATACCGTATATTTGTCATCGTAACAGAGTTTATTTTATTTTATTTTTCTTGACGATTTCTGTCACTTGTTTATTTATTTGTTAATTCTAAAAACTGCCTTTTATTTGAAATTTGCAAGTAAAATTGTGTACTTTTATTTACTCTTTTTATTCCGACACTGGACTCTGGACACAATAACTAATCCCGGTAGATTGTTGATGGACGCAGTGCTCAACACCGCCGTAAATTCACTTTTAAAGTTCGCAAACAATATAACAAATTATTACCCACATCGTGATTGGTTAGTTAGTTAATCTAAATATTTTGACAGTTCTCAAAATTGTTCGTCTTTAGCGACATCTATGAGGTAGATGCGCTACTACCTTTATCTATATTGTTGAAGTTGCTAATATTGATTCCTGTTAGCATTTGATAAGAGAAGAACATAATAATAAGAATAAGTAAGATTCATTAAGAGAACCATAGGCAGAACTGTTTCTTTGCATTTTGCGAACGTCAGAGAGAGCACACGTCACACTATTTTCATTATAAGTTTTCGCTCAAAAAGAAACAAAATAATGTGAAGATGACGGACACCGATATAACTTGAATACCATAACGAGAGTCAGAACAAATAATATTTTATATTATTGTATTTTGTGGTATATTTTAATCGTTGGGTCAGTTATCTGTGATCTATTGTAAAAAGCATATATCATTTTGAATAGTGCTGATTAAATCCATCATAACCAGCTATAGTAATAACGCATAAATTGCCTGTATTAGATCTATTTATTGTTGTGATGTGGAGACCCTGCTCTTCACACACATAACGTAATTTGTCATTTAGTATGTTAGTGGCGTGAATTTATAAACCTAGGTACCTTATGAAGCTGGATGATTAGAAGATAACGCTGTTTTAAGCGCGAAGCGGAAAGCCAACAAACATAGATACATCACCTGTTTACCAAATGAAACAACGTTACCTACGTTTGCATGAGGGTACTGCTAGGTTTATTATTTCGGGGGAGTGTAGCAAACAAACTGAGGCTGGTATGAAAGTATAATACAACGTTAAAGCAGGCAGGTGTATCGGGACGTAGTGTGGTATGTGAGTTTACCCGCATACTGTCATACATATAACGTACACAGAATCAACAATACAGGAACTGCTTCCTCGTATATATGGCAAATAAAGATTCCACCATTGTGCGTCTATACGTGTGCGCCCGTTGTTATTAAATATTTGCAGAGAGGGATTCGATTTGTTATAGACGCTGCCGTATACATACTGAATATTAGATTTCGGGGGTTTTCTAACTTTTCCGCATTTCGTATCTTCGTCGACATCTTACTTGTACCTGTGCACGTCGATAATACTCTGGAATGTAAACGTATATCTTTCCATCTATATAAATTAAATTCTTTTTTCATAAACAGTGAACATTCTATATAGTATTTAATATAAGCAACCCTTGATATTGTCAACAAATTTTGTTTCTGTCATACGATATAATCACATCAACTGTCAGCTGTTAAAATAACCGTGTTAAGGATGGAAAAAGAGAAGCGACAGTCTTTATCTATTTATAAAAAGTTAAATACTTTGCAAGAAATTGGGAAGGGTGCAAAAATAAAAGAGCTGTGTGTGAAATATAATATGGACAAGTCAACTATTTCGAAGATTGCAAAAAATAAAGAAAATTCAGAAAACTATGTCGCCTCGTGCTGCAACGTTCCAAAACAGAGAAAAAGGATGAAAAGTTCGAAATTTCCTGAACAAGCTGGAACAAACTTTATATACGTGGTTTCTACAACAACGAGAATTAAAAAATATTGTCACAATGAAAATTAAAGGCTAAAGAAATTTATGGTCGAGTGGGATTTACTAAGGCAAGTGATGAATGGGGAAACAACTTAAAAAAATGACATGACATTCGCTTATTGACTATCTGGTTAGAAACTCTCATGCACTGCTTCGCAAGTTCCAGTGTTCTTAGAAAAATTTAAAAGTAAAACCAATACGTGATGGACCAAATTTATAACTGTGACGAAGCAGGATTAGTATACAGGGGATTGCCAAATAAAACTACTAAACTGTTCATCGAAATGAAGTGACCGCACCTGGGCGAAAAAAAGAAAGGAAAGGGTCACTTTAATGCCATGTACTAATGCTACTGGTAATCATAAATTGCCTTTAATGATGATTGGGCAAGCAACCCGTAAGGTGCTTTAAAAATGTCACAGTTCCGCTATATTATCGCTCTTTCAAAAATGCACGGCAGACGACAAAGTTATTTGAGGAATGGTTTTTGGAGCAATTTATTTCTGATGTAATCGTCGACAATGCAACGTGTCATGGAGCGATTGACAATGAACCCGTAAACATTTTTGTTACGAACATGACCCCTTATCTACGACCACTGGGTAAGCACATCATTAAATCTCTTAAAGTACGTTATCGCAAGTATTCGTTAGCAATATTAGCATCTCAGGGTGAAGATATAAACATAGCATTAAACAGCATTACGCTGAAAGATGTAGCATACATGGCAGTGGAGACTTGGAACGAAGTTCCACAGACTATAATTGTCGATGCTTTCAAGATATATTCTTTACATGAAGATGGTAATTTCACTTTACCAATTGGTCGTTTCGCAGAGGAGGATAGTGTTCCTATTGCTACTTTATTTAACTCAGTAGTAAGAGACATTGTTGCAAATAACTTTGAAATAATGGAATGGGCGGAAAAAATGAAGTTATGAACGTGCCTATGAACTATGGGGAAGAAAACGTAGATGAGAACAATAGTCAAATGTAACATTGATGAAGTTATCAGCTCATTCAATTTGGCTATCGAATGGTTAGAAAGTGTTTTTCTTCCCGTTCAGGATATTCTTCTAAAGCAGTTCTTAAAAAGTTTGAATAAATTTGTTACTACTAAATATGTTTGTTCATTTGATAATGATAATTAATAAGATTTGTTGTGGTTCAATAAACATTTAATTTCTTTTTTTTTAATTACTTGTCTAAATATAACATGTATTATTTTAAAAAATATTGACTACCCGCTATCAATATATAATCAACAATTGTTAAAAGCAACTTTTATAAAATTTCGTTTCCAGTCAAGGTAACTATATCGAATGTTCACTGTACATACATACATACTGTAATGTATATGTCGTTAATAATAAGGTTACTGTTCCAAAATTTTTCTCCGTGTGGGCGTAGATGGATACCTGACGTATTCTCTTAACTACACATATAACTGAAGCTAGTCTTCTTTCTAGGTGGTCTATTGAAAACCCGTTTTAGGTTGCTATTTATGTGCCGTTTAAGAACTATTTTTGTGTTATGTCTTCTAGTTTTTGTTGGAATTAATAAATACTAAGTTTTGATGTAATTTAGTTTTAAACTATTACAACTGAACTATTTCGCTGCACGTTTGAGGTTGTCATCAATGTTTGGGGTTTTTGACGTCGTTAAATTGGAAGTGTCACCCGCGTGGAGTACTACTTTGCTGCCTGTTACATCGGCAGGTAGATCGTTGGTGTATACAAAGAAGAGAACTAGTCCAAGTATCGATCCTTGTACAACCCCTGCAGTTGCTAGTTTTTCGTCTGAGCATGTAACGTTCCATTCAACGATTTGCTCTTTTGTTTTGTGGGTACGATTGAAGGAGCTGCGGTGATAGTCCTCTGACTCCGTAATAATTCAGCTTTCTGCAGTGTCGAATACCGTGCTTTAGTTACAGAGTGTGAAGTCGATTTCTT
The DNA here is from genome assembly GCA_029619315.2 of Dynastes maya. Lineage (NCBI taxonomy): Eukaryota > Metazoa > Arthropoda > Insecta > Coleoptera > Scarabaeidae > Dynastes > Dynastes maya. The sequence goes on from JAROYE020000003.1 coordinate 33,015,627, forward strand.
CTCCGTTGTCAGTGTACAAGCAGGTGTATCCATTGTGTTGACAATAGCTGACAAAAGAAGTTACTTAGATATACTAGATGCTGTATAGATAAAAGTCTTCAAAGAACGTATATTATAAATTGAGCACAGAAATGTTCACGTACAGCTACTTTGTCAGCAAAACGAAAAGTTGAATGTAAATCAAAAATCAAATGAAAGTTAATCAAAGAAAACTATATTAAAACGAAACAAGCAGCAATCAACTGCAAGAACTCTGAATCGAGGATGAACCAGTTATCTTCACTACCAATGAAATTCAAGCCGAAAGATTTCTATTTTTGTGATAGATAACTGCTTACAGAAACTTTTAGTTCAAATTTTTGCCTTAAATACTAATCAGTTAAATTAATAATAATAATAATTCATGCCTTTACGAGGGTAGATTGAAAAGTTTCCGGAATGACAATGAAAACAAAATAAATCGGTTATATTTTATTTTTCAATATAATCCCTTCGAAGCTCAACACATTTGAAGTTCCCAAAGTAATCGTTTACGACCTCTATCGGTTCTTCATTCGACTAAAATCTCTTTCCACCCTGAAATATTTTGAGTTTCTGTCAATTTTTCTGAGCGATTGCACTTGAATGAGCGGGTGCATTGTTGTAGTGAAACAACACTTTTTTCTTGACCATTCCCCGGCGTTTTTTCTGAATTGCTGCTCTCAGTTTGTCCAAAAGTGTCGTGTAAATTAATCAATTAGCAAAATTCCTTTCGTGTCCCAAAAGACCGATGCCATCACCTTTCCAGCCGTGCGAATGAGCTTTGCCTTTTTCAGAACCGATTCAACGCGTTCAATCCACTGTTTTGATTGCATTTTTGTTTCTGGTGTGTAGTGATGAATCCAGGTCTCATTCATGGTCACGAAATGTCTCTTGAAATCCGATGGATTCCTCGTAAACACTTCCAAAGAATCGGCTGAGGTTCTAGCTCGAATGCGTTTTTGCTCCGAATTGAGCAAATGCGGCACCCATCTTGCAGAAAGCCTTTTTAAACCCAATTCATTATGTAAAATATAAGCAACTCGTTCATAAGAGATCCCCATGATTTCCTCAATTTCACGCACTTTTATTCGGCGATCTGCCAAAACCACGTCATGGATTTTATTCACAATTTCTGTCGTGGTGGCCGTTTTCGGATGTCCTGAACGTGGTTCATCACTTGTATGCAGGCGGCCACGCTTGAATTCCGAAACCTAAAAACTCACGGTGGAAAATGATGAATCCCCAAAAACGGCATCTAACCTTGATTTGATTTCCGTTGCGGCTTTTCCTTCGAAATAGAAAAATTTTATGACCGTTCAAACTTCGTTTTTATCCATAATTGAAAACATAAAAAGGTACTTGACTTCAATTGGTTACTGGGGAACAACATTATATAATAAATTGCCAGAGGTGTTCAAAACCATACCTCTAACGGATTTTAAAAATAAAGTTAAGGTAATACTGTTGGAGCGGGAGTTCTACGACATCTAGGAATTTCTAGTCTAGTGTATGTATGTTTTGTTCGTCTTTATTTATTTATTTATATGTCATTGTTTGTTATTTTAATTTTATAATTGACTCTTTTATTTTAATTTATATTTAATTGACTATTGTGCCCTTTACACACAAAACAAAGGCTGACAATTTTCTGTAATGGTTAAATTAGGAATATAAATATATTATTATTATTATTATTATTAATACTTCTCAAAACTAGACTATTGATAGATTTGATACATCTATTTGACATTTGCAGTCAATTGATATGAAAGCGTTGCCAACAAAACGACATAAAATATTTGGAAAAAAGCAACCCCCTAGCAGCGATTCCGGAAACTTGTCAATCTACCCTCGTACATCCCCCAACAGCTTTCGCCACTTACAGAGGGCATCAACCGGCCATGAGTTATTATTACGCTTCTGCCCGTAGAGCGTCTTAAGATGTTCACTCTCAGCATTCGCCAAATTTGGAGTAAGAAAAACTACGGAAAGCCTTACTCTAAGAACAGCGAGCTCGGGGTTTGAACCCGGTACTCTAAGACAGATAGCCGAGCGCGCTAGGCACTACGCCACCGATCCTTAAAAAATTAAAATGTACTTTACAGGATTTTAGTATTGAAACAAATAGACGCAAGTTTTGTTTAATCTGTTACAACCACATTTCTAAAATGGTTAGCTCCATTTTTATATGACAGATTACGAAAATTTTTAGAAAAGTCAATTTTCTTTGGCGATCACAAAATCATAGATATGAGAGGAGTAGAGATTGCCTGGTAAATACATACTGTAGACACTAAGAGGTGGTTATGCTATTAACATGAAGTGAAACAAAAACATAAATAAAGATGCAGCCATTTCAGCTCTTAGTTTTCAGTTTTGATATACGCTTTAGTTCTACACACATTGCTTTGGATAGTGAACTTTGCAACGCATACGAGAACAAATGTTATCTACATCGACGGAAAGTGAGCGCGATTTATTTGTGACAACATTAATTATTTATTTGGATTTCTTTATAAAACCTGTGCTAGTTGTGCAGCATCAGTATGTACCAACAGTGCTTTTGCTCCTTTGCCCCCTCTACATTATAAACGGTTTATTTTATTGTCACCTCTCATAGGTACATACATATCTTCAATTCTAATGAAATGACTGCGCTGGAAAATGTACCTTTTTATTTTACCCGCAACAGAGAGACAAGCTTTATTAAATTTATTCAGGCAATAAACCAAAAAGAAAACGTCCATATTTGTTTTGTAAATTACCATTCTCGGCAAGAGGGAGTGCAATATAGAAGCAAATAAATAATGCAGTGTTGAAGGAGTTCTCTGGTAATAAATTGTCAAGTTTCACGCACAGGCACAACAAGAACAACCACTTCAGTTACCACTGCTTTCCGTCCAAAGTAAACGTGAACCCTAGAACTTCATAAATTAGCTAATTTGTACGTCGCGTGAATACACTAAATTTGTGCTATGTTAACGATCATAAGTTGGTGTTCTCCATCCGTAACGTATGTATTTCCTGGGACATCGGAATCGTCGTCGAAGTTTTCGTTCGAAATTCGATTCGGATGTTGCTAGAGTTTATATGCCCCTAAATCAAAATAGAATGAATGCTTAGCAGAGTCAATATGTGCATAGAATATAAAGTGGTAAGTATGAAATCGTTAGCTTACTTGCGAAACCTCCTAATTTCATTAATGGTTTTAAGGTTTTGATGTTTTTAAATTGGTTCTAACAGCATCTACGATCTTGCAAAACCTCCTAAATATACATCGATTATAGTATCATCTATTATTAAATTTCTTAACCTCTGGAATCCCACATGTTTCAAAAACGTTAACCAAAACCCCCTATGTCTGGTTTTTACGTACCCAACAGAAGTGCTTTTAGTAAATTAGTATTACTTAGGCTTTCAATTCAATCTGAAGGGCAGACATAGATAATTTCAACAATAGGAGGGTAAGTAGAATCTACTTTTCTAATTGTTAGCCGTTAACTACAGAACAGAATCTATTATTGCCTTGTTCTAGGAAAAAAAGAACAAGAAACAGAAACTATGAAAGCTCCGGGATCATTGAGCCTCTTTATAAGAAGCATCCCCATTAAACAGTCAAAGTACGATTAAGTACTTCTATCGTCTTCAACAGTTAAAGCTGTTATCTTTATAGATCGTCTATTTTATCAAACACTCCTTCCCTTTCCCCCCTCTGTGATTGACTGAATAGTTGTAAAATTAATTTCACATTTCCATTTAAGTTTCTTTTAATACTTTTATATTATTTTGTATTTTTCCACGCTTGCAATAAAATAATCAGAACCCCCAAAGTCTTTGAGTGTTTAGTAGGGATCTCTTGATAACTCATTTAATGAAACATCTCTCAGAAAACATTTTTTTTTTGTAGAGAAATTCTGAAAATAACGTTTTTTTGCCTCCTGAAAGATTACTAAAAGATGACTTAGGAGGTTTTGGAAGAAAGCCGGCGAATATCATATGAATATTAAAAAGTAACGCAGTCAACAAATTTCAAAACCCAATTAGAAAATTGGAAAGGCGTAAATAATGTTCTTTTCTTTCTTTGAAATACTAAAATTCTTCGAGTGCTTTTTACTCTTCATCCGTGTGAAACGATTGAAAAACAATTAGAGTTAAAACATGAATACAACACTGTTACGGTGTAAAATTCCTGCCTCTAGCTGTATTTGTTACAGTGCAAAATTTCTACGCCCAGCTGTATAAGTTAACCCTTTGATTATCGTTCGAGTTAATGTTTATTCCGATAGATGACGCCCCGTTGAAAAATTATGTTTATGGTTATTCACTTCAAACCCCTTTATAGAATTACATATTTTTATTATTATGAGTTAAATTTAGATTTATTTATATTTATTAAGCATTCTTAGTTTTAAAAAATCCCTAAGTAACGTACCGAACCAATCATCTTCCACCTGTTGGACTCACGTGATATTAGCGCTAACTGAGGGGGAATGACAAGCTGTGTGATGGAAAGGTTGTATGGATAGCTTCGGAAGCTACAAGTAGCCATTTTGTTTGCTGCCACTTTGTGGAAATACCGTTTATGGGATTTAAGGCTGCCTACCTGATTAAGTATCATATCGGTTCCTGTCGTAAAACATTCACTCGATGGGGAGTTCATATTTCCGTGCTAGGTACATACTGATGTCGTACCGCTTTCACGTAAGTGTTCTCGTCTGAATTCCGTTTCTAATCTTTTTCTCTCATTTCGGAGCAAGCCCCCTTGTTTAGCCCTAAAAAGCGTGTAAACAAGAGCACCGTTTCGCCCCTGAACAACTGTTGAACAACGCCTGAGAAGCGTCGAGAACCAAAGGCGTGGTTAGATTTGGACGCGGTATATTATAAGGTATTTTTAGAATGTAATATTTTTCGTGCGCGAATATAATCCATCCTGTACCGCTTCTAAATTTTGTTTATCAGTTTTACAATAGTTTATTCACTTTTGTTACTTTATTTCGCCAATGACGCCACAGCAAGAAGCTTAGGACCATAGTACATAAGGCTTATATTTGTATAGCGTCAAATCTCGTATAACCGTTATTCCCGCGTAATTCTAGAAACGACGCTATCACGTCATCCCTTTGTTTTGCTTATTTACCGGCCACTATTTTCGTACTTTGAATATACATACCTACTTGTCTGTTCTTTATTGTTTCGTAACTACAGTCACTTCGACTTGTTTATTTATGTGTTTAAACATATTCACATTTGCTTACACGTTTGTAAATATGTGTCACATGTTTACTTATTGTTTCTTTATTTTCAATATATTTAATCTTGTGTATTTTTCCTGTACTCATTATTTAGTAATAGTATCGTAACATACAGAGAATTCGAAAATTAATGTCCAAGTATATTTGTAGCAATATTTGCGTGGCCTATCAAGTAATCCGTTATTGCCACACTCAAACTAAGCTAACTTTTATTATTCGTCATCCTGCGACGAATTTCCCTATTTTGGCGTCGCTAAACTTGAGGGTGCTCCCTTAATATTACTTAAGTAGGGTGGCGCTTATCAATCTCCCACGCCATCTTCAGCTGGGTTAGGGCAAAGGGAACCGTACCCTATACCACCGTCTCGAATATATAAATTACCCACCATCTTTAGTTTTTTGAAAGGTTTATTATTCCTCTTTTCGCCCGATATTTTCGTGATAAGCGTTAGCGTGGTAACATACAAAAGTTAACTTATATATATGAACATTTTTCTAAGTATTCATTGTATTAACAATGTGTTGAAATACGTACAACATTGATTTTGAATAAGCAGTCCAGGTATACCGACAGAAAATTCTGGAATGAAAGATTTGTAAATAATAAATGCATCTTAGGAGCGAACATATTGGAAATTACGTAAAAAAGGAAAATTATACAAAGCTCCAGATTCTTGAAAGGATATTATACTTGATATACAGAATTTTTTCAAAACAAAAGGAAATACTCCAACTAAAGTTAATGAAGTAGGTCTGCATAAATACAATTCAAATTTTCGATGTCCTTCCTACAACTGATGGAATCAGTACGCTTATTAATGTAACACATTTCTAAGAAGCAACGTTTAAAGTAATTTTGTTCAACATCAAGTATAACTTTGTCAAAATTAAAAAAGTTACTCTATTGCGATGAGTAAGTGCTTAAGGTATTGAAATGTTAGTTATTACAGACATCTCATCTATGTTTTCTTTTATTTTTGAGACGTTAGACCAATGTAGCAACCCGGACAATTCTTACAGTTATTTGATAGATAGAGTTGGATTTCTTCAAATGATTCAAGCTGTCTTTAAGTTGGACGAAAATACAGTGGGGTAAGTTGCAATTTTTAGATTATTGTATACCTTAAATAAGTTAGAAATCCCGTTGCTAAGAGTAGGTATATGTTGAAGTTTCCTAGAAACGGATTGATTGGTAATATTTTCAAGGTTGGAATTTGGTGGGGTAGTTTCAGAAGCAGGGTCACTCACGGTAATGCCATTAGGTCTGGGAGAGGAACGCAGTAGCTTTCTAATAAACGAAGTTCCCAAAAATTAAAAGAACCGCATTTTGGGACATAGAAACGATGTCCGTAACAACTTACCTTCCGCTGCCTTAAGCACTCAATCCTTACATAATAGTCATGCCTTTGATTTTGACCTTTCCTTTGAAGTTGAAATGCCTGATGTTGAACAAATTTATTTTAAACGTTGGTTCTTAGAAATAGTATATAATTTTAAATATTTTTATCTCAGGGGATTTTGGGAAAATTGTTAAATTTTCTATCTTAAACTAAATTTTTCAAATCTTAGTGTGTTCGAGAGTATCACTGGATACCCTTTTGGCAATTTTATAACGAATTTCCAAATTGACAAATAATATATATATATATAATAATAATAATAGTATATTTGCCCAACAGGTTAACCCCAATTACAGGACAAAAAAAGTATATGTATAGAATGTGAATACATTACAAAAGAAAAAATAAACATTGTACATTAAAAACCAATAAAAAAAATACATTAGTGCAAAAAAAAAATTGTAACAAAAAACTATTCATCTGAAAAAGGAACCGACAAAGATATTTTCATATTGCACGTTGGCATTACGTGTCATGTGGTAGATTGGCGCTCGGAGTAGTAGATTGGTCCTTGGTGTTGGCATATTGAAAGTAGACGCATGACGGGATGCCAATCGCGGAACATTAAAACATATAGTTGACAACAAGTAAGGACAATCAACTTTGTTGTTAAGGAGCTTCTGCAGGTACCGAGCGCTATGGAGCTCGCGCCGATGATTTAATGAGTCCATTTGATGTCTACAAAGTAAATCATGGTAAGATATACCCCATTCTGGATAAGTTCCGTTGATTTTCCATGACAAAAATTTCAGAAAACGTCGTTGAAGCCGCTCAACTGGAAGCTGTTGAGATGTGTAAAAAGGAAACCAAACTATACAAGCGTATTCTAATTTACTGACGATAAAAGCATAAAAAAGTGTTTTTAGTAGTCGGATATCATTAGTGTCGTGAAGTTCTCATGAGAAATCCGAGCATTTGTGAAGCGGACAAGCAGATAATTTCTATATGGTTAGAGAAGGATAAAGTTGAATCAAAAGTTATGCCTAGATCCTTGATTGCATCCATTTTAGACAGAGTTTGTTTACCAATTGAGTAAGAAAATTGATACGGCTTAGTTTTCCTTGTAAAGGATATGTAACAGCATTTAGCGGTATTGAGCAACAAGTTATCATTCGCTGACCATCTAACCAGAAGATCAATATTACGCTGCACCTGACCAGCTTCGTCACGACTAGACACAGCACAAAACAGCTAGCTTAACATCATCCGCATATGCCAAAACAGAACAGGTAAGTGATTGCAAGAGATCGTTTATAAATAAGTTAAAAAGGAGAGGACCAAGGTTTGATCCTATACATAATAATACATATATTTCATATTTATGTTCATTGAAACTTCGACGTGTACGTATTAACTACAAAAAATAGGATTAATTTCTTATAATATACGCAAAAATTGCAAAATCCGCAACGCACAAATCAAGAAACCACTTTAATGGTAATTTACATGTACGATGGAGCTACCGCTAGTGCATGTATTGGGAATCTGAGATTTAACCGCGGGCGAGCGCTAAATAAAGAATCACCTCAGAGAAAGAACGCATGTTCGTAAGAATGCACGAAACTTCGGCAGAGCACGGGCACCACGAATACACCGATTGCCTATTATCGCTCCTTGTCTATGCGTAACACAGCGTTCAGCCATCGCACAATATTTGGTTCCCCCGCACTTTTACAGGGGACAGTAGCATGGTGCAATAGATACTAGAGGTGGTCTATCAAGTAAATGCACGAAATAACGAAAGCTTCTGGGTAGCCGTGAGTTGTATGGCATTACTGCTGTAGTGATCGCCTATTTTGCTATTATCACCCGACCTGACACTTAGGCTCCGGTTAGGTTTGGCGGTGGTCCTAGTATTACACACATACAAACGATGCAAATCTAACATACATATTACAATACTTATGTACCTGCATTTTTTTATATGAGAAATAGCACATGCTCTTATTTTGTTTTCTATGTAACAAGGAAACTGTTTATGTAATAAATTTACATTTCATACATATGTACTGTGTATAATTTAGAGAGAATTGAGAAAGCGATCAAATATAGAAGCATTATTTATATTTAAACGAAAGCAATTGATGCTCCTTTTTCGCAAGGAGGATATACCGACGCAAACGACTAGTGGCATTGTACTTCAAACCAAAAGAATGTAACACGCTTTCTTTTGAAAAAACTCTGCATATCAGGTATAACATCCCTTTAAGAACCTGGAACTTTGTATAACTTTCTCTTCTTACATAATTTTCAATACGCTTTTTTTATAGATAACGGTACCAAAATATATTTATTATTTATAAATCTTATATTAGATGTTTCAGAATTTTCTGTCGTTATACCTATATTGTTTATTCAAAATTACTATTTTCTGGGTATTTCATCACATTGTCAATACGATGAATACTAAGAAAAATGCTCATATACGTAAGTTAACTTTTGTATCTTGAATTCATGTCTTAACTGTAATTATTTTTCAATAGTGTCACCCTGATTAAGAGTGAAAATGTTGGTGTTTCAAAGAAAGAGAGTAACATTATTTAGGCCTTTGTCTTTTAAAAATATTTTCTTATATACAGACTGATTAAACCAGGCACTTATCTTGTTATTTCAAAAGGAACACGCTGTATATTATTACGCATTTGGTTCCTCTGCCTAACAATAAACCAACATAATGCAGACTTCATATGTCTGCCTCTAACAGATTTCGAGATATTTTTAATTTTCTCTTCAATCGCGTAAATTTAAATACATCTATTTCAAAACAATCAAAAATGCAAAAACATTTTAGCCAAGGTTTTTAGAAGATTAAACGGCAAAATATGCAAGGTATTCAGAAGTGGATTCCAAAATAACAAAATGTTTGGTTCGCTATCTATCGGTCACCCTGTACATGCCTCCAGGCGATTTAAGCTTCGTTCTGTTTACACCATAGACGCAATTTTACAATTCCAGAAGCTTGGGACAGCCTGTATCGTCCGTTCGATAAGCAGCATTTTTTATAATGAATGACTTTTTAAAATAAATAATGTGACGAACCGTTAACCGTCCGCACAAATTTAAAAACTTCTATTTTTAAATTATCGTACAATTTTATTCAACTACTATTAAACCCTGTATATTATTTTTGAACATCAGTGTATATTTTTCATTAATCAAACCGATTGAAGTTGTGTAACGATATCTTTTAACGAATGTTTTACTTGTACGCGTCACATACAAGGCCACAGTACGTCATAGACAAAAAGTGCAACGTTATGGTTGGGAATTGTATATAAACCCTCCAGATTCATATTTCGACAGACGTTTGCGTGGCATGTCGGCGACTAAGCAGACTACAATAGGCTAAGCAATAGTTTCACGCCTACGTGGCAAATCGGCAGATAAGCAGACTACAACAGGCTGAGTAGAGTCCGGGAAATATCCCTCGCGCAGTCGGATTTTCACCGGCAACCTTGGAATATTTTCTATGTCCGAGAAGCATCTCAGAGATAGTCAGCTTCGGCCGGCAACTGTATTTTTCCCAATCACACCCGTAGCAATAGCCGTCAGCTGTTTAGTTGATTCCGCCGCGAGAAAGACCACCGTTTAAATTATTTCAGTCCGTAATTAACTTATACCAAAACCCGTTGCAAACACTTGATTTATTTTGACTTAGAGAATCTAAGACCGTAAATTAACCTTGGCCAATACCCGTAACAAACGTTTGACTGTTTGAGATAGTTAAGCAGACACATATCGTTCCACTACTTGATATCTTTTATTGAGAAAATATCTTTTCTGTTATACATTGTAAAAAGTCACGACCGAACTAATATTTTATGTTATTTTGATTTACTTTGTGTGTTACGTTTGACTTTAAAGTTATTTTGTTAGGAACGTTTAATTGCTAGCGCCTGTAAATAAAACTTTGTAAATATTACTTACTTCTTTTCATTCCGACACTGAATTCTGGACATAAGTGGCCAATCCCCGTTGACGATAAAGGACATCATGCTCGATACCGCCGCATAATCACCTCATAATTACAAAAGACCCTAAACATCTTAATTAAACAACACTCATGCGTTAGTTTTTAGAATAAACCAAGTAAATTTTGACAGTTCTTAAAATCATATTACTACTGTTGGCGGATGTGTCAACTAACTTGTTGAGTTCGCAAGTATATTTGCCCATTAGGGTTGGACATTTTACAAAACATTTAAGAAGCGTTGTATTTTCATTCTCATTCATAAGCATAAAATAAGATAAATAAAGAGAATTTTAAGAAGATCTATTTATTCATAATTTAATGAATTTTGAAGTGGCCGAAATAGTCCAGACGGAGCGCGATCGTCGCAATAATATCTTTTTTTCTCTTGAGACACTGTGATTTATGTGCGTCATCCAACGTTGATTTTATTATTATTATGTACTACTTGAAATAATATTGCCCAAAAAATGCTATAGCTGTAATATTTAACCCTAAAATTACTACTGTTTAATTACATTAAATTCAATTTAAAACATCAAAGGAATTTATCGATTCTAAATGACTACCGAACTTCGTTAATTCGAGTATAATTATTATTTACATATTTCGGCAATTATCGCTAATGGCCTTTTTATCGTTTATTTATTTACGTTCATAAAACCATATTACAGGAAATTTTTGTTTAAGGGAGATCAAATTTATAGACGACATGTGTGCCGGTATCCGTAATGTTTTATGATTCGTCGCCCTGGTTTGGAACACGTACCGCGACCTCAAAAGCACGAAAATGGTGGACTGATTGCAGTGCGTGACTAGCATTAAAGTGACAATTTTCACGACGATTAACTCTAAATTAAACTGCGGACCTGAAAGGTTGATTGGAATGTATTTTTATAGACGCCGTCTTTTTTCATTTCTTCCGAAACGAAGTGGCCTTTTCTTGTTCTTTGCCTTCTCTTTCCTTCGAACGGTAAATCTGGAGAAACGTTTTTGATTGTGAGCGTTTGCCTGTGGTTTTGAAGCAAATTAGTAAGCAAATAATGAACAAGGTTATCAGAGGTTGTAATTGTGTTAATAGTCTCGTTTTCTTATTAATTAGCTGAAATATTCATTTTGCAAGAATAAAATATAAGATATAATATTTTTATTCCCAATATGCTAATACAGCGTTGCTCTGTTTACTTGGAATTTGGTTGAAATTATTTTAATAATTGCGTAAATTCCATTTAGCTGGACAAACACCATGAAGTTGTTTGCCAGAAAGCTGAAGTGTGCGTATGCTGATAGATAACAGAAGATACCTGGCCTTACTTAGAACTCGCGCAGTGCTTTAGTTAAATTTACGTAATTGGTGCCAGTATTTAAAGTTTAAAAGATGTAGAATTATTCAACAGGAGTTGTAGATTCAATAGGAAAATAGGTAAGATATTCAAAATGGCTAAGGCTTATATCTAAACGAATGCAACAAAGAGGAAAGATTTGATTTGACTGTATAAACAGATCTTTAATTAGAAAATAAGAAAGTTTTCGTTGTGACACCTGTTAGTGAATGGTCAGTACTACCTAGGTCTAGTCCTAAAGTACGAAACATACAGCTCAGGCGTTTAGGTACACTGCGATAATGAAATCATCTGCCCAGCTGAATCTAGACCACCGGACGGGGGTACCTGCCATGAAGCAGTATCGTATTACAGTGAACATTTTCAAAGTATGAAATATTTTATTTCCACGTTTAAACCACCAAATTCTGAAGCTGTTCAAAAAGGTCAAGAACTGTCTTCGGATTATCAACTTGAAGAATCACTTGAACAATTGAAAAATGTTGATCGAAGCAAGACAGGTAGTTGCGTGGATTGAATTCAATTCATGCAACTCTGAATTATTAAGTCTCTTAAAATCATTTTCAGGGAAATCGAAATAGAAAAACTAAATAAGTGGAATCTTAGAAAAGTTTTGAAGTTGTATTAAAATTAAAGCTAAATGGAAAAGAATAGAGCACTAAAAGAAATTTGTTATATCAAATAATAATTATTTAGCCTAAAGTAAATCCCACTGATAGCAGCATGTTACATTAATTACATTAAATAAATTCAATTCCCAACAAATTTGCCAAAAACAATAATGTCTTCTACTCACAGTAATCCTTTCAAAATAAGTAAATCGAAAGAAATCCCTTCCGAACGCCGGCCCTGAGTATACTGCGAACTTCCAAATTGACATATTTGCATAAAATTTATTTGTAGTTTATAGCTTTTCAAATAGTAAAGATATTAATTAATCTAGTTATGTATTTTAAACACATTAATAAATTTTGGACTTCTTTTTGTCAAAAATTTACAATTCTTTTCTATTGCTGGTTTTTTCTTTAATCTACTGCTCACTCCACAATTAAAATAAGGAAAAATAAAACTAGAAACATGATAGTTATCATGTTCCTAGCTCGTACTCCAAAAGGATTGCGTCGCCTTAGCGACACGAATTAATTTTGAGATACAGTAAAATTACCATGGTATACTTTCTAATTTAGTGTCCCAAATAATGGGGTCTAGGAAAATTTACCGACAACAATTCACCGACAAACAAATTCCCCGACCACAAAATCCTTCCGCGGTAAAATTTTTCGGCAAACAATTCACCGAAGAGAAAATCCTCCGACAATAACAAACTTTTCTTCACACTTTATCTCAGCAGCGACCAGTACAATAAATTTTAATTGCCTAATTTAATGAAGGGATTAGTCGTAATGGTCCTCCGATCATTACAAAAGAATGCCAATCTCTTTAAACTATTTATTTTGAAAAAGTTTGTGCTGCAGTTAACATGAAATGGCCGCTGAATTTGTTCTTAGTGAAAAATGAAAGAAAAGGTTGTTGCTTGATAGTTATTTACAACAAAAAGAGAAACGGGACAGAAATTGTTTTGGAAATGGGACTATTACTACGAAATAAAGTGCAAGGCTCGAGTTGCAACGCTTGGAGGAACTATTCTTTAAAAAAAGTGGAGAGCGTTGGCATTTGTGCGCACACCAAATGGAGTCGATGCGTCTCAAACACTTTGCCTTTGGGAGGAAAATATGCTACCCGAGGGTGTTCTGCCAATTGTGGACTATTTCAAAGACACCTGGATTCAAGGATACAGGAAAAGTAGTAGTTTTTAGCAGTCAGTCGGACAACGTGACTAGTGCATAAAAATGGGGTTTATAGTGATTTATCTCCTTCATATTCCACTGTAAAAAAGTGGACAAAATGTTTCTGTTTGGGGATGAATCCCTTGAAGATGATGAGCGCCCCGGTCTGCCAACTGAACTGATAATATCTCAAAACATTTCAATTATTAAAGAAATGGTATTAGCAGATCGCCGTTTGAAAGCGAAGGAATTAGCAGTGATGTCTAACATTTCTGAAACAAGTATTCGTCTTACTCTCCAACGCGAACGTCGGGTCGAATGTGTGCGTTAATGTTATTATTATTATGAAGTTAGGGGAGATTATATTGAAAAATAAAAATTTTTATATTTTACCAAGTTTATTTTTTCTATATCAGGCCGAGAATTTATGGCGCCTAGTGCGTACAACCTAACTTACTAAAGACGTTAAAAAAAATCAGTGAGAAAAACAAAAAAAAAACAGAAACAAATTTTGGAAAAACAAAAAACTTTTAAAGACACCCAGCATCATGCTGCTCGTTCTAACCCGAGGTAAAGTGTGAACGAAAATTTGCTATGGGCGGGGAATTCTCTATTCGGTGAATACTTCGTTAAGAAATCTTACCATCGGAGAATTTTCCGGTCGGGAAATTTGGTTGTTGGCGAGCTGTTGGTGGGGAATTTTCCGTCGATGAATTGTTTTCTGTTTTCCAAATAATGCATGTGAGTAGAATTGGATGCGCAAACACTAGATGCTTTTAATGAAATTTTAGAAGACAATATAATTACGTTAGACCAGTGATTCCGAAAGTGGTCCAGGTGGATCCCCAGGGGTCCACGGGAGACACGACGGGGGTCTACAATGGCGTGAAAAAAAATGGGGGTTCACAAGTTGTAAGTGGGGATCCACGAAAATTTATCTGGTTTCGATAGTAAAGAACAAAAATGTTGGCTTAGCTTTACCTATCAATGTAGATAGATAATACACTACTCAAAAAAAAGGGAGCAAAAAAAAATCCAAATTTTTCGGTAATTTTTGACAGGCTGTATTTCGGTGAAAAATGCTCGTATTAAGACTTTAAGAAAGTATTTTGGAGCTTTAAGATTCTAATTTTCAGATTTTTTGGCTAAAAATTTTTAGGAGCTACGGTTCTTATGCAATCCTAACCGATAGCGCGAAAAAATAATTTTGCAATTTTGTTTCTTTTTTTTTTGTCCACGGGCTTGAAAAAATATTTTTTACTTAGGCCGGCCTATGGATCAAATAGCCTGTTTATTTAGTTTTAATTTCCTTTTTTTAAAACCTCCCTTAATTTTTTTGAGTAGTGTATTTTCAGGTCAGCTTTTTAAGGAAAAATCGATCCCATTTACAAACATTATTTCGGTGGCAGCAGATGAAGCTCCTACCATATTCGGGCGATATCGTGGGTTTCTAAGCCATCTTAAAAGAATTATACCAGGAGTAACTGCAATTCACTGTGTCATCCACCGACAACACCTGGTAGCGAAAAATTTGAGTGATAGATTGCACCAATCGCTTCAATTTGTGATTAAAGCAGTTAACAAAATAAGAAGCAATGCGTTAAATACCCGTTTATTTGCACAACTGTGCGACGAGAATGATGAAGGCTTCCAACAAATGCTCTTACATACTGAAGTACGCTGGTTGTCGAAAGGTGCATGTTTAACAAGATTTTACTCACCTTTTGAATCAGTTTTAGAGTTTCTGGAAAGTAAAGATCCAGGTTTAAAGGGAAACCTGATCAAATTGAAAGCAGACATCGCGTATTTGACAGATTTGTTCAAAAAATTTAATGAGATTAACTTGCAGTTACAAGGGGACAGCCTTAATTTAATAAAAACAAAAGGTGTAATTTCGGCTTCTCTTGGAAAATTGAAATTTATGAAGCAAAATATTAGTCGGCGCAAATTCTCCCAGTTTCCAAACTTGTCACAGGCAGAATGTCTTGATGAGGATATTCAGACATACGTTCAACATGTAAATGCCGTGCATAATGACTTCAAAAATAGATTTGAAGATATTCTGACGATGGAAATACCACCATGGATCATAAATCCATTTGATGAAACGGAAGTGGCGAACGTGGTATTACAAGAGGAGCTACTCGAGCTTAGCACCAATGAGGAGCTGAAGGTGAAATTTAAAAAAGGCTGTCAAACATTTTGGCTGCAGGCAGAAATACCCGAAAAATATCCTGGGCTATGGGAAATTGCGAGAAAACTTCTGATAGCGTTTCCCTCGTCATACCTTGTCGAAAAAAGTTTTAGTGTCGTTACAAACCTATTAACAAAAAAAAGGAGCAGATTGAACATCACAGAACGGGGAGATTTGCGGTTATTCCTCACAAAACTGGAGCCTAATATTGATAATTTGCTGTCAATCCATCAAGTACATCCCTCCCATTAAAATTATTTTTTTTTAATTGTTGATTTGCATTGTTGAAGTTACGTTACGTTATTCATGTTTAATTTTAATTCTATTAAGTCTGTAATCATATTATTTTAATAAATAGAACACTAGAAAATATACTATTTCTCTTTTTATTTTTACCACTACGAATTTAGGGTTGGAACTCAGCCGCGACGCAAATTTCCATCGTTAGATCTAATTTTCACATTTTTTGACGAGTTTTGGGAGTATGGTAGAAATGTAGCAGCAGGGGGTCCACCGAAACCAGTAAAATTTTGAAAGTGGTCTACGAGAAAAAGAAAGTTTGGGAACCTCTGCGTTAGACGATAGAGAAATTTCGATTTACACGATATTGTTGAATGGATTCTTCTATTATTAATAAAAGTACCCTTGCCACGCAGAAGAGATACACTAGGGAAATTACTAGGGAAGGGCCGCCAATATTACTTACAATTAGCTTGCCAAACTCGCAACACAAATATAAACAATAGTGAACAAAAATGTCTAAACAGTATCTCAAGAAAAATTGTTAATAAAAAAAAGGTTATAGCATATACCATACAGTTATTAAGTTTACTCTTAAACGTGAAAATGTATAATATAAAATTTCCAAGCTAAATTAAAAAAAAAGAAGTGACACCGTATATAAATTTCATTTTGTTCATTCGTATCCATTGTAAAACTGATACAAACTTGCTATCTAATGAAAGCTTAAAAGCGAAAGAGCATTTTAAAAGGACAAAAGAGTGACCGTGTAAATCTAATTTTAAACGAACATTGTATCAAAGGATGTTTGTTCACATTTGTTTGAATGAATTTTCACTACGTTCTCGATATAAGCGCGGAATATTTCGTTAACCGGAGACATCCCGTATGCAAATTATTGAATATCAAAGCTATTCGGCAATATTCCGTAAAACCCGGGGCGAACAGATAGTATCGATCGTCCATTCAACTGCACGGAGTAGAAAACCGATGCTCACCTATAATGCGAATTCTAATGGAAAATTGTCCTTGATCAAGCATCAGTTGATTATTTTACAACATGGCCGGCGACATGTTGTAAAATAATATTTTAATCTGCACCGTGCAGTCAATTAGCATATTCGCAAACACTGGTCCGTGAAACTGACGCCATAAATTATATTAATAGTGTGCAATGATTATTTTTTGTGTATCGGAAGGGAAGCATTCTACTTGATGTTAATTTGTAAGCCAGATACTAATTGATTGTACATTATACAGTAACAATTTTTGGTTTGCTACACTTGGTTATATTTCTTCTTGTTTTAGTGTTCTTGGCGTTTATTTGAAGAGGCAGATAGATATAAATTATCTTCAATATTCAGGTGAATAACAAAATATACATATGCGTTTTTGCTTGTTCAGCCTCTTTGGGATCCAGGGAAATTATAATATTTAATATTTTTACAATTACTGTTGCTAATATGTGTCGTTCAATTAAATGGTGTTATCGTTGCCTTAGTAAGAAAAGCGCGTAACTTCATTTTTATCCAAAATAAGGTTTAACTGTCACCTAATTGTTGCGTTCTCGTGGTTTGAAGAACAATGCCGCTAGTCGTCTGCTTAGGCATATCCTTCTTGCGAAGAGGGAGGACCAATTGCTTTAGTTTAGATGTGTAAAATACTTGCTCATAGCTCAGTACCTCTCGAAATGAAATACAGTACGTATAAAAATAAATTTATTAAAACAGTTCTTCTTATAACAACAAAAAACATAAAAAAGTGAGGTTTCCCTCTTGCATATATAAAAATATACCTACGAGGTGTGGCAATTAAATAGCCGAACTGGTGCTACTATCGGCAAACAGCGAGCACGCTACGGCAGGTTTGTACATGTTCATGCTTGTAGGTGCTTCCTCCACCCTGAGCTGGATGGGGACGGTGGTACGTCGCGCAGTCTCGCTGTAGCAATCGTCCGTTCAAGTCCTTACGATAGCGTCGCGTCGGAAAAATGTGTTCAGATCGAGCAACGAGTTAACCTCAAATTTTCTGTGAAACTGGGAAAAACTGCTACAGAAGCTCATGCCATGTTAAAGGAAGTGTACGGAAGTGAGTATTTATCGCGCGCACAAGTTTTTGAGTGATGTAAAAGGTTTAAGGAGGAACGTGAAATGACCGAATTCGATCCGCGGCTTGGACGACTCTCAACATCAAAAACGGACGACAACATTCAGAAAATTGGTAAAATGATCCGCGAAAATCGTCGTTTGTGAGTCCGAGCGCTTGCTGGAATCTCAGGAATTAACAAAGAAACTGTCCGTCAGATTTTGCATGAATCATTCGATACGCAGAAAGTTTGCGCAAAAATGGTGCCAAAACTTCTCACTCCAGAGCAAAAGGAATCGAGAATGAACATTTGTACTGACCCTTTAAACAACATAGATGATGATCCAGAATTGTTAAACAGAGTGATTACTTGCGATGCATCATGGTTTTTTACCTACGATCCTGAAACAAAGCGCCAATCGATGCATTGGGAGAGCCCAAGGCAAAAAAGCGAAAATGAGCAAGTCTAAATTCAAGGCCATGGTGATTGTTTTTTTTTTGATACGCGTGGAATTGTCTACGTCCACTGGGTCCCCGAAGGTCACACAGTCAATCAACATTATTACGTCGAAGTTCTAACTACGCTTCGCGAACGAGTGAGATATCAAAGACCCGATTTGTGGAAGAGCAAATCTTGGATGATCCACCAAGACAATGCGCCAGCCCATTTCACCTTGTCTGTGAAGGCGTTCTTTGCGAAATCCGCCCACCGTACTCGCCCGACCTGGCAGCTGTGACATTTTTTTTATTTCCTAAGGTAAAATCGGAGCTTAAGGGGACAAGATTTGACAGTGTGGAAGCGGTGAAAGCGAAAGCGACGGAGGTTCTCAACAAGCTGACAGAAACAGACTTCCAGCACTGCTTTCGACAGTGGAAAATTCGTATGGAGTGTTGTAGGGATATGCAAGGAGAGTACATTGAAGGGGATAAACATTGTAGTGTAATTGGTGATCAATAAAATGTTTTGTAGCACCAGTCCGGTTATTTAATTGCCACACCTCATATACTTTAATATTATATACATGTTATAATGTGGTTTCCTTACTTATTTGTGTACACATTTTGTGGGCGTATTTCTAGGCACCTAGTACGAGTGCGAAGCATTTTGCTATGTTAATGTGTCTTCAGTATCGCAACGCTTGTGTATGCATGCAATATTGTGCATTATTGGGGCCACCACCAAACCCTACAGGAGCCTGAAGGTCTGGTCGCGGAGACAGTAGCAGAATACAGCCGAAGGCGGCTACCCATACGTTCTCGTTATTTAGTGTATTTATTATACCACCTCTAGTATATATTGCTCCTCTCGCTACTGCCTCCTATAGAAGCGGAAAAGTTAAAGATTAAACATCGTGCGAGTTCAAACGTTACCTTGCGCATAGGCGAAGGAGCGGCGGATGACAATCGTGATATTTCGCAACGCTCGTTCTTCGACGAAGTTCTCGCACTCCGATAAAGATATGTGTATGTGCGCTACGCTTGCTCTCTCGGTGGTAATTGTCTGTTTATGCTCGACCACAATGGTTCTCTGTTTAGGGTCATGTTGCAAAATCATTTAATAAAGAAAATTGACTCTAACATTTTTTATTAGAACTTCTTTATTTCATTGAATTTAAAATATTTGTTTTAATATTTTATTAAGCATTATGATATACTTTTTTGAATAACATTTAAATTTTGGGGAAGATCCATGGGAGATAAATTATAATCTATTAAAAAAAGAAGAAGGCGTGTCCAAAAGTGTCTAAAAATATCTATTTTTATTAAGTAAAAAACTTACAAATGACCATAAATGCTTATTCTAACATTTTATTTAATTTTCCCCTTTTTTTTAGGATCTCCCACATTTTCTTCCAAGATACATTCGTAAAACCATTTACATTTTTCTCTACTAGACACCAGTGTCAACGCAAGTTTGATCGTTCTTCAGCTGTGAGTCCACTCCTCTTTTCCTTAATTCTTTCAACTTCAGTATTATCTTTCTTCGACACTATTCTACTTCTTCTATTTCCTCTCTTCAATACGTCAAATTTGTGAAATAGTCTATGTCTCTTAACAGGATGGATGCTGCTAGTACTAAACAAGAAAGAATTTTTGGAGTTCACGTCCAGCGAATAATACTTTCTTAAAATCACATCTTTATTTTGTGTGTTAAATTTAATCTACACTTTTCTTTACATAGTTATTTTGAATCCAATCAAAAGATAAGTGTTCGTGGTGTATTCGAAGTCATTATTAGAAAAGCAAATAGGGTTAAATATCCAGAACAGGTAGTTCCTGTGGTGTGTATTTAAACAGAGTGTTTATTTACATTGGCGTCGTTCGAAAGTTTAAAGGTTAGTTGATTTTAAAATCTTAAAAATTCGTTAATTTGATTTCACTAAGTTACAAATTCATTCAAAATTGCCACAAGGGTATTTAGGAATATCCCCGAACCTACGAAAATCATTTAATAGAGTTAAAGTTGAAAATTTAACAAAGTTTAGAGTAAAAACCCTGAGAAAGATATTTCAATATATACAGTATTCGCAATAATACAATGAGAGATTGCGGAGACATTAATCGCAGACAATAAAATTACCTATATCCTGTACGTTATGAAGTAAAGTTTAATAATCGGCTTGGCCCGAAGGCTGTAGAGGAGGTTATAAGCTTCAAGTCCTCGTCTTGTGTGTGCTGGATTATGTAATTCTTAGCAAGCTTGCCAATGGTACCCATCTTCGTAACAGATTGATAGCCTATGCGATTTCATCCCGTTAACACTTGCGGAGGTGTGGAAAGCAATGAGAACGGTTACCCCTGGAGCCACCCTGTTACTCATGCACTAATGTATGTAATATACAGCCCAAATTATTAATATTAAATTCTTTGCCTATAATATAAATAACTTCTATAACATAATTAATTTCAAATATCACTTAATTAACGTACCATCTAAATATTATAATTTTCATTGATCTTTTTATATTTAATTTAAACCATACACAGCTGTGAACGGTATATGAGATAAACAAGGGTGTCTATGTGATTTAATTAATTAGTTATGACTGTAAGCATTTATAGCTCAAATTCATGTAGTTTTTTTTTCTAATTTACATCGAGTTGTTGAACCACATTTGTTGAGCAAACATAATCTGACTTCGTATCATTTTTCAATTTTGACTAAATTATTTTCTATTAATAAGCGGTAAGATTGTTCCAAACTTTATTTGATCTACTTTTAGAACTTTTGATTAGAACTAATTATTTATAGCTGCTTGCTCTATTTCACAATAAATATTTTACAATTTATATAATTTATAATTTACAGTTATGTACATAGTATTCAGCCTGCTTAAAACTTAGATTTTAGAACTTGTGATACAGGGCTAATCATTTATAGTCGTTTATTATATCCATCATATATTTTACATTTTTATATTTAAATACAATTTATTAAACTATTTTCTTAAACATGGTTTTTGATGTTTGTCGAATTATCCTGACCACCTCGCTTTTAGTCACAGCTGGCGCCCTTATAAGTGTAGCTATCTCATAAAGATCCACGACCCAGCCACGGGTTATGAGCAGCGCGCGCTCTGGTTTTCTTTACATCAATTTTACAGAATCACTGCATTGTACCAGAACGCGTCGCAGCATGGCACAAGATGGTCGCCTTAAAATAAATTACAAGAATTAAATAAGTAGTAGCACATATTATCAATTCTCGCGGAGAAATAGAAAACTGAAAACTACAGACGGATTAGTAAGAAAAAATAAAAGTTTAAATTTTGTTACAATTGACACCAGTCTCCCATATTCACCTCCCGATGTAACATCTTGATCACTGTAATCACTTTGGGACAGCATGTAACTTTCAAGAACCTAAATTGTTGATTTGATGATTTGGAAATTCTTTTGAGATTCTAAAACAAAATTAAAAATAGTACTCTTCCTAACCTCAAAGTGCATTTTTTTTTAAATGAGCATCTTTCTTTGAATCATTTTGTTCCTCTGCTTCTCGAGTGAGGACAAAATAAGTTTTCCTCGAGAAATTCCTCTGTAACTCTGTTCTTTAAAAAAATGTTCAACTAATTATTGAGATCACTTTCACACAAAACAATTTTTCAATGACATAACATTTAATATAACCTTAACCCATGTTCACTGGGCACCTCCGAGCTCTAGATGAATTTTAGTAGATAAAGGGGTCATGTAACCTTGACACCTTTATCCATAGAAAAAAAAAAAAACAAATACGGAACATAATACCTTTATCCATGAAACATCTCAGCTATTTACCGCATTTTCGAATTAAAATAACAACAGAATGAAAATATACCTTAATATTAATTTAATTAAAAAAAAAACAGTTTTGGAAAAAGTTTTACATGACACCTTTATCCACTTGTATCTTCAATTGTATAAAATGTGAATTGTAATAAAATATATGGAAATAATCTTAACATAAGAATAATCTTCGAATGTTACTCATTTCGTAAATGTACCGTGTACTCTGGTTCAAATGTCCTTAAGTTTTTCAACCCGTTCTGCATTATTCTTGAAAACGTGGCTTTTCCTCTAACACAAATTATAGATTTTTAAACGTAATTTAAGCCCTGCTGCATTATACAGATTTCTCTTCAATTCCTGATAGGATATTGATTGCGAAAATCTGTAGATTCTCATCATAGGTACTTGACTTTAATCTGCTGCTTACTAAAAGCTAGGTAATTTTAAAGAAGCATTGTTGCTCTATGGAGATTACCTCTTTGTTAATCAGCAAATTGTTGAAATTTTGAAAATACTAATCCTCACTCGTTTTCAAGTATGTTTTTGTACACGTTTACACACTTCAAAACGACTTCCATGCAAAACGAACAGAGACCAACACACAAACGCGCACATATGAACGAAAGCCTTCATTCGAGTCCATTAAGGTGAAGCTATAATTCTATTGATGGAGAGATTATCGATAAGGTTTCATTGTCAAATCATACGTTCGCTTCCGACGAAATCGCTAATGAACCATTGTTGAACTGGAACATGTTCGTTCGCTATCACATGTATGAAGCTTTCACGCATAAAATCCAGTTATATATGATTTAAATTACATAATGTATTCGTGCACAGACAGCAGTTTAATTATATTAGCACACAATATGTTCTTCGTACGTATTTTGACTCAACACCGTTAATTTATTTCCTAGCAATTTACTGTCGGATGAAATTCAGCACGTATAGCTACACGAACATATGTTTAGCGAAGTTTAATCCATCTTACGCCTGCTTTAGCGTGAGCAGTAGAATTGTAGAGACAAAGTAAAGCGTATATTATTAATTCATTTTAGATTAAATATCTAAATTCCCCTTAATAGGCGCGAATATAAACATTTATAATAGCATATGACAATTTAATGCCAACAGAAAGAGTGATTTATAACGTGGAGAGGAGATTTTTAGGATAGATAGTGGGGACTAAAGCAAACATTTTTTAGTCCCACTTATTGAGTGCTGCTGAGATTTTTTCTAAAGGGGCAAGATTTCTTTATTTCTTTGGAAACGATATAATTTCAAACTTCAAAGAAAAAAGACAGAATGCTCACTCCAATGCAAAATTCTAAAACTAATTTCTATTTCGATTTTTAAAATTACATAAATTTAACAAAGACAAGAAATTATGAAAAGGAAACAGAACAATAACTACATAAGTATAAAAATTCATCAAAATCACTAAAACTGTTCAAAATGCTGCCCTTGCTTTTCAACACACACTGAGAGAAAAAAATGCATTGATCCAACAAAAATATGGACAATCAACCAAAAAATTTAGGTTAAATACAGTCGACGGATATTTTTGGTTCAATCAACATTTAACGTTGCTTCAAAATATATTTGTTAAATCAAACGTAACAGAGGTGTTAATCCAACAGTGCGCTTAATCTCAGTTTAAGCAATTTTAGTGGTTAGTGTAACATATTCATTTGATTGAATTAAACTTATCCCTTGTTCATTCTGTTCCCGTAATTTCCTTAGGTCAACAAAATTATAGTGTTGCGTCGACACAAAAACTTGTTGCGTGTAGAATATAAAAGTGTTAGCTCAACCATTTTTCTTATTCAATTTAACAAATCTCTTTGTTGTTTTGAGTACCTTCATTTGTTAAAAAATCTTAATGAATATGAATGTAAATACTATTTTGTTACAAAATTGAATTCTTTTGAACAAATTCAAGTTCAAAAGAATTCAAGTTTATAATAAAATAGTATTTATAAATTCAAACTTTGCAACAAAATATTTAGTATTTCACGTTGACGTGTAGAATTTACTCCTGAAATATTTTTACTTAAAAACACAAATTTAAGTGTGGAAGAAAGAAATAAAAGGCAATATTCCATCCTAACTAATATATTCAGCACTGATATGCAAAAGACAATACATCAGATATGTAATAGTAACACAAGGACAATATTAATCTGAAACTACAAAGTTATATAATAAACACATATATACGAATAAGTACTTCCTAATTACATGTACATTAAATGTTGTAAATAAATTTAATAAGACTGTCTAAATGCCCGTTTCATGTTTTCTTCTCCCAAGAATGGGTATGAGCGCTTTGATTTGTTGTATTCCTCGTGGAGGGTGTGCTGACGTTGTTCCAAATTGGTGCTACTACTGGAACTTGCTGAAGCTTCTGTGACTGGACTTAAAGTAAGTGTGTCAGTAGACATATTATCTGCGAGGAGTAAACCTGCGCCACTTATATTTTGATAGTGTCGCAATTTTGCTAAAAATTTCACTCTCTTTCCTATAACCGGAATAATTTCCTTTATCACATTTTCATCAAGTTGTAGTAGGGCTTCTTCATCAATTTCGTGTTCTAATAAACAGGTATGATTAATGATTACAAGGTAATTGGGGGTATTTGAATTTGTAATGCGTATATTACAAGATATTTGTAAACATCGAATATGGTAGAAATTATCGTATTAGTTACATCAATATTGAATTAAATAACGAATATATTTTTAAGTTAAAATTCTTATTCAAATTTCTTACCGTTTCCATATTTAAAGATTTCATTGTAAGGGTCTTATTTTATTTAAGGTATTAATTTTAACAGATGAACGTCGGTTTTGAATAGTATTAACTATTTCTTGAAGAAAAAACAAACGTTAGATCTCACTTCCGCTATTAAGGGTGAATTGTAAGGTGTACGTGGTTTCGTCGACTATAGGGTCAAATTGAATAGGTAGAAGTGTATTATTTTCTCTATAATTGTACAATTTTTACATATGCATATTCTCTTTAATTATTATTTTTTATAAATTATCATCTGTTAAATTTATTACCTCAACTTCTTAAAAATATTTTCTGGCAACTAAGCAATTTTCTACATAAACTGTAGCATAATAAATTCAAAATTAGAAACGACGCGTGTACGTATCTATATGTAAATATATAAACATCAACAAGAACAACTATCGAAACCAGGCCTTATACATTTTCCGTAGTTCTACTTTTCACTTACGAAACAGCACAAACGGTTCCTGATTCAATTCGTTAAACATGCATTATCAGCACAACTTTCAATCAAATGTTTTCATAACCATTTTCTGGTACTTTTCGAATTTCAAATAAAAACAATATTCTATTTAGTACTCTTTGTAACGTGTCATTTATCAACTAGTTACCCTAAGAAACAAAATAAATAAAACAATATTTACAAAAGAAATTCTTACCATTTTGTAAAAGTCAGAGCTGAAGCCATTGTATTACGACATCGAAGATGTTCAATGTATACATTATTTGTATTGTTTCGTAATTTCTATTAGAACTTATTGGGACTCAAAGACAGTTAATTTAACAATATGGCTCTATTTTCCTCACTAACTTTTGTATCTACTCATAAAAGATTCTAGCTACTTACCTGCGAAAGTCGGTATTAACCAGTCAAACTCCCATTCCACTAATAATATTTTCACATAATCATCCCCCATTTTTTTATAAAACAAATATAAAAACTAAAGAAAAGATTCTGCACACTGCTACTTGTACCAAGTAAAAGATAGAATGATGATGCAATACAAGACAAGACACGATGCCTCCCCACTATAACCAATAAAAGCTGATCAACTAAACACCTGCATACAATACTGCTAATGTCTAAGTATCCTAAAACAAATATTTCATTTTAATCGATATTTCTATACAGTGGTTTCCCCGAAAACGTATTCTGGCAATTAACACACTATATTAATTTCAGACGCACATTTGATCCCTATGTATCAACAATTATGTTTGATTAACATAATTCAACTTTTTGGTTAAATCAAACCGTTTTTAGCTTTAATGCTATTCTTTTATTATTTTTGTTTAACCTTTACGATTTTGTTAAATTGACATCACTGTTGTGCTCTGCTGAAACGACTTTTTTTTTTAATTTATTTCCCAACCAAATAAATGTGTTTCACGAACAGAATTTTTTGACACAAATGTAATTGTTAAGTCAACGCAAGGTGATAGGTAATTTAATCATAAAATTTGTTGGACTAACACTTCTCCAGCTAACAAAATCAATTTTGTTATTTTAACACATTTCTTTCCCTTAGTGCACAGTTGCGCACGACGAATCCAATTTCCCGGCACTTGCGAAAATTGTTCTCGCAAGTCCTCTGTAGCAACGTTGATTCGATGGCGCAAGCTTCATTTGCTGCAAAATATATAAGGTGTTACAAGGGACGGCACTGTATGAAATTATATTAGTAATACCTCCGAATTGATGCTGTTACTTGTTGTAGGAAAATATTCCCTTAAATTTATTACAAAACAAGTTACTTGATCATTCCACCATCATCGTCGTTGGTTGGACATAAAATAAGTCCCTAATATCCCCGCTCCAACGATAGGGGTCCTTAAAAGGAGTAGAAGCTACCGTATCTGTCATTCGTTCATTTTGAATACTGGAACTAATGGTTGATTTCATTATTACTAAAGAGCGATAGTCCTAGACAGAGAATGTCTAAGCACGTGCCACCAAATTCTTTCTTATGTCACGATTAATCTACCCATGCATGGCAACAACCTAAAACTATTTGAGCTAACATTATTACTGTTTAAAAATCAAATATTCTTACCTACACCTTTCAATATTACAAGCTACATTAAACGTTAAAAATATGTTAAATTACAACTACTTTTGTCAGTGAAGCAACAATGATCAACTAGAACAACATAACATCTGTTTGGTACTTATGCCTGTGGCTGTATTTTGGAGCTTTATAGGAAAGAAACAGCACATTCCAAAATCAACATCTGAAATTGGATAAATGAGCTTTTTAGCACTTTTAACATAGCTAATAGGACACCATTATAGGAACATATTCGAAGAATCCAAGCTAGAGGTAAATATTAAATTAAAGGGTTAAACACTGCTTTGGGATGAGTTATATTTATTGGACAACTAGCACATTCTTTCCTATAGGTATATAGATAGGTATTTCTATGGTATTTTCCCAAGTCTTTTTATGAGATACTCCCCTGCAAATAACATCGATTATCCCCTGTTTTCGCGCATCGTTTCGTTCGAAGGCACGCAGTTTTTCTTGCAGAAGAGATTCGTTCGGTAGGAAAATTTGATTCTGGTCGGTCGCCACCCATCTGTGTCTGTATGAATGAAATTTTGCAGCGAGCTGAGCGGTTCCAGCATGGTCCTTAGAGTAAATCGGCCACTGAACTGTTCGGTCCGTACGTATATCGGCACCGGCACCAGTGGCTAGCTGAAGTTATGACGAAGGCAATATCGGAAAGGGGGCGGAGAAATATGAAAAATACTAGGGTTATCGTTCGAAAGAATGTGTACGTCACGGAGGAAAGTCGCCTAGTCCGGACCTCTGAAAAATGTTACCCCTTGCGCCGTTGGGATCGCAGACACCCGATGAATACATTTGAATTTATAGGTTTTTTCCGAGGCAACTCCTCCCAAATCGTCACTTTCTATCTTTCCTCCACGTCTTGTCCGGCCTTCGCTTCGACTGCTTTTCTTTCCTTCTCTGTTCGGTTTCCGATGCTGCCTGATGGTATCGTAATATATAACCTTTACAGAAACAGATTTAAATGAAAAATATTGCAACGGGAAATGCGTGTGGACTGGAGTGCTCGTTTTATCACTAACATTTGCGACCCATATGTCAACGTCAAACATCCGGGCGAAAAGAAGCAAAAAACAAAACAAGTGTACCTTTCTCTTGAATGCTTGACCGCAGCTGTATATTTCAAACTATCTCATTTTGTAAAGAAATTGAATAATTTAACACAACTACAAGTAAATACCATAACTTAGCCGCTTCTGAAGCCTTAATTGAAGTAGGCACTTAATTCGAAAGGAATTTTGCAGTAAGTTGTATAGCGAATATAGCAACTGTCTGTTCGTGGTATCTATAGCTAATCTATTCATTAAATGGAAAAACCTTTGGAATGAGTCAAGTCATGTGATCTATGGGCAAAAATCAGTTTGTGGCGTACAAGGTGTTTATTTTCTCTGGTACCTAGTTAAAATTTGATATTTTAAATGGAACAGCCTAGATATTATTATATTTTTAGATTCCTTGGCAGAAAACAAAGCCAGTATTTTATTACTTTATCACTAACAATTATCAAATTTTGTTGACCGTTATACCACTTTGATCTTTGATTTTGTTATGTACATATTTAGTAATATGAGGGCGAATCAAATATTAACCGGACTTTTGTTTTAGAACATTTATTGGTACAGTAAATAGAATTTTGAATACACCTTATTTTTATATATAATCTCCTCTTTTATTCACACATGTTTCCCGTCGAAACGGAAGTGTTTTAATTCCGTCATCAAAGAATGAATGTGGTCGCGTCCGTAACCAATTGCGCACGAACGTTTCTACACCTTCGTCGTCGTCAAAGTGATGACCTCCCAGTTCTTCTTTGAGTGGCCCAAACATGTGGTAGTAACACGGCGACAGATCGGGACTGTAGGGCGGATGTTCCAGTGTTTCCCAATGAATTTTGTCCAATTTTCCTTGGGTTAATGCAGCTGTGTGTGGCCGAGTGTTGTCATGGAGCAGAATCGCACTTCGAATAAGCATGTCTCGCCTTTTTCGTCGATAGGCCAGTTTCACTTCATCAAGTAGTTGACAGCAGTACGTAGCATCTCACGGATCGCAAGAGTATTCATCTCACTGGTGCTTGTAAGCGGTCGGGGTGCATGGGTCTCAATTTGCACTGACTCTCGGCCATCGGAAATTTTTTTGTGCCAGTCGTAGACTTGGGTCCTTGAAAACGTTTTTTCAGCGAACTGTGCAGTTAGTCGACGCAAAATTTCGGCAGGTCTTACGCCCTCCCGCGACAAAAATTTAATAATAATGCGTTGCTCAACAGACGTGCGCACCTCTTGCTCAGACATGATGCTACTAACAACCAATCTGCTCTGGCGGGCCGAACCGATTTACTCCCCACCACTTTACATCCCAATCCAACATATATCAACACGTCACGTTACTCACTTCACCTAGGGAGCGTTAAAAAGAAAAGTCTAGTTAATATTTGATTCGCCTTCGTAATAATAATAAATTCGTTTATTTCACGCTGCTTTAAAAGATTATACATTACATAAATACAAATTTTCATTCTTCAACTTTTCTATATATACATTATTGTTTTCTTAAATTTTTGTATTGCAATTGTTGTTGACACTTCTGATTTCCTGGTGTTGCGTTCGCTGTACCTAGCACCTTATATTAAAATTGTTTTCTTCTGTTTTATGCAAAAGGTTATGTAACTATACAATAGCGTTATACGAAGAAATGTATCTAATAGTAATAGAAAAACTATAAATAATAATTTGCTAAAAGCGTTGCGATAAAATAAAATACGACCATAACCATGAGCTTCTGAAGCTGACGATCCTCGCCGTTGATAGTGCTGCGCTTTGCTACAAAACTAACTTCTTGCAAACAAATACCCTACTCGACGGTTACCTCCGATATTAAACAAGGCCTAACAGCTCTGATGTCAGCTGGCTGTGACGTATATTGTCTTAGGTGAACGATCAGACCCGTCTCTGCGTTTTGAATTGGTTTATCCAAATTACATGTATGGGTTTTATTTAAAAAAATAGTGTATAGTGATATTTCCGTACTTAGTTGGTGATACCTGTAATTTTTTTCTAGTGTAGTATAAGCGATAAAACCTTTTCTGAAACGATAAAAAGGAGGTAACCTAAAAGCGTGACTCAGGCGGTCTATTTACTGTGGCATCGGCTGTTTTGTTTGTGAGTTGCACTTTGTAAAAGAAGATATTATTTATTTTTCAACAGCTACAGATTCAATGATCGATGAAACTATAACTGTAAGTTTAAGATATCCTTGGCTTAAGAAAGATACTACTCCAACACAATTCCCTAACTGTCCGTTGTATTTGACAAAAAACGTGAAGATTTTATTGTTCAAATAGTTTTATATTCTTACGTTATATTTAACAAAATTATTTTTGAACACGAAGAGATGTTTTTAAATGTGTGTAATAAACGTTCTCTTTTAATACAATTTACTTTAAATTATATCACCGAACGTAGCCATTTTGGATACTGATATACACCGTGTCCCAGGATTGATGTTACAAGAGGTGTGAGGAACTGAAAATTTTCGAATCCTAATTTGACCTTTTGGAATTAAGCCCTGCTTGGTTTGAAACTTATTTTTAGTTTACTTTCGATTTCTTGAAATCAAGTATACCTTAAAAGTTGAACAAAAACTATTTTCGTTTCACGTAAAGTTCCTTTTTCATCCACAGTATGCTAAAATGTCACTAAGAAAAGTTGTTCAGGATGAAAAGTTATGGCGTTATACAAATTTTCTGAAAGATAGATCTACTTTGATAAAATCCATTATTTGTCAACTTCCTTTCAGGTAAAGTACCTTTTAAGTTCACAATACGCCAAAGTTTTACTAAGAAAAGTTGTTCAGGAAGATCTGCCAACTTTGATTAAACCGTCATTTTTTATATTAAACAAAGTAAATTGTATTTACTCACAAATTAAATTTACAACACGTAATAATAACTTTATTCTACAATCAATTATTTATTCAACATAGCTGCTACCAGTTTCTGCGCACCATTCTATACGATATCTGAATTCTCTGAAACTGTTCCGAATTTCCTCGTTTCGTATTTCGTGTGCGGCGTTTCGTACCTTTCTTTCAGTAGTTCTCTAGTGTTGGGTATGGGTTGAGAGTAAGCCAAATCTTTGATTCCAACCCATAAAAAAATTTAATCTAAAATATGACGGTTTAAGTATATGTTTGACTTTTTTATGAAATTTTGTACAGAGCCATAACTCGTCATTCTCAACAACTTTTCTTAGTAAAACTTTGGCGTATTGTGAAGGAGAAAGCCACTTTACCTGAAACTAAATTGGCAAATAATGGATTTTATTAAAGTAGGCCGATCGTTCAGAAAATTTGCATAACGGCATAACGTTTCATTCTGAACAACTTTTCTTAGTAACATTTTACCATATTGCGAACGAAATAGGTACTTTACCCGAAACGAAAATAGTTTTTGCTCAACTGTCAAGGACTATTTGATATTAAAAAATCGAAAGTAAACTAAAGATAAGATTCAAACCAGGCAGGGCTTAGTTCCAAAATGCCAAATTACAATTCAAAGATTTTTAGTTCCGCACACCTCTTGTAACATCAGTCCTGAGACGCGCTATATGTAAATGTCATATTCACAGCAGTGAACGTATTGCAACAATTATAATAATTTGTTCTACAAATACCCTACTTAAAAATGATTGTGGGAAAAGTAATGATAGATTAGGTAAAACACCACATAATAGGAAATTAAAGATCCTGGTTAAATAGCATGTCTGTAAATTTTCCCGTGAAATTGAACAACATTTCGAATAAAATTGCAATTACTGTATCATTTCAACCTTAGTTTCGTCCAAATACATATACAATTACAAATAATAATAATTAGTCGATTAAATCTCAACAACAAATACATCTTTCACGAAAACGGTGCTCGGTTAGGTATTTGGTTTTGGCTTTGCAACTTCGTTTTTCCAAAAACAAAATCGAATGGGATGCGAAGAAGGGCTTAGTTGACGACTGGTATCCTCTTTAAACCGGAAGCCCTTCAAAACTTAAAAAAAGAAATGCAAAAAACGATTCCTTTACCGCTTAGGCTAATATCGTACATGGCGATACATCACCTAAACAGTGTGACGTCATCAAAGAGCGCTGAGGTCTTGTTATATCGGCGGGAACGATTTGACACGCTGGTTACGTTACCCCTATAAAAACATCGCCTTCGTGTAAGCCTCCTTTTAAACTCATTTGCTTGTATTCGTCGACGATATAGGGGTTTAACACAAATACAATGGATTATTAAAAGCTAATTATATCATTCATAACAAACGATATTATCAGCTTGGGAAAAACATTAATGTACAGTTCTCAAACAAAAGTTTCAATTCCAATACAATGAAAAATTTGTTTCTATGGTCACCTAGATTTGTTGTGAATTCGAGAGTATCAGCTTGGTATTTTTTCAGCAGCATAATAATTAAAACGCCCAGGAAATGCTACAGACCATTAATAAAGTAAGAAAACTGATTTTGTTCTTTAACGTTTATCGCGCCCTCTCTACTTAAGTGTTCCACGTATATAAACGCCGCATATTATAATTAGTGTCCTACCGCTCATTTGTTAATTTTCGACCAATAATAACTCACGAAGCAATTTCTCTTTAAAAGCCTATATTATTCCTAAAAAAATTACATTTAACTTAATTTGTATAAATAACTTCGTATTACAAATTTCTTCCCAGTTTGTAGTATTAAGCTAGGGTTCGTCGTCTAGCGTCACCATGAAGTGACCGTATTTAACCGTATTTAATTTGGACAGATACTATTTCATGCTAAATAGAATTATTCTATTCGTATTTAATTTGAAAATTCAAAACAGAAAGAATATGGAGCAAAGATGAGTTATGTTCTTGTTTGAAATATCGTTGGCTGGAGATATATTTACTGAATAAAAGCCCGGAAATAAAGAGATGGGTCCAAAAGGAGGGCACTCGACTATATAAGCCGCTAGAGCGTCATATTGGGTGCTATACAGTGGAGTAACGAGATAGAATACCTGGGCGTGACCCTTGTGCGAAGACTGACATTCGGTAAGCACATTCGAAAGACCCGAAACAAAGCACTAGGAAGGCTCGCGCAGCTATATCCTATATTTGCCTGTCCCAACCTGAATCCCAAGATAGGAGTGCTTCTTTACAAGTCGCACATTCGCCCTATCTTAATCTACGCTAGCCCAACCTGGCTAACCGCCGCCCCTTCCCACATCCTAACCCTCGTGAGAAAACAAAATCGCTGCCTGCGATTAATATTTAAGCTCCCGAGAAGAACATCCCTAGCCGCGATATGAGCCATAGGCGAAGTCGGGGATCTAACGGATTTCCTCAGCAGGCTTAACAGGAACTTCTACCTGTAGGCCCTCGAGAGCAACAATCCGGCGCTTGAAAACGCAAACGCCGAAAAATAAGAAAAGAAGAACCGTCGCAGGAGCTCTAAGACTCCTGTAAGGTAAAACGTAAGTCATAACAATTACTTAGGGGTACCTACCGGCCCCAGTACTGACGTTGAATTTCCGCGACAGGACTGTGGACTACTATTACATATCGAGACCATTGCGGCACTGCCGTCGGAATTCCGCGACAGGACCGCGATCATCACAAAAAGAAAGCGTATCAACTCACACTCTCGTCGGGGCAACAGCCCGGGGTCCACAAGAAGACTCCGCCTCCCTCCGCTCCACTAATTCTGCTTTATGTTCCAGATAGACCCCAGGCTGACCTCAGCAAGGAGGTGGAACTGGAGGATAACGAGGCCAAGGCCCAGCATAATCACGTTCGTCGTATTAGAGGTTGACAGAGCATCGCCGTTACATGAACATACCTGAATATGTAGCTGAACAACGCTAACCACCCGCTAATCATATCGATAAGAAGTACTTCATCCTTGTTTAGACCACTTAACAGGAAACAAAATACAAGAAGTACAAAATTCATGTCTGAGGTACATTCATGGTATAAGAAAATATCATGTATCACACAAGTTAAGAGAAACTGGGTGGTTGAATATGAATAACCGCAGGGAGCTACAAATGTTTACGCTGTACCATAAAATATTAACAACAAAAAATCCTCCATATCTATATAATAAAATAACATTTAGAACAGATATTCATAATATTATAACAAGGTACCGAGGTTTGATATCCCCGCCCTTTCACAGAACGGCTCTCTTTGAAAGATCATTTTCTTTTTGTATATATGTATACCGGGTACAATGGTCTTTCACCGCAGTTAAAAGAATGCAGTAATATTAAACAATTCAAATTCCAATTACGATCTATGCTTCTCCCTTGATGATGAATTTTATATATTTTTCTTTGTTTTCCACATAGAGAAAGAGTGTGTAGCTATAGATTCTATTTTTATTCGTAGTTGGTAACTATGCAAACTATGTATTCAATATATATTGTTTCTTTGTTTTATTTGAGCAAACACAGAATTAATTAATTTTAGGCATTTTTTATATGTTAGAATTGTCACGTCAACAATACAGGATTAGGTAGAGCAGCAACATAGCTTCTATGTTACTGGACCTCGTCTTGAGATTGTGCATATTGCTACAACCCCATATGTGTTCTATTTTTGTAATTCTGAGGCAACATTACAATTCATATACCATCCACTTTTAAGGTATGTAGTTATACATTTCTGACTCCTATAGGGAAAGTAAGCAGAGGTTGTAAAGAAAACACGTAAAAGTCAGAAAATTGATTACAATTATTTATACTTATTGCGTCACTAATGATTATCAGTCTCTCTGAATCGTAAACAATTTGAGTCCGGGATCAAAACATAAATTTAATATAACAGAAAGATCACTAACCGAATTATGCGGGGAGAGAAAAATATAAAGGAAACGAAAAAAATTAATAGGAAAGAAGAACTTTAATCAAACGGTTACACTTAGAATAAATACCAGAGAGATCGACGTTATTAAAGTAAAAAAAAAGCCCTTTGCAGACAGTTTATCGGTACATGCATATCTGCTAACAATAGCAAACTACCAATAATACTAATCAATAGCGCTTCAGCTCCATAAAAGCGCCAAATAATATCGAAAACTGTCTAGACGTTTGAAATTAGTTTATATAACACGAGGACGAAGGGTAACAATACAGAATACATGTATTTTATCGGAATACATTCCGACAGCTACTCAAATGTGCGCAAGTGGAATATGTAAATAAATTCGCGTCCTTGGAATGAATTATTTGCCATCTGTGTATTATATTTTGTCACTTTTGATTGATGAGGTGATATTTGTTCATTGTTGTGACAAATCTATACCACAATAGCCACAGCACAGAGATATGATACTACGAGTTGAATGAATGAATATATTCGCTGGGAAAATAAAATCGAAATGCACAGAAAATTTACATTCAAATGCGATAATATTCAGCGTGCTTTCCTAGAATAACGACATAATGGAAAATGAATTGCCTGTAGCTCCATATGCACTCTTTACATAAAATATTTTGAAGATATTATTGACTTTTTTTAAAAATGGTAATGTAAATATGGTACAGATTCTACCCTAACATATTTACACATTTCAACCAATTAGAGTTATCAAGTTAATAACAATAAAAATTGTAACTAATAATAATCTGTGCCTGGCAGGTATCTCAGTATTAGACGATTCATTGCTGATTTATGCGAATCTTGTTAGTGCCGCAAATATTACGCGAGCAGGGGTCACCAATGTTGTCACCAAATTCTTATCCGCTTTACCAAACCAAAATCAGAACATTCACCGATCACAGTTTTTCAAAACTAGAAAGAAAAAATAAAAGATCATCCTGATGCGGCGTACAATTTTTCAAAATCTCTTTCGTGAATATTAACAGATTTACCAGCAGAGATCTTAGATTGCAATATTGAAGATGCTTTTACTTTTGTTCATAAAATTGATGAATTTTTACTTCCAGTTAATTACATTTTAATTTCGTTAGATGTGTACATCTCTATTAGTGCTTCGAGATGAGACGAAACTAGGGTTGGTCTCAGTCTCGGAAAGCGTCGGTCTCGGCCTCGATCATATAATTGTGGTCTAGTCTCGGTCTTAGCCTCGATCATATAATTGTGGTTTAGTTTCGGTCTCGGTCTCGACCATATTTGAATACCACTCCGCTCACTAGTTGTGACGTAGAAAGGTATTTTTCTGTATTTAACCCTTTCATGCCGGTGATGCATCCGTGTGCATCATGCGTGATTGTCCGCTGCGTACGGTGATGCTCACGTAGACATCATGCTAAAATTCGGTGATACTAGCTTAAGCATCACTTCAAATGCATTTTGGTGTGTCCGTATATTGCCTACCAATTGTCTGATAGGGATAAACCACAGCCACAACATGCTTGTAATTGGGCAAGAGGTGATCGACTGTTTCAACGCGTCATTCTCACGCCACACATTCCGACGATGAAAGTTCAGACGACAATTATAATTATGAATTATCAGATAATCACTCAAGTGAAGAGGAAGACTTCTCCACAACCGACGAGGAAGTAGAGGATTTACCTCTTTAGTTCGGAGATTGGACGGTCATTTCTGATCCATTTGACGATCAAAAACGCACCGATTTTCCTAAATGTGCACCTCCGTATGTAAATTTTCACCCTGCAATTGATTTGGATTCAGCGAAATCCATGAGGGAGTGCTTTGAAATGTTTCTTTCACAAAAAATTGTCAAACGTCTATGTGATTAGACCAATGATCGTGCTATAATGTTTTTTGAAGCAAAAAATGATTACACCTTGAAAATTTTTTATATTGGAAAAAGGTGACCGTGGATGGAATGTACATTTTTATTGCACTTGCTTTTCTGATGGGACTAAATCATTTTCCCAAGATGCATGACTATTGGAGCATTTATATTCGGAGGTCCACCAGTATTTTCTCGAAAAGTAATGAATAGTGACAGGTATGTTTTTTACTATTTATGATTACACTAGAAGTAGCTATTACAATTTTTAGGTATTTTTCGATTCTTAAGTTTCTGAGATTCAGTTCTCCGCGTATTGCGAAGCAAAAACAACCATTCACCCGAATAATAATGTTTTTTGCATATTTGCGGGAAAATACAACTTTGCTAGTCGATATAGGTGAGACATATGCAACAGATGAATGCTTAATGTTATACAAAGGTCAGTTGCATTTCAAACAAATCATCAAAACTAAGAGATCAAGATTTGGTGTAAAATTATTCTGTTTATGTCCAAGTGATCCGAATATGAGAGGTTACACTTACAATTTTGAGCTCTATATTAGTAAGGACATTTATGATGTATCCATTATACCGGGAACAGAAAGTTTATCAATGACTGAAAGAGTTGTTGTATATCTAATGAAAAATGTATTAGAAGAAAATCGTGAAATAATCTTAGATAATTGGTACTTGCTAACCAAGAATACCTTTGTCACGGGAACAATAAATGTAAAAAGGGGAGTCCCAAAGGAACTTACTACACTCCCTCTTGAAAAATATCAATCTTGTTTTATCCGCAACAAAGATGTGCTAAGAACTAATACATAATTTCTACGTGCCTCAATACATACAAACTTCAAATCAAAGATATTCGTAAGATTTTCACCCAACATCAAAATATTCTGTTTATACCTCCGAAAAATGTAATGGTTTTGGAATGCATTTTCGAAATTTTGTAATTGATATTTCAGCCTCTTTCAAACATGGAAAAACTTTATTAGATAGGTATATATAAAATATATTGGAATTGGCTCTGACGTCATTTCAAGCTATCCGTGTGCGACCACTTTTCGATTATCTAGGAGCGATATATTACACTTGTCAGATTGCATCTTTGTTTGTGACTACAACTATAGATCAGCGGCGGTGGCACGCTGATACAAGAGGCCTGTTCGTTGGCTGACTCGGTTCCAATCGATAATCGTGCTTTCTCTTTTGCTCTATACAAAGGCTAGCGCCAGCTCGTATACGTGTGCATCAAAGGGTCGTCGCAAATCACTTTGGCTTACAAAACCTATCATTGCAACACTAATAATTTATAGTTCGTTTGATTGACTTGGACAGGTCAAACCGAATCCGGTCTATTTTGTTGTGAAACATAATAAACGGGTCTGTGTCAAAGCGTTCGATACATTAGGTATCACAGCTTGACCATTCGACCGACTAACTCTCTAAAAGCATATGTAGATAGTTAGTTGCTGTATAGCTTCTATTTTCTACGCCAGGTCTCCATTTGTATGTCGCTGATACGCTGACAGGATTATCAAAGTGATTACCTAATTAAATGCGGGGTGCTATATGTGGTTGGTGCTTTGAATGATACTAATTGAAGGATCCGAAGTGAACAGTCATCGATATGGCGCGTTTCATTAAAATTAATTCCATTTTCAATCAGTCGACACTCAAAAATTGTCAGGTATGAGAAATATGTCCTTGAATATAATTTATTATTAGAGTTGCAACTCTCGGCGGCGCATGCTTTGTTATGGGTAGAGATATACACATAAGGAAAGAAAATGCCCAGAGACGTAATTAATAATAATAGTACAGTGTTTATTTATTACAATGACAATTGCAATAAAACGTCAGTCTTAATAAATAAATAAAATATATATATATATATATATATATATATATATATATATATATATATATATATATATATAGATGTATGTATAAATAAAAAATATATGACATGGACATTGTATACTACATAAAGAACAAACAAACATTTAGATTAGTCAAATAAAGTGCAGTTAAGAAATTCATCGGTTGTGTAAAAAGCATGATTTAACAGATGTTTCTTGAGTTTATCCACAAACTTGTTATATTGGAGACTTTTTAGACTTTCGGGCAGGTGATTAAATATCTTGACTCCCCAGAAGTCGGCATACTTCTCCGTCGCTTGCACTCTATGGTGCGGTATTTTCATTTGATCTTTACAGCGCGTGTCGTAACTGTGTGTCACTAATTTTATTTAATTGAGTTTTGTTTATGTACATATATTTTGCTGCTGTGAGTATATATATACTCTTATTTAGGTAAGTATTTTCTCTAGGGAGAAAGCATTCTTACAAGTTTCGACTTTTTTCAGATTACATAGCGCCCTTATTGCACGCTTCTGAAGAATGAAGATACGCCCGGCCTCCGTAGACATGCCCCAGAACTGCACTCCATAAACCGCAACACTATGGAAGTTCGCGAAATATGCCTTTCTACCAGCTTGGTGAGTAGATACGCTTCGTATC
The DNA here is from genome assembly GCA_029619315.2 of Dynastes maya. NCBI lineage: Eukaryota > Metazoa > Arthropoda > Insecta > Coleoptera > Scarabaeidae > Dynastes > Dynastes maya. The sequence goes on from JAROYE020000003.1 coordinate 33,055,330, forward strand.
CTTCGCACACTATACACTGCAGCACTTAGTTTTTTGGCCAACTCCTCTATGTGGGTGGACCAGGTTAGCCTACTGTCGAGATGAAGACCGAGAATTTTGACATTGCTTGATACTTTCGTTTTATTTAGAGAGAAGCTAAGGTGTTGCGTTTTTGTCAAATTGAGCTTTAGTTTATTTGAACTAAACCATGCTTCTGCTTCTTCTAAGACCTTTTGTGTTCTGTCTGCTAGATTTTCACTATCTTTATCTCAAATTATCAATGACGTATCGTCTGCGTATAAACAAACCGTATCTGCTGATACGTTTACTCCTAGGTCATTGATGTATATGACAAATAGCAGGGGCCCAAATATGGATCCCTGAGGAACACCACATTCTGTAGTCATCATTTTAGATTTGCGGGACTCCATTTCGACTTATTGCGGGATGTTGGAAAGGTAAGACGCTAACAATGTGTGGCTATTGCCACGTATTCCGTAGTAGAACAACTTCTCCATTAACAGTTTGTGATCCACCATATCAAATGCCTTACTTAGATCACAGCATATTAGATGCACGTGTTCCATGTTGTCTATTGCAGCAAGAACTGTGTTCATTATTTCTGTCAATCAATACAAAATCCGTGTTGACAATTGGTAATGGCGCTATTCTTATCAAAAAGGGCAATTAATCGATTTGGATGACTATCTCAAATACCTTAGAGAACACTGGCAATATAGAGATGGGCCTATGGTCTTCTGGGTCATTTGAGCTTCCTTTTTTGTATATTGGAAGTGCTTTTGCAATTTTCAGTTCAGTAGGGAACACTCCCTCTATGATGCAGGTGTTGATGATAGTAGTCAATGGATCAACGATGCTGAGAGCAATTGCTTTTAATAATTTACTCGAGAAACCATAATGACCTAACGTAAGCTATACGAAAAAGCGTACATGCGACAACGGTAAACGCGAATGGGTGATTCATCACAAGCGAAGTGGTTAACGGCAGTCGACGGCTCACGACGGTTACCGATGTGGTTAATTACGAAGTAGACTGCTTTATGTCCGGACGATCTTAGTAAGAATTTCTAGAGTATTTCCTTTTCTTTTCTTTTATTTCATCAAAATCTGCTTTTATTTTCGTCTTTAGAATTTCTTATTAGTTTCGTTTAAGCTTCGTAGCAACAAAATAAATATGCGAAACTTTCATTTCCAGGCGACCATGACTTCAAATTATTACGTGCGCTCTTGCACATAGTAAGTCTACATCCCAACGTTGTTAGAAGCGTACTAGCGCGACTCGCATCGAATTGTTCGGATTCCATTCAATCCCCTCCTCGCTCTCTCGCCGTACATATATAGTGTGATGCTTCAAATGATGATTAAAAATATTGAATAGGGAGATAATCTGTGTTCGTTTTATTTTAAGTTTTTCACTTACAGAGATTAAATTTATTACTTACAGTAAATATGTGGGTGTGTTATATGTGTTTGTGTGTTCCTTCTTCTAATGAGTCCTAGTTTTCTTTTTTCAGCAGTATCAATATCCACTATCCTCTTCTAAAACCCCTCTGATCGACTTCTCGATGAAATTTTTCTTGATTGCTTCTTAAAATTGTGTTTGCTTGATTAAATATGCTTCATTATTATTTGTAACTGTTTCTATTTCACTTTTACAGTTTTTCAATACTTTAAACTTAATAATTTCGGTAACGTTTAGCTTTTAAAATGCAATTTTTCGATTTTTCTGTCGAAAAGTGTTTGTTTACTGTCAGAATGTTTACGTAACTAACTTCTTGTATATCGGTTGTCCTTAGCATTGCCAATCTAACAACTTGATATTTAATTTTGATATTTTGAAGATCGAATTCAGTGTCGCAGGTGACGTAAGGGATTTTGATGGTTGTTTTCCAAATACAGCGTGTTACTTGTGTGTGTATATGTCATTTTTACAAATAACGTTTTAAAAATGTAAATAACTTACAACAACTCGGAATATTGATTATTCCCTCTAACGTAACATTAACGGAATCTTTTTTTTTTAAGAATAAAGGATTAATAATATAAACAATCAGAATATCAAAATTCGAATATTGATTCAAAATAAATCAAATTGCGCGAATGTTCTGTTAAAATCTAATATTTAACGAATTTTGATATGAAATTGATTTATGTGAATTTAGTAGCATTTAAACGTACGCTCTTCACGTCAAACATCCTACTACAATAGATATAGCTAATTTCACGTTTTCCCAATGTGAATACATCCATCACGCATCTTCGATCGGCGGTCGATGTTAATATTCGTTTCACGCAGTCGGCTATTTGGACATACCTACTACTATCCTGAAAGTTGCAACTCTATTTATTATACTTTTTATTATCTAGGGACCAACAGGTTTCTTATAAGAGCTATCACAACATAGAGGGTGTCTCACGAACTGCTGCGAAATGTTTGATGAAACAACCATGTTATTACTTCTAATCATATTTGAAATATTTGCATTTTTTGGAAATTTTTAACTTGAAAGATTGACATTTTGTAGAACTATTGACCGTATAGGGTAGGATTAGGAACCGAATTAATTTTTTGGAAACATTATACAGCGTGTACGAAGATTGCAGCTAAACTTGCAAAAAGTGTCACAATTTAATTGTTTTAAATACAACACCTATTTTTCCTTTTCTTATCAATTTGCTCTTACAAAAAACAAAGAAAAATGTAATATTCATTACGGATCTAAAATGGATACTTTTCAAGATACTTAGAAGAATGTGTATTGCAACACAGCAAAAGAAGGGCACCATAAGAATACAGCTTAAGTACTTTTTCAAAATCTCATTCACCTTTGGAGATATTCAAGCTAGTTTGTTGGGTGACTATTGCCTTTGTTACATTAATATCGAAATGCGTCGAAGGATGTTTAGCTAGTTCTTCTTCTGTTAACATTAGATGTGCTATGAAGAATTTATGAGAGAAGCAGGATTCCCTGCTACTTTACTTAGCCGGCTCACATCTGTCCATTGTCAGGTTGGTGCGAATCTTCTTCTCGACCACCTCACCCAAATTTTTTTTTTTTAAATAAAACCTGGAAATGAAGGTATATCCGGTGTCTTGAAGATACGGAAGGAGGACTTTCTATAAACATTTCAAATATTCTACTGTATTCTTGGACAATCCATCTTTAGGTAGGATGTTTTCTTAACTTCGAGGTCAGTGTTGTGATTGTGTATACTACCAGAGCTGCGATAATTATTGCTGTTAACTAAGTATTCAATGTCAGAAATCCTGTCGTTCATCTTTTGAATATTAAATTCTATGTAATTATCGATTAAATTCTGTGTCTCATCAAATTTGACAAGATAATTGTCACGCGCTTGTAATAAATCATCTACTTTATTTGAGAATGCATCAGTGCATGTTTTGATCCCCGTCTCACCAACAATCTCCTCATGAGTACGAGTATCGTATTAAGGATGATTAATAGTTAAATCAAAATAAAATATTAATGAAATAAAATAATAATATTTGAAGTGAGACTGTTGAAAAATTGAACTTCTCAGGAAAAACGATAATTGTAATTTTACATGCGTGGGCTCTACCTTAATTCTATTTTCCGGAAAGAATGAAATGAAAATTAAACAATGTCAAAAGAGTAAAGTTTACAGTTTTATTAAAACTAAGAATTACATTTCTGTTTATAAAATTTTGAGGTTTTACAGTTTTCTACATCAATCCATAACCGACAGCTGTTTTTATAAATTTATTGAATTAAATGTTTTTAACTTTTGTGTTTAATTTTTGACAGATGGACAAGTGCATGTGAACTCTTACAACTGCGAAGGTGTTTAACTTGAAAGATTGAAATTTTGCAGAACTATTGACCGTATAGTGTAGGATTAGAAACCGAATTAATTTTCCGAAAACATTATACAGCGTGCCCGAAGATTACGGTTAAACTTCCAGAAAGCGTCAAAACTTATTTTTTTTAAATACAACTACCCATTTTTCCCTTTCTTATCAATTTGCTCCTACAAAAAACAAAGTAGGACTCATATTAATTACACATCTAAAATGGATACGTTTCAAGATTTTTTATGCTGTTACACAGCAAAAAAAGAGTACCAACCAATAAAAATGTGGGTTATGTATTTTTTTAAATGTCACCCAACTTTGGAAATATTCAAGTTAGCCATGACAATCGGGAAACTATTGTTCTTGTAATATAATATCGTCCAAATCATCCTTATTATATAGTTCTAAAGGGTGTTAACAGTTTCTAAATCTTGTGCTGAAGGATGGATTATTAATCGCACAAACTTTTACCATTTCTAAATACTCATTGCAAGAATGTTAAGAATTTGGTTTAAGAAATGATTTTGTCCATTAGGAGCATGTTCAGCAGTATACATCTGCTTGCGCAATAGTCATATAATCCAAATTAGAACTTTGTGTAGTTTTCCTGTTGGTAGAATTCTGCATTTCTGGTGTATTATCTGTCCGGTTATACTGAGTTTACGGTTTTCGATTACCAGTATTATTATTTCTGTTTCTTTTAGTAAATCCATTGTTATTATTATTGCTACCATAATATCTAACGTTTGTTCTATTTTGCAAACCATGGTTCTTGTTGTAAGCAGGCCTGTGGGAATTGGCGTTTGTATTTTGCCTGGTGGAGTGTTCAGGTGAGTTGGAATTCTTATTTTTTCTTCTTCTATTTTGAAATTTTACAATTTCCTAAATCAATCCCTAACCGATAGCTGTTGCAAAAAAAATTACTTTATGAACAATATTAGGTAACAATCTCCTTGATTCAAATATCCACCAAAATGTATTTGGCTTCCATGGAGATGCCACATGTCGAAATGTTTGAAGTACGATAAGTTCTACTGGCTACCATGTTTACCGTAGTATTTTAAATACTGCATGTGAGTAATAATTCAATCACTGATACGGAATGCATTTAATTAATTTTGAATTTATGTGATATATAATTAAAGTTTGCGATGGTGAATTTTATTCTGCACCTTGAATGTTGTTTATTGGACTAATGGGAATTACCCTCATATATTATGTAAAACAGAAAAATGTCATCTGGGGGAAGATCGAGGGAAGGCGCCGCCAGCATTGCTTCGCCAGTTTCCGGGCAATCCACCCTGAAAAGAACAACAAACCTGCCGACTGTTATATGAATGACTTTTTTCGCAGCAGCGCTGCGGTAACTATAATTACAATCGCATTACTTATATAATGAAAATAGTAAAACCACTACCTAATTTCGTTTTAATATAGAAAGTTTCGGACCGGTGCAGAGGTAATATATAATGCATTTTTTAGACAGGCATCGACGGCCGACCTTAATAATATATTTGTGCAATTTAAGTTTTCAACTTAAAACTTAGCTATTAGTTATTCACAATTAATCATAATTGGTAGATAATTTTAGTCCCGCACTTTTCGTCCGCATTAATTGACTCTGATTTATTACTCGTTTGAAATATGCTCTAATTACGAGCGATCGATAACGTAAAACCGAAGCAAACAGGCAGGAATGGTTGATGCTACGGAGGCTGCTGTTTTAAAGTTAAATACTAGCGGTTGACTACTCGTTTTGTTCGATGAAGCTAATGCAGAGAACTGGTGCTGTTTGTTTTCGTTCCTACCGATGCGATGGGTACTAATCAACATTGAAGCAAAAAAAAAGCAAAGAGAAGTACAGTTAAATACAAATTTAAACATTTTAGCTCGTAAAAAGATGAGAAATGTTAGGGGCTCTATGAAATTGCATTACTATTCTAACTGTGTTTTTATTGTGGATGCGTATTTGGTGAAGGTTACAATGCGAATGAATGATGCCATTACTGCTCCCTTATTCTGCTGCATGCTATGTAGACGCACGGATGTGATATGCAGGGTTTACCTAACAATTGAAGAGTTCTATTCCAAAACTGCACTAAGTGCCATTTAAACAAAATATGCGATGGTTTCCAATATCTCTATACTGTTGCAAACACGCCCGATTTCTTTTTACTGAAAATTCATCCAAGGCACACATAAAACCTGCGATTTTTTCCAGAGCTTGCCTAGGTTTAATGCTAATATAGCTCATGGTGTTGATGGAATTATTCCGGGCTAAGACAATGCGAGCAGCGAAAAGAAAGCACTAACACACGGACACGTTTCTGCCTACCCGGCGTCATCATCGTAGTTACGAGCGCTCCCTGTTCTGCTGCCTGTATTTTCTCTACCTCTCAGTTTATGCTTCCAATTTCCACAACAGCACTGAAAATATCCTCCGGCGCACTTTGACGTCAAGAAACAGTCATGCTGCCCTAGATCGTGACGACACACACCGGAGTACAGATGCCTGCCACCTATCGAACAGCACATAGGCTGCTTAACACAAGGTAGAATCATTCCCGGCAAATTGACTGTGTTTCTCTATGCTAGAGGATGCCGGGAGGTATTCTCAGTGATGTTGTGGACATTGGCGGCATAAACTGAGAGGTAGAGATAATGCACACAGTAGAATAGGGAGATTTAACATGAGGGAGTATACTTGAAAATGGCTTCATGTTATGCACCACTTGTCTCCGAATATTTTGTTTGTGAAACCTTTTTCTGTAATAAATTACTTAGGGAAGGAATTATCTTCCACCCCCGCAGTAGCTGGACACGATATATTGATAACAAAGTGCAAAAAAGGACCTTCCATGTGTTTTCACTAATCTGTTAGAGTTCAGCATATCGCAGATTGCTTCCACAAAATAAAAGTCAACGACACGTATTTCTTAACTGAAACAACCATAAATAGGGTCAAATAGCTACAAAAAGATGCATTTAATTCGACGATTTTCAAAGAAAAAGACAACGAAAATTAGTGTTTACAGTAACGGTGCAATAACGAAATCCATTAAATTCGCGGTCGTTATGTGCTCATACTACACATTCCGTTTTTGTTGTAAGTTGTAAAAATAACACGTGCAGTTCTAAAACTGCACCGCCGAGTACTTTGGGTAATTTATATTACTTGTTTTCTTTTGCGGAAAGCTACGGAAACAAGTGATTCTGTGGAAGAAGTTCAGTTTTGGAGATTCCGATAAAACTAAAAGGAATAGCAAAAACTCATCTTTCATTCTGAAGCAATTGATATAAGAAAAGATGGCGAAATCGCGAAAAGCAAACTTCAAATAAATCCTCTTGTAAGTTCAGCTCGGATTCAGAAAATGAGTCCGGAAGAAACCATTTATAATTGCTGGTATATTTCTTCAAAAGTTTCCGGAATCTTACATCAAAAGATATCTTAATGTGACGGTGAAGTTTTCCCATAAAAAAACCATACAGTGCGGTCCTAAAGTGCCTCCCCATGCTAACTGAACGGCAGAAGCTAGCGTTTTTTTAAAAAATAGGTTGATTTCTATTTTTCGTGAATTAACTTTTGCTATTATCGGTAGTTCAATGTTTCCGGTGCCACCGGAAGTGACGTCAACTTTTTATTTTAAGTAAAACACCTGGTATATTTTTACGTTTTCGGAAAAGTAATCGAAAGGCGAATCTAACGATACCACATATGATATACTATAACTTAAAAAAAATGACGATACCCGGCAATTTTTGGTAATCTGATTTGTTGTTACGCAAAGTTGGCTAGGAAAGAGTGCTAAATTATTTCATGTGACGCCAAACTGATCTAAAGAGCTCGTTGCTAAGCAAAGTAATCGTGACAATTGCCAAACTGTCAAATCTCAATTCCAAAAGCGTAAATTAATCTTGTTGTTTATTATTATTATAACCTGCATTTGTCATACCTTCGTTCTTTATGCTCGTTAATATTTTATGTCATTTTAACTTGTTTTGTTAATTATTGTTTCTCCTTTACTATATCGAACTTTATTGTAATTAATTAATTGTGGTAGGTGTGTTTAAATTTGTTACTTTTTGACAGGTAATGTGCTTAAACTTAAGTTTTTTATGTTGTTAATTTTGCAATGGTCTCCACATGGACCACGTAAGGTAAATAGTAAGTACCTAATTTTAGTATTCAGCGAATTTGGCAATAACACCGTCCTTGAACAGCCTGAAATATTTGAACTTTGCGCGAACTTTGAAGAGTACAGCGACTGTTTTTTGGGTTTGTCGAGGAATGATTTTCGTCGATTGTAGGTGCATATTATGCATCGTTATTGAACCCCATGAAAACCGAGTTGCAAGAAAAACGTCTCCGATTAGCTCGCAAAAAGGTACTTTTCCATCACGACAACGAGCCAACTCATTCCTCTGGAGTTGTAGTCGCGAAGTTGATGGAGTTAGGGTTCCAACTCCCTCCCTCCAACTCTCCAGATTTAGCTCCCTCGAATTACTACTTGTTCCCCAACATGAAAAGATGGCTGACGAGAGATTTTATTCAAACGAGGATGTAATTGCAGAAACGAATGCCTATTTTGCGGAATTGGACTAATTCTATTGTTCGGAAGGGAGTAACGTTGGACGAAGTGTATGAGTGGTTTATCCTAACAAATTAAGTAATTTCCACTTTGTACGAACATTTTAAACCATCCTCGTACTACGGTAAAATTTTATCGAGTTCTCGCATAACCTTACTGTCTCTCGCTAATTTTACCATACGTTATTTTCAAATATATCTCACAGAAAAGCGATCACCAGTAGAGAAGGTTTCTTTGTGAGTGAAAAAATAAACTCTCTAATTTGAATATCTCGGCGATAAATATAAAATTTAATTTCGACCGCAAAACATTTTCACCTACATGATGGAAAACAAATGAAATGAGTGAACGAAATTTTGTAGCAATCCCGTATTCATATTTCTGGTTTTACGATCAATTTGCGTCGCTCAGCCGCTACTGGATATTCAAAGCGTTGCGTGTAAATTTGCAGAACAATAATTCAGTATAAACTGGAGGTACTCAGATTTTCTTATGAGTGATATCGTTCGTGCGAAGTCTGTTAATTTATTAATATCGCATTCACTTCTATGCTTTGGAGCCTTAAAGCAATTAAAAATGTTGAATAGAAGCAAGTTTATATCGAGTTTTGTACATTGTTTAGGAAAACTGCTGTTCAAATAATTTTCTTCTAAATTCAAATATTTGTGAGGCCCATGTAACAAAAAAATTCAGCTGGCAGAACTGCATCCCTACACTGTCTTACTTGACTTCCAATAATAAAAATTATACTTAAATGTGAGAGTATTAATTTCAAACTTTCTAAATAAAATCTCCCATATGCTTAGTGCAATGCCTTGTCACCTGGTTACGTACGAGGATCGCATGATAAATATCTGTGCTAAGGAAGACTAAATTTGTTAAATGCAAAACAATTGCGTATCAATTGTTTTGCATTTAACAAATTTATTTTTCGACATAATCTCCTTCTAGATGTATACGATGTTCCAACTTTTATAGTCCATCCAAATAACAGTATTTGTCGAACTTCTCATTTGATGTGCTTTTTGCCAAGCCATTTTTTCAAGTTTGGAGAAGGAAAGAAGTCACAGGGGGCCAAATCTCCCCCCCCCCCTCCCCGGTTGTACCGTAACTGGACTAGTTTTGTTGTCGGGGCGTTATCATGATGGTAGAGAATTTTTTTCTTCGCTAGGTGGAACATTTTTCTCTTTAGTTCAGCATCAAATCGCTCCAATAAATCAGCATAGTACTGTCCCATGATTGTCCTTTCCTTCTCGCCATAACCAATTAAGATTATACCTTGCGAAACTCAAGTAATCGTCGCCATAATTTTTCCGACTGCTGGAATCGACGTTGTTTCCTTTGGTGTACGTTCGCCGGGAAAAACCGTCTGACCTTTGGCTTCTGGCGTATAGTGATGTATCCATATCCAAACTTTGCTTTGAAATTATCACGCGATTCCGTTTTTGATCAATCGTCAGCAGACGCGGTACCCATCTCGCCGATGGCTTTCTCTTACTCAATTTTTCGTGAAGAATGTTTTGCACGCATTTACTTGAGATGTTTACCATATTAGCAAACTCTCTAATCTTTACCCGGTGGTCTACTAACACGATATCATGAATTTTATTGATCGTATGGTCCATAGTCACCTCAATGGGACGACCTGGACGCTGCTCATCAAAGACGGATGTTCGGCCACAATTAAATTCATTATACCAGTATCTGATGGTAGTCATCGAAAGTGCATGCTCCTTGTAAATTGCATCCAACTTCTCTATGATTTCTGCGCACGTTTTCCCATCCAAAAAAAAGAAATCGAATCACTAGCCGGTATTGCTCATTTTCTATGATTCCACAAATACACAAAGTCGCTCACCTTCAACAGCTCTCAAAACAACAGTACTCCATGAATCACTCCGCAATTTTGACAGACGTCGACTAAAGAATAATACTTACAGTCGATAATACAGATTAGGACACAAAGCGCCTTCTGTCTCCAAATACGGGTACTTCTCATACCACCTTCGTATAATGAATAGCGCTGCCGTCTGTGTTAGGCACGTTTTCATTTGCAGTTCTACCTCTAAAGTAATACCATTTAACGACTTCTATTTTATAAGAGCACAATCAAAAAGAAAACTATTTCATAGTATAACTACGTGATACAAACAAAATAAATTAAAAATTATAAAGGAGCAAAAGGTTGAGAGGAGCTAGGATAACACAGGCCTGTGATGGTTGTTTTTCAACTTTTGATGATTGATTCTTATGTATTTTTTTTGCACTGAATCCGAAAATAACCTTACTTTTTTTCCATCACGTCAGAACTTTTTGCAAAAGGCAATTTTAAAAATATGTAATATGTCGAAGAATATCGAAAATATGAGACTTAATGACAGACTTAAAATGGTTTTTTTCTTATAACATTTATAATTTTTTGGCTTATACTATGCAATATTATAGCTAAGCAGTTGAGGGGTCCGATGAGGGGAGCAGGGGGTCCATTGACCCCTAAAAATTTAATGAAAACCGCTACAAAATTAGCCTAAATTTCTATTTTATTACGTTTTCCATTTATTTATTTTCATTGTTGCTTAGTTCATAAGTGGAATTGACATGTAACATTGAAAGTGCTGCTATCAGCCGGTTTATTATGAAAACGCAACATGTTCATCATAAACCGGCAGATAGCAGCACAATTTACAATAAACGTGTAAATCTCAACAGTCAGTGTTGTCGCAACCGTTAGCTTATACGTACGTGTCCTCCGCGATCAGAAGTATTTTTGTCGGCGGATATACGCTAAAAGGCAAACATACAGTTTTCTAAATGGCTCCAAGAGGCTGTAAAAAGTCCCCAGACGCATTTTATTACATTTGTGGTGAGTTAGCGGTGGAAAGGCAAAAAAGAAATATAACAACTTTGCTATACGTGTGTTGAAGGACTTAGAGGGTGGTCAAAGGGTGGACAACCTGCTTTCAGATTTGGAGTTCCGATGGTGTGCGATGATTGCTACTTTTGTTCAACTGGTGTTCATGGTTTCAATTTAAAGGATAAAAAGGAAATTGTCTATTCAAATTTGACATCGGCTTTACGTCCTGTCCCTCATGGTCCAGACGTATCAGTGCCTACTGCACCACAAAATTTACCTGAAGTAGATGGTTCGGAAAGTGATTTAAGTGAAGAAACCGAAGATAACACAGAGGAGTACAAACCTGGCAATTCTGCACCACAACCTTTTTCACAGTCTGAACTAAACGATCTGATTCGCGACTTACATCTGACCAAAGAGGCTTCAGAATTGCTTGGTTCAAGGCTTAAAGAGAAGAATTTGCTCGCAGCTGGCACTTCGTTTCCCTGGTTCAGGCACAGAGAAAAAGATTTTATTCCATACTTTACGAAAGAAGGAGAATTAGTATTCTACAATGATGTGTGTGGACCTTTTAATACATTTAACATTTCGTACGAAAGCACCGATTGGAGACTATTCATAGATTCGTCGAAAAGAAGCCTTAAAGTTGTCTTTCTTCACAAAGGCAATAGGTATGCGTCAATACACTTAGGACATTCTGTACACTTAAAAGAACGTTACCAAAATTTGCAATTTGTTCTCGATAAAATTATGTACGACGATCATAAGTGGATTATGTGTGGTAATCTTAAAATAATATCGATGATCCTAAGACAGCAAGGCGGGTACACAAAGCTTCCTTGTTTTTTATGTGAGTGGGATAGCAGAGACAGGGAAAATCATTGGAAACAGAAAGATTGACCAAAACGAGCTTGATTAGAACATGGAATAAAAAATGTGCTCGAAAAACCCCTCATAGATTCGAATAACGTTCTCCTTCCACCTCTAAATATCAAATTAGGCTTGATGAAGCAATTTATGAAAGCCTTAACAAAAGAAGGTAAATGTTTCAAATACATCTGTGACAAATTTCCAGCTTTATCAACCGCAAAAGTAAAAGAGAGTGTCTACGCGGGTCCGGACATTAGAAAACTTTTCAAAGATGGAAATTTTGAGAAAGAAATGGAAGTTGCTGAAAAATATGCCTGGGTCGTCTTTAAAATCTATCGTTGAAATTATGCTGCAGAAGCACCAACATTTAGGCTGTTCCATGAGCTTGAAGGTTCATTTCCTAAATTCGCATTTGGACTACTTTCCTGAGAATCTGGGTGCTGTTAGTGAAGAGATGGGTGAGAGATTCCATCAGGATATCAAAGAAAAGGAGAGGCGTTATCTAGGAAGATGGAATACTAAAATGATGGCGGACTATTGCTGGATGTTGCACCGAGATGAACCAAAAAGAGCACATGCGCGGAATAGCCTGAAACAAAGCATGATGAACCTCATAAAAATTAAGTGTACAAGTAATAAAATAGAAATTTAGACTAACTTTGTGGCGGCTTTCAGAGCATTTTTAGGGGTCAACGGATCCCCTGCCTCCCTCATCAGACCCTTCAACTGCTTAGCTATAATACTGCATACAATAAGCCAAGAAATAATACATTTTATAAGAAAAAAAACATTTTAAGTCTGTCATTAAGACTCATATTCCCAATATTTTTCGACATATTACAAATTTTGAAAAAAAGTAAGGTCATTTTCGGATTCAGCGCAAAAAAATACATAGGAATCAATCATCAAAAGTTGCAAAACATGACACAAGCAAAAAAATGCAGGCCTGTGTAATCAATTAAAGCAAATAGCTGGGGATATAATTACATGACTAGAATCTAGTGCGATACTTTCATGGCAGTGGTTATATTATTACCGATTGATTCTCATTCTCATACATCGCACGACTCCTCGCACTTATGCCTGTGCACTTTTGTAGTGGGCAAATTTTGCAAGAATACCGCTCATTCAAAAAAGGAAAACCTACAGAATTGAGAATAACATCTAAATATATTGAGAAACTAAATAGTTTTTCCATTTTCTCCATTTTGTGAGATAATCTTAACGTACACTTATTTTTTTTTTTAATTCCAACTAGACGTAAATCAGTTTTCAAGTAATTTTCTCAATTAGTATCCAACTTCTGGATATAACGATAGTTGTGTAAATTTGTTTAAAAACAATAGCTTCTAGTTTGTAAATGTGCAAAAATATTCTTGCGAAACATGTCTTCTATATAATCAATCTTTGTACGTCTTTTAAAATGGACGAAAATATCGACAAAAACAATTTCTCGTACGCGCAATTCTGTTTTTACTCAAACATTTACTATATACTACATTTATTGTTTTTAAGATTTGAGATAAAGTTACTTTTTGCAACGATGTGCCATCCTAATATTCTTTATAAAACCTTTTGGCTCTACAACCTGCATTTTTGGAACTTCACCGATGTTCTCACTTTTCAGATTTTATTTTTCTTCAAAAATTGCAAACTAATGCAATTAAATCAAATCATATTGTAATGCCGAAATGTGTGAGATTTAATATGTGAAGAACAGTAAGATATTACGAGGGTATTTGAAAAAGTAAGGTAACAAGAGCTCTGAAAGAAAACCTTTACATGGTGATTTGACATTACTATTTTCCTAAAATTTTACGTTTCTTATTATTGAAGCAACGACAGTATAGAAATCGGCCAAGTAGTTTGCCTATAATGAGCGTTTAAAGAAGCAATTTTGTGAAAAAATGAAAATTTCACGTGAACGTTTTCATTGGATGATTTTTGACGATTTTAGTAGAAGCTTAACACAGCAACAATGCATCGAATCGCTTCATTCAACTTTTGATAATGAAGCACCATTAGAAAAAGCTGCTTATGAATGGATTGCGGAATTTCGTCGTGGTCATGCTTCCATCAGTGATAAATTTCGTGAAAGCCGCCCAAGTTCGGCTGTTGTTCTAAAAAAACATCGATGCTGCACACATGACTGAGGACGATCGGCATGTGACTTACCGTGAGATAGAGATATCCTTAGGTATATTGAAGACTGCAGTACATTCGATTTGCAGGTGTGAAAAAGATTTGTTTCCGACGGATTCCGCATAATTTGACCCAAGAACAAAAAAGGCTCGTGTCAATTAGTGAAATGACAAAATTTTACAGAGGAACATCAACATCCGTATACAACATTGCAACAGGTGACGAAACTTGGACATATTCGCGTGAGCCGAAAACAAAGCAGCAATCAACTATTTGGGTGTTCGCAGATTCTCAGTTGAACCATATGCAACAAAAATAATTGCTTATTTCTTCCGTTGTACTGGACATCCCGCTAGCATTGCTTTGAAGAATCGAAGAACAGTTAATGCTGATTGGTATACAACAATTTATTTGCCAGAAGTCATCGATGAAATCAGAAAAAAACATTCGACATCGTCGCATCGTCCTTCATCATGACAATGCCAGTCGTACAGCATGTCAAACAATTGATGTTTGAAGAAGAAAATATCAAATATGTTTTGGAAATACCACCTTCAGAGTGGAAAAAATGTTTCGAGAACCGATTTGAACGCATGCAAAAGTGTCTTATATTTTGAAAAACAATAAAATGACTTATACCAATAGGGTTTTTTTCTTTTATTGTTTTTGTAAAAACTGAAAAAAGGTATTCCAGGTAATCACGAAATCAAAGAGATACACAACGCAGTAAGGCGCTGGGTCACTATGGTTGTCGAAACATTTGTTCCATCGAAAGAGCAACGAATTGAAACTGGAATGGAAGAAATCAACGTCAAGGTCGTGGAGACACGTGAAGACGGCCTGCTGAACTTTAACACTGGTTCTCAAACGCCTACCTCCCAAGTGCTTTTTCAACGGTCCGAAGAGATAAAAGCATCTTGGTGCGGGCTATTGGGATCATCAAGGGGCGCTGCTGGTTGAATTACTCATCTGTGGAGCGACCGTGAATGCTACCCGTGATTTTTACCTCATCGGACTGTTGAAAAAGCACATGGGAGGTCGGTGTGTCAGAATCGATGTTGAAGTTCACCAAGCCGTCTCCACGTGGCCCCATGACCTTGACACAAATTTTCACTATGCCGATTTCGATTCATTGATGTACCGATGGAATAAATGCTTCGACAATCCTGGTGACTATGTGAAGAAGTACCAGTTCCTTACTATGTTGCGTATCGTTCTGATTTTGAGAATAAAGCTTTTCTGTCAGATTCCTTGTTACTTTGCTTATTAAAACACCCTCGTAATTAAAGTATTCAAATATTTCATCCGTATGTCAAGCTTTCAGCAGTTAACAATATAAATAAACGAAATTCAAAATGTATGCACGAAGGGGTGCCTTCTCTAAAATCAGGCGCACTACATTTTGGTAATTTAAATGATCATAATGGCATTATATTCTATTTAGTATAAACAGATTTTAAGTACGTGTAAACACTAAACGCGAATTGTGCACTGAATTATAAAACCACAAATTTAACCCTTCCGTGCAGCACCAACGCCATGCGTATAGATTTAAATAATACGCAGATTGCCAGATGTTAATTAGGTAAAGCACTTTGTACTCATTTACAGTTATACCAAGCATTTAATACACCCGTTCGTGACGCGTATTCAATACCTTTGTCCTCATATCTCGTATTGTTTTAACTTAATATCCAAGAAACTGCACCTCGAACAACGCAAATGCCATTTGCGTTCAGAGACAGATAGCGTGTTTCTCTGTGGACAACCTTTACTCATCTTCGCCTCTTTTCTCTCAATTTAGGGATGTTGTGTTTCGCTTGCGTCTAACTTCGTTTATTAATGAAATGGATTTTACACTAAAATTTGCTCTCCCTACTAAAGTTTAGAAACGGCGGGATAATCAGAAGAAGCGGGAAAGGAGCAAATGAAAAATGATGATAGGCTTTTAAACTTTATAACGGAAAATTTCTTTAACGGAAGCTAATGCTTACAGATATTCCGTTAAAAGTTAATGTACGGTTTACCGTCTCGGATTTTGTGTTCTAGCGATGTTTGCGATGTGTATCTCGGAAAAAAGTGTGTAATATATTTCGCGCCGTGACGCTACACAAAGTGCTACAAATTCCCTCCGAGTATTCGTTTCATCATAATATTGTAAGGTACTTTGCGAAAACTTGTCACATAAATCAAAAAACAATTTCAAAGTAAGTGGAAAATTATTTTTGTTGAGTAATCTTTGTTTTTTCGAGAAAGTAATTGTTTTCCATGGATTCTCCTAAAATACGTGAAGCAGAAAAATGTTTTTTTGAATGGCTGTTGCAATATTCTTTGAGATAAATGTACTTTAAAGAAGTATTATATTTTATGCTTATTAGGATGTATTTCCTATAGAAAATCTTTAAGATATCATCAAATACATATGTACATGTGAAAATAATAATAATAATAATTTTTATTCCCACACAGAAATACATACACATACGTATAATATGGGATTTGTCAAAATGCAACTACAGAATAAAATTAAAATAACAAAAGCATATTAATTAATACGTAATTATAACATTCAGAAATGAAAACAAATTAACTATATCCACGTTTAGAGTTATTTACATTCAATATCCTATGATTCACTATCAAAAAATTCACTAAGCTTCTTTCAGTAACTATTTGAGAATGTGTATTGGTTCTTTCTTGTATGCGTGAGGAATGTTATAATGTTAGTTATAAATTTTAATATCCATACAAAAAGGACCCCCTACTGTTAAAGTGAGTCGATGTTGTGGCAGATGGATTCCTGTTTGCCTAATATCATATTTGTGTAGGGATTGTTTTTCCGAAAAAAGTATAGCTTATTTTTTTGGATATATGATACTTCAAGTATATATAGAGAAATAATTTACCGGGAGGTGAACATACTGTTCTTTATTTCATTCTATTTTCTCAAGTAAGCTTACTTAGGACTTTAACAGAAGGTGAATAGACCGGCCCTTATACTAATAGTAGCTTAGAACCAATAGTAGTTAATTAAATGGAACCAATAATGTTCAGTTGTAGAGATCGAATCATTTTTTAAATACCTAGATCTCTACGGCAGACTCTGTGAGTCGTAGGTTCGAATCTTGCCGGCGTGAGATTCTTATTTCATTAATTACAAATCGGGTCAATATCGATTTTTCAGTATTAACTGGTGGAAGCCATGTATATCTATTAATTACAGAAACAATGTTATTTTTGTTCATAGTAAAGAGCGTTATCGCAAGTTATGTAATATCACTTCAAGCAATTGTAAACTTTATCAAAAAGTTATATAACAACATCCTTGCATCATAATGTTCTTTTGGATTGAAAGTTGGTTCTATAGTTAACACTTGGCTCATTCACATGAAAAAATGCCCAGTAACAAAAACCAAGGATAATGTTAATGTAGCTCATGGTACTGCTGAAATCATTCCCGGCAGAAACAATGCGAGCAGAGAAAGAAGCACTAACACACGGACATGTTTTTACCTACCCAGCGTCACCAGCGTGGTTACGAACACTCCTTTCTGCTGCTTGTATTGCGCTTACCTCTCAGTTTATGCCACCAATTTCCAAAACATGGGCTATATTAGCACTATTTTTCGTTTTTGCTACTGCGCTTAGGCGCAACGCCACCTTGTATTCAGCAGCACATGCAGAGACCATCCAGATTGATCCGCCGATCTTCACGCATGGTTTGCTCAACCTTTGCGATTGTTTCGTCGGAAATTGACGGTCTCCCCCTCCTTTGTTTGTCGTGAATGTTCGTACGATCGGCTGCAAATTCTCTACACCACTTGTGAACGTCTTTGACATCCATGCACGACTCTCCATACACGTCCATCAATTGGTGATGAATTTCAATCGGTTGAACACCCTTGGCGCTCAAAAGCCGAATAACTGCACGAACTTCTCACTTGGCGTGTACTCCATTCTCAACGGCTGCCAAGCCAAGACTGACCGTCCCAGCGAGGCGCGAACACGCTTGTTTGAGAGCGGGGAAAGCAACAATCACAACAGTGTGGTCAACAGCCGCACGAACAGTTACTCTCTGTCCCCAATGCTTCGGAGACCTTCCTTTTTGGACTACCCTCGTATATCCAGCTGTACAAGAACAGCGTTCGTTACGTTCCACTTCGTGGTAATTGTTTCCAAACTCACGGAATGTTGAAATTACTTCAAATTCATTTTACATGACCCATGCTCGGTCATTGTCAAATCAACAACAAAAAGAAGTCTCTGTCAGCATTTAACAAATTTAAATAATTCTACCATAATAATAATCGTAATAAAATTCGATAAAGTAAAGAAATAACAACAATTAATAAAATATGGAAAAGTGAGAGAAAATAATAATAAGAACAAAAAACAAAAATATGACAAATGCAGGATATAATGGGGGAATACTTCAGGATCACGCACATTTTTGTTATATTTGAAACATTATTATTTTTATGAATACAAATTACGCTGTCTAAAAAGGATCGTAATAAAATTACTGTTATTTGATTGGTCTCAGAGTCTCATTAATACCATGATATATCTGTATAAGATACTGAAAAAAATATTGCCAAAAAGAAGGATTTGTATACATTTATATACATCTGTGTTTTCACTACGCTGCAATAATTTGGAATCAAATTGATATTACAAAAATTCTATACATTCTTCAATAAGTAAAGGTAAACCTGCACCGACCTATGCGAATATGAAATAACTTCACATTTTCATGTTACAAACGGCGATAGTTGACAATTTACTCCTCTCCCGCATTCAATAAAAGCCTCATACATAATAATTGCCTTCAAGCGAGAACGTATACTAAAGATGTAACATAAGCAATAAAAGTCTGGCAACGACGAAAGTTCGAAAGTGTGAACATCCATAGAATTTCAAGTTGATACTGTAGCTACAGAGAAACAGACGCCACACCAAATGTGTATATGTATTGTAATGTAATCGAACATTACTGAACTGACCATATTTTCTAAATTAAGTAGCATTCACATATATAAGAAAATAGATTTTCTTACAAAAATCAGTCTCTATTCAAGAAGATATTTTTATTTCAAGACTATAAAAATGTATAATATAGGGAAATAATTTTCTTGAAAGTTCATTTGTATTAAATAAATATTTTCTTATGGTTAGAAAATCAAGAAAATTTAAGACAGAAAAATGTTTCTTCCAAGTAAATCATTTAGTTTTAAGTTAAGAAAATATTCATACTAGATGTAGGAATGAAAAAATTGTCCAAATCTCACAAAGTTCTATTGAGAAATTAGGCGACCGGATTCGTGTTCAAAAAAAACGTCAGGCCAGCTACAAGGATATCCAATAAAAGAAAAATTACAATAACGGGAAAAAACCTAAAATTAGGAACAAGTGAATGAATTAATGAAAAAGTTTTTTTTTATGTTACAGCAAAATTAAATTATTTCTTTAATAATGTAATTAAATATGGACTATTTTTATGTAGTTTAATAATTAAGGAGTTAATATTTAAGTTTATTTATCCGTTTTTATTATTATTATTTATTATATATTAAGAAAAAAACTATAGCTAAATTAATACACATGGTAAATAGTAATAAAAAGAAAAAAAAATATTACATTAAGCGGTATCTTTTTCAAAATCTTTATGAAACGTTGTGCGCTAAAGGTTATACAATTGTATGGATATGTATATAATGTTAATGGTTTAATTTCAAATACCAAGAGAGTCTTTTTAAAAGCTCCACTTCGTGTGGCAGTGTATAAAGAAAATCTGCCAGATTTCCCTTTGCCTCCCGAACCTGTCTTAACACGTTGGGGAACTTGGTTAGAGGCGGTAGTTTTTTATGCTAATAATTTCGAAGCAATAAAATCAGTAAGTACTTTTTTAGCAAAATTTTTAAATAAGATTGTTTTTATTTAACGCTTTATGTTTTAGGTTGTAATATCGTTTGACAAAGATTCAGCTAACTGTATTGAGCAAGCGCAAGAATACTTTTCCAATCAAAATGTCAAAACCGATCTTTTATACATCAAGTCGCATTATAAATTTCTCATTGATAACATCAAAAGATTAGAAACATTCGGCCTTCCTCTTACAGATTCTGTTGCAGTAATTAATAATGCCGAAGCAGCTCTCAAGAATGCCCCAGGAAAAGTTGGCAAAATAATTTTGTCAAAGTTTAACCAAGTGATTTCGAAAAATCCAGGTTTCAAAACGGTTAAAGAGTTTGCTGAGCTGCTCAGTGGCGAAGCAGTTGAAGCTACCGCTCATACCACAGCTGACTGGTCCATATTTAAGTTTTGTCCTACAACCTCGTGTGACGTAGAACGTTCATTTTCTTCGTACAAACTGCTGTTTTCCGACCGAAGAACACATTTTACTAACGACAACTTGGAAAAACATCTTGTGTGCTACGCAAACGCGAAATTTGAGGACATGTTACACGGCGATTAATTAATTAATTTATTATTTTAAACCAAATGAATCTACATATTTTAGTTATTAGTTAAAATTTGTATGTTTTATTTCCTTTTATGGCTGAAATGTATCTAAAATTACATTAAATATCATCTTCTTATTCATGTTTTTTTAAAATAAAATGATTTTTGTGTTTACCGTTTTTTTTAAGTATTTGCCTAACATGCCTAAATCACAGTTTTTCGTCCTAAATACATAGTTTTTAAGGCCTAAAAAGGGCCTTTTTAGCTGTTTTTTACGTCCTAAAATCCCGTCTCTAGTGATTGCTGTCCTGAGATCGTCGTGGAGACATGCGTCCACGTTGGAATTGGCAGTACCAGCGAGCAATTGTTGACTGATGTGGTACTTCATTACCTAAAACTAAAATGAACTCGACGAGGCATTGTTGCCGAAGGTTGTAAAAAATTATTGCGCGAAAATTTTCTCGGCTGTATCCTATTTTTCGAATGACTTGTCAGTTTTAAGAATGTGCCGTGCCTAAATCATTTGCCGTATTTTAATGAGACGTTGGAAATTCAAGAAATATTGAAATCAATCTTTACAGGCGGCGTTTCATTGGTGGCGCCCATTACGCGGCTATATGCAAAACTGAAATGACAACCTTCGTATATGAATTTTGACGTAAAACATTCGCTTTAAGAGAACTGATAATAATGATACTGTAGTGTACGCTTCTGTTCATTGTAGTCGATAAGTCAGTGACCATAATGACATGTAGCTGTATGTAGATATGATGTATACGTGAGTTAGAAGTTACGAATAAAGTACGTTGAAAAATAAAACATATTGTATCTTGGTGTATCTGAGCGTACTGAACTTAAAACATAAAATAAAACACATAATAAAACAGATACTCTGCCAAATTCTCCGATATTTGCGATTCATACCTCTAGGTGCTCATATTTGCATCACCTAATAAAGCACCAAGTTTGGTTTTAAATTCCTTATTTGCTAACAGTTTTTACTTACAATGTGCTTCATTAAAAGTCATTGTTTTTATTGTATCACAAAGGTATTGATATTAATTCAGCAATGGTTTACCTTCCCTTTTGTTTTTCAATAGTTTCCAATACTCTACTTAATTGCAAGAACCTTTTTTCCGTTTTGTATTAAATCTTAACTAGATACTTTCAACATATTCGTCCACAAATATACCGACAACTTCCGAATCTTTAAGCAATACATCCTAAAGTGCTGAAGTTTTAATAGTCTTACGATAGCTAGAAAATTCACTATACGTACTACCAGATAGTTTAAAACTTTCGGAAATATAAACTTAGTGTTTTAAGTCACTTCGTTAACGGATATATTAGACAAGAAGTATCTTCCTGTTTCCAAAGTACATAGTTAGAAATAATCCCTAAGGCATTTTAGGAGTCAATACATATTTAGTATCTTATCTCTATTTGCATTTCCTGAACATTCAAGTTTCTTCGGACTTTGAGGTTTATTTCTTTTACTAAGGAGGAAATGTGTGTATAACGAAGGAACTGTTTTAATTCACCTTAAAAGCCACAAACGGGTGCATATCAGATTTCTTCATCATTATCGTCTTATAAACAAACCGAAGTATGTCGGGACAAATATCAACGTGTTCATACCTCATATCATATTTGTAAAGGTAAGTAAGAAAACTTTCACGGCTTATTACGGTAACTCTTTATTCCGGGTTCCAAGCACATAAGATACGTTATACAAACTCACAGCACACTCGAACCGCTTTGTTATAGCATAATTAGCGTTGTGTTAAAAGTTTTATTCATGATTAGAATTTGTTTTTAATTAAAACTTACATTAATGAAGGAAGAGAAACGGTTGGTTTTCGGAGCAAGTTGCAGCTGAATGTTTGTCTTAATAATGCAGAGAGAAGAGAGATGTAAGCATTCAACGGTTAAAACGATATAAATAGTTACAGGAAAGTTTCAATTATCTTTAGACAAAACTTGATGAAGGAGCAATTTGTCAGGCGGCTCGCAATGTTCTAACTTTAATATTCAGACACCTTAAAATTTACAACGCCGTTGAAAGTATGCTGGAAAACGTTCGAAGGAAATGTTTCATTTTCAGAAAATATCTTATGAGGATAAACGTTAATAAAATCGTAAAATCTTAATTAAAGTGCATCAAGTTAATGAGGTTTTATTTGAAATGGTATGCAGAATGTAATAAAGAGATGAAATTCCGGGAATATCAGGATGAATAAAACGCGCCATTTCCAGAACTATAAAATGTCCGGAGAAATATGTAATGAAAGGGATTTTATGTTCAAATAAATAAAAATACTACTTCGGATAAGAACTTTGATAAGAGCAATCTACAGTTACTTTAGGAATCTAGTTTGAGATGTTACTAAAGCTGGAACGCTAGCTTGTGGATAGAATGGCAACATTTTAACATTTTATTTCCTACGTTTGTATTAAAATCTATTCTACATGCGGATTCTATCGCAAGAGGTTGGTATACCTCAAATTAAATTTTAGAAAGGAGAGCTGCTTAGATTTATACTACAGGTAAATTTATTTTGTTCAGAAATGTTCAAATCATGCGAATGACGGCAACTACTTGCTCTTCACTGTGTATATATAGTTTATTTCAAATTATAGGAATATAACTGTAGACTTACAAGGCTTTTAATACTTTTATTGCACCTTCTGTGACGATAATAACCTGGCAATGCATATTGAATCTAGGGGCCGTATTGACTATAAATTACGTCCCTATAAGATAATTATATGTTTATGTATATATATTTTACAAACAGTATAAATTTACATAGTAAGCAATTCGATGTTACAAGTAATTAAAGAATTTACATATTAAATGAGATTTAAATGTACAAACAGGTAGTTACGCATATCGCAAATCATAATTCCATTTTCTATTCAATTCACATAAATTTTGTCATTACGGTCCTCAGCAGTTTGTTTGCGTATCCAGGTAGTTATTACTAACGCTGGCTACGAACGGTACCGCGCATCGGCGTAGAATCAGTTCGGACCGAGAGGAACGGTAGTATTACTTCGTCTGCGGAGCAGTACGGACATTTTCGCTGCCGGTCATTTGCGCAATTGTTTATCTGTCCTAGAAAAATTATGATTTCGTCAGCAAAACGACCGCGGTCGGACAAACTTCGAAAATTTATTGCAGAAATTCCAGACTTAATATATGAAGGTGCTAAAATTACATGTGTAATCTGTAAAATCCCGTTAATGTGTTGGTCCAGACAACATTGTCTACGACACGTAAATAGCGAAAAGCATGTCTCAAAAAGAAATTGCGCACGAGACGATGAAAAATTTATATTTAATTTATGCCTTACGTTTATCGCATGTAATATACCGTTTAATTTACTAGACAAGGAACCATTTATCTGCGTTTGGAATAACTATTCGGAGTGCAAATTACCAAGTCGAGCATCGTTACGAAGAATTGTGCCATCTGCGCGCGAACATATTGAACAAGAAATAAATTCGGAGTTGAAAGATCAAAAATTGTGGTTATGTGTCGACGAAACAACAGATCGGGAGAAACATTATGTTCTTAATGTAATGGCACGCAAATTGGAACCTCATCAATCGGCACCTTCAATTCTATTAGTCTCCAAACGAATACAACAGTGTACTGCCGAAGTAATTTCAAAGTTAGTGTTAAATACATTGGACAAGTTTGAACTTTCAACAAACCAACTCTTGATGTTAGTGAGTGATGGTGCTGCAAACATGCTTTCTGTAGGCCGGTCTCTTAAAAAGCATTCTGCTAATTTGTTACACATTACGTGTAAAATTCATGCTCTCAATCTTGTGGCGGATAGTATCAGAAAATGTTATCCTGAGGTAGACGCTTTAATAGCGCATACCAAAGCAGTATTTGTCAAATCACCGAAACGTATTCGCGAATTTCACAGACTGTGCCCCCGTATACCAGAGCCACCAGAACCTATTCTAATTCGTTGGGGAACATGGTTGCAGGCCGCGTTTTATTATCATAAATATTTTAACAATATTAAGAACGTGGTTTTACAATTCGATACAAAGGAAGCTGCCGCTATCCAGAAAAGCCAGTCGAAATTTCAAGATAGTCAGGTTAAAATGGATTTAATAACCATTCACGACAATTACTTCGGGTTAGCAGATGCAATAGAAAAATTACAAAATCCTGCGGTGCTGTTAGAAGAATCTCTACAAATAGTGCAACATGTTCACACACAGCTATGCGCGATTGAAGACGCAAAAAATGTTTCTGTTCTAGAAAAATTTGAAAGTGTTTTTGAGAAAAATTCTGATTTTGGCACATTAAGACACATTTGTGAAGGTGCGTCAACAGAATCGTTAAGTTATTTGAAAGATTATTTTACTTACGCAAATATTACGTCACTAGATGTAGAACGTTTGTTCTCTGCATATAAACGCATTTTTTCCTCATACCGTACTAGTTTTGCCGAAACAACAGTTGAAACATATCACGACAACATATCATTGAGCACGTGTTATTTAATTTTTATTTAAAAGATGAGCGAAATTATTTGCGGCAGCAAACATCTCTATTAACAGAATAACTCTAGTGGAACGCGAGGCCTGGTCGACTCTACGCTACTGCGCGCTACCGCTCGTGTCCAGCTTTAGTTATTACCGGAGGTGGTGCAATAACAGCATTTAAGCCGTTCAAAGTTATATTCTTATAATTTGAAATAAACTCTACATACTTGCGTATATATGGATGCCTTTGCTGTTCTCTCTCTGTTAAGCGTTTATACTACTTCATCAGACATGTTTAAAGTGAAGCAAAAAGTGAGCAACTTATCTAACTACGTTCTATCGTTTTGGTTAGTGACTAGTAACGGCGTAGTAAATATTATTTTAGCTGTAGTGGATAAAACAGTTGAAGATATATTCGGTATAATAGATTTACCTATCAGCTGATCGGCAATAGCGCTAGTGATATGATGTAGCTCAGAAGAAGCTCCGTGCGATCGAGAGCAAAACGTCAACATACTGACACACACATGATGCGGTTTCAACCTGAAAACCTGTCAGAAAAGAAGGATTTATCTATCACTCGGAAGCATGATGCAAGCAAATCCATTTGAGAAATGTCGGAATTAAACCCTTCCAACGGGTCCTGCGCAGTGAAATTTAGAAAGATATGTTTCTTAATTATCTATTGAACTGAGCATTAAGAATGTTTGCAGAAACTTACAAATCGTTTATGACACAACTTAAGGTATAGGAGTATGATGTTATCCAATAAAGGGTTTTCCAATAAGAACCATATGAATTTAGAATGAAATAAAATGAAAACTAACAAAAAAAGAACTATTTCAGGTACAACCAAACTTTTTTATATTATTTTTATGCAGTTAAGTTTTGAACAGCACATCATTTGAGTTCCATGACTTTGTGGAATAACTCGAGGCTAATGTAACGAATGCAGCAATTGATGTTCAATCGCAATGTATCAATGGTTCGTAGTTAAATCACAACTTCTCCCATATCCAGTTCCACTTCTTGAAATTATCCTTTCACCAAACTGTTCTGGTATGTGCCTTGTTAGAACCACATGTCCTCCAAATCAATTTCTAAATTTCTCCACAAAATACAGGGTGGGGCAGAATGGAGTCCCCCATTTGACGGGTGAATTGTGACAAAACGCTTCAAGATAAAAGAAAAAGGCTTTTATTTTCGGAAAGCACTTATGATGCCATTTTTTTGTTTAAGTTTTAAAAATGATGTCATTCATGTGGCTTCCTTGACGGGCGATACACATATTAAGTCGTTCGACAAAGTTTTCAGTCACTCTAGCCAGCATATCTTGTGGAACTCCGGTGATTACGTCCTCAATTACCACCTTCAGGGCTTCCAGGGTCCAAGGTCGAAATTTGTAAACCTCAATTTTAGGATAACCCCACAGAAAAAAGTCGCAGGGGCTCAAATCCGGGAAGCGGGGTGGCTATGGGATATCCCTCGTACGGAGATCAGGCGACCGGGAAACATCTCCTGTAAAACTTCACGTGAACGACGGGCAGCATGGGCCGTTGCTCCATCCTGTTGAAACCAGAAGGCTTCTCCGTCATACTCTTCCATTTTGGGGCGTAAAAACGTCTCCAGCATCTCGCTGAAGTCATAGTAACAGTTGAGCCTCCTTCTTAAAAAAATAAGGCCCAATGATGCCTATAGAGGACACTGCGCACCAAACTGTCACTTTAGGGCTGTTGAGAGGTTTTTAGTGCAAATGACGAGGGTTTTCACTTCACTAGTAACGAAAATTTTGCTTGTTTACAGTGCCGCAAAGGAGAAAACGCGCTTCGTCGCTAGTCCACACAATAGCGCCAGGAGGCACAGCTGCTAGGATTGCATTGCAAGCATCTCTACGTTTCACGTAGTCTTGCGGGTTCAATCTCTGAGCAATCATTATTTTGTAGGGATGTAACTTAAGGTCTGTGTGTAAAATTCGCCTCACTGTTTTGGACGATATTCCAAGGGCAGCGGCATGTTTTCGCGCAGAACGCGTTGGAGATTGTTCGATAGACGCGATGTTTTCGGGAGTTCTTACACTTTTAGGTCGTCCAGCTGGTTTTTTAG
The DNA here is from genome assembly GCA_029619315.2 of Dynastes maya. Taxonomy (NCBI): domain Eukaryota; kingdom Metazoa; phylum Arthropoda; class Insecta; order Coleoptera; family Scarabaeidae; genus Dynastes; species Dynastes maya. Next base: position 33,082,697 of record JAROYE020000003.1, read on the forward strand.
GAAGTGCAGATCCCGTCGTCCTTACATAACTGATCCATTTCCGAATGGTTTTAGGGTCAGGAACACTGTCGTGACGAGTTAAACCGAACCGCCTGCGAAAGGCCCTCTGCGTCGCCACCACACTTTCCCCGTTTTTAAAGAAAGTCTCCACGACAAAGCCCCGTTGCTCACCCGACCACCGCATGATGACTACCGAAAATGGCGTTGTTCCCCCGACCTAACGGTACCTGCCCCACCCCTCTACCTGCTCTAGCGCCCCTTAAGTGAATTTTTAAAGCTAGGGACTCCATTCTGCCCCACCTTGTATTAATCACTACCGCTTACCAGTCACTGTAACTGCATCTGCTACCTCGTTTTGGAAAACACATGGTCCGATGAAGCTACTATGCCATAAACCACAGACACTTGTGGATTGTTTCCACACTAAAAATAACAATTTTGTTTGATAACTTGTACACGTGAGGAATACCTAATTAAGATGTTCTCTTTTACACATTTCGTCAAATTAATTGCTGCAAACGCCTCTACAAAATTGAACAAATCATATGTCTCTAAATTCTGACGCGACAGCAATCCTCGACTACGGGCTTAAACCGCCATGGTTAATGGATTGAAATTTCGTATACACGTCGGTCCACGTTTCACCGGGGTGCGAGATATATTGTACGTAGCGGGATGTGGCATATTTGCATTTATCACCGCCAGCCAACCTCGCCGGGCGCAACTACGTTACCTCTGAGCGAAATCAAATACAAAAGTTACAAAGTTCAAAATTGACAGGAGATTTTTGCTCTTAATAAAGCAACATTGTTAAAATTTCAATTTATTTTGTATAATTATCGAAATTATTTTTCTTTGGTTTAATTTTATAAGAATCGTTGTTTATTTTCCTACTTAGAATTACTCTTTCGTTCTCCTACATCGCATAGCAACAACAAAATGAATATAAGAAACTGTGATTTCTAAAATAACATGCGTGCGTACCGTTCCTCGCTTTATGATATACTACTAGGGATGGGTCGGTATTTTAGTAACGGTATTTTGAAGCGATATTTTGTTGTCGCGACGTGTCGCGCTCCAGAATACCGAAATAACTCGTTACTTTGGAACGATGGGCTGTCGCGCGACACGGGAACGGTACTAGTCTACATACGCGACGTTCCTATGGAACGGTAGCGTCGCTGAAACTATAAGCATTTCCATCGTTACCTTGGAACGATGCGCTGTAGTGCGACAGGAGCGAAGCAAAGTCCTCGGAAACGTCGCGATTTACATTCGCGACGTTCCTGGTCGCGTTCTCATCTAACCGATTGATAAACATGGTACGCGTGTATATTGTTTAAATAGTAGATGTAGCCTAGTACAAGGGTAATACCTTTAGACTACACATTCGTTGCGTAATTCTTAATTGTTGCAGTGTAAAATAAATATGTAACTATATTTATTTACTAAATATTTACTCAAAATAAATTGAATTCTAATAAAAGAAAAAAAATATTTAAATTTAAAAGTAATTATAACGTAAAGAAGTTATGCAGTTCCTTTGTTGTAATTTAAAAATAATAATCGTTTTACTTTAGCTGAACTTAATCTGCTTCTTCTATCTGATAAAGTTTTACCAATTTTTAAAAATACTCCTTATAGATCTCAAATTACAGTCTGCCTCATGTAAATATATAAAGAGATCCACTAGGGTAATAAGTAGAGTTGGCCACGCGCGTCAACGGGTAGCGGCGTTGTTTCGATTAGGCCTCGGGTTCCACTAGAGCTATTGTGTGTAGATGTTTGCTGTTGTAAATACTTTCGCGTAGTTGTTAAAAAAAAATAAAATAATGCGTGCTCAAACATTTACCATCTTAAGAGCCCTCCGTGAAATCGCAAAGTGAATAATGTCTGTTAAATATCTGCAACATTAGATATGTTTCAACAGTTGTTTCGACAGAGCGAGTGCGGCGCGAGGAAAAAATGTGTTTATATGCAGAGAACGAACGTTGTACATCTAGTGACGTTATATTTGAGTAACTAAAATATTCTTTGAAACAACTTAACGGTTCTGTTGACGCACGTTCACAAATGTGTCTTAATGTGCCAAAATCAGAATCTTTCTCTAAAACACTTTCAAATTTTTCTAGAACACAAACATCTTTTGCGTCTTCTATCGCGCATAGATGTGCGTGAACATGTTGCACTATTTGCACAGATTCCACTAACGATACCGAAGGATCTTGTAACTTTTCTATTGCCTCCGCTAGTCGGAAGTAATTGTTGTGAATAATTTTTAAATCCGTTTTAACCCGACTATTTTGAAATTTCGACTGGCTTTTCTTGATAGCGGCAGCTTCCTTTGGATCGAATTGTAAAACCACGTTCTCAATATTCTCATAATATCTATGATAATCAAACGCAGCATTTAACCAGGTTCCCCAACGTGTAAGAATAGGTTCTGGTGGCCCAGGTATACGGGGGCACAGTCTGTGAAATTCGCGAATACGTTTCGGGGATTTGACAAACACTGCTTTTGTATGCGCTATTAAAGCGTCTACCACAGGATAACATTTTCTGGTACCATCTGCCACAAAATTGAGAACATGAATTTTACACGTAATGTGTAACAAGTTAACAGAATGCTTTTTAAGAGACCGGCCTACAGTTTCCGGCACCATCACTCATAAACATCAACAGTTGGTTTGTTGAAAGTTCAAACTTTTCCAATGTATTTAACACTAACTTTGAAATTACTTCGGCAGTACATTGTTGTATTCGTCTGGAAGCTAATAGAATTGAAGGTGACCTGTCGTTTCGTTCACACATAACCACATTTTTTTTTCTTTCAACTCCGATTTAATTCTTTTTTCAACATATTCACGAGCAGATGGCACTATCCTTCGTAACGATGTCCGACTTGGTAATTTGTACTCCAAATAGTTATTCTAAAGCAAGACAAACGCTTCCTTGTCTAGTAAATTAAACGGTATATTACATACAATAAAAGTAACACATAAATTAAATATAAATTTGTCATAGTCTCGTGTGCAAGTTTTTTTTGAAGCATGCCGTTCACTGTTTACGTGCCGTAGACAGTCCCTTTTGGACCAACTCATCAACGGGACATGACATACAACACATTCAATTTTAGTGCCATCATAGTTTAAGTCAGGAATTTCGGCTAAAAATTCTCTAACTTGGTCCGCCTTGGGTCGTTTGCGCTACGTACGCAACATTTCTAAACAACACGTACCGCGCTAATTGAAGGTCGAAGCTACACTGAGGCTTGTATGTAACCGTATAGATACGATGCAGCTGCCTGTTGGCGTGGCCAACTCTAGTAATAGGCGATATTTCCGATATTTCATATGGGTTATATTCCAAAGTAACGGTATTTTGTCGCAGTATTTTTGTGTCGCGGTCGCGAAAGGAACGTTCCATGAGTGGAGCGGTATTTCCCAACTCTATATACTACGACTGGATAGGATCTCTCAGTGAGACTCGACTGCACTGTTGCCATTCACAGAGGCAATCCCCCGTCCGTATCTGGACCCGTGTATATAGGTATACGATTTCAAATATTGAAATGCCATTACCTTCCACATGACACACTGTTGAGCCAAAGACGGCGAAACGCGTCTGTGTATGGTGGATAGGTGATGGCTTTTACAATTTCAACAATTTTGTTTGTTAACACATCCACTTAGCTTCATCTGAGAAGATTTTTTGCCCGAAATTATATTTCGACTCGTTAATGTTCTTGCATCTCTTTCAATTTTTTCAACGATTCGAAGAATATTCACAAAGGAACTATTTTCATAACATTTTTGAATAATATCCAAACTTTCTTGAAACGTGGACCATAATTAATTGCCAGAATATACAAAACACAAATGACAACTAGTGACAGTTATAACATTTTAAACATGGTTGCCAACTCTTTTCAAAGCCACATCGTTCTTATTGGAAAACTATTCCTCATTTTATAAAGCGACGGTAAACTATATCTCATTTATATATTCATGAATACATGAGTAACGTAGATTTGAGTTATATTTTACCCCTTTCATAATCGTATTAAACCGTTCGTTGTTTTGTTGAACGACGAGACAAGACATACTCCTTCCGAAAGCCGATTATCTTATTATCTTATCTAACCCTAAAACAACATATTCGAATCTGACCATTGCGAGATGATTTAATATCACCCAGGTCTCGTAGTAGACTTATCTGGAAAAGACGTTATTACCGGGCTAGTATAAACTACAACCTAGTACGCTGCGGTAGCTATTGTTATCGAACTTGGAATTGTATAGTGCCCTAGAGTAATCTCCATTTGAATACTGTTTTTGTCTACTTATAACGATTAGGTGAAGAAATATTTTATAAGTGGTAAATGGCAGAAGGAATATCGTACCCTAGCTTAAATTAAAGCCTACTGTTCTTTCACCATGCCTACTAACAATCAATCCACAAAAAACAAAAGTCATGTGTGTACACGCGAAAATCAGTAATGTAATTTAAATAGAGGCGGTAGAGGCGAAGCACTAATTAATTAGAAAAGTTTGTTCATGAAAAGGAATCAGCAAACCGTCCAATGCCTTCATTTATTTTATTGCAAACTGTATTAACAAATGTACATAACTGAGAATCATCTGCATAGAAATTACACAAAATTCCCAAGCAATAATTAAATTGCGGGTGTAAATAGTATAAAATCTAAAACTCAAAATAGGTCCTTGAGGAACTCCCTCATTTACATGTAATTCGAATAATTTTATTACTGAGCTATTGCGAAAAGAAAATCAAGGGTACATTTTCTTATTCTACATGGCCTAACAAACCCTGGAATAATAATTTGTGACTAGTAGCACCAAATGGCACAGGAAAGAAAATTTTTAATACAAACATTACAACACAAGTATTAATTAATGAATTACGTATGCACAGGGCCTTAAAAGTAGGGCACAAAAAAGAAGTTGATTAGTATTTTATAATGTTTATACTTTTTTGTAATATTTTCATTATTTTATGTCATATTTAACCCTGGATAGCTTAGGTGGAAGTTATAGTCGTACAGTAGAAGTTCGATTATACGGAGCTCGCTTAACCCGAAGCTGTGCTATCCGGCATGAACATGATTTTTAAATGCTCCATTTTATCCGGAACTTATAGGCTACGGGCGCTCGTTTATCCGAAATGAACTAGAAAGTTTTGATGTTTTTGCCAGTTGCAGTATGCATATTGCATTCTGCGATCTTTGCATAAATTATAAATTAGTCAGTCAGTGCTCGCTGACGGGACCGTTTAGACGGATTACTATGGAAGTCAAAACGATGAACCGCAAAAGAAAACTAGTTTGACTGGAGGAGAAATTAAACGCGATAAAGCGCTTGGACTTAGGTGAACTTTTATTTTATCTCTGTCTTACACAATAAGATGTATGAGATCTTCGTCTAAAAAAAAAAATGAGTCCAAACAGCAACGTGTACAGTGAAACACTATTTTTTACTAATTAAAATATAAATTACATCTATATAAAAATAAGCAGTTCAAAGCGTACTGAAGTAGGATAAGCAATTTGCTAAACACTACAGTTAATGGAATTAAATCGTCGTTTTCATGGTAACCACATTAATATTTCAGTACCGTACCTACAACATTAAACCACCGTAACCGCGGAAGCGAATGAATTTTCGAATGCACATATAAGAGGCTAGCTTATTTATGAAAATATAGTCAACTGGGACTTCAGAAAACAAAAAGAAGTCAGAGAGAAAATAAACAAGTTTTGATACACAACTAATTTCCAAATTCTTCGATAATTTCTACGAATATTTAAATATAAATGAAATAAGCTGCTGTACAAAATGTCAAAAGCCTTTCGTAATTGTAATTTGTAAATTTCAAGACCCAAAGACCAAGCTTCCAATCCATCTATTGAAGACCGGTTACGATCCAAAGAAACAGATGCCGAAGTAATACATCAGTGCACAGGTATCGAACATTATTTAAAAGATTGGCCAAATAAATAAAATTTGAAACAAAATCCATTCATTTAATTATAAAATCCGATTTCAAAAATATAAAAATTTCAACTTAACAATTTAACGTATAAATAGCTATCGGTTAAGGTTTGTGATAGGTTTTTATACAACTACTATTGTCCGAAGGAAATATAATTTACCTTATTTTAAATTTATATCAAAATTATTATTATTATTAATAAATCACTCTCTTTAAAATTATTAAATCGTTTCATTTTTCTATCAAATAGTTCATTTGCAAAAAGTTAATAAGTGAGATTTCCCACGTTTTATAACAAAAAGTAAACCCTGGGATAATTTAGCATAATTTGTTTAATTTAATTTATAAAAATACAATTTTTAATTGATATTTACTAAAATATCACTACAGTATATACATATATCAAGCACAAGACGATAGAATTTATCGTAATTCCTGTTTGAAATAAAAGCGTGCTTTATGTCTTTTCCAATATTGCAGATTGCCTTCCGTATTTCCTTTGCTTTGATAATACTACGTAAAAATTCACCGAAAGCGCAAAATGTAAATTTCAAAAATAAATGTGTGACATAACGAGTCTTTTATATTCCAGAATACATATATACATAAGTTTCTGTAGAAATTATGACAGCTGCTGAAAGGAATATATGTAACATTTTCTTTCTTTTTATAACCTATAACCTACAGCGATATGCTTTCGCGACATATTACAGACGTACGTACACAGGTTTCAGGATGAGTATAAGCTTTCACTTGACATGTTTTTGCCTATAACTGTCAGAGAAGTACGTACGTCCATGATTACAAACAAGCTTTACATATGCGTTACTCCACATATCTCACTACTGTCGACATAAAGTTCATTACCAACAGGATATAATTTTTTGAAACTTGTATAAGTTTTGTTTCACCTAGTTCTAATAGTTTTACTACGTTTGTCGACATTTTGGGTGTAAGTTTCGAGCTTGTGTATTCAACTTTCTAAATAACAATACCCTACCCATCGATTATTTGATCATCGTACCCTGAATTGTGTCTACCTAAACTTTGTTCATGTAGAACTAATCATTTGCTTCTAACTTCACAAACTGTATGTATGTATACGAAGGGTCAGTTATCAAAACTAAATTGGTAATAGTTTGCCGTCCCAACCTCTATATTTCAATGGAAAGTTGACCAGTTTCATAAACCAATGCCTAGCACATGTATTTCCTACTTCAGGAAATAATTGGGTGTTATTATGTATTTCCGATCGAAGAGAAATACATTTTGCAATAGTTCCATTTTCATTTAATTATATAACCTTTGAAAGCTGCTTCACAAGGATCTGCATAAAATATTGTAGTGGAATATCAGGTGAAGTATTTACACTTGCACCCAATATTCTTATTTTACATAATTATAATTTAAATTTTCAATTTGTACTAAATTTCGACATTAATTTAATTTCGCCATTTTGATGATTTATGCTATTAGTAAAACGGTTAGAAGATGGAAAGAAATATCCTGGAGATAGCAGCCAAAACAAAATAAAAACTCCCCTTTATGAGATTCTAAGCTTTCGCATACTTTATTTACGCTTCATCAGAGAATATCAGCTGAAATAGCAATTCACTTAGATATCGTACACAGACAAATCCATATGTTACTTACATAGGAGGTAATAATATCCAACAAACAAGAAAACATCAGAGCAACATCATCAGTAACTAAACATTGCATCAATATATAAAATCACATAATTACATAAAGTAGAAGAAGAATAACTTTAAGTGCATACAATTTACTGTAGAAGAGGAATCTGATAACTCCGTTCTCATCCTGGACACTAAGGTCATACGTCTTGATGATCAAGGTATTATATTAAATTGGTATACAAAACCAACATTTTCGGGTAGGTACATTAACTTCCATTCTAATCATTCAATCAACATGAAACACACTCAAAGAATACAACTTTAAATATCTCACACCACACCTTTCATTCGAATAGGAGAATACTTTTTGATATCTTTACTAAAAATGGTTACCCATCTAGTCTAGTGCACTCGATCATATTTAGATCATCTACAAATTGTAGGAACAACATCCTTCATACTGTTCTACCAGAAGGTGGTAGTATGAAATATTTTAAGTTCCCATATATACCATTTTTGTCTGAAAATATAAATTCAATTTTTAAAGATAACTTGAATATAAAAATAGCATACTATAATTTACTAACTATTAATAATCTATTTCCAAATGTTAAATGTAAGACTGATAAAGATGTTCTTTCTAATGTTGTTTACAGCATTCCGTGTGTTGATTGCAACAAAGTTTATATTGGCACTATCAAACAATGGTTGAAAAACAGAATCTCACAACACAAACGAGATTGCCCTCTCCTAACTAGTGGTACACCTTTTTCTACGCATCATAATGAGTTTCAACACAATTTTGACTTCGATAATGTATCGATATTACATAAGTCAACAACAAAATTATTACAAACGTCTGTTTCTTGAGATGTTCTACATAAAGACCACTAACCATACCGTTAATTTTAGAACCGACGTTAGTAATCTCAGTGACATTTACAGCTACCTTTTCAATATATGTATATATGTACATTGTGATGTTTCAAATGATGATTAAAAATATTAAATAGGGAGATAATCTGCGTTCCTTTTATTTTAAGTTTTTCACTTACAGAGATTAAATTTGTTACTTACAGTTAATATGTGGGTGTGTTATATATGTTGGTGTGCTCCTTCTTCTAATGAGTCCTAGTTTTCTTTTCTTAGCAGTATCAATATCCAATATCCTCTTCTAAAACTCGTCTCTCGATGAAATTTTTCTTGATTACTCCTTAAAATTGTGTTTCTATTTCACTTTTACAATTTTTCAATACTTTAAACTTCATAATTTCAACAACGTTTAGCTTTTAAAATACAATTTCTAGATTTTTCTGTCGGAAAGTGTTTGTTTTCTGTCAGAATGTTTACGTAACTAAATTCTTGTTTATCGGTTGTCCTAGCCTTGCCAATCTAACAACTTGATATTTCATTTTGATGTTTTGAAGATCGAATTCGGTGCCGCAGGTGATGTAAGGGATTTTGATGGTTGTTTTCCAAATACAGTGCGTTTCTTGTGTGTGTTCGTGTCATTTTTACAAATAATGTTTTAAAAATGTAAATAACATAAAATAACCTGGAATTTTCCCCTGTCCATGTATATATATATATATATATATATATGGATCAAGATCAATTGGCCCCATAAACAATAAATCAACCATTAAGATATGCAACTAACTTATCCCATTAATATTGGATGACGATTTAGTCAGGTTGGTTGGTAACCTTGTAATTGTCTTTGCTTACTTACTGTTGGTAGTCTGGTCTGTCAAAGATTTTTATCGCCAAATTGGTTCTTAACCTCGTTTTCACATTGAGGGTTATTTTTTAAACATGTTCGAAAATATTTTATAGTACCTTTGCGTTTAGAAAACTTGATTGGATTAAAACATAATCTAGCCAGCTGTTGTCAAGCAAATTTCACTTCAATTTGTGGAATTCTGCATATGTTCTCTTTATAACAATGCTTAGTGTTTTCATTTAGAGGGTAGTAATGTCAAATCACAGAACGAAGCTGCAAAGGATCATATCAAAGTTTGGCGAGTTAGTAATTTATTAATTGAAGCTGAGAAACAGAATTTTCTACTAAGCAATCCCGAACAACTTTTATTGGCAAAACATTCCTATGCATGATTATTTTGTCTGTTCTTCCATTTACATATATTGGTATTTGAAAGGGATGTATTGTTTTTTAGCCGTAAGTGGATGATAGTACATGTTCTCTGTAAAACCTCAAGGGTTTCACTTCCATAAGTGGACAGACTGTATGTATTCAATTCAGCTATACAGTATGTCCTAAATTGAGTAGCTTACCATAGGTATTCTTGTTGTTGCCCAGTTTTGAGTGCTAATTGAGATTCCGTTGAGGAAACTTTAAAATTCGAATCGGTTCAGAAATTATTGGGAGAAATCTGAAAGTCTCTATTTTCTTTAATGCAAAATCCCGTCGTAATTATGAAAGATATGTTAAAATGTTTTAGGTAAACGTATTTTGATTTAATTTGGTACACTTGGGCTGCATATAGATGGGCAATTCTCTGGCGTCATTGAGTGGCGCCTTTACGAATTCATATTTTGGTGAATGCATGTTATTGGGTGACTTGTTTGCACACAAGTGACAGTCTCTCGAGGTTGTTACAGACAGACGCCGATTCCCGCGAATAGTGGCCCCGGTTTAGTAGTAAACTATCTTATATACTAACACACACAAAAGGAGCTTTCCAGATAGTCAATGTCATGCTATTATTTGGAATTTGGAAACACATTTTTGAAAACAAAATCGTTTAGTTTGGAGACAAGGAACCGATAAGAGGAGCACTAACGTATTTCTAGATTTCTGTAGTTTTAGATGTCTGCATTTCTAGATTTCTGCATCATGTGTGTGTGTGACAGACAATACGTTGTTTCAATCTGAGCATAAAATCAACTTTTTTTAAATGTTGGTTAATAAAGCGTTGAATCCACTCAAATCCACTTTTAAAATCGGAGCACGCAGACTACAATGCCGATGTCTGAGGCGACTTCTATATATGCGAAATCAGAGTTATTACGGAAAGAAACTGAAAGAAATCATTGCGCCATCCTTTAAACTTTAAATAAATTATTAAATTGGGTATCCAATTGCGCCATATACATTGGCTATCTGTAAAGCTCTTTTAACTGTGGTATGAGTGATCGATTGCATAAATTGACAACTGCATTTTAATAATCGTCAAAAAGATGTCTCATTCTGATACTACCAAATGATGACACTTAAGAATCTCATAAAGAATACCAGTCTTGCAGATATCATTTCAGTTCGTTCGATGTTATATACCATATTTTAGTAGCAACTACGAGTGAGGAAATAATTCGTCAAAATTTTTGCTGGACAACCTATGTTGGAAGTTGCGTTCTATTATTTTCCATTAATTTCGGTTCCTAGTGTTACAACTTGATACAAAAGAAGCTGCTGCCATCAAAGCAAGACAATTGTAATGTCAAGACTACTAAGTTGAAATTGATTTAGAAACTATTTTCATTAACTACCAAGTAATAACGAATGCCATCAGGGCATCGCAAAGGCCTTCATTACCGTTATTCGAAACCTAGTAAATAATGGATCACATACAAAGAGGACTAGAAACCTTAAGTGACGAGAAAAATATCTTTATTGAAATAAGATTTAATAGTGTACTACAAAAAATATATACATAAACTTGGTTATATTAAGACAGATTCATAATAATAGTGCTCCTACAGACACATGTACAGGTCTCGCGTTGTAGGATGGCGATTTCCGGCGCTGTCCGAAGGAAAATTCGGGAAAATTCAAGTATGAATGCAACTTGCAGTAGCGTAGCTCGACTTATTTTTTAAATTATATTAGCATAATAAAAAACGACTATAAAATAAAGTCTTGTATTTCCACCGCGCATCTGAAGCGTTCGCCATTCTATAACGCACAAACTGTACTTGTTTCAAAGACCCTTACAATTATGCAAACATTTCGTCATTACATGTCGAAAGGTCGTTTTCGTTATATAAAAATGTTTGCAGCGAACAAGACTCAAGGAAACGACAGTGGAAACGTACAATGTAAATGTTTCTTGATATGTATTACGTTAATTGTAAATTATAACATAAATTCCTACTTAAACAAAGTTACGCATTGCCCAGTCGGACGGAAATGATCGGGAACCGTGATTTACGAATTTTAATTATTAGTCCTTCACTTCCAAAAAAAGACTCAATTGAAATCAACTGACAGAGAATAATCAAAGTCACAATTTAGTTACACGAATCTATCTTGTAATAACGCTTTTTGTGAAAACTCCACAAAATCATGAAAAATATTATCTACATTGGAATGAAGTCATCAACATTCATAATTCTTCGTTTCTAACAACACATACGATCAACAAAAGGCTTGGTATTCCTGTGGAGACGAGTCTCTTCGTTTACTCGTTTCCACAGGAATACCAAGCCTTTTGCTGTTAGAACCGAAGAACAGTTTTTGGAGAAAAGTATTTAAACATTAATTTAAAAACTAATATTAAAAGTGTATAAATTAGAAAATAACGTTGAAACAATTAGAAACTTATTTGGAATGACAGAAAAGATCAAATAGAACCGAAGAACATCCAAAGAGAAGTCAAAGAGGACATTACATCCCAAAAGAGGACATTATTACTAAACATACAAAGAGGGATAGGAGAGGGTATTATCAAGGATTTCACACACACATATTCACAATACGCATGATTAACAACTGTAAATGATTTTATTAAAATTTGTACGTAGATTCTTAAAAAATAAAATGACTTGTAATTTTCTTAACTCCATATTTTTATTTAAACTTGTAATATTTCAAATTTGACGACCCAGTCAGGATATTTGGACTAAGTCGAAATAATACAGTTCTCATAATTCTAAATTCATTTCAATCATATTTCGATTGATATTTAAGCCTTGAAGCAATCCTCTAAATAATTGTGAACAATTTTAGGAGTGATACTTAGTGAGCTTATGAAAATTTACGTATATAATTTCATCGTCGCTGATAGTAATACGCAAGGATACGAAATATGAAAATTTGCTGTTCCGAGTGTACGCATAGATAGGTGGGAAATACGGACGGGGCCGTTGGTAGGGATTGCGGTCTGTTGGGTTTAGTATAATATGCCGTGCTGCTCAAGCCGTTACGTAAATAAACGAAACGGAGAATGATACGAAGAATGCGGATGGGAGCATGAGTGACGCACACCGCGCTTATATTCTTTCTTTTCATCATTTACGTAGAGACGTAAGCACTACCATATGTATGTGTGTAAGGAATCGATACGACGATTACTTTTGAAATGAAAAATGCATGCAGTATTGTATTGAAAAAATTTAATTAATTTATTCGTAGGCATAAGTGTTTTCTCACGGGAAAACATTATTTTTGTAATATGCCCAACGCTATATGATGTTTACACAAATATTTATATGTGTGAAGCAACATAATCAGATTATTATTGAAATAATTACTTGTGACAGTTTTCATTCGTCAAGTTACTATTAAAACAAGTAAATATTGAAGTAATGCACATGAAAAGATTGCCTAGTAATAATAACTAAAAATTAATGCTAATATAGCTCATGGTATTGGTGAAATCATTCCCGGCAAAAAACAAGATGGCGTGGTGCCTAAGCGCCGGATAGGCAGAAACATACATACGGAACCGCGCTGTTGACGTCGGGTAGGCAGAAAGATGTCCGCGAGTTACACTGTCCCTTTCCTCACTTTGCTTTTTGCCGGAAATGATTACACCAATACAATGAGCTATATATATATTAGCACTAATTTTTGGTTATTGATTATACGATTTGCAAAACGTCCACTGAAATATGCATTCAAATAAACAATTAACCAAAGAAATACGAAATGAATGTAATGAAATATGTATATCTTTTGGGTTTGCTGGTAGGTTTTGTAGCAACCGATTGAGAAATCAGTCTTCGTATACTTCAACATAAACCTCATGATAAGCATCTGCACTATTTTTCTTATATAGAAAATGGTACTCAACACCTGGGACAAATCCTTTCTCGTTGCCAGCATGAATAAGGGCATATCGTTGTCCTTTTGGTACAGTTAGACCAGTGCTTAGTTCAACGAGGAATGTCTGTCGAATTTCAAGAAAATTATTTTCTTATATTATACATTTCTATAGTTTTGAAATAAAAGTATTTTTTTGAATATAGACCGATTTTTTCAAGGAAATCTATTTTCTTGGTGCAAGAAACCATTTCTCTGCGTATAGGATAGGAGCAGAACACGCTTGATCACTTTTAATGGACATATTAATTGCCATCTTTTTAATATGTACTCAATCCCTTCAGCCAATTTAAATTTATTATAGGTAATTTTTGGTTTCGTAGGTATTAAAAAATTAGATGTGGATGCTTATTTCCAATATTTGCGGCAGGATAAAGCATTTTGTTTGAATATTCCCATACACGACTCCATCCATGCGATATACCGCTATAGGATGTAGATTAGTATCTTCCAGCGAAATCTATGACTTTCACGAAGCCGCATAGAATAAATATTAAATTCAGAATACCCTATTCGTTGGAAAAATTGTGGACGCATGCATATGCGATCCTAGAGTTGAGTTAAAAGGTCGTGCGTGTGGAAGATTATCGAATGCTTGGAGGAAACCCTACGAAATTTATATGAATGCGAGGGTAAATACAAATTTAATAAGACATATTTCACGGAGATTTTATCTGCAAACAGCGAGACTCATCCTGGATTCGTAAGCGGAGAGTTATAGCCTACTTCGACCTCGAGACGAGAATCGTTGGTTAAGTTCACATTATCGAGTTATACGGAGAGTGCCCGGCATAGCACGCGTCCATATTTTACTCCCGGTGGAAGTCTTTTTGTCGTCTAGTCTCTATTCATACTTATCTCGAGGGAAAGGCGCTAACAGAAATGGCGACGGCCAAAAGCAAGGTGGTGACTAAATATTTTTTTCTGCCACCACTTAAAATTTACTGCCGCATCCTCTATCAGCGAGAAAAGAGGCGGATAATAGACCCTAATAATAAATGTATCAAGAAGGCAAAAAGGTTCTCTTCAGTCAATAGTATTATGCATAAAAAGGTACTGGGAAATTTTACTTTCGGGATATACAAGGTAGGCATGATAAATTTTGGGCCTGACAGGCTTATATAAATTCGAGCGTGTCCAAACTCCGTCACGTCATAGTTGCACATCTGCGAGGCCTACATTATATACATTACGGCTCGAGGAGTAGTAGTTTTTAGTAGTCAGCCAAACAACGTGACTAGTGCATGAAAATGTCTCACTTAACGAAATTTGAATATTGCACGGGCATTAAATTTTTAACAAAAGAAGGGCATACGCCTAATTACATTAAACAACGTTTAGACTGGGTTTATAGTGATTTATCTCCTTCATTTTCCGTTTAGGGCAAGAACCCTTAAAGATAACGAGCGCCCCGTTCGGCCAATTGAAAAAATATTTCAAATATTGAAGAAATGGTGTTAGCAGATCGCCGTTTGAAAGTGAAGGAATTAACAGTGGTGTCTGATTCCTGAAACAAGTATTTCGCCCAGCTCTCCCACGTGAACGTCGGGTCAAATGTGCTCGCTCGTTTTTAAACATGTGTGGAGACGACCCGATTTTGGAAGCCATTGTCACAGGAGATGACATGTATTATGATCCTCTATCCAAAAAGGAATCGATGGAATGGTGGCGACCCGATGAACCTCGTCCTAGAAAGCTGTAATACAACATTTCGAGGAAAAAACTTTAGTTTATTTTTACAAGGGTGTAAAATCATTAATTGATCGTTGTAATAAATGTATTGAGGTTAGGGGAGATTATATTTAAAAATGAAGATTGTTATTTTTTACCAGGTTTATTTGTTCTATATCAGGCCGAGAATTTATGGCGCCTACTACGTGTGTGCGTGACAAAGGTGGGTTACAGTGGAATTCCAATGATCCGGACTTCGATTATACAGATATATGATCTGAATCACTTGGAATTAAATTTAAATTAGAAAAAATATTAATAGCGAAGAACACAATAAGTCCAATTTATACAAATGAAGTATCGATGTAGCCCATTGAAACAGAAATTAATATAAGCCACATTTTAAATATAAGTGCAATATGTATATTTAAAGATAGCATTTTTTATGTTTGACACATATTCCGTATCCGGTAACAACGATAGTTCCATTGTGCTGTTAGGTGCCAAGTTATCGAATGCTTTCTATCTGTATTTGTTAACAGACTTTCAGTTTTGAAAACAAATCCAGGAACACACCTACATTTATTGTTAGGGGGATATGTTTTGACCTATCAATCACCTTTATGACGTTTACACATGCGGCTCCACGAATACCCACCCCCAAAACCTGTAAATAGAATGACCCATCGTGTGGTACCTCAAAGGAAAACTTACCTTCTTATGATTATGTTGGTATGTCACTTACTCGTTCCTTTTATTTTGCATATTAATAATGAATAAGTTAGATCTACATCATGATGCGAACAGTAAATTCTCAAACACTCAGGTAGGCTTTGAAATAAAATTTAACAAGGTTTGACTCATCATAAAAATTGTCGATAGTCTTTCTCCACATCCTCAATGCCAAACTAACAATTAGTTTTCTACCTGCAAGACGCCAATCTCTTTGGCCAAACATTCTGCCCATGGTTAGATGTTAGTATTACAATCTATTTAAAATTATTAACTCAATGGCTACAAAGAATAAAATAATATATACAAGAGATGGACTCCACTATTACTGTCCTTAAATAAAACAAACATTCAGACTTAGTAAATGGTAAAACTAAATGCGCAAGCAAAAGCTTAACCACTACTTAGTTGACTACCTATACTAATACTGATAATTACAGTATAATATGAGAGTTAACAAGTGAAAAACTGAAAAAGAATTACTTCTAAGTAGCATGTACAAAAAAAAAAATTAAAAGGAGAAAAATAAAACCTGGAGATGAAATTACTCGAAATAGTTTTCTTAGGGCGCAGGCCGACGGTTGTCCCTATCGCATCGGCAAGACGCCAGAACGTAGACGTACCCGTAAAACATCTCCGCACCGCTGCTCTGTTAAACAGCCTTTCACAAAGTTTCTATGTAACTATTTGCATATTCCTTCTTCTTTTTAATTTACCCTTAAAAATTATGTTGTTAAATTTAGGGTTGCTTAATTTCAATTCCTTAATACGATATTCATTTCTTTGAGTTTAAGCAATGTCACAATTCTTTTTTAACTCTTTATCAGGTTTAGAGTCGAATGCAGAAAGAAATATTTCTAGATCAGTTCAGACGAAAGAATGAACAACAAACATTAGGTAGAAATGTAGGTAAGTATGGTTACTGAACCAAACAAACTCAATGTTTATTTTATTCTAATAATGTGAAGAAAGTTTGAAATATCGTAGATAGTGTAAATGAGAATACACACTGCATAACGTAACTTACATTTGCAAATATTACTTTTATTTTATTAAGTAAAATGCAACCCCATGTTCCACATATTATAAATCTAACACGCTTGTACGGCACTGGAAATTCACATTTTCTTAGCGCGTGTTTTACGTCCAAGGTCGGACAAACGACCATGCAAGTAGTACTGACTAATACGAATCTCTCAACCTCTAAGGGCGTGTTTATAGTGAAGCTGTGATACTCGATAAAAGCGACAACTTAAACAAAACGGACCAATCGGTGAGCGTTGCACCTTTCCGTAACGCGGATCAAATTAACTTACAGCTTGAGTATAAACGCACTCCAACGCATATGCATGATTCATAGTCGATAGAGACAGCTGTCGATCCGCGCCGTAACTGTTCCAAATAATAAATAAACTGAAAACTAACCAAATAAGAGCGGTTAGTAAATATTCAATTTGAAAATAGATTTTAACAGCTTTGTTGATGTACATTTTTCTAGGGTTCACAAAAATATACATCTTTAACGTTTCGGCAATTTTTTGTCTTCTTCGGAAGCGTATGTTTTGTTTTATTTAAACTGTAACAATTCAATTATTTAGTCTTTCAGTACACATTTTTTGTCAATATTCAATACTCTAAAAACACTATTAAGAACGAAGGACCAAAGTAAAATAAAACAAATATAGGGGAAACTGTGCAAATCCAACGTAAGGTGAAGAAATATCGTTTGAGATAATAGCAATAACGATTTTCGAAATTATTATTGCGACTGCAAAGATATTTAAATGATAAATTACCTTCTAAATCTTTCCCAAATTCTGAAGAAATAAAGTACCCAGCAATACCATCCCTTTCGAATGTCTTTTATTCACAAAACATTGATCTTAATTTCATATTTACTATTGTTTTATATCCTTTTATGGTATTTTTATATCCTTTTATGATATTTTTATTAGGAATTTACAAATATTAAAATATAAAGAAGACGTTGCTATTGCGTTTTGATAAATTGGCTTATTTGTATTTCCATATTGTCACACTGAGTTTTAAATAAGCGACCAAAGAAACCTTTTGCAACATTCCTCTTATTACACTAGACAACAAACTTTAACTTTTTTTTTACAAATGCTAAAATAGTTGATTTATAAGGATTTGAGTGTGCTGAAATTGAAAATGACAATTAAAAATCTAGATTAGCTCAGGTTTGGAAGTTATTGAAACTTTTATGTCCTTCAATATTATAATGGGCGATAGTCTAACAAGCGTCGCACTGGGGTTAATTCGATGCACTGATCACAAATGTGTGTTTGTCTATAATGAAATACTGATACATATATTTTTCATATTATATTCAAAATTTTTTAATGACAAGAATATCTGAGTGGATTTATACAATTTAAGGGGTGCTGATTCCATATATCACATCATTTTTGTCAGATAGGCTCTAGCTTTTTTACAATGCAAACTAACAATGCAAACTCGTAAAGTATAACCTATTAACAAATCATGTGAAAAAATAAATCAAAGTGCTTTAGACTAGTTACATGAACGAGAACTTAAAAACAGAAATAAGGACGTAACAGACTTCATATAGCACGAAAACGGGAGCTAAAAGACAAAAATTATTGTCATTTTCGAATTCAGCGTACTAAAATCTATAAAGATTGGGTATTTCCCTTTATGTAAAAATTTCATTGTTGAACAGTGTTATTAATGTTATAATAATAAAATATTTGTATATGTAGAGGGTTAGTAAGCAAAACCAACTAACTAAAATTTAGTTCAAATAGAAAATGCAATTAGTATAAAATATGAATTACATATTTAGAATTAAGTTATACATTTTAGCCTGTTAAAGGAACTCATATAGTCTCAATATTGTATATTCGGGTAAGAATACTTCTCTCTCCTAGATCTATTAATACGGTACATACTTAAAAAAGCGCAAAGCCTACTGCGAAGAAGACATCGGCTATAGTCATTCGTAACCCAACGCATCGCTCAGAACGTTATAATATACTTCAACCGTGCATTTTCGCTGAACATGGTTGTTCAAAGGTACTAAATGCACCGATAAGCTTTATTTTCGAAAGAACATTCTCGTTATAAACCTAGGCGTTGCTTATGACATCACTTTATGAGACACGGGTGCAATAGTTAAGTTCTTTTTATGTACAATCAGCAGAAGATGACGCCGCCATTACTAGATTCTAATAATTAAGTTAAGAAACCGCCGGCGTAATTGTATCTTATGAGTAAAGTTATACAGGATGCCTCACGAGCAGTTGTATGAAAGAGTATATATCTGAATATACTAAATACTTGGTAATTTTCTAAAGCCTACATGTATTATTGAAGGACATTTAATAATACAACTATGTTACTGTTTCTAACCATATTTGAAGTATTTAAATTTTTTGAAAATTTTTGACAGATGGACGAGTGAATGTGAACTTTTATAACTGCGAAAGTGTTTAACTTGGGATATTGAAATTTTGCAGCGCTGTTGGCCATACAGGCTGGGAACGGAAAGAATCTTTCGAACATTATACAGCGTGTTCGACAATTATGATTAAACTTTCAAATGGAAAAAGTGGCAAAACTTGCTGGATTGTTCCGTAATGGTCATAACTAACTTCGATATGTCCAAAGTTGAAAGACATTTTAAAAAACTATATAAACTACATTCTCAGTGGCGGACTCTTTCTTTTTAGAAGAAAATTGTGGTACAATACACATTTTCCCAAATATCTCGAAAAGAATCTATTATTTTTTTTTGTTATTTTGTAAGGGCAATTTGATAAGAAAGAGAAAAATAGGTACTTAGTAGTATTTAAAAATTATGTTTTGGCACTCTCTCCATTTGAAAGATTAATCGTAATTATCGCACACGCTGTATAATGTTTTCGAAAAATTCATTCGGTTTCTAATCCTACCATACAGTCAACAGTTTAGTCCTACCTTACAGTCAACAGCTCTGCAAAACTTCAATTCAACAGGTTAAACACTTTCACAAGTTTAAAAATTCACATGCACTTGTCCATCGGTTAAAAATTTTCAAAAAATGGAAATATTTCAAATATGGTTAGAAATAGCAACATAGTTATCTTACCAGACAAACCTTAAAATTGAACTGTGGATGAAAAATGCAATAATATATAGAGTATTTTATTTAAAATAAAGTTGACAGCTATTTCCGGTATAACCGGAAGTCTTGAATGATTGAAAGTATTTTAGTTAAATAGTAAATGTGGCTTTAGTATTGTCCACGTTTTCAAAATTTTCCAATGTATACTCTCTCATATATCGATCAATGCATTGCCTCGTGGAGATATCTTGTATACCGATTGGGAAAATGCAAAATTAGCCATATCGCTACCCCCTTCTCGCTCTCAAACGGAGGAGTTAGCGGCAGTCGATGGCTCAAGGTTACTGATGTGGTTAGTTACGAGGTAGACTGTAGTATGTGCGGACGATCTTAGAGAGAACTTCTGGTGTATGTATTTTTCTTTTCTTTTATTTCATCAGAATCTGTTTTTATTTTCGTCGTTAAAATTTCTTATTAATTTCGTCTAAGCTTCGTAGCAACAACAAAATAAATATGCGAAACTCTCATTTCCAGGCGACCTTGACTTCAAATTATTACGTGTGCTTTTCGCACAGTAAGTTTACATTGTTCGAAGTGTACTAGCACGTCCCGCATCGAATTGCTCGGATTTCAGTCCATCCCCTCCACGCTCTCTCGCATGTACGGCGTGAGAGCGAGGAGGGGATACTGATATATCTAATTTCTCATTTACCTAATCGCTATATGTATTTTGCATACATATAGGTAATATCAATCAGGTTTAATCATTGCAACTACCTTTAGATCCAGGACATCTAATTGATGTTGCTTATTTAGACTATTTCAATAGAAAATAAATACCATCGAAGAACATTGTTTATACCTATGAACCGCCATTCTTTTTCCTATCTTTCACTTCGTGTTTGAACATTCAGCCGCGGAGTATTAAATTAAAAAACGGTTGGCGTGCGCCTTGTAGGTGGAAATGTCAGGACGGAATTAGCCTCTAGTAAGAAATGAAATTTGAAAGTGGAAGAAAGCGGCAAGGCGTTAAACGAAAGAAACGTATCACTGACATGGGATCAAAGAGAATCTAACCTTTCGCACGTGACATAAGTCTCGTATATAGCCAGAGTTATATATTTTTAGTCGCTTGCCGCATTATTTGCTTGTAGATGAGTGCCGTAGAATTGTAAGTAATCTATTTTCTGAAATGACATTGAATTTTTACTATTAAAATAGCAAATCTATTTAATTTAATACATCGTTTAACTTTTGGAAGATGTTTAGTTATAAGTATCAATTGTTGTGTTTTTAATTGATTTAGATGTAAATTGTCGCTCGCGAACCATTCGTTTGCGTCAGCTAGTGCGATTTCTGCGTATAATTGGAGCAGTTCCTTGCGTTGGACCTCTTGTTACAATGAAGGTGTCACGCGCAAATAGACATATTTTCTTGCAATTTACACATTCCGGTATATCGTTAATATATACGGGGAACAGGATGAGAATCCTTGTGGCACACCTTTCTTTATTCTTGCACACTTTGAGGTACTGTTTTCGTAGATTGTTCTTCTTCTCAACCCGTTAAATAGGATTCTATTAATTTGTGTGCTTGTCCCCGTATCCCGTAAAATTGCAACTTCTTCACTAGCAGTTGACGATCTACACAATCAAAAGTTTTCGTAAGATCGCAGCATGCTAAGGTGCAATGATGTATTGGCACACCAAAAGGCCTTATCATAACGAATATACTCGGGAAAGTTATTAAATACTGCCTTCTGATGTATTATATTCGTAACCAAATTAAATAAATGTAATTTTAAAACTATTTAACTATTTAACGTTTTACATTTCGCTTTTTCCGATTCATTTCAAAAGGATTACCTTTGTTTATTTTAATAGAAACCCCCATTTTGCATTTTATCGCATTTCCGTGATATATTGTTGTTATTGTCTTTATTGGCTAATCGAAAAACAACAATATACCACGAAAATTTGATAACAGCCGCAACTCTAGAGTTGCATCTTGTAATAAATAAATACCGGATTATATGCACAAGAAAAACTCTATAAATATGCGTATATATGCACGTTTTTTCGTCAAAATATGGAAAAAAACCGAACAAATATGCAACCGAAAATTCCAAATAAAAATGTAAGTCAGGTTTATTAAAAACAAACATGGTGTACTAAGATAATATATTATAATGTAGGTAACAAACTAACACATTTAAAATTGCACTAAAGTCTAAAAAAATCTTAAAATACATCCAACTATTAACAAACATGAATAATTTATTATTAATTTTTATTATAAAAGCACTTTATTACTAAATATTTCTCAAAATTGTCTACTAAAAAATTATGTCGTTTATCTGTGAACATATGTTCGTACACTCAAAATGTCTTTTCCGCATCTACTGAAGTTATTGGCGCATTTTTTAGTCTACATATTGGTTCCGCACTTAAGCTACATGTTTCGTTAAAATCACCTTTTAATATGTTAGCAACTTCTTTTAACAAACCGTACTTTCCAAAATCACATTTTCACATTTTTTATTTATGGTAAGTCCGATTTTGCCCTGCACTTTAACACATCATTGTTGAAATTCGTCCACAAATTCAACGGATTCTGTTAAACTTAAAGTTGTGTTCTCCAATGCTAAAATAGTTCCAATGCTGGAACAAAACTATAGTTACATTTAATGAATGACAATTTCTGGGGCACTAGTTTCTCGTTGAAGAATTTATACGATTCCGTAACACATCGAGGAGAATCCGTAATCTCCGAAAGGACGGTTTTTATTTCTGCAAAATGATCCGCATAAAATATGGCAGCATTCAACCATGTCCCCCATCTTGTAGTTACAGGTTGAGGAGGAAGTGGTGTATCTAGCAGTCGGTCCTTGTACATCTGAATACGTAGCGAAGCCTTTAAAAACACTTTCTTCACATTACTAATTAATTCATTGACCAGAGGAAATTGATTCCGTATTTCTTCAGCAACCCTGTTGAAGCCATGAGCAAGGCATGTGACATGAAGTAGGTTCGGATAGAACACCTTCAAATTGTACGCAGTTCGAACCATATATGGTGCCGCGTCTGACATTAGAAGTAATGCTTTCTCCAAAGAAACTGCTTCAGGCAAAAAAAAATTACTTAATCCTTCTTGAATAAATCTTGAAATTGTTGCATTGTTTGTCCTTTCAAGCTGCTTTGAAGAAATTAAATATGATCTATTAGAGATATTTTTCTTCAAGGTTCCAATCAGAAGGTTAGCTATGTAACGTCCAGCATTATCCGTTGTCTCATCGACTACTATATAAAAATGATTTTCTCCGATTAATTTTCTTATTTTGTTTACTGTGTCAGTATAAGTACTACCCACTTCACCTTTTCTTAAGGTACTTTCATCGGGAATGTTATGTGTACAATATTTTTGAAGAAACGATTTAAACTTTGTATTATTCAACTTATTAAGGGGAATATCAGCATTAACTAAAGCGCGACATAACCCTTCATTAAATAGTTTTTGGTCGGTTTTCTTTGTTCCCAATTCAATGCATTGTAAAATTAACTGGTTCTTTACTCTACAATTTTTCGGTTTAGCAGCATGTGAAGATGTCTTGATATGTTGGTCTACTTGAAATTTTTTTTCACAGGGGATCTGAAGAGAATAATATAACATTTCAACACTAATCTTGGAAGCAATTGAAGGTAATTCTTGAGGCTTACGCGTGCACTTGACTACTATTAAATAATAAAACCGGAAATTCTTACTATTCACAATCTATACGAACTGGAACTCGTACATTATTTAGACAAAGGGTTGTAAATTCTAAAGTTGCTGTTTACTGCCCACCCTCTAAATTTTTTAGCTGGTGCTGTTAGTGAAATAATAAATTATGCAAATTTTAAGCGACACTGTCATCTCCCGTAACAGAAAGGAAAGCTCAGAGAATTTTGTTTACATTTGCTTATGTATTTATTAACGTCATTTGTATTTTACAATTTACGTATAACGCTTTCTTTATTATTTAAATATGTGAACCAAAAGGAACAGAAAGTATGCATTAATATACAAAATTCTTTTAGATATGCATTAAAAGCGATAAATGTTATATGCAAAATATGCACATTTGCATATAGTCCGGTCTTTAGTAATAAAAAATAGGGGTTTTCATAAAAAAATAAAGCTACTCTGTTTTCACCGTTTACAGCGCCACCCACGTTTAAACTAAAATCATAATTTTGTGGCTAGCGAGGAGACGAACAACCAATGGTAACTTTTTCGTAAGATTCATATTTCTTGGGATATTTCTTTGTTAAGATTAAAATGGGGCACCCGGTATATCATTGCTTGGGTATCGCTACCAATATTTAGACATTTACGTTCTAACTACGAGGTATATGACAAAACCTTTTAATAATTCCTAATGCGACATTTTCTAAGAATTTCTTTTTTGGAGGAATTGAAAACATTTTCCCTTTGATTACGCATCACAATCGCAAGGAAAGATGGGAAGAGAAATGATAAATAAGTGAGATACCTTTCGAGCTTTAAAGTTCCATTCGTGTCTGCGCTTGTACCACGTATAAAAGAGGATCGAAGGGGAAGACCCTTTTTTAAAGAATTTTGTCGGAGGAACGTATTTGGCGTTCCGAATCTATATCACATAAGCTAATAGAATCACGTACTAAAGGCTCCGAAATCGGGGCAGATGATGGTAGGTGAAGGAAATCGTTTCTTCTACGACGCCGGAGGAGATGTTTTCGGGGAAACGGTTTAGTAGTCGAAGGAAAAGCATCTGTATATTTTTGAATTAAATTTGAAGCCATTTACCGACGTTTAATAATTACGTTGAAGCTACGTTTTCGTTTTATACACGTTAAGGAGATAATACTGTCACGGCTAACGAACATAATGAAAATTCTGAACTGATCGGATTTGCTAGGTTTCAATTAAAATATTTCATGCCCTTGCTCACTCTTATCATAATCAATAGAAATAAATTAACAAAAGACACATTTTCTGCCTCTAGTTACGTGTTCCAAATCGTCGAGTTCTAAATTAGAAACAAGCTTATAACGGCATAAAAAATGTTAGGGGAATTCGGTTAGTTTCACTAAAACACGCAACTCGTATGTTATATAAGTTTTATGCGTTTCGTGCTTAGCTACAGGCACGTAACCCTATTCTAAATCACAAAATTTCATCCGCATATCTCAAACGGTATTTTAGAGATTAGCATATTTACCTGACGTAATTCAGAAACATTTTTATCACATCTTCTTTAAAGCATTGTGAAATACAAGGTTATAAGGATTTTTCTTTCTTTACTGAAATCTTAGCGACCGTAATTTTAAGGTACAGCATCTTGGGAGACTTTGCATTATGTTTAAATATCTTTCAAGAATTATTAATTTATGTGCTATCTGAAACTAATAATTTGCCTGCGTTTAGCATTTATTTTATGTTACCAGCATGTAATTGATTTAATTTACACATTATTTCACGTAAATTTAATTGTAATTTAGTCAGAGATATATAGAAAATGTTAAGGTTATATTTGGTAACCATTTGATCCTTTGTTTAATTTTTTTTTCTCTTGTAAGTTGGAGATTGTTCCAGAATTTATTATTCTTGACTATTACTTTACCTATTTTATTTTATATTTTGTTATTAATGCACTGCCAGTAATTAATCTATGTAGTATTTTGTATAAATACAGAGCACTGCGGTCGTTACTATGTATATCAGATATTTTTTAGTATCTCAGCTGCGTCTTTTTTTATGATTTCGTTTTGTTTTTTTTTTAGCCTATATAGTTTATATTCTTACTGACATATCTTCCTTCCTTCTTTTACTATTTTTGCACAACTTGAGCTAGTTTTAATCATTAGCACAATAAATTAGTTAGTCTTATCCTTTACCTGTTGCTTTATTTAGATTCGATTCTTTCTCTCTGTCTCATTTCTATTTATTTTATAGATGAGAGTCAATTCACTCATTGTCAGTATAGCACACCTAAATGTGCGGTCACTTCCCAGCATATTTGCCGATTTTAGCTTGATGTTGCATAACGCCAAATGTGATGTAATGTTGATTACTGAAACGTGGTTATCTGACAATATTCCTGATGAATAACGCTGGCCACGAGCGGTACCGCGCATCGGCGTAGAATCAGTCGGACCGAGAGGAACGGTAGTATTACTTCGTGTGCGGAGCAGTACGGACATTTTCGCTGCCGGTCATTTGCGCAATTGTTTATCTGTCCTAGAAAAATTATGATTTCGTCAGCAAAACGACCGCGGTCGGACAAACTTCGAAAATTTATTGCAGAAATTCCAGACTTAATATATGAAGGTGCTAAAATTAAATGTGTAATCTGTAAAATCCCGTTAATGTGTTGGTCCAGACAACATTGTCTACGACACGTAAATAGTGAAAAGCATGTCTCAAAAAGAAATTGCGCACGAGACAATGAAAAATTTATATTTAATTTATGCGTTACGTTTATCGCATGTAATATACCGTTTAATTTACTAGACAAGGAACCATTTATCTGCTTTTGGAATAACTATTCGGAGTGCAAATTACCAAGTCGAACATCGTTACGAAGAATTGTGCCATCTGCGCGCGAACATATTGAATCGGAAGAAACATTCTGTTCTTAATGTAATGGCACGCAAATTGGAACCTCATCAATCGGCACCTTCAATTCTATTAGTCTCCAAACGAATACAACAGTGTACTGCCGAAGTAATTTCAAAGTTAGTGTTAAATACATTGGACAAGTTTGAACTTTCAACAAACCAACGCTTGACGTTAGTGAGTGATGGTGCTGCAAACATGCTTTCTGTAGGCCGGTCTCTTAAAAAGCATTCTGCTAATTTGTTACACATTACGTGTAAAATTCATGCTCTCAATCTTGTGGCGGATAGTATCAGAAAATGTTATCCTGAGGTAGACGCTTTAATACCGCATACCAAAGCAGTATTTGTCAAATCACCGAAACGTATTCGCGAATTTCACAGACTGTGCCCCCGTATACCAGAGCCACCAAAACCTATTCTAACTCGTTGGGGAACATGGTTGCAGGCCGCGTTTTATCATCATAAATATTTTGACAATATTAAGAACGTGGTTTTACAATTCGATACAAAGGAAGCTGCCGCTATCCAGAAAAGCCAGTCGAAATTTCAAGATAGTCAGGTTAAAATGGATTTAAAAATCATTCGCGACAATTACTTCGGGCTAGCAGATGCAATAGAAAATTTACAAAATCCTGCGGTGCCGTTAGAAGAATCTCTACAAACAGTGCAACATGTTCACGCACAGCTATGCGCGATTGAAGACGCAAAAAATGTTTCTGTTCTAGAAAAATTTGAAAGTGTTTTTGAGAAAAATTCTGATTTTGGCACATTAAGACACATTTGTGAAGGTGCGTTAACAGAATCGTTAAGTTATTTGAAAGATTATTTTACTTACGCAAATATTACGTCACTAGATGTAGAACGTTCGTTCTCTGCATATAAACGAATTTTTTCCTCATGCCGTACTAGTTTTGCCGAAACAACAGTTGAAACATATCTAATGTTGCAGATATTTAACAGACATTATTCACTTTGTGATTTCACGGAGGACTCTTAAAGTGGTAAGTGTTTAAGCACGTGTTATTTAATTTTGATTTAAAAGATGAGCGAAATTATTTGCGGCAGCAAACATCTCTATTAGCAGAATAACTCTAGTGGAACGCGAGGCCTGGTCGACTCTACGCTACTGCGCGGTACCGCTCGTGGCCAGCTTTAGTTATGAGTATGGAATTGCAACTTTCAGCAGCGCGACAAGGTCAGATCCGTTGTTATGCGTAAATGTATAAACGTGATATGTATTGAATTGTTTTATTTAAGGGTTTTTGTTAAAAAAAAATGGAATTTCGTAGGTTTATTAAAATGTTAACTCTTTTATGGAATTCGGCAATTTTTAATGAATTTTGATGTCAATAAATATAAGTTAACGAATGTAAAAATTGAAAAATGTAACTAAGCTTGATTTTCACGAAGATGTCATCTAAACTCTACGTTCCTTATGACATTCACGGGAAATCTGCCTGTTCTAACCTCCAACTTTACTTCTACCTTGAATTTATTTTCTAATTTCTATATCGGGCACTTACATTGGGACCGCAGCCAAAATACTAGTTAACTCGAAGAAGGCTTAACCAGGATTGATGAATTTATTGGTGTCTTTGTTCCGCTTTATTTTAATCGCGATAGCGATTGTTTCTCTCCACAGCAAATTTTGATAATTTCTATCTAAACGTAATATTATGATGAATTTCGATGAATAGTTATTTTTAGTCGTAGCATGAAAGAATGTATGTAGTGACGCTACTATATGACTCAAACTAGACGACTCTCTGCTAGAAAACCACCACAATAAACCTTAAATACGAAATTTTCCCGACGTAAATGAAGATACCTTAACGAAACATATTTAATATACGAAATAATAGAAATACCTTTAAATTTACCCTATTGTTCGTTTTAGGAGAATTTTACATTAATTTTGAAGATTTTACGAAATTAGGATAATAGAAAGAAGAGTAGTTTCGTCTTCGATCCATCAGGATCGTTATTGGCTGGGGTCAAATAAATCATTTAGTACCCACACTCCAAGACTAATCGGCCTGGGAGAAACTGTGGCTATGAAAAACAGCTTTCATCCGCCAGAGGGAATTTAATATATATCGGGCGGCTATACTGAATACCCTATGCGTTTTAGATTGACAGCTGATATTTCCGATGTAAATATTTAACATAACAGTATATATCCATCATGCATCTCCGATCGGCGGTCGATGTTAATATTCGCTTCGCCCAGTCGATTATCTGTTTGTGAGCCCGTACGTATTTACTGATATCCTGGCGCGCCGCCCGACGGTTGCAACCTTAGTTATAAAACCTCTGTTACACAACGAAACTGTACCAATAGTAGGTGGAAGTGGATTACTCGTGGAAGTTTTAATTCAACATCTCAGTGTAGAATCATGTCAATAAGCGATTCAATATAACAACCTTCTAAAGTACATAACTGCAACCATGTATTGCTTAACAGCGAAAGATTACATTAGTGATGTCCAAGTCACAGAAGCTTAGGAAAATCAATGGATAGCCAATACTAATCCGCTAGAAATCAGTAATGTTAATGCAATATCAATATGACGGCAAATGCCATATACTACAGCTTGGAAAATTTTACGCATAATTCTAAAGATGTACCCTTCTAAACTGCAACAACTGTTTGATTTGATTTCCTTGCGAATAGTGGCTCAGGTTGAAGTTGAACTCCAATGCTTATCCTATATTTTATGGCCAGATGAGACCCATTTTTCTCGGAATGGTGGAGTCAATATTCAAAACTGTCGAATATGGTCAATAGAAAATCCACAGGCAATCATTCAAGAAGATCTTCATGACAAAAAAGTCACTTTTTGCTTAGGTTTCACTACTAATTTCATCATTGGTCCGTATTTTTTCGAAGAAATACAGAATAACAAGGTCGTAGCTATAACTGTTACTGGAGAACGATACTTTGCAGGCGTTAAGAGATTATGCGATTCCGCAGTTGCAAAACGAGGAAGCAATTGAAAACATTCTTTATGCAGGTTGGAGCACCCCGCATATTTACCGACCGAGATCGTGTTATAGGCAGACATTTTGAAAATTCAGTTACCAATATCGCCTGATCTGAACCTAGCGGATCTTTGGCTTTAGGGTTATTAAAAAAAATTAGAACCGCTGGAAGAATCAAAAGCCAGCGTGAGGGAGCAAATTGCAGCAATTTAACCCAAAATGTTGTATAATGCGATGTGTAACTAAGAAGAAAGGTAGGTGCTTTTACCAAAATGGAAGTCATACAGAACAGTTGCGGCAAACAGGGCTCGACGTAAGAAATCCTTTTGTTCAAGAAGTCCAGTTTCTGTTGTCGACTTAATCTGTTACAATTGTATGATGAATTGAAGTATATCCCTTATTTAATGACAACCTCACATATCTCTCGACGTGAGGATTTTAATTTACTTAGGAAAAAAGATTCCATGAGTTAGCAAATTAATTTTATTGTAGTAATGCGTCTTGTAATAATATTACTGCTTTAATGGTTGCATTAGAAATTGAACATTAAGTCTATGTAGTGTGAGAATGTTCATAGATTGATTTAAATGCTTTAAATGCTTAATAAACAAACTAATTCATAAAGGAGAAAAACTGTCTACTATTCCTATAATTTACTCGATAAAATTAAAGGAATCTACTATGTAAGGAAATTAGTACTTAAACAAAAAGTATCCAAAAAGACATGCTTGGTTTTTAATATAACACTTCATACATCGTCCAGCGTTTAAATATTGCGGTTCCATATTAAACATATCCTCTCCAAAGGATTCATCCGCATAAATGTAGTATGAAATCGTACTTGATAAGTTTTAGATTTTGCAATCCATTTAAAGCGTATGTAGGTATATCTGCCGACATATATATGGCCGTAGCAGGGAGGCAATGAATTTGATTTATGGCCGTCCGCGTCAAGCTGGTGAAATAGAGCTTTCCCGGATGCCCTAAAAGCTTGTTGCTCGAAGATGCCCAAATGTGCCATTTACTTAATTCATAATACATCTTACAGGGCGACCGGTATACGTCTGGTTAAGGAAGATAAAACGTCAAGGACATTCGTTTCGAAGTAAAACACCACCACCACGGCGTCCCCTACCACCAATTTTACTCGGTTCTTATTTGTGACCTCATTTTTTTACGCCGTCAAAGAAAATTATTATCTTCCAACCCTTTTTTAATCATAGTCGGCCGGCGCTTAGTTTTTGCGACGCTTATTTCGAGAGCGACGCGAATTTATCACCATCTTGTATTTTCGAAAAAAAAGCAACGGGCCTGGCCGAATGCTATTATTCATTTCATAACGAGCATTTTTCACCAAATATCAGGCTATACAAATTCCTCAATAATGCGTAATGATAATAATGTAAATAGCACCGCGTGATGCGGTATAATAAAGCAATGCGTTATAAATCACGGACGAATTACTTTCCCATCAGCAGATAAAATCGGTTTTCGCTATTGCATTCGGAAACTGATATGATAGCCAGACCAATAATAAATTAAAATTTTGATGTGTTCGGTAGTATTTTTCGCCAGCGTAAATTCATATTTAGCATTGATTAGTTGCGATTTACGGTAGCCGAACATCAGTTTTGATTGCTTTGTTATGACATGGTAATACTAGTAGGTGTCCTACGCAAATATATCTCAATTAAAATGGTAAACTAAAATATAATGAAATGAACATCCCAGGACAACAACTCAATAGCCAAAAGTAATTTGGTACGTAGGCTTCCGCGGTTGGAACTACGTCGTTGTCGTAGTTTTTGCCGACGATTCGTCCACACTCTTGTGGGGCATCTTCAGGGCTGTTACCGCACACTGACTAAAGACTATTCATACCGGTGGGGTTTATGTAGGGCTTGTTTTTGGTCAATGGAGCAGAACAGTTGTGGGTCAATGAAGCGCGGCGGTTGTCAGGAGGTTTAATCAGTCCGAATTTCCACGTACGATGTAGGGGGTAGCCATCTTCGCGATTTGAAGTGTGCGGATGTTCGAAAATCTCTACTGACTCATGGATTTTTCTACTATAACAATGAGGGTTGCGAGACAAGATGCGGCTGGAGTTAAATTGGATTTGGTGGTCAGTTTCTAGTCTATACTCAGCCAGCTCACAAACATGGTACCTGGTAGGCACCAGGAGCTTCCAGGTGATTGCGATCTTTGATGGGAAAATTGTCTAAGAGTTTAACATTGGGTTTCTACTATATGTTGTTCCTGAAGAGAATCTTGCTGACGCGATCGGTGACACCTTGAATGTGGGGTAGATATGCTTGCTTACGGAAATTAGGGTTAGATGAATGGAGTTACTTTGGGGAATGGATCAGAGTTTCAGTGATGTGGTTCAGCTCTTGAAGAAGCGAATTGGGTTCAGATATGGAAATGGCCCTTTGGATAAGAGAATTGATATCACTGCGTTTTTGGGCTGGATGATGGTGTGACAGACAGGACGCCGGTATACGAAAACATCTAGGAAAGGAAGGCAACCGTCTGATTAGATTTCCATGGTGAAGCGTATGGAATCATGTTGGGAATTCAGAAACAATAGAAAATTGTTTAAAGATTCATGTCCATGAGGCCAGATAACAAAGGTGTGATCAACGTACCTGTACCAACATTTTGGCTTAAGGTTGTAAGATAATAGGACTTATTGTTCGAACGCTTCCATAAAGATGTTGGCGCCAACAGGAAATAGAGGAGATCCCATAGCTGCGCCTGAGACTTACTCATAGTATTTACCATGAATCTGGAAGTAGTTAGGAGAAAGATAAGCTTCAACCAAGTCAGCCAGAACATCCGGTTGGTCATTGGAGATGAGGAACTCTCTAATAATGGGCACTGTATCCGCTGTGGAAGCTTTGGTGAATAAGGGTTCAACATCAAAGCTGACAAATAAATCACAAGGATCCACCGTCAATTCTTTCAGTCACTTGACGAAATGTTGTGAATTTTGTTTTTGCTAGGATACTTCTCTGAGGTATTCTACTCTTATTGTTAGTTCTCAAATGGATAATTTATTATTATAGTTTATTATTATGAAAAACAGCGTATAAGTTTCGGTAAAGTTGTAATTAAATTTTCTCATAGGAGTCTATAAATGTGGGATAACGATTTCCGAAAGTAAGCTATAGATGATAAGGGTGAACCATAGTAACTAATTATTATTACAATATTTAAACCAGTGTTAAACATTATGCAAAGTGTAAATTATGTCGCGGTAATTCTAAACCATCATGAATATATTTGTCTAACAATAAAGTATAAATCTTAATACTTTTGTAAATATCCTCGTCTTGGTAGCGAAGATTAACTGTATGCTAATCTGTTTTAATCATTAATGCATCCATTGCTTTTCGGTAAAGAAAAAGAAATGCTGAGTCGTGGTCCTGTCGCTGGTTTTAAGAGAACGAAGGATATTTCCTTTTAATTAAAAACGAGGAGAAAAATATTGTTTGGGAACCTTAAGTGAAAGAAATGAGAAATTTAATCTGAGTTTAGGCCATCCGTACGAACGACCTGTCTGTGGTTACTTAGCGTATACCAACACGTTTCATCCGTAGAAGGGGAAGAAAAGAAAGGATGCGATGACGGTTTTATCAATGTGCTTGGCGAATAAGTTTGCTGTAAACGAATAAATTATTTTTCGTGTTGTTGTATAACATCAGTTTTTTTCCTTCTGATTCAAGTTTGTGAAGATAAAGAAGTTGTGCTGACAGAAAAGTTTTCGCTTGGATTATACTAGAGGAAGATTAGAGTAACATATAGGAATATCTTCGTATTTTTCTAGACGTTTGTATAATAACCGTTTTCCAATTAAAATTGTGTTCCTTTTTTGCTCCTATGCGACAAAACAATACCAATTATATATATATGAAGCTATGCAGTCGGACAGAGGCACCACAACTAAGCACTATGCTGTGCAAGCTTATCTTGTTTTTTATATTTTTTGAGAATTTGAGACCATACACGAGTTTTTGAATCGGTAAG
Source organism: Dynastes maya (assembly GCA_029619315.2). Lineage (NCBI taxonomy): Eukaryota > Metazoa > Arthropoda > Insecta > Coleoptera > Scarabaeidae > Dynastes > Dynastes maya. Next base: position 33,116,546 of record JAROYE020000003.1, read on the forward strand.
TAACACCGCGCCTTCTTTATTAAATAAGTTCCTAACAATGCGATTGTTCCTACTTTGCTTGCGATATATGTATTTAGATAATAGTGAATGACATAATTAACATTTGTCTGACAGTTGTGTGTTTTACGAGGAATACCTTTCGGTTTTTACAAAAACAATGAAAGAAAACACTTTTTTTGGTCATTTTATTGTTTTTCAAAATATTCGCCATTAAGATGTATACACTTTGACATGCGTTCGAGCGCTACCTCCGATATAACAAGGCCTCAGTGCTCTTCGATGACGTCACGCTATTTAGGTGATGTATCGCCATGCACGATATTAGCCTAAGCGGTAAAGGAATCGTCTTTTTGCATTTCCTTTTTAAGTTTGGAAGGGTTTCCGGTTTAAAAACGATGCCAGTCGTTTTTGGAAAAACGAAGTTTCAAAGCAAAAACCAGACACGTAACCCAGCACCGTTTTCGTGAAAGATGTATTTGTGCTTAATATTTGATGGCCTAATTATTATTATTTGTGATTGTACATGTATTTGGATGAAACTGAGGTTGAAATGATACAAATTTGCAATTTTATTTGAAATTTTGTTCAATTTCGCCAGAAAATTTACAGAAATGCTATTTAACCAGGTCTTTAATTTCCTATTATGCGATGATTATCTAATCTATCTTTCCTATCATGTGGTGTTTTACCTAATCTATCTTTCCTATCATGTGGCGTTTTACCTAATTTATAATTACTTTTCCCACAATCATTTTTAAGTAGGGTATTTGTAGAACAAGTTATTATAATTGTTGCAATACGTTCACTGCTTTGAATATGACATTTACATATATCAGTATCCAAAATGGCTACATTCGGTGATATAATTTAAAATATATTGTATTAAAACAGAACGTTCATTATACACGTTTAAAAACATCTCTTGGTGTTCAAAAATAATTCTGTTAAATATAACGTAAGAATATAAAACTATTTGAACAATAAAATCTTCACGTTTTTTGTCAAATACCACGGACAGTTAGGGAACTGAGTTGGAATAGTATTTTCTTAAGCCTAGGATTTTTTAAACTTACACTTATAGTTTAACCGGCCCTTGAATCTGTAACTGTTGAAAAATAAGTAATATCTCCTTTTACAAAGTGTAACTCACAAACAAAACATAAAGAATAGCTAACACCACAGTTTTTAGATTACCCCGTCTTTATCGTTTTAGAAAAGGTTTGATCGCTTATACAACACTAGAAAAACATTACAGGTATCACCGACAAAGTACGGAAATATCACTACACAGTATTTTTTTAAAATAAAACCAATATAATTTGGATAGACCAATTCAAAACGCAGAGACGGCCTGAACGTATAAACGCGCTTACGGATGATCGTTCACCTAAGACAATCTACGTCACAACCTGCTGACGTCAAAGCTGTTAAGCCTTCTTTAATATCGGAGGTAACCATCGGGCACAAGCCACTAGCTACGCATTGTCTAAGTGTCATGCGCCAAATGCCTTTCAGAAACCGCCTATAAATGGATAGTTTTCGTAACAATATCAGTTTACACAGAAAAATAGGTTGTAAACCCTATAATAATAATAAAAGTGAGTTAATCTTTATCACCATGGTTAATAAGCTCTATTGTGTTTTATTACAACTATATTACCTTTCCATATCTGATACGTGCTTTTGAATATACAAGGTTGTCATAAAGTAAGAGATATACTTCAATATACAACTTCAACAAATTAAGCTAGCAACAAAAATCAATGCATTTCTTAAATAACAGGATTTCTTCTGTTCAACACTGCTTATCGCAACTGTTACATGACGTCTGTTTTGGTGGTATAAAAGCACCAACCTTTCCTCCAGGTTATACACCGCATTATACAACATTTCGGGTAGAATTGCAGCAATTTGCTCCCAAATACAGTTTTTTAATTCTTCCATCGTCTTCGGTCGTATTCCAACCACTAAATTTTTGAAATAACCCCAAAGCCAAAAATCCGCTGAGTACAGATCAGGTGATCTTGGTGGACATGAATTTTAAAAATGTCTTATAACACGATATTGAAAAACAGTAGTTAACAAGTATCTAATTGGTCTGTAAACATTCAGAAGTGCTTCATCTTGCACTTCTAACATTTGCAGGTATCGTTCACCAGTAACAATTGTAGTTCCGACTTTGTCATTCTGTATTTCCTCGAAAATATACGAACTAGTAATGAAATTAGATGCGAAGCCGCGCCAAATAGCGACTTTCTTGTCTTGAAGACCTTCCTGAATGATTGCTTTTGGATCTTCTGTTGGCCATATTCGACAGTTTTGTTATCGACTCCACCATTGAGAGAAAAATGGGTCTCATCTGTTCATGAAATACGGGATAACCATTCGGGTTCAATTTGAATCTGAGCGATTATTCGCAAAGAAGTATCGTACCTCATTGTTAAATCTGTCTCCATGAAATTAAACAGTTGTTGTACTTTGAAAGGATTTTTTTTTAAGATTTAAGATAAAAATTTTCCAAATCGTACTGTATGGCATTTGAAGTTCTTTTGATATTACATTGACATTACTGATTTCTAGCAGATTAGTATTGACTATACGTTTTTATTTCCAAAAAAACTTCCGCAATTTGTACATCACTAATCCTAGATCAATTTTATTTTCAGAATAAATCTCCAGGTTGTAATCGTTTTGTTTGGACACTTGTTACAGTAGTTGTCATGATGACATTTTTGATTTACATAAATACACTAAAATTCTATTATCGTAGCAACTAGTGTCCAATTTCTTCTTGCAATTATGTCAATTTCCTAAAACTATATATCCCTTACTTTGTGACAACCCAATATATTTTAATACCTCATATTAAAAAATCTGGCTGTCCTTAGATAATAAAAGCTATAATAAATTATATTACTAGGTATGATATTTCTCGTACCTAGTTTATTTATTTTTTTGTGTACAATTTCAAGGAATATATTGTAATGTTTCAAAGAGGGAAATTTGTTTTAAAAAATGGAATTTTTGTAAATTAGTTAAATAATTAGATGAACTGGGGGTTCGGGAGTGTTCTTAGTAGTCTGGGCAAACAGCGGTAACAGTCAGTGTAGTAGATATGTGGTGCGGAGTTGGCGATTATTTATTTCACGCGTTCACAGCGTCAGTACTAAATCGATGCTGTATGCGAGTAGTTCTGTGTATATGTAGGCTGTCGTAACTTATTTCGTAATTGTACGCTTATGTTTGCTTTAAAAATGTCGCAGTTAAGTACGTCGCGAAAACGACCAATGGCAGACACAGTTAAAAACTTTATAGTGGACATGCCGGACTTAATTTTTGATGGCGCGAAAATTCAATGTCTAGTTTATAAAATCCCTTTAATGCGTTGGTCCAGATGCCATTGTCAACGTCACATCCAAAGCAAACAGCATTCTTCTGCAAAAAATGGCATACGAGACCAAGAAAAATTTACATTTGATTTATGTGTTACTCTTATTTTATGTAATCTATCGTTTCGTTTACTAGACAAAGAAGCATTTGTCTCCTTCTGGAATAAATATGCGGATTTCTAAGACGATGTCATATAAACTTTATGTTTATATGGGATTCACGGGGAACTGCCAATTCTCAAACTCCAACCTTCACTTCTACCTTGAATTTTTACTATGAATTGAATATTACACATTTTGAAACTTGGAGCACAGTCAAATTACGAGTTGCCTCGATGGAAGCTTGACCATATGCAATCAAATTAACTGGCGACCTTTCACTCCATTATTTTAATCGCGATGGCGATTGATCTGTTCAGAGCAAATTTTGATAATACTTTCCCAAAGTCCCAAAGTCTCGACTAGATGACTCAAAATATTTTACTGTAAATGACTTGAAACACCACTGACAACTCAATAATGACAAAACTTACTGAAGTTCTACTTAATAACTTTATGATAGTACCTTTGATAGGACCTGTGACAAGGAATAACAATCAACACCCACAAGAAATAAAGTAGTAAAGTAACTAATTTATTGTTACGGTCTTGTACTGTACTACGTTTTTGTCGCTACAGGTTGCTACTGGAAGAATTTACATTTTCTCGTAAATCCTAACCGAATACAAATAAGAACATAAAAATTTTAAATGACAGGTGCACACTTAAAACAAAGTATTCGAAATAGCGTCCACTGAAAAATATATTTAGCTAGGTAACATTTATGCTTGGAAGTCACATATCCGAGAAACGTATTTTCACATGGAACGCTACTTTTATATTTAAATTTACGCGCATACGTGTCGCAGGCATCATGTGTTCCTTTTGCGTTAGGAAAAGCGCAGCCGACGAGGACAGCATGGTAATGAAGGAGAAAGAAGTACGGGAATCTAACGACGCGACGTCACAGCAGAACAAAGAAAACGCTTTCGCAGAATAATAACGTTGGTTCTGCAAAAATATCCTGCATTTAAAGAAAGCGGCCTGTCGTACGCGAAACCGAAAGCTTATTGTATTTCTGCTGTTTATATGGGATAAGAATGATGGAATATAATACTTTATATGTATTGAGATGTTTTGATATAATACTAATTCTAGCCGCAGTGACCCTGGTTCTGACACTTCTCCCTCGAACTCTAGTGCGAACAGTGTAACTATAAACAAGTCATCTATCATTAGCCAATTTAACTAGTCAAATTTCGAATTTATTTAAAGGTTACAATAATTTTAAATTCGTAGCCTATCCATTTGAATAAGTTAATATTTTTTCATCAAAACTAAAATATAAAATTAACTGTTTGGATAAATCAAGCATTACATGAAATGCAATAGGCAGAATTATAGATCACATCGAGATTTTCACGATTATCAAACTAGATTCGGGGAGGATCTCCTCACTCCAAAATCCAGGTTGACCATGTATCAGCAGTCGCCCGAAATTCTAGCTATTAAGATCTACAACAAGCTTCCTTCACACTGGAAGAAGTTCAATTTATCTAAATTTAAACAGGAATTCCAGCATATGTTGCGTAGCAACGGCTTTTATTCGATACAAGAGTTTTTGACAAGTAATGTTACTTGATTTTAATTATATCTAATTCTGTTGATGCTTTAACATGTAAGCGCTCCGTCCAATTACCTTTTATTATTGCCTTTGTAATTGTAAGCTTACTTAATGTATTTTTTTAGTGTTATTACTGTTGTATTTGTGTTTGTATTGTGTGTGTCTTTGGACCATTTCCTATACATTTTGTAAGTCGTTGGAAATAAATTGTTACTATTACTATTACTATTAAATAACTACTCTGACTGTTACATAAGACAAAAGTCATAAAAATAAAAAAAAATCACATTTCAAGGTAAAAGGATGATGCTTCTTTCAACCCCTTTAAGCGCACATTCCTTAATTTTTGGGAATACGAAACAGCCATTTGCTTATATTTGGTTTCAGTGAATCAGTCGAATATCGACGGTAGAATTAATAATATTGTAAATTTTTGTGTTGCTCGTTTACACCAGTAATTAAGAAAGACCCGAGTTAGATCCCTGCATAACTCCAAATGTTGAGGTAAATTCTTCAAACCAGGAATTGTAATAGACATATTGGTTCTATTCTTTAAGTAGGAATACAATAGTCTACTGAAGCAAAATTCCATAGTTAATTCTGTCAAAAGTAGTACTGGAGAGATCGGTATTGTCAATCTGTTCCTAATTATTACATCGATTCAAAATATGTAATTGTAAGAAGTGGTAATGAATCTATCAGGGATAAAACCCTACTGATAGAAAGACAGACGGTTTGTATGTTACGATTGCCGAATATGTTAAAATGTTTTAATTCAGAGATATTGTGCAAAAAAATTGAATTTATGCAAATTAACTAAATTTTTAACTGAACTGTGGGATTCGGGAGTGTTCTTACACATTCTTTCCGCAATTTTAAACGAATTTTTGTATCAGTAAATGGAAATTAACGAAAGTTAAAAGTTGAAAAATGCAAACTAACCTTGATTTTACGAAGATGTCATATAAACTCTTTGTTCCTTATGACATTCTGCAAGTTCTAACCTCCAACCTTGTCTTCTACCTTAAATTTATTCTATGATTCCAATATTAGACACTTCAAACTGGGAGTGCAGCCAAATACGAGATAACTCGATGAAAGCTTGACCAGAAGTGACGAATTTAATTAGCGTCCCTCTTCTTCTTTGCTTTAATCGCAATTGCGATTGTTTTTATCCACAGCAAATGTTGATGATTTCTATCCCAATATAATTTAACGAGGAATTTCGATAAATAAAGATATTTTTAGAAGCAGCATTATCGAATGACTGTAGGGACACTACTAGATGACTCATACTAGACAACTCTGTGATACAAAAACCTCAACGATAACCCTAAAATTCGAAAACTTCCTGACATAAATCATGGTACCTAACGAAACATATTTAGTATACGAACTAATGTTAGAAATACCTCCGAATTTATGCTGTTGTTTGTTTTAGGTGAATTTTTCCTTAAATTTGAGGACTGACGAAACGAGGAAAATGAAAAGAAGAGGAGAGGCTTCCGAGGGAGAACTAATATCCGCCAGTGGGAATTTCATATCTATCGAGTGGCCATACCGAATACCCTATACGTGCTAGAGTGACAGCTGGACTTGACGATGTAAATGTTTAACAGAGCAATATAGAATACTTGAAAGCTTACACAAAATCGACACCGGCCTACAGTTTTGAGTCTCGTTCCTTTTTTTATGGGTAGGTGTAATTCTTGTGTGCTAAAACCGTATCATCTCCAGCAGCAAGCTTAGAAGGGAAGCTTCAAAAATAACTTATCTGCAGGTAACAAAATTGCGATGTACATATCTTAGTGCATGTATTCTACATTTTCATCAAGTTTCATTAAAATCTGAATTTGATACTCGAGTACCTTTCCTTGTTAGTCACGTCTTTTTAATTTCAATACGAATTGCTCAATAAAAAAATTCAATGTTGTCATTTTCTGCATTATCTTAAAATTGCAGTAATGTTTCCCCTTAGTTTCTGCCATAGTTTTACTTTTGAAGTTGCCTACTGTCAACACAACTGACTCGTCGAATTGTTGATATCTCTGACCATGTGCCTTCGTGTCAGTTTTCTATTATCTTTCAGATGTAGGTAGATGCCATAAATTCTCAGCCTGACAGGTTTATACAGGTTCTAGCGTGTTCAAACTCCTTTGCGTCATAACTGCACAAGTACGAGGCCTACACAATATACAATACGGCTCGAAGAGAGGCCTCGACGACGGTTTGAAAACGTTCTCGTATACTTTGCAAATGATCGTTCAGCATCTAATGAAGTAAGATTTGCGAAATTCAAATACTCCTGTATCTCTTTTGTGCAGCCTTGAATTCCAGATATACATCAAACCTTTTCTAAATCCGGATTTTTATTTAAAAGTGCAAGAAATTTTTGCGCGACATCTAGTCCTATAGGATCCGTCAAGCTTTCTAGAGCGGCTGCTAAATTGTTGATGTTATTTAACGAGTCTTGTATAGATAAGTGTACAGAATAGTTTATGGAAATGTCACCTATTTATTTTTGAACGTCTGAATCGGAAAAAAGTTCCTGACTCTCGCGAACTGCTTAAGAATTAGAAGAATTAAGTTTGAAAATGACATCTTTCACTTACACAGTAATATTTGCGATAGTAGGATACTGCCTCGATCCATGTTCCCCATTGCGTCAATAGAGGCTAAGGTGGTAGCGAAATTTGCGGATACAATTGCTTGAATACGCGGATATGTTTGGGAAATTTTACAAACAATACTTGCTTCGAATTGTTTCTGCTACGAGATGACATGCGTGTATGAGGCATGTTATGTGAAGAAGAGTCGGCATACTTTTAACATCCTACCAGCTTTCAGCATTGTTGCGGCTCCGTAAGAAACTAACATGGTGATTTGGGCTCCTACGATACAAAATTCTCTTAACATATTTTTTATTATGTTTACAACGATTCGCATCAGTTCTTTTAATCCTTTTACTGGCTAACAACAAGGAAGCTGCTGGACCATAACATACAATATGAATCACGCTGCGTTTCTGAGCATCAGTAGTTTCGTCCACAGTGAGCCAGATTTTTCGATTTCTCAACTCGTCTTTTATACAGTCTTTTACTGTACTTTGCACATGTGGTAAATTGTACCGCAATTGTCTTTTTGTTGGTAACTTCCATGATGGAACATATTTATCCCAAAAAAGACGAAAGTGTTTACTATTTACTAGGTGCTATTGGATGTTGCACGTGCTGAACATGGAAATAAAGTCCTACAAAAATTGCCAGTACGGAATATAGCAACCATATACCGCAAAATTTGCAACAAATGTGCGAACCTGTAAATTACAAACCAGGGAAACGCCTAATATATTTCTTCACATGCGATGCAAGAGGTAAACCAGGCTTACGTCCCATGTTTTCGAAAACACAATGAGAATCCGATAAATAACCGAACTGCCAAACTGCTCAATGTCTACCGCATTACTGAACTCTGCATCCACATACGTACATACATCCCCCCGTGCAGGCGTCTCTGCGGATGCAACCGTTTGTTACGCTTTACTGATTATAATCTATACTGAAAATGTAAGGTGAAAGTTTAATAGCGTTTACGTATGCATACTCCACTTAGAAATAAACAATTCGGATTACATAGTATATAACTATAAATGGATGTAATTTAGTCAAAACTCGAAATTACGGAGCAAATTGTATTGGTCTTATGAAAACTGAAACGTATTATAGAGGTTAAACAATAACTATAGTTCAAAAAGTTTTTACCAAACTTTAGGTAACTTTAAACAGCGAATTCATGAATAAATATCCGAATGCGATACCATTTAAATATTAAATTTATGCAGCGGAAAATAAAACGAAAACCTTGCGATATGCCATAGTATATGTTTATATATAATAGTTAAAATATTCTATTCTCTTTCAGTTTTCATCGATTGCTTGTTCAGAGAAGCTTGTACTCGAAAATCAATAATATAACATTATGTTCATATGTTAAACATTTTAAACCGTATCATTATACCCATATTGCACGAAATAAGCAAAAAATTATAGTATTGTAAGTTATTGGTTTAAATTACTTCAACAAATTGACTATGTTTATGCCATACAGCACTCACTAGCAATTGTAAGTTATTTTCAGTCAGGTTGCCCTCTACATGCATCTAATCTTCAATAAATAAATTTAGACGGATGTAACGTGTATATCTATTTTTGAAGAATTAAAATTATAATAGTAATCCTAAAAAGCAAGGCATATCCAATCAGTGGAAATATAGTAAATTTGTTTCTGAATGTTGATCAGATTGACAATTAGATAATTTCACTGAAATTGATGTTTGACTTCAGGTCAATTTACAACTAATAATAATTTGATGCTTGGGCAACAACTAATTTATAGTTTTCATTGGATACAAAATTTCAATTCAGAGAAAATAAGATATACAACCCAAACAAAACTAGAGCAGCACGTTTTAAAATTCATTGTAGCCAACTGAATTATTGCTCACGCATTAACAAATATTTGCCGTCTAATACAAAAAAATTAATTTTTACACATACATTGACTTTGAAGAAATGTATGGTACTTATATTATATTATTCAAAACACAGCATGTAAATCACTGTCATTAGCGTCACGAGGAGGTAAGCCTTTCTGACTCGGTTTCCGATTCTGCACCGGTTTATTTAGCCCATTTTTGTCCCCGGCGTTTTAGGTAAATATAGCTACAAAAGCGAACGGAATATAATATCACTTCGCTCTATTTTCTCCAGATACTTAATGTTACATACGTAAAAAATAAATTCCATTTTGTCTTTACCATAATTTTGCAAGCCTGAATATCACTTTGTAATAAGTTCGGTAAGAAATATCTATATTTTGTGGTTGCCGATAGTCACTAATATCAGTTTGTTAGGCACTAGATCGCGAACTCCGGTAGCATATTACAGACTTTAATATTGTTGATTGCAAATATGATTGCAGGAATATAAATTATTGTCAATATGAAATATGTATCGTAGTTGGCAGTGATTAATATTTAACAAAAGCTATCGGTAACAAAGAAGCGAACAGACGCCAAGACAATCTGCTCTGTTTAGTTCGAGTAGCCTTTGGGAAAGGAGGGATTTCGCTGTGTGGTACATTTTAATGGTAATTTCAAGTGTTCTAGTGTTAATATTTTATTTCAGGTCCAAGATTGATTTACGTGCTGTTATTTGGAAAAATATTTAAAATTGCTTCCCCTAACAACTTCTAAAACTAAGCTGTACACCTATTTGTATCAAGAGCAGATTGCTATACTCGAATGATGACTTTTATTGAATATAAAACAGAAACCTATTTACTTTTTCACTTTTGAATGTGTGCATGCAGTATAGTGTACTTATTGATTGTAGCTCCTGTATATGTTTGAATGTGTCCGATTTCAATACACTGTGCATGGCAAAATTATGAAATAAATTCATTAAAATTGAAGTAATTTGTTTTGCGAAGAAAAGCCCAATTCTATTTTATAAAAATACACATTTTTGCATAAATTTTAAGTTTCCCCCATTACTAGTTTTCAAGTAATGACGTAATCGACAATTTTTAAGTGACAACTTCGTATTTTCTTTTATGTTGATACATCATTTAATTGTCTAAATGGTGCCATCAAAATTATAATACCTCACATAACATTTTCGAATAAAATTCATTTCAAGAGTGAAAAACAAATTTTATTAATGGCGACATTTGGTTTCAGCAAGATGATGCATCTCCACACTTAGCACGCTCCCTTCGGGAGTGTTTAAACAATTGCTTTCCTGGGAGGTGGATCAGTAGGCGAGGCCCAGTAGAGTGGCCCCCAGCTTCCCAGGTCTTACGCCCCTTGAGTTTTTCTTATGGTGGTATTTAAAATCAAAAATCCATGTTGATAGACCACAAAATCTGGGATATTTAAAAAAAAAATTAGATATGAAACGAATAGAATGGTCCTGAAGTCATTCTCACATGAAACGAATGTGTCCATAGATTTGCTTATTACCAAGAGGCCAATGGATGGAATTTGGAACATTTGATTTAAGGGAAACAATCATTTAATTTCTTGAATAACAGCACGTACCCTTGACTTTTCTTATTAGTAAAATCTTGTTTTTCACTTTTTAAATGACTTTTATTCGCAAATTTTGTTATGTAAGATATTAAAATTTTGATAGTACCATTTAGACAATTAAATAGTCTATCAGAATAAAAAAAATTGTCGTTTACGTTTTTACTTAAAAGCCACAAATGAGCGGAAACTTTACTTTGATGCAAAAATATTTGTTTTTAAAAATCCGATCTGTCCGAGTATTTCTTCGAAAAACAAATTGCTTCGAATTTAATAAAATTATTCCATAATTTTACTGCGCACTTTATACACTACCGGCCATAATTATTTGCCCGCCTAAATTTTTCCTTGGATTTTATAAAATTATTTATTTATTGTTATTTAGGGGACAAGTGTTTACCGACAAGTAAAAGAAAGATATCACATTAAATATTTCCGCATAAAACTCCTCTATATAAAGTATCAATCAATTAATCAAGGATTGATTGATTGATTGATTGATTGATTGATTGATTGATTGATTGATTGATTGATTGATTGATTGATTGATTGATTGATTGATTGATTGATTGATTGATTGATTGATTGATTGATTGATTGATTGATTGATTGATTGATTGATGATGATTGATTGATTGATTGATTGATTGATTGATTGATTGATTGATTGATTGATTGATTGATTGATTGATTGATTGATGTGATTGATTGATTGATTGATTGATTGATTGATTGATTGATTGATTGATTGATTGATTGATTGATTGATTGATTGATTGATTGATTGATTGATTGATTGATTGATTGATTGATGATTGATTTGATTGATTGATTGATTGATTGATTGATTGATTGATTGATTGATTGATTGATTGATTGATTGATTGATTGATTGATTGATTGATTGATTGATTGATTGATTGATTGATTGATTGATTGATTGATTGATTGATTGATTGATTGATTGATTGATTGATTGATTGATTGATTGATTGATTGATTGATTGATTGATTGATTGATTGATTGATTGATTGATTGATTGATTGATTGATTGATTGATTGATTGATTGATTGATTGATTGATTGATTGATTGATTGATTGATTGATTGATTGATTGATTGATTGATTGATTGATTGATTGATTGATTGATTGATTGATTGATTGATTGATTGATTGATTGATTGATTGATTGATTGATTGATTGCTGACTATCTCGAACTACTGCAGAATCATTTTAATCAAGTTTCAAGATGACATTTTTCACTTGTGAAAAATATTTCTGATAGTAAGATACTGCCTGGAGTCATGTTCCCCATCGCGTTATTACAGGCTGAGGTGGTGGTGGTAATTTCGGACATAATTGCATGCAACGTACTGTCGCTTTGAACTCTCTCGCGCTACTGGCGAGATCGACTACGAGTTGAAAATTACCCCCACCCACGCCGCAACCGCTACGCTACTGCCATCCGGTACCACCTTTTTAACAAACTCTAATAATGATTCGAAACACACCTCTAACCTGTGCTGCAAATATTTAGAGTCAGTGGAACGCGAAAGCATTATCAAAATGATGAAATGGCCTCCTCAATGCCTAGATGCTAATCCCACAGAGTTTTTGTGGGAGGAACAACTACAAGAAGTCTGACTTAGAATAGAATCCGCTACTCTGACGAAATTGATAGAAAGAATGCCGCAAGTGTGTGGCGCAATTATTAATAATGAAGGTGAACGTTTCGTCGAAACGAAGATTTAATTCTTTTGGTGTCTAATAAATTTTATAATTGAATAAATACTATCAGTTTCTTTGTTTCAAGAGCATTTTATTAAATCCAAAACTACAATTTCTTTTTCAGTTAACACTTATGGGCGGTAGTGTATGTGGTTGTGGTTGTAGTTTATATCAGTTAAATTAGTAATCCACAGAAATAAACTTAAAAAGAATAATGTTATTATTATTACTTTGCGCATTTCGAAAATCAGTAATTCCTCAGCTTTTGAAATAAACTTTGTGAACACATTTTCTGATATGAGCTGTTATACACGCAGAAACTTCGCATTCAGCTATATGTTTCTCTATTCGCTTCGTAATCCATCTTTACTTCACTTTAACTTGCATAAGGAATTTTCGCTCATTACAGTGTTTAAGAAAAAGATACACATAGCGAAGCGTTCATCAATTATAATCGTTCTAAACCCAACGTGACAGTTACCGTATGAATCTTCGTTTCGAGATAAATTTCTCAGGAAAAATCGTTTCCGGTAATTTAAGTCAAACGCTACGAAATCACCACGTCCGATTTCCTAAAATCCGCAAAAGCATCGCGTACGGTCTTTTGTGTAATGGAAGTTTAATACAATGAGTTAATCCTTTCGGAACCCGCGTTCTTCCCGGAGAAAATAGCGGAAACGACGTGACGCTGGCGCCGTGATTGCCCGAGAAAAAATACAATTTTAAGCCCTCAAGATTATGCCGTTAAGTTTGTAGAATCGCCGCTTCGATTATATTCTAATCTGTCGGAATAAGGGAGGGTAGGAAATGAAAGTTGCCGGAGTGTTTAATTGTCGCTCGCTACAGTTGCTTCGTTTTTAATTGGAACGCTTAAGCGATCGTCAACGACGCAGCGTTACGGCGAGCGAAAAGGAAACTTTAATTAAGTAACAAGTTGTATTTTCACTGCGAACAATAGCAGCACGTATTAGCATAAATTCATGGCTTCAAGAAGTTAGAATATCATTTATGTATCCCAAAATTTCTCGTTTTAGGTAAAATCATGTAAAATTTTTTTTTAGTACGTAACCAGAAGCAATAGAATCTCTTTTGTTGAAGATACTATTTTAGTAATGAGGACATTAATAATTGTTAAATTACATACATTGAAAGCCTATTCTTTTGACGTGTATGTCACTTCCATACGGCTATGAATTAAAAGGGATTAATTCCTCAGAATTATCGGCCTATTAGCCTACTTCTTGTACTAGGCAAGCTCTCAACAGGTGCAAGCTCAAGTTGAAGACCTCTCGATCATTTTGGATGAACAGTTTGGCTTTTATAGAGAACATAGTACCGCCCTGCAGATCCTTAGGGTAGTAGAATACATTAAACAAGGACTCTGCTTGCATCAATACACAAGAGCGATATCTTTGGACGTTGCGAAAGCCTTCGACAAAGTTTGGCACGAGGGTCTTCTCTTCAAGATAATACCGTCGTTCTTCTCAGATTCATTCGCACACGAAACTTCCGTGTACGAATGAATGAGCAACGCTCTTCAGCAAAAGGACTCGCAGCTGGCGTACCACAGGGCTCTGTACTATCGCCGATCCTCGTTTCAATCTTCATGAGTCCCGACAGACGTCTCGGTAGGTTCCGCTTTATATGCTGATGACGTCTGTATCTTCACGAGGTCGGCAAGCGTGCGTGAAAGACTTCCTGCAGACCCTGAAAGAGTGGTACTTCAGATCGAGGATCTCCATCAATGCGACCAAGAGCTCGGCCGTGTCATTTACCACATCCGGCCACCGTAAGAAAAGAGATGGTGATTCGGCAGATCTTCTCGTCCTGGGCGAAGTGATACCATGGAGCAGACAAGCGAAATACCTCGGGGCCATTCTGGATAGTAAGTTAATTTGGGACAAACATATCGATCACGTCGTCAATAAAGCCCAACTAGCTATGGGGGCTTTAAATCCGATTATGAATCGTGGAAGCAAGCTCCCCCCTAATAGCAAAATCCACGTCTACCTTTCAATGATCCGTCCCACTTTAACTTACGCGGCAGCAGCCTGGGCAACTGCTGCTAAACGCCACATTGCGAAACTTCAAGTTATCCAGAACCGGGTACTTTCAACAGCGGTGGCCGCCCCTGGTACCGCTGGTAACGCGACGCTCCACAACAACCTGGGGATTCTCCATATCATGGATTGCATCCGAGAAGTAGTCTCAAAGACCCTTATTCCCGCTATCCAACACAGGAACATCTTGAATAGCTGCTCTGAACTACGACAAAAATATTGTCTGGCCTTATAAAAGGCCACTAATGATCTTAAATAATTAATACATCAACATCAGCGTAAGTATTTAAAAAACAACCTACGCCCACCGCTGTTGTGGTTTCAAAACAACTTAAAAAGAGAAGAAAGAAAAAAATGGAAAAGCACAAATAGCAATGACCGAAATAGAGCTCAAATCCAGGTGCTCAAAAACCAATACATTGACCATTATGGGATTGATTATTATACGAGGGCTGATCAAATATAGACACACCTTTTCGAATTCCGACCGCGAAAACCATCTGGGGTCGGCGTGCCTTCTAGCAACCGTTGGTTGGAATATCAAGGGTGGGGAAGCGGTTTCAACCGTTCTGATTCTTCTCTTATTTTGCAGCAAACACGACGAGCGAGAAGAAGCTACACGCATCAGTTGCACAGCGCATTGTTATTAGTTACAGACCAGGTAATTATAAAAAGATTAATAGGTCGTATCGAATATTCAAATATGTTTGTGTAAAGGATTTTTCTTTAAAATGTCGGCAATGTACATGATATGAATTGAATTTGTGTAGCCTCTATAGATACATACTACAACAGGAAGCAGTAGAAAAACTCAATGAATTTCGGATATAGGGAAGGTTTTAATAAATGGCAAACTGATAGCAGCAGGAACAGAAATAAAACAGTTTTGCTATATGTCAGACATCACGAACATTCACGTACGATTCCATATAAGTTCGTAAAAATTAACATGCGGAATACGCGAAATAATTCTATGAATATGCATTTCCAGCTCAGTTCTACGCCAGTAGCTATAATTGGCAACGAGCGTTGTTTCATGAAAAAAGACAGTTCGTTGCGTTCGAATTCTTCCTTTCAGGGAATTATTGAATAGGATAGGCTTTTTAGCAATGTGCTACTCCATCGACCATCTGTCGTATATGAAGACCTAGGAGTTGATTTTACTTTAAATGATATTTACCTATGCCGGCTAACTAAATTTAATAAAATGTTTATTAAAACTTTTTAATTACCTATGTACATACGTTGGCCGCTCATCCAAATTATTTTAGAACTACAACTAATTCTAAATTTGAATATTGCAAAAGATAATTAAGGACTAATGAATACAAAGATCAGAAAAAATGGAAATCTGCGAAAATTAAGAAAAGAAGCAACAAGGAAGCTTATAAGGATTTGTCAGGTGCAGGTGTATTAGAATATTAATGTCAACAGAGGTTGCTTTATAACTATTATTAATTTATTTTTATTAATTACTAATTCACAACGCACTAACATAACCTATACATCCAAAAACTATACTGCAACTTGGGACTTCGTGTATTTTATATTTTATTAACAACATTGTCACATTATTTGGTCCAAAAAGCTACTATTCGTAGGTGATCTAAAACTTTTTGTAAGTATTTCTTTCATTGATGATTGTACTTCTAAACAGAGTAATCTAAACTGTGTAACCGGTGCATCATTAATACCCTTTCTTCAAGTATAAACAAGTGAAAAGTTATATGTTTTACGCGCTGCTCAAATCCAATAGTCTTCAATTACATTAACTTACACCATCAGGTTTGTTTCCACATTTGTCTCGGTGAAGAATGTTCGCTGTGTGAACTTTACACTATACTTTAGCTCCATTATAATTCAAATCTGGAAATTCACTGATAAATTTAGTGACTTTATCAGCCAACGGTCGTTTATTTTCCTTGCGTACGTTAGACATACTTACATACATATATATCTTTATAATTATGTGTAACGCTGCGAAACGTTGAGAAGAAATTGTTGCAATAAATCAATAATTTCATTCATTGACGTAGTTCATGCCGATTCGTCTGTATATATACGTCACGTCGTGGGCCGCGCAAAAAACTGTACATAAGCTATACATTCTTACATACATTGCCGGACACTTTTTCATAAGGAAATTGTGCTACAATACATATTTTCCTAAATAGTTTTAAAGTATTAATTTTAGATGTGTTATGAATATTATATTTTTTTGTTTTTTCTAAGAGCAATTTGATAAGCGAAGACAAGAGACAAATAGGTAGTTGTACTAAAAAAAAAATAAGTTTTGACTCTTTTTCCATTTGAAGGTTAATCGTAATTGTCGGACACGTTGTATAATGTCTACGAAAAATTTATTCGGATTCTAACACCAAATTTCAATTTTCCAAGTTGAACACTTTCACAGTTATAAAAGTTCACATGCACTCGCCCATCTTTCAACAATTTTCAAAACATGCAACCATTTTAAAAATGGTTAGAAATAGCAAGACAGTTGTTTCATCAAACAAACCTTAAAAAAACTAGGAATTCAAAAATGTAACAATATATAGGGTGTTCCGTATAAAAAAACAAAGTTGATAGCTATTTCCGATGTAACCGGAAGTGTCAGATTATTAATATCGATTCAGTTAGCAATAGCACATGCAGGCATTAGTATATTACCAAGTTTTTGGAATTTTCCGATTTATATTCTTTCATTTATCGGTCGATGCGGTTTCCGGTGAGGTAATATTCAGGTAATTTCAACGCCCACCTTTATTTTGAGAGTCCAGGACTGATATGTATTCATAAGTCTAAATTTGACAATTTTCTTGTATTGCGATATAACAGAAGATAGTTCTTCTATCCTGAAATATCTTATTGATCGTTAACGTTCTACGTAATGGCAACATTACATTTTATGAAGACATAAATTCCAAGTAAACGTGTCTATTAATGGAAATAACAGTTATTACTTTCAGAAAATTTTCTCGTATATTACAATTTGCCACAGCAAAATTTCGTAGAGGGGAAAATAGTCGTGCAAACCATTTTATAGTAATAATAAAGTCTTCATTAGCGAATAACTTCTACTAAACAGCTAATTACACTAGAGGAAATGCTGTGAAAATATGGCTAAAATAATTTGACTTCAGCTATTAAGTTACATTAGAGCAAAAATGAGGAAACTTATTTTCGAAAACACGGCATATTACACTTATATAAAAGACCTTCGAAACATTTTATGTGTAATCTATCTCACATTCTATATTTTCATTGCCTGATATGTATCTTGCTCCGATCTAGTGAAAAGTTACTTTTTATCGTGGCATGCCTACTGAAATGTTGATTGAACTAGTTTACAAAGTTTCAAATACCGAACTCATCCATACATGTACTTCTTTCATTGATAGTTTCTTTAGGAAACTTGAATTTGATCATGAAATGGTAAGTAAAGGTAAAAGCTAAGCAATAATTTTCTGTGCGGACACTAAAACGTTTCATTTTCCGTAAATGTAATGCCATTTTGATTCAAAAAGGTGTAGTAAAACCGTCTGGTTTTCTTCCATGTACAAGGAGTATTTATCAGTATTGAAGCGTGCCTTAATAATACCGATGCCTGTGTAGTCAATGTGTCCTACATACGTAGGTCTAGTGCAGCAGTGCTTTTAATGTACGCTATCATAGTTGTAGGCTTTTGAAGAATCTTAATGCCAGTCTAAGATCTTCTGCCTTCATTTCAGTAGAGGTCCTGAGTACTGAGGTGTTGTCGTTTGTAACTAATGGCAACACATTTGCATATAATGTGTTCTGTCGCCTCCAGATCTTCTTGACATAGGCCAGCTCTATCGTCTATGCCTTCGGCTTTTCTTAGTTTGTATAATTCGTTTGTTTGTACTTTTGCGCTATATTACCTGTTAGTAAACTTGCTAGTTTCTCAGATTCGTTTACAAAAAGATAGTATTGTCTTTGGGGTACCTAATATGAATGCTTTCGCAGATTTTTATCCTGGAATATTTTCTGTGTACGAGGTCTTTCTATTTTCTTCCCATTTCCTAATTTCCTGTTTCAGGTGGGATTTCTGTACCCCACAGTGAGGATTTGAACCAACGATAGGCATGTTTGCTACTAGTTTGGCCAACTTATCAACTTCTTCGTTTTCTTCAATCCTTTGGTGGCTTGAGACTCGCCATAACGTAACATGATCTTTACAATTTTGTACACCTCCATGTATCAGGTTAGATTCATACGTATAGGCTTTAGAAGCTCACAGTACTGCCTGACTATCGGTTAAAATGCGCATAGTTGCACCTTTCTATCTATTTCTCGAATTATTTTTGAATCTTTTCTACGTTACTTTGGAGTGCCGTAGGCAGCTTTCGGTGGACATTGGAACCCCCAATGCCTATGCTAGTTCCGGAGAAAGTTATGGAGAGGTACGCATTAATCCAAACATTGAAAAAGATGGAAGTATATGGATCAGCTTATATTAGAAAAAGTAAATTTCACGTAGTACAGAAAAAGCAATAGTCGCCTTCTATTGTTTTCACAAAAAGTAACTGCTTCCATAAATTTCTTCTAGTTCAATGTTATTTTAAATTGACGATGTCACGTGCAATCCTATGGTTGTTCAGACAGAGTAAGGAAAAGCTGTATCCAACTAAAATTGTTAATTTTATTTGAAAAATAACAAAATATCGCAATTGTTAGAAGTTCATATGAATGCAGAACATTTCGCAAATTGCAACAATTGCTACCGTCGCGTCGCTCGGTTAGCAGAAAACAAGTTTAGGCGTATTTCTGAATGAACACTAGCAATCCAACTGAAAAGTGTTTTTAATTAGATTATATGCACCCAGCGCCGTTTGAGATAATCTTGCGCTTACGCAGTATAATCTGGCCTATTGAATCGAAAACGTCGCTTCGCTAGTTTTAGCATATTACTGCGCGGCATTGTGTGCGGTTAAACGCTTTCACTTATTAGGATTATGTACCGCTAATAATCATGGGTATGTGGTGCGTTACGAATGCAGCAAATGTTACTAACAATACTCGTATTATTGGCATGGTATTACAAAGGAAGGTAGGTAATACCGGTAAACGCAATGCGGGAACCACATCAATTATATTTTGGTCCAGCTATAAACGGATTTTGTGGATAATTTATCCTAAATTTAATAATCATTTTCTATGTGTCGTAACGAAACTAATAATATGAAGCAAATTATTAGCACTTATGGAAAGATATCAACCGCAAAAATCTGAAAATTATTATTTATTAATGTAGAGGAGGGTGCTTATAGGGGCGTGTACTTAAAGCCGTTATTCTTGTTATTGTTGTATATTATGTTCTTCCGTATTGCCTAATACAAGACATTCTTAGTTGCCAAGTCATCAAACCTAGAGCCGGCATTTCTGATTTACACGAAATCAACACGCAGAGAAACGTTTACTTGTATCAAAGCTGTCCGCCTTAATTCAAGATAATTACTGTTTCAATTATCTGCAATACAATAACTGTCTTAAATAAATATATATATATATATATATATATATATATACTTTCTTAGCGTTTCTTTCTCCGCTTAACAGAAGTATGCACTTGTAATGAAATAATTGAATTTCTTTGCTTAAGACATTTGTTTACTTCAAGAAAATTGATTCAAGAAAATCTTGCAGAAAATTTAAAGAAAATGATTCTTAGCATACATAAATAGCCATTATAACACATAACAATATTTTCTTAAGGATCAATAGTTTCATTATCTTAAAATAAAGCATTTTTTACTTAGAATTCTTGAATCTTTAATTGCGCTTACCTTGTTTAAAACAGTACGATATATACGTACATAATGAAGCAAATTATTCACATTGCTTGTGATTTTAAAAAGGCTAAAGTAGAGGTTATCTACAGAATAATGTTCAAACAAAAATGAACTTCATGTGTAGATGTACACATGAAAAAAGTGCCTAGAAACAATAACCAAGATAATGCTAATAAATAGCTCCTAGTATTGATGGAATCACTGCCAGCAAAAATAATATTAGAAGAATAAAAGTATTAAAGCTTCTTACTCTTGGCCATATTGCTCTTACATCTCTCAGTTTATGCCACTAATCTCCAAAAACGGCAACTGAAATATTTTCTGGCACCACGTACATGTATACTCTTTGCTAGAGAGTATCGAATATATAAACCGAAATATAGATGGCATACTTACCCATGCAATGATATAATCTTTAAGGTATGACGTTTCATATGCATTTTCAAGAGATACCGGTTAATGTAATGTATTTTTTCATTTTATTACTATTTACCACGTGTACTAATTTAACTATAGTTTTATATATATTATATATATATATATATATATATATATATATATATATATATATATATAATAAATAATAATATTAAAAAAGGATTAAATAAATTTAAATATTAACTCATTAATTATTAAACTACATAAAAATACTCTCTATTTAATTACATTATTAAAGAAATAGTTTAATTATACTGTAACCTATAGAAAAAACTTCTTCATTAGCTCATTCACCACTATGTACGATCGTACATAGTGGTTGGTGGCAGTTGGTTCATTATTATTTAATTACCCCTGGCAGGGTAAGCCATCAGTCGAGCTGCTACTCTCACAGAAAAGTGGAGCATTACGAGTTGCTCACTTCTGTAGAGGTCGATACAGCTATTAATTTCGACATTTTCAATGATTATAGTATCTTTAATTAGATACTCTCATCTATACTTGTATTCACTAACTTCATATATACACGACAATTTCAAATACAAGTACCACCTTCCATATAAGTACGCTGATGAGCTGTAACACAGCGAAACGCGCGTCCATACATTGTGGTTGGTGGTAGTTGGTTCATTATTATGTAGTAAGGAAATTTTTTGAGAAATAAAGTAAGGCGAGCATTCTTACACTAACCGAGTGGCTACTACAAAGTCCGAGTTGGAATCTTTACCGAACTATGGAACTAGTGAGACCGAGAATTGCGAAAATCACTCCCAACTTGCGCGAGAGTTCATAAACTATATGTAGGTTACAGAAACTTAGAAAGAATAGATATATCGGAATGTGCCTTCGAGGATGATTTGGTAATAATGACGAAAACGAGAAATAATTTGCAGGAGAAGTTGAACATATGGAATGAAGTACTTACGGAATATGGAATGAAAATAAATAACATTAAAAGGGTAATGGCAGTAACGGAAGATACAGAGAACATCGATATACATATAGAGAATACAAAAATTGAACAAGTACACGAGTTTCAGTATCTGGGAGTGGCGATAGAAGAGAACGGAAATCAGAATGTTGAAATCAGTAAGAGAATAGAAAATACGATAAAATGTTATTATGCTTTAAGCAACAATTTTCCAAATATCAAAGAAATTTCAAAGAAGACCAAAATAAAGGTATACACGTCTATCTACAGGCCAATACTGACTTTCGGCTGTGAGACATGGGTGCTGAATTACCGACAGAAGAGCAAGATTCAAGCAACTGAAATGAAATACCTACGGAGAGTTAAAGGCGTTACGAGAAGAGATAGGATAAGGAACCAGGAAATAAGAGATGAACTTAAAAGTAGAATCCGTCCTGGATTTTATAGAGAGAAGACAATTAAGTTGGTGGGGCCACCTTCAGAGAATGGGAAACTCACGAAAAGTTAAACAAGTATGGTTAGCTAGAACAAATACAAAACGAAGAAGAGGAAGACCAAGACAAACGTGGGACAGTGTAATAAGCAAAGTGCTAAAAAAGAAGGGGATGTCCTGGAATGAAGGAGCAGTATTGTCTAGGAATAAAAAAGTTGGACTAAATTTGTGCACAATTAAATTATATTAAATAGAAAATATCTTATCATACACCATTATGGTAG
Source organism: Dynastes maya (assembly GCA_029619315.2). Classification (NCBI taxonomy): domain Eukaryota; kingdom Metazoa; phylum Arthropoda; class Insecta; order Coleoptera; family Scarabaeidae; genus Dynastes; species Dynastes maya. The sequence goes on from JAROYE020000003.1 coordinate 33,139,377, forward strand.
AAGGATATATAAGTAAGGCGAGTATTCTTACATTAACCGAGTTGCCACTACAAAGTCCGAGTTGGAATCCTTACCGAACTATGGAACTAGTGAGACCGAGAATTGCGAAAATCACTCCCAACTTGCAAAGAAGCACTTCCGAGTGCCTAAGATGGAATAGGTAACTATTACTTAGACAGACACTTGAAAAGGACGATTCGCATTTGTAAAAAACAATAATAAAAGCTAAAGGCAGTTATTTTGATGAAAATCAAATACAATTTTATCGTTGACACAATTTGGATTTTGATGAATAGTATTGTAAAGCAATCCACTATTAACGCTATTGGTTGATTACATCTGACAGCAAATGTTTCTTCGTTATTCTAAAGTATACCCCCTCGTCAAGCCCGTTCGCTCTTAATTTTGAACATAATTTTTGGATTTTGTGAGAAGAGATGACCTGAGTTTTATTTCCCTCTATTATTTTTTGAAATTCAAACTTATTCTCCCAAAACTGTTATTTTGAGAAGACGTAGTAAGTATGAGTACATACTTTTAAATTTAATATTGTATAAGTTAAGTAGGTACTTTGATAATTTGATACCGAAAAATATTACAACAAAAAATAAGAAAATATAATTCATAAACTTACAAGGACAACTGCTTCAAATTTAATGCAGCAACGGATTTCCCATTTTCTCTATTTTATTGTCTTTTATTTTCAAATCAAAATGTTCCGTAGTATTACGTACTACAGAAGGTGATTGGATCAATACAGATACAAGTCGTAAGAGTCCCCGGGATAATATTGCAATGTTTTCAAATTTTGTAATAAAAACACTGGGCATATGGTTTCGTTATGAGGATACGAAAATTGATTAGAAATTCGTGAAAGCGTTTTCGATTATTCATTCAATGGAACTCAACTACGGAAATAACATCTTAACACAACCAAAATCTTTTAAATCCTTTAAATTTTGTTTGACCATGTTTACCGAGAATGAATCTATCACACGTTTCTAATATGATTGCGTTATGTGCTCCGTAATGAGCGACTAAATTTAAATATTACAGCGTCCAACGAAAGTTACTTTATGTTTGCCAATTTTTTATGAAATCTTTACGTACAACTTAATCAAGAAGCATAAACTAGTTATATCTAGTTTCTTTTATCTTTCCGATTTTTCGTGGAAGTTTCAAGAAACAAGCAACTACTGCCTCATTAAATGTTGGAAGAGAGACGAGAAAGAAACTTCAAGTAAGTTATTAAATTTGACAGAAAGCTGTTTTTTCACTAAACCCTCCAGTTAATTGCGTTCGTTGAGTAATTAAAATAGCAATGCAGACAGTTATAAGTATTGGGCTAAGTAGTCTCATAATTTAATTAATGTTTGCAGAATTTATCGTTATTATTTTTGCTATGAAAACTGACTTCCTATTAGGCCTATTAACACACTCTTTACATTTTATTTAAAAAATTCCCAATGTAATAGAGAGAGATCATTAAAGATGGAAGAAATTAATTAATTTATTGAGAAAGCTGATACAATGCACCTCGAAATAAAAGTATGAAGTATATTCAAGTTTCATACAGTTTTAGTTGTTATAGTGGTGTTCAATTTAGGTTATCTTAATAATAGGTTGTGTGGGTGTGTGTAAACATGACGAACTAATCAATACTTCAAAAGAAGATCCCAGTTTTTGGGGGTTACCTAATTGTATCTAGTTTTGCAAGCGCTGTTGCCTATATCCATGTGAGCTATGCGCGACTTCATCATAGGCGACACATGCTTATGATGATTCAGTTCAGTCATCTTCGAACAACGTTGATAATAATAAATATTTTCTATGATCTCGAACTGGAATAAAGCATAGCGATACACCTAGTACCATTAACTGTTTGCGACTGATTTGTATCAAGACCGATCGCAGTCGAACTTATGGACGTACCAATATGGAGCACCGCAGTTACGATCCGACAACTGTGTTAATATACTGCGTTAGCGTCCCAAAGATATTTGCTTTCCATTCGCGTATAACATTAAACGGCAAAGAATATAAGACTATAATACCTAAAACGAAGAATAATGTTTCAAGAATTTTTGCAATCACAAGTAGTACATGGATTGGTTTAGTAAAAAAGTATGCTGATTTACGACCAAAAAGTATTGTTCGTGAACCCGTGTTTCTTACATATCGCATACCTGCCTCCATAGGGAAAATTGTCTAAAGTAATTGCTGCTTTTCTCAAACTGCCAAACACTGAGCTCTGTAGTGGACATTGTTTACGACGTTCCAGTGTTTCGCACTTAGCCATTACAAGTAGCAATTTAATCACAATAAAGCGCTATGGAGGATGGAAGTTCTTTGCTGCGGCCGAGGGATACGTTGTACCTCCTCGATGAAGAAGAAAATCGAAGATGTAGTATCGCCTCCATAAAAATCTGGGATAACTCTTATGAGCTCATTTTGACGTTTTTTGAGTGCTGTGACAATGACTTTAAAAATGACAATATTTTGTATTTAACCTAAATGTTATACGTTAGATTCGTTTATTTTAGTAACTGTTTGCTTTTAGCAAAAAATATATCAAAGATCATTTTTAAATATAAACATTTTTATTGAAAACCATATTACAGTGATGGGGCATTATTATTATACTTTAATAATTACGTATTGAACAACTCTTACTGATTTACTATTGACACTGACTGATAATTTGACATTAAATTATTTAATTGTCATATCTTACAAGACATATTTAAAATGGATAATGTCATAATAGTATCGCTTGTCCCAGCAGATTTTTATGAAAGCGATGGTATGTACCATCAAAATCTGGGACAAGCGACATTACCCATTTTAAACATGTCTTTTGTAAAGTATCAAAAAATATGTCAAATTGTCTGTCAGTATCAATCGTAAATGGACAAGTCATTGTTACAAGGTTGAAAAAACGTCAGAATGAGCTCATAAGAGTTGTCCCAGATTTTTATGCTAGTGATAGTACATATGCTTTCGTCCCAGCCAAATACATCAAGTAGACATCGTAAATCTTATAAATTCGCTGCTAAGGAAGTAACAACTCAACAAAACTTTGTTTCTACTCATAATTTACATGGAATGACAATAAATGCTCATGACTCGTTTTAGATTTCTGTAATGGTATACAATAATCATAATAATCAAAGCCATAATTACATAAATGTAACTAATTAGCACAAGAAATGACAAATTAAATGATAATCACAAGTACTGTTTATTTCCAACACCCTACTTACATATGATTTTGACTTATTTACAGTAAAGTGTTGTGAGTGTTAGTATTTCCTATGAAATTCTTCTTTTAAATCCTGTTTTCTTCCTGCTTTAGTTAATGCTCCAAGTCCTTTTGTTGTTAATCTCCTCCAGTTGTTTTCTTAACTTCTTGACTTTATTTCTCTTTTCTATATTCTTCGAGGTCCTCTTTTGTTACCTTTAACGATTTCTAAATAAACATACGAGGTAGGCGCAATAAATTCTCGCCCTGACAGGCTTATACAGGTTCGAGCATGTTCAAACTCCGTTGCGTCATAGTTACACATGTGCGAGGCTTATACCACATATATTACGGCTCGAAAAGTAGTAGTTTTTAGTAGCCAGCCAGACAACGTGACTAGTGCATGAAAATGTTTGAGATAACGAAAGTTGAGTACTACGCGAGTCATTAAATTTTTAACAAAAAAGGGCATACGCCTGGTGATTTATCTCTTTCATATTCCACCGTAAAAAAGTGGGCAAATGTTTCCGTTTGGGGCAAGAATCCTTTGATGATGCAAGATGGGTACTGCATCTTCTTACTGCTCTCCAACGTGAACGTCGGGTCGAATGTCCGCTCTCGTTTCTAAACGTGTGTGACGATCCGAACCCGATTTTGGAGTCCATCGTCACAGGAGATGAAACAATGGTTCTGTATTGTGATCCTCTATCCAAGGCACGTCATTTTAAGGACGATAGCAAGTTTCAAACAGCTGTAATACAACATTTTGAGGAAAAACTTTAGATTATTTTTTCAAGGGTATAGAATTATTAATTGATCGTAGTAATAAATGTATTGAAGCTAGGGGAGATTATATTAAAAAATAAAAGTTCTTATATCTTACTAAGTTTATTTTTTCTATATCAGGCCGAGAGTTTATGGCGCCTACCTCGTACGTGTATCGTATGCAAAATAGAAAAAGCTATTTTTTTTTATCCGAATGTTTCGGATTGTGAAGACCATGTTCATTATTTTTGAAATTACGTTAATTATTATTTCTAAACGCAAAAGATACAATAGTTTTATAAGGAGCAAACTGAAATTTAATGTGTTGGTTTTTCTATTATATGCGAGAGATACTCTACGCTTAACTGAAATTTATAAAGCAGTTCTATGCAGCAACGAAACAAAAAGTATTAAAGGTAGAGTTTCCGAAGATCGATATGTAATTTTATTGTAGAAAAACAATGCAACGGAACAGTAAAACACATATGCGGCCATTCGTCCCGCAGATATTATTCCCGAGGGAAATATTAAGAAAATAAAATTGTTAGATACCCTCTGCTTGCTCAATCATTTGGAAGCGGATATTTCTCCGCGTTTTATGGCGACATAAAGTACTGTTTCAAACATTTCTTTTTCGAGTTCAGCAAATACTCCGAGTCGGTTATTAGTTAAGGCACGTTCAATTTTACAAATTTCTTAAACATTTACGTTCCGTTTTCTCCTTGAACGATAAAGTTATTCCGAGTGAAACTACTCCGCTCGATTAATGTGTATAGTTTATTTCAAATTATAGGAATATAACTTTGAACGGCTTAAATGCTGTTATTGCACCACCTGCGGTAATAACTACCTGGATACGCAAACAAACTGCTGAGGACCGTAATGACAAAATTTAAGTGAATTGAATAGAAATGGAATTATGATTTGCGATATGCCTAACTACCTGTTTGTACATTTAAATCTCATTTAATATGTAAATTCTTTAATTACTTGTAACATCGAATTGCTTACTATGTAAATTTATACTGTTTGTAAAAATATATATACATAAACATATAATTATCTTATAGGGCCGTAATTTATAGTCAATACGGCCCCTAGATTCAATAGGCATTGCCATGTTATTATCGTCACAGAAGGTGCAATAAAAGTATTAAAGGCCTTGTAAGTCTACAGTTATATTCTTATAATTTGAAATAAACTATGCATACGTGAACAACGTCTGGGTAATTTCCGAAAAATTTTAAGTTTTTCGTCGTTGGTTGAAACTAGGATTGGCAATTAAAGGCCTAAAACAGACGTATTCGATCTTGGGGTGAAGAGGAAGATAACTTACATTTCACTAGACATTTTCCCGACTAAATTAGTCAACTGTAACCTTTCTTTATTGCATGAGACGCACCACAAGCGTCTATTAGTCGCAGTAACATTTCAATTCCGAAATTCTGATGGACTTATAAAGTAAACATCTAATAGAAAATGATTCCAAGCAGATATATCTAGCTAACGTAATGCATTAAACGGAAGAGGACAATTTTTACATTTCCTGTAATCCATATTATGGAGAATCAGTCTAAAATTCACCGACACACCTTTGGTATACAGTTAAAATAAAAGACTTTTTAACAATACTTTTTTTATAAAAAATATCTTGAGATAATTAAAAGCATCGTATTCCGCGTTAACGGCAAGACAAATCGCGAATAACGTGGAAACGAATACATCGGTGAGAACTGTACAGAAGCCACTGAAGAGCTGTCCGCTATTAAAACGTTTAAAAACGCAACGACGACCCGCTTTAAGGTAATTTGGACACGCTGCACGTTTTCAGTTTGCTCAAGCAAAAATGAGGTGGACAAGAGAGTGGCAGACTGTCATTTTCAGTGACGAGAAGAAGTTTAATTTGGATGGTCCAGATTTGTTTTCCTATTATTACCATGATTTACGTAAAGAGGAAGTGATTCTGTCACGTCGGCGTGCCAATGCTGGTTCAGTCATGGTATGGGGAGCTATTTTCTATAACGGACCTGTTGATTTAGTAATAGTGAAGGGCAGGTAAAATTCAGAAAAATACATCTAACTTCTAAAACAGGTGAAAGACAACTTCTCCAACGTCCTGACAGCAGGTTAGGTATTTATTTCTCAACAAGATAATGCCACTATTCACACTGGGCGCGTTGTTCGACGCTGGTTTCAAGAACAATACATGGAGGTTCCTGATTGGCAGTCGCTTTCGCCCGACTTGAACATTATAAAAAATGTTTGGGAATGGCTGTCGTGTAAGCTGTATTCCAATGGTAAGCGATTTAGTTGCACTGACAAACTACAGCAGCCGCTTAAACAAAACTTATTTGAAAACCTTGTGTAATTCCATTCCATCCCGACTATTCGAGGTTATAAGTAGAGTTTGTTCAAAAGGTGGTACCGGATGGCAATAGCGGCGTAGGTAGGGGTAATCTTCAACTCGTAGTCGATCTTGACAGTACCGCGAGGGAGTTCAAAACGACGTAGTACGTTGCACGCTGCATGCTGCAGGATAAATAAGTACGCGGAGGTGGGACGCCCAAAGGGTGTAACGTTCCCTTCGAATGTGAATAAATATCTCAGGCATTTCCCTGGATTAGAATATAGAAGTCCGCATATTTATTGCATAATATGCAATAGCCGATTGCTAAGTCGCGATAGGTTTGAATGTAGAAAACATTGTAAAAGTAAATGTCATGTATTGAATTTAAGAAACAGTATTCCATACTGGCAATTTTTATATGATTTTATTTTTATGTTAAGTGTGTGCAACATCCCACAACATCTAGTATCTAATGAACACTTTCGTCTTTTTTGGGCTAAGTACGTTCCCTCATGGAAGCTGCCAACATCTATGCAATTACGATACAATTTGCCACATGTGCAAAGTGCAGTAAAGGAATGTATAAAAGACGAGTTGAGAAATAAGAAAATCTGCCTATGTGCGGATGAAACAACTGATGCTCAGAAACACAGCGTCATTCATGTTGTAGTGCGTCCTTTAAAACGTGATGGTCCACCAGCTTCATTGTTGTTATCCAGTAAAAGGATTCAGAAAACTAATGCAGAAACCGTTGTCAAGATAATAAACGCATGTCACCTCGTAGCAGAAACCATTCGAAAGAAGTATCGGATGGTGGATAAGTTAAGAGCATCTACCAAAAAAGTGTTCATCTAACCTCACAAACACATCCGTGTATTCAAACAATTGTGTCCGAAATTACCACCACCACCTCAGCCTGTAATAACGCGATGGGTAACATGGCTCCAGGCAGTATCTTACTATCAGAAATATTTTTCACAAGTGAAAAATGTCATCTTGAGACTTGATTAAAATGATTCTGCAGCAGTTCGAGATAATCAGCAACTATTTTCCAATTCGGACGTTCAACAACAAATAGATGAAACTTCCATGAACTCTTCTGAAGTCGCACAAGCTATTGAGCAATTATAAAACAGTCACTTATCTGCACGAGACCCATTAAACTGCATAAATAATTTACAAGCCGCTCTAGAAAACTTGACGAACACGATAGGAGTCGATGTTACTCAAAAATTTGGTGCAATTTTAACGAAAAATCCCGATTTACAAAAGGTTCGGTCTATAACTGAAAATCAAGAATGTCCAGATGAGGAAAAGGAATATCTGTCATTTGCAAATCTTATTTCACTGGATGCCGAACGATCATTTTCGAAGTGTACGACAACGTATCAACAACACCGTCGACGGCTGAATGAATCGACAATGGAAGCGTTGCTGATGTTGCAATTCTACGCAGCTTACCAAGGCGGTTGCCAATTGGCACAGTGGACATCAAGACGACAGGTAAAGGTAACAATATTATTTTTCACTGATATTGTATACTACGTATCTACTTTTATGCGGTGCGCCACTGCCGGTAGCGCCTTTTTAACAAACTCTAGTTATAAGAAACAATGGTAAAAGTACTTACAATAGATCAGTACAGTTTGTTTTTATTGCAAACGGAACTTTGTTTTTGTAGATTGGTCGTACTGAAGTGGCGCTACAGTATTGTACATATTGTTATCAACAAGGCTCGGCAATCCGTACGGGAATACGTCATTGCTAGCATAGCCGTTCGTTCGCACTTATTGGTAGGAAATAGAAGTGTACAATAATATTCAGTGTTGCACAGACAGTAGAAGATATAACACATCGTCCGGATACCGAATTCTATTTCTACACCTTTGAAACTTCCTTGTTTTATATATAATAATAATAGTATTTATTGGCAATTACAACAAATAATACATAACGCAACTTCATTGCAGTAGATTAAAACGTACAGGTGCCAAAAAGACTAAATCGCCTTGCATTAATAATAAAAGCAGAATTCGTTCTTCCTTTAGTATATAATATAATTAAATTAAAGAGAATGTAAAATATAAAAAATATATAGAAGAAATATATATATAAAAAGAAAAGAAAAACAAAAAAAAGATAATAACAAAACAGTGAAATTACAAATATTTCGAACTCGGGTGTACAGTTTACCGAATGTGGTAAGTATAAATTATTACCTGGTTAATAAATATTGCTTAAGCTGGTGTCTAATGAGAGATGGACATATTGATGTTCATAGTCGGTACATACGTAGCTATTCTGTACTTTGGCTACATTGTAGGAGTAACTGCGCTTGAAATTCTCATTCCTATGCTTTGGAATTGACAAAAGATAATTATGACGTGTGTTCCTGGCACGCGATTGATATCTGAATCTAACTTTACTATATAGATATACTTTTATATTTCACGATCTTTGCAAATGATAGTGCCGAATGTAAGATTCTCAAGGGAGCCATATTCAATGTGTCAGTATCCTTCAGCATCTTGGTAATACGTCGTCTACCCCGCATTCTATGGATAAAGTGGGCGCAGCTATTCTGAACACGCTGTATCCTCAACTCGTCGTGCTTCGTTAGACACCTCGAATAAATTGTGTCCACATAATTGAAATGACTTAATACAAGCTCTTGACATAAGATATGCCTAGTGGGCGTACTAAACAAATGTCTATGAATAAATATAGACTTGAGAGCATGCACTGCCTTTCTGATAAGATGGGAAGTGTTCTGTCTAAACCGCAGAGATGTCTCTATAAACAGGCCAAGATAGCAAGGACTGTATAGATTGACGAGATGTTTTGGGTCCGAATACCATCATTTGTGTTTTCGAAGGGTTATTTGCAATTGATGTTCATCGCAGTAGAGAGATAGATCATACAAGTCCTCGTTAATACTACGCTGAGCTTCAAGATATTGTGAAGAGTTTGAAGATAGATATAGTTGCGTATCGTTAGCGTACGTATGATATTCACAATTCTTCATTGCAGTTGGAAGGTTACTTAAAATTACAGAAAGTATTTCCTTCTTCTGTGTCGCGTTTAGCTAGAAACTTAAACAAAGGAGCTAGCACATCGACACAAAGACGGGCAAAGTGCGGTCGGAAAAGAAAAACTGCGAGATCTGACCGTGAAATTGTTCATCAGGCTTTGAGCAATAGATTTGCTACAATTAAAATGATTTAAAAAAATTTACAAGAGAGAAGAATAGAGATTTCGAGCAGAACTGCCAGGCGCCGATTGCGCGAAAATCGCCTAATGGGCCGAAGACCTGTAAAAGAGCCGCGTTTAACAGAAAAATGAAATCTGCTCGTCTCAACTTTGCAAGAGAATATCAACATTTCACAGACGAGAATTGGAAAAAGGTGAATAACTTAACAACATGACTTTTACTGAATTAATGTTTGCATTGTTTAATAGGTTTTCTTTAGTGACGAGTGCTCGCTCTGTGTGTTAGTGCAGCGAGCACAATTTGTTCGTAGACGACCTGGCGAACGTCTCACAGAGTCCAGGGTTCTTCGAACTGTAAAACACCCTCCGCAGGTAATGATTTGGAGAGTGATTAGTGGTGACGGACCCGGCCCTTTGTATTTTGTAGAAGGTATAATGCATCAAGAGCAGTACATAAATGTGTTAAAAAACACGTTATTACCGTATTTTAAGCCACGACGTCGCACACCGACAGGGCGTATATTTATACAAGATAATGCTCCTTGCCATGTGGCAAAAAAGGTTAAGAAATTCTTTGAAGCCAATCACATACCTCTTTTACGTTGACCCGGAAATTCACCGGACCTCAATCCCATCGAGAACGTATGGAATCGACTAAAAAGTAAGGTATATGAAAGAGAAAACCCTACAAAGGAAATATTAATGAAGAATATAAAGGATGTATGAGAGAACGATGAAAATATAAAAAAGACAATCATATCTTGCATTGAAAGTATGCCCCGAAGAATTAAGGGTGTTATTAAAAATCATGGGTTATGGACTAAATACTAATTACTTATTTGATATTTACATATGTTACATATTTTTACAATATATTTTACAAATAAAAAATATAATACATGTATAGTTTATATTTTATTATGAAGAAACTACAAAATATTGAGTGTTTCAAGTAATTTGGCCAGGTACTGTATATCCTTTATTGCTGAAACTACCAACTTAAATCATCCGCTCTACATATAACCGTATTTGTAAGGAAAATAATTGCCAAAAACTTACAAAAAAAGAGAAGTTCAGTTTGAAAAAACAAGTGATAAACGGGAATAACAAACTGTTAAAACTGGGAGTGTTATAACAACAATTTTATGTGTGGTGTTGTATCAGTTTCGCTTGGTTTTACTCCAACTTTTTATCTCCATTAGTTTCCCAGTAAGCATATAGGAAATGGATGTGCTTGTTAAAAGTTAGTATCTATAGAATTGTTCACTTCCCAATTGCCTACGCTTTTCAGAGATTATGCTTTGTTTTACAAATACTTGATGTTTCCTTTGTAAGCACATAACATGTTCTTAATAAATACTTCAATATAACAACATACAACAAAAGCAGTTTTATCTCACGGTCTACTTAATTTCCGGCTCACTTCACCGTTTGCTTTGACACATGTCAAGACTTGCCGCAATATCATGAAATGCAGACTCTCGACAAAAAACTTGAGCTCCACTTCTTTTTGGATCCGTTTCAAATGTGCTCGTAAATACATATATTATGAAATCCTGGCGCAATCAATTTTCCACCGCCGTTCCACGGTAACGTTCTTTGAATTTTCTTTTCCTCTATTCTTGCAATGTGATATTGATTACTTGCCAAGAATATTACGGTTCGGTGTTTTCCGAACGAGCAGAATGCGCTATAGACTAGAAACAAAATATAGCCGTTTATCTCCATTTAGATAGAACATTTCTCATAATTAGCAAATAGTGCCCATATATGTAATGTTGGAAAAGGAATTTACCATTTGTTATGTAGAAATATTGCTGGAAAGTGGAAAAAGATTGTTTTTATGAGAACATTTTGTATAAGCGTTTTTCACGCTACAACGGGTCAAAAAAGTATTCAAAATATGTGAAACAAATTACATCATTTGGGTTAGAATTTGCTGAAAATACTTATAAATTTAACTCCACCCAAAGGTTTCATCCAAAGTCAATTGTTCCAAATCTTAAAAAAAATATATAATCGTTTATGCTAAAGAAAGGGCAATTTGCTTTTTTACATAATTCCTTATATTTTATTAATTAAGTCTTTTGGAGTGAACTCAAGATAGATCCCTGTTTAGGTTATGTTCTATCATGGATTCGTTTATCACTTGATTGTATACCGCGAAAACTGCCGGCTCCACTTCTATCTACAACACGAAAAAAGGTGTTTTTGTTTTTAGTGCCTTCGTCAACTTGACAATCTGTGTTCTACCAATCGAATAAGACCGAATCCATGACAAAAATGGGTTACCAATATCGGAGAGGGTTGTCTTGTGAAGTATTACCGTGTTATCTACTTGATTAAAAACCTTGCTGAAGTCTAAGTAAATTGCATCAACGTGATCACCGATATTAGTATACAGAGTGATTAATTTAAACCATTCGTTAAAAGCATTATTGGTTGTAGAAAGCCCTTTTTTGGAAATTCGGATTTAAGCTAATTGAACCATGGCCAACTCGATGAAAATACTTTCAAGATCGTTGTTTTTCCGGTTATATCGGTCGTCAGCATTTACTTTCTCATTTTAAAGGGAATGGTGCCATTTTTACTGGATGTTTCATTTCTACGCGTTATTTTAGATAGAATTTCATCAAGTGTCCCTACCTTTTACCTTATTTTTGTTACTTGGAAAATTTTAAACATTTTTCCAATAGCACTACAACTTTAGAAATTTGTAGCAGTCATTTTTTAAAAGGTAAGTATTGGTATTTCCGCTGTTTCTAGAAGTACGAGGTAGGCGCCACAAATTCTCGGCCTGATATAGAAAAAAATAACTTGATAAAATATAACAATTTTTGTTTTTCAATATAATCTAACTTCAATACGTTTACTACAACGATCACTTAATAATTCTATACCCTTGTAAAAATAATCTAAAGTTTTTCCCTTAAAATGTTATATTGCAGCTGCTTGCAACTCACTATTATCCTTAAAACATAACATAAAACGACTTCTCCTAAGGTCTCTCTTTACATGAGAAAATAAATAATAATCACTCGAATCCATGTCCGGACTATACAGTAGATGTTCCAATTCTTGGAAGCCACAGACAGCGAATGACAGTTTGTGAAATGGCGGCAGTATGGACGGACGTATTGTCGTGTAGATTTACCTGACTAAAATTAAGGATTTTGCTATTCAGCGTTATACTGATTCAAATAATTGCAGGAAAGCCAAACAAGTTAAGTGAATTATATTACCTTTCTTGTATATTTCTGCACTACATTTTTTAAAAAAATGTGTGAAATGGTAGGAAAAAACGCGGGAATAGAATTGCGTCGTTGTATCATGCACCTCTACGATCGCATATTGGACAAAACATTACCTCCAAAACTTAGGGATCGCATTACGCCGTATCATGGAAGTTGTATGCCCGTTGATGTATTTTCCTGTCGTAAAATAAATAATAGAAAATGAGTGAGTTTGTAAGTAAATCATCACTTACATGTGGAGACGATTTCATTAGCGAAGCCAACCTAAACGCACGAACCAAATATTTTCTGCCTTAGGACTAGGCTTAGAACGAAAACTTCATTAATTTCTGATGAAAGATCTGTTTATACAGACAAATCGTGTTCAATATTAATGGCACTGGTAGCGTAGAACCTAGTGTGCCCAGCTATCGGTCTCGGAGTACTGAGATCAAGCCCCAGGCTCGCAACTTTCTCAGAATGAGATGGTTTTCCGTAGACCCCTCTCCTCTCCAAATTTGGCGAATACTTGATGAGATGCACACCTGAGTACAGGCGAAATATTATCATCGCGAAAGCTGTTAGAGATGCGAAAACATGGAATACGCATTATATCGCTTACTCGTCTTTTGGCCATTATAGCCATAAGAACATTGCATAACTTGTGGTAGTTGCTAATATAGAATATTTCATTCAAATTATTGTTGCAATTTGTGTAGTCTAATGAAACAACTGCTAAAATCCGTTGCATTACATTTCAATAAGTAGAATACATGCACTTACACAATTGTTCAAAAATATGCAAGTTTATTGTAGTAAACATTGCAAGTTTTGCGCCATTGCCCGCGTCACGAATTCTATAACTGTTTCTAATGGAGATTGGTGCAATAGTAGAAGTTATTCCGCTGCCCCTACTTTTATTATTTATTTCTCTCCGTGCAGTCGAAACCTTTTCTTTTTCAAGAAATCAATATGTTAAGTACACTTGTAATGTATAGTCTGGGCAAACAGCGGTAACAGTCAGTGCAGTAGATGTGTGGTGCGGAGTCGGCGATTATTTATTTCACGTGTTCACAGCGTCAGTACTAAATCGATGCTGTATGCGAGTAGTTCGGTGTATATGTAGGCTGTCGTAACTTATTTCGTAATTGTACGCTTATGTTTGCTTTAAAAATGTCGCAGTTAGGTACGTGGCGAAAACAACCAATGGCAGACACAGTTAAAAATTTTATAGTGGACATGCCGGACTTAATTTTTGATGGCGCTAAAATTCAATGACTAGTTTGTAAAATCCCTTTAATGTGTTGGTCCAGAAGCCATTGTCAACGTCACATCGAAAGCAAACAGCATTCTTCTACAAAAAGTGGCATACGTGACCAAGAAAAATTTACATTTGATTTATGTGTTACTCTTATTTTATGTAATCTATCGTTTCGTTTACTAGACAAAGAAGCATTTGTCTCCTTCTGCAATAAATATGCGCACTGTAAATTACCTAGTCGGACATCGATACGAAATGTAGTGCCATTTGGTCGTGAACATATAGAAAAAAAAAATGAAAACGGAATTGAAAGATAAAAAACTGTGGTTGTGTGTGGACGAAACAACAGATCGTCAAAGACATTCTGTGGTTAATGTAATGGTACGTACAATGGAACAACATCGACCGTCATCCTCCTCCTTACTTGCTTCCAAAAGAGTTATAAATTGTACTGCCGATGATATTCTAAAGGTAGTGTTGAACTCATTGAACAAATTTGAAGTTTCAACTAAGCAACTTTTAATGTTTATGAGTGATGATGCCGCAAATACGCGTTCCTTGGGCCGATCTCTTAAAGAACACAGTGGTAACTTCTTACATGTGACGTGTAAAATCGATACTCTACATCTTGCGGCACAAACGATTCCTATATGTTTTCCACTAGTAAATGCATTGATTGCTAGTACAAAGGCAGTGTTTCTAAAGTCCCAAAAACGTACCCGACTATTTCACAAACTGTGTCCTGATTTACTTGAACCACCATAGCCAATTGATACACGTTGTGGAACATGGTTGCAGGCTGTGTTTTACTACAACAAATATTTTGATCAAGTAAAGAAGGTAGTTTTAAAATTCAATCCGACAGAAGCTGCAGCAATCAAGCCAGGAAATATTTCAAGATAGTCAGGTTAAAAGAGATTTACAAGCTATTCACAACAATTACTTCGGACTAGCGGAGGGAATAGAAAAATTACAAAATGTTTCGATGTCGCTAGTGGATTCTGTTTAAATTGTGAATGATGTTCACGCACAGTTATGTGCTGTAGAAGGCGAAACAAATTGGTGTGTAATACGAAAATTTGAAAGCGTTTTAGAGAAAGACTCCGATTTTCTTATATTAAGACAAATTTGTGAAGGTGCGTGTGAAGATGCATTAAGCTGTTTCAAAGATTATTTTAAATATGCAAATATATAATAACATTTATTCCGCACGTCGTACTCACTTGAATGAAACAGCTGTGGTAACATATCTAATGATTCAAATATGTAACAGATGTTACCCAATCTGTGATTTCACGGAAGACTTTTAAAACGGTAAGTGTTTCAGCACGTTTTATAATTTATTTCTTACCTTCTATTTTATGTGTAAACTTTTATGCGCTCGCCAAGCCTCTGGCCGTTACCGCACATTTGCCCAGGTTAGCAATATATTAACATCAAGAAGACAGACGCTGACATTGATTTAACTGCGAACGCGTGTCAGAGTAATGTCCGCTAATGTCTGATTAAGCATTAAGTCTATAAAAAAGGTAACGAAGAAAAATAAAAGCAAGATGTAAATAAGTAGAGTATTAATTAAATTCAATAAAGCTACTACTTGTAAGAAGTTCTCTCGATTTTCATTTCTAAAATATAGTAGTAAAAATGTACAACGTTACTTCACTTAAATTAAAAGAAGTTTATTTCACACTAACGAAAATCGTCCCTTTGTTCAATATTTTAGAAACTTGATCAGTATACCACACGAACAAGCGACTTGGTAATACGATCTCCGTTTGAAAGCAAACCAGAACTTATTATGCAATGCCTCCTCTCTCCACTGATTATTAAGATGTTTTTAAAAGTTAAATACTTACTCAGAAGGGGTACCTATAGCGGAAACGTAAAAGCAGGATTATTTTTGAAAAAGAGTGGTTTGTCAATTTAATTACCTAATACCCTTTGCAGGTTGTTTTTTTCCTTTTCCTTGCTTCATTACTGTTAAAATGTCTTAATTCCCGTTATACACCATCTTTCTCTATTCACATTTTTCCTTATTAAAAATCCTGGTTGAGCGCATTCCCGTTAAAACGTTTCCTGTCGCAGCTGGTTTCCTTTTATAATTTTAATGAAAAAGAAGGAAGCTACAAGCGAAAGGAGTTTACTTCCGCTGGAATAAGTAATTATTATAAGGGGAGGAGGGAGAAAAAAGATCATCAATTTATCAAATACATACAAACGTTCAAGTGCGGACGTTGAATAGAGTGTCGTATACATCTTCATCTTTTTTCCTGGTCGACGATGTTTTAATCGCCTACATAAATGCTGCAAAATGCTTGGAGATATTAAACAGCACTGCGGTTTTATTGCATATTTTCTTGTTGCTTTTTTTAGTTGTTTACGACCGATAGTGGTATCGCTATTTGTTTTGTAATAAATTTGCTAGACTTTAGGTTCGATATCGTTTGCAAGTCCACGTAATTTTCGATTCGACCGCCTTGTGTAATACATGCGATCAAACAATTTTTGTCATTCATTGTATGTTTAAAAAATTAAACGCGTTTATGAAAATAATGTACTTGTGGACATTTTACTGCACGAGAAGTGCTGACAAATTACAGCCGTAGCATCGCGATTACACGTAGAAAGTTATAGGAGCTCGTGAGACAAGGTTTAGAGGGACAATGAGGAGGTCACGATAAAAAAACCCCTCCGCGCGAAATGACAGATATAGTGAGGAGAAAATTTTGGAAAAGCTCGGAAACAGTCCAACAGCAAGCAGTAGGTCTATAGCAGCTCAAGTTGGAGTGGTTTACAATAAAGTGGAAGACTATACAACAAGAACAATTTTATCCGCATCATTCTCAAAGGATGCAAGTGTTACTGTCAAAAGATTGTCTCAGTTGGTTTTTGTCAGTGACTTTTACATCAGTGCCACAGAAATTAGAGTTTCAATAATTTTATTTTAGTTGCCGACAAAGCCACATTAACCAGAAATATGTAGAGTGTACAATATTATACTCTTAGTTTCCGGGTTGAAGCCGCATCGTTGTCGTAGCTTTTGCCGACGTTTCGTCCATACTCTTACGGAACACGTTCAGGGCTGTTCATAAGAACCTGTTAGACCACTAGAAAATACACATACTGGGAGAAGAACAGACTTTCTGCACAAATTTTCAGTTAATGTTTAGGCCGGTGTACTGAATGATATGCTTATTGGCTTAATGGAATGCTTTCTTCCACTTTAAGTAACACGTGAAAATTATTTAAGTTTTCTTCAAAACACTTTGCCACAGTTAATTACATTGTGCTCCAATTGGAGACTTTTTTTTTCGACAAGCTGGGCACCAGGGGGGCTAACCTAATTCCAGTATGCTGAATCCAATGGTGCTAATCGTCTTTTAAAGTTAGCCTGCGTTTACGAGCAATTTCATTTTAAAAACTTTAGTCCCATAGACCCAAGAAAAACGTATTTTTTATCATTTTTGACCATTTATTGAATTTAAATCGATGAAACTATTTGAAAAAAATTGAATCTATTTATTCGATTTTTCATCATTTTTTTGCAAAGAAAAAACATTTTTTTTTTAATTTTTTCATTTTTCATTCTCTGATTGCCCTGATTCTTCTATATCGTCATCTTCTTCTTGTAAATTCCAACAAATGTCACCCAAAAGAGCATATAGCTTTTTGCCGCTGTACCAATGTTCGAGCCTCGCTGTCACTTAATGAAAACGCTCGTCATACTCATTGGATTCGTTTGGTAATTGTTCGGCGAATTTTGCTATATGGAAATGCAAAAAATGAATTTTTAATTACATTCGAACATTTAAACGAAAAGCAATGAGGATGTCTTCAATTAGTATGCGTCAATTTTCGGATCGATGAATGCCGCCATATCATGAACATTGTCAATAACCGTTTTCACACAATCCCATGCCACAAGCTCCATGTCAATGAGTGCATTTTCAATCGTTTGTCCCTCATCAAACGACGAATGGCCGGTCCATTAAATATTGCTGTGAAATAAATACAATGAAATTTCAATAGATCAACATTCAGATTCAGACATCTATCTTCTTTTATTTTCATCCCACTTAACCATGGAAAAATACGACGCAGTTCGTTGAATGCATTTCCTTCTGGGTTCAATGCTTCTATGAAATTTTAACAATTCCTAGTTTGATGTGGAGCGGTGGTAACAAAACCTTTTCGATCGGCACAAGTGGAATCACAATAATGTTGTTTTGTCACAATCTAAATTCCTCATGTAGTTCCGTTCGTTATATTGGTCGCCGGCAAAACGGGGATTCCACAGGCACATGTAGCACATAGTTTAAGTATAATCCATTTGCATACCACTTAAAAGAGCCACCACTTTTAAGTCGACACAAATTTTCCACTTTTGGTCATTATATTGTCGCATATGTAACATTATTACGACATTATTCCAAGTGCAAGTTTTGCGGTATCATCAAGAACCGTGGCGTCGCGGGAATGGACAGGCGAACCGTTAGAAGGGGGACTACGAGTTTTATATAAAAAGTATTATGTACACTAGGAATGCATTATTATATTCGCAATTGTAACTACATCTTCCAACAGTACAGTACTTAGACAATAAATAGCATGTAAAGTGACAAGGTGTTATTATGTTATTCTAACCGCCCCCCCTCCCAAACAACTCCATTTGTCACAAGTGGTGGAGGTGCTGACGTATCCTGTGTAACATGTAAAAGTTAAAAAAAAATAAGTGTATTTAAAAATGTCTGTAATAACACGAAGGGCAATAAAAAGTAAAATGGCGACCGACGAAGGATTAGACGAGTTAGTAGAAGATAAGGAACGTATCCAACCCCTAAAACCGAAATACTTCTTAGGTGCAAATGAGGAAGATGTGATTGAATTTGTGAAAAGCTACCGAAGAACAGCAAAAGCAAATAAATGGTCAGATGACACAAAATTGTTACAATTGCCATGTTTTTTGAAAGGAGCTGCATTAGACTGGTTCGAAACCATCGAAGAAGAGGATATGGGATTCGAAGAAGTTATTGACCAACTGAAAAATGTTTTCACTAATGCTGGACATGAAGTCCAGTTACATTACCGATTATCTACAAGGACGCAACAGCCAGGAGAAGACGTATGGAAGTACTACCACGAAGTACTACGACTATGCAAAGAAGTAAGTTCCGAGATGATAGAACAGGAGAAGATCCGTTTCGTGCTTAAAGGCTTACAACCGAAAATACTGGAGAAAGTAAATCTAATGGATAACGGCACATTAGAAAAACTGCGAACCAACATCAGGAAGGTGGAAGCAACATCTTTCCTGCTAGGACAATCGTTACAAGAGCCAGGACCAAGTACGTCATCGGAAAAAGACGAGATACAGGAGTTGCGAAAACAAGTGACCAACCTGGAAAATAAATTACAAGGTAGGAATGCTTCGAATTATACTAACTTTAAGAAACACACTAGCAATCCGATAAAACAAGAAACCGGTCGGACATCGGATGGTAGAGTAATTTGTTTTAAATGTAACAGGCCAGGGCACTATGCAAAAAATTGTTATTCAAAAAACGTAACATTTCAGAATTCAAGGAATTCAAATAACTAAACATTTATAACCTAAGGCTAAGTTGCTATTTTTGTAAACGAATAGGCGATAAAAAGAGAACATCTAGGTATAGAGTTAAGTATTTGAAACAATTTGTAAATTCTCAAACAATTTGTGTAGTTAGTGATTTTCCTTTAGTTCAATTAGAAGGCGAAATGAACAACCAGCCTGTACAATTTCTAGTTGATACGGGTGCAGGTGTCAGTATAATTAATTCTAAATTTATTCATGACGAACCCTCGCTTAAGAAAATTCCGTATATTTCTATCAAATCAGCAACCTCGTCGTCCCTTCTGACGGTTCGCCCGTCTATTCCCGCGACGCCACGGTTCTTGATGATACCGCAAATCTTGAACTTTTTTTAGCGATGCATCTCTTTTGTATTGCTGCTCAGAGCAATCGGAATGCAATTCTTTGAATTGGTGGTGTATAGCAGAGCCGCTTTCAAGTGGCTTGGCTGAGCAAGTGGCGGTAGCGGGGATGGAAGTTTCTAGAAGGTTCTCGAAAGTTACAGAAAGCTCTTCCATTGATCAGATTTTCCAGAAAATTCCAAAATGTTCCAGGAGGTTCTTTCGGCCTACAATTTTTAAATGGAAATTGCTCGAAAACGCGAGCAAACTTTTGAAAACGGTTGGCACCATTGGATTCAGCGTACTCGAATTAGGTTTACCCTCCGGGTGCCCAGCTTGTTGCATTTTGCAACTAGCACAGTGTTGTTAGACGGTGTTCCTTTAGATGTAAGACAGCCTATGTAGTTTCTATATTTATTCCGATAAAGTTACGAACATCATGAGATAATGCATTTCCTAATAGACTATAGGACATAATGGATTAGTTCATTTGCCTACACGTTCCCCGCACCTAACCTAACACACTGCGATGTTTTCTTTTGGGGCCATTACTGTATCGCAATGGAGAAGTCAATAACGTGCAAGAGCCACAACAGAACAAAAAACAATAACAAAGGCATACTGCACATTATTACTTGACAAGCGACTTGTTTGTTTCCTAAACTCAAAATTTCGCTCGGAAGACAGAGATTTTCATCGAATGAGGAGGTCACCACATTCGTAAACGCTTATTTTGCAGAACAAGATGCCAACTTCTATTTAGACGGATTAAAGAAACGGGAACAACGCTGGAAAAAGTGTATAGATCTACAAGGAACTTATGTTGACCACTAAAACTGAATTTTTGTGTTAGACTGGAGTCTTTTCAGACTATCCTGGTATGTTCGAGTAGTCTATGCGCTACACAATACTGCGCTTATTGTAGAATTCAGTTGGTTGAAAGTGATCTATGGCAGGATTAGTGTCCCTTGCACGCACCATCTACATAATATATAACTTACGCTCTAGAAACGTTCTTGAAACGAATTTGAATTTGCATCCTCTTACCGTAATGCAGTCATCTAATATAGAAACTTCACTAACTTAGTAGAGGGTATTCCGTAACAAATTTAAAATTCTAACTCCTACCTGAAACAAGAAAAAAGGCAGTGTAAAACAAATGCGGAAAATACACTACTATTAGAATCGATGTTATTAATTAGAAGGTTACATACACACATAACAAAGCTGCAATTGGGCAACGATTAATATGCAATAACATAATGAATTTGGGCATTATTATTACCGGGAGCGCGTGTAACTAATTTAGTATGTTTATGTAGAATATGCAGATACGAAAATGTACAAATAACACACGATATTGTATACAAGAAATAATTTTTCTTAGACTAAACGAGACGGCGCAAGGTTTGTATACCGATGTCGGTAATTCCACCTCGCACTAGTTCCACATTTGAACATACAACCCCTACGACACGGCGGCGGCGTAATACGATGCAATACTATAAAAGCTCTAAGTTTCGAAGGCAATGATTTGCCCAATATGCGATCGCACAAGCTCATGATACAATGACGCAATTCTATTCCCAATTAGGGCTTTCAACAAACATAAAACGTATAAACGAAAAAAGATATCAAAACAATGTATTTGTTTACTCAGGTATTAGGAACTAGACTACCTTCTGCGAAGTTTCGCTAGTTTTAACTCATAGTTTACTACAATATTTTAGTGAAAATTACTCTTCAACGATACCGCTGCTTTCTACAGTTATGTGAATTTTCAATACAAAATCATGCCTACAACGTTGCTGCAATTATCTATTATTTTATATTTTAAATAAAATGATACTACCAATTACATTGTGCGTGTAATACAATTTTCTTAAATATAATACATTGTGTTCGCAGGTGCAGTTACATCACCAACTCCGTATATTAGGCAGCGCTTCCTTCGACAACGGCAGCTCCCCCTTTGATGTATAAACTAATTTCGAACGCATTATTACCTCATCGTTTACCTCGTCATATGCCATTCCGCCGAAATTAATTCAATTTCATTTCCCGGGCGTATAGAAAAATTTCTACACGCCGATTATTTACACGTTTCGATCAAGAGAAGGGTACACAAACCGCAATCAACGTACGGCAAAAAAGACCCCCGAATTAAATAACCTTCCGTATATCAAGTGAATAGGTGCTCATTATATCGGCTCCCACATAACAGTACGGACGGAACGAAGTATTCTATTTGTATTGACCTGCTTATTATTATCAGTTATTGATTACGGGACCGAAGTGATAATCTTCTTTCCATCGTTTTCGGCAGGAAAATAAAGGGACGAAGCCTTTCATAAGGCGTACTAAATATGTTCCATCATACCCCAAATTTTGTGTTTAAGTGTTTTTTGTGAGAAATATAAACAAACTATTGACCATAAGTAGAGTTGGCACTCTCATCGGCCCGACAGGGCTGGATCCGTTGTAGTAACTACATACCTAAGTACACTACCGGCCACAATTATTTACCCACCCGAAGAAGTACGCATAAATAAAGGAAGTGTTAACGGAAAAGGAAATTGTAGTTTTGCATTTAGTAAAATACTCTTAAAATAAAGAAGTTAATAGTCTTTATTCAATTATAAAATTCATTTATACAAAAAAAATTAAATCTTCGCATCGTCGAAATGTCCACCTCGACTATTAATGATAGCGGCACACATTTGCGGCATTCTTTCTATCAATTTCGTCAGAGTAGCGGGTTCTATTTTAAGCCATTTCGTTAGTTTGATATTGCTTTCGTGTTCCACCGATTCTAAATATTTGCAGCACAGGTTAGAAGTGTGTTTCAAATCATTGTCATGTTGATGATATAGCATTTGTTTCCAAAATTTCTATGAAATATTAAAGACATAATCCCACAATTACCGTTATCCTATTCAATGTTATTTAAAACTATAAATTATAATTCTAAGTAATATTAAATAGAATAACGGTCATTTTCTAAGAAATATGAAATAAATAATAATTCCCGACAATTCTTCCTAATCCTTAATTCTAAATAGCATTATATGCAATAAATTCTATTGAATATGGTACAGTCGTCGTTTGTATATCATCGCATAACAACGCAAATATGCCGAAAGAACGTGCTTCTGCACAATATTAAATAAACTTATTCGTGAATTCGGTAAAGACATTTCTAGTACCGTATTATTTTGTGAAGTGCGTGATACAAAAATGAATTATGACAAAAAATAATTTGTAACGCAACATCTTGTGACAGCAAAGCACAAAATTGGCGCTAAGAAAGTTCCCGACGGTAAAAAAACGTGTCTACTACAAAACTTTGGTGTAATTTCGCAACGGTAGTCCCAATTTTCCTTTGATTTATGTAAGGCATTTGCAGATGCTGATATTCCACTATGGAAACTAGAAAACCCAATGCTTAATACATTCCTCGAAAAATATACTAAAGAGCGCATTCCTTGCGAATCCACGTTCTGAAAAAATTATGTTGATACAGTTTATACGGAGATAATGAACCGAATAAGGAAAGAAATACACGAGGAAAATATTTGGGTATCAATTGACGAGACAACAGATACACTTGGCCGATATGTTGCTAACGTAATAATTGGAAATTTGGAACCATTACGGAAATCAAAAGCTTATTTACTAACTAGTGAAGTACTCGGGTCTACTAACAATTCTACAATAGCACAATTATTTACAAACGCAGTCTTCTTGCTGTGGCCTGGTGGAGTAAAAGACGAAAGGGTTTTACTGTTCGTTACTGATGCTGATCCTTATATGAAGGCTGCTACTAAAGTTCTTCAAATAATATTTCCTAAAATGATATACGTCGCATGCATTGTTCACGCATTCCACAGAGTCGCTGAAGAAACGCTCACTTTATTTCATGACGTCGATCTTTTGATTTCAAATATAAAAAAAAGTTTTTCTAAAGGCTCCATCGCGATTTCGATATTTTAAAGAAATTGCACCAGATATTCCACTGTCACCTCGACCTATTTTAACGAGATGGGGAACATGGATATCAGCTACCGTCTATTATGCTACGCACTATGACAAAATTTTGGAGGTAATAGACGGTCTAGAAGATGACGCAGCATCAATTCAAATTTGCCAAAAGATTTTAGCTAAGAAAACTATTCGCTCTGACTTGGCATATACAAAGGCCCATACTGGTTCATTGCCGTATTTCATCAAATCCCTAGAAGAGAAAAATTTAACACTAGCGGACCAATTTCACATTCTGGATGACGTCGTGCCGACAATTAAACAAGCACCGGGTTTAAAAGGGGACTTCATCAAAGAAAAGTGTGAGAAAATGGTACAGAGTAATAGCGGTTTACGTCAATTGCATGAAATTCATTTAGCGTTATCAGGAGATACAGTTAATATTACTTTTATATATGAATCCACATCAAATTTCTTGTTTTCAGTAATAAGTGTAATAAATAACAAATAACTAATAGATGCCTATTTTTTGCGCCTTTTTCTGTCTTTTTTATTGCCTTTTTGCCGCCTATTTCTATAATTTTATAGTGCCATAAATCCGAGCTTTATTAATAATCAAGGAAATAAGAACCGAGAAATCAGTCGTTATCTTCATTGCTAGAAACTTTTATGGTTGTGTAGAAGTCATGAAACTGAATACCCCTTTCAATGATGAAAGTAGATGATCATGATTCTTTTTTGCAGTGTCTTTAGGATTTTTTTTCGTAATGCAGGTAAATCATTTAGTATGATACCTTTGAGTCTCAACGATCTGTTTTTATTCATTATTTTAAAATCTTATTTAAAATCGGTCTTAAAGCTTTCCAAAAGCTTCATTGTTACGTGCTTTCAACCATACGGCTGAAGAAATTTAAAACGTCTCCTTCTATTCGTGAAAGGTGCTTCGAAGTGAGAATTTATGAGAAACTCATAAATTCCTCCGGTTCCATATTTAACACTACTTCTCCAATTAATCTAACTAGTTGTTTCCAATCCCATGGTGTAACTAACAGGTGGAACGAAAGTTTCCCACAATCAAAGTTTTAGGCTTTAGAGAAACTTTAATCAATTTATTTTCTTGCACACTAATTAATATACACCTTAAACATAACCTACATAAAACTCAATGTTCCAAATTGTTCAATTTGACACAATTTTGTTTGGATGGATCGCATAAAGCGTTTACGAGAAATACACGTGTGTGGAGATACTATTACTTACTTCTAACCAAATAGACTGTAGTGTTTCGAGTATTACATTGCAGTAAGCGGTACTATTCTTTACTACGAAAACATTCGCGCGTACTATTTCTTCTAAAATTCATATAATACTTTAGAGTAGCTATGAAGTGATCTTTTATCACGTATTATATTCTGCATCTGCTATAGACGAATATATGACTAATTCAATTTCGTCAAAAAATTGAGTTACGACTTTTTACCTCTAAGGAACAGATGTACAATTTATCTGTTATTTCTTCCTTTTCTTGAACTTACTTTATAGATGTAGTAATGTGTAAGTACCTGCATCACAAAGCACAAAACGGAGCCGCAAGAGTAGCTGGGAAATGGAATGTTGAAGCAATTTCCATTACGTTTTCGCAAGTTTTCTTTAGTCCCCTGAGTAGCCGAATACACCCTACGGGTATTAACAACAAAAGTCTCTCACGTCCATTCCTTGTCTGCAGGATATGCGAGCCTTGTATGCACACTCCGGCACAAAATCAATTACTTCCCCCAGGACAGGTAAGTTGGTAGACATGCATATCCCTACGCAGCCGCCTTCTACGACCTGAAAATCTATGTATAATTTATAGCTATTTAAATATTGAATGGACAAGGTGCACGTGTGAGGAATGCTTGCGTATTTTCCGAACTGTTTTTGCATACCTAAAACGGGGATGATTCAATTTTGCAAAACGGGTTCACCACAGATATATGTATTTTTAATTTAGTGTGTCTCCTTTGTCAACGTTCTGAGAATCTCGTGAAATTGAATCCTGCACGAAAAGTAGTTTGCCTGATATAATTGCACTCCTGACTTTAAAGCAGCGATCCTAGTTTTTTATTTATTTATGAGGGAGCACTATGTTGTTTTCAGAACCGTCGTGGATATAGGGGCAACTGGACCCACAAGAGGAAGCGAAAATTGTTTGGCTGTTGACAATAACTTCACAACTATAACTTCAAATCTACAGTATCGAAAATTCACGTTCTTGCATATCAAATGTTTTTTTCAAAAAATGTTTCGGTTACTTATATTTATTGTATATAAGCATACGCCACCTTCTGTAATGACGTAATGGTATCTACCTCATTAGCGGTAACTGATCTGTTTATTTCAACACGTATTCGTAATTTATTTGAGCCAAATCTCAAGGCCTAGTGCGGTTAAAAAGTGTTGAACTGTGCCAGAGGGCCACGAAATACCTTTCAATCGAACCAAGATGAATATGGTCCTGTTTATCTTCCATAAGGAGCTGTCGTGATCTTCACATATTGGCAGTAATGCCAACAAAGTTAATATAGGAGTTGACGCAGTAACATAATGCTGGGAAAGATTTGGGCTCTCCCAAAACTAGTGATGTGGATCGACACTGTAGCAGGTAGATCAATGGTAACATATGGCGCCATTGCTTGGTAGCCCAGGATTGCCTAACTGGCCTCAAAGCTGTAGGCAGAAACATCAATCACTGAATCGACCAGTCAAAAAGTTCTACCTTTAATCTTCGAAGCGAGCAATATTAGCGTAATATAGCTGACCAGTACAATAGCAATCCTCGCTAAGAAAGGGTTACACGCGACGGTTTATGGACTGGACCAACTTGCAACTGTGCTCTATGAAATAATCAGAATCACAGAACAAAAATCCTCGAAGAGATGGGATAAAACTAAGTCCTGCTGCACAAGCAAATAGACAGCGTTAAGTTGTGACATTATCAAGAAAGGACCTTTGTATTGCTGATAATATTTCGGCTGAACCTCGCCGGCTAAAAAAGCATATCTTCAGGATGGAATTAACCAGAAACCTCCCTTGCAGGGGTTACCAACCCGGAGATAAGACAAAGGAGCGCTTCTTCTGCAAGTATTCATTGCACGTGTTTGTAAAAAGGAACATGCTAAGTGAGCTGTGGCTTCGTCTAGACACTGTCGCACAGTGCGAAATTTTATAAATCTAGGTGGACAAAAATCAATTTTCAAACTTGTCTGTTACGAAATAAAAATAGGTGGGTACCGTTGTTAAAACACCAAAGTATCATATTTCGTAGTTTGTTTTTATTTCAAGTACTTGTTATCGCTTTGAAAGTAAACATAACGTGAGCGAACTGGCGAGGCTTACGCTCACGGCAAACAGTTCGGTAAACACGTTTGAACAAAAGTGGCGTGAAAGTTTAAAAATAAAGTGTTATATAAATTTCACGATCGAAAAAATGCATCAGGGTATGTAGTGTACTTATCTAAAACTTCACTCTATACACTTTACACCATTTATAATTCATAATAGAGCGTTACTACAAATTTTTCAATTACTTATCTAACGGCGATAAAGCTACAAAAAATGTCCCAAGAGGTCCCGCTTTGAAATTTTCAAATTAATTACTAAAATATATTGTTTTTATGGCCTAGAAATTTGACGGTGCGGAAATGTGCGTAACTATATACTTTTTGTTTTATAGAAGTGCCTGCGTTCGTCACAAAATGGCACATATTTAACATATGGCACAGAAATCCAAGGGAATCCAGAAATAGTGAAATCCTGGACAGTGTACTTAAATATTTTACTTTAAAGAAGTGCAGTCAAGATATTCATAACCAAATAAAGTCCGTCTTGTATAAAATAAATAAAATTAATGAAAGGTGATTAAAAACTCGAGAATTGATGGAATCACTCCCGGCAAAAACAATGTAGCAGAGG
Source organism: Dynastes maya (assembly GCA_029619315.2). NCBI lineage: Eukaryota > Metazoa > Arthropoda > Insecta > Coleoptera > Scarabaeidae > Dynastes > Dynastes maya. The sequence continues at coordinate 33,167,318 of JAROYE020000003.1, forward strand.
AAATAGCACCAACACACGGATGTTTCTGCCTGCCCGGCGTTATCAGCGTGGTTCCGAGCACAATTTTCTGCTGCATACAATTGCGTTTGCCCCTCAGTTTATATTGTTAATCTCCAAAAACAACACCGAATATGTCTTTCGGCGACACCTAGCGCCAAAGGACACAGTCATACCGTCCCAGAAGTTAGCAAGACAAACCGGAGGACAGATGTCCACCACCTATCGAGCAGCTCCTAGGCTGCCGAACGCAAGTTGGATACCTGTCAAATCTACTGTACCTGAACTTTTCCCCATGAAGTTTGGAATTAAATTACTATTAAACGTATTCAAAATTTAAGTCAGTCTAGCAGTGGTAAGAGAAGATATATAAAGAGTTTTGAAGAATGCAGTGCTAAGACTAAAGAAATTACATCGGTTGCAAAATTAAGTCTGAGGAATGAAGGAAAAAAGAGATGCAGCGGAACCAAATCCTGGCTATGGAACAACAAATGATGGGAATGCAGCCAGACGTTTCTTTCGCAATGAAATAGAAAGTGCCCATATTACAGGAATAGATCAGACATTAATACATAGATTTTAGTCATTTTACAAACTGTATCTTGTGAATACGATATCAACATTGAATTGTTTAAAACATGCTTGGATGGTATTCATGATTTTACATGTCGGCAACCATTTTTAATACATGACTCCGAAATTATCTCCTCTTTGATTTTGACAATTGGATAGCTTTCAGAAGACGCACAAGAAGCTCGAAACAAGGATTTGCGAAGATACAGAGAGCATTATTCCAGAAGAATGTCTCGAATCTATACAAATACAGACATATTGAATATGCTGTTAATATCATCCAAACAACTAATATCGAGCCTGCTTTCAAAAAAAAAAGGGGAGCTTATCACAGGACTCAAAAGAATTACTGCTAGATCCTTTGATTTTGACAAAAACAGAGAAAAATGTGTTAGAAAGTGACAGTGACTAATTACTTGTCCATTAGGTTTCATGTTGATATTTATGTAAATTATAGTAAAGGTGCGTTCACATAGGGTAGCGTGAAATTATCGGTAGGATGAGCGCGAAATTATTTGCAATATTCTGCCGTAATTTTTAAAATAATTTCATAACAATGATAACTGACATCTCGGTTGACTTTGTCGTATCATAACCTTAATCTATCTGTTAATGAGTTCTTTTATAACGGATAGAATGATACAGAAATGTTATATTCTTTGTTTATTAACAGTTTATGCAATAATCATGACAAACAAATATAAAAGTAAGTGTAAGAAGAGAAGAAACGGGTATGTTCCATCAATACCTATCAAAAGAAACAAGGGAACTATTTAAATTTGATTCAGGAAATCTTAAATCACGATCCTGATTCTTATATGTGGGAATGAATGTTGATTTATTTGAAAATTTATTAAAAATAGTAGAAGCAAATCAACGGTCTGTCAAATATTTCGAAACATTTAAAGCGCTGTGGACTGTACTGCAGCCTGTCTACTAGACAACATAAGGCAGCCTCTTAATTATGTAGATGCAATAGAAGGCATGCACATTCATATAAAACGATTAACAATTCTGACTCTTTATAATACAACTATAAGAAAACTTTTAGTATTTTATTTGCTGTATGTGATGCAAATTATAAATCTGTGTGTGGATACAGCTGCCTATGAATCTTCGTGATGGATGTATGAATAATAAAAAAAATCAAAGGAAATTAAACCAAGCTACATAAATGATAACGATATAAAGAAAGCATTTTAAATATGATTTTTTCTATAGCAAATTATCATAGAAAGGAATAGAAATGAAATAAATGCAATACAGTTTATTTAAATTTTATTTTATTCATCGTAAAAGAATAAATGGAAGTTGCAATAGAAACGACTAACGTTTATTGAAAAAAAATAACGCTATATACCTAATTAGAAAGTCAAATCAAGGAGATATGAAAGAATTATAACATTTTATTCTTTCTTAAATGATACTGTTAGCAAATGTTTCTATAGACTCACCCCTATAACGTTCCTTATAAATTTAATTCTTACCCTTACATCTCCGTATACTTTGATAGTTCCTTTGTAAAATGCATAATACAACCTACATACTAAGGCTGTTATCACGCACGAATATGCTTGAAATTATTTTATATCAGATAAATAAGTACGTATTGCACTTGTTTGGAAAAAAAAGAAAATAATTCTACAAACTATATTTGAAACAAATCAAAAATTACAAATGTCTTGAAGCAGCAGTCTTCGATTCCTTTCCTTTTGGAATGTTAACATTCTCTTAGTAAATTTTAATCAATAGAAAATTCTATATCGTATAAAGAATTTTAACAAATATATGGTCAATTAGAAAGTCAAAGATCTAACGTATAGATTAATACTATACAAGGCATTAATTGTGTTATCCGACACCTCTAAATCTTTTTCCAGAGCAAGCGTTATGTTTCGAAAACATATCCCATTCAGGTTGTTTCCAATTTATATGGATGCTTTTACGAAAAGCACTACAGTAAATTTCTAAGGTTAATACCGTATACTTCTATTTTATGAAACACTACGATTCCGTCTTTACTGACGCAAAACAAATTAACCTCACTTCAACTATACACAAATATACATTCCTCTTTATATAGATGAATATTTAAAGTTGTCTACGTCATCTGAAACAATCATTCGTCTTCTCATCCCATATCACTTGCAGCCACATTATTGTTGTATAAATATATATAATGACATCAAATATTTTTAAATCTTGTTGATGAGCTTCTGTGACCATTCTAGTTTCGGAATCTACTTGTACCTATGTGTTGTTTTGTCATAACCTCAAAAGTATGCTTTAGTATGCATATAAATTGACAGGAACCGCTACCTGCACTGCGATTGGTCGGTTACATTAATACAATGCCGTGGTAGTACCATAATTTAAGGTGTGTATAGTTTGGCCGTACACCAGTTATTAATGTTGCCTTACACCGCTGTGTGAACAGACGTATTTAATTGCATTGTGCGAACATTCTTAATTCCTACCTTACCCCCGCGATGACCTATGTAAACACTACTTAAAATACGCGTTTATTTAAATATGTGCTTCACATCTATATTTGTGTTCAAACAGTTCAAAAGATAATTATTAGTCCACCTTTGTATACTTCTTCTTAACAAAAGCAACTAGATTTTCAATAATTTAGGCAAAAAAATGTTCATAAAACGTTGTTTTATATTTTTGTCTGCGTAGATCTTGCAAATTTCGCACTGTGTGGCGGGACAATCCCCCTAAGCAGCATCTCGTTCTATGTATGTACATATGTATATCAAGACATTGTGTTAGTTAACAGCCTAGAATGCTCTCCAGTAGATATAGGATGCATAATGGTCTTATTGCGACCTAGATGCTGTGAGAACTTTCACCCTCCTATTGTCCATAATCATAACACCAGAATATATTTTTTGGTGATCTGCCGGGAAAGCTTCATAAAAATTTGCACTCTTTGTTAATTTTTTTCACAAATTAGCGTTCATATAATCTACCTACTGTTCTGTTCTGCTTGAATTTTCCATTTATCTTTTTTAATCTTATATTTATTGAAATCATTTAGAATAATCCGTATCGTGCATTTAAAATTTCTTAAACCAACAATAATTACGTTAGTATTTAAAATGTAATAATAAAATATAAAGAGACTTTTACTGCATTCACGCAAAGCTAATTCGTATACTGCTATTATGCATATATGCTAATTATGTAAGTCTACTCCATTGTTTATTTTCTTCGTTGCCTCTCGTGCATACTGAAAGCGTTTGCACGCTTTAGTGCGTAGATATGTTAAATGTATCGATTTCGCGGAAATAGGAAGATGCAAATAGGCAGAAAGCACGCAACACAAATAGAAAAGAATAAATTCCTTCGAACAGGTGTTATGGAGTGGCGACGTTAATAATATGCCACGCACCTGGGTGAAGCAATTTGCTTAAATAGAGGTTTTCTCTTAATCAAAGCAATTTAACGTAACTGTTTTTTTTTTTATTTTCTATGGTAGGTATGCAATATTTGATAAGACATTTTTGATAAAGATGACTATTTATTTTGAATAATTAAGCCTGGTGTTGGTGTATTTGAATATTTTTTTGAAGAAGGTTTCGGTAAATGTTTACTTACATTTTTCACGATTTAAACAAAACTTATGATTGATACTTTTTCAGTTTAAATCTTTTATGTAGATTTAAAACTTCCAGGCCAAGTTTTCACATGTGGAGAAAAAATAGAAGGCACTTAACGTGATTGCCAAAACAACTCACAAGTTATAACCCCTTTTAGCAAAAATAACAAAATGAACATTTCGTACACAATCAGAGTGAATGAAAATATCCACCATTCGAATGACCCATACTAATTTTTGAAGAAGTTATTATTTTTCCATCAACAATTGCTTTGCTATTGCGATGATATCAAAAAAATGTTATACGTCTCTTGGTGTACATGCATTTAATAGACCTCCGCAAAAGATTTGGAAAACCATAGCAGCATTCGTTGATAGAACAGGACATTGTTAGGTAACTGAATGTTTTTTAAGACAATTTATTGTGAGTTCGACAGTATCAACTTGATAGCTTTCGGCAGTTTAATAAGTACAATACGATTCAAAATAAATAGTTACAGACCATTAATAAAAAAAAAACTAAGCTTGTAATCTAACGTAGCGTGTGGGTAGAAGATAATTCCTCAAATGAGTAATTTAAAGAAAATATTTTCAAATAAAAAATATCTGGAGACAAGCGTTATACAATATAGAATTATATTCAATTTTACCGGGTGTTCAGTTTCCGCTAGAAGCGATACAAGTTTGATTCTCTACACGCTAAATCCTAAACGCCTTTGGGTGCTCCTTTTCAATTGATGTCAACTTTCTTCAACATTCTCTGTACTCAGCCATCTTACTTTCGGAGGTAATTGAAATAATTTGAGATTCTTGCGAAATTTCGCTATTTCTTTAATGGCCGATAGCTTAAACGCTGGAGCAGTGCTTCCAATTTTATTCGAATGAGTATTTCTTTGAGTCAGATTCTATCTACACTACCGATCGGTGAAGTTAGAACAACTAGTGAATAAAGACGGTAATAATGCAAGAGCAAATAGAAATTTATTTCTAGAAATAAAAACATAAACAGCTAAGTAGAAGAAATAACAAAAAAATAAAAAAAAACATTCTCATTAAAATACTAGGCTATATCTTTTGCTCATCGAAATAGTCTCCATTGCCTTGTAATACTCCCCGGACCACTCGTGGCATGCATTCTGCTAGTTTGGTTAGAGTTTCACCGGAAATGTTGTTCCACTCAGTTTGGAGAAGTCGCCATAGGTGCTCCTTCGAAGTTGGACTGACTTCCACTGACTCCCACAGTAATTCGATGGGGTTGAAAGCCGGACTCTGTGGGGGCCAGGACCTGATTTGCAAAACGTTAGATAATCTTTCAAATTCGTTCTGTATGTTTGGAGTCATTGTCAACCGCAAACACGAAGTCCTCCTCAATTAACCGCAATCCGAATGTCACAGCGTTCTCTTCAAGTATTCGTCTATAATTTTCTTTGCGCATAATGCCGTCGATTTTTACTAGATCTCCGGTCCTCGCACTGCTAAAACAACCCCAAATCATCGCTGATCTACCTACGTGTTTTACTGTGGGAACGACGCAATCGCGCAACATGCTTTCGTCTTTCGTTCGTCTCACGAAGTCCATAGGCTTCTGATCAAACACTTCGAACTTGGATTCTTCCACGACGCATCAACAGTTTTCTTACCGCAACGCGACCGTAAAGACCGGCTTCATTTAAGCGGCGTTTAGTGACAGATACAAAAATCGGCCGTTAGCATCCTCTGTTGATTTCTGTTGCGATTTCGGATGCCGTCGACCGCCGGTTTTGTTTGCTTAGCACTGTAAGGCGTCGATCTTCCGCACGCCTTGTTTTTGACCGACCTGGGCGATTACGGTCTTTTAATGTTCCGGTGGTTCGGTATCGGCGAATAGTATAATGCACAAATGATTTTGTAACTTACAATTTTTCCGCAATCACACGCACGGAGCATCCTTCCTCGTGTAATGTGAGAATAGACGATCGCTTTTCTACAGTTATAGGCTTTCTTTTCGGCATTTTTTAAATATTACTTCCACAAACACTGCAACCGAACATCGGTATCAAAATTGATTTACCAGCACTGATTCACACCGGGTATGATGAGAATTATTATTATTGTAGTCGGGCCATGGCACAGATGCCTTTAATCACTGCGACCTTAGTAGATCTATTGTAACAAAATTTCCTTATGTGTGTTAGAATAGTTGGAGGTTTTTAATAAACCTTAGTACTACTCTAGGATCTGCTTTCTTCAGTTCAGTAAGTGCAAGAAATGGCCTACTGAAATGTAGGTGTCGTGTGCGACTAATGGCAACACATTTACATAGAATGTGTTCTGCTGTCTCCAGCTCTTCTTGGCATAGACGACAGATTTGATCTTCAGCTTTTTCTAGTTTTAATAAGTGATATTTTAGGGCTATATATGGCATGTCAGAAATCCTGCCAGTACTCTAAGATCCCTTTTGCTGAACGATAGCGTTATTTTTGCTGTCTCTGGCGAGCCTGATATGAATGCTTTCGCCTGTTTTTGTTCTGGAACATTTTCTCAGTACGAGGCATTTTTATTGTCTTTCCAATGATGAGAATTACTCCACATTATAATCGAAGACACTCGTTAAAATTTTACGAGCCTTTAGACCTGCTCCCTCTTTTGTAAACATGTTTATAGGCCATTCATTAAGTATCGTTTCTAATGATTTTATGACCGACTATTAGGATAAACTGAAAAGGAGGATTTCCGTCTTAAACACCTTATTGTTATCCCAACTTCGTCGTAGAGGTTTTTACAGTAATACTAAGGGTATTGGACATTGAAAAAATTTTATCTTTTAAAATACGAACTTGATTGTATCGGGGCAAGTGAAAGCTTTATAAAGCACAATAACACAAGCTTTAAAATAAATGAGGAACCTGCCCGTATGGATCAAGAATATCAAAGTATTGCCGTTGAGAACTGACAATGAAAGGTATAATATTTTGCCATATTTTTATTACACGTTTTTGCCTGCCTCGTTTCCATGTGGCAAATCCCATCTCATTCTCCGAAGAAGTTGCGATACCTGATGCATACCTCATAGTATTTCCATTGCAGGTCGTAAAGTCGAGGTATCTATGTCTTGTTATACGACGAAGTTGCGATCCCTTGCACGTACACGTAGCCGTATTTCCTTCTCTGTTCGCAAAGTCGATGAATCGTGTTTATTTCTCCGACGAAGTTGCGGTACCCTTTACGCATGTAATAGTATTTCCTTTGCACATCACGATGCCGAGGGATCCTACCTGGTTCTCCGGCGAAGTTGCGATGCCCGATACACATGTAGCAAAGTTTCCATTCCACATCGCACAGTTGAGGATCCGTATCTCGTTCTCCGTCGAAGTTGCGGTGCCAGCTACTTCTGTTCTTGACTTTAGAAGAGGATATGTGGAAATTTGACCAAATGCAGGATGACCCACTTCATTTTACATTTACCAGATTAATCTTCACTGTCAGATATGTCAACAGATTAAACTGAATTTTATAAAATTATTTGTTTTAATATCTGTAAGCAGATCGACTTCTCGGAATAATAAAGAATACTTGCTTTATTAAAGGTTGACATGTGAAAATATACTGTTTTTTTTTTGTAAATATAACTATTCAAATCATTTCACACTGTATCTTATAAATATATTAATCTCTGAAGTAATAAATTGCATTTAAGTACTCTGCTGGTGATTGTCTTACGAATATCATTTTGCTAGATTAACCTTGTATAACATCGTTCTGGAGGTGTTCGTCTGACTCATAAAATAATCTATTGAAGTCGTACATATTTGCAGTTCAAAAAATAACCAACTAGTATTTCTTTCTACGTATTTATTCTCATGTAAATTTTAAAATAAGATTCACAGCTAAAATTTCTAAAATTTTAATAATAACAATGAAGTTAGCATGAGTATACAACCTGCTGTATTAAAGTATCTAATAGTCTTAATCTGGTAACGCTTACTACTGTTCCCATAAGCGCTTCGAAGCTAGGGTGAAACGCGCTATAGTTACTAATCGTGTTTGATTTTAGGCATACTCTGCGACCAACATATGTTGCTCTAAAGAAACAACAGTAGCTAATTTCACTCTATATAAAAGGTGGGTAATCGACATTATTAACAAGCTAGAACTAAAGGTTGGATTAGTATTAGTTATAGGCATGAGAGTAGGCCTTTAGAAAAAAAAGGTGTTGGTCACTCTGATTGAAGTCGGAAAATATAATTCTACGTTTACAGAGCATCTAAAGTAGTGAGAAACGGGAATGGATTAACTAATCGAGATTTGTAACTACCCCACTTACGACCATTTATATCGTTTACATTTGAAGAAGGTTTATTATTCCCGACATTACTAAATACGGCATTTGCCTCACGATGTAAACGTACTTAATAATGAAGTTGTAAAAAGCCTTCTATTTAAAAATAATTATTATTTTGAAATAACATTACATATAACCTAATTTATATAAATGGTTTCAAATTAAACATTTCTTTCCGGACTGTAGTATATGCTACGGATTGCTGCCTATCGTCACTGCCATGTTTCATCGCTGCATACCTGCAATCTTGAAATGAGCGTGTTCTCTAAAGTTTCCGCGGGGTCATAGCTGGCTGTATACTTACTCGTTAAAACCTCCGGGATAGGCAGAGAGGACCAACAAGTGGGGACTCGACTATGTAAGCTGCTCCGTTACATTCTAGAATGTTTACATTTACTTGCCAAGCTTTTCTTTGCTCTTGATATACAAACAATATTTAAAGCTTATTTTAATGGTTGACCGAAAAATAAAATTATGTCCCATTTAAAAGAAGTTAATGAGGTAAAAATCCCACAAAGACTCATGACCACGGCGCAGAAGACGAAAACTCGTTCTTTTACTCCCTAAGCTGCATTCGCCAACTCACAAAATATCGATCGGTTCGCTAGTCATTCGCATTGTCGACTACGTTCGCATTATATCTCCCATTATTGTTTGCGCTTGCTTGAATTTCTGAAAAACTTTTTTCAAGACCACATTCATTTAATATAATAGTTGGCATTCATTTTGTCATATTAAAATATTTCTTTATTGATTACATTATTGTTCATTGCTAGATACATACCTATTTAAACTAAGCATGTGCTACTGTAATCTGTTCATTTTTTAATAAATATTATACATCAGACATAATCATGGAATACTTACGACGTTTATTTTTATTTTTATTTTTTTTTAATATAATCTCAATTTCTGGAAGACTGTAGCTATTCTTAATTGATATTATCCCTAAAACAATAACTTGAAGATAGATAACTTGAAGATAGAAGAAGTATAAAATGTATCTTATTTGAGCTGTTGGCTTTTTCAAAAGAATTTTTGGTAGTCTGATGAAGTAAACCGCTCTTGAATAATTTATATCTCAAATAATTACTAAATCTCACATTTTATCTACATCTGTAATTACTATTAAAGTAGAAATGCTACACGCTAACAATGTTCAAAATTCAAATTCGCGCCTATTTCAACATTTTATGCTAGAGCAAACGTTTTTAGTTTGGTCAGTATAATTCCACCTCTATCTCCACTTCCTAAATTTTAGTTCCGCTTTCGCGCAGCATCATGGTCATGAGTCATGAGTAGAGTAACCAAAACTTGCGTACTCGCATAGGCGTCGGTATTATTATAAGAATACGAAAAATTCATAAATAAACTTACTTGCTAATTATTCAACAAATTAGGCATCAAGATGTGAACTACTGTAAACTTGCATCATTGCATATGTTTCCACAGTTACTTCTTTAAACCTTGTGCGTCGACAAGAAAAAATATTCTTATACATAGAAAACGATCTCTCCACATCTAAGGAAGTTACATTTGCATGTAGAAACTGTTTTTCAAAATCACTTAAAAGTTCACTATTCTTACACTTATTATAAACGGCCTCTAAAGTATTAAAATCGGGATTTTTCCTTAAAACATCTGCCAACTTTTGACTAGCGCATAATCTTGGCGTATCATTTAATGTATGTAATTTATTTTTTACACTCCCCACTATGTCTAATGATTCCTGCAATGACAATTCAGTACATTGTAGTTTTCTGATGGCATCTAGTAATACTGTATAATTGGTACATATTGTTGTTAAATCTTCTAAAAGTTGAAGAATTTGAAATTCTCTTTGACTTTCTCTAATTGCTTTGGATTCATTCCGATTAAGTCGCATTATAACTGATTGAATTTGTTGAAAATGGATCAAATAGTAAGAAGCTGCTGTTAGCCAAGTACCCCATCGCGTTAAAATTGGTTCAGAGGTTCTGGAATACCTGGACAAAATTTACGAAATTCTTTTAAACGTTTAGGAGATTTACGAAACACTGCTTTAGTACTTCCAATCATCCGATCAACGTTTCCGTAATGTTATCGAACAACTTCACCAACTAAATGCAAAGCGTGCAGCACGCAGGTTATATGTATTAAGTTAAGAAATATATGTTTTAAGGATCGCCCAACACTTAACATCGTTGCTGCACTATCTGTCACAATCATCACAACTTGATCTTGGGCAATTTTAAATTTTTTCAAAGCGTTCATTATCACTTTTTGAATATTTTCCGCGGTACATTGTTGAACACGTTTGCAAGCTAACAAATTTCGAGATGCTGTGTTCTCGCTAGATAAAACGCGAGCTATTACATTCACAATACTGTTTTTCTTTATATCGGTCGTCTCATCCACGGTAATCCATATTTTTTTGGAACACAAATCACGTTTACACACATTTTCTAGCATCTCTTTCATTCGCGGCAAATGATTCTGTAATTGTGTTTGTGAGGGTAATGGATACTTTGGAACGTATTGTCGCCAAAACGTTTTAAAAGCTGCTTTTCTCACCAACGACAACGGAAGATTACAAGAGGTAAACATAATTAATAAATCTATGAGGAATAATGTATAATATATTTCAGTTCTTGCATTTCTCATATGCTTAATACCATTGACATGCCTCTGGCAATCGGTTCTGTCCAATGCAGCCAAACGAACATTGCATATTAAGCAAAAAACTTCACTACCGTCATATTTTAAATGGGGAAAAAGTGACACATACTTATGTACATTAGTAGCAAATCTATTACAAGGCATTGTTTTCTTACGTATGTAAATATTAGTTCTATATGAAACGATATACTAATTATGTACTTGGTATAATACTACAACACACAAAAAGCACCAGCTATATTTTCAAAAGCAACACGTAAGTACATAACCTTGACCGTTCGACTAATCTCTGCAATAGCTCAACCGGTACTAAAACGAAATCTCTCTCAGCGCGGTTTAACATGACTTATATTCAAGGTCGACACTACATGCCTGCTTCTCTACCGGTTTAGTTTATTTATTAATTTTTCGTATTCTTATATTAACCCGTAATACCGACGCCTATGCGAGTCCGCAGGTTTAGGTTACTCTACTCATGAGTCATGATTCAATGAGTCTTTGTAGGATCTCTACCTTAAAAATTACATCTGTAAAGCTTCTTACGCTTATGGCATTTGGACGCGCGTTGTAGCATTCGTAGATTCGAATCACTAAGTCAATTTCCCGTTAATGTAGGTTGTTTCCACTATAGCTTTTTAATTTCAGGATTTGGTGTTTAAACAAGGGGTAGTGCTGTCACTCATCTTAACCACTTTTTACAGATCCGGTCATAATTTTTACGCATACTGCAGGATAGTGCCCCTGTTTGATAATGTCCAAAATAAAGACCCTAATTATTATTCTTAATAAAATAAAGCTTCCAATTTAATATATTTGGTTCCAAATGAGGGTTTAATGAACAACCGTCTGTTCCAAAATCTGCCCAACCCGATACAAAAAAATTAAGCTGCAATTACACAGAAAAAAATCGTTTGGGAAATATTACAACAGGGTTGTGTGAAAAAAATCATTGCAATTTGTATTACAACCGCCAACATTTTTACAACGATGCTGTAGTACAATATGATCATAAGAAATCGTAATCGAGAGGACAGGGTTTTTTTTTAATTATTTTTTATGTTGATGACGATTAAATCCAACATAGAAATTTCAAAATAGGTTTAAGGTTTACTGACAACTCTGACAGTTCAAACTACATTTGATGTTCATTGACATGTCTCAGCGTATCTTATAAATTTTAGAGCATGTTTACTACAGATCAACCATTTATCGTATTTATAATTGAAAGTTATTTTCGTAATGGACAAAGGCAATCAGAATAGGAAATTGAATTAAAACCAGCTTTAAACTGATTAAATACATATTGGGAGTGCTGAAACAGCTTTTGGCGTCTCATTCCGCCGGAAGCTACTTGCTATTCCCACTGCCGTAATTGTTGTAATGATGTAACTTTCTTGTAGCGATTCACTACCGTTTTTAACGAATATCGACCTTTTTTTCCATTTTTCCAATACTCCACGGCAGCACGTCTATAGTCGATATCTATATCTATTGCATCTGGGAGCTCTTGTTTTTTCTCAATAACATCCATTTCCTCTTCGATGTTATAATTTACGTTATCATCTTCTTACATGTCCACAAGCTGCCCTCCAGGATATTCTGAAGTCGAACTGAAATCGTAGATTACTCCTTGTTGTACTTCAAAAGCAGGATCATTAACACTGCTTACAATTATATCGAAAAGTTTATCTGCTAAGGTCTGGTCGGCACCATTAACTGGACTTGTTACTACTTTGCGGTGGGTAATGACTATTTATCAGAGTAGTTAATATCGTTCAGATGTTAAGTGGATTTAAAGCGAACCCAGCCATGGCTGATGTATCTAGACACTGTTTCTTTTTCGACCGTTTCACCTTTATATATATACATACACGTAATTTTTTTGGCATTAATATCAACTCCTTCGGGAACAATTTCAGTTAAGTTATTTTAGGGATATGAATACGTGTATCTGAAAATATTCTGAAAACAAAGCCAAAATATAGGCAGTAAATCAGACATTTATAAAAAAATAGACGACATTTTACTGACATTATGACGCACTTTAATATACTTTCGTACTGTATTATATAATCACAAGTTCTCTATTTTAATTTTTTCGCGATTTATAGTCACTTCTCGTTGTTAGAAATAAACTAAAGTGTAGAATTTATCACTGTCTAATAGATCGTTCATAGTAAATGCCAAATGCACATAAATAGTAAACGGAAGACCAATCAGATAGGTATAATAACAGAATATATGTATGTGCGGGGTTGCGCTTTATAAAAAATATTTCTTCTATTATATGTAACCGAGGAAAAAATGCAAAAAGAGGTAACTTTTATTTTTATATGTTTGCAGAAAAAAATTATGATCTGTCTAGGGTGAAAATTGTAACCAGGGTGGTGAAAAAGAGGTGAGGAGGTGGGAGAAGTCATTTGTCTATGGTCCGTTTGAAAGCCGCTTTGAAGTGAACATTTTGGTTTCTAATTAATCGCGATAGCTTGCACTCTTCCAGAGTTATGATGAAAAATGCGTTTTTGGGGGTAATTTCAGATGCACCCTTCACTCCCTTAAGGTGAATATCAGCCGATAAAAAAATACGCGTCCTTTACTTTTTGATGGTCTACTAATGTACCTACCAAGTTTCATTGAAATCGGAGAGGGTCAGTTCTGCCAGTTTTATTGTTAGAGACGGTAAAATTTGAAAACCTGTTTTTGATTTATCTTTGATTATCTTGCACAGAGAAAAAATAGAAGGATTAACAAAAATGTTCGTTTTCATTACTGCACAACTAAATTACTTCGTTTCTAGAAATTATTATTAATTTTCGTAATGCCTTTTTCCGTTATTCGAAGTACTTGGTCGGATGTTTGTAAGTGAAATAGCCTAGATATATTTGTTCCGTGTTTGCACTATGATACCGGTAACCTAAGACAGTTATTGGTCCTAGTGCCATGTAGTCCGCTTAAATTTTACGTACATAGGTGAAAAGCTACGGCATTATTGCGTTATAAATTAAATTAATTGCGAATTCCCTCGCCGCACAGACTCCGAGAATTGTCATGATAACGCAGCTGCATTGTAACTGAAGACCCCGTTAGCATGCTAGGTGCAGCCAAGCAGCGGACTCGTTATTCTTAGACCTATAATCCTTATTACTCAGCTCTCCAAATTGGAAGCTTTAAACACTATCCGAACCGTTCCATTCATTTTCGAGAACTCAACACATACCTTTCACAAGTAATCGTTTATCTAGCTGAACTATACCAATGACACCAGCGCAGAAAACATAGAGCAGGCAGAGAGGTAGAGGGAGACTTTTGCAAATTATGTTCCGGGAATGATTTAATAACATTGCATATAGCCCTTATTCGGGTGCCGAATTTAGTTTCTGCCGTGGCAGCACCGTCAGACGGACTAACAGACGGTAGAGAGAACTAAACTAGTTCGAGAATTAATGTTCGCCAAGTCTCACGTTTAATAAAGGTAGCGCGCACTTTGCCGCTTGAAATGGGTGCTTTGCTTTCTTTTAGACAAGAACATTGCTGCCGAGAAAACCATAAAGTCAAATTCACAAAGTGATATTTCTGTAACGCCAAAATATCGACAGACGCTGTTGGCAACTAAAGTTAACTTTCTCATATCGTGACTCACGATTTGATAAAACATCTTAACTCAATCGCAAAATTGGAAATAAGGAAGATTGCGACACTAGTGGACTATCCTATGATTATTTTTGTCAGTGTTTAGATACTAGCATAAGAACATTAACATGAATTACTTTAATTTTTTTTTCTGTATTTGCTATTAGATCTTACAGATATAAGCTTCGTCAATTAAATATAAATACTAAAGTATATATTGAAATATTTTATCTCAGGGAAATTGTTAAAAAAATTGGAATTTTGTAGATTAGGTATTTAAATTTCTAATTCTTTTGCGGGATTCGGGAGTATTCTTTTATACTCTTTCGGCAACTTTCAATAAATTTTGATATTAATAAATGGAAATTTACGAATGTTAAAATTGAAAAACGCAAACTAACCTTGATTCTACGAAGATGTTATATAAACTCTAAGTTCCTTATGACTTATGACATTCACAAGAAATCTCCAACCTTCTCTTCTACCTTGAATTTATTCTCTAATTTCAATATCGGACACTTTGAACTGGGAGCGCAGTCAAAATACTAGTTAACTCGAAGAAAGCTTAAGCAGAATTAATGAATTTATTGGCGTCCCTTTTCTCCTTTATTTTTAATCGCGATGGCGATTGTTTCTATCCGCAGCAAATTTTGATGATTTCTATCCAAACGTAATATTGTGATGAATTTCGATGAATGAAGTTATTTTTAGAAGTAGCATGAGAGAATTAATGTAGTGACGTTACTAATGACTCAAAGTAAACGACTCTATGCTAGAAAATCCCCGCGACAACCCTAAAACCCTAACAGTTCCTGACACAAATGAAAATACCTTAACGAAGCATATCTAATATCCGAAATAATGTTAGAGATACCTTCGAATTTACCCTGTCATTTGTTTTAGGAGAATTTTACATTAAGTTTGAAGATTTACGAAATGAGGAGAATGAAAGGAAGAGTAGTTCCGTCTTCGATTCACCAAGATCTTCGTTATCTGGACTTAAATTAAATTTGTAGTACCCCCACTCCAAGGCCAATTGGCCTCGGGGGAAATTGTGTCTACGAAAAATAGTTTTTATCCGCCAGAGGAAATTTCATATATATCGAGTGGCTATGCTGGATTTGTTATAGCCCAGCTGTCACTCTAGAACGTATAGGGTGTTTTAGAGTGACAGCTGGGCTTTACAATGTAAATATTTAACATAACAATATACAGCGTGACCCAGGATTGATGTTACAAGAGGTGTGAGGAACTAAAAATCTTCGAATCCTAATTTGACCTTTTGGAATTAAGCCCTGCTTGGCTTGAAACTTATTTTTAGTTTACTTTCGATTTCTTGAAATCAAGTATGCCTTAACAGTTGAACAAAAACTATTTTCGTTTCAGGTAAAGTTCCTTTTTCGCCCACAGTATGCTAAAATTTTCTGAATGATAAACCTACTTTGATAAAATCCATTACTTGTCAACTTGATTTCAGATAAAATGCCTTTTCCGTTCACAATACGCCGAAGTTTTACTAAGAAAAGTTGTTCAGGAGGATCTACCTATTTTGACCAAACCGTCATTTTTTAGATTAAACAAAATAAAGTGTATTTATTCACAAATTAAATTTACAACACGTAATAATAGCTTTATTCTACAATCAATTATTTATTCAACATAGTTGCCACCAGTTTCTGCACACCGTTCTATGCGATGTCTGAATTCTCTGAAACTGTTCCGAATTTCCTCTATCCGTATTTGTGTACGGCATTTCGTGTCCTTTCTTTTAGTATTTCTCTACTGTTGGGCATGGGTTGAGAGTAAACCAGGTCTTTGAGGCCAACCCATAAAAAAATTTAATATAAAAAATGACGATTTAATCAAAGTATATATTTGACTTTTTCAAAATTTTATATAGAGCCATAGCTCGTCATTCTGAACAACTTTTCTTAGTAAAACTTTGGCATATTGTGAACGAGAAAGCCACTTTACCTGAAACTAAATTAACAAATAATGGATTTTATTAAACTAGGCCGATCATTCAAAAAATTTGCATAACCGCATAACTTTTCATTCTGAACAACTTTTTTTAGTAACATTTTAGGATATTGCGAACGAAATAGGTACTTTACCCGAAACGAAAATAGTTTTTACTCAACTGTCAAGGCCTATTTGATTTAAAAAAATCGAAAGTAAACTAAGGATAAGATTCAAACCAAGCAGGGCTTAGTTCCAAAATGCCAAATTGTGATTCATAGATTTTTAGTTCCGCACACCTCTTGTAACATCAATCCTGGGACACGCTCTATATGAATATAAATAAAAATTGGTATATGAACGTATACAACACAGTTTTAAGATACCCAGCACCACCCAACCCTCGCCCAGGTATTCGGAGATGCTATAAAAACAATTCTTAGTGAAATAATCCCTTACAGCTCTTTTAAATTTCAACGTACCCAGTGACCTCAACTCTGATGGTAACTTATTAAATACCTTAATTGACTCCAGAATATAATACGATACCACAGTCTAAATGAAATGTGTACATGGTAAAACATCAATAGTGTGTATTAACGTTAACGCAACATCTAAGCTTGAACAAAGCGTAATTCAATGAACACAACTTTGAACAAAGCGCCGAAGTGTGGTCTTTCCACGATAAAAGAGTATCCACTTGGCAACCCAAGAATTTAGTACGTGCCACCTTAGGAATCGACTCACCATGCAAGCGTACTAATGGTGATCTAGCAAATTGATACAAATCCCTATTTGGAAAGGAATTACGTAGGTCATTGACGAATAACTCAAACAAAAGGGGTCCCAAGGCGGACCTCTTTGGCACACCTTGCAAAACTTCCATAGCAGAAGAGTATGCAGTTCGGTCACCACATCTAACTGACACAAGTTGGGTACGACCGGTTAAGTACGATGCTATTCACTGCTCGCAACGTCTCCGTATATCACAGATTGACAGCTTCTGGAGCAGGAGCTCAGAATCAAACGCCTGTGTCAAATCAAGAAACAGGCCAGCAACCTGAGTTCTGCTGTCAAGAAGACTATAGATGTGATCTAAAGGAAAATAACATCTTGCGTAGATCTGAAGTTAATGAAACCAAATTGGTTCGGGGCTATTATTGTGAATCTATTCACAAAAGACATTATTCTCTGGAACATTACCTTTTCAAATATTTTTGAAAAACAAGACAAGATGGATATTGGCCATATAATTTGACATAAGTTGTTTATCCCCTTTCTTGTAAACCGGTATTACTTTGGCTGTCTTCAATAATGAAGGAACTACGCCGTTTGAGACAGACTGAAATAAGCTTAGCGACGTACCGTAGAATCCGGCAAGGAATTATATCGATTAAGTGTAATGGACATAATAGCATTGAAAATTTCATATTTGTTCATTGGTTTGTTAGTAGTTAGTGTTCCGTTTATACTTATTATCTTTTCACCATTTTTTCTATAAATTCGTATATTTGTTTAATTAAAAGTTCTGTTAAGAGTTACATATAAGTAATGTTAAACAATTTCTGGTAAGTTTGAAACACTGATTCCTAACATAGAAGAACCACCGTTAATTCTAATGGACAATCTACCTTGTCCTAGCGGTTTACTCGAGAAATCTCCTCAAAATTGGATAAAGGCAGCTGTTACTAGTTGGTTGAATAGCAACAAAATTTTCTTCAAGGAAGCCATGAAGAAGAGTGAATTTTTACAATTAACGCAAAGATGCAAAGTGAAGAAAGCACATGTGGTTGATGAGCTCCTGGTAACACATGGTCACAAGGTACAGCGGATATCCCCATATCATTGTGATTTCAGTGTGATTGAATACTTTGGAAGTACTGTATTTTGTTTTTAAATTTCGTGTCTCTTTTCATGTGAGTTCGCCACACGGTAATAGCACTAGGAACAGAAAAGCTGCTCATTGCCATCTTCACACAAGACAAAACTTCGACGTTTTAAAGAAGCTTTATGTTTATGGGAACGAAATTGTTCAACGTTTTGTCTAACGAAATGAAAAACTGTCCTAACATGTACACTTTTAAGCGGAAACTAAAGTTATGTCTTCTCCAAGTTAATGCTTACTCAGTTCAAGATTTTATCAATTTCTTTTGCTTAAATAGTGACTACATATTGTATTATATATTTTGTATTTGTATGTTGTGTTGACGTGTTTCTTGTGCATCTGTTGCAAGCTTGTACTAAGAAATAAATGGTACTACTACTACTACTACTGTGGATTTATTAAAACGTTATACTTTGGAATATTAATATATTTCAAGTGCATACAATGTTAATGAATGCTAAGATAATCTAAGGCTTTTCCAATTCTGCACGCACAAATCTTGAATATTATAGTAATAAATCAGTGCCAAAGAAGGGTCACATGCGATATTAAGTAGCTTAAATATTGTTTGCAAAATGTCTTACCAAGTAAATTAAAAATGATATGTACAGTGCGTCCACCTAGTGCGTGGGCGGAAGAGAAAAAATCAAATAAAAAATATTCAGAAACAAGTTCTCCACACCATAAAGTTATTCCCTAGTATACAGGGTGTTCAGTTTCTCTGCAACCTAATTCATGAATGAAATTAATCCGTTAACAAAAGGTATTAAGGTAGTCAACAGTATTTATTTTATTTAACAGAAATGACTGAGATCATAAGTTGTAGTACTTGCAAAATGCAGCAAATCTAGCAACTCTAAAGAAAATTGCTGGAGCCATTCTCTAAAATATTCCAAAAAGTTCAAAAATCAGTGAAGTAAAGTTATACTTCTGCTTGATCAATTCCAATCAAAACCTTCGCGCTCGGCCTCATTGGAATATGATTGTTGAATCACCTGACGTGATTATGTGTGCGTTACCACAATAACATCTTTGAATTATCGTGTTAAGAGATAAAGCAAAGACACTAGTCTCGCTAAGAATATTATATCGGTAACCAGAAGATCCCAAAACGGCCAAGGTATAAGTTCTCGTGAAAATTATTGTAATGTGTAAAAATCCCGTATAAAAATGCATGTAAGGTTAGAATTTCTCAGTAAAATTACCGCCGAAAGTGTAAAAATCTCTTATAAAGCTACATTGATGGTCATGAATTCAAGGGGGAAGACCTTGCAGTGTAAAATTTATGAGAAAAAATAACTGCTAGAACTGTTAGAATAAGTATTACTTCGGTAATATTCAATCAGAAAAGAAATATCACTGTTGAAAGCCCCATGAAGCGTAAAACTGCAGAGAAAAATAAAATGGAATTTTAAATACCAAGTGGAAATTTTAGAAGCGGTAGGTAATTATAAACTGATCTGGGATACTTTTTGTATTATACTTTAAAACTTTCCAATTGGGGAAATTTACGTGAAAAGTAGGATGTAACAAGTTTACCTTCTATTTTTACTGTAAAATTATCCAAAAATTTTTTGTAGTATAGTGAAATGTCGACCTTGAACCTTCCAAAACCTTCTAAAAAGCTAGTGTAAAAGAACAGCTAAGAAAATTACAATATTTAATTTAGATACATTTAGTTAGTTCAAGAAAATATGTAATTATTTTGATTATCGTAGATAATTGCTTTGACTACACATTATATTTGAATAAAGCAATGGATTTGTTTTAGTTAACAAATTATATGTTTGCGACAATCAAACTAGGTTGACAATTAATTATTTGAAACACCATAAAAACGTATAAACCTAGAATTTAGTCGAATCAACTATAATTTGATTGACTCAACTTAATAGGTCTCTCAGTGCACATCGATGCATAACAGCTTTACCATGTAGACTGTCTCTACGTGTACAACAAATATCATAAAACCTGAGAATCAGTTGTACCTATTAAAACTTTTAGTACATCCTCAAGATTGTCTGATTGCAGAGCAAATTCTTGTACGTGAAACGGAAGCCGAGCAATTGTTCGTAAAACATGGCGTACAATTTGAAGATTGCATTTAATTGAAGTGTACATAAGACGAACAAATGACGTCGTAATTTCAATTGCATTTTGTATCTGCTTGGTTACACGAGCATAAAATGTTACCGGAGTGCAATCTATTTACACAGCGACGTAAATGAGAGTCACCCACTTTCAGCAATAAAATCATAAAAAAATATGAGGGAACGCTAAAATTAAGAGAATTTAATTTTTCCCAGGGATAAGATTGCAACAAGGCGGGCGCACAATGCCGTCCCTTACATAGCAGGAAACGTTCCGCGAAAACATTAAATTTAATTGGAAATTTTCTGTTTGCTGACGAAGCGTAAGGTAGAGAAAAAATTTCAGATTTAACTTGCTTGGTAGGTTTTAATTTAATCGATTCGGTTTTCTTTGCTCTTTGCTTGTAAAAGTTTCATCGATGCTGTTATCTTCAAAATTAGACTCAACGGATAATATGATAAAGATAAATATGATTTCTGACCCATTTGAATGTGTTAAAACAAGGGTAGGGAAAAACGAGTAGATTTTTAAGATACCCATTAAACATTGTCTGATTTTTCTGATTATACAATTAGAAATATCGGGAATATCCAATCTTTACATTACTGTTAAATTTCAAAGAAAATTTGTGTCAAAGCTTTAAATTTGTTTCACCTAGTTGTGTATTTACAAAGTTCTATATAATAAAATGTTTCATTAATTGTGTAGAGCTCGATTTCTGTCTAGGAGATCATCTTTAGGCTATGAGTCAACTGATGGAGAGAAGAATATGCAGGATGTTCCATTTAAAAAACGAAACTTGTACCATGTATAATGGAAACTGAACATCCTGTATACTTAAGCATAGTTTTCTGTTGTGTAGAACTTGTCTCCGAATATTTTTAACTGAAAACATTCCCTATAGATTGCTGCAACTTCTGTCGGATTGAATTTTAAAACTACCTTCTTTACTTGATCACAATATTTGTTGTAGTGAGACGCAGCCCCCAACCATGTTCCCCACCGTGTAACAATCGGCTGTGGTGGTTCAGGTAAATCAGGACACAGTTTGTGAAATAGTCGGGTACGTTTCGGGGACCTTAGAAACACTACCTTTGTACTAGCAATCAATGCATTTACTAGCGGAAAACATGTAGAAATCGTTTGTGCCGCAAGATTTAGAGTATGGATTCTACACGTTACATGTAAGAAGTTACCACTGTGTTCTTTAAGAGATCGGCCCAAAGAACGCATGTTTGCGGCACCATCACTCATAAACATTAAAGGTTGCTTAGTTGAAACGTCAAATTCAATGAGTTCAACACGACCTTTAAAATCTCATCGGCAGTACAATTTATAACTCTTTCGGAAGCAAGTAAGAAGGAGGATGGCGGTCGATGTGGTTCCATTGTACGTACCATTACATTAACCACAGAATGTGTTTGACGATCTGTTGTTTCGTCCACACACAACAACGGTTTTTTATCTTTCAATTCCGTTTTCATTCTTTTTTCTATATGTTCACGAGCAAATGGCACTACATTTCGTATCGATGTCCGACTAGTTAATTTACAGTCCGCATATTTATTCCAGAAGGAGACAAATGCTTCTTTGTCTAGTAAACGAAACGATAGATTACATAAAATAAGAGTAACACATAAATCAAATGTAAATTTTTCTTGATCTCGTATGCCACTTTTTACAGAAGAATGCTGTTTGCTTTCGATGTGACGTTGACAATGGCTTCTGGACCAACACATTAAAGGGATTTTACAAACTAGACATTGAATTTTAGCGCCATCACAAATTAAGTCCGGCATGTCCACTATAAAGTTTTTAACTGTGTCTGCCATTGGCCGTTTTCGCGACGTACCTAACTGCGACATTTTTAAAGCAAACATAAGCGTACAATTACGAAATAAGTTACAACAGCATACATTTAAATAATCGCCGACTCCGCACCACATATCTACTACACTGACTGTTACCGCTATTTGCCCAGACTACTTATGTATGTAGATAGAATGAAAATCCGTCATAACGAAGAAAACAACAGCTTCAGTCATAAAGGCTTCACTGATAAAGATTACACTACACGTTTTACTTGTATAAACTACAAACATCCAGCAGACACTTGATGCTGTTCACAATACTTCAGAAACGTCAATAAGAAAGGTATTAAAGCGGGCTGAACTCCACCTCTACAAGCCACATTTTGTGCAAAAGCTATCAGAAGACGATTTTGACTATCGGGTGGAATTCGCAGAAATTATGACTAATAAAATTAAAATTAAAGAAAGTTTTATCGTGTAAGCCACGAGAATTATACATAACATCCAAAAAAGGTTGATGTATAGTGTGGTACTATAACATGGAAACATCATTTACCTACTTAGAACTACCAGTTACCTACTGAGAACTATTAAAAGATAAAATTGTACCACGAATTATTATTATTATCATTATTATTATCATTATTATTATCATTATTATTATTACCATTATCATTATTATTATTATTATTATCATTATTATTATTATTATTAAGACACTAAACCCATTCCAGTAAATCCACAACTTGTGCATTCAGAGTCATGGTTTCAACAAGATGGCGCCCCACCTCACTTTGTCCGATAAGTTCGTGATTATCTGAATCACACGTTTCCCGAGAAATGGATTGAACGAAGAGGTCAGATTGAGTGCCTTCCACGATCCCTTTGTATGACTCTAATTGACTTGTTCTTCTGAGGAAATTAAAAAATGTTAATAGGGCAACATTAGGTAATTTAAAAGCTGGAATTAAGAATGTGACAGCAAATATTCCTGCAGAACACCTTCATCATTGATTGGAAGCTTTATTAAGATGACTTTATTTCTGTCAGGAAGTGAACGCGTAACATTTTTGACGGTTACTATAAGTTCGTTTACTTATTTCTATTTCTATTTCATTGTCTACAATTGTTATTGTAGTTGCATTCGTATTAGATGTATGCATCTGAACTTTCCCGCTTCTAAATGTTCATACAGTGTTTGAACTGCGTGCATTCTTACAATACTTTACGCGATAAAACTGTAAACAAACAAGTAGTACATACAAGAACTACGTATATTTTTAGAACTCCAAGTCTCAATATAGTCGCGAGCGAGACGTTGGACAGTTTCAATTCTCTTTAAGCGGATTAGTTTATTTTCAGTTTAGCATTGTGTACTTGTAACTGTTGTAAATGTAATGAATATTGTCACTGGCGTTTTATTTAGTGTTATAAAGTGAAAGAAAAATTTCCTCAAACCTGGAGGAGTGCAAATAAGAATGATTCGAATTGTTCACAATTTTTTCTATTAGTTTTCAATAGACTGCTTTATAATGTGCTTTTCTGTATTTTTGGAGTAAATACTTTTCAAATCAGGCAGTCAGCCTCTTGTTTCTACTTGAAAAAACAAGATAGTGGCATCCTGCAAACACCAGTTGCGCAAAACAAATGTAACATGTTAAAAATTGGATTAGAAAAAACAGTTTAAAACTACCAAATATTAAACCTAAATGTATTACCGTTTGCAGGTTATTCCACTATGTGCACTACTTTATACGCACCACGTAGACCTACGGGTTGCCTCTAATTTAATGTGAATACCTTCCTACTTAAAAATAGGGTATTAATACTTTTCATTGATGTCCACAAATAATATTCTAATCTGATGTATTCTACTTTCACCTTCAAAACAAAGTTTTATAGTATACCATCAATTCTATGTATGCTATCATATGCATACGTTGCCGACAAAGTAGCCACTGAAAAGACTTCTGGAATTTATTTGTTCAATATACAGCGATATCTGGTAATCGAGTCACGTATCGTATATATACTTTTTTATAAAAACATTTGTATCAACACATTTAAGAGGTAATATTACACCTACATGAAATGAATACGGAATCTTTTCACGCAAATATGTACACAGCGCGAATGTATGGGCGACGTTTTTCAAATATAAATTTATTTCTTCCGGTACCATTTTAAAAATATGGTCTCCTTGATATCGAATCGACAATGATGTAGCACTTTGCAAATACCTTTAGCGTTCCTTTTGTTAGACTCTAGTGTTTTACGTTACATCTATGAATAGTATTATTTACCAGGGAATAATATTTTGTATAAATTAAATCATTTATCATTTGTTTTTCATACAATGAAAAAAAAACTATTCATGGCCCTGCTAATAACAATACAAAAAAAGAAAAACATCCAGCGAGATGATAGGAGATGCTAAGTTTATACGAAACAAAACCCGTAATATTAATTGATTCTGTCCAAGCTTGTTGATCATGTTTATATCGTATAACGGTTGCTAAGAATTACACTTATTTGTATTGGCAAATAAATCTATTTTATCGTTATGTTCATTTGAATATTTGTGCCTATATATTTAATATTAAAATTGATTTGATTTCATTAAGTGTAAACAACTGTATCTAAATCACGTATGTACAAATGAAGAAAATCTCGACGGAGGCGTCACTACCCTCTGCACAGGAAATTTCGTCGGAGGACAGACAGCTCGGGACTGCACTAGTTTGTACAGTAACTTCGTTAGAGCAATCACTAATCAGTAGAGTAACCTAAACTTGCGGACTCGCATAGGCGTCGGTATTACGGGTTAATATAGGAATACGAAAAATTCATAAATAAACTAAACCGGTAGAGAAGCAGGCATGTAGTGTCGACCTTGAATATAAATCATGTTAAACCGCGCTGAGAGAGATTTCGTTTTAATACCGGTTGAGCTGTTGCAGAGATTAGTCGAACGGTCAAGGTTATGTACTTACGTGTCGCTTTTGAAAATATAGCTGGTGTTTTTTGTGTGTTGTAGTATTATACCAAGTACATAATTAGTGTATCATTTCATATAGAACTAATATTTACATACCTAAGAAAACAATGCCTCGTAATAGATTTGCTACTAATGTACATAAGTATGTGCCACTTTTTCCCCATTTAAAATATGACGGCAGTGCAGTTTTTTGCTTAATATGCAATGTTCGTTTGGCTGCATTGGACAGAACTGATTGCCAGAGGCATGTCAATGGTATTAAGCATATGAGAAATGCAAGAACTGAAATACCTTATACACTATTCCTCATACATTTATTAATTATGTTTACCTCTTGTAATCTTCCGTTGTCGTTGGTGAGAAAAACAGCTTTTAAAACGTTTTGGCGACAATACGTTCCAAAGTACCCATTAAAGAAGTAACTGTGAAAACATATGCAATGATACAAGTTTACAGTAGTTCACATCCTGATGCCTCTAATTTGTTGAGTAATTAGCAAGTAAGTTTATTTATGAATTTTTCGTATTCTTATATTAACCCGTAATACCGACGCCTATGCGAGTCCGCAAGTTTTGGTTACTCTACTAATCAGACTTGTATTCTATACATCTAAGACTCAATTATACCTCATCGGGGGACAGATATTTCGGATTACACCGCACTTTAGACTACTGCTTATTGTTAGTCAGAAATAAGGGGAATACTAGGATCATATGGTCACTTTGTCATAGCAATGATATGTAGAGAGCGGAATTATATGCATCGGAAATCGACAAAATATGTGCATATACATGCAGAAAATTCTTCGGAATATGCACAATTTTTGCTAAATATGCAGTTTTGTGCACATATGCTTCTGATGCCGATTAACTTGTTAAATGTTATGAAACAAGAATAATCACAACGAAGCATTTTACAAACGTTTATTGTTCTTACATTATTCCTACTACATTTTAACATCACAATTATATAAACACATACGTACTTAAAATTTGCTAAAATACATACTTAGACACTACATATTTTTATTATTAAAACAATTTACAATTAAATGCTTTTCTAAATTTTCTAATGAAAAATTGTGTCGCCTATCTATGAGAATGCATTTATATATCGAAAAACTTCTTACAACATCAACGGAAGTTATTGGTGCGTACTTTAATGCATTCATAATTTCAGGACTTAATTCTATACTTGTTTCTGTTTCATCTATTTTTAATTCACCAGTTAAAATCAAACTGATTTTTGCTAAACTTTTGTATCCTACATTTTTATTAATTATTTCTTTAAACATTTGACTTATTGAGTTTCCTATTCTACCCGGAATATTTGAAACACTATTTTCTAAATCATTGATTAATTTAACTGATTCAGTTAGTGGCAGTGATTCTTTTTCAAGTTTTGTTATTGTTAAAGAAACAAATTCATAATTGGCTTTAATAAATATCAATTACATTAGGTAAAGAAGAGTTTTTCAAAATTGCTTGACATTTTGCAATAGAATTGCAGTTGTCAGTAGAGAATTCTGAAATAATATTTTTGATCTCTAGATAATGGTTTGCATAAAATATTGCGGCATTTAACCAAGTACCCCATCGGGTAATGACGGGTTCAGGGTTTCTCTATAAATCTGAACCCTGAATGGTGACTTTATACGGATATACGATTATATGGATATACGATCGTATCTAATGAAACCGAGGCCCTGACTTCTGTTGTTTCTTAGACTGTAATCATAATATTGCGTAATTAAAAACATTTTTTATTGCTGTGGTTTAAAATGGCGGATTTCCAAGCATTCGAAGAGCATATTCGTCATTGTATGATGTTTAATTTTCATGTCGGAATGAATGTAACAGTTGCAACTAAGAATATTTGCGATATTTATGGTAATGTTTTAAAAGTAAACAAATGTCAACGTTGGTTCAGACAACTTGCATCAGGTGATTTTGATCTCTCTGATAGACCTCGTAATGGAAGACCTGTGGAATTTGATAATAAGGCTTACAAGCACTGGTCGAAACTGATCTAAAATTAAGAGTACAGGAATTAGTGGATACACTAGGCTCTACATGATCGACATTGCAAAGACATCTCCATGAAATTGATATGGCCTCCAGACAATGTACATGGATTTCACACCAACTATCGGATGCGAACAGGGATCAACGTCGCACATTCTCCAGTTTACTGTTAACTAGACTAAGAAATGATCCATTTCTTTGCAGGATTGTAACTGGAGATGAAAAGTGGATCCTTTATTCTAATCCCCATCGCTAGAGACAGTGGCTCTCTGTAAATCAACCACCAGTTCCAACACCTAAACCCACGTTAACGCTGAAAAAGGTCCTACTGTGTATTTGATGGGATTCCAATGGCGTAATTTTTTATCAACTTTTGCAGCCATGTGAAACGATTACTGCTAACGTTTATTCTCAACAACTGCAAAGACTAAATGTTGAATTGTTGAAAAAGAGGCCTGCTCTGGTTAACAGAGGAAACGTGTTGCTTCAACATGGTAATGCAGAACCTCACGCAGCAAAAGTGACTCAAGAAAAAATCACGCACTTGGATTGGGAAGTCTTACCTCATCCTCCGTATACACCAGTATCGCCCCATCCGATTATCATTTATTCAGATCTCTAGATCATACACTAAGAAATAAAAATTTTCGATCAACTGATGATGTTGGATGCCACCTTGAACACTATTTTTCATCCCAGCCAGCGCAGTTCCACAAAAGCGGAGTTGAAAGTTTGCAGAAAAGATGGCAAAGTGTCTTATATAATGATGATTATACCTTAGATTGATAAATAAAACATTTTTTGAAAACTTAAAATTTGTATCTTGTAAAATAATTGATTACTGGTACCCCTGGTATAAGGAAGATAGAAGATAGCAGACTATTAGCGATATCTGTTCTTCAAACCAGGAAAACGTGACATCAACCTGAGCTATCGGTATGCACGAGGGATGATCGTAAAATAAGGTTCCCATATTTTTTAAAAATAGACAGCATTCTTTATTTCCTTAACATTACACATCGTCTTAAAGGTAAAAACTTAAGCCATTTTTCGACATAATCGCCATTTTTATCCAAGCATTTTTGCAGACGGTGCTCCAACTTCTGTATACCCATGTCGTAAAATTCTGCTGCCAATCCTTTCAAGAATTGAATAACCTCTTTTTTGACTTCACCGTCGGTCCAGAATCCGAAGAGCGAGTTGACGAATGGTGACCCTCCAATCTTCAAGCAGTATGCTCTCGACTTTTTCAACAATTTCCTCTGAAACTGATGGTCTTCCGCTCCACTCTTCATCGTGAATTTCCGTCCGACCTCCAGTGAATTCCCTACACCATTTGCGGACGTGTTGAACAGCTATACACTTTTCCTCATAAACTTCGGTTAATTGACGGTGAGTGTCTATAGGTGAAACTCCTTTCGCGCTTAAAAAACGTACCACAGCGCGAATTTCGCACTTGACGGTAGCGGCAATCGGGAGTTCCATCTCGGACAGCTACTTAGTCAACACTAAGCGGCGTAGCGAGACGGAAGTGGTACATATATATAGTGGGAGAGCTGCTGCATACGCCAATGTTGTCGGATTTCGATCATCCCACGTAGTACATAGCAAAACTTAACCTACTGCTGTATATTGTACACATCTACAGGTTCATTAATAATCCAAAAATTTATTGAAATAATCT
Source organism: Dynastes maya (assembly GCA_029619315.2). Classification (NCBI taxonomy): domain Eukaryota; kingdom Metazoa; phylum Arthropoda; class Insecta; order Coleoptera; family Scarabaeidae; genus Dynastes; species Dynastes maya. Next base: position 33,196,556 of record JAROYE020000003.1, read on the forward strand.
TTTCTTCATTAATAATTTATTAGGTGGAATTTCGTATCGATTGAATTCAGGTAAACGGGCTTTCAATAAAAAATACTTACTAATAACCGATATAACTATCAGTGAACTACATTTCTTTCTCTACCATTTTTCATCTACACTTAATCATCTATTTTGTTCATCTCATACACCGGTGAGACGACTTCTTCCCCTATTACACGTGCGAAAATATGATAGTGTTGATGGCTAACTAAACGAGAATATAAGAGAAAATAGGAGCGAGACCATAGAAACGACGTAGAGGAAACATATTTCTTTCACTCTTGACTTACTGTGATTTATCGCGTTGTTTTGTATATTTCTCTTGCCTATCGTTCTAATAGCGGTTTCATAAGTTATGATTTTTTTCGAAAGATCCGGTCAAGGGCAAGCAGATACGTCGATATTATATCCAGAGTTTACTTTCACCGCCAAAGGATATTTCTGTAATTTGACATCGATAAGAATACATTTCCGTTTAGTGCTATTCTAACAAATGTAATCCTACCTATTAATATATACATAGATTAGTAATAACGTGTTTACTAACGAAACTGTTATTCACAAACTTAACAAGTACTTTCATGTTTTTTTTTGTTTATTGATTATTATATTGTATTATAATTATTACGAGGATGGTATGATAAATACCTGTGTTAAGGAAGTCAACGCATTTGAAGGGTCCAATGCAAGGTGTACTTAAGTTACAAAACACTAGTACTGCATAAATTCAAATTCAGAATTTCTTTATGCTTGTAATATTGTATCATACAACATCAACATTTTGTGTTTGTAAGTACTTACCAGGCGTATTCAATGACATTGGACTTTGTAATAAATACATGTTTTTGGATTTATGGAGTTTTGAAAATTTGGATTTAGGCACTTATTCCTTTGTGATTGCACTTTTAGACAATAAGGCATAAAAAATTCTTTTGCAATGAAAATTTATATTTTAATTATAAAATTATATAAAATGAACATAAAGTTGTTTCAAATGCAAACAACGCAGAACAACAAAATAAAACTTCCATATTTTCGTTTCCAACCTGAACGTTATCTAAGGCAGTGTTACTTTTAATCACGATTCCTCTGTTTTGTGCTAAGATTCTTGTATAAAAACCTAGTATTTAAAACATAACGAGGAGTAGTTAGGTAGATAGACTTTAATTCATTATCTGTGGTGTGGAATTTACAATAAACAACAACATAATCACAACAACATGATCACAACAATACAATACAACAACTACAACTACAAGGAACATATGTTACCTTGTCTCACAGTGCGCGGCAAGCAGGAGGTCAGGAGAACAAAAAAACTTATCGACTGTACAATAACTAACGCTGGCCACGAGCGGTACCGCGCATCGGCGTAGAATCAGTTCGGACCGAGAGGAACGGTAGTATTACTTCGTCTGCGGAGCAGTACGGACATTTTCGCTGCCGGTCATTTGCGCAATTGTTTATCTGTCCTAGAAAAATTATGATTTCGTCAGCAAAACGACCGCGGTCGGATAAACTTCGAAAATTTATTGCAGAAATTCCAGACTTAATATATGAAGGTGCTAAAATTAAATGTGTAATTTGTAAAATCCCGTTAATGTGTTGGTCCCGACAACATTGTCTACGACACGTAAATAGTGAAAAGCATGTCTCAAAAAGAAATTGCGCACGGGACAATGAAAAATTTATATTTAATTTATGCGTTACGTTTATCGCATGTAATATACCGTTTAATTTACTAGACAAGGAACCATTTATCTGCTTTTGGAATAACTATTCGGAGTGCAAATTACCAAGTCGTACATCGTTACGAAGAATTGTGCCATCTGCGCGCGAACATATTGAACAAAAAATAAAATCGGAGTTGAAAGATCAAAAATTGTGGTTATGTGTCGACGAAACAACAGATCGGAAGAAACATTCTGTTCTTAATGTAATGGCACGCAAATTGGAACCTCATCAATCGGCACCTTCAATTCTATTAGTCTCCAAACGAATACAACAGTGTACTGCCGAAGTAATTTCAAAGTTAGTGTTAAATACATTGGACAAGTTTGCAAACATGCTTTCTGTAGGCCGGTCTCTTAAAAAGCATTCTGCTAATTTGTTACACATTACGTGTAAAATTCATGCTCTCAATTTGTGGCGGATAGTATCAGAAAATGTTATCCTGAGGTAGACGCTTTAATAGCGCATACCAAAGCAGTATTTGTCAAATCACCGAAACGTATTCGCGAATTTCACAGACTGTGCCCCCGTATACCAGAGCCACCAGAACCTATTCTAACTCGTTGGGGAACATGGTTGCAGGCCGCGTTTTATTATCATAAATATTTTGACAATATTAAGAACGTGGTTTTACAATTCGATACAAAGGAAGCTGCCGTTATCCAGAAATGCCAATCGAAATTTCAAGATAGTCAGGTTAAAATGGATTTACAAATCATTCACGATAATTACTTCGGGCTAGCAGATGCAATAGAAAAATTACAAAATCCTGCGGTGCCGTTAGAAGAATCTCTACAAATAGTGCAACATGTTCACGCACAGCTATGCGCGATTGAAGACGCAAAAAATGTTTCTGTTCTAGAAAAATTTGAAAGTGTTTTTGAGAAAAATTCTGATTTTGGCACATTAAGACACATTTGTGAAGGTGCGTCAACAGAATCGTTAAGTTATTTGAAAGATTATTTTACTTACGCAAATATAACGTCACTAGATGTAGAACGTTCGTTCTCTGCATATAAACGCATTTTTTCCTCATGCCGTACTAGTTTTGCCGAAACAACAGTTGAAACATATCTAATGTTGCAGATATTTAACAGACATTATTCACTTTGTGATTTCACGGAGGACTCTTAAAATGGTAAGTGTTTGAGCACGTGTTATTTCATTTTTATTTAAAAGATGAGCGAAATTATTTGCGGCAGCAAACATCTCTATTAGCAGAATAACTCTAGTGGAACGCGAGGCCTGGTCGACTCTACGCTACTGCGCGGTACCGCTCGTGGCCAGATTTAATAATAACACTTGTCTTTCAGAGACTCTTTAAGACGGCACCTGAATCCCCCAAGCGAGCCCTGCCTCAACTCCGCCGGTAAATAATTGTATATCTTTGTATCTAGACGAATGTAGCTATTATAAAACTTGTCATGTACCCCAGCATTCGTCTCGAAATTCTCAAGGTTACTATGCACGTATGATGCAGCCTCAAGTATGTAGAGATTGCAGACCGTTGGGACTCCAAGCCCTAGAAAGGACCGTCTACAGGTTTCCCTTGGACTTAAATTTTTAATTATACGTATTGCTTTCTTTTGCAAAAGTAGAATAGAATTTAAATGTTTGTTTATGCCCCAAAATAGCAGGCCGTAACTTAAATGTGAATTAAAGTAGGCATAGTATATTATTTTTAATGTATTTATATCGCACAACTTCTTCATTTTTCTTAGGACGTATAAAGCTTTATTTAGTTTGGAGGTGATTGTATTAACATGCAAGTCCCAATTCACTATCCAACATTAATCCCAACAGTCTGCAACCAGACACACCTGCGATATCGATATTGTTCACCTGTAAAATCCCGTCGCCCCTCCTTACCTCGAATACTAATACCTTAGTTTTTTCGGTATTAAGGACTAGTCTATTTAGAGACAGCCATTCGTTTAATTGTTGCAGCGTTGTTTTTATATTAAAAGTTAACTCATGATAATCGCGCCCAGTTAATACAACTGTAGTGTCGTCGGCGTACAGTGCTACGCTGTCAGTTACAGTTGCTGGCAGGTCATTTATATATAAAAGGAATAATAAAGGTCCCAGTATTGAACCCTGGGGTACCCCAATGGGGGTGTGAATAATTTTTGAGTGGTGATATCTAATACAGTTGTCCGCATGGAGATGCTTCATTTCGGTGAATTGCCTACATCGGCACAAATACGAACTAAACAAACGATAAGCTAATCCTCTAACGCCACATTGATAACACTTACTCAACAATATACTATGATTTACTAAATCGAAGGCTTTAGTTAAGTCGCACGCGATACAAGCCACTTTCTGTTTTTGGTTTATATTATGCAATATTAATATCAATGATATTAGTTAACGCAGTGTTTGTAGATTTATTAGTTAGGAACCCGTGCTGATGCGGTGTAAGTAAGTTATTTTTGATTAAATGTTTAGTTAATTGTTGTTTTAATATAGTTTCGAAGACCTTGGACAATGCTGGTAAAATAGAGATAGGTCTATAATGTTGTGGGTTAGATTTTTCTCCTTCTTTAAGCACTGGAATAATTTTTGAAATTTTAAAGGAATCTGGGAAATTACTTGCTGTTATAAAACTATTAATAATATTTTCAAGAGGTAGACTGATGGTAGATGTTAGTAGTTAGTTGATTTCAAAATCTTAACAGAGATACCATCATGCCCTGTCACTGATGTATTATTTAAGCTCTTTATTATTTCACTTATTTCTTCTTCGGTTACCGGTTCTATAAACATTGGATTGCTTGCTAAAATTGACGGTATTCCCGGATATAGATCATTTAATGACTGTCGAACTGTTTGTTTTACTGAATCTTCGAACCAGTTGTTAAAAACGTTACAGATATCATCAGGTTTACTTGAAATGATATTATCATGTATGATTTTAAAATTAGAAAAAGGTAGGCTCTGTTTAATTTCTTGGTTTATAATAGACCATGTAGTCTTAGTAACATTATTTGAATTTACTATTGAAGTGTGGACGTGTACTTTTTTCGCGGCTTGAATAGCTTGTTTTAATATGTGGCTGTATTTTTTATAATAGTTAAGTAGCACCGCGTCGGGAAACATTCACGACGGCATGTGCAACTCCCTCTTCGTTCGGCAGGAATTGCGGTGTCCCTGAATCATCCAAAATTTGCCATTATTTAGCTTTTGCTTTTTGTATGAGAAGTAGTAATTAACGTGTTCTTCGATAATTTTGTGAAAATGGGAATATTCTAGTTCAGGGTTAGTTTCCGATAAAATGATTCCCCAATTATTGAATTCATAAGCCAAATAAAGATTTCAAAATTTTTTTGTGTATAGGCCCTTTTACAGATACTTGCTTTTTACAATTAAGTGATATTATTTGGTAATTATGATCTGACAAATCGGTGCTTAAATTTGTTGTAGAATAGCTATACGTACTTCTATATTTGCGGTTTGTTAACAGGAACCCACGAAAATAATAATCTCGAGTCGTCATTGATTTCCTTAAAAAAGGCTCTTTTTAATAATAAAGAGATAAAACATTTCTTGGTGTTCTAGAATACAGCGCTAAATAAACTACAGTTATAATTAAACTTAATTCATGACTCTTGACTAGAGCAACGCAACTGCGCTGAAAGCCAGTGGCGGACGCATAAAAGTTTACACAAAATAAATTAAATGTGATACGTGCTCAAACACTTACCGTTTTAAGAGTCCTCCGTGAAATCACAAAGTGGATAATGTCTACTTAATATTTGTAACATTAGATATGTTTCCAAAGTTGTTACGGCAAAGTGAGTGCGGCGTGAAGAAAAAGTGTTTTTGTATGCCGAAAACGAACGTTCTACATCTAGTGACGTTATATTTGCGTAAGTAAAATAATCTTTCAAATAACTTAACGGTTGTGTTGACGCACCTTCACAAATTTGTCTTAATGTGCCAAAATCAAAGTCTTTATCTAAAACACCTTCAAACCTTTCTAAAACACAAACATTTCTTGCGTCTTCTATCGCGCATAGCTGTGCGTGAACATGTCGCACTATTTGCAAAGATTCCACTAACGACACCGAAGAATTTTGTAGTTTTTCTATTGCATCCGCTAGTCCCACGTAATTGTTCTGAATAATTTGCAAATCTGTTTTAACTTGACTATCCTGAAATTTCAAGCGGATTACCTTGACAGCCGCAGCTTCCTTTGGGTCGAATTCAAAAATCACGTTCTTTATATTCTCAAAATATTTAAGATAATAAAATGCAGCCTCTAACCATGTTCCCCAACGAGTAAGAATAGGTTGTGGTGGTTCAGGAATACCGGGGCATAGTCTATGAAATTCCCGAATACGTTTTGGGGATTTTACAAACACAGCATTTGTATGTGCTATTAGAGCGTCTACCTCGGGATAACATTTTCTGATACTATCTGCTACGAGACTGAGAGTATGAATTTTACACGTAATGTGTAACAAGTTAACAGAATGCTTTTTAAGAGACCGGCCTGCAGAAACCATGTTTGCGGCACCATCACTCATAAACATCCACAATTTGTTGAAAGTTCATTCTTTTCCAATGTATTTAACACTAACTTTACAATTACTTCAGCAGTACATTGTTGTATTCGTCTGGAAGCTAGCAAAATTGAGGGTGCCGGTCGATGTGGTTCCATCGTGCGTACCATTACATTAACCACAGAATGTTTTTTACGATCTGTTGTTTCGTCCACACATAACCACAGCTTTTTATCTTGCAACTCCGATTTAATTCTTTTCTCAACATGCTCACGGGCAGACGGCACAACTTTCTGTAATGTTCTCTCACTTGGTAACTTAAAGTCCGAATATTCATTCCAAAACGAGACGTATGCTTTCTTCCTTAGTAAATGAAATGGTAAATTACATGCAATAAATACATAAATTAAATTTAAATTTGTCATAATCTCGTGTGGAATTTTCTTTTGAAACATGCCCTGCACTATTTACGTGCCGTAGACAATCACTTTTCGACCAACACATTAAATCTATTTTACACACTACACATTGAATTTTAGTGCCATCTCACTTTAAATCATGCATTTCTGCAATAAATTCTCTTATTGTGTCCAACTTTGGTCGTTTTCGCGACGTAGGAAACATTTTCAAAACAAACGTAGAACTACGATATAGTATACGACAGCGTAGATGCATACACAACAGATCGGCTTTCGAGTCGCAGTTATACTGACGCTTATACCGAATTGTCCCGGCCGTGTTTATTTTGTGTAAACTTTTATGCGTCCGCCACTGGCTTTCAGCGCAGTTTGCCTTGTAATTTCATAATGTTTATATTAACTCACAGAAATAAATTGAGCTAGTCCTGTAATTAAATATGACTTAGTACAATGCGTTACTTCTCGCTGAATGAAAGCAAAAAGTAGTTGGTGCATGCAAAAAGCTTCAGTATGAAAGAGAAGGCTATGCATTTAAATTCTCAACAATAGAATAGATATCAGCGTCCATAACGGCTGTCAGTTTAATAGAAAATATTGGATCGCCCGGTTTTCCTCTGTGTTTGTAAAATTCTTTATATTCAACTTAGAAAATTGAATAGAACGCACAAAATTTATTGACGGTCTTTTAAGCGTAAAACCCTGAAACCCTCCCTTTGCAGTATCGATACGTTTATCTCTATCGCACATAGGCATATACGCATCAAAGAACATCTAAACAATAACATCCATCGTTTTTATAAATTACGAAAAGATACAGATAAGGAAACTTCTGTTTCATCTCCCTTCGGCTAAAAATATGTAAAACTTCGGATAATATGTTTTGCTATGTTTCCGAACTTTTATCCATAAATCTTCTTTTCCTGTTTGGTACACGAGAAAAACTTATAAAAGTAAAAATATATATATTCATTTTTTTTTCTCTCCAAAAACGTTAAATTTTTATATGTACCCTCTCTAACATGATTACGATATTTCCTGCATATTGGCTCCGAGTGGCAGGCGGAATCTTCCTGCAGAAGTTTAATGCGCGTATACAGAATAGTGACACAAAGTTTGGAAATATCGTGGTAGAAGAGACATTAATCCCCGTTGATGGATATTCGGTATAATACAGCTTTACTGTTTTACTTGTAAGAGTGTTGTGATAAAATATTACCCGTAAAACAAGATAGATCCATCCTTTAAAAAAATGTTATTTCTAAACATTTCACTTTAATAGCACGTATTTATTAGTTGCTGCTGTCAAGTTGACATAACATTATTGTTGGTGTAACAGTATTATTGATAAATGGGTACACTGAGAAGAAGAAATAATTGAGCCAATGCAAACGTACTACAAATTTTCGACACCTACCAGCAATGCATTTTAATTGCTCGCAGAACACCTTGAAAATGTTTAACTATGTAGTTTAGTTGAACAACGTTTGGTTTCTAATCAATGAAGTATTAAACGCTTGATAAACATTAAGGATCGTTAAACATTCAGACACATTTCGTTTAACATTTTAAGTAGTCACTTGAAGATGGAGTTGACGTTATTTGTAGTCATTTGGTGATTTAAAAGCCCAATGTTCGATTAAAATTAGAAGCTTCAGAGGGGTTGGCATAAGTAAAACACTGTTGAGTTAACACTAGCAAGAGTTACTATAACGCTCGATATCCTCGTCTAAGTTGAAAGAATACGTTAGTATGTTGAATTGACACTGAAAGTTAGTACTATACTCTTGGTTTCCGGGTTGGAACCGCGTCGTTGTCGTAGCTTTTGTGGACGTTTCGTCCACACCCTTATCGGAAACCTTCAGGGCTGTTACTGCACACTGACTGGGGACTATTCATTCCGGAGGAGTTTATATAGGGCTTGTTTCGAGGTGTCATCAATTCGCTTGTCCAAAGGGCCATCCCATATCTGAACGCAAATCGCTTCCTCAAAAACTGAAACACATCATTGAAACTCTGATCCGCAGTAATTATTCCAGGAAAGATATTCAAACCGCCATAAGCCGCTACACCAACCCTTCTCCACAGCAGGTCCCCTCATCTAACCCTAATTTCCGCAAGCAAGCGTATCTACCCTACATTCATGATATCGCCGATCGCATCAGCAAGATTCTCTTTAGGAACAAAGCAAAAACCATCTTCAAACCCAATTTCAAGCTCTCAGACTACTTTCCCATCAAAGACCGCTAACATCTGGAAGCCCCTGGTCTCTACCAGATTCCATATTCATGCGGTGAAACAAAGCAATCGGTCAGCACTCGTGTTACTGAGCACGAGCGTTGTACGCGGCTGTTGCGTGTAGTAGGGTTCGCGCTAGCTAAGCATAGACTAGAAACTGGCCACCAAATCCAACTTAATTCTACCCGCATTTTATCTCGCAACCCTCACTATTATAGCAGAAAAATCCGTGAATCAAAAGAGATTTTCAAATATCCCAATTTAAATCGCAAAAATGGCTATCGCTTACATCACTCGTGGAAAGTTATCAAACCTCCTAACAACCACCACGCTTCACTGATCCATAACATTTCCACTACGTTGACCCCAAAGAAGCCCTATATAAAGCCCTCCGGAATAAATAGACCCCATTCAGTGTGCTGTAATAGCCCTGAAGGTGTCTCATAGGAGTGTGGACGAAACGTCGGCAAAAGCTACGACAATGATGCGGTTCCAATCCGGAAGCCAAGAGTATAGTACTATTGACGACCACGGAAGCCTACGTACTGAAAGTTAGTATTTGGCAGGAATCTTCTTTGGATGATTCTAAAAAAAATGGATTTTATTCAGACTTACATATCGTTTTTCTTTTCGTCATTTTGTGAGACTTCAAAAAAGTAGTATGTCATCTGTATTTTTCGTTTCCGTTCGGCTATATTCGATTTTATTCGACTCCATTCGCTTATATTCAATTTATGCTCGGTTCCATTCCGCTACTTTGGGCTATATTCGATACTTTCCCGTTCTGTTGTATTCGGCTATATTCGGTTCTACCATTAGGATGCTTTTGGCCACATTCGATTCTTTTCAGTTCCATCCGGTTACGATCGGCTGCATTCGATTTTGTTTGATTCGACTACATTCGAATTTGTTTACTCCGGCTACATTCGATTTTGTTCCGTTCGACTTGATTTAGTTCTGTTCAGTTCCATTAGACTACTTTCGGGTACATTCGGGTAGAATAAGTCATTAGCACTGAAACAGTTCACTAAAACCCTTACCACAACACTTAATTCGTACTGGACGCACGTTTCGATAGCTGCTGCTGATGATAGCTTGGCTATCGAAACGTGCGTCCAGTACGAATTAAGTATTGTGGTAAGGGTTTTAGTGAACTGTTTCAGTGTTCCAGTGCCACAGTTTTAGAGTACCCGTTTAAAGTCATTAGCAGTAATTTTGCGGTGCTTTGAGGGAGACCCCTTGTAACCACAAATTTGAATTCTTAGTTTTGTATCGAAGAGAGATTATAGGTACTGATTAATAGCTTAATAAATTATTAGAAATAATTTCAGAAGAGGAGTGTTGAGTTAAAATACTTTGTATATCTGACACAGTTTTTGATGTGGCATACCTTACTGTTCCTTAAAATACGTAATTGTGGATTTTATCAATAATGTACGAGGTGCATTCAAGTTATAACACTTCCGATTTTTTTTTCTCAGAACTGGAAACAGATAAAAACATGCGGTTTGTTTTGAAATAAGTCAATGTGTGACAGAGATGGCAGCAGTGTACGGCACACAGAATCTTTAGCGGCAGCGGCGAGAGTGAGAACTGGTTTTGTTACTTCAAATGGCGACGTTTTCATTACAAGGTCAGCGTGTAATCATTGGTTTTCTCCATTTGCGTGGTATGACACCGATAGAAATTCATCGCTAGTTGAGTGAGACATGTGGTGATGCGCACAGATCACCGCCGCCAAACCAATTTTGGGTAAGCGCCGGTGCTGAAAAAATGATGGTGGCCATGTTCTGGGACAGCGATGGCGTAATCCTTATTCATTGCGTTCCAAAATGCACTACGGTGATAGATGCATCCTACGAAGATGTTTTGAAGAAGAAGCTCCTTCCTGCATTGCGTGAAAAACGGCCGGAAAAGGCTGCACGTGTGCTCTTTCACCAAGGGTGAACGACTTTTGGCTGTTTCCAACGATGAAAGACTCCGTGGCCGCACATTCACCAGCCGTGTCGCTATTGCATCGGCGATTTTCCAGTGGTCAAAACAGACTCCTAAGGGAGCGTTCGCAGCGGCCATGGAATCATGGCGTCGACGTTGTAAAAAATGTGTACGGCTGCAGGGAGATTACGTCGAGAAGTGACACAAGTTTCATAGTTTTCGTGTGATTAAAAGTTAGTAAGAAAAAAATCGGAGGTGTTATAACTTGAATGCACCTCGTAAATTACAATTGTATTTATAATAAATGTATAAAACGCTTAAAAACAATTAAAGCAAGTGTATAAAATGTCAATTGTAATAAAATAGTTGAAAATAAAATATATACAAATCATTGTCAAAATACCGTAGTTTATAATTTGTTCTAGGGATAATGTTACATAGGGAATTGTACGTTGGGTTTTCTTGGCTGGAATTCTGTTGCTGACTATTTTCTATACTCTCTATTGATTAAACTGATTAAGATTGCAATAATTCTATTATAATTGCACTGACTACTGTAATTATCTTCAAAATAAGAAATCGTTCCTGAATAAGGTATAAAATCCGTTTCTGAAGTATAAGGAATGTTCTCCTGGCTATAAAAAGGGCTATAAGAGCAAATTATGTACTTGGTTCGTGAATAAAATTCGGAACATCGTAAAGTTATTAAAGACTGGTATTTTATGGCGTAATATGCTTCCATAAAGAAACCTTATCTGATACTACCGTGTTGTTAACACAGAATGTACTCTCTTTAGTTATTCTTGATGAAATTAATCTAATTTTTGCTTCAAAACGAACAGATGTCTACAGGTACACTTACTTTATATCACTTTTATATCTTCTTACACTTACATTAAAAAAAAATAGATATAGAATATAGATTAATAAAAGTGAGTTAATAACCTTCATCGCCATGTTAATAAGTTTTATTAGAATTATGTTACCTTTGAATATCCGATACTTTAATTTTTAATATATTGTAATATTACAATTTACAACATCGAATGCAGTCATTAGCATTTCGCACAGTGCGTTAAGCCACCTACCTACGTCGACAAACTACCTTTGTGTTCTTTTTTGATGTCTCCGGTAATTTTGTTGCCTACTACTAGGGAGCGGGGATGTGAGGTGGTTATTATCAGTCCAATCAACGATGATCTTAGAGGAACGGCTAAATAACTTGTCTTCTGTACATTTTCTACATATCCTAAATCATCAATTTTAATGTAATATATTCCTACAACAATTTACAGTATAAATTCAGTCGCATCTCTGCCCTAATATCATAAATTAAATATTTCTGGTTAAGAAGTGGTCCGTTGGTAAAAGTTAATATTCGAAGGTTGTTCGTAGTGTCATATACCTGAGATCATAGAGGTACGTTTCAAAATGGAGGACTTTCGTGACAGTTTATCCTAAAAAAATTGTCTATTTTTAGAATAGGGACAGTTAATTGAAATTTAATATCAAATTTAAATTCGAAAGGCATATCCTAATTAGCCATGATAAAACAATCGCTATCGCGAACAAAGGAGTCAAGGGACGCTTATGATTTTCTCAGTTTAGGGCAAATAGCTGTTGTATCTACACGTATTTGTGTAAGTGTTCTTTTACAAGTGTTTAGTGATTAAATTCAACGTTAATTACGAAGTGAGAGTCAAGTTTGGCAATTTTTAAAATACGCTGGGTTTCGTATTTAAACTGGCGAAAGGTGTCTAGGAGACACTCCCGGGTCTACAGACCGTACAATTAACTAATTAATCTCGATAAATCAATTCTTCTTCTCATTTAAAACATTACAATATATTGTTATAACCCTTATTAAAAAATCTGGCCATCCCTAGGTAATGAAGGGTATAATGAATTGTATTAGAAGTTATTATATTTCTCATATTTGCTACTATCTACTTTTCTAGTGTATTCTCTAAGACATATGGCTGTTTGCATTGGTTGTATTTTGAGGATAACTTAATTAAGGATCCTTATATTAGTAAGGGTTACTTAATTTCAAATGCATTGCACGGTTAGATATATAAGAAACCTTAGTTAAATGGCAAGTATAATCGACAAACCTGTATACCATGCTTTCATTCGGACTAAATTGTATTTCCATTTCGTTAACATAGTGCTGAAGTGAAAGGTTGTAGATTTTTTATGGAACCTACACATAAGATAACCAGTAAATAGATAATATGTGTACATATATTGAAACAAACAGCTAACCATATACAAACTTAAAAAGCAAAGATGCATAAGATCGAATAAGATCACAGAAAAATAAATATTATTGCCGATAATAAATAAATATAAAAACATCCACTGTTTGGAAGAATATTTCCAGGAAAATCAAAAAAGATCAGTAAGAAAGAAAGCGAGTATTGCTCTGATGGAAGTATTGCAAACTGGTGTAGGAAAATCCGAAACAAAAGCTGCAGAGGAAGAACCAATGCTATCAATAGTTAACCAAGAACCATTTATGGATTTGAAAATTGTTTTGATAGTGGTGCTTTTTCGAGCTAAATTAGTCCCCTGAGGTACACCTGAGGTTATAACGGACATTCTTGGTAAAAATATATTGTAAAAAACGTACCTTCTCTGCGACAGATATGATGCTCCAGAAACGAGGGACATATTCTAAAAAAATCACGTTTTGGCAATAACATGCGGCGATATATGCAAAACTGCTAAATGTCTGCGCTTGCGCATTCGGCTCTTGCGTGTGACCACATTTCAAGTAGAGCTCTAGTGCACATGTGTATATGAACCCTTAACTAAAGCTAAGAAATCAGTTCCCAATTGTTTATCTTCTCTCAACGACATTTATGTTTAACATGCGTTGCAAAAAATATTAAAATATAGGGGTTACTTAGTGCTAAGATGACGCCTAAGTTGCACTTCATTGTTGTAATGCAAGCGGGTAATAAAACTATAGAGTTTTTATTTATAAGTTCAGTGTTGTTTGCGATTTTACTGGGATCGTTGCCCGAGTAGTGTGGAATCGCAGTAAAATCGCTAGCAACACCGAACTTTAAAAGAAATGTACGCCCGTATACACCATGAATTAAGCCAACAGCTAAAGTTTAATTCACTATTTATCCGCTAGCTGTTCTTGGCCACTACTGGATGATATCAACTGTCGCTTAACTAGTTTGCTAACTTACAAAACATACGGTATTTCTATAATAATATGCAGAGTTGTAATTTTCTGGCAATGTACCAGGTTCGTAGTAAGTAAGTTCGTTCCAACAAACAGTTAGCCGACTGTCCGAAGCGAATATTCACAGCGACCGCCGATTGGAGATACCTAAGAATTATATATGTACTTCGTATATGTATCCACACACAACAGCGCATCCGATGCTGAGAGTCACAACTTTAGTAATAAATAGTGATTTGGCACAGAAATTAACTAATAATCATTAAATAAGTTATTTTTTATGTTTCTTTATTACACATTACAGGAGCAGTGTAAATTACCTATATAATATTTCAAAATTGCCATGAACAGAATGAATTTTCCTAAGGAAGGATTAATTAATGCATCTTCCAAAGCTGATCATAAATCATTTAATTTAAAAGGGACCATAAATTTACTCGAGCTGACAAAGATGCTGTCATAATTGTGAACCGCATGAGGGCAGAAATCTCCTCAACTTCCAAAATTCGGCAAGTCTTAACGGGTCTTAGATATTTTGCCACCGGATCTTTTCAAATTAATGTTGACTTATTAGTAGAATTGCCCACTAACGCCAACGGGCAGTGACGAAGGTTCGATACAACCCTCAGTATAACTGCGAGTCTTAACCAGATCTGTTGTGTATACATGTACGCTGTCGTAAATACTATTTCGTAGTTCTATGTTTGTTTTAAAAATGTTGCCTACGTCGCGAAAACGACCAATGTTGGACAAAATTACAGAATTTATAGCAAAAAAGCCTGACCTAAATTATGATGGCGTTAAAATTCAATGTGTAGTTTGTAATATCCCTTTAATGTGTTGGTCCAAATGGGATTGTCTACGTCACGTAAATAGCAAACAGCATTCTTAAAAAAAAATTGCACACGACATTATGACAAATTTAAATTTAATTTATGTGTTACCAAAATGAATTAAATCGGAGTTGAAAGATAAAAAACTGTGGTTATGTGTGGACGAAACAACAGATCGTAAAAAACATTCTGTGGTTAATGTAATGGTACGTACAATGGAACCACTTCAATCGTCACCTTCAATTCTATTAGCTCCCAGACGAGTACAACAATGTACTGCCGAAGTAATTCCAAAGTTAGTGTTAAATACATTTAAAAAGTTTGAACTTTCAACAAACCAACTGTTGGTATTTATGAGTGATGGTGCCGCAAACATGCTTTCTGTAGACCGGTCTCTTAAAAAATATTGTACTTACTTGTTACATATTACGTGTAAAATTCATGCTTTCAGTCTTGTGGCAGATAGTATTAGAAAATGTTATCCTGTGGTAGACGCTTTAATAGTGGGGCAGTGTTTATCAAATCCCCAAAACGTATTCGCAAATTTCACAGACCATGCCTCCGTATGCCTGAGCCACCAGAACCTATTCTTACACGTTGAGGAACACGGTTACAGGTCGCGTTTTACTATCATAAATATTTTGAGAATATTAAGAACGTGGTTTTACAATTCGATCCAAAGGCAGCTGCGGCTATCAAGGAAAGCCAGTCGAAATTTCAAGATAGTCAGGTTAAAACGGATTTAAAAACTATTCAGGGCAATTATTTGGGACTAGTGGATGCAATAGAAAAATTACAAAATCCTTCGGTGTCGTCAGTGGAATCTCTGCAAATAGTGCAACATGTTCACACACAGCTATGCACGGTAGAAGACGCAAAAAATGTTTGTGTTCTAGAAAGGTTTGAAAGTGTTTTAGAGAAAGATTCTGATTTTTGCACATTAAGACAAATTTGTGAAAGTGCGTAAACAGAACCGTTAAGTTGTTCCAAAGATTATTTTCATTACGAAAATATAACGTCATTAGATGTAGAACGTTCGTTTTCTGCATATAAACACACTTTTTCCTTACGCCGCACTCGGTTTGCCGAAACAACTGTGGAAACATATCTAATGTTGCAGATATTCAACAGACATTATTCACTTTGTGATTTCACGGAAGACTCTTAAGACGGTAAGGTTTGAGCACGTATTATATTTTATTTCTGACCATTCATTTTCTTTAACTTTTATGCGCCCACCACTGGCTCTTGGCGCAAATTCAGCAACTCTAGTTATTAGACATGTCGCAGCTGAATCTATCAAGAATATGACTAATAACCAAAGTAACCAAAGCAATGACAGAATTATCAGATAGGAAATGGCCGCTGGCGGTTGGTGGTGACGTAAATGAGAGATCAAGAACAAGGCCTCGATTTCCTTGTGTATTTCCGTTGCATAACCTGTACATTGAACTTGACAAAAAATATATCAAGAAATCGAAGCGTTGTCCTTGACCTTCCATTTATGTCACCATCAGCCGCCACTGGTATTAGCGAACCATTTATACAGGAAATTGCCAAAATATACCTTCTATATTAACTAGCCGATTTGTTAATCTGAATTGATTTTACGTTCATGAATCTCAGTTAATTTTGATATAGGCTAGCCACGATTAGCAAGGGATTATTTTGGCAACTGTTAAAGTTTGAATAATGGCGTTAGTAGATACATACAGGCAGCAACAAATTTAAATATACTCTATCGCTTACAATTCAAGTTAGCGATCATAATCTGCACAAAGTATTTAAATTTGCGGAAATAAACGAGTTTTCCCAAATAACTGGAAAATGATTATCTATGTGGTATTCAAGAATGTAGTAACATAAAGGATAATCCATTTAAAATATTCGGCAAGGCTTCACCAACTTCTGGTATATTGTCAAGTTTCTTCAGTTAATACTTCCTACCACCACAATACTTATGTTTGTGTTATTTAACAAGAAATTAGTTTAAAAAATCTTGTCATTATACGACACAAAACTAGACGATACAGTTTTCAGTCCTAAAACAAGGCAAACCATAACTGGTAATACAATCTGTATATTCAGGATGGTCGTTAAGCCAGCCTTGATTGTATGGAAACTTGATAGCTTTTAGGAGTAATTGTCTACATAAATTAGTGCATCGCATTATCTCAATTAGCAATTGAATATAAAGTTTACAAGGTAGATTATTACTGACTCAATTCAAATGTATTTATCTCTTTTATCATTACTGTACCTTAATTCATACTGTAGTATTGAAATAATTAAACCAAATACCTTAGAATAAGAATCCGACACCATTTTCTCGTTCAAAACTTTCGTCTCAACTTCTCTTAAACAAATACAAAATTTCAATTTGAAAACTTACGGAAATAAAATCGGACTTATTTACATTAAATATGCTACTAATACAAATAATTTCTACTCGATTAATTCCGTTTATTGTTTTAATGTTCCAAGTTCGAGAGATAAGCTTTTTACATTGAATTTTATCGCAGAGGGTGAATGTTAATGTTCTGTAAAGTTAAATCACTGTAAATGAATATTCGTCAAATATTCGATGCTGACAAGTAGATATTACTTGTATGTGCAAAAATATTAAACCTGAAGCTATTTCCATATTGTATGCACAATGTAAAAAACGGGGATATCATAGTAGAAGGTCGTGAGAACCAAATCTACAACTTTGCTGCAAATTAAATAAAACGTTTATTGAAAACAAATTTTTCTAAACGATTAATGATTTTGGGTAGTTAGCTTTGATAACATACAGCAAATATTTATTTAATATCACTATTATGTTCAATATATCCAAACCATAACAAAACTCTACGGAAGAAAAATTCGTTATTTTCCTGTATATACTAATTGGCGGAAAATCGACTCGTAGCGATATTGTCCGCATAATTATGAGTTGAAAATTTTAATATGAAATTTTCGTAAATGTCTTTGTTTGGCCACAGGATAAATTTTTGTAATTCAGAATTTTGGCAACGTTACATGACGTTTAATTAAATAAGACTATTTATTGATTCAACCATTAAATTCGATACAGCCTTGAAGTCTCCGAGGAATAGCATCTTTGACTGATTGTAGCATCCCTGGAGTAATTAGCTGGACGGCTGCGTTAATTTTGTTCCTCACGTCTTGTTGATTTATTGCTGGTGTCGCATAAACTTTATCCTTTAGAAATCCCCAAACAAAGAAATCGAGGGGATTAAGATCTGCAGATCTCGCAGGCCATGCAATGGGGCCACTAGTGGCAAGAATTGTGTCCCAAAAATGTTCCTGCAGCCAGATGCGTACGGCACGTGCATTATGAGCAGGAGCTCCGACATGCCTGCAATACATGTTTGGTCTTAGCACTAAAGGTAAATTGTCTAACATTTCTTCTAAGACATTTAGGTAGCCTTCAGCAATCTATTTTGAATAAATATTGGACCAATAAACTGCAAATTTATAATTCCCGGCCAAACATTAACAGAGAATTTACGTTGATGTCCAAATTCATGAATTGCATGAGGATTTTCATATGCCCAAAAATGCGTATTGTGAATGTTAAAACAACCATCTCTTGTAAATGTGCATTCATCTGTTCATAATATTTTTTATAAAAAATGGTTGTCTATTTATTAATGTCATCATTCTATTGCAGTAATTTACTCTAGGAACGTTATCTTCGAGATATAACGGTTACACTTTTGTTGAATGGTATGGCCGCAGAAGATTCTCTGCTACTGGACATATTAAAAGTTCTACCAATTTCTCTCGTGCTAAGTTGAGGGTCTTCGTACACAGCTTCCAAAATACGTTCTTCAACATCCACTGTGCGTCGAATCCTTGGTGCTCCTGCATTATTACGGCAGGAGCCGTACAAATTACAAATGTACCTGTTTCTCTTAACCGAATATCCAGTCTTCTAATTGTATTGTAAGATTTGGATATCTCACTCGATATTCCTTTACGGCTGCATAAGCGTTTCCATTACAAAAGCCAAATACCATGTATAGTTTATTTCAAATTATAAGAATATAACTTTGAACGGCTTAAATGCTGTTATTGCACCACCTGCGGTAATAACTACCTGGATACGCAAACAAACTGCTGAGGACCGTAATGACAAAATTTAAGTGAATTGAATAGAAATGGTATTATGATTTGCGATATGCGTCACTACCTGTTTGTATATTTAAATCTCATTTAATATGTAAATTCTTTAATTACTTGTAACATCGAATTGCTTACTATGTAAATTTATACTGTTTGTAAAATATATATACATAAACATATAATTATCTTATAGGGCCGTAATTTATAGTCAATACGGCCCCTAGATTCAATATGCATTGCCAGGTTATTATCGTCACAGAAGCTGCAATAAAAGTATTAAAGGCCTTGTAAGTCTACAGTTATATTCTTATAATTTGAAATAAACTATACATGTCGGCATATTCATTAAAAGTAAAATCCATTGTAATAGCAACACAAAACCAATAACCTAATTATAGCAAAAGTGAAGTACAATGGATGTAATGTTCTACTTTGACACTTACAAAAATTACGTTTTCTATATTGCGCCGATTATCTACCAGAACGGCTATTCAGCAGTATTTACATCAAGAGCAACTTTAGTAATCACGGCACATTTCGAAATGCATCATAGGTGCCAACAAATCTATTAAATTGATCTAATGTGACTCTGTGTGAGGAATACATAGTATTGGTGGTTGAAAAAATGGTGTCGTGAAAGAGTGGACTTTGTTTTCAACCACCATTACTAATGGCCAGTTTCATCAACATGTCTTAAATTATAAGTAATTCCTAAAGCACTAAATATCACTTAAACAAGTAAATTTTACCTACGGCGCATGTTTTTCTGTAATTTAAGTGTTACCTAGTTAAGTTAAGTTATCTCAATGAGATTAGCCATAAATCTATTAAATTTAGGTGATGTTATAATAAAACGTGTTACTGCTGTCAGTTGTCAGTAATAAGGCGAAACTTTGTATAATATTTAGCATAATGACGAAAAATTTGTGGCATATGTAGGGCATGCTCTTTTTGCTGTTGATAAACCATTAATTCTTATTATATATGCGTATATCATGACTTCACCAGATGCAACGTGAAGCCTGTTACAATGTAGCGGATATAAATCTTAATTTCGATATGGAGCAGCGCTTAGCTGTGTCACGCCATACATTTCTGCATTTTCCTGAAGATTTATAGATAGACAATAACAGTAACGTTCGCAGTAAAAGCTAGAAAGCAGCAATAATTTTCATGTGTATGCGTTTCCAATAGCCTAAGCATTTCGAGTTCTTCGCTACTACATAATAAGGGTGTTGTTGGTTAGAACTGCCTTATTTTTCTCGAAGCGAATCGATTGGACGTGTTTGTGAAAACATGGTAATAATTTCAGTAGCATAGCCTGCCTAATAAGCGAATAATTCGTAGTGGCTATGTGGTTTTTAAGCGTGCCTTTACACAAGAATAAACTGGTGCATGAACTTTATTACTTTCTGTTATAAGGTTGAACAGAAAAATACTTACCCCCTTTTTACATACTCAAGAAACATGATACAAACTCAGCAAAATAAACTGTACCCTCTATATTTTCCGAAATATCTACGATGTTTTCCGTATACCATATATTAGCCAAAAAGTTTGAACGTTTTAAATAGGTGACCGAAGAAGCAAGTTAGATGTAGAAACTAAGTATATAAAGTAAGAGTACCACAAAACTTATATCAGCGCGCTTTATACGTGCTTGAAATTTTCTTAACTATTTAGATCTCTCGCACTAGTCACATTACAGTAAATAATAATAATAATAACAATAATAAGATTTACTGACCAACACTTAATACCAATTATGAGCCAAAACATGCAATGCAATAGAAATAACTAGTTAAAATACACAAATAAATTACAAAGCAAGTGCTTCTTACAATATAAAGACACAAACATCTGATAAATAAAATACAATATACAACGTGTCCCACTAAGGGTAGGGACCGGCGATATCTTGGAAACTACAATAGCTATAGTAATGGGAAACATTTTCTCATAACTAAAGTGGCCAAGGGAAATTTAGTGAAAACATTTTTAAACTCCAAACATTCCAAAATTCAACAGTAAATTTTAAATAAGCTTGTAAAAATCCCAGGATTAACTATAATTTTAAATGTTTCATTAAAACGCTTGGGAGCACCACTTTGATTAAAGTCGTTTTGTCATATTGTGAATAATAAACGTAGTAGGTGTTGCCGAATCATGTGAAACTAAACCTGCTATAACTTCTGCAGTTTTTACCCGAATTAAGGAAACGTGAACTTGTTTAAAAGCGCATTCAGTGCTGTTTTAAATGGCGCAATTTGTATCGCCCGTTAATGTTCAAAAAACGTACCAGATGGCATTATCCCAACTGTACAAGTTTTTATCAATTATCTCTAAAATTTCAAATGTAACAATATTCTTTCCTTATGTTGTGTTTGAAGAGTTTTGACGGAGTAAAGTAGTGGCGAAAACCGCGTAGTGGTATATTTTTCCTTTTTCCAGATAATAACGAAAACAACCTATTACCAATAATAATTTCCCTGAGTTATAAATACCTGCTTGATAATTCGAAACCTATCTTAGTTGACCATGAAACAAAAGAGTGATAACAATAACAAAATGTAACGGTTTTAATATTCAAATAGTAATGTCTGATCAAATCACAAAATAAAGAAATAAATGACAACAATGCCTAAAACGAAAACAGTACCAATTGTACATAATATAGTATTAATGAAGGGATATAAAAAGCAGGTCCAATTTTCTCACAAATTCTATTAACCATCGGGTGACCGGTTTCGTGTTCAAAAACACATCATCAGGCCAGCTACGGGGACCACCATGAAAGAAAACAAGCAAATATACATAAGTGAGCAGAAAATTGTAAAGATAATTGTAAAATTGTACCATAGTGACATGTCAAACAATTAAAATACGTTATGTTGTATATTATAAAAAACTAATCAATTGTAAACTTATTCTAAAATATATTAAAAGAAAAAATTAAATTTTTTATATTTAAAAAAAGTGAAATTGTCTCCTCCTACTGTGATCTTATAAAATGAACATATCGATTTAAGGAAAATTTTTTTATACTTACAATTCATTAATCAATGGGAGAAAGTCTTAAGACTTAAGACTTGCAACGAAACACAATAAGACCCTTAAAAATTGTACAACACTTTCAAATGTCTTACTGAATAAATAAATGTATGACAAGATAACACTGTTTTTTTATATTACAAAAATATAATTTTACAATAAATTGACAAATAAGGGTGACATCTGTAGTATGACAGACGAAACAAAACCACAAAACGTCAAAAGAACCGTCTGAGTCTCAAACCGTACACAAACAAAACATCAAAGGTGCAACAAAGAAATCTGTAGAATCTGAAGGGTTCTATGATCATGTCTCCAGCAATACATACCTGGAAAATGGCGTGGATTCGAATATTAATTGGCCGTTTAAGGAGTGCTCACCCGAGGATATCTGCTGCCGTAAAATCTCCAGGGCTACTTTCTAAGTTGTTTACAAATAAACCTTTATCAGCAACGTGCAAGATTTTGAAACCGGTGTCTACATTGAAAGTGTGACCACTATCAATTAGATGTGTCGCAAAATGGGAGAAGCCATACGAATCTGGTTGGAGACAACGTATGTGTTCTTTTACGCTTGTGCCGAAGTCCCGGTAGGTTCTAACTGCAACAGCAGTCGCCACATGTGGGATGTTAACTTCTCCAACCATCCACATAATCAGAAATACTCGTCATTTTACTGTTACCTTTACAGACTTGCAACAGCTGCACTATATGTTTGTCTTGTACAATTGCAGTAGATTTTATTTTTAAACTTTGACTTCCTCCCACTGATTAATGAATTGTAAGTATAAAAAAATTTTCCTTAAATCGATATGTTCATGTTATAAGATCACAGTAGGAGGAGACAATTTCACTTTTTTATAAAAAATTTAATTTTTTTCTTTTATTATATTTTAGAATAAGTTTACAACTGATTAGTTTTTTTATAATATACTACATAACGTATTTTAATTGTTTGACATGTCACTATGGTGCAATTTTACAATTATCTTTACAATTTTCTGGTCACTTATGTATGCATGAACACGAAACCGGTCGTCTGGCAGTTAATAGAATTTATGAGAAAATTGGACCTGCTTTTTATTACACGGACTTACCATCAACGCTAGCAAAACAGCAGTCATCGTGTTTGGTCGACCTAAAGCGGGGGAAAAGGTTTTCAATAGGATTAATTTAACCCTGAATGAGAAAAATCTGGATGTTGTTAAAGTTATCAAGAACTTGGGCCTCACAATTGATTGTGATTTAAGATTTAGGCAGCATGTGGCGGGGGTTGTTGGAACCTCCTTCGGAAAACTTAAAGTGTTGTATAGTAGTAAAGATTCTCTGGCTGTAGAACTGCGTAAAACCCTTTGCGGGTCTCTTATTTTATCTAGATTTAATTATTGCGATGTTATTTATGGTCCCTGTTTAGACTCGGAGGATATTCGCAGAATACAAAAAGTTCAAAATGCTTGTCTAAGGTTTATCTATGGCATCAGAAGAAGGCAGCATATCTCCCATACATTAGCTTGGGCGGGTTGGCTTAATGTGGGGTTGCGAAGAAAACTGCACCTTGCTTGTTTTTGTTACAATTTAATAAAGTATAAAATACCCCCCTCTCTGCATCAAAAGCTGACCTTTAGAACTGACGTTCATAATATTAACGTTAGATACAAGGGTACGCTTACGCCTCCTTTATATAATACTGCTCTTTTCACGCGGTCTTTTTCCTATAACATTGCTATTCTTTACAATTCTATCCCTCCGAACTTCAAATCCTCGTCCGTTGCAGGATTTAAGCGTAAGTGCAAGGAATATTTACTTCTTGGTCAGCAATGAGTTTATTCTCACTAGACGTGCGTTATTTTGCTTTTTTCTTTCCCGGATGATTATTGGGGATGAGTGATCTTTCGGTGTTGCTTAGGCTCGGCATATGCTTTTTTGTAGTGTAGGACTATTGTATGTTTTGAGGTCTTTACATTGATTGGGGTTATACTTTATCGGATTGTGTTGTTGCAGACATGATTTTTGTATTACTGTCTATTTATACCGATGAACTTATGTACTATAATTATATATGTTCTGCAGTTATGTCGATATTTTTTTACAGTTGACGGATCAGAAGGAAGAGCATCGCTAAGATGATTCTGATCCCTTTAAGCAGAGTTAATGTAGTAATATTTAGCGTTTTATGTATACTCCCATATGATATTTTTTTTCTTTTCTGCTTAATAAAACATATTATTATTATTATTATTATTATTATTATTTCCCTTCATTAACTAAATACTCACACTTGAGTCACAATGGAATATTTAATATAGTATTATTAGAAATGAAAATAAACAATAATTTAAGTTTATTTAAAATGTTCTGTTTGCTGTTATTATTCATATACAGATTTAGCCTGCGACGAGTGCTACTAACTGCTGCTTCGATTTTTACTAAGCCTTCAAGGAGGCTGGTAATAGCATTATGAATCCGTTGAATCATATCAGCTCCCATTTTGGACGTATTTGGTAAATCAGATCTTTTATCCTTCCCCATAAATAAAAGCCAATCACAGTCACATATGGGGATCTTGCTGGCTATGGAAAAATAAATCCTCTTCTAATCCACCGATGTAGGAACGTACTATGAAGATAGTCACGGACGATTCGTGAATAATGAGCTGAACAGCCATCATACTGAAATCACAGTGTTCTTCGAGTTTCCAACGAAACATCTTCTAAAAGTATTGGTAATTCATTACGTAAAAAGTTTAAGTTGCCTTGAAAAATAAGCTGTACAATAACCTTTTCACCCAAAATCCTCCTCAAACATTTATACTATACTATGAATCAATTGTTGTAATCTATATGTATGCATTTATATATATTTTTATTTTTGCCCTATTATTGGTTGTAAAACTGTTGGACAATAAACTGATATTATTATTATTATTGTACTCCATCTATGATGATTAACCTCTCTCGTCCCATGAGGATTTTCTCTGGACTAGTAATGCATATTATGCAAATTTAACTGCCAATTATTAGCAAAAGTAGCTTCATCAGTCCACAACATGCGGTATAGGAAGGTAGCATCTTCATGGCAAATATCTTTTAACCAATTGCAATAACTGAGTCTATGGTCAAAACCT
Organism: Dynastes maya; assembly: GCA_029619315.2. Lineage (NCBI taxonomy): Eukaryota > Metazoa > Arthropoda > Insecta > Coleoptera > Scarabaeidae > Dynastes > Dynastes maya. The sequence continues at coordinate 33,221,746 of JAROYE020000003.1, forward strand.
GTATCCGAGAGGGCTTGATATAACACCATATGGTAAGGGTGTAACGGATTGTCTATTAAGATGCGATGAATTGAAGACTTACTTATACCTAGAACAGTAGACATTTCTCTAGTGCTTGTGCGAGCATGAGCTTCAACATATGCAAAGACATGTGTTCTGGTAGGATTTCTACCAGGTTCAACATATTCTGTGTCACGTAATCATGTCGCCAAACGTTTGAATACTTCTCGGCTGAAATGTTTTCTTTGTAGATACTTAACAGCATATTCACGCATTTTCAAAACATTGAAAAAGAAATTTTTTATCATTCAGCGGTTTAGAAGCAATCTTCAAAGGCCAATGTGTAATAAAGGTCAATGATAATGGGCTGTCTTCGTTATTATCGGGAAAAAGGAAAACGATATCACTACAATCTAAGAAAAGCATATTGTTACATTTGAATTTTTAGAGATAATTGAGAAAAACTCGTACAGTTGGGGATAACGCCATCTGGTACATTCCTTGAACATTAGAGGGTGGCACAAATCGCACCGTTTAAAACAGCGCTGACCAGTTATCTACTGTATTTAGGTCATTTTGCTTTTTTTCTAGCATTACCTCGGCAAATTTGCCTCGTACTACTATTGCTAGGTTGTCAGCGTATCCTAGGCAATGGAAGCCTTCTTTGGACAGTTTTGTTATTAGGTCGTCGACGAAAGATGCCCATCAAAGGGGTGACAATACACCTCCCTGAAGGCATCCCCCCTGCCCTTACTTTGATATTAGCCTCCCTAAAAGGCGCTACTATTATGCGTTCCTTAAGGGTGGCCTTTATCCACTAACAAGGTCGTGAAGGGACTCCCTTTTTGTTGATTGTCTCTACTAGGGAATTTGTGGTGCCGTTGTTAAACGCTCCCTCAATATCCAAAAAGGCAGTTATTGCCGTCTCTTTATCTTCTATTGACTTAGAGGTTAGCCTATTTAGGTCATCCAGTGCTGAGTCTGTTGACCTTCCTGATTAGTATGCGTATTGACAGATGCTGAGTGGTTGCCTTGTTAGCATTTCGTCTCTGACATACATGTCCATCAGCCGCTCCGGTGTCTTTAATAGAAAGGAGGACAGGCTAATGGGTCAACGTCGACCTAGCCATGATTATTAACAATTTCCATGATATCCTGAACGACAGTACATAAGTTGGTAACGGTTGACTTCTTATCCACAAACCCATGCTGTTCCATAAATATGAAACTGCTAAGTTGAGGATATATTGTCCTATCTAGCGCAGATTCGAACATTTTTGCTGCGTTGGACAAAATTGAAATTAGACGATGGTTTGGACAGACTCTAGCTCGGGAAAATATATGTACGTAGAAAGCTTGAAGTAATAGGTAAATTACTAACGGGAATATCATATCGAACCTCTCTGAAAAGTTTTCAAATACCTATTTTGGGAAGACCAGGTGTTGTACGTAAAGTAAAAATTGAAAATTGTTCCACAAATACTACGGAACAATCTTTGAACAAGAAGCTTGGTACTAGACCGTACCCGCAGGTTTATAAATTATAGCCTTGTGTTTTTTAGCTGTAGATCCTATGTACAAGCAATGTCGTTTTTCTTACATGTTTATGTTATTTATTGCTAAACATCGTAACACATATATTACTTACTTGTAACTGCAAACTAATATTTTTTCTACCAATAAAATGCCAGTGTATAGTTGACAATCTATTCTATTTAATTTGAGCATAATATATAATTCACCTAAGAAAAATAGTTTGTCTAATAAAACGACTTCGAGATACTAGTTGATAGATAAGTAGTTAAAATGAATAAATATATTTCTCTAGTTCAACAATTGTAAATAATTACCATGACTACATCTTACATTTAAATAAAACATTGAGTTTGTTTGTTAACTTCTTCTTCTCGTACATCCGTGTACGCCCTATCAGGGCGTCGGAATTGCATCCCTTAGCTCTTGACCTATCTCCTCCAACTATTCCGGTCACCCACCAAATCCTTTATCTCCCTCAGTGTCTTCCCCCTCATCCTTCCCGCCTCCGCCACCTGCTCCATGCATATTTTTCTCAGTCGTCCTCGTTTCCTTCTCTTTCCAATTTTGGCCTCCAATATGTTCTTCACCAGTTTATCGTCGCTCATCCTCATTACATGACCATACTAATTCAACTTCCTCTTTGTTATTTTATGTGTTATTGCTTCCTGGTTTAATTCTTCTCTGATATCATCGCTTCTTATCCCGTCTAGCCGAGTTTTTCCTGATGTTTTCCTTAGGTGTTTCATCTCTGCTGCTGCTATTGAGCTTTCGTGCTTATTTATGGTTAACCAAGATCCACATCCGTATAGCGGTGTTGAGATTTTGTTGTACACTTGCACTTCCACCTGTTATCGAATCTCCTTCCTTCCAAGTATACTGTGGTTTAGACTATAGTAAATCCTTGTAGATTTTCTTCTTCTGTGGGCTATCTGATGATCTAATTTCCCATCATTTGAGAACATGATACCAAGGTATTCATATGCTGTAACTTTTTCAATCAGTTGATTCTTGCAGTTTATTTTATTTTTTCTGGGTCCAGTCGACTTTTAATTTACGATCATGTATTTACTTTTTCCGATGTTTACTTTCCATATCCATATTTTCTATTTCTTCCACCCATATATCCAGCAATGATTGCATCTTACTTTCTGTATCCGCCATCAAAACAGTGTAGTCTGCGTACAGCAAACCATCGACTTTTACCGGTTTCAAGCATTTGCTTGTTAACAAAACATATTTTTGAGACAATCAAACTAAATCAACAAAATTATTTGTCTCCAACAACATTGTATTTGTTGAATTGAAACGTAGGTTTTACTTGAAATAACCATAATTTGGTGGTTTCAGTTAATCGGATCTTTAAGTTCAAAGATAAAACACTCCTCAAAAAAAAAACAGAGAGAAAGATGCTATTGCGATTGATACATACATATATCAGAATTGATAACATAAAAATCTAGTCGGTCGGCATCAACTCGAAGAGATCTCTTTCCAATATTCACTGAGTAATCGAGATCCTTTGATTCACGCAAGGATTAGCATATCAAACGCCGTCGAGAATATTAAATAATGATAGATCGTCCGTCGTGGTGGCGACGGCGGCGTCGACAATGCTGTATGCATGTACCTGATGCTACGTGAGGGCCCCCCGGACTTTGACGATTCCCTCCTTCGAAAGTCGATGATTTCCTAATTCGTCGCAAATGAGGAATATGCTAATGCTCCGCCATCGGTAGTCGGTGTATACTCCTAAAAAATGGGTGAAAATTTCCTTGAAAACAGGAGGCAACTGTTCTACCTCTTATAATAAGCATGATTTTACTCCTGCGGGTAAAATAAAAATATTGGTAATTAAGTAGTTATTTTTATTTTTATTTACATAATATGTATATAAATTCTTTTCTAAATGACAATATTTTTTTCACGGTCAGTAGGTCCGGGGTGTCCCTTAGACACACCTTTGGCAGTTTAAATAAAAATAAATAAACAATAACGTTTTTCGGGCATTAAATTGAAAGAATAAAAACTAACCTCAAAGTTTGACGAATTCTCTATGGTAACGCGTGACGTTCTCAAGACCACGCGTTCGTTTGACTAACCAAAACTTGAATTAACCTTAGTGTTGAAATAAAATCTAAACACTAAAACACTTGGATCTGCTTGGGAAATAAGATACTTACAAGTTAACATAGGTAAGTGAAGTAGTAAATTAAAATACAATTTACCTATAAAACGACCTGAATATAGAATATTTGTTACGATAATTATACTGGTGATTATTGTAGTGAAAAGGGTCCATAAATGTTCTTTTACAGTTGATCCAACTATGGAAATGTAGATGATCTGTTGGGCATGAAATACGTTATTTTTATTTTGTAAATTAGGTCCAGAACAATATAAAGAATATGTAGGGAAAGTATGTCAAGTTGTTGTTTATAAATTAGGACTTACGAAATAATTGCACCTCTCCACAGGTTATAGTCTGTAAATTATATGTATACACATTTTTATTTTATTTTAATCAACACATGTGTTAATTAAAATATGCCACAAAACAATATAAGATAAAATATTATTACCTAGGCATTAAAGTAAAGTTACAGAAGTATTGGCTAAAAAGGATATAAAAGAGAGGATACAAAAGTGTATAAAAGATACAATATATGTATGTTTGTTCGTAAATTATCGCAAAATTATCTTAATTTGCGTGCTGGCGGGATCCATGGTAAAGTATATTATCCTGTTCCTAACTTTTGACACGCAGTATTATTCAGGTTATGTCGGTGTGCAATGGTCATTTTCACACTATTTTATTGCTCTTTGGGTGAAAACTGTACATACACTACCGGCCATAATTATTTGCCCACCAATTTTTGCTTGGATTTTAGAAAATTATTTATTTATAGTTATTTAGGAGGTATAATTATTTACCTCCAAGTAAAAGAAAAATATCACAATAAATAATTCCGTAAAAGACTCCTCTCAATCTTAGTTATCGACTGAATCACCTTAATCCGATAATTAGGCGTCGAAATAGGGCCATAGTGACCCGAAATGTAATACAATTATCCTTCATCGAAGTGTTGGTTCCTGTTCTGATAAACATTTTTCTTTAACGCTAGGCTGCATAACACGGGCCTCCGAAGACCAGCGTGGTATTCTAAGCTTCATAATTTCTTTATCTTTAATTTTTTTTTCTTCTGGACCTTGTCTATGCCTCAACTGGATCTTCCTGTTGCTATTTCTAATTGGCGTTTGATCTATATAATTTATAAGAAAATCTATTTTAGATATTTGAATTCTACCGCGTATTTACATTTCTCGGGCCTCGAAGGCCCGGTTTATTTTTGATTGATAATCGTTTATATTTACATCCAAAGCTGTCTTTGTTTAAATAATTTGTTGCTTCTGGCGTCAATGTGCTGCATATTGAAATATTATTTGGAATACAATATGTTAACAATCGGCTGCAACATGTTGTAACATGTAGGAACAGGCCTGCTTCTGCGCTCAATGGAGTTTGCAAGTTACAACGGCGTATGCGGGTTTCAACACACAAAAATGCGTATCATATAAATATGCGAACGCATAAAAAAGGCTTCAGCTGCTAAAATTTGCTTGAGGTGTTTGTGAATGTTCGTTATGGCAGCAAGTTCAAGAAAATCGACCGGGCAACGTGCAACAGTGAGGTATGGAGATCGCAATAATGAGGAAACTCTAATGCGGTGGGCAGAGGAATGTGATGCAGTTTTATCGGAAGAGAGTGAAACGTCTGAAATTGAAGAACCTGGTCAAGATTCATTAGAAGCCAATTCAGACTCTTCAAATTCTAAGTCTGAAGAAGATGTGGCTACAGCGTAGGCCGATAGTGATAATCTCAACTGTTTCGCTTCTCCATCCGGCATCCAGTGGAATAAAGTTCCGCCAAGCTCTACGAAAACTGTAAAATGTAACGTACTGCGTTCAACACCAGGTGTAAAAGCTAAAGCAGTGTCCTGTAATACACCTGAAAATGCTTTCAAATGTTTTATTACAAGAACGATCTTAGAAGAAGTTGTCAAGTGCACAAACCTTAAAGCTGGAAGAGTAAAAGACAAAGGAAGGGTAGATATTGATGTGATGGAGCTGAATGCTTTCTTAGGTTTGCTGATACAAGCTGGTGTGGAAAGAAACTGGGACGTACCGATAAGAGAACTGTTTTCTTCTGATAAATGTAATCCTATTTATCAAACTACTATGGGAATTAATTGGTTTGAAGATATTAGACGTTACCTGCGTTTTTATGACAAAAGAACTCGTGATTTTGGCCTACAGACCGATAGATTAGCTCCGATATCGTATATATGGAACTTGCCAAACGAAAGTGTTACCATTGACGAGCAGTTACTCTCGTATAGAGGGATATGTTCATTTATTCAGTATATGCCAAATAAACCGTCAAAATACGGTATCAAGATTTTCTGGATGCGTGAGTCAGAATCAGGATTTGCAATTGATGGTATGGTATACACAGGACGATGACCCAATCAACCTATCCATACAAATCTTGCTTCTGAAGTAGTGCAAACTTTAGTACGCATCCACTTCTCTGGACTAAATATTACAATGGATAACTTCTTTACAAGCATTCCATTGGCTAAATGTTTATTAGAAAAGAACCTAACAGTGGTTGGAACACTAAGAAAAAGTAAGAGAGAAATACCAAATGAAATAAGAGATGCAGAAAACAAACCGGTCTGCCCTTCTACATTTGGCTTTGATGACAAAACTACTATGATTGGCTACATTCCTAGGAAAAACAAGTCAGCCATTTTGCTCAACACCATGCACAATGACATGTCTGTAAGTGAAAATGTTAAGCAGAAACCGGAATTAATACTTTATTACAACAAGACCAAAGGGGGAGTAGACGTAATGGATCAAAAGCAGTCCAACTATACATGTAAAAGGCAAACGAAGCGTTGGCTTATGGCGCTTTTTTCTAATATGATCGATATTGCAGCACTAGGTGCATTTATTATATTTTCCACGTTGAAACCTGATTATCATAGGAATGTAACACACGCTAGACGACTATTTTTGAAGGAATTAGCTAAGCAATTGGTAATACCGCATATGATAAGGAGGTGAAAAAATCCGAAAATACCAAGAAATTCAATAAACTGTATGAACAAATTTATTAACATTGAAAAAACTGCGACTGATACCATTATAAATAATGTGTGCAATAATGTGTGCAACGAACATAGAGTAAGAATTTGTACAGATTGCTAATTTGGAACATGTATTTACATTTATAAAAGCTGTAATCTTTAGTTTGAGGTTTTGTTTAATTATTTCAGATTTTTACACGCACAAATAAATGATTTAAATATATTTCATGTTCTTATATATTTTTAACAGAGTAAAAAAACAATCGGGCCTGAGAGACCCCAGAAATGTTAATCTGTATATCCGAACACCCATGCATCCTAGGGTTAACGTAGTTTAACGACCGGTTTCGGTGGTTGCCATTATCAAGTCACTTGATAATGGCAAACGCCGAAACCGGTAGTGACACTACGTCAAAGAAAAACGTTCGTCAGAATAGGAACCACCACTTCGATTACTTTTCGACGAAACAAGGAAACAACACCAACGAAGAATTTAATTATCCTTCATTAATAAATATTTAATATAGCGCAGATAAAGATGACAATTCCCTATTTACCCGAACTAGAATTATGAAGTTAGATTTAATGGTTATAGTTCCTTTAAACAGCGAATATCCTTAATAAAATTATCTAAAATTAATATTAAAATGTCGAAAACAAGAAAGTTACCTTTAGAAATCCGAACAAGGATTGTTGCTTTACATAGTCTTGGCCGAAGTAACAGAGATATCGTAAGAAAATTTAAATTAAGTCGCCAAACTGTCGACTAACTATAACGTTAGAAAAAATCAAGGGGGAAAAACTGCACCTGAAGCAATGGCTGTAATAAATATTAAGCGTGAAAAACCAGTTAATTTAGCCACGAAAAGGAGGTTAACAGAGGGTGGTTTATTTGGTCGAATAGCGTTGCGTAAGCCACTCTTACACAAGCAAAATAAAATAAAACGGCTGCAGTAGGCTACACAGCATCAACATCGGACAATTGATAAGTGGAAAAATGTTTTGTAGGCCGATGAGTCCAAATCTGAACTCTTCAGTTTCAAGAGAAGAACGTGCAGTACAATCATGTGTATATAGTACCTATAGTCAAGTATGGAGGCGGATCAGTAATGGTTTAAGGTTGTTTTGGCGTCCCATCTGTAGGAGACTTGGTTGAAATAGATGGAATTTGAAAAAAGGAGCACTACACTAATTTTGGAAGCAAATGCTATACCATCTGGAATGAGAATAATCAGTAACTAATTTATATTTCAGCAGGATAATTATCCGAAACATCTAAAGTGTGTCGCGAATATTTAGAATCAGTAGAACGCGAAAGCAATATCAAAATAACGAGATGACCTCCTCGAGCGCCTGATGCTAATCCCATACAGCTTTCGTGTAAGGAACTTGATAGGCAGGTGAATATAAATCTTCCAACATCCAAGGAATCGTTGTGGAAACAACTACAAGAAGCCTTGCTTAAAATAGAACCCGCTACTCTAACGAAATTGGTAGAGAGAATGCCGCAATTGTGTGCCGCAATTATTAAGAGTCGAGATGGACATTCCGGCGAAACGAAGATTTAATTGTTTTGAGTTAAATACGAGGGATGAACGTAAAAGAAGGTCCCCATATTTTTTTAAAATAGACAGCATTCTTTAATTTCTTAACATTGCCATCGTTTTAAAGGTAAAAGCTTAAGCTATTTTTCGACATAATCGCCATTTCTATCCAAGCATTTTTGCAGACGGTGCTCCAACTTCTGTATCCCCATGTCGTAAAATTCTACCGCCAATCCTTTCAAGAATCGAATAACCTCTTCTTTAACTTCATCGTCGGTCCCGAAGCGTACGCCACCCCAGTGTTCACTTAATTTTGGAAACAAGTGGTAATCGCTTGGAGCTAGGTCCGGCCTGTTGGGAGAGTACGGCATAACAGTCCAGCAAAATTTTGTCAGTAGTTCCTGGGTTTGACGAGAGACGTGGGGCCGAGCGTTGTCGTTAAGAAGCGTCACACCTGCAGTCAGTCTTCCTCTCCGACGATTCTGGATCGCCCGTCTGAGTTTGGTCAGTGTATCGCAATACCTGTTTGAGTTTATTGTCGTCCCAGAAGGCAAAAAGTCGACCAGCAATAGTCCTTTCCTGTCCCAAAAGACGGTTGCCATGACTTTGCCATCAGAGTGCGTTTGTTTAAACTCCTTTGGCTTCGGCGAGGCGTGGCGAGGAGTGGCGCCAATTGCATGATTGTCGCTTGTTTTCGGGAGTGAAATGAAACACCCACGTTTCGTCGCCCGTAACAATGGAGTCTAAAAGTTCCTCCTTGTTGTCTTAATATTGTTGAAGAAACGCCTGGACACACTTGCAGCGTTTCTGCTTATGGTCTTCCGCGAGCATTCGCGGTACCCACCGCCCGCACACCTTGCGGTAGTACAGTTTTTCGGTCAAAACCTTTTCAATTGTGGTGTTGGAAATCTCAGGAATTCGAAGAGCGAGTTGACGAATGGTGACCTTCTCAACGATTTCCTCTGAAGCTGATGGTCTTCCGCTCCGCTCTTCATTGTGAATTTCCGTCCGACCTCCAGTGAATTCCCTACACCATTTGTGGACGTGTTGAACAGCTATACACTTTTCTCCATAAACTTTAGTTAATTGACGATGAATGTCTGTAGGTGAAACCCTTTCGCGTTTAAAAAACGAATCACAGCGCGAATTTCGCACCTGGCGGTAGCGGCGATCGGTACGTATATAGAGCGGGAGAGCTGCTGCATACGCCAATGTTATCGGATTTCGCCTAACACGTCTTATTGCTGCTATAGGGCGTTGGGAACCTTATTTTATGATCATCCCTCGTATATTTTGTAATTAAATAAAGCCTATGAATTTATTTGTTTTAAAAGTATTTTATTAAATGCAAAACTACAATTTGTTTTTCAGTTAGCACTTGCTTGTATTTCTTTGGGTGGACAAATAATTATGGCCGGTATTAACCTAGTAGATCCTTGCTACAAATAATTACAAGTCCATGAAATGTGAACCTAGGATGTGAATTGGAAACTGAATTTGAATGGGATCGGTTAGGTTAGCTTATTATGCAAATAAGCATCATAATTTATTGCTAACTCCTACTAATTATTCGTTTGCTTATTGGTGTCCTGGTTGGTTATTAAGTCATAGGTTCTGTACTTACCTTTGGAATTAAAGTTTATGCACTTATAATTCGTTTATTACTAAAAATACTAGACTATGACGCATTGGCGCCCACAATTGCTCACGATGTACGGTACATAACACCATACGCATGCGTAGAAGATATACAAGGACTATTCTGTGCTTTCCGCGAGTTGTGTCTGCGCACATCTCTGATTTTGAAAGAATTTTATCTTACATTCTAATGCTTTAGGGAAAAATTACCCCACTTTCCGTTTTCCCCAACAAAAGGTAAAATTCCACCCTAATTTTGGTGAACTTAACCCCTTTAATAGGGGTAAAATTCCCTCAATTTTTTAGAGTGTACTTCGATGTACCGAAAATTTTAATTCGCCACCGCATCGTCGTCACCATTCGGTCGCCAGTGTGTCAGGCCCTAAATTGGGACAATCCCGCGCCGTAAATACTTCGATGGCTTTCTTAATCAGTTTACGCTCCCAAAGTTTAGAACGCGAAATAGAAGCACTAATTAAAAAAGTTTTGTTGTCATTTCAAGTATTACGTTCGGAAGTAGTAAATTAATTATTAGGCACGTCAAATAAGGGAGGAAGCGGTTCCTTTTATCTGGAACACGCGTTTTTTACGAAGACAATAGATAAGATGTTCAAACTTTTTCTCTCCCGTGCGATAGCAATACGGTTCGCTTGGCTTTGCTGGAAAATGCCAGAATAAATTATTGATAAAGGACAAAATGCGTATAGCGGGCGCAACAGGGATGATATTCGTAAACGAAGACAACCAGTTTCGTTGAAAGTGTACGGTTTCTTTTTTGTCTCAACCAGCGGTACAAAATTTCAAGGAAAAATAAATTTTGTTCGAAAACAAAACATAGTTTCCCTGGAGCTTAAAAGAGAAATATAAACCTTTGGAAAACAAATACCTTTATCCGATTACATAAACTAAACCTTACGTGCTTGTCATATTTTTCTTTCTGTTTTCTTCTGAAAATAAGCCATTCCAATCGAATACAGGCTTTCCCACCATACAGATCTTGTGAAGAAATGGAGAATTGGTTCAATGAGTTTACCCCTTACTCACTTCCCAGTCATAAACTACACGACATTACACTTTTTTATTGATATGTAGTAACCGTGCCGTGTGCTGTATATTACGTGTAATGTAGCATAATGTAACACTCCATAATTATCTGGGTACATGTCGCTGTATAATCGATATAAGTTGGAATGCATCACGTTAATGCATAATGTTGTAATGCTAAAGTGGCAATTCAGATTACGACAATGCAGTCTAAGCGCATTGTTAGATCTAATTCGTATTTAATTAAATTTACCCACAAGTGCGATAGAATCTACTTGTACGGTAGTGTTATTCAGAAAGCAATTTTGCACATTAATCTAATTACAACCACTGCATACAACAGCTATTAGTCTTTAATTTCTTAATGTTCGAATTTTATATATTAGTGCTAGTTAATTTATACAGAATGGTTTATAATAGGTACAAGACTTTGGTACCTTGTTAAGGAAGGCATTTAAACCAAAAAATGTTGTATAACATATTTACATCTTTTTCTATCTACAGAACTACAACAGATTTCAGTTTTATTGATTTAAATATGACTAATACTAAGGTTTGTTGTGTATACATGTACGCTGCCATAAATACTATTTCGTGGTTCTACGTTTGTTTTAAAAATGTCGCGAAAACGACCAATGTTGGACAAAGTTATAGAATTTATAGCAGAAATGTTTGACCTAAATTATGATGGCGTTAAAATTCAATGTGTAGTCTGTAATATCCCTTTGATGTGTTGGTCCAAAAGGGATTGTCTACGTCACGTAAATGGTAAACAGCATTCTTACAAAAAAAATTGCACATGACACTATGACAAATTTAAATTTAACTTATGTGTTACCTTCACTGTATGTAATCTACCGTTCAATTTACTACACAAGGAAGCATATGTCTTCTTTTGGAATAAATATTCGGACTGCAAATTACCAAGTCAGGCAACGTTACAAAGAAGTGTGCCATCTACTCGTGAACATGTTGAAAAAAGAATTAAATCGGAGTTGAAAGATAAAAAAACTGTGGTTATGAGTGGTCGAAACAACAGATCGTAAAAAACATTCTGTGGTTAATGTAATGATACGTACAATGGAACCACATTAATCGTCACCTTCAATTCTGTTAGCTTCCAGACGAGTGCAACAATGTACTGCCGAAGTAATTTCAAAGTTAGTATTAAATACATTGGAAACGTTTGAACTTTCAACAAACCAACTGTTGATATTTACATATGAGTGATGGTGCCGCAAACATGCTTTCTGTAGGCCGGTCTCTTAAAAAGGATTCTGCTAATTTGTTACATATTACCTGTAAAATTCATGGTCTCAATCTTGTGGCGGATAGTATCAGAAAATGTTATCCTGAGGTATCCTGAGTGTTTGTCAAATCCCCAAAATGTATTCGCAAATTTCACAGACTGTGCCCCCGTATGCCCGAGCCACCAGAACCTATTCTTATACGTTGGGGAACATGGTTACATGCCGCGTTTTATTATCACAAATATTTTGAAAATATTAAGAACGTGGTTTTACAATTCGATACAAAGGAAGCTGCCGCTATCCAGAAAAGCCAGTCGAAATTTCAAGATAGTCAGGTTAAAATGGATTTAAAAATCATTCACGACAATTACTTCGTGCTAGCAGATGCAATAGAAAAATTACAAAATCCTGCGGTGCCGTTGGAAGAATCTCTACAAATAGTGCAACATGTTCACGCACAGCTATGCGCGATTGAAGATGCAAAAAATGTTTCTGTTCTAGAAAAATTTGAAAGTGTTTTTGAGAAAAATTCTGATTTTGGCACATTAAGACACATTTGTGAAGGTGCGTCAACAGAATCGTTAAGTTATTTGAAAGATTATTTTACTTACGTAAATATTACGTCACTAGATGTAGAACGTTCGTTCTCTGCATATAAACGCATTTTTTCCTCATGCCGTACTAGTTTTGCCGAAACACCAGTTGAAACATATCTAATGTTGCAAATATTTAACAGACATTATTCACTTTGTGATTTCACGGAGGACTCTTAAAATGGTAAGTGTTTGAGCACGTGTTATTTAATTTTTATTTAAAAGATGAGCGAAATTATTTGCGGCAGCAAACATCTCTATTAGCAGAATAACTCTAGTGGAACGCGAGGCCTGGTCGACTCTACGCTACCGCGCGGTACCGCTCGTGGCCAGCTTTAGTTATCATGATAGTAGAGAATTTTTTTCTTCCAACTTTGATCTTCTGCCCACGTTTTCCCATTCAAAAAAAGAAATCGAATCACTGACCGGTATTGCTCTCTTTCCATGATTCCACAAATACATAAACTTGCCCACTTGCGACACCATTCGAAGCCACACTACTCGATGAATCTCTCCGAAATTTTTACAGACGTCGACTAAGGAATAGTACTCACAGTCAGTAATGCCGATTTTTACATAAAATGCCATTTGTCTCCAAACACGGGTACTTCTCATAGCGAGTTAAAATTTGCGTTACTTTGAATGCGAAGTCTGTAGTACAGTACACTAACGTGCAGTTCGTTAATGTTTGTTTTTCTTCTCTGGGTACTACGCAGAGAAAAATACATAATAAAAATAGGAACAGTAAACTTTATAATTAGTGATATTATAATTATATTAAGCCCTATAATTTTTCTGATAAATAGCAATGTATTTATGGTACTGGATATTAGATAGTGTATTGCTGTCTCTAAGCTGATACAATTTATTATATTTGTAATACCCGGTAAGATCTATTTCTCTCAGTGTACCTAATCTTGTTGTTTCAAACATTTAAAAATCCTATGGCAATATCATTCTTGATCGGGCTAATGTTGGCAATTTTATGGATAAATTGCTAGCGAGTGTATTCCTGGTAACCAAGGGAATTAGTCCCGGTTTACAAATAGTCAATGAGATAAGATAATTCAATCACATTAGACATATAATAGCTTTATTTTCGAAAATGGTTTAAGCGTAATGATTGTTCCGACCGACTAATGCGAACTTCTCGAACTTAGGAGGTAATTTTTTATCGCGCACGAGTTCCAAAAAAAGCCGTCGCATTTGTCGGAATGTATTTTACTGCTTGAAAACATGATTTATCCGTACGACTTTTTCGGCCTCTCGCGGAAGCGAAAAGCTACGGTTAAGAGCTCGGATTTTAAAGCGCTGTATGATGACGGTGGCGGTAATTTAAAAGTTACACCGAAAAATAAAGGAACCCGTCTTTGCAAAGAATAAGAAAGGGTATGTGTCAAGTGCAGTGCTGTTTCAGAGGTAATTGTTTGAAATGGACTACTTTGGCATTTTTAAATGTAAACTATACAAAATGCATGTGTTTTGTTGGCATTTTTTCTTACTTTGTGGTTGATTCTCTGTTTCCAAGTTAATGAATTGGTCACAGTTATAATTCATTTACTAATAAACACATATAAATGAAATGATATGCATTTAGGGATATACTAGAGATACTTAGTTACAAACGGTAGGACTAACATACAGTGTGTCCAGCTAGTCCCTGGACGGAAGATAATTCATTTTCTGAGCGATTTGGAGATACAAGTTTGGTTTTTAAATGTAACACCCTGCATATTATTACGGTTTTAGCTACTTCTCTTCAATTTATGACCACTTTCATCAATATCTCCTATACCCTATTTTAGTTTTTGAGATAACTGACATTATTTGAGTTTCTTGCCAAATGTCGCTTTTTCTTTAACGGCCGATACCTTAAATACCTTGCACGCTAGCATAGTGATACGAATTTTCTGTTGTAGGAGATTTTCTTGGAGCATACATGAGTATCGTAATAAACTAAAATGTCAAAAACCTAATGAGTAAAGCGTAACAAACGGTTGTACCCGCAGAGACGCCTGTACGAGGGTGTGTATGTACGTATGTGGATGCAAATTTCAGTAATGCGGTAGACATTGAGGAGTTTGGCCGTTCGGTTATTTAACGGATTCTCATTGTGTGTTTTCGAAATCATGGGACGTAAGCCTGGTGTACCTCTTGCATCGCATGTGAAGAAATATATTTGGCGTTTCCTTGGTTTGGGATTTACAGGTTCGCACATTCGTTGCAAATCTTGCGGTATAGGGTTGTTAGGTCGCACGACATTTGAATGTAGAAATCATATTAAATGTAAACGTCATGTATTTAATTTAAGAAACAATATTCCGTACTGGCAATTTTCGTATGACTTTATTTTCATGTTGAGCACGTGCAACATCCCACAACACCTAGTAGATAATGAAACTTTCGTCTTTTTTGGGATAAATATGTTTCATCATGGAAACTACCAACAAAAAGACAATTGCGGTACAATTTACAACATGTGCAAAGTACAGTAAAAGACTGTATAAAAGACGTGTTGAGAAATCAAAAATCTGGCTCACTGTGGACGAAACTACTAATGCTCAGAAACACAGCGTGATTCATATTGTGGCGCGTCCTTTAAAGCGTAATGGTCCAGCAGCTTCCTTGTTGTTAGCCAGTAAAAGGATTGAAAGAACTGATGCCGAAACCGTTGTAAATATAATAAAAAATGTGTTAAGAGAATTTTGTATCGTAGGAGCCCAAATCACCGTGTTAGTTTCTGACGGAGCCGCAACAATGCTGAAAGCTGGTAGGATGTTAAAAGTATGCCTTCCGACTCTTCTTCACATAACATGCCTCATACACGCATGTCATCTCGTACCAGAAACAATTCGGAGCAAGTATCCTAGGGTGAATGATTTAATATCATCTACCAAAAAAGTGTTTGTGAAATCTCCCAAACATATCCGCGTATTCAAGCAATTGTATCCGCAAATTCCGCTACCACCTTAGCCTGTATTGACGCGATAGGGAACATGGATCGAGGCAGTATCTTACTATCGCAAATATTATTCCCAAATGAAAGATGTCATTTTCAAACTTAATTCTTCTAATTCTCACGCGGTTCGCGACAGTCAGCAACTTTTTTCCGATTCGGACGTTCAAAAAGAAATAGATGACATTTCCGTAAACCATTCTGTAGTGACACAAACGATTTCGCAGTTAGAAAATACTCACTTATCTGTACAAGACTCGTTAAAATCGCGCAAACATTTCGTGCAGTTTTAAATAAAAATCAGGATTTAGAAAAGGTTCGATCTATATCTAGAATTCAAGACTGCACAGAAGAGATACAGGAGTATTTGAATTTCGCAAATCTTACTTCATTAGATGCTGAACGATTATTTGCAAAGTATACGAGAACGTTTTGAGACCGTCGTCGAGGCCTGACCGAATCGACAATGGAAGCATTGCTTATGTTGCAGTACTACGCTGCGTACCATGCCAGTCGAACATTACCGCAGTGGTGATCGATACGTCAATAAAAGGTAACAATCTACAATTTTTTTATTAATGCTGTGTCTACTTTTGCGCAGTACGCCCCGGACGGTTCCACTAGTTTCTCAAAAACTATAAATAGTACACATACACCGATCAACCGATAATAACCGAACGTCCACTCGATTCCTTGTATGTACATAGTAAACAGCTCCTTTCACGGCGCCTCTGCGGATGCAACCGTTTGTCACGCTTTACTAATGAGGGCTACGAAAGAAGGTTAACCCGATATATTTTAAAGGAAAAACATAAACAAAAGTTTTAACAAGTTAAGGTAAGCGGAACTATACAGTGTGACTGAAATTTAAAAGCTTGTCACCTAGGTTAAGAGGAAAATAAAATGCAACATTTCCAAAAGTAAAACGACAGTTCGTGCAAACTCAGAAATAAAAGTCCGCATATATACTGTGTTTCAAAATAAAACATAACAAATTACAGATATTTATGTTTAAGACGTCCATACATTAGGTGATGTCTCTATCATGTATTTAATCTAGTGCGGAGCGATGATTTCCTTCAGCACTACAGCTAAAACGAGAACACATTGCGGGTAATCGATGAAGCGTTAAGAAGCACACGGACACCACTGTCGGAAAATATGAGTCTATCAGCGAAGTACCGCACTTTTGAAATGGCATCATCAATCCCAATACACGTTTAAAAAGGACGTGGCAAAAGGGTCATCTCCAGCTAACTTGTTATCTTACTGCCTCCGGATACGTTTTATTGGAATGTCAATCACGCTGACGTGGCGACCACTCGCCTTAGAAAACGAGTAGACGACGATACCGTCTCCAGTAGTGCGCCCCCTTTTTCTTTCACTTTTACATCCACTTTGGTACAACTACAATCGCGCACAGGAAAATAGCTATAGCATGAAATAAAATAGTACCTACGCTAAATAATAGTTTCAATGTTCCACTATTTCTTGAAGAATGCTCACTGATATAATTTTTACTAACTAAAACCACACATCACTTTACTCTTACTGAAAACATGTTAGACTAGAATATACGAAAGTAGTGCCATAAATTTTCTGTCCAACAAGAGACAAAGAACAGAGAAAATTTTCTTTATCGTTTTACTTTTTTATATTCCCATCTTTACACACTTAATGCATTGCGTAGATAACTTTATACCCTTGCTATACAGCGTGCCCATCTACTGCATTGACAGAAGATAATTCCTTTCCTAAGCAATTTAGAGAAAAAGCTTTCAAATAAAAAATATTCAAAGACAAGTCCTACTAAACGGAACATCTTACATATTACTACGTTTTTGGATGCGCCTCCTTAATTCATGTCAACCTTATTTAAGATTCCCTATACCTATATGGATTACTTTTTGAGATAATTTGAGATTCCTACGAAGTGCCTTTTGGACGAAGTTTCCTTAACACCGCGGCTTTAGCGTGGTGATTCGAATTCGATTGCAATGAATATTTCCCGAAGTTTTTAGCGGCACCTACATCGCTAAATTTTTTATATCAAATAGTTTCTACATGATAGCTATCGAAATCGTTGCAGTTGAGGTAACACGAATCAAATTTCAGCTAAATATTTTGAGAGTTCGTAGAGTGGACTCTGGACACAACACATAATTCGTCTAAGAGGGGTATTTCCTTTATGTAATTTCGGGAGACCATATATTTTAGGGCAATGTGCAGTATGGACTTTTAGTTTTTTAGTTAATTCGGGAGATATGTAACCTTTTCGTTCGCACTTTTTGATCAATTTATTAACGTCTTTTTGAAATTTTGTTGTTGGAGCATTTTTCATTTCAGTATATGTAGGATAGGTCCTGGCAATTCAACTGTAAACACGTTTTTACAGAGCTCCGGAGTATAACCCAAATAGTTTGGGCTACATCGAGCAATCACTGCTGAGAGTGTGATCAGCGAATATAACCACCAAATAAGTATATAGATATCAAAAAGAACATTGGTGCAAATAACAAGTAAGTTAATAGACGATAAATAAACTCGCTGATAAGAACATAACCTCCGAGGAGAAGATCCGGATGACGTTCTTTACGCGGCGTGGTAAACTAAATAGGCAACCAATACATCAGCAAACAGAGCCGCATTCAAATAAAAGGAAATAAATAATAACCAAAATAAAATACAAACCGAGGTAGATGGAGGAAATATTGAAGAAATTGGAGGCGATGGATAAAAAATTGGATAGATTGGAGAATGTCGAGGCCAAGTTAGAGAAAAGTCTCGGAATGATTTAAATACTAAGAGATAAGAACCGAGAATTGAAAAATAAAATTAAAATACAAGAAGAAAGAGTAAATACAATGGAACGCCAAGCAATGAGGAAGTATGTAATTATCCACGGTCTAACGGAAAATGAACAGGAGACTGAACTCTGTTTGTCAAATAAAGTTACGAGCTTGATAAAGTCGTTGGGAATACCGTTTAATGAACAGCAGGACCTCCAAGAAGTAAGAAGAGTAGGTAGAGGAGAAGGAAGAAGAAGCAGGCCTGTGCAGATCGAACTGACAACGACAAGAAGTGGGAAACAAACACTGAGAAGTGTGGATCGATGAAGCATATTCCAAGGAGGTACTGGGTCAGAGGAGGGAGTTGGTTAAATGGATGAAGCGAGAGAGAGAGAATGGAAATAAAGGTTTTGTAAGGTATTATAAGTTAATAATAGATGGAGAAATGTTTACAGTAGATGACATAAAAGCGGAGGCATCTATGGTTGAACAACAACCAAAAGCTCAGCTCAAGAAGACACACCAGACAAGAACATATAGTGAAAGGTCACCGGAAGGGGGCGAACAAGGGCACGAAAGGGATAAAATCCGAGTAACTACAAAGACTCGGGGCATATCAAAAAACATGTAGAAGGCAGGGAAAGAAGACTGACAAACATGGTAACGACCTTGGCAAAGAACAGGCATATGAATACAAGAAATCGAGCAGTAATAAGCAAGGGAAAGGAAGAAGTGGGAAAACATAGTAGTAATAAAGAAAGAAGCCTGGAACCAGGAAAAAATGTATAAATTGAAGGAAATCCGGATAAGAATTGCCACGTGGAACGTAAGAAGCATTTATGAAGAAGGTGGGATAAAAAATTTTGTAGAAATTATGAAAAAATATAAATTGCTCCATCTCGCGCTCCAAGAGACAAAACTCAAAGACACAGGAATATCAGAATGCGATAAGTTTCTCTTCTTCAATAGTGGAGGTACAAACTGATTTTTTGGAACAGGTTCAGGTATCAGCAGTTGGAGGATCTTGTAAACGGTCTACCCAAATATGATATCAAAATAGTATTGGGTGATTGCAACGCGAGAAAGCATGTACAAATACATCACCGGAGGGAAAAGTAAGCATGAGACCTCCAATGAAAATCCTCATAAACTCCGTATAAACTTTGCAATAGAACAAAATGTAAATATAGTGAGTACACAATTCGACAGAAAAGATATCCATAAAACAAAATAGATCGCGCCGGATGGTAATACGGCAAATCAAATCGATCACTTACTAATAGAAAATAAGCACGTTGGTATCGTTTAGAACTGCAGAAGTTACCGGGGGGCGGATAGTAACACCGATCATTTCATGATGGTAGCGACAATAAAACAGGAAATTTCAAGACAACGAATGGAAAGTCGGAAGACAGTGAAAAGATACGAATTGAAGGTTTTACAAGAGAATGAAGGTAGGCAGAAGCTTGAACAAAGGATAACAACAAGACTGCTTAATAAAACAGAAGAGGAGGATCCATGTCGAGAATGGGCACAAATTCAAACAATAATAACTGAGGTGGCAGAACAACTGTTGGGGAGGGCTAGTAGAAAAAAAAACAAAGATTGGTTTGACAACAAATGTAAGCGAGAGCTAGAATATAGAAGCAAAGCAAAAATGGAATAGAACAGTGGCCGATGAGCAAATAAAACTTCGATGTAATGACAGTAGACAATATAATTGAGAAAGTGTCTACATTTGAATAACTAGGAGCGACGATAACGGATAGAGCGGAGGATGACATGGAGATAGAGAAGAGGATGGCAAGGGGAAGTAGGGCCTTGGGGTCATTAAGTAAGATGGTCAAATCCAAGCATATAGCTCGAAAAACGAAGGAGAGAATACATAAAACAGTAAACAGGTGACGTACGGTTGTGAGACTTGGACGCTGAGCCAGAAAAACATAACGGTGGGAAAGGAAGATGCTACACAAAATATATGGGGGAGTAAAAAACGACGGCGGTACATGGAGGAGTAGAACAAACGGAGAACTGATGGAGCTATACGGCAAGCCAAACATAATCCAAAGAATACGAGCCCGATGAGCGAGCTGGTTGGGGCATCTGTATCGAATGACTACACATAGACATGCAAAGAAAGTATTAGTTGGGGGTGAGGGTGGAAGACGTAGAAGAGGGAGGCCAAAGAGGAAATGGTTGGAAGAAATAAAAGCAGATATACGATTGCTGGAGATACCGGACTGGGAAATAGAGGTGACGAATAGAAAAAGGTGGAAGGAAATAATGAAGGGAATCGAACCCATGGGTCCCTATGCCTCAAATGCTGTTATATATATTGTTATGTTCAACATTGTATGTATGACAACAGCCTCCCTCGATTGTCACTTCTGCACGACTAAATATCAGGTTGGCCACTGATTGATAACTAAATATCCCTTTTGCAGGAAAAATTGGAAATTTCTTCGTTACCATCACCCCTCCAGCAAACTGGCTATGGAGCGAGGACATTATATTTATAATATAAGTCCAGATAACGACGAGTGTGGGGTAGCATGGAAAAATCTACTAGTCAGTTAATTTTCCTATTCCCGTAATTCGTCCAAATTCATGTAGAAATCGTCTGAAATAAGCAACTGTGTAAATTGAGAGGTACAATAAATAATTTTTCATCAATCTTTATTCAGCCTTGGTTGAATCAAAGTGTTTCTTAACTCCGATCCCCATATGAAGTGCTCGATTGTGAAATCAAAGTCGTTATTTGAAGAGAAAAGGGTTAAATTTCCAGAACAGGCAATTTCCTGTAGTGGTTATATAAACAGAGAGTTTATATAATATTGGCATCGTTCAAAAGTTCAAGGTTAGTTACTTTTAGAATCTTAAAATTCGTTAATTTCGTTTTATTAATTTGAGTATTCGTTATAAAATTGCCGAAAGGGTATCCAGGGAACCCCGAAACCCCGAAAAAATCTCCTGAGAAAGATATTTGAATATATATATTTGTTGTATAAATGCTCTGTATTTTTCATTACAATTTTCAATTACAATATTCTTGCAAGAGAACGGAGCCAACTCGTCAACGTGGAGGGTGTGTGAATACTTCTTGTCGGCGACCACAGGAGTGTTATCGACTAATTTTTAATGTATTGTAATATATATATATGTATATGTAGGATCGTCTAGAAGGTTATACATCTTGGGTTCATAATCCACCCTATCCATGATTACTGTTTTGTTACTTTATCTG
Organism: Dynastes maya; assembly: GCA_029619315.2. NCBI lineage: Eukaryota > Metazoa > Arthropoda > Insecta > Coleoptera > Scarabaeidae > Dynastes > Dynastes maya. The sequence goes on from JAROYE020000003.1 coordinate 33,243,493, forward strand.
CTTTAATAATTATGATTTGTGGATTACTTTTTATGGAATCTTTAGAAAGTTTAGTTTGTTTATGTAATAATTTTTGATTGCAATCTAATTTGTTTTCAATAAATTTATGAAGTTGTTTACTACATTAGTGATTTTACTTCTGATTTGTGTTTTATCAGATTTGGAAGATATTGACTAGATGTTGGCTACAATGCTCTTTACGGGGATATTTTTATTAGATGTATAGCGTAAACTGAAATTTTGACCTAAACTCAGTAAGTGTGCCACATATATCAATAAAGCCGCTAAAATCAAGATTCAATATTCAATTTTCAAAATAGATATCAAATTGCCCACTTGAAACAACAACGACGAGATTTAAAGCCATTAACATCAATGAACATTCAATTCAATTAAAAAGGCGATTGAACAAGTTGCCAAATATATTCAAGCCAATGCAATGCAAGGGATTTTCAGCGTCCAGGTTTTGAAAGGTAAGTAGATTAAGGTGTCTTATGTTTTAATTCCCTTAACAAATATGTTGGTATCTATTATTATATTATCTTTAACCACGTAACACAATATCGAGGAACCACTTTAGTTGCGGATGTGATCTTGGAGGTTAAAGATCTCTCCCTAAACTGTATATGCTCATGAAGTGCAAAGTTTCTATCTCGCACTCAACGTTCCACTTGTAACACCCAAGGCACTAACAGCATCGGTTCCTCTGCGACAACAAAGAACAAGGAACATCTATGATTGATTTCCCCTTTTTTGTCACTCACTCCTTCTTCTAGTGACGTAACGTCTATGCGGGTGCGAGACGAAAAGAAATCACGGTTTGTTAGTTGACTGAATGTCAGTTAGGGCATGCGAACGACTCGCTTTATACAACGATAAACGCACGTCGATAATTTTTTCACGTCTCACTTCATTGCCTTCGAAGGAATTTTCCACAGATTACTACTACACGTTCATACTGAATTCCTCAGATATTTAATTCGCACGTGATAATCTACAAGAGGAAATAGTAAGACTGTTCAATATTGTTGATATTCGTCTACGATAACGTTATAAATTTTGACATTTGTATGTCTTTGGTTTTTAGGTGTAAAGTGATTAAATGAAATATAAAGTTAAATAATATTCCATTCACCGGTATCTTTTGAAAATGTTTATGGAATGTTGTACGTTAAAGATCATATCATTGTATGGGGAAGTATAACATTTATATTCCGGTTTCTATATTCGCTACTCCCTCTCTCTCTCGTCTCCACCCCCTTGCCTTGAGTGCGCCGTCTGGTGTAGTGCGTTGTAGTGTACGTAAACGCCACAATGCAAATTTTCGTGAAAACACTCACAAAGAAAACAATAACCCTCGAGGTTGAACCTTCCGATACAATCGAAAATGTAAAGGCTAAAATTCAAGATAAGGAAGGTGTTCCACCAGGCCAGCAACGTCTTATATTCGCTGGTAAACAGTTAGAAGACGGCCGTACTCTATTGGATTACAATATCCAGAAAGAATCCTCCTTGCACTTGGTGTTTCGTTTGAGAGGTGGTATCATCGAACCATCTCCACGTATTTTGGCACAGAAATATACGTAATTGTGATAAAATGATCTACCGCAGGTATTATGCGACGTTACATCCAAGAGCTACAAACTGTCGCAAAGCAAAATGCGGACACACGAATAACTTGCACCAGGTGACGGTGGGAAATATTTCTGTGCTGTTTTTGGAGATTAGGTGCATAAATTGAGACGCGAATAGTAACGTAGACACGAGAAAAAAGCGTTAGTGTTTTTCTTTTCTTATATTGTTTTTACCAGTAGTGATTCCATCAATACAATGAGCTTTTATGTATCAGCATTATCTTGATTATTGTTTCTAGGCAATTTTTTCATGTGTACTTCTACATTAAGTTCACTTCTGTTTGAACACTATTTTGTTAAAAGCATGAGAATAATTTTCTGCATTATGTATGGTAGGTCGTATTGTTTTAAACAAGGTAAATGCGATTAATAATGTGGATATAAATTTTCTTAAAATTTTCTAATTTAACGAAAATATTACTACAAGTATATGGTAATTTACCTACAATTTTGTAGTGCTTTTTTTATTATAATTTTGCAGTATTTTTACTATAAATATGGAGTATAGGCAGCCACTTCAAAAAACTGCAATAATAAGGTATCTTCTACTTACTTCGATAGCTGTCATTATAGTAACTGTCGATTCTGGCAGGATCCACTGCAATTGTAATATAATTTACTATACATTTCTCTTTGTGCAGTGAACAACGCTATGGTAAATGTTCTTTTGTAAGTTTATTTTAATACAAGCTTGATAGCGCATGAAGAAATGTTTGTCATGATGAAATCATCTTTCAAAATATATAAAAATATACGGGATGCGATATCCATCGATAGCATCCTTACTTTGGTAATAGAGGAAAACTGTCCGGCAAACGGGAGATGCCAGGTTCGATTCCTTACCGGGGTTAAGATTTTTAAAATAATTAATTACGTCGGAAATACCAAGGAAATCACAGATGTTTGATTTCTTTGGTGGTTGAACAAATATAAATGTCTAAGCTTCTTGGTGGTTACTTTGCCAAAAAATGATTATAACCACTTGACGTTTCGTTAAATATTGTGATGTTACAAATAACGATTAAAAGATTTGAAACGTATATTTTCAGTTTTTCACTTACAAAAATGAGATTTATCTGTTAAAATTGATGATGGGTGTTTGATGCGTGTGTGTATAAAATCTTTATGGTTCCTTCTTTCCCCTTCTCAGCAATATTGATATTCGAAATCCTCTTGTTTTAGACCCCTTTTGATCGTCTTCTAGAATGGAATTTCTTTGAATCACTTCTTAAAATTTCTTGATTGATGTAATACTCTTGGTGATTGTTCGTGATTGTCTATACTTTACTTTAACAGCTTTTCAATACATTTGAATTAATAATTTCGGCGAGATTTAATTTTTATAGTACAATTTCTAATAAACAAAAGATGTTTGTTTTTGTCAGAATGTTTACGTTGCTAACTTCTGTTCTTTGATCGCGCCTGGCATTGCCAATCTAACGACTTGATATTTAATTTTGATGTTTTGAAGATCGAACTCGGTGTCGCAGGTGGCGTCAGGGATTTTGACGGTTATTTCCAAATACAGTGTGTTTTTTGTGTGCGTACGTGTCATTTTTACAAACAATGTTTTCAAAATGTAAATAACTTAAAACAACCTGGAATTTTGATTCTCCCCTGTAACATATCATTAAGTGAGATTTTTTTTTTTAAGAATAGAAGATTAATAATATAAATAATCAAAATGTCATAACTCGAATATTAATCGAAAATAATTCAAGTTCCGCATAGAACTCTGTTAAAATCTAATATCGGCGAATTTTGATATAATATTGATTAGAATGAATTTAGTAACATATAAACATATGCTTTTCACGTTGGAACATCCCACTACAATGTATAAACTAAAACTACTTACAAAACTTAACTCTTAAAAGGAGAACTTTTTTATATTTTAAAATGGTCAAATTAAAGTTTTGAAAGGAATTACATTTTAATTTAATTGCTACGAGTGCAGTCTGAAAAATTTCGAGTCTAACATAGAAACAAGTATTTTTTGTCAAATCCAGTTTCATTTCTTAACATAGTCTCCATAAGTCCATACACTTTTCCTATCGATGCTCCCATCTTTTTAATTGGTCCAAATTATAGTTGGCATCTTCACCCGCAAAAGGCGTTTACGAATGTGATGTCCTTCTCATTCTCCGTCCCCTAAGCAAAAATTTGAGCATAGGCAACAGAAAAGGCAGCTGGGGGCCAGGGTTGGTGAATAGGATGGGTAGTCTAGTCGAACCCCAATTCGTGAACTTTTGCCATGGCGACCACTGAAATATGAGACAGTGCGTTACCTTACTGGAACAAAAACTTTTTCTTCTAATGCGGCCGTTTTTCCGTAATTTCCGCATTCAGCTTGTCAAGTGATGATCCGTAGTATGCCCCCGTTATTGTTTTTCCTTTTTGTAGGATAGTCGATTAACGCTACTCAATGACTATCCCGAAAAACAGCCGCCATCACTTTTCTGGCCTTTTTCGGAGCCGATTTACCCTTCGCGGTCCACCATTTCGACTCTGCCTTGACTTCAGAAGTGTACTAGTGTATTAAACTTTTATCTACAGTTACTCATCGAGCCAAAACTCCGACTTATTTCGCTTAAACTGCTTCAACAAGCCTTTGAAAGTGTTCGTTTGAATGCGTTTTTGGTCCTGAGTGAGCAAGCGCGATATCCAACGCGCGGTTAACTCTCTCATGCCCAAATCTTCAGTCAATATATGAAAAAAACACGTTCTTTCGAGATGTCCACAGAAGCCACTGCTATCTTCCTAACCTTAGTTCGACGGCCGTGTATCATTGTTTGGTAAACTTTTCCGATGTTATTGGTAGTGGTTGCAGTTTTTGATCGTCCTCAACGTTCATCGTCAACCACGCTTAAATTCAAATGCCCAAAATTTCAATGTAACAGATGATGTACAAAGTACCCATAAGCAGCATTCACTTCGGGTTTAATTTGCGTACGAATATTACCTTTGAAATGTAAGAATTTAATGCCGGTTCGGTATTCGATTTTTTCAAATTTTACAGTAACACCGACGTTGGCTGACATAAACAACTGTTAAACAACAACTGAGCGTTCAACATGGCTGAAATCTTCAAAAGTATCTTTCAACGCATGCACAATTGTATTACCAAATTAACGCCATTTTCATGTTGAGGCTTGAGCTTTTTAAACTACCCTCCTATATGAATGCAATTTAAGAATATCCTGTATATTTTTGGATTTCTGAATTTCTGACGGTATTATACGAGGGACGGTCGTAAAATAAGGTTCCCAAAGCCCTACAGCAGAAATAAGACGTGTTAGGCGAAATCCGACACGATTGGCGTGTGCAGCAGCTCTCCCATTCTATATATGTACCACTCCCGTCTGGCTACGCCGCTACCGCCAGGTGTGAAGTTCGTACTGTAATAGGTTTTTTAAACGCGAAAGGGGTTTCACCTATAGACATTCATCGTCAATTAACCGTTTGTGGAGAAAAATGTATAGCTGTTCAACACGTCCGCAAATGGTGTAGGGAATTCACTGGAGGTCGGACGGAAATTCACGATGAAGAGCGGAGTGGAAGACCATCAGTTTAAGAGGAAATCGTTGAAAAGGTCGAGAGCATACTGCTTGAAGATCGGAGGGTCACCATTCGTCAACTCGCTCTTCGGATTCCTGAGATTTTCAACACCACAATTGAAATGATTTTGACTGGCGGCAGAATTTTATGACATGAGGATACAGAAATTGGAGCACCGTCTGCAAAAATGCTTGGATAGAAATGGCGATTATGTCGAAAAATAGCTTAAGTTTTTGCCTTTAAAACGATGTGTAATGTTAAGGAAATAAGGAATACTGTCTATTTTTAAAAAATATAGGAACCTTATTTTACGATCATCCCTCGTATAATCTTGAATTACTTTCCTATGATTTCCAGTTTATGCATATGTATTGATAATGTTTTCTTTTTTTATTTCTCTTTCTTTTTGTATTTACTTGTTGGTGAACTGAAATAAAACACTTAGTATTATTATTAATTACGTAAGGTATTTCCTATAGAACAAGTCGTCCGGTTCGCTAGGGAACGTGCACCTGTTATGGTTGTAGAACCTTAACATAGTATTACAATCGGGAAATCATTGCATAAATTAAGTTGTCATTTTATTTTAAGAACAATGAATATTTTAAAATGCAAATCGTTTTTTAAATTATTATTGATCGAAAATTAATAAATGTTATCGATAATACATGAGCGAAGGAACGTTAAGATAATCGAGTACTTTAGCTGTTGGATAGAAGTGTTTAGAAGTAAGTTAACGTTAATAGTAATTTTAAGTGTGGATAGTTTGATTGATTCAAAATTCCATTTTCGTCATCTCGAGTAATATAAAAAAAAAATGGATGTTTATTATGTAGGTGGCGCGCTTAAATGGAGAGAGCACGTAAAACGTCAAATTACAAGATTAACTTCCTCTAATTTATTAGCTCCTCAGTTTAGTTCGATTTTCCTAAACTACTGACAATGATAATACTATGAGTTCTATAACAATAAATAACGTGTTTTATTAGCGTGCTCTAGACAAAAAACATATTGCTTTTGGCCATAATACTTATTGAGCATTTGCTAAAAGCCCTGCTTACTTGGACATAAATTCTTCTTCTATTATTGATTTACATATATTGTTTAACATTATCGTACAGACTAATGTTCAAATCAGCTGTCTCAAGAGCCAATTTTTTACTATTAACAATAAAGTCCGTTACAACTTCCCAAAGACAGCGTGAAATTAGGTATCTTCAAGTTATTTTAGAAAATATGTCATTTAATTGGCCTCTGCAGGTATATTTGCTAATCCCTTCATATCATATTCCTTTTATAACAGAACAAATATGTACCTCATAAAATAAACTCGGGGTGGTAGCCCAAAGTACAGCGTGCTACTACACGCAGAGAAACGTTTACTTGTCCGCCTTAACTCAAAACAATTACTGTTTCAATTATCCGCAATATTATCCAATATGGAAACAGTGGAAAAAATCAATAAATTGTTCTTCAATAAGTTCCCCATATCTTTACAAAAGTCAACTTATATTCCCCCAACAGTGCACGCAGAGAAACGTATACTTGTATCAGGGCTATTCACCTCAATTCAAAATAATTACTATTTCAATTATCCACAATGCAATAACTGTTTCAAACCAAAAGAAATATTTTCTTTGCGCATCTTTCTCCGCTTAAGAGAAGTATATACTTCTAATGAAATAATTGTTGGTTTATTTCTTGGTTTAAGACATTTGTTAACTTGATTTAGGAAAATCTTGGGGAAAACAATATTTTTTGTTAAGGATAGTAAATAGTTTTCTCAATTCCAGAAAGCGTTTAGGTATTGTTCATAAATCAATTCTTTCATTTTCTTAAAACAAAGCATTTATTTACTTAAAATTCCTGAAATGTATATTATTTATATCCACTTTATTAATTGCACACATTAATTGCATAGGAAAAAAGTGCCTAGGAAACAATAACCAAGATAATGCTAATAAATTGCTCCTGGTATTGATGGAATCACTTCCAGCAAAAACAATATGAGAAGAGAAAAGCATTAGAGCTTCTTGCTCCTAGCCACATTGCTCTTAAATCTCTCAGTTTGTGCCACTAATCTTCAAAAATAGCAACTGAAATATTTCCTGGCGCCAGCTAGTGCCAGTAGTTATAGTAATGCCGTCCTAGATAGCAGCCACGGAACTGGAATACAGATGCCATACTTACACTTACAATGATATAACCTTTAACGTACAACGTTTTATAAATATCTTCAAAAGATATTGGTTAATGTAATTTTTTTTCTTTTTGTTACTAGTTACCACCTGTACTAATTTAGCTATGGTTTTTTAAGTATATAATAAATAATAATAATAAAAAGGGATAAATAAACTTAAATATTAACTCATTAATTATTAAACTACATAAGAATGATCCGTATTTAGTTACATTGTTGAAGACATAATTTAATTATACTGTAACCTATAAAAAAATCCTTTTTCTTCAGCTCATTTACTTGCTCCTAATTTTACTTATTAACTTCTCTTCTTTTTCCATTACTGTAATTTTTCTTTTATTGGATACCCTTGTAGCGGCCTGATGATGTGTTTTTGAACACGAAACCGATCGCCTAATTTCTCAATAGAACTTTGTGAGATCTGGACCATTTTTTATGCCTACCTTTATATGGATATTTTCTTAACTTAAAACTAAATAATTTACTTGGAAGAAACATTTTTCTGTCTTGCATTTTCTTGATTTTCTAACCCTAAGAAAATATGTATTTAATCCAAATAAAATTTCAAGAAAATTATTTTCTTATATTATACATTTTTATAGTCTTGAAATAAAAATATTTTCTTGAATAGGGACCGATTTTTGCAAGAAAATCTATATTCTTGATGCTAGAAACCATTTCTCTGCGTGTACGCTGACCAATTATACAAATAATTCGTTTTAGTTATTAAATTAATCACTTGATTGAACGCAACATGTATAAATATCTTAGAAATTCCAATCTTTTGAGAATTCATTAATTATTTGTTGTATTTCATAGAAACAAGCAAGTATACGGCAGGAATAAATAGCGGATACGAATAACCGCAATAAAATTTTATTACAGTTTAAACAGCTGCGACATTTAATTGAACACACGAGTCTGGCATTAGTTTTACTTTAGTATTATTCCAGGTAGAATCGAAATTACTTCGTTATTTTTATCTGTAAGTGTTTTATAGACAGTGTTGACGTTCGCTTTTAAGTTGTGGGATCATGGGGTGTGGAAAAACACTCACAAATTCAAAAAGGGCGCAAATTAATATTTTACGCGAAGAAAACTATTCAATTCGTGAAATAGCAAGACGATTGGGACGGAGTGATCGTGTCATTCGTAATTATCCCCGAGACGGAGAAAATTACGGTGAAAAACGTAAAGGAAGAGTTGCCACAGCAACTACCGTGCGTGAAAAACGCCAAATTTTATGGGTAGCTTCGAATTCAGCGGTATTAGCACGTGAAATTAGGGATGCTGAAGGCACGTCGGTATCTGTAAGAACAGTGCAACGAATTCTGAAAAGGGCAAACATTGTTCGGCGAAAACTAGAGAAAAAACCTGTTTTAACAGTCGGACACAGAAACGAACAGAAAGCGACCGAACTTCTCCAGGACGCATGAGACATGGCGAAAAGTGATTTGTACCGACGAAAAGCGCTTTTGTCTTGATGGGCCAGATGGTAATCGGTATTATTGGCATGATTTGAGGAAAGAAGAAAATATTATTTCTAGAAGACGTCAAGGCGGTGGAGGTGTTATGGTATGGGGTGCAGTTTCTTACGCTGGGACAATAGATGTAGTTTTTATAGATGGGACCTTAAATGCTAGAAAGTACTTGGAGTTACTTCAAAATGAACGAGGGAAAATCGAAGAGAAAATAGGAACCCAAAATTACATTTTCCAGCAGGACAATGCGCCAGCGCATAGCGCCCGTATTGTAAAACAGTTGTTTATCGACATAGGGATGACTTTGCTGCCATGGCCAGCATTATCCCCAGATTTAAACATTATAGAAAACGTGTGGGGTTATTTGTCACGTAAAATCTATGGTAACGGAAGTTAGTTTGGGAATCAGGACCAACTAAAATCAGCAATTTTGAAAGCTTGGAATGAATTTAACGAAATACCACTGGATTATCTACAAAATTTATTCAACTCCTTCCTTATTTGAGGTAATAAATAACAATGGTAGCCATACCCATTATTAAGTAATTTTTTATAGTAAGTTTGAAATGCTTTATTATCCTGCGTTCAATCTAGTGTCGCACTAATTTTGTTACTTCTTTATTTCCGTAAATTATTACGAATATTTTATTGAAATTACGATAAATAATAAACAAGTACAAAAAAATGAACTAGTTCTTATTATTTTTAAAGTTATAGGTATCGCGGAGTGTATATTTCTAAAAATAGTCTAATTGGTTTACAAATAATTTTTGGAAATACAAACAAAAGCCTAATCAGTAGAGTGCAGTACTTTAAGAATTTAATACAGCAACATTACCCTTCGTTGCCGTTTATTATTTCGTGCAAATTAGTTCTATTTGATGTAAAGGGCACGCCATTGGTCACCCTATACACTGCGTATAACCTATGTACGACTTCATGCGACTAGTCATGCTCAACTCAAGCACACCCACTTGACCCGCGTCCATCAAAGTTCATTTCTAGACACGACAATCCACTTAAACTCCCCAGGTGCGTGCACTACAATATTGATTAACCAGGATTTAATTGATCACGGGTAAATTTGTTGGAAGCGGCAGGGAGTCCGTTTACCTATTAAACCAAATCATCTCCCCATACAAGAGGCTGGTATGCACGTATGTCCACATGCATATTTCCGCAACATTGTTTCTCGGCTTCGATTGTATTGGAATCACACACTTAATTCATTTGACAGCCTCCATAATCAGTATATTCTCTTTCGTAGATTTAATTACAAACGATTCGTGTTCAGAGTACTGGCTTTACACAATTTGAATTCCCTTTTCACAAATACTATGAAATGCACACATATTACAATTACATCGTAATCCATCAACAGTCTAAGGGTACATCAGTTTCGATCAAAAGAGCAAGAAAATGTCAAATGTAGGGGAAAGTGTGCAACAGTGAAACACTTTTTTTTAGGTCAATGTAATTTTCTTAGTACATATTGTATCAAAATAACTAATTTTTGTACAGTAAGAAGCTATAACCTTTGTTTAAATATTTGTCTTAATTTATGTCTTCTTAAAAACAGTAGTTTGTAATTCTCAGAACTATTTACAATTGCATTTGTCTCATTTTCAGTGTTGGTCTAAAGTGTAAGACACTCTTCATCCAACAGCGAGGCAGGAGGTATTTTTTAAACTATGTATTTTTTTATGCTGATACGAGAAAAATCATGTTTCAGTTTTATTTTGATATATTTTGGCGATAAAAAAGGTAACGTCAAATTTACATAATACAGATAAAACTAGATACCTATCGAATATTTATATTTTGTGTGTCCATATAGATTAGATTAGATTAAAATTGAGCTGGTTCTTGACCTATTCCACCGCGACCTTTTCAGATCTATTGTGGTTCCTCTATCATTAGATCAATTACGCTAGCTTTGCCTTTTTCACCAGATCTAGCAGCCTTATGAGAGTTCCCTCTGCATAGGTTTCGACTTTTGGATATTCCGATCCCACTTCTACGAGCCATATTCCTACAATCGCACCGCACGTGGACGGCAGTCTGTCAGGCCTAAGTTGCTCATATGCTTCTTGAGCATACAGTGTCCTGTTAGCAGGCCTACTATTGTTCTGACAGACTTTCTGTCCATACTTAGTAGGTCTGCTGTAAATTTAGGCTTGTGTCCAATCATAAATTGTTTGGCATGTCTCTGACCCGGGATGCTCTTCCACCAGTCATGAGATTTCTTGTTTTTCCATTGTTTAGTAGTTGCTTTGACTACCGTTTATGCTATGCCCACCGAATGTTTTGGGTTTCTGTCAGCATTTGACGAGCCTGCTTGGGCTAATTCGTCTGCCTCAACATTCCCTCGGTGACCTTCGTGTCCTGGTACCCACACCAGGGTCACCTTAGATCAGCTGCCCAGCCTATTGACGACATTCATGCATTCTCACACTAATTTCGATTTTACCTGTGCGGAGTCCAGCGATTTTATCACTGCTTTACTGTCTGAATAGATAGCAATAGATTGATAGTTACTTTCTTGCTTGTCTAGTTCTTCGATAGACCCCAGTACTGCTGCTATTTCGGCTTGAAATGCTGTGGCGCTTTGAATTAGGCTCCGATTCCAGTTTCCGTCTTTGAGCCGTGTGTGCCCACATAAAATATGGGACCGCTTTTAAGTTTGATTTCGGTTATAGAAACCACAGATTCATCAGAAACTTCCGGGAGTACACACTTGTTCGTTCACTTCTGGTTTGTTAAGAATGTTACTTCATACTCTTGACTTGAATCAATTATTTTTAGAACTTTTCCAACTTCTGTTTTCTGTTTTGCCGCCAAATTCTACCTGTACGAAATCATCTTCTATCGGACATCTACGTAGGAAATCCATCTGGGTCAACTCTGATAATACACTAATTTTCTGATGATGAGTCTAGCATGGGTTCTTTTAAGCTTTCCGAATCTTGTTCAAACACTTCTTTCTTGATCTTTTGGATTTTTGATTCATATGCTCTATCTTTCTTACTGATTTTATTAGTTCTTGCTATACTTCTTTCTTCAGTTGCATCCTTTTCCGTAGTATATGTGGCTACCATTCATTTCCCCTTTTCTTCGGGTATTTTTGGACTTAGGGGCTTCTACTTTTTGGGAAACCCCTAGATTCTTCAGGGTGTTTTAAGACATTTGAACCATGCTTATCTTCTATATTTCCTATAATGTCTTTATCTTTATGGGAAATGGCATATACGGCGATCTCGGTTCCATTATTTTCATTTTCTTTTGGAAGTACACGGTGGAAAGTCTACATCTGTAAACATATTTGCATCAAATGGGTGTAGTCCACACCTCTTAAATGTGTTTATAATTTTAGTTGGAGTTAATACCTTTTCATGAGCAGTACCAACACATACAGCTACTTCATGGAATGCAACATCCAATTATCGACGGATGCATTATATGCTGTTGAAAACGGTTTATAAACACCCACATCTAATGGTTGTATTTTATTTGTGGAGTGTGGTGGAATGGTCAAAATTGTTACCCCATTACCTTTGACCAAGATAAAGAACGACAATGCTAAGGTGACTCGTAGTTGTCATAGATCAGAAGTGATGGATTCTTTTTGGAGCTGTTGGAATATTTTAGAAAACGCTTGAGTATTTCTAAAAATAAATTTGCATTCATCCATCCACTAAGGGTAGCAAGTCCCAATGTACCAGGTGGAGCCCCTCGAATCATGTGTTCTTAAAAGTGAGTCCTCGGAAACACCATTACCGGAGGTAAGTATGGGCCTGTAGCATTTATTATATAATAAGTTGTAACAAGGATACCCCTCTCTCCACTTGTTACCTTATTCACCTGCTTAACGCCCTTCATTACTACTACTACTTTTTGGAGTTTTTGAACTGTCACAGTTCCCGTCTCGTCCAGATTAAAAATTCTGCTTCCGTCGGCGAAATTGGAATTCCTTGCGTAAATAGTTTTTAAATTCTGAAAAAATACCGATACATTGTGTCGATTAGGAGAGGTTGCACGGAAAAAGCTGCACCTTTCTGGTATTCCTAGTGGCAGTCGATCACGTCGTTCGCGAAAGCCTCGAAACCATTTTAGACCCACCATTTTATCGTCGTGCTATTTGCCAGGAATTCTCTTTCTGTTTTCAACGGCCATTCCATACGCAAGTTTTCTACAATCGATAACCGACAGCCCATAATACATTTGTGGACAATCTACTATGTATTTCTCAAGGGAGGTTTCTTCTGCGACACTGAATATTTTATTCACACTATAATTGAAAGACATTGGGATGCTATCGACAAATTCAACCTGCTTGTTCATTTTATAAACCATTTGTCATACTTTACGTTGTAAAAGATAAAAAGCTCTAAATACCCCTGCCAATTATAAGAAGTACAAAAATTACAACAGACGCAAATTATTTTAGAGAAACGAATATTGCTTTCGAAATCAATTAAATTTACTTTAATTAATAGAAAACTGTTATAATCATTTAACTTTAACAAATACCTGCCGATAATAACACGTACTACTCGTATTATTTATGCCATCTATTTATTATGTACTAGAATATCACGCAAAACTTCCCCTAAACAAAATCTAAAAACGTCGAAATCATTATTTCTTCATTCGATGCAGGTAATAAACGCATATTATTTTAACTACAGTTTCTACCCTTACTAAAGGCTGCGTACTTTTAGCCTTTGTAATGTAAATGAGCTAATATAAAGTTCCTATCTAGGAAAATTGAAATAGCCATACAAATAGACTTCAACGAACATGCAGCACGTCTTCACGTTTTCACTCCATAGAAGTGACGTCAAGTTAATTTGGTCCCCTTTCATTGCCATTAAACGGTACGACGTCCGTTATTAGGACCGTCGCATCATTGACGAAGAATAAAAGTACAATATCTTTTGTTCGAGAAAAATTGGAAGCATTATTTGGTTTCTTAGATACAAGCAACTTCCAATATATTTTTATTTCTTTTTTCTTCATTACCGGGTTACAATTTAATCGTAATTTACAAAAAGGTCAATATGTTTTTCAGTAATATAACGGTAGCAAATGTAATACATATGGAAATACATTATTTGTTTGTAACGATAGGAATTAGTGGACTTCATAGGGAGAAATGTTGAACGGAAAGCAATATTTGCACTTATTTTTTAATCTACTGGTGTCCTGCCGACGTACGATACTACTACGTACGTTAATTTGTGTACACTAACATGAACAGTGAACTTGTGACGAACCATCGACCGTCCGAACAAATTCAATGACTTTTGAGTTAGTAAAGGGAATAAAAATTATACAGTAATCTTTTGTAGCAACTCTTTAAATTACCTTAAACTTAGTATTACATACATTTATAGGTTTAGTTGTTTTATTTATCACTGTTTGTAAATCGTACGTGTATTTTTATGTTCTATGATACCGCAATAAAGTCATTATTATTATTATCTTTCAATTTTCTTAAACTTTTATTTTGTTGAGTAATTTTGAAAAACTTTGTATACTACTTTTCAACAATAGTATAGGTATATGTCTCATTAATCAATCAAACTGCAGCTTGCATAACGATATGTTTTAAGATCGTTTTGCTTGTACGCGTCATATACAAGGTCGCAATACGTCATGAGCAAGAAGTGTAACGTCATGCAGTGAAGAATAGCTAGCAGGAGATCATGATCGATTCTAGATAGGCCTTGGAGAAATGCAACAGCACCAGTATTGTTAACTTACCAACGTCACTCGCAGAAATGACATCATCGACGATACAAGTAAGAGCAGATGTACAACTGAATCCGGGACGGGACCAGACTAGCATGTAGGTAATAAATAAAATTTTGACAGATGATTGCTCAATTGCCCGTCGATGATCTTCTCCAATACCTTCGACTGAACAGGCAAGATACTAACTGGGCGTGGATCAGTTCTGCTGACAGGGATCTTATTTTTTGGAACAGGAATAATGTGAGCTCTTCCAGTCAGAAGGGAAAACACACTTTTAAAACAAAAGTTAAAAATGTATGTTAAGATTGAAGAATCACGGAAGCAAAAAAAAACCAACGCCCGGCCTCACGTTGGAATTATAGAAATTAACTGCGTAAGAGTCAGGCAACAAGGAGGAATTCGACGCCGAAATAAAATGACCATTTAGGTCGCTTACATCCAGAAGGTGAGATGGTACAGCAGGAGATTCTTTTTGTAGGTGTTCAGATTGCGTAAGTCATTCCAAAGTGCTTTACGATTCTTAAGAATTCAAATTGTCTATGTTGCAAATAGGCAAAAATAAAGCACTAATTTATTAAGAGAATTATTTTAAGAGAACAGAAAATGTCCTTTTAATCATTTGGAACAAGCGCTCTTCATCATGGTTTCGTATCAACTAACTATCAATGTAATTTCTGATATACACCACTGGCCATAAGTACTTGTCCACCCGAAGAAATACGAGAAATACGGGAAAGAAATAAAGGAACTGCTAACTGAAGAAGAAATTACAGTTTTGCATGCAATAAAATACTCTTGAAACAAAAAAAAATTCATAGGCTTTATTCAATTTTGAAATTTATTTGACACAAAAAAAATTCAATTTTTGTTTCGTTGAAATGTCCACCTCGACTATTAATAATTACGGCACACACTTGCGACATTCTCTCTATCAATTTCGTTAGAGTAGCGGATTCTATTTTAAGCCAGGCTTCTTGTAGTTGTTTCCACAACGATTTCTTGGAAGTTGGAATATTTATTTTCACCTGCCTGTCAAGTTCCTCTCACAAAAGCTCTATAGGATTAGCATTTTGATATTGCTTTCGCATTCCACCGATTCTAAATATTTGTGGCACAGTTTAGAAGTGTGCTTCGAAACATTATCGTGTTGAAATATAAGATAGTCACCGATTATTCTTATTCTAGATGGTATAGCATTTGTTTCCAAAATTTCCCCTTTTCTTCAAATTTCATCCATTTTAACCAAGTCTCCCACGGATGCGGCGCTAAAATAACCTCAAACCATTACCGATCCGCCCCCATGATTGACTGTAGATACTACACATGATTTCCTCCTTTCGACCTCCGAACGAACGTTCTTCTCTTTGAGCCGAAGAGTTCAAATTTGGACTCATCGGTCTAGAAAATATTTTTCTACTCATCACTGTTCAATGTTGATGCTCTCTAGCTCACTTTTTTATTTTATTTTGCTTGCGGAGGAGTGGTTTACGCAAATAAACCACCCTCTCTTAACCTCCTTTTCATGGTGGTTAAACTAACTCACCTCTCACGCACAACATTTACTTCAGCCGTAATTTCAAATTCAATTTTTCGTCTATTCCGTTCACTCGTCATAATTATTCGACGACCTTCCGCTGGTGTTGTCACTTTCCGTCGTCCTGTACGTTTTCTACTTAATAATGTGCCAGCTTCTTGATATTTTTTAACATAATAGTCAGTAGTTCAGCGACTTAATTTCAATTTTCTTGCAATATCTCTGTCACTTCGGCCAAAATTATGTAAACTGACAATCATTGTGCGGATTTTTAAAGACAACTCCCTTGTTTTCGGCATTTTAATACTAATTTTAGACAATTTTATTAACGATATTCACTGTTTAAAAGAACAATAACTATTAAATCTAAATTTATAATTCTAGTTGGAGTAAATAGGGAATTGTCATCTTTACCTGCACTACATTGAATATTTATTAGTTAGGGATAAGAGATTCAATCGATGACTAAGTGTAAGAGGAGTCTTTTGCGGAATTATTTAATGTGATATCTTTCTTTTACTTGGAGGTAAATAATTATACCCCCTAAATAACAAAGCATAAATAATTTTCTAAAATCCAAGCAAAAATGTAGGTGGGCAAATAATTATGGCCTATAGTGTGTTATTTTCGAGGGCGTAAAGTAACTGGATATACACAATAATAGTTTACTTATATCTAATTATAGACGCTTCTAATTTATTTCTAACATCTTAAACTACAATAGCATTCCTGATTCAACCCATTGTTACCATAGCGACTACTAACACACTTAACGTTTCTAGCAGATCTGCAGTGTACAAATTGAACAATGTCGGAATTAAGGAAGCCCTTGAAGCAATCCCTGCTCGCCAAGAGCACATCTCTCGGTTCTAACCATTTCCCGCATCTAATTCGAACTGGTTTTTTGGCATAACCCTCGCTCGGTCCCGAAATAGTTTTTCGACAAATTCGCTTTCCGGGTCAAGTATGAAGACATGATGATGCTGGTGTGTTATAAATAGCAATGTAAGGAGCTGGAGATCGCTATATTGCGCATTACACTCGGGAATGAAAATAAGGGCTGCTTCGTATTCGAAGCACTTGGAGAGTTATATTAGTGAACCCATTGTCGTTAAATACTTTCACCATACACTTAAAGTTCTCTGTGTTCAGATTAAGATCGTCACGGTTTATTAATTTCACAACTAGTTACCTATGTTTAAGATCACTTAACTATACAGGGTGAGTCTGGAGGAACGGACCAAACCCCAGGAATGCATTGCACACGTGAACATAATATACAAAAACGTGGAAAGGTATTTTCGCTTATCACATGGACCGGCTATCCGAATCAATTTCAACTTTCGAGGTTCAAAATCACTTCAATTTGTTGTTATGATATGTGTCAGTGTCAGTATATTGTGACAGTGACTTAACGTTTATTTTCGAGTTTGCACAGCATTTTATTAGAAAATGCCACGCACTTATTCAAATTTAGAATACGCAAATATGGTGTTTGTTTATGGTTTTTGTAACGGGAACGCTACAGCTGCTGTTGAAAAATATTCTCAACGTATTTATCAGAATTTTCAACAAACTGTACGAGAGCCGAATACTTCCCAGTGCTAACATCACATCTGAACCAACTACTCGACAAGGTTTAGAAGAAGTCGAAAACATTCTTGATTTACTTGAAGAGGATGGAACGACCAGCTCATGATTGATACTCAATTGGGCATTCCACAAAAAACAGTAATAAACACTCAACGAGCAAGGCTTATATCCATGGCATATTCATCGTACACAGTAGATACAACCGGAAGGTTATGCTAAGCGTATGGAATCCGTTGGTGGATAAATAATAATCGTGGTATTGTATTGCGCAAAATCTTTACAGATGAAGCAAAATTCACCCGTGGCGGCATTAATAATACTCGGAACTCTCATGTATGGTCAAACGAAAATCCACATGCAACAGTCTACTACTACTTTGGTAGATGATCATTGTTAAAACCTTCAAACTAATTCAAAAAGCAATACATTACTGTAAACTATCGTAACCACTAAACATACTAGACTAAACACACTAGGAATAGACTCAATCTTACAGATATTAATACACAGAAGTGTGAGCTGCGGAGTATTTGATAAATAAAAGGAAATAGAAATCCGTCTCCGCAGAAAACGTCGTTTTTTAAGTTATTTAAACTTATATGTACATTTCGCGGCTAAATCACCGCATCTTCAGTAAGACAAATTAATACTGAATACACTATACTATAAAATGCAACATATGTCAAATAAACATGTCTGACAATGACCACATTAGCTTTACATTTTTTAAATACTAGTCACAACATCAAGAGCAGCGACATTGAACTTTTGAAACAAAGTAATTACTATGAATAAATATGTTGGAGGCAATTTTTATGAAAAAACACAAAAATCCATGAACGGACAGTCAATTCAATTTGAAAGATTTAAGGAGACTATATCAATGAGTACTACATGTCAATAGCACAAACTTAATTAGATTTTCAGTCTAGGGTCACAATACAGAACCATTGTTTCATCTTCTGACAATGGAATCCAAAATCGGCTTCGGACCGTCTCCCCACACGTTTAAAAAGGAACGCGCACATTCGACCCGATGTTCACGTTGGAGAGCAAGGCGAATAATTATTGCAGAAATGTTAGACATCACTGCCAATTACTTCACTTTCAAACGGCTATTTGCCAATACCATTTCTTCAATAATTGAAATGTTTTGAGGTGTGATCAGTTTAATTGGCCGACTGGGGCGCTCATCATCATCAAAGGATTCTTGCCCCCCACGGAAACATTTTTTTTTCCCACTTTTTTACAGTGGAATATGAAGGAGATAAATCACAATAAACGCCGTCTAAACGTTGATTAATGTGATATATGCCCTTCTTTTGTTAAAAAATTAATGACAGCGCGATACTCGTTACTTGAAACATTTTCATGCATTAGTCACGTTGTCTGGCTGGTTACTAAAAACTACTACTCTTCGAGCTGTAATATATATAATTTAGGCCTTGTGCATGTGCAACTGTGACGCAACGGAATTTGAACACAAAAAATAATAAAACATAAATCTAATAAACCTAATTGTTATCTTTAAGTTATTTATGTTTAATTATTTGCATTATGATTATGTTGTAACCTGCATATTATAGAAAAAAAGGTAAGGAGGTCGATTAAGAAAACCATTGTTTTAAAAGGAGTCGATGCAAGAAAAAGGTTGGGAATCCCTGGTATCAAGTAACTGAAATTTCTCTTCGAATAAGTACTGGAAATGTAAATTTTAAACAAATTTCATTTGCGTATCTTATCCGTTATAACGTCACAGATATATATATATATATATATATATATATATATATATATATATATATATATATATATATATATATATATATATATATGTGGCTTTCCATTCCTGTAGGAATATTGCCGCTTCTTGTTGAAGCTTTTCTGATCCGAATTTTGGGGTGGATTAGTCCCCTATGGTATCTCTCGCTTTGCGGTCCTATAATTTATTGTGTGTCCTAGCTAACTTCACTATCTCTCGCCATTCTTCCCTTTCCTTCACACTCTAATTCCAATTTCGTATTTCCATCAAATTAATATCGTGTTTCACCTCGTCTATCCATCTTCCCTTTGGTCTTCCTTTGCGTCTTCCGTTGGTTGGGTTCCATTTCGTAATCTTCTTAGTGATTTCATTGACTTCAGTTCTCATGATATGGCCAAACCACCTGATACGTTGAGATTTAATACATCTCACAATGTGTTCTCCCTCCAGGTCCTGTAATATTTCATAGTTCATTCTGATTCTGTATTCTCCATCCTTTATCATCTTTGATCCCACTATGGTTCTGATTATTCTTCGTTCGAAAATCCGCAGTTGTTCTTCTTTGCTTGGCATGCACATCACTTCTGCTGCATACGTTGCTATAGGTCGTATTAGCGTCTTATATATTTTAATTTTAGAGCGTTTACTGATGTGTTTGTTCTTCAGGAGATTTTTATTGCTATAGAATGCCTTGTAGCCAGCTTGTATTTTTTCTCTTATTTCTTCTCTTCTATCATTTGTGCTTGTTATGGTCCCTCCCAGATATTTAAATTTCTCCACTTCCTCGAAAGTATAACCCATTTTTAATTCTTGCTGTCTTATATCCGCTTCACGTCCACATCTCATATATTTTGTTTTTCTCTCGTTCATTTCCAGGCCATAATACGCTGCTTTCCTATACAGTATATTGAATATCTGTAAATCTTTTTCTCGATCTAGATATTATCACGACATCATCTGCGTATCCAATAATTTGTGCTTCTTTCGTTATAATCGTTCCATTACATTCTGTTTTTCTAACAATATGTTCTAGAACCAGATTAAAAAGCATAGCTGATAATGTATCTCCCTGTATTACACCTTTGTTTGTCTTAAATCTTTCTAACTGTCCATCTTTTGTTCTCACACATGCCATTGTATTTTGTGTTGTTAGTTCTATTAGTTTTATTAAATTTTGTGGTATATTAAACTCCCGCAGTATCTGTAATAGTCGATTTCTCTTCACGCTGTCAAATGCTTGTTTAAAATCCAGAAACATCATGTGTAGGTTCATGCCAAATTCGTATGATTTTTCTATTAGTTGCTTCATTATGTGTAAGGCATTTACAGTGGACTTCCCTTTTATAAATCCACACTGATAGTAAATTGGAGTATCAATAAAGTATCAAATTAATCTAAATTTAGTAATTCTGATATATTTGAGCTAAAAGTATACAGGCAATAAATAAGCAAATAGTAATTGAAGAAATTTTGATGAACATTGGCACTTACTATGTTATGTAAAAATAAAATAGCCACATTTTCACAGTTATCAATTTTATCCCACAAGTGCGATACATTCTTTGAATCAGTTATTCGTGTGCTGAATCTAGAAATGGAGATATATATAGTGTTTCATTACAGAATATCTCTGATGTCATGATGGAAACACCGATGACGTCCTTTTTAGAAAAATGATGGTCACGGTGTGGAAATGAAATTAAAAGTCTGAGAATTTTTCCAAAATATGTTAGATCTTAGAAATAATAAATTTTTTCCATATTTCAGAGACACCGTGCATAAAATTAAAACCTTAGCAAAAGCTACATTTCAAATCTTTAAAATCCCTTCGTTTATTATTTTCTTTGTTTCTGACGACACAAAAAAGCTATGTGCCCAGGAGCTACGTACCGACAAGAAGCAGATAAAGTAGCAAAGCAAAAAGGAAAACTCGGCGGACGCAAGCAAATTTTTAATGCAGGGTACATTAGCACGAAATTAAAACACAAAAAATATCTAATTAATATTTACCTCGAAAAGATCCCAGCGCTACCTTACTCAAACGGTGTGTTTCTTTTTTCTAAATAAGCAGCCATTTAAAATAACAAACGACATCGTATAAAACACCAACATTTTGGGCGAACGTAATTAGAGTCTATCCTCCGTCACTTTCTACTTTATCGCGCGTGTCTCGAAAGCACTTTGCTTAATTGTCGGAGGAGCATAGTATACGCACAGTTAGTACGAAGGCCTCGCTAAGCCTTCTTTGATATTAACAAGTTCTAGTGTTTTGTCTTCTTTAGTTTCTTGTTCTTTTTTAAGCTGACACATAACAGTTGCTGCATATACAACGTATCTAAATATTTCGTTGGTGGAAGGTAATTCCTTTCAAACAGAAGTTATTCATCCACAAATCCTATGAAATATCAAATTACATTCAACTATACAGAGTGTTCAATTGCATGCGAATCTATAGTTTCACATTGGGATGCAAAAAGGCTACAATGTAGGTAATGTGATTTTATCTAGTTTACCACTTTAACAACATTGCCCATGGTCTTCAGAAAACCTGCAGATAGAGGTTTTCACAACAAAACTTTACAGTGATTTTCATTTACCAGGTAAAAGACATTTTCTCCAGTCGCTTTTTGCCTACAGCAAAAGAAAAACTGACTTATGATTTTATCACCTCTGATAATTCGTAGAAATGAAATTATATGAGTTTTACTGCCGATGTCTGTATTTTTATCGATTTGTCCACAAGGCCCACAAGTTTCCAAATTCATTTCCTAATTCAGTGAAGTGTTCGCGGAGTTGATCATTAGTGTTTCGCGAAATGTCTTGAATCGCGAAGGAGAAATCGAGTGGGTTAACAAATGAATGGCCCTAATTTGTTTGACAACTTCACCACTAACCATTGTGCCAAAAGCGATCTCCAAGGCTGGTAAAATAATGTTTTTGGCATTAGAATGTGGTTCTCTCTTTGCCAAATACTGAGCAGACTTGGAGTTAGCGATTTGAGCTTTCTCTGGAGTCGAGTGAAATTTCTTCGGCTCTTTCGATTGAATTTTTAGACTATTTAAAATAAATACAAGCTAACCCTGTCCTAGACCGTACTGTATTTTTTGCTAGTATTAATAAGCTCGTTTCAGTCCCTCCTGTGAAGCAAGAGCAAACACTTAGGAATATAATGTGTAAAATAAACATGACGTACCGTAGAACGTTTTATTAATTTTATGATTCTCACCAATAATTTCCTGAAAATTGTAGGAATTTTTCTCGATACCACGTGTACAAAACAAAGGTTGACTTTTAAACATTAATCTGCTTTGAATATAAATCGCAACCTTATAGGGTAATTTTACATGAATCTAGATTAGCAACTAGTTTGTCCTATTTCTATTAATAACGGATATCAACTTGAATCAATACTTCCACCATTTAGCAGAAATACTGGGAGCATTCGGATTTAGCATGAACGATAATCATTAAATATTTAAGGTAATTGCACAGAATGTAGGTTTGTACTCACGAATGAAAAATTAATTAATACACAATTCAATTCATCAACTCTACCAACCTTACGAGGATGGTACGATAAGTACCCGTGTTTGGAGGCAAATGGCGCTTTGTGCCGAAATCTGCATTACCAACTGTGAGTACTATTCTTTAGTCGACGTCTGTCGAAGGCGAGTCATGTATACTACATAACATGGAAATTGCAACATCAAGAAGGGGTGCGAATTTCTTGACCAAACTTGACAGAAACGTTTAACTCGTTAAAGGTAATAATTGATTATCATTTTGTTGCGATGAATCAAGTGGTCATGCAGTTTTTTCTGGCACTCCACGCAGTTTTTTTTACATTAATGTCAGGTGTATTTCTTACGAGTTTTGATTCAATTTTCTTCATTTTCTCTTGTTATACTTTTGTTCAACGTGTTTTGAGGGTTTGATTATGTCCAGATGGAGTAAACGTGGAAATTACCGCCAGTTGAGCAAATTGCAAGTCGCTTTAACCGGAACCAATTCACCATCACGCGCTGTTATCAAAATCTTCATAATAGTAATTTTCATTGATTCTTACTAATGGAAGGCCAAGATATCTACGAAAGCGTACTGAGAAAAATGTACTTGTTAAAACTACAATATAGATGTTGTAATGTTGTTGGTGTACATTTCACACCAATTGAAGTGTTAACTACTGCAGCATGATTGTACCTCCCCCTTAGTAAACCGTTAAAATTACAAAAAAATTGTGCTACTTAATTGTGGTAATTTTTGTAACACCGGTTGTATAAATCCCATTACTGTGTTGTACATTAAATATCACGTGATTTATCATTTGCATTTACTAATAGAGGATGTACATCTAACATGACTAATAAGTAGAGCCCGGTAATAGGGAGCCGTGCTATAGCCGTACCTGCCTAGTATACAAAAACAATAGTAAGAAAATAGAAAAAAAATAACAGAACTAATACATAATTATAATATGTGAAAAGTTGTGAAACTCTCACCCTTTTAAGCAGTTGGCTACGGAACAGTAAAACTAGAAGCACCATTATCAGTATTAACATAATATGGATAAGAGTGGCAAAAAGTTGACACTATTAGATGTGTTTCCACAGTTGTCTCGGTGAGCGATGTTCGCCGTGGTGAGAAAATGAGTTTATATTTTGAAGAAGAGCGTTCAACATCTACCGATGTTATACATGCATGACTAACATACTCTTTGTACTTAGTCAGTGGATTATTCGATACACCATCACAAATTTGTTTGGAATTTTTCTGTAGCACACTATCGAACTTTTCTAAAACGCGATTATATTTTGCGTCGTGTATAGTCAGTAGCTGTGTATGCACTCCGTCCATAATTTGCAGAGACTCCAATAATGATAACAATCTATTTTGTAATTGTCTATTGCGTCAATTAATCCTTTATGATAGCTACGAATCTTTTTTAAAATCTGTTTCAACGGAAATATCTTGAAATTTCGACTGGCTCTCCTTAGTAGCTGCAGCTTCGGCAGGATTGAATTGTGCAACAACAGCTTTTACTATTTTGAAATGTTCAGCATAATGAAAAGCTGCCTGCAACCATGTTCTCCAACGTGTAAGAATTGGCTCCGGTGGTTGACGAATACCTGTGTGAACTGATCGTAGGCGTTTGGGAGATTTCAAAAATACTTTTTTTTGTGCATGCTGTTAATGCATCTACCTCGGGAGAGCATTGTCGAATGGTTTCTGCCACAAGATGTAAAGCATGCACTTTACACGTAACATGTAAGCACTCGCAACCATGTTCGAGAAGAGAACGAACTACCAAACGCTTTATCTTTTGAAATTTGAAATTTTGCAACGTACGAAGTACAACCTTCGTAATTGCTGCAGCAGTACACTCTTGTAGTCTTCGGCCAGCTAGTAACAGTGGTAATGTAGGTTTACTAGGGTCTAGTATGCGTACCATAATATTCACAATTGATTTTTTTTACAGCCTGTTGTCTCGTCAACACATAACCAAAGAAACTTTTTTTTCAATATTCGTTTCATTTTCTTTTCCACATCATTGCGTACAAATGCAACGTGCTTACGTGCCGTTTTCTCCGTTAGCAACCGCAACTCGGGATTGTATTTGTCCCAAAAGTCCTTAAACGGTTGTTTATCGAGTAAGCCTAGTGGCAAATTACAGTTTATCAACATAAGAATTACATAAAAAAAATGCACTTCTCGGTGGCATGCCCAATTTTCGTTTTCTATGCTGTGCGGAATTTACGTCTCTTTTACAGTTCCACTTCTTATTTGACATCAAATGTATTTTGCACACTTTACAAACTATCTTACTCCCATTGTAAAACAAATCGGGAAAGTCAGAAATAAACTTATTTACTATGTCTTGAAAGGTTCGTTTTTTAGCCTTCGACATGTTCACTAAAGATTACAATTAATAACTACGTCTGTATCAATAAAATCAAAACGCACTCCACTAAATAATAACAACAATTAATAACTACGTCTATATCAAAAAAATCAACACGCCCTATCCGCTATCCAATGCTAAACTGAACTGAATGATGAAGATTTGTCGTATCGCATCATAATCGACCAGCCCTCCCCGCCCACCTAAACACAGTCACACCGCCGCTGCGATTGCTCTGCCGAGTTCTACTAATAAGTAACTTTTAACTGAAGGTAGTATTCGAACAACAACAGTTTTAGTGCTTGTGCCTCTTTGAACCAATAGGATATTTTCCCTCTAAATTTATAAATCTTTGCTTTAAAAATTTTACAATGAACGCGTTTGTGGTAAATGGAATGGAATATTAAAGTTTTAATTCCAGCATTCAGGAGCGACAATAAAAATATCATAGTAAATTAACTGTAGTGTAGTGGGTGAAGTAGTACCTACGGTTTTGTGCAATTACCCCGCAGTGTTTCATTCTAAGTAGCATAAAAGGACATTCCCGTTACTGCTTACATTTCATTAATTT
The DNA here is from genome assembly GCA_029619315.2 of Dynastes maya. Classification (NCBI taxonomy): domain Eukaryota; kingdom Metazoa; phylum Arthropoda; class Insecta; order Coleoptera; family Scarabaeidae; genus Dynastes; species Dynastes maya. The sequence goes on from JAROYE020000003.1 coordinate 33,269,482, forward strand.
TAAAACTGACTTCGTATACTTAATTACATATGATTATTATTCCTAAGTTAAATTTTTTATAATTTTTTAAGTTAACCTATAGGGAGTTACAAAACCTACAATATCGGAATTTCTATCATAATTTTTAACTTTTTGATATGTTACCGTATTGTTTTGGTTATCCCCCATAAATTTGTATTATTTAATGTAATTTTATAACGTTTGATGCCATCGACATTTTTTTATGACAAACTAATTTCTGTTATATATTTTTATGAAATAGAGCAACGCAAACTGCGCTGAAAGCCTGTGGCGGACGCATAAAAGTTTACACAAAATAAACACGGCCGGGACAATTCGGTATAAGCGTCAGTATAACTGCGACTCGAAAGCCGATCTGTTGTGTATGCATCTACGCTGTCCTATACTATATCGTAGTTCTACGTTTGTTTTGAAAATGTTTCCTACGTCGCGAAAACGACCAAAGTTGGACACAATAAGAGAATTTATTGCAGAAATACCTGATTTAAAGTCTGATGGCGCTAAAATTCAATGTGTAGTGTGTAAAATAGATTTAATGTGTTGGTCGAAAAGTGATTGTTTACGGCACATAAATAGTGCAGGGCATGTTTCAAAAAAACATTCCGCACGAGACTATAACAAATTTAAATTTAATTTATGTGTTACCTTTATTGCATGTAATTTACCATTTCATTTACTAAGGAAGAAAGCATACGTCTCGCTTTGGAATGAATATTCGGACTTTAAGTTACCAAGTGAGAGACCACTACACAGAGTTGTGTCGTCTGCTCGTGAGCATGTCGAGAAAAGAATTAAATCGGAGTTGCAAGATAAAAACTGTGGTTTTGTGTGGACGAAACAACAGATTGTAAAAAACATTCTGTGGTTAATGTAATGGTACGCACAATGGAACCACATCGACCGTCACCCTCAATTTTAGTAGCTTCCAGACAAATACAACAATGCACTGCCGAAATAATTTCAATGTTGGTGTTAAATACATTGGAAAAGTTTGAACTTTCAACTAATCAACTGTTGATGTTTATGAGTGATAGTGCCGCAAACATGCTTGCTGTAGGTCGTTCTCTTAAAAAACATTGTGCTAACTTGTTGCATATTACATGTAAAATTCATACTCTCAGCCTCGTAGCAGATAGTATCAGAAAATGTTATCCCGAGGTAGACGCTCTAATAGCACATACAAAAGCTGTGTTTGTAAAATCCCCAAAACCTATTCTGGAATTTCATAGACTATGCCCCGGTATTCCTGAACCACCACAACCTATTCTTACTCGTTGGGGAACATGGTTAGAGGCTGCATTTTATTATCTTAAATATTTTGAGAATATAAAGAACGTGATTTTAGAATTCGACCCAAAGGAAGCTGCGGCTGTCGAGGTAATCCGCTTGAAATTTCAGGATAGTCAAGTTAAAACAGATTTGGAAATTATTCAGAACAATTACGTGGGACTAGCGGATGCGATAGAAAAACTACAAAATTCTTCGGTGTCGTTAGTGGAATCTTTGCAAATAGTGCAACATGTTCACGCACAGCTATGCGCGATAGAAGACGCAAGAACTGTTTGTGTTTTAGAAAGATTTGAAAGTGTTTTAGATAAAGATTCTGATTTTGGCACATTAAGACAAATTTGTGAAGGTGCGTCAACAGAACCGTTAAGTTATTTGAAAGATTATTTTACTTACGCAAATATAACGTCACTAGATGTAGAACGTTCGTTTTCGGCATACAAAAACACTTTTTCTTCACGCCGCACTCACATTGCCGAAACAACTTTGGAAACATATCTAATGTTACAAATATTAAATAGATATTATCCACTTTGTGATTTCTCGGAGGACTCTTAAAACGGTAAGTGTTTGAGCACGTATCACATTTAGTTTATTTTGTGTAAACTTTTATGCGTCCGCCACTGGCTTTCAACGCAGTTGCGTTGCTCTAATATAAAATCCTAAAGAATTTAGCAAATATTCCTTACACAAAGAAGGCAATTGATAAATTGAGGAGAATTAAAGTCGATGAGGTACTTTCCAAATTACTTAAGATTATAATTATGTAATTATTTTTATTTTCAAGTGTACTTATAGCAATTTTTACAACTCTTCATTGTGACACATTCATCTCTGAAGGATGTATATAACGATTGTTTTAGTGAAAGGCACGTCACTCTGTTGTAAGAAATACAAGCGCAAGTATAGCACTTACATTAAATTTTAAAGCTACAATAAAATTGCAGTTAATACCACCAAAATATTAATGTTAAAATTGCATTTCTTTTATGGTGTACTTTTTGACACTACGTTGTGTTAACTATTACCACAATGAATTTGCAACAAAAGAAAAGTTAAATATAACGCACACAGCGGTTGTCACTGTAATTAACGCGCAATTGTGTAAGGACATCTCCAGTCAAAGCAACAATTTGAGCTGCTTGAATTGTATTCACATACATCTAAAGGGTATTCAAGTAATTTAAAATTCGGAAAAGAGTTTTGTTACCTCGAAAAATTTAAAAGAACATGAACAAACACACAAAATCCCTGTAACTAATTGAAATACTGAACACATTTGCAGGGAACAAATGCATTATGCATGGAATAACATCAAATAACACTTTACCCATATGACAGTTAAGTTGATTCTCAATTGTTTTAAACATTACTAAGCCTGCTACGTTGTTATCAAACAGTTATAAATAATTTTTAACATTTCCGAGAGAAATTTAAAAAATATTAAAGTGGCCCGAATGTTTTGCTCTCCAATGTATTTTATTCAATGGAAATAATATTTCAGTGAAAATGTAGAAAAGAATGTAAACATACAAATGAAAAATAAGAGTACTATAAACTGTTAAAATGTCTGTAACAATTTAAAATCTTCAACAAATTCTTCTGTCCCAATAATATTCGATCTTATATAAATTACGCGCTGTATGTTAGATCACTTGACATGCTTTATTGAAACATTTTCATAAATTTCCAACGCAGACAATTTTTGTTCAAATATTTTTACGGAGAAAATATGGTAGATGCCAATATTACTTCAGAAAGCAAAGTCGTATAAAGAAGGAAATGTTTTTCAGACGTAATACGTAATCAATACCTGTCAATTCAGTCGCATATCTAACAAACGGAATTAAATTCTATAACCGACGTCGTATTCCAGGAACTGGGAAAATAGCAACTAACAAAATCGGAATTAAAACGAAAACGTGAAAAACACAACACTCAATAACAATAAATAACAGGAATAATGTGCTTATACAGTTAAGATTTTAATGGAAATTTGAATAGATTTAATCTGGCGTTGCAGCGAAGAATTATAAAGTTGGATGCTTTGGGAACTTACTGTGCAAAAATATAAAAATCGAATAAAAAGTGAATTACAGATTTTGGATCTGTTGTGTATTTTCCAAGAAATCATTGTAGGGTGCGCCATTATTGCGTCGGCAGAGTTTAGCGTGAAAAGAACTACCAAAGATGGACGTATATAGCATATCACACCATATGTTGTAAAATGATTTATAGATATACAGGCTTTTCTAAATTTCCGCAACCGTCTTCAACCTTTTTATTTTAAATGGATTGCGAAATTTGTTATTAATTGTCTTGATGTCCACGTAAACTACCTTTGCAATGTTGCCCTCGTTTAATTGAAGAAAGGCATTTCTTATTCATTGCTGCAGGAGATGTCGTGTAAACAATGTTCTTATACTGCGCCATAGAAATGGACAAGGGATGAAATCTGGTGATCGCCATGGCCAACTTATTGAACCTTCTCTTCCAATCTGTCACTTCGCTACCTTCTATAAAAATATTTTTTGTTCTATCATGTTTGCCGTAATTCACTAAACTCGTTCGAAGAAACCTCGCCAACGAATTGTCAATTGTCTTATGCTTTCCATGTTTTACGGTTAGGGTTCTTGCTGATGCTAAGAGAAGATTTCTGTTGCAAGCGCCAAGAACAAATACCGTGTCGATGAGCTCCTCTTTCGAAAATTTAATGAAAGTTAACAAATAGTATAATTGACAACAAGATTAAAGCAGTATGTAATAACTAATAATGAACATATAAATAATTTAAATTACAATAAATGAACGGTAATAAATTTGTAACACATTTGTTTACGTGGAAATTTTATGCAGAGACTTGACGTTTAGTTAGGCAATAGTTTTTGTTTGAAAATCGTGGCCACCTAGCTGTACTAGATACTGAATATTACACACGTATTTCCCATAAGCGCGATATACTCGAAAATACTGGAAGTAAATATTACGTTATTGGACCCATTTTGGAGGTAATTTTACAAGCGTTTGAATTTCAATAAATGTTGCACAACATATTTAACACCCTGTATATATGTTGACATTATACCACCTTGAAATACATAAAGTTTTAGCCCTTAAATTGATAGCAAAAGAGTAATTCGAGACACTACATCCGTTTTCAGGCTGGGTCTTAAAACGTCAGAACCTGCAACTGTCAAAATTTCAACAGAATTTGGATACCAAGTCATACAAAGTTATAGTAGAGGGCACACTACAATTCCCGCCATATTTATTTCCAAACAATTCTATTAGTAAGATTATTACATTTGTAATGATAATGTCTTGTTACACCCTAATTTACAAATTTCTTAAATCCATATTTAAAATACTTCAAACATTTCATGTCGCGCAAATTCCTCTATTCCAATATATAACGAAACCGAACAGCTGCAAAGGATGGCATCACCGCGTCTACAAGGCGTAGTATTTGTGTGTACATATTTTAGCTAAACTCATTCCCCTAATTTGTCCTATGTTTTGATCTTTATTATTTAGTAAAACCATTAATATTAATCCTTTCAAAATTCTACACTGCCAATAATCTTCATTTTGAACTCTACATGCCTATGATAACAACAAATTTGAGTTGCATTTGTAATCTAATGAGATATTTAGTAATTAACTCTTTAGGAACCAATCATCCCCGTTTCTTTCAATTCTTTAAGCCCTGTAGGTTCTTTGTTTATCAAAGAACATAAATGAAACTTTGTCAACAAATAGTATTACTTCCACTTTACATTTTGGCATTAGTTAAATTAGATTACATCCGTTGTTGTAATTAGCAATTATCCAGTTCGATACACGCACAAATACGTCGCTATACACCGATCTCGCATACGTCATCATATCTTTGCTTCCGCATTGGTCGAATACGTGTCGCGATCCAATTGGGTTCCCGTAAAGTGCATAAATAGAGACGTTCTGACGCGAGGCGAGAGAGTATTAAGAAATAGTCACGAGATTGAAGTTACACATTAGTTGGCAACAGCAGTTAGTGTGGCCATAAGTGGTCAAATGTGTTAGAAACCTGGTTTCCTCTGAGGTACCAGAATTTGTCGTTGTACATAACCCTACTGGGGGATATATGGTTCCCGAGGTCCCGTTTTCCCAACGACTTTTGTTTTGCGTTTACATTTGTCATATTGAGTCGTACGGAGCACAAGTTGCGGATCTTAAGCCTTGGTTTCTCCACCTGGATTGTGTCTGCCCGCTGGTTGTCAACCACCGTTTCCTCGATCTGCGAGCCCGGCGTCCGCCTTTTCAACTTCACCGCTGCTAGACCACCGTTTCTTCGATCTGCGAGCCCGGCGCCCGCCTTTTCAACTTCGCCGCTAGACCACCAGTGCCGCCGTATCTTGCGGACAAACCTCCCTCTGTGTGTCTCTCCGAACCCAGTCTTATGTAAGTTAATTTAAGATATATTATGTAACGTTGCCAATCACAATTAACATTTCATTTTAATTGAGCTGTTCGGTGCATTTAATAGTCATTCTTTTGGTTAATTATGATTCGTACTTAAGATTTAAGAACTGCGCTTAACCCCATTACTACTGCCCGTTCTAGAAACTTGTAAATCTAATTATTAACTTTGCTGTCTAGATTAGAATTAATCTTTAAATATTTCCTTTGACGCTCTTATTCATTTCTTTAACTTTTTTAATATTTATAATAAATGTGTTGACCCTGAGAAACTAGTCTTTCTTTTTGTAACATTTTGTTGTTCTTTTTTTTAATAGTGCTCGTTCATTCAATATACAGTTTGTTCAAATATCTGCTACGTTTTGAATTTTCTTTTGTATACTCCTTTCTTCCTTTCCCTCGAAAACACTGACTAGTTTTCAACGGAAGTATCGATCATCAGTGAGGCGGCTAAGCTAAACAGGACAGTCAGTGGCGTCCCATTAACATCGGCATTCTGGCCAAAGAATTCGAATACCGGGCCGTCGTCTCGACGAAGAAATACAAGGAACCTTCGACTTCAGCAACAAAAATAAATTCTAAACGCCGTTGTATAATTATTTCATTCCTTGACTCCTCTCCTTCTAACACTACGTAAATAGCTAAAGTTGAGCACTATAATATATCATTCTTAGTTTAATTATTCTTTAATTAAATTTATCTTCTTCTTCATTATTTATTGTTTTTTTTTAATCATAACAGTCTATTGACTAACGTTATTTATATCATCAAACAGTCGCAAGAATAATCAAAATATGTGTGAAGGACGCTTCTATTAAAGAGTAATTATTATTAATACTGAGCATTTTGCAATTTATTTGTTGGAACGATAACAAAATGAACTTAGGTCAATGATTTTTATACATTTTTTTAACACAATATCTACATCTTGATACTACTTCACATGATGAATATTAATGAAAATAATTTATTGATGGAAGTATTGGCAAAATATGATCAATAAAAAGCCAACTATTCACGATTTCAATTTACAATTTGTTGTGCATATGATGAGATTAACGCGCTGGGTCTTCAATGTTGGGTATAAAATACAACGTTGTGTAGATCTTTACTTTACTTTAGTCTCTATTAACTTCTTGGTCAGTGACTTGTGGTGACTGAAGAAAATCTTGATCTGGGACTTACATTAAACACTGGTAGATATGCTTCTTCAAGCCATCTCCCAATTCAATTATTTAGAAAACATACTTTGTTAAATCTATAATTTTTCCTTGGAATTTCCGACGTAATTAATTAATTAAATTAAAATGATGTCCACGGCGAGAAATCGAACCTCGCATCTCCTGCTTGCCGAGTAGGCGTGTTAACCACTACACCACGGGTACTATGCAAGATTCGTTTTCTCTTTAATACCTAGATGTTATATTTATCTACAAATCGAAATATTGTGATATTGTGATATATATTTCGACAGACAATTTTTTTTTTAATTTTTCTAATTACGTCGGAAATTCCAAGGAAACATTATAGATTTCATAATTCACCGACGGAAGCCAAAATACACTCAGTGACATAGAAATTGCAACAGCTAAAAAGGGTTGGAATTTCCGGATGAAATTTGGTAGGAATATTCACTTATGTAAAAGTAATAAATCGTCAAAATTTGGGAGGAAAATCTTTATTAGTTAAACAAAATTTTGTAATAATTGTTAATTATGTGTGGCGCCGCCTCTCTGATTTACGCATTCATTTACACGCCGTGGTATTGATTGAATAAGGTGATTTATCTCGTCTTGGGGTATTGCCTCCCATGCAAGTTGCACCTCATGTCTCAAAGCCTCCATAGTCAGAGGAGGACCCTGCAAGTTTCGCAACCTTCTACCCACTATGTCCCATACATGTTCGATGGGAGAAAGATCTGGATATCTTGGAGGCCAAGACGAAAGATTAATCGGAGCCTGTTCGAAGAAGTTCAAGGAAAACCTTGAACTTACCTACATGAGGATGTGCATTATCTTGCTGAAATAATGGATCTTCGAGCCCTTGTAAATGTGGCAGAAGACGTGTTCCAACCACCTCCGCGATGTACCGTTGTGCTGTCATATTGCCTCGAATGACCACCAAGGTTGACCTACTGCCATAAGTAATCGCACCCCAAACCAGAACACCCATGGTGCGGTGTACGTGCCTCTCAACGGTAAATCGAAGATTCCGTCGTCCACCCCGTCTTCTTGACTCTCTAACGACCGTCGTGCATGCCTAAACAAAATCTTGATTCGTCACTAAAGACAACACGACGCCATTCAAGATTCCAATAAGATCTTTCATTGCACCATTGTAACCGTTGCTGATAATGTTTCGCATTCAAAGGAAGCACAAGTTGCGAACGATATGATATTAACCCAAAACTTCGGATTCGGCGATAAATTGTTCTAAGGGTTACATGGCGACCTTCTTCACCAAACCATTGGTCACCAATTGCCCGAGTAAAGGAAAATCGGTCTCTAAATGCCAGTTGTCTTAAGCGACGATCTTGACGCTTATTCGTTCTTCTTGAAACCCCGGTTCATCTTCTACGACGTTCCTGGCTATCTTCAAACCATGCACGACACACTCACATTACAGTAGACCGATTTCGATTTACATGGTTAGCAATTTTCCCAAATGAAAAACCAACTTCGCGCAAACCAATAATTCGACCTCTGTCGAATTCACTTAATTGTCGAGACACTGCTCGTCTTCTTACTCTAGGCATAGCTAACACTTAACTGAACTGCAGTTCAATGAGAGCAACACAAATCCAGAAAGTTATAAAAAACACCGCAAAAAAAACATTCATATCAGTGCTGAGAGAGAGAGGTAAAAACCTCAATAACAACTTTATTGCTTCACTGAGAGGATTCAAGTTTTGATCATTTATTACAATTACATTGGTGAATATTCCTACCAAATTTCATTCTGAAATTCTAACCCCTTCTAGCTGTTGCAATTTCTATGTCACTGAGTATATATTAATTAAATTAATGTACATAGCATGTAAAATTAAAAATTGCCTGTCGAAATATTGCGATATATTCGAAAATAGTTTTCAATGGTAAATGTTCGGTGATCTGTAGTAAACATATTTTACAATTTATAAGATACGTCAATAAACATCTCTTATGATCATATTGAATATTATGAACCACGCTTCACAACATTTGCCTTGCATGTTACGGGTAATAAATAAAATAATTTTTAAAGTGCAATTACCTAATTCTGTTTCAAATAAAGTTCAAAAGTATTCATCTTGCAATTGATTTAGGACCATCATTTAGCAGTCGCGCGAAGAAAGGAACTAGGAAAAAGGTGTAGCACATAGGAAAACAGTTGTATTCGACACGTAATAAATGATCAATAGCTAACAATTCAATCGTGTACCCCACAATACAAGATTAAATTCTAATACCCTCCGCCACTGCACTGTAGCGCCGACACAACTCTTGGGTGTTATTTATCAGTCGCGCACTCTACTCGGAATAATTTATATTTAAAGAGAAAAACATGCAGCCAACTAATGGGGGCGAATTGTGTGTTCGAAGGCGAAGAGGGATTTGTTGGAAAACTAATTAGGAAGTTGTTTGTGAAGACTAAGATGTAAATAAGAATAAACGAAAGAATTCTTTGTGGATTAGTAGAGATATTCACGCTCATTAAGATATTGTACTCTGTTTACGTACTAAACGTAGCGAATTTAAAACTATTTTCGACATCCTCCCTCTTGCAGCCTTCATTTTTTTAGAAATTAGATTACAAAAGTTTGCGATGTATTCTCTTGAAAATTAACATTTTACAAATGATTTACACAGATACTTTTGTTCTATAACATGATATAGAGCCTCGTACATCAACACTTAAGGACTAATTAACCAGTGCTAATTGCATATCTTTCTTTTAATTGAAAAAAAGTCAATTACAATCAAATTGAATTAAAAATTAAGTATTACAAGTATATGATCCGAGCAGTAATTTCAAGAATGACTTCGTAGATGTTAAACACTAAAGTATCGACACATTCCGCGCCACACAAGTTATTAGATTAATTCAGAACAGTTGTTTCGGAAATTCGTGGATTCCTATTGTCAACCATACCACCGAATGATGTGAGAAAATGATTTTAATTCCCACATTTATACTATCCCTACTCTAAAAGTAGGTACTAAAACATGAAATATTGGAAAATAAAAGAAAAATGAGGTGTCATAGAGACTTAATTTAAAAATAATGATAACAAGGACTGAGGTCAAACAACACAAGTATCGCACACTCCGCTCCACGCAAATTATTAATTAATTCGAAACAGCTGTTTCGAGGACTCTTGGGTCTTCATTATTAACGCTGGCCACGAGCGGTACCGCGCATCAGCGTAGAATCAGTTCGGACCGAGAGGAACGGTAGTATTACTTCGTCTGCGGAGCAGTACGGACATTTTCGCTGCCGATCATTTGCGCAATTGTTTATCTGTCCTAGAAAAATTATGATTTCGTCAGCAAAACGACCGCGGTCGGACAAACTTCGAAAATTTATTGCAGAAATTCCAGACTTAATATATGAAGGTGCTAAAATTAAATGTGTAATCTGTAAAATCCCGTTAATGTGTTGGTCCAGATAACATTGTCTACGACACGTAGATAGTGAAAAGCATGTCTCAAAAAGAAATTGCGCACGAGACAATGAAAAATTTGTAATTAATTTATGCGTTACGTTTATCGCATGTAATATACCGTTTAATTTACTAGACAAGAAACCATTTATCTGCTTTTGGAATAACTATTCGGCGTGCAAATTACCAAGTCGAACATCGTTACGAAGAATTGTGCCATATGCGCGCGAACATATTGAACAAAAAATAAAATCGGAGTTGAAAGATCAAAAATTGTGGTTATGTGTCGACGAAACAACAGATCGGAAGAAACGCTCTGTTCTTAATGTAATGGCACGCAAATTGGAACCTCATCAATCGGCACCTTCAATTCTATTAGTCTCCAAACGAATACAACAGTGTACTGCCGAAGTAATTTTAAAGTTAGTGTTAAATACATTGGACAAGTTTGAACTTTCAACAAACCAACTCTTGATGTTAGTGAGTGATGGTGCTGCAAACATGCTTTCTGTAGGCCGGTCTCTTAAAAAGCATTCTGCTAATTTGTTACACATTGCGTGTAAAATTCATGCTCTCAATCTTGTGGCGGGTAGTATCAGAAAATGTTATCCTGAGGTAGACGCTTTAATACCGCATACCAAAGCAGTATTTGTTAAATCACCGAAACGTATTCGCGAATTTCACAGACTGTGCCCCCGTATACCAGAGCCACCAGAACCTATTCTAACTCGTTGGGGAACATGGTTACAGGCCGCGTTTTATTATCATAAATATTTTGACAATATTAAGAACGTGGTTTTACAATTACGACAATTACTTCGGGCTAGCAGATGCAATAGAAAAATTACAAAATCCTGCGATGTCGTTAGAAGAATCTCTACAAATAGTGCAACATGTTCACGCACAGCTATGCGCGATTAAAGATGCAAAAAATTTTTCTGTTCTAGAAAAATTTGAAAGTGTTTTTGAGAAAAATTCTGATTTTGGCACATTAAGACACATTTGTGAAGGTGCGTCAACAGAATCGTTAAGTTATTTGAAAGATTATTTTACTTACGCAAATATTACGTCACTAGATGTAGAACGTTCGTTCTCTGCATATAAACGCATTTTTTCGTCATGCCGTACTAGTTTTGCCGAAACAACAGTTGAAACATATCTAATGTTGCAGATATTTAACAGACATTATTCACTTTGTGATTTCACGGAGGACTCTTAAAATGGTAAGTGTTTGAGCACGTGTTATTTAATTCTTATTTAAAAGATGAGCAAAATTATTTGCGGCAGCAAACATCTCTATTAGCAGAATAACTCTAGTGGAACGCGAGGCCTGGTCGACTCTACGCTACTGCGCGGTACCGCTCGTGACCAGCTTTACTCATTATCAACCGGATTACCGAATGAATGTGAGAGAAAAAATTCTAATTCCACCGTGCTTGTTTATCCCTACTCTCGAGGAAAAATATATATATTTACAAGAAGCCACTTTTGCCGTTTAACATTATACATGCGAAATATATACGGAACGGGAAGGTCTCTTGTTATTGCCTGACATGTAACCGTTCATCTTCCTAAAAAATAAAATAAGACAACGGTAACTTCTCGTCAAATTTGCGTTTCTTCCGTTTATGTATTCCAAATTTAAGGCATGTAAGATGTACGGGATAAGACGAAAGAGTTTTTTGTCAATGTAGCACGTTACTTAAACCATATGGTCGTTTTACCCTAAGAAATCAAAACGACAAGAGTGATAAAGTGGTGCGCTGTCTCTGTTTACCAGATTTATGTTCCTTTTTATGTAGATTGTTTCATACACGTCCAGTTCTCTCGGCGAAGTTACGCTCTTAATCAATTTTAGGTTTTCTAATTTAATATTATGCCCAGTCTCGTTTATGTGTTATGCTACACTTGACGTTTCTGCCTTGTCGTTCCTGTAGCACCTGTTGTATTCATTGAATCTGGCACCTATCGCTCGTTGCGTTTGAACAATGGAATTTATAAAATTGCATGCAACGACTAATAAAGTCTATATTGGTCAAACAAAACGAGCGATAAGTACCAGATTCAATGAACACATCAGGTGCTATAGGTACGGCAAGACAAAAGCGCCAAGTATAGCGCAATACATAAACGAAACCGGGCATAATATTAAATTAGAAAACCTGAAATTGATTAAGAGCGTAACTTCTCCGAAAGAACTGGGCATATATGAAAACATCTACATAAAAAGGAACACAAATCTATTAAACAGAGACAGCGCACCACTTTATTACTCTTGTCTTTTTGATTTATTAGGGTAAAACGACCATATGGTTTAAGTAACGTGCTGCATTGACAAAATATTCTCTCGTCTTGTATAGACGGAAGAATTACAAATTTGACGAGAAGGTACCGTTGTCTTACTTTGTTTTTTAGGAGGATGAACGGCTACATGTCAGGCAATAACAAGGGACCTTCTCGTTCCGTATGTATTTCGCATGTTTACTGTTAAGCGGCAAAAGTGGTTTCTTGTAAATATATATATATTTTCTCGAGAATAGGGATAAACAAGCATGGTAGAATTAGAATTTTTTCTCTCACATTAATTCGGTAATCCCGTTGATAATGAGGACACAAGAGTCCTTGAAACAGCTGTTCCGACTTAATTAATAATTTGTGTGGAGCGGTGTGTTCCGATACTTAATGGTTCCGATACTTAGTGTTCTTTGCGAGACTTAATTTGTTCATAAACCCAATAATCAAAATTTTCCTTTTAATTATGCTCAGATTAGTTGTTTCCTTGTAGTTTCAAAAGTAGTTCACTTATTTTTGCATTATCTACTTAATAAGCTGTCACTCTTTAAAACACATCTCCATAGGAATATAATAATTTGTTGATTCTAAGTAAGTAATGACTGTAACAAATAAGTCGAAAATTCTATTGAGACAACGTCCTTTAGATAGCCACGTAAAATGATAATATGCATAATAATATGCGCAATAATATGCATTTTAATAACAATAAATTTGAATTTTGTTTATGAATTGAATTGAATGTTTAAACGATATGTCAGGGAGAGGGTGCCTTGTGATCTTATAAAAGCACCGCCTTTGCCTTTTATATTGTTGTAATAATTATTTACCTTTGTTGGAAAGTGTTATCTTTTGACAGTTGAACTACTTTTAGTTCCTTATTTTTACGAGGCGAAGCAGTGTTGATGACCTCTTCCCTCTATATTCCCCTAGTTTGACCTTTTTCTTCGTCTTACACATTGAGACAAGTATTTTCGTTAACGAAAGAATCTAGTAAGCAACAGCTAAAGTCACAAATCAATTTTACTATTGGAAATTCTGATTATATTTCTTTAAATCAAAAATATATAATTCCATTGTATTTGGATATGCAAATTGCTATTCGTATGCAGTTTTAAATTTAAAACATCTTTATCATGGTAACCACTTTCGATCTACAGTACCTGATTCTACCGTAATAGCAAAACTGGGACATCGCCATCAAGGGAGCAGAAGGAGTTTTAATAACGATTTAAAAAGGCAAGTTTTATTAATTCAGATAGTTAACTATAGCTCTGAGTAGTGAGAAACAAATGGAGACAGTATAAACAACTCTTTCGACAAGAAGTAATTTTCAAAATTCAAGGTTAATTTGGTCATATTTCAAGTAAATATGAAACTATTTATATAAAAACTGAAGAATATCAACAAATAAATCCATTTCGACGTTTAACATAAAAGTTGTAATCGACAGAGCAAGATACGAAGAGAGAGATACCTGGTTATAAATCGAAGGTTCTTACGAGTTTAAGGATATGAAGATTGGACATCGAATAGCTGCTTTTCTGCAAAGAACCACTGTAAGCAGGTATCGAAATTAAAATTATTTGGCCAAATAATAAAATCAGAAAGGAAAATTCAATTTTATTTATTTAATATCAAAATTTATCTTCTTCTTCTCCATATTCGTTATGCCATTTAGAGCGTCGGATCGAATTGCATATTACTCGGTTCCCTTATCCATGCTTTCCAACCATTCCTGTCCCTTGCATATATTTTCATCTCGCCCAAGGTTTTTCCGCGTCCTGCACCTATTTCTTTTATTTCTTCAATCCATGTATTTCTTAACCTGCCCCGCTAATATCAAACCTTAACATTTCAGAAATAAATTAAAGCTTAAGTAGCTGTCGGTTAGGGATTTCGATAGGCTCTTGTTTGAAATTTCATACTCTGTTTTAAAAGAAATATAATTATTGCATATTCTAAGCAATAAAACTTACCGTCTCTTTCAAACGATAGAAAATTGTTTAATTTTTCTTATCTTTTTCAGTTAGCAAAAATGTAAACGTTAGCCCTAAGGTAATTCATTTAATTCTTTAATTTCACATATGTCATTACAATATATTCAAATCCTGCGCAATAGCCTTTCTTGCAAGGCGCTTTTAATCTAACAACAATGATTATAATCGTCGATTTGAACTAGAATTAGTACCGCACCTATAAATCGAATCAGCAGATAAGTACCCCAATTAGCAATAAATCTAATTTGAACAGCGAGAGGTGAATAATGCCAATAAAACACGCATCCTCATATTTCACTGTGTGTCACGAAATGGAACAAAAATCAAGGAGAAGTAATAACGTCAAAGCCTAAATGAGGTAGACGCTTAATATAATTTCAGGAAAATTGGAAAGCGGTATTTATTCTTTTTCCTGAATTAAAATTACTACACTTTATAGCATACTTGGTATGCGAAACGACACGTTACGCTCGCAAAGTTTGCGTGCATTTTGTTAGTTATTTTGTTACGGATCACATTTTTTTTTATTATTACATATCACTTATATATAAAAAGATATTCCAATTCTAAAGATGCAAATAATTTCAAATGAATTTAAAACCAAATGAAATATGGTGAATGTAAAAGGATGAATAAATAAGGGCATGTAACAATAGTAATAGGAATTATTACTATTTAGGAGAGAATATAGTGTAGAAGATACGGGTTCAATAAACTTAATATAAAACAAACAATGATTTATGTATAAACTTAGAAAATAACACTAGTTAACAAGGTTTTTGTCTCAAGTATAAAAATGTCTGTTTTTTATGTATTTTTGCACGCTGAATTCAAATTCACTTTCAAAATTTCTGCATCACCCACAGTTTTTGAATTCCAATATATCCATTTAACATAATACTGTGTGCTTTACAACAAAACGTCGATAAATATGCCGGTGATATTTAGGCATTTGAAATAAAATGTTACACAATATTGCGCAATTCTAAGTAATCTTGCGTCATTCGGAACAGGCAGAACAGGTCTCGACAAGCTGGCCGGGATCAATATAAGATCTTTGGCCGGGAGCGCAGTTGCAGTAAATTGACCGGCTAGAGAACATTGCAGCTCCACATTTGCCTTGTTGTAACCTTTGAGAAAGTGTGCTGTTGTGCTTAAGGTGTTGTGTTGATACCTCAAGTACCACTGAAATGCCGAGAAATTATAAAAATAATCCAAATTCGTTCTGCTACGTCTGCTGCGAGTTGACTTTTAAAACCCAGAAATGTTCGTTTACGCCGTTAGTTAGAAAATGTTATGAACTTTATTTTGGTTGTAAAGTAGACGACCAGGATAAAGGTTGGGCCCCCCATATTTGCTGTGTCACATGTGTTCGGCTTCTCATAGCATGGGCAAAAGGTTCACGTCATATGCCTTTTGCAGTTCCTATGGTATGGAGAGAACCTAGAGACCACGTTTCGGACTGCTACTTCTGCCTGACAAATATAACTGGTATTACATCAAAATCTAAACACAGTGTTGTATATCCTAATCTACCGTCTGCACTGAGACCAGTACTTCATAACGAGGAGTTACCTGTACCAACCACTGCAGAAAACATGACTTTGAATGATGATGAGTCTAGTGATGAGAAAGCACATCAAGTAGCAGAAGAAAATTTGAATTTAGATCCCACATTTGAATCAGGATGTTCTTTAAATGAACCGCATTTGCTGACTCAAGGAGACCTTAGTGACCTCGCCGAACTTTTGGGATCCAGATCGAAGGGCTGGAATCTACTTCAGAGTAACACAAAAATTTCGTTTTATCGTAGTCGTCATGCCAAATTCAATGATTACTTCTCCCTTAAAGATGACCTGGTGTTCTACAATGATATTGTCTCGGTTATGAGTGCACTTGGCCATGAATGTCACACTGATGAATGGCGTTTCTTCAACGTGAAGGAAGCATACGATAACATGAAGATTCTTTTAGGAAAAATCAAATACGATGAATTTAAGTGGAATATCTGCGGCGATCTAAAGGTTGTGGCGCTATTACTCGGATTGCAACTCGATTACACGGAGTACTGCTGTTTCCTGTGTGAGTGGGACAGTCGAGACAAGAAAAACCATTATGTAAAGAAAGTGTGGCCGACACGAACATCATTGACTCCAGGAGTTAAAAATGTCATCAACCCGCCTCTTGTCGATCCTCAGAAAATGTATCTGCCTCCTTTACATATAAAACTAGAACTAATGAATCACTGATGCTAAAGCAAAGTAGAGTATATTTGTAGGACCCCAGATCAGAGACTTGTTTCGAGACGAAGAGTTCGATATAGAGCTGAACAAAAATGAAATATCCGCCTGGCTGTCATTTAAGAACATTTGTGAGAACTTTTTAGGCAATCACAAATCCGAAGACTACAAGAACATTGTAAAAGACCTTTTGACTTCGTATGAAACATTGGGGTGCAATATGAATCTAAAAATTCATTTTTTAGACTCACACGTAGATTTTTTCCCGGAAAATCTTGGACATCGAAAAGTGCTACCAAGGCAAGTGGAACCCTTCTATGCTGGCATGCTATTGCTGGACACGGATGAGAGACGTTCCTGACGCTAAATATAGCAGAAAATCATACATTTTTACATTTTAGAAACATTTTCAGTTGTTTTATAAATAAACACATTATACACGTTGTTCTACTATTTATTGCGCCGTCAGTTAGAAACCCTGCCTAATAGAATATTTCCGAAAAAATATTTGAATTCAGCATAAAAAATGCTGGAAGGTTCACATATACTAATTTGCGGGACAAGAAAAAGTTTAAATCTTGTTAACCAGTGTAATTCTTTGATTCATTGGTTCTGAGATATTTTTACACTTCTTATTAAGATGATTTTAATATCGTATCTTTTATATGAAACAATTATAGATTTTTCTTCCAATTAAATTACTTGTAATTATTTACATGTCCCAGTAGTTATTCCACACACAGGGTACCCCAACCTTCTGGAATTGTTAGCGACAATAGCAAATATTAAACATGCATGTCCTAACTGTCTACGGCAGTATCTATTGGAGTCTCAGTACTAAAATTCGGTTTATACCTTTTATTCACTAGCTTTTTGTAAAAATACTAATATAGGTTGTGCTCATAAAATCTATAATTAAATCTATTTATTGTAATATATGTATAAAACTGATATTATGTAACCTGCAATTACACGCATATGTTTAAACTAAACTGTAATGGCGCCAATTGACAGCTACCCAAAAATAATAGAGTGCTATTATGTATTAGTGGTA
Source organism: Dynastes maya (assembly GCA_029619315.2). NCBI lineage: Eukaryota > Metazoa > Arthropoda > Insecta > Coleoptera > Scarabaeidae > Dynastes > Dynastes maya. The sequence continues at coordinate 33,287,476 of JAROYE020000003.1, forward strand.
TTATTAATAATTATCCAAGTTAAATTAATCTACAATGCGCACTTAATACTTAGACATCAATCAATATACAGGGTGATTTACAATAGGTGTAAAAGCTGTTGACGTATTGCTCAAGAAGTCATTTAAACCAAAAACAGTTATATAAAGGTACTATTTTCTTATTACTTGCAGAGCTACAACAGATTTAATTTTTATTGTTAGAAATGATTTATATTATTATTGCATGCACATAAAATAGGTCGTCTAGTAGCCTATGTTTAAAAGCTAAGCAACATAATAAATAAGTTTAGTGCAGTTTTTAGTTTAGATTAGGTAATGTAGTTAAAAGCCGAGCAACATAATTTGTGAAAAAATAATTTGACAGTTTTCAAAATGAATGAGCTGAATATGCAGATATTGTTTATATGTATGGGTACTATGGTGGTAAAGGTCTTCAGGCATTCGGAGAGTATCGCCGAAGGTTTTCTGGTAGCCGTCCACCTTCTCACAGAATTTTCGGCCGTACCTTTCAACGATTCAGAGAAACTGGTTCATTTGTTCCAGGTAATAATCGAGGTAATCACGTTAGAGAGTAATGTAAACAACGACAGAAGCATAGTTGATGCAGTGTTGGACAACTCCACCTTGACCACTAGACGCATTGCAGCGCAGTTTCATCTTTTCAAAGCCTTGTATGGCGAACACGCTTACCATTTATGGAATCTTCAAAATCTACAAGCTGTTAGACGATCGCGAATAGTGGGGGAATCGGCACAACTATACCACAGATTATCCACTCACGGAACTTCGCAATTCAAATTTTTAGGCACATGTGTGAGGCAGCAAATGACGATGTAAGAAATCCAATGCCAGTTTAGTTCTTGAGGGTTTTCAAGAAATTACTTTGTACAAATTTCTGTTTATATGCACAGAAAGCAATTTGTAAATGATTTGGACAATGTTTTAATTGGGCCAAACAAATTTTGAAAATTAAAAAAATTATATTCACGCAAATGAGGATTTTGAAGATCATGAATTTTTGACAGATACTGACTATAGAAATCAGAATTTCTTAAACAAAATATTTAGTGACGACGTAAGAACATACTTAGGCTGCATGTATATCATTCACTAAAGCGCCGACATAATTGGATATTCATTTTTATACACCCATTTCAAAATATTTGATAAGAAAGACGCAGAACTGTTTGGGGATCTGAATGTTCCTGATGATTGCCGAAAACTTCTATAACTTAACTCTGAAGCCGCAAGTAGTTTTTTTTTTTAATTACTACTGAACGCTATAGAATTTGATCATCATTACCCTGCACACACGACATTTGGTCGTGGTCGTGTACGACAACGATATCGTGAATAGCAGTTGCGCATTGTATTAAATGCAAGCTTTCACACGACAACGATTTTAATTCACGACACGACACGACTGTCGTGGCACCGCAGCAAGAAACACTGCCACGACACGATGTTTACACACCTATCGTGCGTTGATACGACAAAATAAATAATGTTAAGATTTAGTATCTATATTCTGTCAACAGTATAGGCTTTCGAATTGAACATGGCTATCGAAATAGATAAACGAACTTCTTATCACTCTTTGTTGAACAGCGGTTAGTGTTGTGGGATAAAACTACAAAAGAATATGAAAATAGAAACAAGACATTGGAGGCTTGGAAACAAATTTGCAGAGTTTAAAAAAATGGGTATGATAAGATGTCAGAGAAAGAGCAAAACGAAATAGGTAAAGCTTATTTTCTTTATTTAATATGTTACAATCAAAGCCCAAATCAGGGGTAAGCCTTATTTATATTTTTAAATGTTGCCAAGGAACGATTCCTCTCTCACTCAAAAAGTAATCGGCGAATTGGTTTCTAGTTGTATTTGCCGACAATCCCCCACGTACTGAATAACTATTAGGTACATCCCCAATACCTTCATATATCGTCAAGGTGCCTTGTGGATTATATTCATCTCTGTCACGCACGTAGTTTTGAAGAATACAGCAAGCTTTAACTATATGCACAGCAAACTGTGGTGGCACGTTGAACCGACGGTGAAAGATTCTCCATTTATTTGAAATGCACATTCGACGTACCTTCTTGCTCTAGTTTAAACGGTAGTTAAACATTTTTTTTTTACAGATAAATTGTGACCGCCAAATAGACGAAGCAAATTATCAACCAACGCAAGAGCTTCGTCCCCAACGATTACGTATGGTTAGGTCAGATTCAAATGCTTCCAAGGGCTTCGAAGGAGGAACAGCTAGTGCATTTTCTTTTAACCTCCAGAATGTAGTGTTTTTAAGCACAGTCGAGTCACAATCTTTTCCATACGCTAGAATATCTACGTAAGTAAATTTGTAGTCCGAATCCACTACGGCTAATAAGACAATGGAGAAGTAATGTTTATAATTGAAGTGCATGGATCCAGTATGTGTTGGTTTTATTATGCCTATATGTTTTCCGTCTATGACTCCTAAACAGTGCGGAAAATGGGAACGTTTGTCAAACATCTCTGCAATTAATTTCCATTTTCTGTTGTCGGTTTAGGTATAAAATCCTTGCGCCAAACATTCCATATAACATTTGAGACTTGTTGAACAATATCACAAATAGTTGAAATTCCTAATTTGTACCTATGATGAAGGTCGGTAATGGGGCATCCTGTGTCAAAATACCTATAATACAATAATAATAAAAATCAACTAAATAATTAAATTGTAGATGAATATAATTTGCAGGCAAACAAATAGTAAAGAGATGGACGAACATAAAAGACAGTTTCTGTAGGTGGCTTAAAAATATAATGACACAATATGTTCGGGTGCTGCTGCCAATATGTCACTGAGAAAATATGTGTATTATGACCAACTATTATTTTTGAAAAAAGATGCTGTTCCAAATGAAACTGAAGATAGTTTTTACGATAGTGTAACTGTCAACGAAAAAACAGAGACTGACGACGTTGAAAAGCCAAAAAGAAAGAAACATAAAGCTAGTGAGTTAAAAACGCAGTCGGGAAACAAAGAAGAATGGCCAAACAGATGCCAGCATTTGAAGCAACTCCAACGCCGCCACAACAAACTTCTAAATAAAGACCAAATTTTTAATTTACAATTGGAGTACTGCAATTAACTCAGTCTTTAAAACGAAGAATTTCAAATCCAGCAAATAACCCCCATCTACGCAATGATAATTTTCATTTTGGAGAGGCTACACCGCAAACATTTTCAACACACTTCCAATCTAGTGTGCCATGCTACTCACAGCCTGAACAAACAGCACAGCTAATACCTTCAATACCATTGCATGCATATGCATCATCCTCACCGCACAATTCTGAAGGCAACCTATACTATGTTGCGGACTCTCACGACAAGCGCTTCAAGAACGCATAGCGCTGCATCTACAGAAGAAACGAATGTATTGTCCCCATCGTATTTAACCGTCTCTTCTGAAGACTCAGAAAAATTAATTTGTTTGATTTATCCTACGATAATACCACAATGTTATTATTTTGTTTGTAGTAGTACATTCTTCATTTTCCGTTACATGAAAGAATAAAATAATATATAGAAATTGTTATCCATTTTAGTTACCTGAGTGTATCTGCGAGCATCTCCACTTGTGGAATACGGTTTCGCATATGTGTGTCCTTTTTCTGTAAATCATCCTGTATCTTCGCACTTAATTCATCAAAGCTCGCAACAGACATTCGAAAGTAATTTGGTACTGTCCTCTCGCAGATCATGAAATAATGTAACAAATTCACCCACAAAATGTCTTTTTTAAAGAAGTGGATGAATCCGGTATTTTCTAGTTCATAATTTTCTACGACAATGCCATACCATTACTAGCAATATTTTCTTGCATCCATCGTAATGCACGCACTTGCCAAGTAAGATTTATTTAATATGCGGCGTAGGTTGGAGACAACCGTACTAAACACAAGCAGCTTTCTTTCACGACACGACCACGACAGAAAATCGTGCTGTATGAATACAAATACACTTTTCTTCACGACACGATCACTGCACGACCACGTCAAAATGTCGTGTGTGTGAAAGTAGACTTAAATCATCCTAGGACCGCCCACCACCCCGGAGTAGGATTGTCAGAGTTCGCGACCGTACCTTCCAATGACTGATGCTTTTCTTATAAGTCTAATGGACTCCATCGGGATGATAAGAACACGCCTTCTTATTTGTTTAGCTTTTCCAAAAGCTCACTGTATAACATTACCATGTATCGTATATACAGTAGCCACTTTATAAAGAAAAAGTTAATCTAACATATACCTCTTTAAAAAATTAATTTTAATATTTAAGAACTTGCTAAGAATAGTGTAGAGCAAACCAATCGATTGGAATTAGATTGCATACATTCATTACGCTCGTATGGTACGTAAAAAATCTGAGCAAAAAGTATATTTTATACATAAACATTTTATGTAATCTCTGTGACAAATATTAACGAATTTCTACACAAAGTCAATACAAGAAATTTCTGGAATTGGCAGGTGCTGAAACATTTCTTTCCGTGTATCCAGATAAATGGTATTTTATGCTACATTTTGACACACAAACAGAAAATAAATAAAACGGAACGAAAAGCTTTGGAATTTAATATGTACGGTAGAGGGTATTTGAACTCAGAACGTAAAATGTCTGACTTCCAAACGATTTTATGAATATTTAATAAAATATACACCAAGAATACGCTGAAGCGTTCCTTGCTATTGTGTATGTTATTTTTTCTATATGAGCAATTCCTAATTAAACAATCTAGATGCTTGCGTTTCTCATCGTTAGCTTTTCTGTAAATTTCAATAAATGTACTTCTCTCTCTGTTTTGTAGATGTTATTAGAAAAATCGATTTTATAGCTATCTAGTACCAATTTTACTGCCTGACGGCAGCAGTAGTTTATCTTCTATACTGCTCGAAGTAAATCTCTAAGGGCCGGTAATTCCAACCTAAAGATAACCATCAGAAGAATAAGCATTAACTGTCCTTGCACCCTCCAAACCAATGCTTGCGACATGTCCAGTACAACGAAAGAAACAAGCAATCATTTTCTTGGAAATACTTCGTGAACGAGCAACGTATGTTGAATTTGGGCTCATCTGGGGACACCCAAATAACTGATTGTTGCTAAGTTGCCGGCCCATACGAATATATCCAAGTTTCGTCACCTATTACGATATTGTATAGGGATTTTGAAGTTCCTCTGTCAAATTATTTTAAGAATTTCCTTATACCAATTGACACGAACCTTCTTTATGCTTGAGTCAAATTATGCGAAATTCATCGGCAACGGATCTTCTTCACACATGATTGTTCATGCAAAACCGAATGTACTGCAGTTTCGATATGCCTAAGGACGCCTATATCTCGGTAAGTCACATGCCGATCCTTTTCAATCATGTTGTGTACAGTGTTTTCTGGAACAGTAACGATTTTGGTCGACCTTCACGAAATTCGTCATTGACACGAGGCACAACCATAACGAAATTCTGCAAACCAGTAAACAATCTTTTCTGATGGTGCTTCATTGTCAAATGTTGAGCGAAGCGATTGAAGGCATTGTTGTCATATAAACAGTCATTGATGAGCCCGTTGAATGTATAATCGGTCGCTGTGGAGCCCAAAATTACGTTGTTGAGCCCGGGGTCGGGCTCAAAACGTATCGAGGCGTATCTCAGCTTTAATGGCTGGAAATAGTCAGTAGACCCTAAAACTTCAAATTTCGCGGGGGGCTCCATAGCGTACTATCCCTATAATTAAATAGACAAAATAGTTCCGGGAAGGACCATGTAGGGGGGCGCCCTGATCAAATTTTATATACGGTTATTACAAATAGATCAACATGACGTTGTTGAGCCGAAATTTGGCAACAACTGCGTTGGGTTCCATAATATACCATTGATATATAACTGTATGTTGGTAGCGGATTTATATATCGCGGTGGACTTTTTACTCTATAAGTATCATTAACCTGAATGTTATTGTTCTCGATATTTTACTATCTGTATTATATAACTAATCGTTAGCTTACCTCCTAATAAAATTATAACACAGTTTTCTGGTAAATTCAGCAAATGATTGTTTATAATGACGCTGTAATCATAAATTAAAATACTTGTTAGGCCGAAATAGTTGATTTCTATTACCCTGGTAAGTGGAATCAGATACTGTAAACTGTTTTATTTTGTCAGTTTCTTTGACCGTACAAATTTCAACAATTTAACTTCCTCAGTGATTTATATTTGAATAGTTGTGTGTTATACCAAAGTTATACCTTTTTCTGTAAGGTCTATAAGATTTGCATAATCTTGTGTTATTTCAATTTAGATAACCTACACACCAACATATTTTTTTCCATAAGCTCTTAGTTTTATACATGTCATCTCTCTATATCGAATATAAGTGGGAACGGTAGAAAATAAATAAAACAACATGATAACTAAAGAATTACATGTGGAAGGAATGAATAATTTTTTTAAACGACTGACGATGTGTTAGAACAAAATTATTATTGACGGTACCAAATGGGTATGTAATGTGAAAGTGGATGGAGTTTGATATTTGAAAGAATTAATATTCATGTTTCTGGTGATTTGAATTGTAGGGTGAGAAATGAAAAGGCAGATGAATGGTTGGTTAACAGAAGGAGGAAAAGATAAATAGTAACTGTATAAAATTAATGGAATATTACCTTCTGAACAACCTAGAGATAAACACCTATTTCCATCATAAAGAAATCTAAACGATTACTCGACAAACATCAATTACAGAAGAAGTCACAGTTTAATAAAAAGAATGGCAAGTGTGTGACGTGAAGATTAAGAGAGGACCAGAGACATTTCCCGATCATTACATGCTCATGGCAAAAATTAAAAAGCGTAAAGATAAAGAGGAATCTAAAGGAGCGAGTGAAAGTGATGAACATATAGATTGGGGAAGGAGAAAAGAGTATATAGATTCATAGAAGTACCGGAGACCAACGTAGAAATGCTAGAAAAGGAAAATATAAGTATAGAGAATCTTCTGAAAGCTGCCAGAGAAACATGTGGGTTCCTAAAAACAAATTCTATAAAGCAACAAACATTATAGTTAAAGAAGTTAACAAACAAACAAAAATAAACAAAATAAGATGGAAGCAATACTTGAGTGAAAGAATAATATCAAAATATGAAAGGAAATATAGAAGGAATAAAAAACGAAATTGAAAAATATGGTTAGAAAAATCAAGGAAGCAATTTGATACGAAAGTAAAGAAAGGATAGTAGAAAATGGCCTAAAAACACTGGAAAGCGTAAACAAGCCGGAATATGTATACGAAAAGTAGGATAAGATAAATTATTACGAATGATGCGCAAACGCATGATGAAACAATGCAGGGCGGAAAACAATGCCAACAAAAATAACTACACTGCAAAAAAACAGACCAGAGTTTGGGAGGTTGTCAGGAAGTAAGGATAACAACATGAAAGAGGGGGAAGTAAAGAAGGCGGTGAACTTAGCAAAAATGGGAAAATATCAAGCTATAATAGAGTGACAGCAGAAAGTTATTTGCAGCATCTAAATTAACATGGAAAGGGAGCCAATTGCCAAGGGTTAGACGAGAGTCGAGCGGTCCAAAAAAGGGTTAGAATATTTGACGACACATTTGAACTTAGGGAAATGCAAAAGACCTTAGTGAGCATATTTTGCCTTTATCAATTTGTGTCAAGGTGTCTGAATGTGCCTATTCAGACGATATCATGATTATGACAGGAAGTCAAAATTTTAATACATATGATAAGGTACCATATGAAATGAGAGTTAATACCCGAAAGATAAACGTAACGTTAACCACTGAAAAAGGAAAATTCAAAAAATAGTTGGGAATACTGTGAAAACTTATCATGCGATGGAATAGAACGTTGATAAGCAAATAAAAATTTCCGCGACAACTAAAATGATACTGTTTGATACTATTTGTAGGGCAATACTAACTTATAGTAGCCACAGGGATACCAATAAAAACCATGAAGAGTAAACTAGAATCTTTGGAAACAACTCTTTGGAATTACAAGAAAAGGCAAAACGAAATACGGATGTAGAAGGACTAGATATAAATTTAACATTAAGCTAAATTGTTATGGCGTATAACTTAATACTATACCATACATCAAACATATACCATATATTGAGGTGATAAAAATGAAATGTGTCTCTTGCTCTTTTTGTGTAGGTTATGTAACGTATTCCTCTGGAGAAAGGCGTGAAAAAAATTTCAGCTTTTTAATGAATGCAGTTTTTTAATATTTATTTTCTGTGTCTTTTCCCTAAAAAATATGGACTACAAATGTAACATTAGTCAATTGCTCGTATTGACTTGTTTGTGTAAGAATGGAATATCAAAGTGGTTAGCGATGAATGCAATATATTCTGTAATCGTTAATTATAGATTGGTGGGATCATCTCTTACAAATAGACAAACAGAAAAAAAAATATGGGAGGCCAATGAAAACAAAAACAGGAAAATCCAGAAAAACATGGGAGAATGTTACAACTATTACAAGACTTCGGAATCGAGGAGTAACAGTGACGGAGACTAAATGTGCGACACGAAATAGCGATAGGAAACAATGTGTGCTGAAGGGACTAATCATTCGTTTTGCACTGTGCAAAATTGTTTAACACATGATAAATTCAAGGAAAAACAGCAGCCAAGAAAAATAACAGCTATTAGACATTTTCCAAAAAGCAAGGTAGTCTGTTATAGGTACTGTATCACATTAGCTGGCGCAAAATTATTCAAAGGCATTATGTGAAAATGTACGGCGGGAAATTTGGGAAAAATCGACTTCATAAATTACAACTATCAAATCTGGCTTTGTTTCAACCCATACATTTCCCATGTACTTTCTTCAAATGATTTCTAATTGAAATTTTTAAAGTACTCCCGGTTTTTCCTCTTTTAAGGTAACAAACTGTAACAGTAATTCACTATCTTAGTTCATTCCGTATAGAAGCAAGGCATTGGCCTTGCTTCTTTCTGGTTTTCCTGTATTTCTTTCTGGTTTTCCTTATTTCACCTTTCTATATCACATAACAACAATGATACATATAAATATTCAATAATAAACGCATTGCAAGTAAATCACATTTACAGCGCAAGTCAGTTGCGCATTCCACTTGCGGACGCTGCATAAGATAGATCGTAGCTTAAAAGAAAAAAAGAAACACAGATTGGAGGTTTGGCAACGTTGCGGGGCTCCATAACGTACCTAAGATATAAACAAATATACAGTCGGGTTCCAAATAATACCGTTGTTATATCTGGGTTCCATAAGGACATGTTCATACCTAACTTTTTAATTTATAGGAGTTTATTACCCCTCTCTTGGTGCGCTGGCTTATATCAAATAGAATTAAAGAGGGAGCTGAGGTATACTCTTCTATCTCATCGTTTAAGGCCGGGATCATCAGCGACCCGACAATATATCGGGCTCATTAACGTACTGTTTACAAGTATATATATATATATATATATATATATATATATATATATATATATATATATATACACTTATTCATCTGACAGCTAGTTCTAGATTTATCTGAGATTAGAAACACCGGGTAAAAGTCGATCAATTGGATTTTGTCATTGTATACCGAACGGAACCTAACAGACCCGACCGAAAACGAACGAAGTCAAAAGCAGTCGAAAGGAAACCGAACAGAGTCAAACAAAACTAAACGAAGTGGAAAAACAGAAGTGAACCTAGCGATGCCAAACTAAATGGAAGAGAACCGCATAGAGACGAACGAAGCCGACTGGACAAAATTGACCAGAACCGAATGGAATAAACGAAAACGCACCGAGGCGAACGGAGTCAAACGAAGCCGAACTATAACGAACGACCGCACGAAGGCGAACGAAACCGAATGGAACCGAACTAATCCGAACGAAATCAAACAGAACCGAATGGAAACAGACGGAGCCAAACGGAAATGTACAAAGCCGAAAGAAATCGAGGGGAACTGAACGGAACCCAACGAAGTCAACGAAACCGAACGAAACTGCACTAACACGAACGGTATCGAATGAAGCCGAACAAATCCCAACGAAATCGAATAGAATCGAATGCAACCAAACGAAACCGAACACAGTCGAAAGAAACCGAGTGGAACCGTGCGACATCAAACGAAGCCGACTGAAACCGAACGAATCAAAAGAGAAACGAATGGAGCCGAACGATAACGAATAGAACCGAATGGAGTCAAACGGCACTGAACGAAGCGGAATAAGACCTCGCGACACCGAACGGGACCAAATGAAACGGAATGAAATCGAATTAAAAATTGTTATTTACAATACGTTGCCATTAATTCATTTTTGATTGTTAACCTGTATATTTTTACGGTTTATGATTCTATTAAAGCAATGAAATGATTCCTAACTTTGCGTGAATAATTCACTAAGTATATTTACATCCTGCTACTAAATACTACCTATTCCTGAGCCTAAAGGCGCATCCCCATTATGCCGATCAGCAAGAAGTAGAAATTTATCTGTTTGCCATACTAACCCACAGTGCTTGGTATCATTATTAAATTGTTAATAGTCTATTAGTTATTGTCTCTGTCTCTAATAAGCAATTATCCTCACACACCGCATTTGCGAACCAGCTGGGATTTTCCTGAGATACTATTTTCCTTATTCCATTAAAGATAAAAATATTAACGCCAATTTTCGTGTGTAAATGTAGGCAATGGGTAGCAGGAGCGAATTAATGTACACGCCCTTTATGACAGTTATAAAATTGCGTCTAAAAACAGAATTTTATGACCCTGTTGCTCTGCGGAAGATTATAATCGCAGGTGATGCTTTGCGGTGCGAATATTAATTTAACCTTGGTATATAACGCAGCTTAGGAAATTGTGGAATTTTGATGGAAAAAGGTAGGAAATATATACACACACAGGTGTCTCAACCTTCTGAAATTGTAAAATTGTACCTACTGTGTAAACAGTAGGATGCCAAAATTTCTTCATGACATAATAGACTTCATGGAGTATCTTTCAAAAATATTTCTGTATATACAGGGTCACCAATAAGTAGCAAACCAGGCACCTACTTTGCTATTTTAAATGGCACCTACTTTGCTATTTTAAATGGAACTTTAGATATATCTATCTCCTTTAAAAGGTGCAAATAAATTCTAGCGTAAATTTTTCTAAGATTAAATTGCATATTTACCTCTAGGCACGGTGTTAAAACGCCTTCGAAATATACAGGATGTTCAGTAGGGAACTTCATACTTTACCAAATTTAAACACCGGAAACGCCGTTTCTTTCAATAATATTTAATTAAATAAAATTTATATTTTTTCTGTATCCACCGTATAGGAAATTTATATCTCTAACGCTTTTGTATAATTATCCATATGTTCAACATTGAAAGTAAATGAGATATTTACGCGATTCCAGCATTTGGGTATTGCATCCAAATGGTTTCTGGTATTAATGCTGTTCGATTACCATTACAACAATAACCAAAGGATACTAATTTTAAACTATTGATTAAAAATTTTGAGGCCAAATAGCTACTTGCAGTCAAAGACGAGTCCTGCATCTCCTGCCCTTACCATGACAACGATAAACAAAACATTCCGTCTTTCCGACTCGATACATTTGCGCAATCGTTTGTAAAAGCTGCTCTGCACTTTTCTTAGCACACTAATTGTAAGTATTGCACTCCAGAATGCCTGCGTTATCCTTACCTGCATGCATAAATCATGTGTTAACTCTTTTGTAAGTATTTCATTTCGTAAGTAGCTACTTAGGCTTAAAATTTTGAATCAACGTTAAGAACAGCAATGTCAGTATGTTTTGTTTACTGTTATCATAGTAGCCAAACCATAGTAGCCATACTAACAGCAGAAACCACTTGAATACATTATCCAAATGCAAGACCCGCATTTTATTGTAAATACCTCTTTTACTTTCAGTATTAGAAATATACAACATTATAGAAATATGTTAGAGATGTAAATTTCCTATGAGGTCGCTACGGAAGAAATGGTGTTTGAATTTGGTAAACCTTGGTGTTCAATTTTAAACAATCCGTCTATTCCGAAGGTGTTCTAATGTAGTATCAAGATAGGGGCAAGTATTTAATTTAGTCTTGTAATAATGTATGCTAAAATGTATTTTCATTATGGATTTTTTGAAAGAAATAGATATATCTAAATTTAATTAATTTTAAGTACTCAATTTTGTATCAGTGCAAAATGATCATAAATACAGAGCGTAATAGAAGATACATATTCATTGATTTTAACCTTGATTCCCGTTGTTATCGTTTAAATCCTGACATTCCCATCTGTCCCTAATAACCTATCTCTAAACACAATACGCTGCCGGTGAATACGTGTCCAAACTGATTTAAAATATGATATATTTGTGTTAAATTTGGTTAAATATGTATAAATGTCTTACGTGTTCCAATACAAATTTTAAGGGTGGTACGCACGGTGGTATCTCTAATATGTCGACGACCATTAATTGTAATTATGTCAGAATTACGTCTGCTAGAATAATTTATGGTTTCGACTAATGCGAGGGGTATTTCTCAATATAGATAAAATTGAAATTACAGAAGCGAGAATTTATTATTTATTAAACCGGATATTAAGTATCCTTTGTCACGGTTATACCGGGTGTCATATAGCATATAAACAGCCTCATAATTCCTTTACCCCTCGATCCGTTCAGATGAAATTTTGGTGTTAGGCTAATGACTACGTTTACAGAGTCATGGAATAAACTGAAAGCTTTTATGGTACATTTACCTATTGTTGTATTTAAATTTTCTGATGCTTGTCATTATGATTTTTATTGTGTATTGAAATATTTTGTCTCGGCGATTATGTTAAAAAAATTGAAATTTTGTAAGTTAATTAAATTCTCAACTCCTTTGTGGGATTCAGAAGTATTCTTTGATACTATTTCGGCAATTTTTTAATGAATTTTGAGATCAATAAATGGCAATTTTTATGGGATTTTTACGAAAATGTCATACAAACACTAAGTACCTTATGACATTCATAGGAATCTGGCTGTTCTAACCTCCAACCTTTTCTTCTACCTTCAGTTTTTTTCTCTAATTTCTATATCGGACACTTTAAATTGGGACCGCAGCCAAAATACTAGTTAAGTCAAAGAAAGTTTAACCAGAATTGATAAATTTGTTGGCGTCCCTTTTGTCTTTTACTTTAATCGCGACTGCGATTATTCCTTTCCACAGCAGATTTTGATGATACCTACCCAAATATAATCTAACGAGGAATTTTTGATAAATAAAGTTATTTTTAGAGATAGCATGAGAGAATGAATGTAGTGACGCTACTAGGTGACTCAAACTAGACGAATCCACGCTCAAAAATACGACTGACAAACATTAAATAGGAAATTTTACTGCCAAAAACTTATATACCTTAACGAAACATATTTAATATACGAAATAATGTTAGAAATACCTTTGAATTTACCCTGTTGTTTGTTCTAGGAAAATTTTACATTAATTTTGAAGAGTTATGAAAATAGGAAGATGAACTAAGGAGGAATAACCGTTTCTCCACGTTTGTCGTTATTTGGACTTATAGAAATTATTTAACATCCACACTCCAAGGCAAGTCGGCCTGAGGAGAAATTGTGCCTTTCGAAAAATATCTTTCATCCGCCAGAGGGAATTTCATATCTATCGGGTGGCTGTACTGAAAACTCTATACGTTTTAGATTGATAGCTGATATTTTCGAAGTAAATATTTAACATAACAGTATATTACACTTAGATTCCCGTAAATTTAACTTGACAATACTGGGAGCTTTTATAATCGTTTTGTTATAAACTAGGGTGATATTAACGCAAATCTGCGCAAATATCACCTGTAGGTTAATCTTTTTTTTTCGGTCACCCGTTTCAGAAAACAATATCGAAATTGCTATTAAACATGAACAGGAATAAATCTGCAGGACACGATAATATAACATCTTTTGTTGTTAAACACTGTTCGATTTTCATTGTACCTATTTTTTAACGTATCTAATTAATTTTTCTTTTCATATGGGTATTTTTTCGTCTAAACTTTGTGTCAAATCTTTATGTAAGAAAGGAAATAATAATGATTTCAAGAACTACCGCCCAATCAGTATGCAATCCATGTTTATTAAAATTTAGGAAGCTACAAGGGCTGTACAGTATTTAGTGTCTTTAAAAGAGTAGGGGTTCAAATAGAGTTTCTATAACAATACAACATTTTGTTATTTATTTGTCAAACAAAGGGTCGACATTGGTTTCTGTAGCTGAGTAGACGTTTGTCAGAGATAACTGACTATTTGGGACTCCATAAAGTAACTGTAGGATGGGTACCCCGACGCCTTAGCAAAAATTAACGAGAGTCATAACTTCAGAAGCAAATTTGACATTCTTTAAGAGTGGTCCAAAAAATTTTCCGAATAAGTTTGTTGTAGTTGACGAAACATGAGCTCCCCACTTCGATGCCAAGTCTAAAGAATAAAGCAAGAAACGGCGACATCGAGGATCTTCTCCAGCACGCAACGGGGCTAGGGTCCAGCGGGTTTATAGAGATTCATCTAAAGGTTAATTGCGCAAACTATGAAATAAATAGAACTAGTTTGAATCCCGTTTTGCTTGGATGAAAGCAATTAGTCTTGCTAAATAATTATTAGTCAACGTGTAGAAACATATCTGTTAGAAAATTCCGAGACTTCATTTTGGAGCCCACCTCATTTTCAGCCTATTGATGATCTACCTAAAAGATTAACTTTTACAAATCAGGTAACCCTTTATGCGGGTGACATAAACTTACTGCATCAAACCTGAATGTAGTGTAATCTTAAAACAATAGTACCTTATGCAACAATGTAATAGTATATAACATGCACCATTAAAAAAAACACAGCTGCGAATAGTTACGAACTTATGAGACACCCTGTAGGTTCCAATATAATTTTAAACTATGCCCCCAATCAGACTTCATAATAAGAAGAAAACCGTTTTGAAGAATCTCCATTTACAAAGGCACAATCTTTCGAAGACTCACCCTGTATATCTTCCAACACTAATTACAAATTCTGTTTCTACTTTTTGTCAATTAATTTCGTTTGTCAGCCCATGCTTCGTGCTTTTATGCAAACTCTGGTAATTCTGTTTGACGGTAGGTTCATAATGGAATAAAACGAGGATGAAACGGATAATTTTCGTTTTAAAATACAGCTAAATGTAAATTTGCTTGCCCTTAAAACTTGAGTCATAAGTTACCATTTGGCCATAATATTAAAGCACGATTGTTTAACTTAGTTTAAACATTGCATTACTTATCTGAGCTTAGCAATTAAATATTTTTAATTCCATAAACTCTTCATATATTTAGGTATCAATTTATTTGTCACTTTTTGCCTTTCATCAGTAGGTAGTTTTTCTTTTAGCTAGTATAACATTTTCTTTTAAAAATTACTTCCAGCAATGATAACTTTTATAAATTACTTTTAGTTCCTCACTAGGTTTACGCCGTCATCGAAGTGCTTCGGACATTCAAACTATACTGTATATTTCATCAATCCCCTAAAAGAGAATTGTTGGTTATTCAATCAAAGTGGACCACCTAGTACAGCCTTTAGTTACCGAAACATGGCATTTCTGCATTAACAGATTTTATCATGCAGCAAATTTCCATAAAACACTACTATATGCCATTATTATCGCGTACACCTACGTATGTACTGTCATGTTCAGCCAAAGTATGCGGTTGAAATCGGATATAGTAACGTTCTAAACGGAGCGTTAAGTTTGTAGATGATTCCAACCATAGACAATATAATACTATAGATGGGAATTATATTCAATCAAGAAAGGAAACCTCAAACGCGTCTTTCTCCAACTATTACCACTATTACCGCGAATTTCTAATAACCTTTTACTAGTATGTGTTTATTGATTTATATTATACCAAATTATGCTTAAATTGTTGACATGACAACGGGTTTCATTGGTAAACATTATAAGCAAATACTGAGTACGTAAACACAGTATTAGAATGTATGGTAATAATTGAAACACAAAAAGTTGGAGAAAAAATGTATTACATGTACTCTTTTGTGTGTTTCCAAAGTTGTTTCGGCAAAGTGAGTGCGGCGTGAAGAAAAAGTGTGTTTGCATGCCGAAAACAAACGTTCTACATCTAGTGACGTTATATTTGCGTAAGTAAAATAATCTTTCAAATAACTTAACGGTTCTGTTGACGCACCTTCACAAATTTGTCTTAATGTGCCAAAATCAGAGTCTTTATCTAAAACACTTTCAAACCCTTCTTGCGTCTTCTCTCGCGCATAGTTGTGCGTGAACATGTTGCACTATTTGCAAAGATTCCACTAACGACACCGAAGAATTTTGTAGTTTTTCTATCGCATTCGCTAGTCCCACGTAATTGTTCTGAATAATTTCCAAATCTGTTTTAACTTGACTATCCTGAAATTTCAAGCGGCTTACCTTGACAGCTGCAGCTTCCTTTGGGTCGAATTCTAAAATCACGTTCTTTATATTTTCAAAATATTTAAGATAATAAAATGCAGCCTCTAACCATGTTCCCCAACAAGTAAGAATAGGTTGTGGTGGTTCAGGAATACCGGGGCATAGTCTATGAAATTCCCGAATATGTTTTGGGGATTTTACAAACACAGCTTTTGTATGTGCTATTAGAGCGTCTACCTCGGGATAACATTTTCTGATACTATCTGCTACGAGACTGAGAGTATGAATTTTACATGTAATATGCAACAAGTTAGCACAATGTTTTTTAAGAGATCGACCTACAACACGCATGTTTGCGGCACCATCACTCATAAACATCAACAGTTGATTTGTTGAAAGTTCAAATGTTTCCAATGTTCCAACATTAAAATTACTTCGGCAGTGCATTGTTGTATTCGTCTGGAAGCTAGTAAAATTGAGGGTGACGGTCGATGTGGTTCCATTGTGCGTACCATTACATTAACCACAGAATGTTTTTTACGATCTGTTGTTTCGTCCACACATAACCACAGTTTTTTATCTTGCAACTCCGATTTAATTCTTTTCTCTACATGCTCACGAGCAGACGGCACAACTCTCTGTAATATTCTCTCACTTGGTAACTTAAAGTCCGAATATTCATTCCAAAACGAGACGTATGCTTTCTTCCTTAGTAAATGAAATGGAAAATTACATGCAATAAAGGTAACACATAAATTAAATTTAAATTTGTCATAATCTCGTGTGGAATTTTTTTTTGAAACATGCCCTGCACTATTTACGTGCCGTAGACAATCACTTTTCGACCAACACATTAAATCTATGTTACATACTACACATTGAATTTAAGCGCCATCACACTTTAAATTTGGCATTTCTGCAATAAATTCTCTTATTGTGTCCAACTTTGGTCGTTTTCGCGACGTAGGAAACATTTTCAAAACAAACGTAGAACTACGATATACTATACGACAGCGTAGATGCATACACAACAGATCGGCTTTCGAGTCGCAGTTATACTGACGCTTATACCGAATTGTCCCGGCCGTGTTTATTTTGTGTAAACTTTTATGCGTCCGCTGCAGGCTTTCAGCGCAGTTTGCGTTGCTCTAGTAATAAATATTCGGTTGTTTCCTGTATACCACAGATTCCTTATACGTAAAAATCTGCTTATTCCTATGGTCCAATTATACACCACAAGATTAGAGAACTGTCAAATACAGTTTTTTTTTAATATACATACATGTCTATTTTTAAGTAATATAGTTTTATGGAATCCTGTTTTCTGTGGGGAAAATCTAGGTAAACATATTTTAATACTTTATAAGTATGACACTATACTTTGATCAACTTTGGTGTTGTATATTCTAGTTTATGTGGAATTTGTGAAGAAAGTTCCATTTCCGCAACTAATTCGTGCCACTCAGTTATGCTGTCGGATATTATGTTTCCCTTGCAAATGTCACAATTATACAAACTCTTTATTCTTTCACAGGGGCAGTCGTTGACGTATCCACTGGCCATAATGCCAATTCTATTCATATTTATGCCATTTATTTCGTCTATTATTTCTGGAGTACAGACGGAAATATCTTCTGCGTTCACGTTGCAAGATTTATTAAATTTTGTTACTGTGGTCAAAACTTCTTCCAAGTTATAACTTAATTTATAAATTTAACACTTCTAAATAGGTAACTATTGCTGTTTCATTCAATTATATATATATCACATACACACCTCAATAACAACAAATTGTTATCACAATCGAAAAATCATCCCTGTCCACCAAAAATAAAATCACACTTTACACACTGAACTGAGTTCAGCAGTAAAACTGAACTCAGTTCAGTTTTACTACTGATGATAATAGCCTGGCTATCGAAACGTGCGTCCAGCGTGAAATATTGTGGTAAGGGTTTTAGTGAAATGTTTCAGTGCCACAATTCGAGCACTTGATTAATATCGTTTCTGCGATCGAACCATTCACTCACCATTCCACTTGTATGAATTGGAGAATTGTCTTGTACAACTACAATTTACTGATTTACTGATTGCAATAAAGTCCGACAAAGTAAAGGAGAAACACCAATCAACAAGACAAGTTCAAATGAGATAAAATAATAACGAGCACAATGAACGAAAGTATGACAAATGCAGGTTATAATAACAATAAATAATAAGAATAATTTACGCTTTTGGAATTGAGATTTGACAGTTTGGCAATTGTTATGATTACTTTGCTTAGCAACGAGCTCTTTAGATCAGTCTGGTGTCACAAAAAACAATTTAGCGCTCTTTCCTAGCCAACTTTGCGTAACAACAAAAACGGATTACCAAAACCTTTATTGCTGCATATCGTCATATTTCTTAAGTTAAAGTATAACATATGTGATATCGTTAGATTCGCCTTTCGATTACCTTTCCAAAAGGGTAAAAATATGTAAGATGTTCTATTTAAAACAAGAAAGTTTGCGTCACTTCCGGTGAAACCGGAAATGCAATTGAAATGCTGATAGTGGCAGAAGTTAGTTCACAAAAAATAGAAATCGACTTATTATTTCCGAAGAGGCTAGCTTCTGTCGTTCAAAAGTTAGCGTAGAGGGGTCATTTTAAGACCGCACTGTATACATACAGTAAGAGCGAGCCTACTATGCTCACCCGTTTTTACCCGAACTCAGCGCATCTAAACGTGTACTATCATTTTGCTTGTCAAAATTACGTGAAAGCAAATCAGCATCTTGTTCACAAGAATGCAGGTTACGCAAGGTGATTATTGCATGCTCGCTAGTACGGTATATTATTAATCTACAACCACTTCTTACTAATCAAACCAACCGCATTTGAAAATAATCATTCAATAAAAAACCACACGTAAACCATACGTAAACGTTCACGTTCTGATATAGTACACACCGCCTGTGACAATTACTGTCAAGTCTTTACTCATTTATCGATAAGTCAAGTTAAGACAAATCAATATGAAAAGAAAACACTTGTAATATTATTATTATTGTTAAATAATCTTATGTTATTATGTTAATACTCAAACGATAAAATGACATTTATGTGTGTACTGTGTTGAATGTCATTTGCTTGTCAAGATTAGGTGAACGCAAATTCAATTCTGCTCCTTAATTATTAGATATACATAGATGTACATCGCATCGACTACTAACGTAGCAAGCCTTGACTTCGCCCCCGCATTTCCGAAAAATGCCAATTACGCTAGGTGAGCATAGCACGCTCGCTCGTACGGTATACATTCCTTAATATACTTGTGTTTACTTGTATCTTGTATACTTATTACCTATTAAACATTTTAAAATGTTTATAAACTTATCTGTTAGGCTGGTTATTTATTATTTTACTATATTCACGATGACTGATTTCTAATAATATTTCGTAAACTGACCACTTCTTTGTTCTTAACTGCATATTTGATTTTTTATTTATAACAAATGTGTAGATAGGATATATCACCTGCTATAGCTTTGATTTACAATTATTGTATTTAAATGATCTTTTCCAGCTAGTTTGTAATTACTTTCCAATCCGTCGATCTTAATTCCATGTTTACTCCTCTCTTGTATTGCTTTGTTGTATTTTTATAAATCTTATAAATCTGTTTACATGCATACATTTACATATTAAATCAATTAGCTAAAATAAAAAAAGAGTCGATAATACCTTGATTTTACTGATGTAATTCAATTTAATTAATGGAATAAAAATATCAGTAGACGCCGATAGCATTCGAACCTACGACTCCCGTTTGCCGGACGGGCCCGCTACTACACCACAGAGTCTCTTGTTCTTTTGCAGATGTACTGCAACATCTCGACAGACATATGCTTATTAATGTGCCAAGTACATACTAATAATTAGTATAATTAATATAATATATTAGCAAAAATTTCGTTACACATTTAGAACTTAAAGTTATTCATATAATGTCAATATTATATCTCCATGTAAAAATATCTCTCCATTAATATACTATTTAAAAGAGCGACAAAGCCGGCAGCGAGCAAGACATTACATCGGCTGGTATGACCTCATAACTGAACGCTTCGCATAGAACATTACTACGTTCGATTTCAACTGTGCATTTTGGCTGAACAAGGTAGTACATACATGGGAATGATCGATTATGCTATATGAATTAGTACGCTCTCAGCTAGAATACAACAGCGACACCGTAATCTCGTAATGTGATCGGACATATAATATTTAAAGAAAATCTTTCGTTCAAAGTAATATAATGTTAAGCAATTCTTTTTGAATATGGAGACATATTTTTATTTTATTACATTTTATACCAGATTTCCATATTGTTTTTAAATGAATTTGTTTCTTAGAAAATATTTATTGAATTTTTAAAATGTAATTACTCCATTTGGTTGGTGATATAGGTATATTAGTTGGTGATTGATATGCAGTAAATAATAATAATATTGTAAAAGAACAAGCACATGAATAAGTCGAATATCAAGTAAAAGTATGTTACATGAAAGTTGAGTTTATGAATATACTTTTCAAGTTTCACCTTAAATGTCGGAATAGCGTTTACACTTTTCATTTCAAGAGGTAATTTATTATGAATGTAATTCGTTTGTATACTGGATTTGATTTGAAGGCTTTGTTCCGTGAATGGGTGCACACTTGTCGCGATTACGTGTATTCATACGAGGTCTATTGACATTTACGGTTTTTGATGAAGGAGCCATTTTACACAATTAGGCAGACGCCAATTAATTTTTGAATGTATACTTTATCAAGAAATTGATCGGCTGTGAACGCATTCGCAGGTTTCTATGCTACTTGAAGGTAGTTGAAATCACAAACAGTAAAAACAACACAAATAACATTTACTTGAAATTTTCGGTGGAGCCAAGAATGCACCACGTTGCCAATAGACCAGTTATGCGATCCTATGGCATATGTGGTGGAGGCGCCGGAAATCAAATGTAATTCATTTATGCTTAAAACTGTGTCTCTGTATGATCCACGTGTTAAGTGAATATAAAAAAGGAAACTGAAACGAAAGATTACCCCATCTTAATCAAACACCTCTTATACTACTTGAATTTAATCAAATTTTACCAAAGTTTGTGTGTTCTGGAGCCTTTGCTCGCAATAAAATGAATTAATGTCGATACAGCTGTATTACAGTATGTTCAATTAGGAGGAAGTGCCAAGTGTACTTGTATTGTATATTATTTGATTTTTCCAGTAATTATTTAAATTCAATTGCACTTAAAAAAAAAAAAATTCCTAAAATGTATCACCGGCCACCTACCTATTTTCTCATTTAAATATCTTCTCCGTATAAATGTCTATACTATCTATTATTAGGAAACCATTGAACCAATCCCGTCTAAAATGGGGCATCTACAATGTAACCCACTTCCTATAACAATTGCCATGGGAAATTGTAGTAATCTCGACATTTACATGGCTTGACTCAGATCCAATCAGATCTCAAACTATCAACATGCAAGGTTTCGGAATTGCTCTATTTGCAATGTAAATTGACAACGTGAAACTTCACTAGATGGCATTTTATCATGAAATTACGTTTATATTATCCTTTAAAGATATTATTTCAGCATTTTATAAAGATTTATGACTACTATTCTAGCTGACAATGTCTAAAAGCTAAATAAGGAATGAAGGGGAATGTTGTTGTTTTTGTGCTTTTAATATATCTAAACCCTACAACATGGGGTATCTGCAAGTAAATTATTATTAGAGATACTTTAAAACACTAGTAAGTTCTTATCAACTTTCTGACTAACGTTCTTCTAGAATACCTATCAATGACGAATAAATTTTTTTATATTTTAGAAAACAACCTTAGCCTATCGCACTCCATTCTTTTTTCTTTCGTAATAATTAGATGAAGTTGGGCTGCTTAATGAGATGTCAATTTCCCTAGGGAATGTGCATATGTCAAGGTTGCAGATATGTAGTGATGACACATAGCGGAGAGGCTAGACCAGGAGTCGGCATCCAGCGTCCCGTCATAATTTTATGTGCGATCCGCCAGGCAATAACGAATTACATTAAGTAAGGATCTGCAAAAGACGAACATGCTGTGAACGCACACAAGTTCGCATGATTACTAGTGCACAGATTTTTGTGACATACACGTGACTCGTGCTACTGACTCCAAATCAGGGTGAATTATAAGAACTTTTGGCTTCTAATATAATCTATTTTATGGCAAGTAACAGTATATTTACCCGACTTTCTATAATAAAGTCAGTATTTGAAAGAACAACACCCCATTAACCTATTACAAACGGGAAAAAAATTGACAATTTGAAGTCATTATTATAAATTTAATGATGTACTTTTATTTGAATTTGTATGCAAATTAGCGGATAGTCCATGGTGTAAAATTTTAATATTACAAATAAAAATGAAGCTGACTTTAAGGGTAATAAATATTTTTAAACAGAAATTATTTCGTAAGTTATTATTAAGTCGAAAATTAACAAATGCTTATTACGGTAACAAAAAAAAGAGAAAGAATAAGATAAATACAAAACGGTAACTTATACAATAAAATTTATTGTAAAACAAAAAAAAAGTTAAGTAATACAGGCAAGTTTTACATATTAAAAAGTTGGACACAATAAGAGAATTTATTGCAGAAATGCCTGATTTAAAGTGTGATGGCGCTAAAATTCAATGTGTAGTGTGTAAAATAGATTTAATGTGTTGGTCGAAAAGTGATTGTCTACGGCACGTAAATAGTGCAGGGCATGTTTCAAAAAAAAATTCCACACGAGATTATGACAAATTTAAATTTAATTTATGTTACCTTTATTGCATGTAATTTACCATTTCATTTACTGAGGAAGAAAGTATACGTCTCGTTTTGGAATGAATATTCGGACTTTAAGTTACCAAGTGAGAGAACATTATAAAGAGTTGTGCCGTCTGCTCGTGAGCATGTCGAGAAAGGAATTAAAACGGAGTTGCAAGATAAAAAACTGTGGTTATGTGTGGACGAAACAACAGATCGTAAAAAACATTCTGTGGTTAATGTAATGGTACGCACAATGGAACCACATCAACCGTCACCCTCAATTTTACAAGCTTACAGACGAATACAACATTGGAAAAGTTTGAACTTTCAACAAATCAACTGTTGATGTTTATGAGTGATCGTGCCGCAAACATGCTTGCTGTAGGTCGATCTCTTAAAAAACATTGTGCTAACTTGTTGCATATTACATGTAAAATTCATACTCTCAGCCTCGTAGCAGATAGTATCAGAAAATGTTATTCCGAGGTAGACGCTCTAATAACACATACAAAAGCTGTGTTTGTAAAATCCCCAAAACCTATTCAGGAATTTCATCAGACTATGCCCCGGTATTCCTGAACCACCACAACCTATTCTTACTCGTTGGGGAACATGGTTAGAGGCTGCATTTTATTATCTTAAATACTTTGAGAATATAAAGAACGTGATTTTAGAATTCGACCCAAAGGAAGCTGCGGCTGTCAAGGTAATCCGCTTGAAATTTCAGGATAGTCAAGTTAAAACAGATTTGGAAATTATTCAGAACAATTACGTGGGACTAGCGGATGCGATAGAAAAACTACAAAATTCTTCGGTGTCGTTAGTGGAATCTTTGCAAATAGTGCAACATGTTCACGCACAGCTATGCGCGATAGAAGACGCAAGAAATGTTTGTGTTTTAGAAAGGTTTGAAAGTGTTTTAGATAAAGACTCTGTTTTTGGCACATTAAGACAAATTTGTGTAGGTGCGTCAACAGAACCGTTAAGTTATTTGAAAGATTATTTTACTTACGCAAATATAACGTCACTAGATGTAGAACGTTCGTTTTCAGCATACAAAAACACTTTTTCTTCACGTCGCACTCACTTTGCCGAAACAACTTTGGAAACATATCTAATGTTACAAATATTAAATAGACATTATCCACTTTGTGATTTCACGGAGGACTCTTAAAGCGATAAGTGTTTGAGCACGTATCACATTTAATTTATTTTGTGTAAACTTTTATGCGTCCGGCACTGGCTTTCAACGCAGTTGCGTTGCTCTATTAATTAGTTAAAGAGATATAGTGCTCACAAATTCTACTTAGTGAATGTAAAAGATATAAGGAGAGGATTCAAGGATGTAAGTAAAACTACGTCGTTGAGATTTTATTTACTTGTTGCTGAAGTCGTGAACTGCCTAGTACGTTTCTTCACGGCGACCCGGTATTCGAACTCCAGGGTGAGATTACGATGTTCACAGGACGCCACTGAATGGTATATAGTTTTTAATTCAGGCAAATCGCTGGCTGTTGGTAATTCCGTCGGAAACCGTTCAGACTTTTCAAGGGAAAGGAAGAAAGAATGGTACAAATATTCAAAACAGTTCAGCAAAATAAGTTAGCAGATATTAAAATCAAGCTGTATATTGAGGGAGCACTATAGAAAAATATCATTGACAAATTATTACAATAAACGGATACTCTAAAACTGTGGCGCTGGAACACTGAAACAGTTCACTAAAACCCTTACCACAACACTTAATTCGTACTGGACTTCGGTTTGAGCGGGAGTAATAGTAGCTTTCTTATTTAAAAGAACATCCTGTATATTTTTAAGATTTAAATAAACGATTAAATAAGCTTTTTAGTAAATCTTCCATATGCAGCTTTATTACTAATAGTTTGTGAGATGGAAAAATTAAATGAACACAAGCAATAATTTCACGAAGGCGACAAACTCAACAAATTAAGAAAACAGTTTCAGAAGTATCTATGAATTTGTTTGCGTATCTAATTAAATTCGAAATGCCGTTAACTAAAATAGAATGAATAGAGGTTCTTATGATGATTGACTTCGGAGATCGATTATGTATTCAAACAAAGGTTGTTAATTTATTTAAGAAAACATATCCTGATCGTCCGTCAATTAACCAATCTACAGTAAATAGGATGGAAAACAAATTCAGAGGGTTTGGTCACGTTACTACCTAAAGGTCGAGCAGCCAAGGTACTTGAAGATAAATTAAACATCCTCTTAGAAGCTGAAGACAATCATACTACTGTGAGACAAATATCAAGGGGCTATGGTATGGGATTAGGAACAGTTTCAAATACGTTTCGAGTAGCAAAGTACCAGCCTTACAAAATACATTTGGCGCAAGAGTTGCCAGAAGACGGTTCGGTTAAAACCGTCAAATTCTGCGAGGAAATAATTAGAATACAAGACAACAATGCACGTTTCATTGAACATATCGTTTTTCCTGACTAGGCGAGATTTTCCCTTCATGGTTCCGTCAACAGACAAAATTGTAGATACTGAACGGCAGAGAATCCGGATTGGATGCAAGTGGGATACACAGCATCCACAGAATATTAATGTGTGGACGGAAAGTGTTGGTATCCGAATCCTGGGATCTTATTTTATTGAAGCAACGTTGAGACCCTATTAAAGGTTTCTTCAGTTGGAACTGATTTCTGCTTTAACTGTCGCCTTTCGCAATGAAGAGGATGCTGATCTACCAAATAAACTAATTTTACTCCAGTAAAATGGCCCACCTGCACACTATGCCATCATATCGTATGTTCGAAAATTTTTAAATGCGACAACAACAACAGATGAATCAGAAGCAAGAGAACTATCGGGTGACCACCTAGATCACCTGACAAGTCTACTTAAACAAGCCGAAAAAATTAACGCGGATACGTGACTAGATTCTTTTAATTTCTCCAGCAATGTTGGAAAATGTCCAAGGAGCAATAATATGTCGGCTTCAGAAATTTTACGAAGTGGATGGGCGGCAGTTTGAACAAAACTTATTCAATCTTCTGTCCTAATCCATAAAAATATATAGGATGACCTATTTCAAATAGGTTTGTTAGTATTTCCCTTTAAACCGGAAGTATCACCACGTTGAGAATTTTTACTCGCTAAAAGTTGCTAGAGTTTTATTGAATTTACTCCCTCCATCGTGAACGCAGTGTATGTACTTTACAAACCTTTCCAAGTTTTTACCACTTAAAAAGTAATGGTGCAAAATGTATTTTTAAGAATCATATCCTCGTTTATGTTTAATAAATTTAGTTATTCACCCCTGCGTATAGAAACAGAAATAAATTCTGAGTAATTTGAAAGTCAAAGCAAAAGCTTAAAAACAAGCAAACAGCGGGACACGGTTATCTCCGTCTGATGAACCATTAATCAAAGTAATTAAGTCTGTAGGATTCTCTTAAATTCCTTTTGGCAAGTTCAATAATCATTAATTCTGAATTTCTGCTTTTTCAATTAATTAACGTAAATATTTTTGTGCAAGAAACAAATTATATACTTGCATCGGCAATATCAGCAAAGAGTATAAAGTGCTTCCGAGTATTTCTTTCTACTTGGACTTTGCGGACGCGAGTCGCATACTTTACGGTGGGAAATAATTAAAATAAGACGCTTAAGCTTGTAATTATAATCGAGATCGTAACTTCCGAACTGTAGTAAAACTAGAAATGACCAAAACTTTACTTCAGAACTTGGGCAATTCCAGTGGCGACAAACTATTCACCAAAGAATGCGACACAAGGTACTTCCTTAGTCATTATATTAAAGTTTAGCGGGGATAATAAAAGCTTTATGAGACTTATGACTATCCACAAGAAGTCTTTAGGTAATTCGTAGTCGAATAACATTCTTGTTACATAGGTACCGGACGAATTTGAAACTAAAGGTTTCTTTATTTGAATATTGCCAGTTTAGTAAATTATTTAATTGAAACCAATACAGTCACTGAGAATAAACATGTCTAGCAGGCACTATGTAGTAATTCATTCATTTTGTTTACTCACTATTCACATTGAAACGCATTTGTTGTATATGTAATGTAATAACCGTAAAAAGTAAACAAAGAAGTTTCTTAAAAAATCTGTTGTACGAGGGCATTCCAGAAAATAGTACCCGTTTAGTCATACAGATGGCGCTATTAATCCAATTAAAAGCAAAGCGGCGCAGATGTCAACAGTAACATCGTAGCTTTGCAGAAAAAAAGAGTTGAAGTTCTTCCGGTGCGTGGTGTGAGTTTTATGTTTACAATGGCGCATAAGTTAGAAAATTCCGCGGAATGCGAAATGCGATCCGTGATCCGTTTTTTGAATGCAAAAAACGTCCGTCCAAGCGAAATTAATCGCAGGATTACTGAAGTGTATGGTACGGGAACAATGGATGAGTCATCTGTAAGGCGCTGGGTTCGAAATTTCAAAGAGGGAAGAGGTAATGTACACGATGAAGAGGGGTCAGGTCGCTCGTCCCTTATCACCGACGATCTGAAGAAACGTGTAGATGATTTCATCTGCGCAGATCGACGTGTAAAACTGGAAGAAATGAGTAAACAATTTCCTGAAATTTCACAATCATTGCTCCATGAAATCATGACGGATCATCTGAATTACAGAAAAAATTGCGCAAGATGGCAGTCAAAAATGCTTACCGACGAGCACAAGACCAACCGCACGGGTGCAGCGTTGACGTTTTTGACTCGTTACGAGCAACAGGGCGATGCATTTCTTGACCAAATTGTTACTGGGGATGAAACCTAGGTGTGCCATTTCACACCTGAGACAAAACGCAAGTCCATGGAGTGACACCATCCACGATCTCCAACAAGGCCGCGCAAGTTTAAGCAGTCGTTTTCTACCATTTGTTCAGTAAAATCAAGGATTTCTTGTCAGGAGAACGTGTCCAAAGTGATGATGACTTAAAAGCCGGCATACATCATTGGCTGGCTACTTTGGCGGTGGAGATTTACGCGGAAGGCATAAACAAATTGGTTTCAAGATACAACAAATGTCTCAACAACGGTGGCGACTAATTTGAAAAATTAGTAAATGTATTTTTCTTTTAATTATATGTAAACGGGTACTATTTTCTGGAATGCCCTCGTACTTAATGCCGTAACAATAAATAATAATATTATAAATAAACGTAACAATGTGGATAGGATTGTTGAAAAACTTGCACCATTCTCGGTGAAGGTTGTTCGCTGTGATGAAAAAATATTCTTATATTTTGAAAAAGGCCGTTCAACATCTACGGAAGTAACACAAGCATAATTAAAATTATCCCTAGAGTTAATAAATGAATTTGCAGATACACCACCACACATTTGTCTTAGTCTCGTATAATCGGAATTTTTTTTTTAAACTGTCGAACTTTGCTATAACGCGACCGTTTTTTACGTCGTTTATACCCTGTAGAAATGTATTAACTTCGTCAGCGATTTGCACAGATTCTACTAACGATAACCTACGATTCCCTCTGATTTTCAGTTTATTATATGTATTGATGTTTTTATTTTTCTTTTTGTATTTACTTGGTGAGCTGAAATAAAACACCTATTACAATATGTTGACATATACAAATCGTATATTAAGGTATTTGTGAAAACAAATAACTAAAGCGTGACAAACGGTTGCACCCACAGAGACGCCTGCACGGGGGGGTGTATGTACGTATGTGGATGCAGAGTTCAGTGATGCGGTAGACATTGAGGAGTTCGCCGGTTCGGTTATTTATCGGATACTCATTGTGTGTTTTCGAAAACATGGCACGTAATCCCGATGTACCTCTTGCATCGCATGTGAAGAAATATATTTGGCGTTTCCCTGGTTTGGAATTCACGAGTTCGCACATTTGTTGCAAATTTTGCGGTATAGGGTTGCTAGGTCGCACGACATTTGAATGTAAAAGTCATATTGAAAGTAAACGTCATGTATTGAATTTAAGAAACAATATTCCGTACTGACAATTTTTGTACGACTTTATTTTCATGTTAAGCACGTGCAACATCTCACAACACCTAGTAGATAATGAAAACTTTCGTCTTTTTTGGGATAAATATGTTCCATCATGGAAGCTACCAACAAAAAGACAATTGCGGTACAATTTACCACATGTGGAAAGTACAGTAAAAGACTGTATAAAAGACGTGTTGAGAAATCAAAAATCTGGCTCACTGTGGACGAAACTACTAATGCTCAGAAACACAGCGTGATTCATATTGTGGCGCGTCCTTTAAAGCGTAATGGTCCAGCGGCCTCCTTGTTGTTAGCCAGTAAAAGGATTGAAAGAACTGATGCCGAAACCGTTGTAAACATAATAAAAAATGTGTTAAGAGAATTTTGTATCGTAGGAGCCCAAATCACTGTATTAGTTTCTGACGGAGCCGCAACAATGCTGAAAGCTGGTAGGATGTTAAAAGTATGCTTTCCGACTCTTCTTCACATAATATGCCTCATACACGCATGTCATCTCGTAGCAGAAACAATTCGAAGCAAGTATCCTAGGGTGAATGATTTAATATCATCTACCAAAAAAGTTAAATCTCCCAAACGTATCCGCGTATTCAAGTGATTGTATCCGTTGATTCCGCTACCACCTCAGCCTGTATTGACGCGATGAGGAACATGGATCGAGGCAGTATCTTACTATCGCAAATATTATTCCCAAGTGAAAGATGTCATTTTCAAACTTAATTCTTTTAATTCTCAAGCGGTTCGCGAGAGTCAGCAACTTTTTTCCGATTCGTACGTTCAAAAAGAAATAGCTGACATTTCCATAAACTATTCTGTAGTGACACAAACTACTTCGCAGTTAGAAAATACTCACTTATCTATACAAGACCCGTTAAATAACATCAACAATTTAGCAGCCTCTCTAGAAAGCTTGGCGGATCCTATAGGACTAGATGTCGCGCAAAAATTTCGTGCAGTTTTAAATAAAAATCCGGATTTAGAAAAGGTTCGATCTTGGAATTCAAGACTGCACAGAAGAGATACAAGAGCATTTGAATTTCGCAAATCTTAGTTCATTAGATGCTGAACGATCATTTGCAAAATAGACGGGAACGTTTTCAGACCGTCGTCGAGGCCTGACCGAATCGACAATGGAAGCATTGCTTATGTTGCAGTACTACGCGGCGTAGCATGGCACTCGCACATTACCACAGTGTTCATCGATACGTCAATAAAAGGTAACAATCTATTATTTTTTCTCGAACATTATAAATAGTACACGCACACCGATCAACCGATAATAACCGAAGGTCCACTCGATTCCTTGTGTATATGTACATAGTAAACATAGCTCCTTTCACGGCATCTCTGCGGATGTAACCGTTTGTGACGCTTTACAGGTAACTGACTTTTATTTATCACAATAATTCTTTTTTGCATATTTATTGCAATAATTAAACCCAGTTGCAATTGTAAAATTAAATCGCCACGCACATTTCTTTTAGTTTTAATTTTGGCATTTTTAAGAAATGGACAAAAATTCTTGTATTCAATTCCGTTTAGTGTATTTCAAAGCCGTAGTTTGATCCATTTTGTCTTATATACACTTACTCCCGAATTAAATTCGCCTTTACCTGCAAGCAGCCCCATTTATGCGGCACACGAAGATGCAGTAAATAACCATAGTTAGCATTAAATCGACAACATGTTATCAGAATTTCAAGTCACGTACACATATTGAGACAATAGCCATAACACTATGTTAATGTTCTGTAACAAACTTCCTGTTAAATATATCAGTTCCTAGTAAATCATCTTTAAGTTGCAGTTAATTGCTCTGCTAATGCAGCCATTTGAAGTAATTTAGTGGTCACAATGAATAAACTAGTCGTCCGCTTTGGTAAATACATGCAATCTCTATAAAATGCAAATTAAAGTCTAAAACCTAATATTAAATTACTATTAAATTTGACAAGAAAAAGAAATTGTACATAAAATTAATGAACTTGATTACATACCAATCGAACATGTCTCAAGACAACGAAGGCCCTAAAATGATGAATGTCGCTAATAGTCTTGCCATATGCCTGCTCATACGTATCAGATACCCACTATGGTTATCATGTTCGAGTGAAGTACGAGGCAAATTTGATCTATTTAAGATACATATGGATAAAAATAGATATAGCCTTCTATATTTATAAAAATTAATGTTTAATTTCACCATTTTTTGATTTTTATCTTCCCACTTCTTGATATATTAACTACAACATGTAACATGTTTTCGCTGTTTTAATTTCCAGCATATGCCATAAATGTTGGGTTCAGGACGTTTCGCCGTAGGACCAGTTCGCCACAGGGCCAGTTTCCCGTAGGACCAGTTCGCTATCGACACGATTCAAAATGATGATTTAACAGATATTACTGCAAAATTTATTACAACCTAAATGCTAATAATAATAAATAAATTACAACTTAAATAATAAATATGTATTTATTTTGAAAATCTGAACTAATTAGCGGTCAACCTTAGTAAACTCTTTGATCCCTGTCAGCAGTGGCAAAGCATGTAATTTATGTTGGGGAGACTAATAATATCAATCCAAGATAACTACATTTTCTTTAAAAGTGTAATCAACATTTCGCTTAATAATTCTTTCAGAACAGGAACCAGCACATCGATTACTTTACGACGAAACAAGGAAATAACATCAACGAAGAATTTAATAATACATTCTCTATGGATAATATTTCTAAATTCGATAGTCCGTCATTTATTATAGAATTCTATACGTAGTTTTCAATATGCCTAAATGTAGCCATATTCCTCCCATTACTACAGTTGTAGCAGGTATTGTGAGCACTAACTGTAGAAGTTTTGTGGTTTCTTAGCAGACAAAATCGAATTCATTGTCTACAAGGTACCACAAAAGGCAGTGAGGTAACAAATATTTTTTTTTCTGTATACGGAATATATACTTTACTGTTAAAATTTTTGAATTTCAAGAGGTATGCTTTTGTGATTATTTATTACTTCATAAACCATTTTACAGATTTCTATTGACAACTGGGCCTATTATAGAGACTGTGATCATATGGACACGCTAGGCGTTTAAGGTTGGAAAACTAACAAATAGGTCAATTTCATATATATAAGAATTTAATTGTATTTGGTTGTTTTAAAAGCATTACAAAAATGTAATATACTATTTGTACATGCTACGTTGTGTGAAAGTTAACAAAACAATCGATATAAACACCAACATCGCATTTTGTGCATTGCGTACGCACAGTATATAGATAGATTCGTCAAAGTTCATATGCTCCTCTGGTTGGTATAGCGTAATAAATCGCTTTTGTGGCCTCAGCCCCCACATCTTATCGCTTTCATTCATTTTATTATCAGCAAAGTGAATAAATCTGCATGTTTCCAAAAAGCGATTTCTCCGTATAGTATTACTAATAAGTTCATTCTTAGTATCTTGAGATAACTCCCAGAACAACGGTTTGCTAGGAACTGCAGCATATCCTGATAAATATAAAATTGCAATAAAACTTATTTCTTCATGCGAAATGCATAGGTCCTTGCAATTTTTCAACAGAGTATATTTTGATGTTTTACTAATTATTAGCTGTATAATTTCTTCATCAAATATTTGTTCGAATACTGGGCATGGAAATAATCTTGTTCTGGGAATATAGTCCATTCTGAAACATCTTTATTCGTCCGAACAAAATTATATTGAATTGATCCAATGGGGCTTTGTGTGAGGAATACATCATGAAGTTGGAGGAAAAAAAAAAGAGAAGAAAAGTCCACTTTCTCACAATAGAGAATTCTTTTGCGTTCTCTTGCTTCATATAATTTTCCTGTGCTTCCGTAAGAGTCCTCAAGGCTTAGCAAAAACAAAATCCGCTCCACTTTGTAGCTGATGACCTCCCAAATTATCTATAATGCCGTTTTCATCTTTACCTCCGCAGTCTTCGTCCGAAATTATCACTGCCGCCGGAGGTTCAATAAACACACCTTCGACATGTCGAACATTTGAGTCTTCTAAAATGTCCATAGCCTCTTGCAACGTCAATCCACTAAAAATGGGAGCATAGTAGGTACAAATGGTATAAATATACATAGTGCTAAAATGTTATCTAATGCGCCTAGTGTGATCATATGAACACACACATATATTTGCAAAGAAATAACCACTAACCAGCAAAATTATTTATTAATCAGCTACAACAATATCGAACTTATATTTTACTTAGTTGATTGCTACCATTTAATTCATAATATATATGTTAACAAATGTGTACTTACCGAAAACGAATGTCCGCGGGCGCGTGCGTATCAACAAATGCACTTGTACTCGGTTCCATTGTTTATACAAATTCGCTAAGTCTTAAAAAAAAAAACCAATGCGTATTTCGGTAATGTAAACTGTTCCCACGAGTCCCTCATCAGCGAAACCGTCTTATCTGTGCAACAAATCACGCAAGATATTTTTTCCCTTTGCCCACGAAGTGTGATCATATGATCACGCAGAGCGCTAACAGATTAAGAAGCTAGATTTTCTTGCAAAAATCAGTCTCTATTCAAAAAAATACATATTTTTACTTCAAAGCTAAAAAGATGTTTAATATAAGAAAATAATTTTATTTGTATCAAATAAATATTTTCTTGGGGTTGGAAAATCACAAAATCCAAGACAGAAACATGTTTCTTCGAAGTAAATCATTTAGTCTTAAGTTAAGAAAATGTTCAGTACGCATTACAATTAATAAAAATCATTTAATTTATAAATTATTTGGCGGATGCACATTTAATATTACTTTTATAAGAATATGGGTACTTACAAAAGACATTACATTAACCGGTATCTTTTGAAAATGTTCATTAAACATTGTACATTAAAGGTTATATCATTATATGGGTAAGAATGAATGTAATTGAAATTAAGGAATAAGTATATGTCAATCAACATTATTCTTATAGTAATAATAGTAATAGTAATATTTTAATTAGTCCAATAGTTTTCGCCAGCCTAAGAACGCATAAACATAATATTTAAACAGCATGACAAGAATTATATGAAGAATTAAAAATAATATTTAAACAAAAAACATGAAAAACAAACAATCAGGAAATCACTACAATAAGAGAGTTAAATGTAACGCAATTCATTCGTTTCATTCGCTACAAATTCGGTACAATTAACCAAACAATTCTTATAAATGTAATCGGTACATATGATATTTAGTAATTAGTAACGTCATAAGATTAGGTTAATCAGAAATTAACGTGCTAATCCGTGATTAAATATTTAATTCACTTTCTGTAAACTGGGGTTAAGTGTAAAGTATCTCTAATAAGAATATTCGGAATGTAATGTATGTAAGAATATGATGCGTAGCATTTCAATATGTCTCCGAATTGGTTTCTCATGTCTACTCTATGAATATGTACATAAATCATTTCTACATAGGTTAAAAAATATTGAAAAAGTCACTCTAATATGCACGAAAAAGCTTCTCTAGTAATACAATATTTATTTATTCATTTCCACAATAAACTACTGACAAAATGAGAGTTGAATGTCGTATGCGACAAATAACAGAAATAAAGAAATGTTGAAGATGAAGTTCAAAGAGTTTCATAAAGATACGGTTTCATCTCTCACTTGGTATATAAGTACGTGTGTATGCGAGTCTAGGTTATGAATGAATAATTGAAGCGTTCCTCTCGCTGCATACAAACTTATCTCGCTTACTTTGGACGTAAAGCTAGACGCTATATTATCATCTTCAGTGTTATTACTTAATGATACTGGCGTCTTGCACGTCGCCCTCTGCCTTTGATTAATGATACACGCGTACAGTTAATTCGTCGTCGTAATGCAACTACCGTCGTCCCCCAGACTAACAATAAGATAAGTAAAACGATGTTGGTACCGGACGCGTCACAAATATCTTGTACAGGAAACCTACTGCCATGCTGAGGTAACAAACAGGACAAAGACTTACTTCCTCAGTGGAATATACAAACTGGAACAAATGCAAATACCAAAATTATATAGCGTTTGTTACTTTGCTACAATAGAGACAAAAATTACCTTTATATGTAAGAAGATAAGTGTATTTTCCAGTTGATCTAAATTCTATAAATTCGTCAGAACTTAAGCAAAAAAATGGTATTCAAAATTTTGTGATAAATGAAAAACTTACACTATCTAGCGGGTGGTTTTACAATGAAACGTTAAAGAGAGGAAAAGGAAGGATCACGAAATGCTTGGGCTTTCAAAGACATACGGATGATTCACAGTATCCCAGTTAAGCTCTAAATTTGTTTGTTATTCATCCAATTATGAATACAGTCTTGCGTTATTTATGGTTGAATAGAACTGCTGGACGGAATATTTATCGAAGTTGGGTATTTCTTCAAGATATTTCACATTAAATGCTGTTATTAACAATTTATAAAGAAATACGCTCAATAAGGTTTCAAACAATGCCATAGTAGCCTTTGAAAGCAGAAATATAACTGTTAGCAGTAGCCTCATGTAATTAATCATGGGAAAAAGGAGCAGCCGGGAAAAGGGGTATCGAGAAGCTAATCTTTTGTAAACTCAAATTCGAAGACTGTCATGAATAGTTTCTTTACATTTCGAGAAAATTTATCGCAATTTTGAATAGAATCTGACAAAACAGATATTCTGGATTCAGCGACCTATTAATCAGAACAAGGAATTGATGATATTAAAAATAAAACCCTAGCTTGAGAAAAATGCGAAAGGAGCGACTCACCTGATTAACAATATATTACAGTAAAAAATATACACGAATTTGCTAACCAATTGCATTCCTGATTAAGGACAAGAATCACATTGCTCACCTTCCAAGAAGAAGACGTAACCAGAAACATAACCAGGATTAGTTGAACATAGCTTCATCCAAAGGGGGACATTCAACCCCGAAATAAGGGCAGATTATTTTCATGCAGTTATGATGCCGTGATAAAAGAATACGATGCAATCAATTATTCCAAGATAATTATTTTGAACCTGAATTGTAACCTTTGCCTGTTGCAAGGTTACTTAATTAACGGATTACCTATATTAGATCCAAACTAATAAATAATACCTTCGCATATTTAGAGATCGTTCTGAATATTTTCAAGGACTACCTCGCAAATTACACAGATGTGCAATTGAAATTAAACTTTGTTTTCCTCTATTTGCTGTACTCAACTAAAGTGCTGTTGAAACTGAGCAAGTATGTATTTGTGGTATCATGGAAAAAGAAGAATACCGGCCAGTGATTCGATTTCTTCCTTTGGATGGGAAAAGGTGTGCAGGAATCAAACAAAAGGTTTCAGTTTATAAAGACCATGCACCTTGGATGACCACCATCAGATAATGGTTTAATGAATTTAGCGTGGCCGAACATCCGTCGTTGATGAGGGTGGAGATTAAAGAGATTGCTGATATGGTAAATATCTCAATTGAACGTCTACAAAAGATCCTTCACGAAAAATTGAGTATGAGAAAGCCATCAGCGAGATGGGTGCCGCTGACGACTGATGAAAACGGAATCGCGTGATAACTTCGAAGCAATGTTCGGACATGTTTAAGTGCAATACGAGAGAGTTTCTGCGGCGTTAAGTGGCTATAGATGAGACATGGATACATCATAACACGCCAGAAACCAGAGGTCGGTCGGTAAAAAGGGTCCTTCCCAGCGATTGTGCACCAAAAAAGGGAAAGATGATTCCATCAGCCAGAAAAGTTATGGCGACGATTTTTTGGAATTCGCAAGGCATAATCTTAATTGATTATTTGAAGAAGGGAAGAACGATCACGAACAGTACTATGCTGATTTATTGAACTAAAGAACTAAAGAGAAAAAGGCCCCACCTAGAGAACGAAAAAGTTCTCTATCATCATGATAACACCCCCGAGCTCACTAACCGGCAATTGGGGCAGCAAAACTAATCCAGTAACAATAAGAATTGGTGCCGCATCCACAGAGAGGTCATTACCGAAACAGAGACCTATTTTGTAGAGCTCGACAAATCCTATAATTTGGATGACTTAAAAAAAATGGAACATCGTTGGACTAAGTATATAGAGCTACAAGGAGATTATGTCGAGAAATAAATTTACTAAATGCAAAACAATTGCGTTTTCTTCCTCGATACAGGTATTTAACATACTATCCTCGTATGTGTGTACATATACATGCATAATCCATTCCTACATAATCCATTCCTAATAAATTGATGGTACAATTTATGACCGAACGAGTTTTCCCAAATATTCGTGCTACAGACTTCTCTGCAAAGTGGGCTGCACGCAAAAGTCAATACTTCAATAGCTCGTGATGATGAAATACGTATAAATTAATTAATTATTCCCATTTAGCCGCGCCGAATTGCCGCCAAAATGACGAAACAAAATGAGTACATCGTTAAAATACACGTAAAATTGAAAATCCGACATCAAGCGTTGATCAACTTTTACGAGGCAATACGCATTCAAATAAATAGCGCCTAAATTAAAGAATTAAGCCCATTTTATGAAGTTCACCCTTATGTGTTCTTTCAATATACTACACAATACTGAATATTCTGGTGAATCATAAGAGAAATTATCTTAAAATTCCGGGATGAATTAGTACTGTAGCTTAGTCTTTTCTAACTAAAAGTATTGCTACCACGTCAGAATTTAGGAGTAAATATTTAACTCTTATAGCAGAATACAAATATACTCCAACACGATTTTTTATACTAAGAAAACATTACTTTGAATTTAAGTTATTCAAATTTGCGAAAATATATGTATGTCTGTCACAACTAGGAATGAGAATAATGTTCCTTTTAGAGCGGTCAATAAAATGTTAGAACTAATATATTCTAGTGGGGTATAGTGTGAAGTAGGTGCACTCATATTGTTATTTCATATAACTATAATTTAAATTTTCAATTTGTATTAATTTCGACAGAATATTTACAGAATTTGAATAACCCAGTATGATTATTTGTACACGTTGGAAATAGCCACTGTTGTGGAATAACCACTATACCAACGTTAGTAAGTGCTACATACCAAAACTTAGCTGATTAAAGCACCACAACAGAGCCTGAGTCGTTAAACCTTAATAAATTTATATTATGATGAAATTTAGTGAAGATTAAGTTACAGCATTTTGTTCTGAGGCTCCTCTTTTTCAGCTAAAACGGTTTTCTTGGCGCACAAGAATGTCAAAAGAATTATAAGGAGTGTGCCATCTACGGAGTATTGCAAAACAGTTTTTAGATGACTAAAAATCCCAGCAGCTCCTTTTATATACATTTTGGAGGCGATAGATTCGAGAATACTACGTAGATACCTTTTCGACAGTTAAAAAAGGTAAATTACAAAATAATACCCTTTGCAAGAATAAACTGATGGAGTAAAAAAAACTAACCTCAACATTTGATGTTTACCCGCCCTCTCTATGTTAGCGCGTCACGTAACAAAACCTCGCGTCATTTTGAATAACCAAACTCGAATTAACCTTCGTCTTGAAATAAAATATGAACAGTACAGCACTTGAATTTACTTTGAAAATTTACCAGTTAGACAAATACGTCTTCTCACAAAGGCGACTTGAACTTGAAAGGGTAGTTCGGCTTGACGCCTCTGCATCGCTTTGTTACCGATAGCATCTGTTAAATATAAATCACGGCCAGTTACGGTACACGTTCCATATAGACAATTTATTGGAACTTAAATTTTCATCATAAATACCATATTATAGCCTTGAATATGTCACACCAGTTCCTGATTTAGCGTTTAACGACTATCGACTTGACATTAGCGAGTATGATTCATCAGCCATAGCTCCTCAGATGAGCATCGTTAAATCTTTAGTTCACAAGTTTAGTCTGTCTACTTTAACTCATTTGTGACCCTGATGAACCTTTAAATAAAAGCGAAATAATGGTGAAATTTAATCCAAGGATGCATGGGTGTTCGGATATACAGATTAACATTTCTCGGGTCTCTCAGGGCCGGTTGTTTTTTTACTCTGTTAAAAATATATAAGAACATGAAATATATTTAAATCATTTATTTGTGTGTGTAAAAATCTGAAATAATTAAACAAAACCTCTAGCTAAAGATTACATCCCTTATAAATGTAAATACTTGTGCAAAAGTAGCAATTTTTACAAATTCCTACACTGTGTTCGTCACACACATTATTGCGACATTTTTCACAAACTAGTTTGTTTTTCCTGTCTAAACCAGAGGGACACATCATGCATCTCTTCCCTTTATTTGTAACGGCATCAATCGCAGCTTTTTCAATGTTAATAAATTTTGTTTATACAATTTATTGAATTTCTTGGTATTTTCGGATTTTTTGACCTCCTTACCATATGCATATGTATTACCAATTGGTTAGCTAATTCCTTCAAAAATAATCGTCTAGCGTGTGTTACGTTCCTATGATAGTCAGGTTTCAACGTGGAAAATATAATAAATGCATTTATTGCTACAATATCGATCATACTAGAAAAAAGCGCCATAGGCCAACGCTTCGTTTGCCTTTTACATGTATAGTTGGACTGTTTTTGATCCATTACGTCTACTCCCCCTTTGGTCTTCTTATAATAAAGTATTAATTACGGTTTCTGCTTAACATTTTCACTTACAGACATATCATTGTGCATGGTGCTGAGCAAAATGACTGACTTGTTTTTCTTAAGAATGTAGCCAGCCATGGTCATTTTGTCATAAAAGCCAAATGTAGAAGAGTAGACCGGTTTGTTCTTTGAATCCCTTATTTCATTTGGTATTTCTCTTTTATTTTTTCTTAGTGTTCCAACCACTGTTAGGTTTTTTTCTAATAAACGTTTAGCCAATGGAATGCTTGTAAAGAAGTTATCCATTGTAACATTTAGTCCAGAAAAGTGGATGCTGCGTACTAAAGTTTGCACTACTTCAGAAGCAAGATTTGTATGGATAGGCTGATTACTTCAGAAGCAAGATTTGTATGGATAGGTTGATTGGATCGTCGTCCGGTATATACCATTCCATCAATTGCAAATCCTGATTCTGACTCACACATTCAGAAAATCTTGATACCGTATTTTGATGGTTTATTTGGCATATACTGAATAAATTAACATATCCCTCTATACGAGAGTAACCGCTTGTCAATGGTAACACTTGTAATAAAACATTTGAAAGCATTTTCAGGTGTATCACAGGACACTGCTTTAGTTTTTACACCTGGGGCTAAAAGCATTACGTTACGTTTTGCAGTTTTCGTAGAGCTTGGCGGAACTTAATTCCACTGGATGCCGGATGGAGAAGCGAAATAGTTGGGATTATCACTATCGGCCTCCGCTGGCTCCCTCCGCTCAGCTTTTCTTCAGATTCAGAATTTGAAGTGTCTGAATTGACTTCTAACAAATCTTGACCAGGTTCTTCAATTTCAGACGTTTCACTCTCTTCCGATAAAACTTCATCACATTCCTCTGCCCACCGCATTAGTTTCCTCGTAATTGGGATCTCCATACCTCACTGTTGCACGTTGCCCGGTCGATTTTCTTGAACTTGAAGCCGCCATAACGAACATTCACAAACAAACACCTCAAGCAAATTTTAGTAACTGAAGCCTTTTTTATGCGTTCGCATATTTATATGATATGCATTTCTGCGTGTTGAAACCTGCAGACGCCGTTGAAACTTGCAAACTCCGTTGAGCGCAGAAGCAGGCCCGTTCCCTACATGTTACAACATGTTGCAGCCGATTGTTAACACATTGTATTCCAAATAATATTGCAATATGCAGTACATTGACGCCAGAAGCAACAAATTGTTTAAACAAAGACAGTTTTGGATGTAAATATAAACGATTATCAATCAAAAATAAACCGGGCAATACGCGGCAGAATTCAAATATCTAAAATAGATTTCCTTATAAATTATATAGATCAAACGCCAATTAGAAATAACAACAGGAAGATCCGGTTGAGGCATAGACGAGGGCTAGAAGAAAAAAATTTAAAGATAAAGAAGTTATGAAGCTTAGAATGCCACACTGGGCTTCGGAAGCACGTGTTATGCATCCTAGGGTTAAAAGAGTTACATTTTGCTGAAACCTTGGTCGTCATCCCGACAGTTTTAAACCACGTGTTAGCGAGACATTTCTTACCGGACTTAACGACATATTACCAAGTGATGTCTAATTTGCGAAATGATTGCAAAGACGCAATAGAGTTTATTCGCAGCGAGTGTGCAAATAGAAATAACAATAAAGCAAACATTTAGTACCTGAAAAATATAAGGCGAAAAGGAGTTATTTAGCCATTGATGATTTAAAGCTGCAGCAAAAGTGTTTTTAATAGAAAAACGCTTCTGTAGCATTCAAGAATTCTTGGGATAGGAATTTTTCTTTGTGTTATATTTTCGAATCAGCTACGTTATTTTGCTTGTGGTGGTGGGTAGGAAAAATGTATTATTACTAACGCTGGCCACGAGCGGTACCGCGCATCGGCGTAGAATCAGTTCGGACCGAGGGGAACGGTAGTATTACTTCGTCTGCGGAGCAGTACGGACATTTTCGCTGCCGGTCATTTGCGCAATTGTTTATCTGTCCTAGAAAAATTATGATTTCGTCAGCAAAACGACCGCGGTCGGACAAACTTCGAAAATTTATTGCAGAAATTCCAGACTTAATATATGAAGGTGCTAAAATTAAATGTGTAATCTGTAAAATCCTGTTAATGTGTTGGTCCAGACAACATTGTCTACGACACGTAAATAGTGAAAAGCATGTCTCAAAAAGAAATTGCGCACGAGACAATGAAAAATTTATATTTAATTTATGCGTTACGTCTATTGCATGTAATATACCGTTTAATTTACTAGACAAGGAACCATTTATCTGCTTTTGGAATAACTATTCGGAGTGCAAATTACCAAGTCGAACATCGTTACGAAGAACTGTGCCATCTGCGGCGCGAACATATTGAACAAAAAATAAAATCGGAGTTGAAAGATCAAAAATTGTGGTTATGTGTCGACGAAACAACAGATCGGAAGAAACATTCTGTTCTTAATGTAATGGCACGCAAGTTGGAACCTCATCAATCGGCACCTTCAATTCTATTAGTCTCCAAACGAATACAACAGTGTATTGGCGAAGTAATTTCAAAGTTAGTGTTAAATACATTGGACAAGTTTGAACTTTCAACAAACCAACTCTTGATGTTAGTGAGTGATGGTGCTGCAAACATGCTTTCTGTAGGCCGGTCTCTTAAAAAGCATTCTGCTAATTTGTTACACATTACGTGTAAAATTAATGCTCTCAATCTTGTGGCGGATAGTATCAGAAAATGTTATCCTGAGGTAGACGCTTTAATAGCGCATACCAAAGCAGTATTTGTCAAATCACCGAAACGTATTCGCGAATTTCACAGACTGTGCCCCCGTATACCAGAGCCACCAGAACCTATTCTAACTCGTTGGGGAATATGGTTGCAGGCCGCGTTTTATTATCATAAATATTTTGACAATATTAAGAACGTGGTTTTACAATTCGATACAACGGAAGCTGCCGCTATCCAGAAAAGCCAGTCGAAATTTCAAGATAGTCAGGTTAAAATGGATTTAAAAATCATTCACGATAATTACTTCGGGCTAGCAGATGCAATAGAAAAATTACAAAATCCTGCGGTGCCGTTAGAAGAATCTCTACAAATAGCGCAACATGTTCACGCATAGCTATGCGCGATTGAAGACGCAAAAAATGTTTCTGTTCTAGAAAAATTTGAAAGTGTTTTTGAGAAAAATTCTGATTTTAGCACATTAAGACACATTTGTGAAGGTGCGCCAACAGAATCGTTAAGTTATTTGAAAGATTATTTTACTTACGCAAATATTACGTCACTAGATGTAGAACGTTCGTTCTCTGCATATAAACGCATTTTTTCCTCATACCGTACTAGTTTTGCTGAAACAACAGTTGAAATATATCTAATGTTGCAGATATTTAACAGACATTATTCACTTTGTGATTTCACGGAGGACTCTTAAAATGGTAAGTGTTTGAGCACGTGTTATTTAATGTTTATTTAAAAGATGAGCGAAATTATTTGCGGCAGCAAACCTCTCTATTAGCAGAATAACTCAAGTGGAACGCGGGGCCTGGTCGACTCTACGCTACTGCGCGGTACCGCTCGTGGCCAGCTTTAATTATTACATTATGTTCTTATTGTTTATATTATTATACTGTTTTGTTAAAGGTTCATAAAATCAATAAAGATTATTATTATACCTGCTTAGAATTAATTGCAACAAGGAAATGCATTAAGAGTCCACCTTAACAGTAATATTTTGTTTTTGTTATAATGTTTGTTAATTATCACAAAACTTGTAACCCTAAGTAAACGTCAACTTGATGTAACTTGAACTGTTAGTGTTTACCTACAGAGCCCCAAGCTGTGTTCATAAAGCGTATCCCCTACTGCTCTGTCTCACTAAGGTAGAGATTGTTGTTTAGAACTAATTATATCGAACAAAGAGCCCGTTCCATCGTCCACTTGGATTAACAACAAAGGTACATCTAATATCCGAAATTTCGTTTAAAGGCGCTTGCTTTTGATCAAATCAAATGTGTATTTATATGTATCTAGTTTTGCTTATAATCTACTACTGTTAATTTTCTTCTTGCAACAAGATCACTTACGTTATAAATCGTATTAAAAAAGGTGTGAGGCATTCCTTGGTCTATTTATAACAATTCATAGAAAATATGCAATATTACGTACACACTAACAATCTTAACGAAAAACAATATGTAGTAGGTGAGGTGGGGTCACTGCGTTTTTGGGGCAAGTGTAGTATTTGCTATTATTTTCTAAATAGTCAAATAAATAGTGCTGCAATCTGTGAATAAAAGTCCAATAAACATATCCTCCCTAACTTATCTGCAACTGACAGTAACGGTCCATTGTTCGTGACGAGAACATACGTGCAAGATATTAATAAGTTAATCCT
This sequence comes from Dynastes maya, assembly GCA_029619315.2. NCBI lineage: Eukaryota > Metazoa > Arthropoda > Insecta > Coleoptera > Scarabaeidae > Dynastes > Dynastes maya. The sequence continues at coordinate 33,331,901 of JAROYE020000003.1, forward strand.
GTTTCCGCAATCCATGTACATCTTTATAATCTTTTGGGATTTTGTTCCAGTTTTTGGTAAGTATGTTTGTTTTTATGAAATTTTTATTATGATTACAATGGTTTTGTTCTTATCTACTTCAAATTATGTTTTATTGATAAATTTCACTTTCCCCTTGAGATTTCTTCACTGGAGCTTAAGCGGCTCGTTTAGTTGGGGGAAGTACTTAAGTATTTGCTTCATGTTTTTTTTCCTTTTCAGAATAAACTACATATGGTCCGGACATACGTCTGCAAAAGTAACAGAGGAACAACGTATTCTCAAGAAATCCGCAACTTAGGCATAAATAATGTCAAAAATGGTTTAATGACAGTTTATAAAGCAAGCTTGATATACAATTTACCTAAAATACCTTCTCTAAACACCATCCAAGAAGGTAGAAGAACAAAATCAACTCCCGCTTCTCGATCCCTGGTGAAAAAGAAAGAGGATGGCACTCTAGGATACATAGTGTACAGAAAAGCTACTCACACCAATAGATACTTGATTGCTACCTCACACCATCATGCCCCACAACTTAACACTAAAGTTATCAGGCTCAGTTTACGTGAAGCACGAAATCAAAGCCGTACGAGACGCACTCTTGCTCAATAGATACTCATCTTATGTCATTAACAAAACCATCCACAACAACAGTAAGGAAACTCCTGCAAAAGACAACCCGGCAGTCAAAAACAGAGAAATTTTACCATACATGAAAGGCACAACAGACAAAATAGGCAGACTTCTACGTAAGCACAACATTGATACCATTTATACAACAGAACAAAAACTTGGTGATGTCCTTCGTAATTACAAAGATAGATTCCATGCAGAGATAGCGAACAAACCTACATCAATCAGACCAACAGACGAATAGAAATACGTAGGGACGAACATAAGCTACCAGTAAAAGACGGACAATCCACTTTATGCTTAGCGCAACATGTAACGATGACAGGACATTCTATAGATTTCGACAATACTAGGGCCATAGCCAAATGCAACAACCTTCAAACACGAATTACAAGGGAAGCTACAGAAATAGACAAATGATCATCGAGCATGAATAAACGAGACAATACTCAACGCCTTTTTGCAACACGGAAATCTGTCTTGTTCGAACACAACATCATTAAACTCATATCATTTTGACGTTTTTTGAATATTGTGACAATGACAATGCTAGTATGCATTGAAGTGAGGATCGACGCATTTGCTACAGTTAACTCCTGTAGCACCTCCTGCTGTAGCTTCGTCAGGGTCGAATCACAGATTTTACTTCTTGGAAATGTTCAGAGTAATAAAAATCCGCTTGCAACCATGTTCCAAGATTGCAAATTTCGGTTCAACAGGATCTAGTACTCGTACTATAATATTCAAAATAGAATTTTTTTTACAATCTGTCGTTTCATCAAGACATGTTTATCTTTTAATTCTGCTTTGATCATATTTTCGATATCTTTACGTATATTTGGTAGCTCTTTCTGTAACGCTATTCGTGATAGTAAGTTCCACTCGGGATTGTATGTACACTGACAGTATTATATTATGTCTCCTCCTTGCGACAACTAAACATCGATATTATCTTCCGCGCTAGGTTCAGCTCGGATTCACAAGTAGAAGAGAACAGGGAAGGGCATTATCATTATTTGTTTATGACGATTTACATAAAATTATATTTACGTATTAGAAGTTCCTGAATCAAATCTTTAATAATATTTGTTTAGACTAAGAACGTGTGTAGAAACTCGGGGTTATTATATTAAATATTAGCGTAAATTAAATTTATATTACTTTGAATTGCTTTATTTTATTGATCGTTGTGGTTTTTGTTTTTGTTCTTTTATGTAGTTAGAAATTAATTTTTGTTTGTTTTATAGGTTGCTCACTTAGAATTTGTTATTTATTTATGTGGAATTTGTGTATCTATATAGAATGTGTGTTTTTTTTTATTAAAATCAATTTTATCGGACACTTAAAAACATTTAAATAAATTAATTCTTAATTAATTTCTACCTCGATATTTGTTACACCTCCTCTACCTCTTCCTTTCATGTCAGAAAAGAATGCATATTTACATACCAATATCTATTACATATAAATCTCTGAGCTAAAATTTGTTTGTGTATATTTGTGATCACATGTTACATTAGTTTTATCGCTAAGCAGCAGCATAATGTATTCCACTTTCCTGTCTTGCACATACACTACCGGCCATTGAAGTTAGGACAACTAGTGAGTTATTGCAAACGTCAATAAAATAGGTAATAATGCAAAAGAAAATTAAAATTTATTGCTAGAAATAAAAATATTAACAAATAAGAAGAAATACCATAAAAAAATAAAACAACTCTCATTAAAATTTTAGGCTATATCTTTTGCTCATCGAAATAGCCTCCTTTGGCTTGCAATACTCCTTCGGCTACCCGTTGCATATGTTCTGTTAGTTTGGTTAGAATTTCACCCAAAATGTAGTTCCACTCGGTTTGGAGAAGTGGCCACAGGTGCTCTTCCGAAGTAGGACAGACTTCTGTCGTCTGTCGAGCTTATCCCACAGTAATTCGATGAGGTTCAAATTCGGACTCTGCGCGGGTCAGGGCATGATTTGCAAAATTTTTACAGATCCGTGCAATATGTATGAGGTCGTTATCATGCGCAAACACGTAGTATTCGTTTGTAATTTTCTTTGCGCATAATGCCATCGATTTTTACTAGATCTCCAATTCCCGCACTAGTAAAACAACCCCCAACCATCACTGAACCACCACCGTGTTTTACTGTGGGAACGACACAATCGCGCAATTTCCTTTCGTCTTTCGTTCGTCTCACGAAAACTCTGCACTTCAAATATTTCGGACTTGGATTCGTCAGTTCGAAAAACATTTCTCCAATTTTCTTCTATCCAATTCCTATAATTTTCGGCCCACCGTAGTCGTTTTTGTCGGTTTTCACGACGCAGCAACGGTTTTTTTACCGCAATGCGACGGTAAAGACCGGCTTCTCCTCACCGGCGTTTAGTGGCGAGAATTTCCATCTTAAATACTTTCTTGCTATTCCAACTTTGTTGTAGAAGTTTTTACAATGATACTAAAAGTATTGAATAATGAAAAAATTCGATCTTTTAAAATTCTAATGGTTGTCCTAACTTCAATGGCCGGTAATGTAAGTGTCAAGTAACGGTATACAATAGAAAGAACAGTGCGATTAAACATAAACATAATAATTAAAATTAGTGTCAATACTTTTATTGCTACATTATTGGAAAGGTTCGACAAACGAGTGCAACGTCAGAGGCGTATCGCGCAAAAGTAGATACCTGAGATACAGTATTATTAAAAGATAATATATTCTTACCTTTTATTAACGTCTTGATGTCTACTGCGACAAAATACTACTGCCCTGGTAAGCCGCGTAAAACTGCAACATAAGCAACGCTTCCTCTGGCTTCGCATCGACCTAAATACCTTCTGGGCGCTTCTGCCGTAGCACGCGTTTGCCGAACCTTAACTATTAGCAATTAGGTAGATAAAATATCCAAAACATGTAACTGGAGTTACATTTATAGATATCATTTAACAAAAGCACAGCACCAATTTTATTAGAAATACCTATCCGAAAATCCGAAAATAACCGAAGTACACGGTTTATAGCGTGCGGTAAAAATTATAGATATATCATCGCAAGAGTGAGACATAATATAATACTGTCAGTGTACGCCAAAACTGTCGAAACGGTTCTCTATCGAGTAAGCGAAGCAGTAGCTCACAAACAATAAATATCAAAAGTAAATCCAACTTAAATTGGGTTTGAGGTGGCACGCCATTTTTCTCATTTTTGTGCTGTACACTATTTATACATCATGTCTTTTATAGTTGCCTTTGTTCCAGCACATTAAAGGTACTTTGCAATACTTTAGTTCCATTATAGTTCAAATCCGGTAATTCACTGATAAATTTGGTGGCTTTATTAGCCAACTGTCGGTTATTTTCCTTGCGTACGTTAGACATACCTATATTTATCTCTATAATTACGACTGACGCTGCAAAGGATTGATGAGAAATTGTTGCAATAAATCAATAATTTAATTCGCCGAAGTAGCCCGCGTCGATTCATCTGCATACATACGTCCCATTGTGGCCGCGGCAACCCCACTTCTAACCTGGTGCGAAGCTCTCTGTGCCCGGCGTAGTTATAATTTACAACATCGAGCGTAGCTGTAATTAGCGGCACGTATAGTAAGTTCAGTATTTCCACTCGCTCAACGTAAAAATCCCTCTGGCGGCTGTGAGTTCAGTTAACGTCGATCATGATGGAACGGATAAGTAACTTGTCATCTGTTCATTTTCTTCACATCCTAAATCTTCAATTTTTATGGAATATTTTCGTACAACAATTAATCGTCTTGTTTGTCAGTAAATTTTAATATCGTACAATTGTTGGTAGTGCTAAATGTCAGAGAGTACCATAGATTTAGTTTTCCAGTTGCGTTCCTGTATGCTATGCATTATGTTTTCGTTTAATAAGAATTTTCGCTTGAAATTTATTATCAAATTATATTTCGAAAAATATAGTTATCGAAATTAGCTGTGATTAAAATGAAAGAGAGAAAGGAGACGAACAAATTTCTCACTTTTAGTCAAAAATATTCATTCAGGTAACACGTGTTTAGCGGTGTTCCTACTTTATAAGTGTTCAGCTTTTAAATTGTAACATAAAGACGATGTGAAAGTCAAGTTTGGTGGTTTAAGAATACGTAGGGTTCCAGTGCGTAAGATATAAATATAGTCCATATTGGAACGTCACGATTCCAGGCTACTTTTCTCATTTCAAATTTTAATACTCGTAGAAGTTTAGTAATTGATATCTAGTTTAATTGATTACCGAAGGAGTGTCTAGGAACACTCCCGGACCTACAGGCCCTACAACTAATTAATTAATTATTATAATAATTATTATAATCTCACTAGGATTTCATAGCGTACCTAAATAGATCCTCAAGCCGTATGCATGGTTCAGAGGAGGAGAAAGCTTTCAATAGCTATTACCTATAATACGGTTTTTACATAAAAATACTGTTTTCATCTCAACGATAGCGCGCAATACAGCTATGAAGAGGTTGGTAATTTCAGTACGTTTACTCATCTTTATTGAGAAATGGAAGCACGATCGCCTCATAAACTATTAATACGTAGTAAAATACGCAAATGCCCCGCCGATCCACACACACCTAGAATATATGCGTTTTGGTTTCTCCCCTCTTCTATTCCCAGAAAGAAAAACCAAGGGAATATAGTCATCGATCGAGCATAAGGTATTTTTATTACTCCATTAACGGAATTTACTTAGCTTAAATCATCGGCGCCAACATTTTCGACCACTCCGAGATTTTCTGGCAATCGCCCACGCTATCAGTAAAGTCATAACGCTCCGCCACACCATCTAATGAAATAGATTTTCTGCGGCGTAACCGGAATGAAATAAATCGAAGGGATCGCCCAACACGTACCTTCGGGTTATAAAATTTTAATTCGCTTTGATTTGAGGTATTACGCAAGATGCTTTGAATTGAAATAGGCAAATTTATCATTTGTTTCTCGTAGTCAAGTGCAACACTAACGCAAAATAATTATCGTAATAATTATCCTATTATTCTCCACAAATTTGCTAAATTCCATTATGCCCATTCGAACTTAATCTCAATCAGTGCTTTCTGTTTGGTTAGGGAGTAAGTTTGCTAATCGAATCCCATTAAGAAGCCAAACGACTTTACAAAAGTATTTCACACCACAATGCAAGTTTCCTATGCGTAACTACCATTTGAGATACAATGTAAAACGGTACTTCCTTATCATAATTTCACATATGATATTGCAACAAGTTCACTGCTATTCGAAAAACGCCAGTTTATGTAACAGGTTATCCCTCGCAAATTTCAAGATACCTTGGCGAAATAGAAACCTTTCACGGAAATTTCAGAGATGAGAAAAGTCAAAGGAACTTGATACACGAAATAAATCGAATAATCCTAACGGCTTCCTCATCAAATGATAGATTCCCTAGGAATCTTTTCAGATTGGGTCTTATCCCAATCCTAGTTGTGTTTACTGTACAGACAAACTTAGTTGTGCTTACTGTACAAACGAAGTTAGTTCGTTCACCGGTGGGGCACCAAACGTCGCTGCGATCGATTAAACAGCTGTTGCGTCTAGTATTCTTTGTAAGCGGGGAAAATGACATTCAAAATATATAATATTTTTGTCAATTATTAAACTTTAAGAAAACTTCAATATTGATTACGGTGAGTGCGGAATAATGTCTTGTGGAGCAGTGTTATCTAAACAAATTTATGTTTTATTTCTACCTGATGGTGAGCTCAGTGAATTACATTTAATTCCATGAGTTCTTGATTATCAATTGAAAAAAGTAAATCTCTTTACCCTATTTTATTAATGAAATATTTACATAAAAGAAAATAATTCTTCAGCAAAAATAATAAAATGAAGGAGGACTTATACGTTAACTTTGTATACAGAAAAATTAAGTTGTAGTTCAATTAACAAGCGTCAGTTATAGTTTGAGTCTGCATATGAGAATTTAAGACGACAGATTTCATTCTTTGTTGAAATTAAAATGTTTGCAAATATCTTGAAATTAATTAGAGTCTACTATCACGGTTTTCGGTAGCGGTCGGGGCGGTAAATAAGATTATTTCCGATGAATCTCTCTGAGGTACGACAATTAATAATTATATCGTCAATCCCTCGTGTAAATAACCTATCACGGTAAAATGTCTAGCTTGATTTGTAAGTTTTCGATTCGACAGAGAGCGGGATTCAAAACTAAGAATTGTTATCTTCAGAATTACCACAGTATCATCAACACATGGTCAGATTCTCAACTGTTGCAATTCTTTCGACAATTCGAGGAAATAAAACATTCGTTATCTTCAAAAATTACTACAGTATCATCAACACATGGTCGGATTATCAACTGTTGCAATTCTTTCGACAACTCGGGGAAATAAAACGGTAAAACAAGTTGCGATAACTGATGCTGGTATATTGCTAGAACATAATCTAGAAGATCCCGATAGTAAGTCCTATCAGCATGTCCAACACGAGTCTCATCAACTTATAATCGATAGCTTTGCAAATGCTATCACCACCCACAGAAATCATATGATTTAGACAAGACTAAAGCCCGTCTGACCATCATACAAACTCTATCAGTAATGAAGACACGATACCGCCAAGTTCGCTTTCGTCGACGGTACCTTGAATGCCGTCCGAGAGTAGTATCTCGATAAATATACTACTCTCGGACGGCATTCAAGGTACCGTCGACGAAAGCGAACTCGGCGGTATCATGTCTGTCGTATCTCGATCGGACATCTATTTATATGGAAAGCGGCTATGACGTTTCAAGTTCTTATATGCAGACGTCAGTCGATAAAAGATATTCTGGAAACAGCTGAATATATTAGATACAAATATAACGATAAAAGGATTGCACATCAAATATTTCCGACAAGAAAATTATACGAAGTGTAGTCAAAAGTAAATGTACATTATTTACAAAAAAATTTAAAAGCAATATAATTTTTGAAATTAATAATAATAATTTCACTAATCTTTTTTTAATTGTTCTGTTAAATGCAGGGTCGGACTGCGGTTCATCACAATATCAAGCCAGTTAACTAGCAACATATTTCATATATAGTGAGGTTCTAAAATATCCTCCCCCCTTTTGAACAACAGAAGCTAGCGTTAAAAAAAAAATAGGTCGATTTCTATTCTTTGTGAAATAACTTTTAGCGTTATCGGTAGTTCAATTACATTTCCAGTGTCACAGGAAGTAACGCCACCGTTCTTATCTTTAATATGGCATCCTGTATATATTTACGTTTTTGGAAAGGTGATCAAAAGATCAATTCAACGATGCCACATATGTTATACTTTAACTTAAAAAAATATAACGATATGCAACAATAAAGATTTTGGCAATCTGTTTTTGTAGTTGCGCTAGGAGTTGGCTAGGAAAGTGCGCCAAATTGTTTCTTGTGACGCCAGACTGGTCGGTCTAAAGCCCTCGTTGCTAGGCGAAGTAATCATAACAATTGCCAAACTGTCAAATCTCAATTCCAAAAGCATAAATTATTTTTGTTATTTATTGTTATTATATTCTGTGTTTGTCATACCTTCGTTCTTTGTTCTCGTTATTGTTTTCTCTCATTTTAACTTGTTTTGTTAATTGTTGTTTCTCCTTTACTTTTCCGAACTTTATTGTAATTAATTAATTATGGTGAGTTTGTTTAAAATTGTTAATTTTTAATGGACAATGTGTTTAAGTTTCAGTTTCTTATGTTGTTGATTTTACAATGGCCTCTGCATAAACCACGTAAAATAAACTTCAGGTAGCTAATATCAATATTCGGTGAATTTAGGAACAATTGCCACAAAGTGAAACATAATGAACACTGCCCTTGCACAGCCGGAAAGATTTGAACTTTGCGCTAAGTAAGAATAGATAGGATAAAATCTACAGAGTGAACTGCTTTAACAGAAGATAATATGGCTCAAATTATTGTATGATTTGTTGCCCAACCACGCCAAATAAGCTGATAATTGTCGCAAAATTTACATAATATTGAAGCTGACCCAGCAATTTTGCATGGTTCGTGCCAAATCCATTATAAAAGTAACAACACAAAACCCAAAAAACAGACATATTATCTATCAAAAACTAACAAATTTAAACAAACCTACCATAATTAGTGAACTGCAGTAAAGTTAGATTAAGTAAAGAACAAACAGTAATTAACAAAATAAGTGAAAATGAGAGAAAATAGTAACGAGGACAAAGAATGAAAGTATGGCAAATGCAGGATATAACAACAATAAACAGCAAGAATAATTTACGCTTTTGGAAATGAGATTTGACAGTTTAACAATCGTTATGATTACGTTGCTGGCAACGAGATCAGTCTAGCGTCACAAAAGACAATTTGGCGCTCTTTCCTAGCCAACTTTGCGTAACAACAAAAACAGATTACCAAAATCTTAATTGCTGCATATCGTTATATTTTTTAAATTAAAGTATAACATATGTGATACCGTTGGATCCGCCTTTCGTTTACCTTTCCAAAAGCGGAAATATATACAGGATGTTCTATTTAAAATAAGAAAGTTGACGTAACTTCCGGTGACAACGGAAATTCAGTTGAACTGCCGATAACGGCAGAAGTTAGTTCAGGAAAAGTAGAAGTCGACTTATTTTTTCTAAAAACGCTTGCTTCTGTCGTTCAAAAGTTGGCATGGTGGGGGGGGGGGGTACTTTAGGACTTCACTGTACAATTGAAAACTTATCAACACCCTCGACAGATCTGCGTAATAAGTAGAGTAACCTAAACTTGCGGACTCGCATAGGCGTCGGTATTATGGGTTAATAAAAAAATTCATAAATAAACTAAACCGGTAGAGAAGCAGGCATGTAGTGTCGACCTTGAATATAAATCATGTTAAACGGCGCTGAGAGAGATTTCGTTTTAGTACCGGTTGAGCTGTTGCAGAAATTAGTCGAACGGTCAAGGTTATGTACTTACGTGTCGCTTTTGAAAATATAGCTGGTGTTTTTTGTGTGTTGTAGTATTATACCAAGTACATAATTAGTGTATCGTTTCATATAGAACTAATATTTACATACCTAAGAAAACAATGCCTCGTAATAGATTTGCTACTAATGTACATAAGTATGTGTCACTTTTTCCCCATTTAAAATATGACGATAGTGCAGTTTTTTGCTTAATATGCAATGTGCGTTTGGCTGCATTGGACAGAACTGCTTGCCAGAGGCATGTCAATGGTATTAAGCATATGAGAAATGCAATAACTGAAATACCTTATACACTATTCCTTATACATTTATTAATTATGTTTACCTCTTGTAATCTTCCGTTGTCGTTGGTAAGAAAAGCAGCTTTTAAAACGTTTTGGCGACAATACGTTCCAAAGTACCCATTAAAGAAGTAACTGTGGAAACATATGCAATGATGCAAGTTTACAGTAGTTCACATCCTGATGCCTCTAATTTGTTGAATAATTAGCAAGTAAGTTTATTTATGAATTTTTCGTATTCTTATATTAACCCGTAATACCGACGCCTATGCGAGTCCGCAAGTTTTGGTTACTCTAGTAATAAGTATTTGAGGGGAATCTCAAAGGATGGTGCCAATTGCATTAACTACTTAAATGTATGCGACAGTTGTGCGTTAAGTAACTTGCCTGTTTCGTTCGTATCTTATTTAATAAAATAAATAATAACATTGATTCCCCTTCCTTGTTCGCTGCAACTAATTTTAATGTGCCACCCCATAGCACTAGATATTGTGCCACAATTATTATACTAAATAAATAGATTGAAATAAATAAAATTTTATGAATTAATGACGGAAGAAAAACTAACCTGAAAACTATAACGTTTTGCGCCGTCTCAATGCTCGCGCGCAGCATTTCTGAGCCCAGCTGCGTTTTTTCAAGACCGGACGGATTAACTTAAACTTGAAATTAATTTTTAAACACTATTAACCCTGGAAATTATTTTGAGATACAGCGCACGTTTTCTCTGGAGCAAAAAAGTCTCGATTATCTTGGCGTCTACTTGCTCATCTGTTACCGACTCCATTTATTAATTGGCAAATCATGGCCGCTTTTGATATTTAAAACTATTTAACAGCTTTCGCTTACGGGAAACATTGGCCAGCCATGCAAATATTATGCTTACGCTCGTAGAATATCTCAAGGTGTTCATCCCTCGATATTCGCCAAAAGTTTTCGTTGCGACATCACATTTAGTTCATGCATTTAGGTACGCTTCGACAAGGAAATCGTATCTACAGATAAATGATGATTTACTTAAAAACTCATGCATTTTCTGCTGGTTAACTTAAGATATTAGGAAAATAAATCCACGATGCTCCAACCTCTACGATTTGGTGTAACGTGACGCAATACTATAACAATCTTAAATTTTGGAGAATATTATGATTTTCCCAATAAATATGCAATCGTACAGGCACGTGACACAATGAAGCCATTCTACTTCCGAGTTTCTCCTTCAATTTCTCACATTTTTATAAAATGTAATGCAGAAGTGTAGGATATAATATTTCAATTAACTTGTTAAGCACTCCTAGCATTGTTTGAATCGGTGCAATGCGGGATAGCGTACTGAAATGCATTTAATTTTTATTAAATATCAAAACAGTACATTCAAGCGTATTCTTTTACTCGAGAATTAGGTTACGTTTTGTAAATTTTCGCTATCTTTGAAGCACAGTTTATTACAATCGAATTACTACAACATTTTAAAGAAAATTGTTCCTTGACGACTGCACAGCTTTCTCCAATTACATGGATTTGTATTAAAAAATCATCTACTTTCAACATTTGCAAAAAAAAACACTACATACGGTTACATAACCTCAACGTGGATACCAAGGGTTGCGAAATGCCCAACTATTACGCTTCCATAATATTATCTCTTTCATAAAATGAATTACGTGTAAAATGCATTATGTTTGAAGCTATCACTTGGAAGACTGTTATTGTTACATAGTTATCTAAATAAACTCCTTAAACGACAAGTTTTCAATAATAATATCTCCAACCTTTCACTACTGTTAGTATTTCCAATATTCTAGAAACGGAAATTTACTAAAATAATTAAATGCTATTAAAATCCCAATTGCTAGCGCGACGTTATAACGGAGCAAATAAAGTGGAACTCCAATACCTGTGAAATGCGAACCGAAATTGCCCTCGTCTGCAGTTCCTTTGTGAAGAAGGAAATTCACTCGCATTAACTTCTACTTTACCCCTTGTGCGAGGGAAAATTTTAAGAAAATTCGAGGAAACGCAGCTGCTCGATATTGTACATAATACACTCAATTACGATCTTATGTTAAAAAGTAAATGCAACCTCTATCACTTGCATTAATGAACTTGAAGTTCTAAAAGTTAGGTGTTTTCCTGAGAACCCAATAACTATTAATAATATCGTTATAGTTAATTACGCACTGGTTCTAGAGTATCTTTAACGAACTTGCTTTGAAATGTTACGTCAGTTTTCAGTGTAAAATAATATAATTATCTTATAGGTACTAAAAATATTTGAATAAGTATTTTACTTAGATGCAACTCAAACTCGTGTGGATCTAAGTACAATCGTAATATTGTCAACTTTTAACTAGTGTTAGAGTTCTGGTTAGAGTGTAATTAACTCTTAATATGTAACTGAAATAGAGTGAAATTTACGCACATGTACACAGAGAAAAAGGTTCTTGACCCAAACAAATATGCATTCAGGCAATCAAATCGTAATTTCAAATGGCGGCAACGATATATTTTTTTAATTTAAAGAAATATTTTTTTTACATCACTATTTTATTGAAACACATGATCTCTTGAAACAAATAACCTCCAGTTTGATTTAATATACATAATATGTTTGATTCAACTATAGTACTTTCTTTTAAAGAACTTCGTCAGTTTGAAACAAATATATTATCCTTTATTTGACTTCACCTTTTAATGGCCAACGTTCCCAAAATGAGAACATACTAAAAAATCTAATTTCTATTGACATATTATTTGCATATATGTTTCAAAATAGACATAGATGCAAACTTTTCTGATTGATAACTACTCTTGGCAAACAGCGGTAACAGTCAGTGTAGTAGATATGTGGTGCGGAATCGGCGATTATTTATTTCACGCGTCCACAGCGTCAATACTAAATCGATGCTGTATGCGAGTAGTTCTGTGTATATGTATGCTGTCGTAACTTATTTCGTAATTGTACGCTTATGTTTACTTTAAAAATGTCGCAGTTAGGTACGTCGCGAAATCGACCAATGGCAGACAGAGTTAAAAACTTTATAGTGGACATGCCAGACTTAATTTTTGATGGCGCTAAAATTCAATGTCTAGTTTGTAAAATCCCCTTAATGTGTTGGTGCAGAAGCCATTGTCAACGTCACATCGAAAGCAAACAGCATTCTTCTGCAAAAAGTGGCATACGAGACCAAGAGAAATATACATTTGATTTATATGTTACTCTTATTTTATGTAATCTATCGTTTCGTTTAGACAAAGAATCATTTGTTTATTTCTGGATTAAATATGCGGACTGTAAATTACCTAGTCGGACATCGATACGAAATGTAGTGCCATTTACTCGTGAACATATAGAAAAAGGAATGAAAACGGAATTGAAAGATAAAAAACTGTGGTTGTGCGTGGACGAAACAACAGATAGTCAAAAACATTCTGTGGTTAATGTAATGGTACGTACAATGGAACCACATCG